>JAWNOR010000202.1:0-1360000 GCA_035045885.1 Drosophila borealis | reverse complement strand
TAAATTTTCACAAATATATTTGTAAATGAATTTGAAGCCGAACGGATGGTAAACCATAAAGTTTCATACATTTGTTTTTCGCAATTTTTCTATTCTTTCGGGTGCAATTTCCAAAAACCCCACTAAGGCGGGCACCTTCAGTAAGTACTATTTGAGCCGGGTAATGCCTGGTAACATTAGCTAGAAACATATAACTATGTACAATCGAAGTGGCCGTTACAATTTTAGAAAGTAGCTGTTAGCCATTTTACAGTGTTTTGTATGTTGCACAGTTGAGAATGGCAATTGGTCAAGGCAATAGAAAAAGAGCAGCGCGTGAGTTGCCGTAAAAAGATTCCCATTTAAGCGTTTGTTCATTCACTTCCGTTCGAGATGTTGAATTGGCATTTAAAATGCAACGTATTTGTAAGAAGTCGTGCGGAGCTATGCACGAGTGCTCGTCAATAAAATAAATGCCAAGATTTGCTTTTGCAATAGCTCTGCGGGTACTCACACTCGACAGAAGAGGGTACCAGCATTGTCTCTGGAGTAGGCATACCCATTCAGTTTTTCATACAAAAGAAATTTATCTGCACATGCGTAACCAATGTCCACTTTTCCAGCACGGTCAAAGACACAAATGTTCAATGCCTACATTCAAAGATCAACGGGTCTACCAAACACATGCTTTGCATCACCAAAGTACGAAAATGGTTATCCTTAAGAAAAGCCACATGGAAGATAGATATTGCTTAAACGATTTTTTAATTCACATATGTGTTTTCAGAAACCACATTTCCACATTAGACGCAGAGCACAATTCATATGCTAGCACATATTTATTTTGGACCAATACTTCCTTTGGCAATAACAACTAATCAAAACGATAAATACCCTATAAAATATGGTCTGCCGATCTTTATCTATTGTTATAGACCTCACTTTTTTAAAGTGAGTAACATTATTTACATTGCAGTTGTAACAGGCAAAAAAGCACTCTATAAAACCGAGTCTATTGTTTAATTATAAGCTATCTCATCGTTTTGAAGCTTTGCATAATTCCGAAAAGGAAGGCAGTATAATTTCGAAATCGGACTTGAATATCTATATATATTAGACCGTCTGTCATGACTGATTGACCGGAAGAGCCGAGAAACTAAAATTTGTTTTGTAGTTAACTTATGTAATAGTAGTGCACGCTGGGACGGGATTTTGGAAAATTCTAGAAAAATCGTGGAAAGCGGTTATATAAATATTCTTTCTTGTTGTATTATATTAAGTATATTGGTACATATTAGACTTAGACCTGTCCAGCCGTCTGTTTGTGAATCTGTCTGTCTGCTTCTATGTCTATAGTTAGTCTCTCAGACGTAATTTTATTGTCATAAAACTTTGCATAAGGACGGTTTTTATTTACTGGGCATAAATATGTTGGCATCGGCAATAAATAGGAAATTATTTTATAAAAACTTATTCCGCTTTTTAAAATATCTAAAACAGACTTACGACCTGTAACTTTTACTGATCTCAACCGATTTAATTAATCGATACGTTAAATTTTTTTGTAATTCATTTAGGAAAAGCTGATAATTAAATCATAAATATAATATCTTCGTTTTAAAAGGGTTTTATCTATCGAAAAAGTAAGGTTGCAGCGCTAACGCTGAAGAAGGGATGGATTTGTTGCATAGTATAATGGTAGAAGGGTTTCAAGTGGTGCGAATGTGTGTAACAGAAAGAAGGAAGTCTCTCCGACCCTATAAAGTATGTTGAAAGATATGTTTCCAACAATTAAACATAACAAGTATATCTTTAATCCGATGTCTTCCTATTACTGCTAGCAGTTCTGACTAGAGTTCTCCTACTTAAATCTTTTCTGCATCGATTCTTTTCTAGAAAAAAATGCAAGCATTCAAGTAACTATTAATGAAATATTTTGAATTATAATAAGTCAAATGCATTTGGCCATACATTAAAAATGCAATAAATTCAATACAAAAATTGCCCCCACTGTATTCGAATACTCTACCCAGAGTTAAGGTTTAGAGTCGACCATGGATATAGAGACATACAAACTTTTCTAATCTAAATGCTCAACATGCGGAAAAACCCCTACTTAATCCACTTGAATCATTAAAATCCTTTCTTATAGCGCGCCTACATCCCTGATGAAAATTGTTTACTTGGTTGGACTCTGCGTTGATCAGTCAGCTTAGCGAAGAGTTTTAGGTACAAAATATAGATTTGTAATAAAATGGGCCTTTCAATTGCCTATTTATGTTGTTAATTTTTTCTATACAGCCGGTAATTTGTGCGAACATCAAAGAAACCATGGCGAAGACCACCAAGCCAAATGAATTTTCCACTTTGATCCCGCCGTATCGAGGACCCTCATTGTAGTTGCTAATCGCACCAGGTGACGGATGCGTCGGCTTGACAGAAAATAGTGCTCCGGCGGCATACCCGAAGTGACAAGAGAATAGTTTTGAGGTGTCTCTTTTCATACGCTGCGCATTGTGAGAAAAGTAGCAGTTTCCTCCTTTTCGCCTGCCTTTGTGATTTCGGTTGTTGGAACATTTTAGGATACGTGTTGCACCTCTGTTTTGCGATGGGCAAAACAAGGCGGTCCTTGATTTGCTTTTAAAGTGCCGTCGAATTTAGTAGAGCTGAGACCACCAGTAACGCTTTTAACATTATAGATGATACCTGAACACAGTTTTCTGCTCTTGACTGTTTTTATCCAAGTTGTTTTGTTTAAGCTAAAAAGTTATTTCTGTTTTTTAGCTAGTTAAGATAAAGCTTCTAAATAAAGCATAATAATCCTCAACTAAATCAGAATATGATGTAAAACCAGTTGGCAGATAAGCAATATTTCTGATATTTGATAAATCTGATCCAAAAACTCCCTCCAAAACCTTACTCTAACTCTCTTATTCAAAATATATTCATAAAATATGCCTTTTATTGTGTGATTATAATTTGGATTTTGACAATTTTTTTCTGCTATCCATCCTAATTGTTTTCGCTTCTCATATTTTTTCTCCGACACACTGAATACATCCCATACACACATGTATCTACACTTCATACATAATTACCTAGATGCGAGTGCGGCGTGGTCGACAGCTGTGGCCCATTTGAAACGGTTGATTGGTTTTCTAATAGGACTAATCCTGGCTGCATTTTGCTTTTTAAATTGATTCGTTTCAGTTGGTTAAGATTCAATAATGAGCTCATCTGCACATAGCCAAATCGTAGTCAAGTCGTTTGTTTGATTTGCCAATGTTCCAGGTGTTTGAGCAAGAAATTTCAATTTTTCCGCTAGTATTTTTGTCGTGTCATTTCTTTTCAATCAATAAAGGTAGTTGTCTCCTGTTTATAGAATGCATCCATTCAAAAGGTGACTTAAATGTGAAGAGCCCTCGACTATAAAATATCCTGGAAAAGTTTTTTGCATGCGAGCATTGAGAGACTGTGATATTACGTGCACAAGCTCAGGACCAGAGCACCTTATAAAGTTTTAAAAATTATATTAACTTAACTTAATGATAAAGATTAAAAAAAGATGCATCTTTGGCCAAATTATTTGTTACTCGATTATGAAAAAATTGATAAACTTCGTTGTTGGTCATACAACATAATTTCCGATCGGAGGTTGAGATATGTCTACTTCCTGGAGAAAAAGCTCCCTTATTAAGAGAGAAAATTAAATCAATCGGAATTACCCGACTAAGCGATTCCCTAAGCACAATGCTGAGCTGCTATTGCAAGCAGTCTAGTTTTCTTCTATATTTACATAACCTAAACCCCACATATTCGGCTCTGATTCTTCTTTCTTAGCCATCTACTATGGGAAATGTGTTCGCAATTAACTCAGGTGCTTAAAGTCCGATCTTCATAACATTTTAAGGGCTTTGATATGGCATGCAAGAGTGTTTATATACAACATTGCAAGGGTTTACATTAAAAAACTAGATTTTTATTCAAATTTGTGACGAAAAATCTGTTTGTACCTATAATTTTCGAGCCCATCCATAAAGAACCATATCAATTCTCATCAATGTAATGAAAATGTATAGATATATCGAACGAATAATGATAAACCTGTTCTGCCAAGTCAACAAGTTCTTATAGTTTCTGAGATCGACGCGTTCATACAGACAATCAAAACTCATTGACCTGATCAAAAATGCATATACTTTATGGAGTCGCAGATGCTTTGGTCTGCCAGTAATCTTCGTTTTAACATTATAAAAAATAAGATCGTCCCTCTGTCTATCTGTCTCCCTGCACACACAGAATTAAATTTCTTATATTATTTAGTTTACGAATAAAATGTGCTTTGTAGTCGCTTGAAAAGTCTATCGCGAATTAATGCGCTCGTCATATGTATGCAAGTATCAAGAAACAAAATCAATTTTACGCAAATATTATTCGTTCTCGAGCCCAAGTGCTATGGACAATTCTATTGGAATTGGATGACAAATTTAGGTAAGCGTTTAAATTAAAATTTTCACAGTGCGCACTTCGTTCGTGCCAAGTTCCATTTCGTATGGTTCGACTTTGAATAGTTTATCTTTGGTTGCCTTACGACCATGCACAGGAAAGTGCGTACACATAAGTAGAACACAATATTATCGGATGAGAGCAATACATCGTCACCCATTTGGAACAAATTGATTTTCTTGAACGGGCGACAAAGTCGTTTACAGAAGATATTGTGCACAGTTTCGGGGTACGTGATCTTTGTGCCATAATTAAGAATACGAAGGCTCATGCGTTGCAAATTGGAACTTGAAACAAAACATCCCAGTTGGCCAGGGTACACGCCGGCCGTGGTATCTCCTTTCATGGTGTGCACAATGGTAACCTGAGCATAAAGGAGGTACACGCCACATACGTCGGAGATTTCTGATTCCTATTCGTACATGCAGTTGTTTATGGGTTTTTGGGACTTGTCAATGCATTTGCTGGCTGGACTTTTTGACAGTTATTCATTTTATTTCTTAGAAATAAACCTATGTTAAATCAATTGGTTCCAAATCGTTGCAATTCAATTGCGTAGTCAGTTTCGTTTCAGCTGTTCGACACGAACTATTTCGTATTTTACGCTCCTTTAACTACGGGCTTACCTCAAATAGAGATTTAAGTGATTTTACTGGCGCGCTTATTTGAAATGTTACCGAGAAAATTGCAATTTTCACGATTATTTTAATTTCCCTTCTCTCTTCTATTGCCCAATTTACACTTTTTACAATGACATATTTACGTTTTACAAACATATCACGCACACGAATATGATAACATTACAATTGTTTCTATTAGAGCTATATAATTAAGCGCCCCATATTTGCAAAGATTTGTGTGAGAGATCCAGAGCGTAGCTCGTAATTGCAGAGTTTGGTTGAAATATTTACAAAACAGAGGGTTTTTATAGCAAGACTATCGATCTGTTTGATTCATTTATGCCACCCAGTCAACTTCGATAAAATTGAACTGCTTGGCGCTAAAGGGCTCATTTTAATCAAGACAACTTCAAATCTGAGACTGTAGTTTGCATAGAAACAAGCAGACTGAAGAGTAAAGCTATAACAACTTGACTTTCGATCATAGGCGATATTTGAAGAATTTCTATAGGTCGCTATAATTTCATATCATATATTGATTTTATTTTGATGGCTTCTATCAGAGATCAGAAGCACAAAGAAAATCATAATTGGTGCTTAGATCTTTATTTTTCAATTTAAAAAGTAAGAAATGAAATAAAAAATTAAAAAGGCTGACAAACTATAATAACTTTTTTTTTAAATGTCCAATATATATATATATATTGGCAATGATTCGTTAAATTTCTAAATCCTATGAATAAACACTATGTTGTAGGTGATGTTTTTATAAACGTTAGCGTTACGTAAATACATTCCAGAATTCTTACATAAACATTACATTCATATACGCTGCAATCTGCGCTCTATACGCTGTAGTTAAGAGCTTTGAAAAATTCTTGTGAAAAATGTTAGTCTTTATTGGATGCCAGTTTTTTGAGGTCATAAAAAGTCATTGAAATCGTGGATGCACCAAACCAAAATTATATTAATGATTTTGCGGAAGCTTGTGAGCGAAATGCCAAGTAAACTCCGTCAGATCGCAATACATAAAAAGAGATATCTCCAAAGCTATCAATTATGTATGCTTGATTAGGAGCATGAGTATCAAAAACTGAACAAATAGAGCAATACCCGTCTATCTGTTTATCTATTATAACTAGTTTCTCAGTTCGCTACGAAATTCATAGATAGCTATTTTTGCTGGTTGATTCGGATCACTGTATCATAAAACTCCCACTGTCAAAATATCTTAAGCAAACTAAGCAATTACGAGTTGCAATATCCTTCACGCAAAACGATCGATCTTTTATATGCATACTTTTTTGCATATAAAAATATAAAGCACATCTACTCAATATCAGCAAGGGTATTCAATATCCGGTGAACCAAAGATATAGGTTCAGTTGTGTTGCTTTCATAGGTTTTTAAAATATGCATTGCGGCAGTAGTAGAGGGTCAATGGTCAAACAAACTTGGTATGCGTGTGATACAAGCGAACATTCTGCATCAACAAACATAAATCAGAGATGTGTACAGTCCATAAATATTTATTAATCAGATTGCCTCGATAGCATTTCTTCCTTGTTACTTATGTATGTACATATATATAAAAGATCAGTAGTTTATGTGTGAGCGAGCCCATGACCCACAGCCAGGTAAATTTCACTACCTGCCGGACACAAAATGAGGGATGAAAACTCCCGCAATTGCGTACGCAGTGTACACAGAAATTGTATAAAAGGCGAGTTCGGCAGCAAAGATTTATCATTCTTACTACAGCTCTTATACCGGCCGGAACAGTATAAACAGTATAAATATCTTGAAAAATGATTGGCGAAAACGTTCAACACGGAAATGCCGTCGAGTTTGCCGAAAAAAGATCTTTTACGGGTGCTGTTGTGAACCTGAAGAAACTATTGAGGACGGTTACACGCATTTTCCATCTCTCAAAGCCCAAAAACATGGCAACGGATGAAATCAACATCAAATCTTCAGCATTTGCGACAGAGGAGGAACTTCAAAATTGGCTCAACGAACAGCTCGAAGTCAACAAGATGTCGCTACGCTAATGGAAATCTGCAGAAGTTCTGGACAACCTGTGATGGGACTTGTGTTGCGGCACGATTCCAAAATCGGCGAAAGGCTTTAAATAAGTTCTGTGATAGCGAGAGTACGAGACTGATAGCTTTATGTGCCTCGAAAGCACTTCGAAATCATGGCTCTTGCCATTTATACAATATTAATAGCTCTTTAATTAGCCTAAGTATCTGATCATTGTCTTCCATCAGTTTTAAGTAATTGTCTTCATGAATAAAATCATATATTGACAAAAAATATGTTTCTCGTTTTGCTTTATATATTATGTTTGTCGAATTTAAAGAAACTATATTTGGAATTAGATCCATGTGGTTACTAAATAAATATTTTTAGTAACTCAAATAGAGAGCAATCTATACAGAAAACAAGTTTGCTTAAAATTGAGTTCCTTGCAGTTATATGAAACCATATTTGGAATTATATTCCCTGGAGATAACTCTCTTTAATTATACTTTTTTCGTTTTCAACCCATTTAAAATGTTCATGAATTGGTAACATTCAAAAGACGCCTCTGACCCCTGAGATGATATGTATTTATTTTCAGCATCAACTGAGTCAATCGGACTACACTATATGCCTGCCCGTCTATATGAGTTGAGAGATCTCAAAGTATATAAGAGTTAATATAATTGAACATATAAAAATTCCCATGTACCAAAAGCAGCTTAAAATTATTACATATTATATTATATATGGCTTACCCGAAATCAATTCAGTTCAGCCTCAAACAAATCAAAAATAAGTGTAGCACATTGTTGAGAGAAAAGAGTATACTTTGCGGAGTGTGTCAATCTGTGTAACGGTGCATGAAAGTAAGTCGAAATGTATGCAACAAATCTTTATCATCAAATAAATCACTTTAACATGTTTGCCTAATAAGCCTCATCCGTGTATTTAAAAACAGCGCCAATTTTAAACGGGATGCCAACTGAAATTAAAGTATTATATGGTAAGATTGGTCACACTTAAGTATCGTATACAGTATCGCTAAATATCGTAGAATAATCGATAGTAAAATTATTATTCGGTCTGCCAACTTGCGTTACAACTTTTCAAATGTGAATATTGCGCCAAACGTTAAATTTCAAAACTAAACTCACGAGCAAGAAACTTATTTTCAACTATTTACGTTCTTAGTTGATGCCATATTTATAACCTGGCTTAATTTTGAAAAATATATACATCAGTGAAGCTCGTATTTGTTCAGTTTCGTGAAGATATCTTTAAAAACAGAACATTTTGCCATAAAAAAACTTAAAAGAGCTGCATGATAAAGTATGTTACTACCTGCTAAACTATGTGACTCTTTTAAGCTTAAGTAAAATGTTGATAAGATTGGGCTCATATATAACGAGCATACAAATGCCAACAAAGCAACAAAGTTATTCATGAAATAACGTTATTTTTTTAAAATCGTTCTTATAGCAGATATGAGGAATAAAGACAGAGGGACACGGGTTTATCGGTTTTTGATGCTGATCAAGAATACATATTCATGTATTAATACATACTTATGTATGTATTCTTGATAAGCATCAATAACCGAGGGGAGATGTCTTCTCCTATGCGTTACACATTTTATGAAAGTATTATAATACCCACTTCAAGTATATAAAATATTTAATTAAAAAAGCACACGTCAAAGTGAGAAAGTTATATAAAGAGCCGCTTTCATATTTTGAATTTTTAGTACCTTGACTGCGGCAGAAAATGTTGAACACATTTAATTTGCTAACTTTTGGGGTGGTCAAAGAAACTCTTGTTGCGAAGTAACTTAAGAAAAAATAAAAGTCAAACTTCGTATGCGCAATTTTAAAGAATGCAAACAAGTTGACCGCAAATTGAAATATTGATTGGTTTGTTAAAACGGTTTATTTTTTTCAACGCTTACATTAAAAATTGCATTAACAATATATATTGAATATAATTATTTATAAGTAATGCTTTATATTCAATATATGTTTAAGTGCACTTAGTTTTCAATATTTATGTGTCGTGTGGGTGTTATAAAGTTCCTGTCTATTACCGCGATTCTTGAAAAATATGGGACTTCAATGAGAGCGCAATTGGAAGATGATATGTAGGAAGTCTGTATAAGAGCTTTAGATTCGTGAATGCATTCATATTGTATAGTATATAGTTACAGTATCCACCAGTGGCATTTTAGTCTGTTTCTAGTTACCAACTTAATAACCATCAACAACAAAATTATAGTATATATATAAACGGAGGACAAATGCGGAACACAACATTAACGGAAGATTGGGGAATGGAAGCCAAGTTGGGTGCAACGGAACTGCGCACACACATAGTTATCTATGGGTGTTATCTTTAGTAGATTAAAAATTTGGTTTGAATTTACCAGTGAAACGTAAATTTGTTCTAGTTTTGTTATAGCTGGAGTCATCGATCAATTCTTCGGTTATCTAATATAATAAGCCAATGGGATGCTGGCCAATTGATATTGTGTTAAAAAAGCAAGCGAGGCTGCACAACCCGAGTGTCCGCGGGGGAATCTCTACTGATAATCGACGGAGTCACTGTCCAGCACCGTTGAAGATACCTGCGAGATGCGCCGATGCCAGTAGTCCTGATAGCTCGCATCGTGTTGTGCAGCAGAGCGCCACGGTGGCCATTTCAGCTATTCCTCGACAATGTCCCACACCATGAGCGAAGCGTCTGTTCCACCCACAGTGATGAGTGTGTGATCCCCGCATAAGAAGCGCACACAGGCCAGCATGCCCGAGTAGACCTTGGACTCGTGGAATTCGGCACGGGGCGAGATGCAGGGATATCTGTCAATGACGAAGGCGTATGGCGTAATCATTATCATTGGCTCTGAGGGGCTCTCGGCTTACCTGAACAAACGTAAATAGCCCTCCGCGTCACCTGATGCGAGCATATCGTGTGCCGCGGACCGACTGCAGGTGGCTATGATGGTGTTGGCGCTGCTGTAGTAGCGATTGCTCCACTGGCCAGCAACCAGGAAACCCACTGTGCAGTTGTTGGTCAGCCACTTGACGTCTTTCATTGCAATGGGACTGCGCTCCGGAGACAGAGACTTGGCGTCCCAAAAGAGTAAGTCAAAATCAATGGTCACGGTCTGGACAAAGTTGCCGTCCATGCTCCAGTCCAGGTGTGTTAGTGGCTGCGAGCCGCGTATCTTGTTCACCTTCTTGTAGGAGAAACCGTCGCGCGAGACACGGAAAAGGTAAATGCTTCCGTTTTGCGAGCCCATGGCAATCATATCGCCGACTGCGAAGGAGACAGCGGCAGTTAGTTGAAGCGAGACAGAATATATTGTATCCTCATGCATACCCTGATTAAAAGACACACAGTTCAGAGGTGAGCCGCATACACGCAGCGTCAGCATCACCGCCCCGTTGTCACAGTTGATGACCAGCAAGTGGCCCTCGGTGCTGCCAGCAGCTAATGCCGTGCCAAACGGATGGAAGGCCAATGCCACGCACTCGTAGCCCGTTTGTATGGTCCAAATGAGTTTGTTCTTGCGCCAGAGCGCGACATGCTTGTCATGGCCAGCCGTCGCATAAAGCTCATCCTCGGGATGCGCGGCGAGGCCCCACAGCTGTCTGCCGTGGCCGAAGACGACTTGCGTAAAGCGTCGCTGCAGCGAGCCCTCCAAGATGTTGTTTCGCGTCGTACCCACGTAGATGTTGCCATCGTTGCGGCCTGGCCGCTGTGGGTAAATAGTCCGCACGCCACCGGCCGCTTCGGGAAGCTGAGGCCCCACAACGATTATAGCCCATAAATGTTAAAACAATGAAGCACATTTTCCTACCTTTGTGTCCGCAATTTTCTTATAATTTTGCAGCGAGTCCCAGGCAGCAATTTTACGATCCTTTTCGCCACCCGACAGCAAAGTGCCCTCGCCCAACATAATCAGGCAGCCGATGCCCTTGTTGTGGGCCTCGAACTCGGTGCGCACAAAGTAGGCGCCATCAGAGTCCACGGAGTATATGGTGATGAAGCCGTCGGAGTCGGCGGTAATCACATCACCATCCGGCTCGAACTGAACGCTGGTAACGTGTGAGCGCGACGGCTGCTTGACAATGTCTGTGCGCTCAAAGAAACCATCTTTGCGACGATGCCAGAAGGCCAAATGACCACGTCCGTGGGTGATGATTAGATTATCATCCAAGGGATGGAAAGCGGCGCCGGACAAGCCCTCCTGCAGAGTCTGCCAGTATGGAAATAAAAATTATTCCTCGAAGTTGAAAAGGAAAGTATATGTATTTAATAAGCAACTTACGGCCACTTTGCCCAACAGGTGGCCCCATTGCCACTGCCAAACGGAGAGGATGCTTTCGCGGCCGCTGTCTACGGCAAGAATATAGCTGCCGCCGTTCTGAAAAGTTTTTTGTGTAAGTCTTGTTGGTCGTCAGTTGATTTAAATTTGGAGAGCCTTACCAGTTGCGAGAAGGCCACCGCGGTTACTCCAGTATCCAGCTCGCCCATTCCAAAGACGTAGAGCGTCTGCAGCGACTCGGTGCTCCAAATGCGGACGTGCGCCTGCGACTTGCGGTCCCGTCCGGCCTTCTGGCCCGATGCCACCAATTCGCGAGAGGGATGCACATCCATGCTGTGTGGTTTGGGTAGGGATTATCAGAGATCCGATTTGAGTTTTCGATAACTCCCACTTACCACATTATGTCCTCGGTGTGACCTGTGTAGTGTCGCTGCGCATCCTCGTCGCGATCGAATAGCACCGCCACAGCTGCCACGTAGTAGAGGAGCTCTCCCGTGGGCAGCACCCACAAGTTGCGTCGCGCATCGATGCCTCGATAGCCGTGGCTAATATAGAGATCGGGCAGCAGAGGAATCAGTCTTCATGCGTTAAGATTCGAGTGTAATTTACTACTTACACCCACTGGAGCTGTAGTTTCTTGTCTGGAGGCGAATTCTCTGCCGGCGCATGGTGCACAGGGGGATAGAAAGTGCGCCGCAAGCCGCGTATGGTAACTTTTGTGGGCTCCTCTTTCATGATGTCCAGCATGGTGTACTCTCCATTCGGCCTCAGTATCTCGCTTTCCGGCGCATAGAGTATGCGCGGCCGGCTCTTGCTGCGTGGCCGCGTGCCACGCAATGGAACCTTCGGCAGCTCCTCCGTGGGCAGGATGGGAGCAGCGGCTACCACCGAGGGGCGTGAGCGCGAGCGTCGAATTGGCGAGCCGGCGATCAATGCCGTCCCAGTAGCCAAATAGAATGTGTCCACGTCGGCAAACTCGTTGCGCAGCTGCGAAAAGCTACGTACCTGCAGCATGTTGCAAATGTGTGATATTTAGCAGGGATTTTATTGACTTGTATATATTAGACTATGTTAATTAAGCTGTTATGCCGCAACCTGCTTGAAGAGAATGAGGAAGAGAACAGAAGCCTGCGCTTACCTCTTGCCCGGTGCCTGTGTACATTTTCTTGGCGCCGTTAATTTTCAGCACTTGACCCAAATCCTCGAGCACTTCCTCAAACGGCTGCGAGGTGCGTAGGTTCAGTAGGACGCGACACTAGAAAGAAAGGAAAATATAATATGATTTATATATGTAGATGTGAGTATATAAAATGACGTGTTTAATCTAATAGGCGAGGTGCCGGAGGGCGATTTATGGATTTATGGGTGTGTAATTAGTCAGAGCCATAAAATGTGAATTATTGGGCTGTGTAAAACACATATGTACATGGACATACGCACACACACACACACACACATACACAAGTATGTTGTGTAGCATTGACTGCGCGCGTTGACTTTTCAACACTTGGCCTGCGGCAGGAACTTAGCCGTGACACGCTACTTCCGCTTCCGCTGCCCCGGCCATGACACTTCAAGTTTGTAACCAAAGTTGCTAGCAACAAATATTTATAATTACGTGCTCGCACACACACACACACACACACACACGCACGCACACTCATATTCATATTTATGCGCTTGTACTATATATACAGATATGGGCATGCTTATATGGCGACACCAACATCCTCGTGTGCTCCTTGGTCGCTCCACAAACCGAGGCTGTGACCCACTTTGCGTTTTATTTCACTGCTTAATGGTATTATTTGTAGTTGTTAGGGGTCGTCGGGCTATTCCAGCATTGTTTGCCATCTACTTGTGCTTGTTCTTGCCGTTCTGCTTGTTGTTGTTCTTGTTGTTGTTGCACTTAAACTTTTGCGCTCATAATTGGATGTACACACCACAGCCTCCCGCACCCAGATGAGCGATACGCATTGTTGCATTTGCTGGCTTTTGGCTGGGCCAGCTGCTGCTTAGCTCTGTAGCTTTCTGCTCTCGGTGCTTGTGTGAAGTGTGCATCTTGGGTTTTAATGACCTCCAGGCCTTGATATCTGCTAGACACGCGAGTCCACGTTGCGCACAAAACAAAAAAAAAAAAAAAAAAAACAAAAAGTAGAAATTAAAGCATCTGGCATCAACTTTATCTGCACTGGTCACGGCGACGACAATCGCGTACAGGACTAACTTTGGCAGTTTGTATGAACTGAATCTAATTTATGTATTCAGTTAATATTCGTTGGAAATGCGTCCACTGAAATTATGAACAGTTTTCTGTTCGAGGGCATTTTTTATCGGGTTACTTTTGAATCATAAATTTCAGAAATTTTGCATAAATTATTAAGTATACTTGTAGATGAAATAATACACGTTAAAAGACTTCAAACAAGACATCAAACACTTTTAATTCCAATTATTCTTCCGTCTGAATAACTTGCATGCCAAATAGGTTTAAAATATTGTGAAAAACAAATGTGCTTTTCAAACAATAAATTAAAATGTTTCTATAGTTTTTTACTAAAGCTCGTAAATGCTGGAGTTGAGCAGGATATGTTGAACAAATAAGAGAGATTTTCAGTCAAGAACCAAAATATCTACTCATCCTATGGCAGTCACTTATTTGATGTATTCGAACAATCCGGCCGACTCTGGCATATTTTCTGCCTACAACAAAATGACAGACCTAAGCAAAAGTTTTGTAAAGTAAAAGAATATGTGCACTCGTGCCAAAAGTATGTTACACTCTGATAGGGCTTTGGAAACAAAATAGTTTGGTTCAGAACAATTTCTTTTTGGAAGCTTGCATATGTACATGAAGGATACAGGTTCAGGTTATAAAAAGACAAAAGCAAGCTTTTGAGCTTTAAAGCAATAAACATTTTAAAACTGCAGATGCGAGCCTTATTTCTAGAATAAGAGCCCTTGCCCTTACTTGCTAAATTTTTTCCTTACTACTACCTGCACGTCTCAAATCTTTTTGGCTTTTTCGACATTGACGTCCATCAATTTGATTTTGATATATTTGAGCAAAAAGAGTCCGACGAAACCATTTAGACCAGCTGGCTTTAATGGTCGTTAGTGGACTCGTGGGCCGGGCCAGGCGCTGGATGTATGCCTACCCGCCAAACCACTATTAATCACGATTTGTTGATTGTTTATCAAATCGAAACACCTGAGGCACAAATTGTTGTGAGCACAGAATCTATGATATGTGGGACCAGGCAGGTCCTTGGTATGTTATGCTGCTTGCTTTGGTGAAGAGTTCCTTCAGCTGATATGCAATATGCAACTATAAGCTATTGTATTATTTTGAAAATACCACTTCGATGTGTTATTCTCGGCAACTGCAAACAGTAGACAAATTATGCATGAGGGCCACATATTTGAAATGTTTCTCTCTTGGCCTGTCTGTGTGCGTAGGTGTAAGCTCCCAAATTACATGGATTCACCCGGAGACACACGCCCAGCTGCACTTAAGGTGGCTGACGGCTGCAGTATAAACAAATATAATTATGTGTGCAAATAATTACATTACGCTGGCAGCTCCAATCAGGCGAACCCCAAACAAATGGCATTTGTTAAGCCAATTACGTGCACTTTTGGCGTGGGGTTTGGGTGCGGCTGCCAGCCAACAGCTGCCGGAAAGAGGAAGCCGTATTTACCCTTACCCGTACGCCCGTACTTCCGTACTGCCGTACTCCCGCATACCCGGGCGCATCGCATATTCGTAGTTATTGAATGTGTAGCAGGCAACAGCTGCATGAGTTGAAATTTTAACAATTTTTTATGGGCTCCATTGTGTACTACCAACACTTGTCCAAGCCCCATGTCAATCGATGCTGGCTCTGACCATCTCATGGTTCGTTTCATTTCTGTGACGTTAAATCACGGATATTTTTTTATTATTATTTTTTTTTAAATAACTTGTGCGACTCCTTCATCCGGTTGACACAAAAGAATTCAATAAAACACTGAAATATCTGCATAAAACAAAGGACCGCTATACTGCCAAAGGAGTCGATGACTTGTTGCAGAAAAAAAGGATGGGTAAGAACGTTAAAGTCGGCTGCAAACGACTGCGCAATACTCTGTTTTACGTTTAGATACTATTCACAAGAGTCTACTTGATTATTTTGTTGATGACGAATACAACCACAAAGCCGAAGTCATTTTATACGGCTCGATCTGTAAAGAAGGTCCTCATTATTCAATGTCAAATTGGGCGAATAATCCTGTCAAGAGTGCCCGACAAATAGTCTTTTATTTAAATCTGTATCTTTCTTAATTTCACAACTTAGTACCAGAGCACATTCACACACATCCGATCCCTTATAATTACTATTAACTTTATGAATATTTTTGATATTATTATAATAACATTATTATTTTGAATATGATTATTATTTAAAATAGTTATACGCTTTCAACCCAACTTTTTATGTATCCCTGGCAACTATGGCCATATCATTCATTCGAGCACACTTCAATACACACATCACACGCCCCACACACACATAATCACGCACACCACATGGCCCGCACTTCATGCAGCGGCTGTGAATCTCTTTCAAACAGCCCCACAAAATGGTAAATGCATTCGTAGTAAAAAATTCTTAATCTTTGTTTAATATGCGAAATTTAAAAGTTTGCGACTTCTCTGGCACAAAAAATAAATCAAAAAATCGATGTTTATCAATCTCGTATAAACAGTTGGAAACATTAGAAGGTACCGTCATCCATAACATTCAGTCATTTTGATATCCAATGCTTTTTGAAAATAGTTAAAAAGTGTATATTTGTTTCCGGGGGAAGGAAGCTAGAATAAAACAACCCGGATTATATTTAATTTAAATAATAGATAGCGGTATCGATTCTCGATGTTTACGGACAGGTGAAAAATGTATATATAAAATATAAAGCACAAAACTTGCCATGGGTAAGGCCGTAAAATACCCGCTAGTACTATATAATATATAAGAGGCTGACATTGTTAAGATAGTTCTGCTCCTGAGTTTCCTTATCGCTGAGTTAATATAGGATGGCTAAGATATCGATAGATTATTGCTAGTTAGAGCAGGCCGTCTTCTAGGAGAACAACAAGAAGGAGGACCTAACATGGCTGTAAATAGTTAAAAAGAGAATACTACTTCGTAATAACAATACCCTGTGCAAGGATAAAAAGATCGATAAGGAAAGGAGTTGTAAAAGAAAGAAAAAGCTTTGTCGCAGCTTATGGCTTGGGTTTCTCTTGGTATATTCACTGGGTATCTGCTACTTTAATTTTCTGTGTTTATTTTGCTCGAATTTTTATTGACTTAATCAACTGTATCATCATTTTAGAAATTGTGGTAGCTCTTGTCATCCCTTGAATCCGCTTGATGGGTGACTAGATGGACATGCCACTCCTGCAGTGCATTCTTAGCTAGGCGGGGCTTTTCGGTCTTTGTAGGATTTTTGCGTGTTTTTTCAGGGCCCAGCACTTTTTATGTTTGCCGTCATTTAACGTATGTACATGGACGTCAGGTGTTGTTGCCATTTTTGCTGGCCTGTCTTTGTTGTCTGTTCGATACGCCTGCGAGGCTCCGACATGTGCATATGGAAAACAGAACAAGTTTTCGTGTGTGTGCCGAAATAATAAGTGAAATGCAAAGTTGATCATACGTCAGCACGAAACTTTCCACGACAAAGTTGAAAGAAGAATCAAAATGCAATGCGGCACGTTGCACGTGGTACTTTGGGCTGCCAAATATTATTTAGCACCAGGCCAGGTGAAGAGACTACAGCACGCCATTCGCTGTGGCAGGGGAAGCAGCAGCGTCAGTGGCAGAGCAGCAGATGCACAATGGCCAGAAGTGGAGAGGTAAACAAATACAGCCGCAGTGCCGAGCACAATTGGAATAGTGGCCAAGTGCGAGAGTACGCAATCCATGGCACGGGTAATGCAATCGCCAAATGGCGGCTTCTATGTGCATATGCACGTCCAATACTCATATTCTCGAGCTGTTTGTCTATGTTGTTGTTGTTCGTTTGCAAAGTATTTGGCAATGTTGCCTGTTTCATTTGTAGACGACGTCGGGACATGTCCTTGGCCTTGGTTGGCCATGGAGGCGGGTCCGTGCGGGAAACAAGCATCTGCAACAACAGAAACTTCAAAGTACTACAATTTCCTTTTGTCGTTCTTGTTGCTGCTCCTTCTGTTGTTGCTGTTCTTGCTGGAAGTCTGTGTGTTTTAGTGAAATTTGCATTGCTAACCTCAACGAGTGCGCCTGGCGAGCAGTGGTCGATTCTGTGGTTATTGTTTGATAGCTTTTTGGCCTCAATGCGACTTCTATTTGTTCTGCACATTTATTAGTTTTATATTTTCATTACACATAAACGAGAATAACATGAATGGGCTTAATTGCTCACCTCACACAAACCCGAAAGGAGTGTGATGTTTCCGCACTAAGCACTTTTCAACACGTAGCTTTAATTTTATACGAGTTTTCGTGAGTCATCCCTTTTGAATCCTGTTGACCTCGACAAATAGCTTTGTCGGCAAGATGCATAGTTAAATAACCTTGACAAACGCTAACGTCGTCCTGTGCTAGGTACAAATTTGTATATACTATAGCTCAGTCTGTACGCTCAACGCCCACAATTTAACGTATTTTTATTCATAAAACATCATGCGCCTCTCGCGCTACCCTAAGAGTGCTAAAAAATTGAGTTGCACTTAGCGAAATTACCATAAAACATTATTACTGCCTCGACCACGAAACCAACCTATCCGAAATCGACACCAGACCCAGACCCAAGCCCATTGGCAGCCAGGCGAGAATAGTCCGAGAAGCGGAGTAGAAGTCGCATGCCAATTCATATTTGGGGCCACTTTGGTTATGAAAGTAGCAAATATTACCCCAGCACAGAGACGAGAGGAGATTTTGGGAGAATTTACATTTGCGGCGCCAGACCCAACGGAGTTTCCCTGCTGCACACCTAGGTGGGAGCCGCCAGACACGGTTTGGATTTTCGTATTTCGGCGCGACCACCCAAATTGGCCGTGGCTTCAATTTGTTTCTGGGGCCGCCATTGCATGCATATAATAAAATACAAATTGCAGACAATTGATTTTCCATATGATTGCCGCATTCTTATGGGTGTGTGCCGAAAGTAGGCAAAGGTTAATTGCGCCATGCTCGCCTTGTACGCCCACAATCCATTTGAATGTCAAAGTGAAATGCAGCTATTGACCTTTGTGACGCACCTCAACTGCTTTTAAAACAAAGTGAGAATTTTCCCGACGGACTGACTGATTGCAAGCGCCATGCAGCTGAGCTACCTTACTTTAGTTACCTTATGTTAAGGATTTGCACACCAGGAGGGATTTTTTGGGAAATTCTACCAGAAAAAATCGTGACCAAAGATCTTTGCTCAAATTCATGCAAGAGCTGTTTCACACTTTACGCAAAATCCATTCCTATTTGATGGGAAATAGGGCAAAGATTTGACGGATGAAGTTTCGGATTGAAAGCTGTTGCAGAGCATGTTTCACAACTCTCGGAAAATGGAGGTCTAAGGTTGTGTGAACGAAAATTTTCAAGTGTAACTAAAATGGTCGAAAAACCTTGATTCCCACCTTTGGTTCCTAAATCAATGGACATTAAACTGATTTTCAAATGTCTATGTAATGTAGAACCTTAGACTTCGATTTCAAGATAGTAAAAGTAGATAAAAATTCTCCACGACCGAGAAATACGTAGAAAATTGAAGTCTTAAATTGTAAGTAAAAGGATTGGACGGAGCAAGGATTCGGGAAATACCAGCTAGCACTTTATAGGATCGGATGTGCCTTTCCCAGCCTGTAAAAAATATTTGTACATGACAATTATTCAGGGGAATTACAAGGTACAAAAAGGATTCATTTAAATAACCTAGAATGGCATATAAATTGCATTACTTAAACTCATCAGGGAACAAATTACCGAGTTCTGATAGCGATCTTTTTCGATTTAATGTTTTCTTTTTTGAAATCTTTTTCGAGACGTTTTCCACACACTGGGAAATACAGCCTTTCTTGAGGGAAAATGGGTATATATTTTATTTATTTGTTGAACAGTCGCCGTTCTTCGATTTTTACATTATATTACAATTCGATCTAAGAGGAAAAGTCGGGACTGTTCTTAATAATTAATAACGTAAAAAAATGGTCTAATTATCATATCAACAATTAACACTTTTTGTACCCTGGACCCTTCGAAAATAACTAGAAAGGGTTTATAAGTTTTGCGTAAATGAATGTAACAGGCAACAGAGAGCATCTGCAATCCCAAAAAGTATATAAAATATATATTATTGATCAGCATTTGCATAAAGCTCTTGGGGTGGAGCACTCGTCAGGAACTCAAAAAAATGTCGTTAAGCCAAAAGAGTTGCTTAAAAAACAGTCCAACCAGAACTACGACGAAATCCATTCCATGAGCAAAACATGGACAGAAAACTGATTTTGATCCGAATGATAAATCGTTTGCCAACAAAGTCGGATATGATCCTTTAAAACAATATGTTATAACGATAGCTCACTGCAAGGGTATATAAAGTGAGAAACGGCAACAAATCAATGATGCTCACAAAAATTAATAAATACGCGGCCATAAACTATTTATCGAAAGCCCAAAAACATATTTGCGCAAATTGCTAAGTATGTAAGCGAGCCGGGGGTAGAAATTGCCAAGCAAATAAGATTTATCAATTGAATATTTAAAACGCAAACAATCCAAGTTCAAAAGCGAATTGGTTAAAAATACATTTGAATTTTTCGCCCAGGTGAACACCTTGTGGCATAGTGATATGTGTGTGTGGCAACTGTGGTATTTATATATATATATATATATATATGTATGAATATATGTGCATGTATATCAATGCATAAATGGCATTATTTGCACATTTTCGCTGTTGAATATTCAACATTTTTTTCAAGCTTATGCGTAAAATAGCTAAGCTTTGTTTGCAGAGTGAAGCCAAAAGCATGCGAATGTGCATTTTACATTTAAATATCGATGACATTTGATACATTTTATCACACAGAGCATATGTAACTTATTCCAGTTTCAACAAAATGATTTATTCATATAGTTTACGTAGTACTTTAATTATTTTGTAAAATGCAGTTAATGTTGTCGGACGATTTTGTCAATTCTTTTAGTGCGCATTGCCGTTACGGATTCTAATCGGACAATTTAGTCGGCCAATATATGTTATATATATATGTATATATGTTTATAGGGGCAAACCAACATTTCAGAGCAATATGCATTTTAAGCGCAGTAAATAAATCAATCAGTTCTACAATGGAGTAACAAATTTGAAAGCCAACAAAAATTTGGAAAGCGAAAATATGGCAAAGGGGATTTTCCCTTTCTTTTTGTTTTTTCATTTAAATTTAAATTTTGCATTCATTATTACGACCTGATGGATGCACGAAACAATAAATATAGTATATTTATGGATATGTATGTGTGTTTGCGTGTGCGTGTGTGTATATTTGTGGGCAACTGGGCGCCCTGGCACTCACCTGAACGGAATGATCCAAATTATTGATGATGCGTATCACCCGACCAGCGCTGCGCTTTATCGAGCCCGATGTGGTCGATAATGTGCCCAAATCCGCTTCCATTATTGAAGGCTTTCGACTGGCGGGCTTGGAGCCCCAGCCCTGATTTCCGGGCGAAGCGTACCACATGCCGTTCTTTTTACCGTAGCTAGCGGGCTGTGCACGGAAAGAGAAATAAACAAATAGGAAAATACGTAAATTTTCTGAAAGTCCGCCAGCCACAATACATATATATATATATATGTATATATGTATGTGTATATGTATTTGTATGTGTATATATTGTTTGTGGGTAGGCGCACCGATGTCTTTTGTGTAAATTTCGCGCAAATCTGGAATTAATGAAATTGTTTCGCGGGACGCGCCACCCATGGACACATGGACACATGGACACATTCGTTGGCAACAGCCCGGGCCAAATACTGAATCTTGTCACGCGTACTTGTGAGTTGCTGAAATTGAATTTCCCACTCAACTCACTTTTGTGGTAACTACTCTACATTTGCAGGCTAGTTTCTTGTTGTTTTTATCACTTTTAAAGCTTATATGCCAGGAAAGAACGGATCGACACACTAGTGGATATAAGAGTCACAGGGTAGATCAGTCAAAAAACTAAGTAAATACCTTATA
Organism: Drosophila borealis; assembly: GCA_035045885.1. Classification (NCBI taxonomy): domain Eukaryota; kingdom Metazoa; phylum Arthropoda; class Insecta; order Diptera; family Drosophilidae; genus Drosophila; species Drosophila borealis. Next base: position 1,338,285 of record JAWNOR010000202.1, on the reverse strand, counting down.
CCATATAAAACTCTTAATATGGGTATATTATAATAATTATTTCAAATTTCCCACTGAAGTCACTTTTGCATTAACTACTCTATATATATATATATATATATATATATATATATATTTGCCGGTTAGACCAGATAATCTGTCTGCTTCTATGATAAATAGTTTATTCACTTTTCCAGCTTATTACCCTGCGTAAACTAATGCATATAAGATCCACAGGGTAGATCGGTAGAAAAGTAAGTAAATACTATATAAAATGCTTAACATGGACATATTGTTTATACTATTTATAACAAATTTCCCACGGAACTAACTAACTTTTGCGGCAGCTATTCTTTATTTGCTGGGTAACTAAGTTTATATGTCTGTATGTGCTACTATAAGTTAATAAACATAACATTTTCGAAATAAATAGGCAAAATGTATGCAAAACATCAGTTGATATATGTTTGTTTATCAAAAAAATATTTTTCTTAGCGTATTTATACGAAACATGAGTAGATGTAATCGATGCTCTATCCTAATTATACCCTGGACTCATTGAAAGTGGATAAGCAGGGTAGCAACGATAGCTGGCCCTAGTCTAACAGGTAATAGAATGTTTAGGGTATCTCCATGTCGGGCACTCCCGACTAGAGAACTCTTGGTTGTTTAAATTGTGTTAGTTTGCTGTGCTTGATTTAGAGCTGAAAATTCCAATTTAATTCGTGTGTGGCTTTTCAATTAAATTTTATACACAAAAATGTTAAAAACAAAATGCCGCAGGAGCTCAAGACACAAAAACCCAAATTGTAATTAATCCAAATTCATTTAAAACACAATTCTTCAACCAACATTTGTGCATGCCTTTGTGACCAGCCTGACCCCAATTACGCAGCAAAGCCTGTCGAGTCGGAATATACTTTAAATAAATAACCATAAAAATGTGAATATACGCACGTTCCCACATATCAAATTGGCAATATATATATATATATATATATATATATATATATATATATATATATATATATATATATACATATATATATATATCCAGGCACAGCATGCACACGGGTCACAAGGTTACAATCAAAATCAAAGTTTTTAATTGAAATTCAACAAAATGATGTGATTGCGACTGCGTTGACTTTGGGTGTTAAATGGGATTCGTAGCCACCTTAATGCCTTTTTTCAAATAATCGTATATGTGAACTTGAATAGAATATATACATGAATAGAATATATATATGTTCTGCGATAATAATGCCTTTTCGACCCAACAATGGCTGGCTAACATGCTGTGAAATCATTTTATAATTCGCAATGTTGAACATAAGCTAGGTTTGTTAAATTAACAAAGGCATATGAATATAAAAGCTAGATATTTAAATACGAGCTTTATATACAGAGATACAGATAATTACTGCATTGTATGCGAGTTTTGAACAATTTTACTTTTACCTGCAATTTGAATATATATTGTACATATATATATATTTAAAGCTCAGATATTGAAGTTAAAGTCCGGCCTGTTCTTTGTACACTGATGCACATATAGGTTGTCCCTTAGAGTAAACTCTATGGCAAAACCGATGTCAGATTAGCTTAAGCACAATGTTTAATGGCATAGGGAATATATTATGTATATGTCTATATATATAACATTAACCTCTAAAAACGAGATTTTTTGAATTTTGTGTAATTCTTAACAAAAAGAAAGCCTGCATACCATATTTAATGTCACTAGTAATAAGTCAAAGGATTCAGTGTATAAAAGCAACAAAAAATGTAAATTTTCTATCATTAGTTTCTTTGTCAAAATGATCCGATCTGAACGAATCCAATACATAGCTATACTGGGCTAAAGATTGAATAAAAACAGCCAGACTGCTGAGTTAAAGCAGTTCTCCTTCACGTGCTCCTGATTAAGAGCACATACATATTTTGTGGGTTCTCTCAGCTAATGTACATTTCGTCAACTAAATTGTAGTAGCTTCTGCAATGGTATGAGCGCACACTTTAACTAACGCACTTATGGCTATGGTACTAAGCAAATAGCTTAGCAAAAGCTTAAATTACGCGCTCAATTAAACTTTGAGCAACTTGGAAAAGCCACCAGTGCGAGCACGAAGGCGAAAAGTAAGCGCAACTTCAAAGCCCTTCGTTTGAGGTGCAGCCTCGCAGAAAATTCATTGAAGCAATCGACAAGGACTTAGTGGTATACGGCAGGAGGGGATGACTCCAAACGGCGTTCCAGCTTTCCGCCCGCTTAGGATGAGCCACTTGATTGTTGTTATTATTATTGCTCGGGGATATTGCATTTTATTGCCGTAAACAAAACAATTGTCTGACAAATATCTTGTAAACAAATAAATACTTGTTCATATGAGGTCAAGACTCTTCTCTGGTGTTCGGCTAATAAATCAAACACTTGGCCTTTTCTCCGCGGGTGATACAGTCGAGCCGATAATTCGTGTGGATTATTATTGTTATTATTATTATTGTCAGTGGATTAAATCTGAGCCTGAGAAAGCGATGTTCAAATATATTGCTAAACTTGTCTGTTGTTTGTTTATTGGTGAAGTTCTGTTTGTTATGGTTTTGCACAGTTCCCTTCTGTGAATTAATTTACTTGGAAAATTGTTTCTGCCGCGGCTCAAAATTTTTGGTGGAAAACTATTGTATGAAACTTATTCGTTGTTTACGCTTTCAGCCTGCCTCACACATTTCTTCTGAGCCTTACATGTTAATAACTGAATACGGTTTTCAACCTTCTCGGAAAATGTTCCTTAATGGACAGAAGTAAGAACCTGGCTTATATGGTTGTCGATAAATTTATCACTCTTATGTTTTTCTGTATACTCTTTTTCAATAAATTATATAAAAATGCATTCAGTTTTTGTGCAAGCAAATTAAATTGAAGATCCCGCCCACTAAAGGATTGCAGATATAAAACGATGTATTCGTTTGTGGACACACACAAGGACCTTAAGTCAAATATTTAAAATTGCGCATACGCTAAGTGGTAAAAAAAAAGAGCATAGCAGTCGCACAGCCTGCACACGTAGACCATTAAAAAACACTTAGAAAAACAACAAAAGTCATTTAAACTTTTTCCAGTTTCTTTTTTTTCCAGCTTGACTCTGTATACGTCAAATGGCAGGAAAAAAAATGTGAAATTAAGAGATGTGTGCCGGTGGATGGTGGACTGCTGGATGGATTGGTGGGCTGGTGGATTGGTGGGTTGGTGGGCGAGTGGCCTCATTGTTTACAGTGAACACTGACCCAAGACTTGGTCGGCGATGTGAGCATCACAAAGGGCGAACTTTCCTCGCTATCCTCGTCGATGTACATTTGAGCGAAAGTTTTCTCTGCCCGTTGATGAGTCGGTTGAGTTGGTTGTTGGCTGTTGAGTGTTGGGCGTTCTGAGCCCTGTGGGCGCGGCTGTTTGCGCACTTTAGTTGGCTCTTTGCTTTTAATTCACTTGCAGTTGCAGTTTTTCTTTACAATAACAATAGCAGTAACAACAACAACAACAACAGTGCACAGCATTAAGTTAATAATAAATAAACGTAGTTTTCTCGCCCGCCAAGTGTAGTATGGCTTAAATGTTCACTGTGTCTGCTTGCCGTTTTAAAATGTGTTAATTGAAACCGTTTTAATTTAATAGCACTTTAAATTAGTTGATTGCCTGCCCAGTGCAAGCAGTGCGCGTTTCAAGCCAGATCGCGCTTATGCAACACTGGATTCTACATAGTCCTCAGCGCGGGTCACACTGTTTATCGCCACGTTGAGAGTCACGGCGCGTAGTTTATTTCAACTTTTTGTTTTGTCCGTCAGCTCCTTGGCTCGCACTTAGCTTTGGTTTCCTTGGCGTTCACCTAACGACTGCAGTTAAGTGGCTAAATTTTCAAAATCGAAAGGCGCCCGTGTTCGGAACGCCAGGCCAAGCCACGCCATGCCGCGCGACGTCACGCTACGCGACGTTACGTTACCTTACGTTACGCTATCCACCGACAACTGACCATATTTATATATATATATATATATATATATATATATGTATACATATATATGGCAATAGCGTGTATAATACACGTGTCGTATACATAAAGCATATTCAAATTACCAACTTGACGCTCAATCGTATTTCATGGCAAGCCAAGTTTGCACACTCACACACACTTGCATACCTTTACACATTTTGTAGAGAGTTTACTCCTATTCATGTATTGTTCTGCCAAATCAGCAACACTGATCTCGAGACGCCAGCATTAGCTGCCATTTTGTTGGGTACGCTTGCTGTTTTAGCAGTAGTATAAGTAGTAGCAGTAGTGCTAATAGTAGTAGTAGCTGTGGCAATAGTAGTAGCTGCTTCAGTGTTCGTTCATCAATTGCTCAGTAGTGCCGCTACTTGTCGTTGAGTGGCGCTCTACCCAAGTCAACAGTGCTAAAAGGATGCCAAGGTCTGTCTAGTCAGAGTCTAAGGAAGTTATGTCTGCGATTGCGCATAGATGCAGTTATATGAACATAATAATTGTCTTTAATAATTAACATATACTTGAATGCAACTAAATCTTCTGTAGTATGCCTGTTAGCAGACATAACTTTCACTTGACGTTCATTCGACGCTCAACAACTTCGGCTACACTGTGCAATTTGCAAAGGGAAAACTCTTGGTTTTTCCCACGCACACCATCAAATTTGGCACTTTCGCTCTTTTTGTGTTTGGCTTTCCGTTGGTATTGGTTATGGTATGTTTCCTTTAGTGTGTTGCTTGTACTTTGGCTATTGACATAGGTAAGGGAAAGGGTATAGCTTTGGCCGTACTGTTGGTACTTGTATTGGTATTGGTATTGGTATTAGTATTGGTATTAGTATTGGTATTGGTATTGCTATGCATACTAAGGCATTTTGTCCGGAACGTGCAGTTGTATTTGCCAGCTATTGCGGCTCCGACTGCTGGTCTCCGCTCTCAGTAAGTTGTTGTAGTAGTTGGGTTATTGCTTTTCACTTTGAAGTGGCTTGTATGGATATTTATTACCATGTTGGTAGCATTTGTGTTTCATTTGCAAGTAGCACGCACTCTTATCAACTCCCATACTCCTGAAGCTTATTAAAAAAGAAAAACCAAATGCGACCTCGAGCTTTCACAAGTTTTTCGCTTTGATACCGTTGCCAATGCTTTTTCTTCAACGTCCACAATGCTAGTATGTGCTGTTATTTAATACCCTTGCAAAGGTATTAGCACTTTGTGTTGAAGTGTGTAACACATTTGAAGAAGACAGCTCGGACTGCATCAAAAACGAGTTCCTCAATATTAAAGCCATGTTAATGACAATGTTTTTAACATGCAAGCAACATCATTAAGTATCGAAATGCTTTATCAGGCAAGTTGCTATTTCCCGGCCTTGCCCGGTCCAAGATTTTATGCTTCAAATTTTAGACAAAAAGATTTACCCATTTCCCGCTCGTGGACAATATAAATTTACCCGCACTATCTTGAACTCCACGTCTTTAGTTTTATTTTACACAGATATTTGAAAATGATTGTTAATCAGAATAACAAGAGAGTTCAGCCTATTTTCCACTGTCGTAAAACGTATTAAGATATTATGCAGATTTATGTACGAAAATAAATTTAAAGGTAATCAAACTAAACTTTATAAAACTTCACCCGCATATTCCGCTTTATCACTTTGTAAACAGAGTATAATAACTTTTTTTATGATTCGGATCATCGCAGATTTTTGTGTGGAATTTTCAATCTTGAAGCATATTTAATTTAATTTACGTACGGCTGGCAAACATACAGAGAAAGTAAAACTCAAATGTGAAAATATTGTTATATGTTTGCAATCAATTTTGGCCCAAATCTAACCGGATTGAATAACGTGTAAAAATGAATACGCTTTTGAGCTGAGATGCTGTGTTTCAATCAACAAACATTCACGAATAGGCAATATTTGAAATATATTTGTGTGCAAACAAATAGTTCTGCTCTGTCAGATACATTTTGTGAAAACATAAATACAAATATGAGTGATGCCAATTCGGCTATTTTCTAGCTAAATTTGGCGATTTTCCGAGGTTTTCTAGGTTGACTGAATTTGTGAAATAAAACAAATAGAATATATGCTTGCATGGATAATCCAGACAATATTCATTTAAACACTTGGACACAAGAGAACCGAATTTTGGTTGAATTGAATAAACAAGCATGAGAACCTTTTCAAGGGCTTTAAAGAAAAGCGCGTAAATGCAGCTCTTTGCAAGTTTGAGATACAACCGCCTTGCCAATTTGTTTCGCTATTTTAAGCTACTCCTAACATTGAACTTAGCTTTGTGGCAGCGAAAATTGTCAGCACTGGTGAGCATCCAAACAGGCGCTGCAATGTGCAATGCGTACTCGAAAGCGATGACCGGCGAACTAAACACACAATTCACAACATACACATATATAAATCTAGCCGAATCGAGTGATTCGAAACGCACTCGTATTTTTATATTTATATTTTGGCCTGTTGACCGCGCCAATTAAAGGTGCAACAGATACATTCGCATATATGTACGTATCTGTGCGCATCGTGCTCTGTGGCCATTTCATGTGTCGAGTTGGTATGAAAGCAAAACAGTCGACCAAAATATTCCCATTGTTGGCCTAAACTATGGCAATGGTCTGGGTCTGGTCTTTGGTTGGCTTGGTGCTGCTGCATAGTTCTGTGAGCAGTGGCAACTTATGACCATATTTTCAATTTCCATTGCCATTGTGTTGGCCCATACTACGGCCGGAACGCTTTGTCTGGCTCTGTTGTGTGTCGTCGGATGTCGCACTCGTTGCACACACAACTTGTTAATAAAACTTTACCGATTTTATGCCTTGGCGAAATGATTACTGCGGAGCACACAATTTAAACTTTTTAGCGCACATAAATCAAAAATCCAAAGCCGAACCGCAAGCCCACAATCGCTGCTGAAGACGGTCTCTAGTGCTCCCGGTTCTTGTTCTGGTTCTGATTCTGCTTCTGTTCCTGGTGCTGGCCAACGCGTGCGTGCAAAGTTGTTTAGTGAAAAACTTGAACTGGACACAGCCGTTGCCATTATTCTCGTGGTAGGCAAGAAAAAAATACCAGAGCACGTTGTAGAGTTGAAACAAAAGACCCCAAGGATAGGTGAGGGGGCAGCAACAGCGAACGACAGAGAAAGAGAGAAAGAGAGAGAGGTAGAGCAAGTAAAAGCGAGCAATGAAAAACCAAAACCAGTATGGCAAGGAAAATTAATAAAAGTCATAATAATACTCGCAATTTCCTTTGCCCTGCCCACTTTTCGACACAAGCTTTTTGCATATTTGAGCTACGAGCATACTCGAGAATATTTCCTGCAAAAAAAAAAGAAAAAAACTGGGGTAGAGCAAACTCCTTTCGCTCGTTAGATGCTGTTATCCAGTCGCCAGCCCGCCCGCTCCCTTGGATACTTGGATACCCTGATGCCCTGCCTTGTCCTGTCGTACGGCTCGCATGCGCTGGCTTTGATTTAAATAGTTTCAATTGGTATATTTTTGCCTCATTTATGTGTCCTTCATAGTTTTATTATTATTATTATTATTTCGCCCTCCGCTCTTTGCTGTTTATTACTACTAAATACGAGTAAACACGTACATAAGGGCGAGTACTGGGTACCCAACCCCGCCTCTGTCTGGCCGCAATCTCTATGAGCCCCCCGCCCCACTCCTGCTGCTTGATAGCTCCGCCAGGCTCTAAATATTTTTATGCAACATTCGTGCGGAAGTGGCATGGCTGGTGACTTATCGCCGCCATTCGGCCATCGACGTGCGCCCATTCGTCGCCTATTGTCAGCGCCGGGCTCCTAAGTCTGAGCGTGCGTGCGGGTATAAATAATTTCGGGGTCTTTATTATTTGGTTTTAGGTGTAAATATTTCAAGCTCACAAGTCGGCTGGCCGAAAAAAAAAAATAAAGAAAAAAAGAAAGAAAGTTGTAGCTCGCAGCGAGAGCAAGAAAGAGGTCGAGGCTTATGGCTTAATTATTCCCATGCATGAAACGGGCTGCCCTCTGGTCCTTGGTCCTTTTGTGCTCTCGAGCTGTGTTGTGCGGCGGGTGGGTACCCCTTTTTATTGTGCTTATGACCTAAGAAATGATTGCTAAAGACCCCGCCATGTTCAACTGTGCTCAACTGTTCAACCTGTGAGCCGCTCGTTTGGCACAGTTTATGCCTGGGTTTTTATTTTTTTTTCTGATTTTTTTTCTAATTTTTTGCTTCTGATTTTGTATATATTTCTTTGCACACGCATATAGCACATAATTTTTTTATGATTTATAAAAACTTTAGCGTGGTGTATTTTTGCTTAATTATTTCCTTCATGTGCGGCTTTAATTAATGGCCACATCAGCACTGGCTTCAGCAGTGAGTGAAACGTTCCCTTTTTTGACTAAAATTTATTCTGGAGGTCAACATTGTCATAAACACATGTAAAGCGTGCTCTAACCGAGCATGCCTGTGGAGGTGATACCCTGTATTCTACACGATGCTTCTTCTATATGTTCCAGTCCGGCCCCAGCAGATACCGCCCCAAGCTAATCTCTGACATATTTGCTATGCAAGCTTTTTGAGGTGATACCATGTATTCTACACGATGCTTCTTCTATATATACCAGTCGCCCGAAGCTAATCTCTGACATATCTGCTATGCAAGCTTTTTGAACTTAACTTTTAAATTGTTATTGGCAATTTCTCATTTGACTTAAAGACTATTCAAGTTAAACCAAAAGCCATGCTGCCTAGATGAAATCAGATACCACAAATGCGCTACTGCATCCCTCTGCTCCACAATATTGAAAACAATTTGGCTGCTTTGCCTGTTGTCAAAGCGAACTAAAATTTAAAGGTTCAAGGAAAATATCTGTAAATTGTTTGCATGCCATGCAAAAACCAAAACTTTCCCTTTGAAAATGGGTCTGCATTTGGTTTAATTTATTTTATGAGGAGTGCAAACTTAAAAAGTCAATGCCAGACTTGGAGATACCCTAAGCACATTACACAGCAGCTGTATTACTTGTTTCCCTTGCCCAGAATATTGGAAAGATTTAATTATAGTCCGATCTGCACAGAGACAAGTCAGAACATTGTATAATTTCTGAGATTGTCGCGTTCATAAATATGGAATATGGATTATCTAGCAATATAAACTCGGTGTCTTATGCTGAGCAAGAATATACTATACACTTTGAAAGCCCACAACTTTACATAAATCATAATTTTCACATTTGCTAGGATTGGATTGTTTCTTAGCTATTCAAGTTAACCAAGAATATTTAATAATATTATTTATTGTGATTATTAACCGAATATAAAATAAATTTATTACCATCAACCTAACTTTTCGTCAAGCAGTGGCGACTTGAACTAAGTCTAACACAGAACTAAGTCCACACACTAGCCTGCGATTCGAGCCGGAGTCTTTGTAGCTCAGTTGTCGAAAAGACAGGGTAAATGAGACACCTCGGCTGGGAAATATTAATTAATAATCTTGTCGTTCGACACAAGTAAATTAAAGAAGAATGTACAAGAATGCATAAACTGGTTTGAATTTAATTACGAGCACGGGCGATACAAAGGTCCTTTTTTGCGCCCGTTGACATTGGAGCGCCGGCTTGTTCGCCGATAAACGTTATGCAAATTGCCTTTTGGCCGACGAGACCAATATCGCCAGCCGTTTTTCATAATGCTGACAAATTGTTGATGAATGTGTTAAATAAGTTTGTTTCATGTTTTCCACTGTGATCGAACGAAGCAGAAGGACACGCCAAAGGCGGAGGCGTGTTCGCCTAATTGCCGTAGCTGCCGTAGCCCTGTCTTCGACGGGACGTTAATGAGGGCTGCAAAGCGCGTAGAAATGCCAACATTACTAAATCATTTCTGGCATGTTAGCCTGACGTTCAGACCATGTTCGTGTGCCACAGCGGCAGTGGGAGTACGTGTATTCTCACAGTGTCGAGTGCCAATGACACACAAAGACAAATTCAAACTTATATGCATATATATATATATGTGTATATAAATATCTGGCACATACGGGCATACATATGTCTTCGCCATACCCAGTGACATTTCTGCTCCATTATTTTCATCATGTCTGACAGACGACGCGTCAACATGAAAGTGGAAGAGCGACACAACACGTAACAGTAGCTTCCACTGTTTTCGCATTGCGGCTTCAGAGTGCTGCCAACTGTCCGGACTGTTCGGACTGTCCTCTGTGCCTGCCCTGGCTGCTTTGGACACCAATATATTATGCGATTGTGATGGTGTTCGTAAGAGGCATGTATAAGTTAGCTGTTGCATGCGTCCGAATCAACCCGCCCGCCCACACATGCCGCCGACCAGACAAATAGCTAAGTATGCAGTAAAGTATACACTTATTTCCCCAGCTTCCGCTTTTCCCATCACATCCACATACACAAACATATATTCCAAGAAGAATCATCTGTGCATCAGCGTTTTGCATTAAGACCATCTACAAACACACACACACACACACCCAGCACCCAGTTGTACCCCAGTTGACAGTGTTGGATTTGCCATGTTTGAATGAACGGCTGGGAGAAGCATGAAAATTCGCTGGCATCCTTGGCATCTTTGTTTCGCCAAACGGATACGCATTCATTTTTCATGCATTGCGATTAAATTCATGCGTACATTTCTTGAGAATAACAAACTGCTACTGTAACATACTGCGAATGCAAATTTGACAGTCTCAGCCTCATTATTTGACACCATAATAATTTGTGACCAGAATACCATAATAGATTTTATGGACACTGACGTAAGGACGTGCACACACACGAACGCACACTCACGCTGCGTCTGGGTTAATAAGGAAATATCCTTTTACACATGTGACCCCAATAATTTTCAGAGTTCTTAGAGCCTGAGTCAGTGGCGAACTATGCGCTTGCATTACTAATAATAACCATTATACATATGTATGTATGCAAACAGCGCTTGAGTGTGTGTGTGTGTCTGGGTGTGTGTGTGTCTGGGTGTGGGTGTGTGCGTCTATTTACATATGCTGGTTAGGGCACAGGGTGTATTCTGTGTAGCTGTGTTGTGATTTATTGCATTCGTGTGCCAGATTTTACAAATGTAATGCGCCACACTCCGCAGTCGCAGCCCCTCCCCCTCATCCTCATGCATATGCAAAGTTTCGAATATTTTGCTTGCCAACACTACGAGTGCGTTATTGTACTTAGAGTCTGTAAAATGTGTGCGTGTGCGTGTGTGTGTCGATGTGTGTATGAGTGGGTGGAGTGGGCGCTTTAGCCCGCATAAATATTCCGCACGGAGTCATATTTCTTTTTGCGTTTTGTGTACGTTTCAGTCTAAAGTGGCGTGGACATACGTGTCTGAATTATTTGACTTCCGTTTCCGTTCAACATGTTACCAGCTCCACATTGTGCCAATGTTTTATATCAAAATACTGAGTTTCTAATTGTTTTATTAGCTGTGAAGGTTGTTATTACTCAGTTTTTAGCACAAAGTATGTCAGCATACGTGTAGGAATTATTTCGTGATGACCAGAGTAAACCAGAATTGAAAATTGTGTAAAAATCATATATACTCTTGATCTGGACGAGGAGCTGAGTCGCTATAGTCATGTTCGTCCATCTATCTGTCTTTGCAAGCGCGTCTACTTTCAAATTGACACATTCTACCAGAGGCAGAATGATTCAATAATGTTATTCGATATTTCCACCCATAATATTGATAAATATTGAATTTATTTAAAACATATTCTTTTGAGCATAAATTAAAAACTTTAAGAGCTATATACACCAAAAATTATGAATGCAGGATATAACCAGATTTTTTCATACCAAAGATATATTATTACATTTTTTTAGATATAATGAGGCTTTGGTGCTTGCGCACATTTGAATGCCACATTCATGTCCAAAACATTTCAGACCCTCCCAAATGGCCCATTCTTGCTTGTTTTGCTGTGGCTACTATGATGTTTGGAGATAACATTACGTATACGACCTGCATGTTTGATATTTGAAATGTGGCCGAGCTTCATTTGGAAAGCAGTGAATATTTGTACCTGTGAGTAAATCCCCTCCTAAGCTTATAACTATGCACATATCATTGTTCGTAATTGCATGAACTTGCAAAATCTGATAAATTATAACTGAAAAGTTTGTGTGCGCCTGCTGCAGCCGCTGTAGCCGCTGCTGCCATCATGCAGCATTAGTTATTCGTTGCAAATGTGGCAAAAGTTGAACAATTTCAATTTATGACTGCTGCCGAGAATCCCCCAAGCATTTAAATCACTTGTGCATTTAATCAGTTTACTTTAAATTCACAACACAAATACCATTAGCTATTTAGAAGATATCTGTGTGTGTGTGTGTGTGTGTGTGTGTGTGTGTGTGCTCTAGGTACATGTATACGTGCATTATGTTACGTATGTCTCCGGATTGCCGCAACTAACTAACTAAAGTTGACACTTTGATGATTTGGTAAATTGTCAGATTGGAGCTTAAGCCGCAATCAATTGATATTTGGTTGGGTCAATTGGATATACATATTTACTTGTGAGGTTTGTAGGAAGGCATTCACGGCGGACTCTTTGGCCCAAAAATCACGTAGTGTGGACTTCTCGGGTGGCTCTCGTGTCGGGTAAGTGGTCATCTCCGTTGTGGTCGACTCGGCGTACATGTAGTCGGCAATTGGTAGCAATTTCTTGTGTGGATTACTTAGCCTAGATTTGCTATTTTTGGCATAAGCTGTGTGCCTTGACTTGATTCTCCGAATACTAGTCGCAAACTAAATAAATGAATTAAAAGCACGTGCCAGTTGGCGACCTGATTTATACGGCAATGTTCTGTTCTGTTCTGTTCTGTTTCGTTCGGCTCTTGCTTTGCAATTTGAATAATTCGCCTTACGACACCATATGGACCGTGTAAAAAAACATTTATCACAGCAGCTAATATAATTAATGTCACTGGCACTACACTTGCAGCATAAATCACACAGCCTTGAGAAAGTCGGCTGCACGAATTTATCCCGCGCTTTGGAAATGATTTTTGATGGCAACTTTTAAAAAGCTTCTCGTGTTGCTCGACCCGGACCCGGACCCGTGCAACCGCAATACCCGCTGCCGTTCTCCAACTGTTTGGACTGTGTGAGCTGTTTGTGCCATTTGGCTCTTTGCGCCTATGTCCGCTAAAAAGTTGGAGTCCACCAGACCACGGACGACAATATGGCGCAAATATTGCACCACATACATAAACATAAGCAAAGAGAAACAGAAAGAAGAAGGAGGAAGCGGAGGGGCAGGCCCCGAATGCCTTGACTGAGGAGCAGCTGTGTGTGTGTGTGTGACATGGTCTAATGGCATTTTCGAATAGCTCAGAAACTTTATACAAAACCCGCAGCCCCGTCGCACACACACACACGGTTACACCAACGGTTCCGCCAAAGAAGACGGTGACGATGACGATGGTGGTGGTGCTGGTGGTGGTTGAGTAGGTGGTGCTGGGGCTGGCGGTGGTGACACGTTAACCATCCACAACAATGTCGACGACACACATGGAGGACGGCAATGGCGGCGTTTCAATTGCATTTCCGCTTGCACCAGTTTTCATTTCAAAACTCATAAGTTTTAGACGACGTTGACGTCAACGACGCTGTCGCCGCTGACGACGCTGACGACAGCGATGGCGACGACGTGACCAACTTGTGCCTTGCCAGCTCAGCCGGCTGCTTGGACAGCGCACGATCTTGTGGTTGACAGCGCGGCACAACTGTTTGCAAATTCTAAAACTTTTCAATATGTTGTCACACAATGGGCGAAACACAAACTGTCGTTGACAAAAATGACTCAACTTGCATATTATAAGTTATGCATATGTGAATGTGCCAAATGCAGCGTATGTACATCTGTGTTGGGCTTGACACAAGTGTGCTGGGATTGCAGTCGAGCAATCGGTTGGTATTCAACAACTCGTTTGCGTTATGCAATGCCCGCTATCGGTCCCTAGTCCGAGCGAAAGCTCTCTGGGAAAAACAACGGAAGTGTACCCCGTGTGCCCGAGAGACGCCTTCGGCCTGCCCGTTTGAGCCGCTTGACAACTTTCACCATTAGCGCACAATGGAACGCGACACACAAGTCGAATTTGTTGTCTGAGCCATCAATTCAACTTGAAGACGTCCCCCATTACCCATTCCCCACCCAGGCGACACCAATGGCGCTTCAGTGTCTGTGTTTTATGGCTGCGCGCATTAGGGATGGGGCAGGGGCAGGGGCAGGGGCAGGGCGAGAATTGTTGCCTACTTTACGGCGCGCCCGTGGAATTGAGTTGTTTTGCATAGTTTAAACAAATCCCTTGACGGCAGGCTGCGAGTTATGAAAACATGATAGGTTCGGGCCGTTGTTGTTGCAGCTTGAATAATTTATATATTGTTGCAAATTGGATAAATAGTTGAGGTGCTTTGGCTTTTGTCTCTGTATAAAATTTGTGATCATTTGTTTCGGCTGCTGCTGTTGCCAGTTGGCCACTTATTTTTTGGCAGTCGCAACTGCTGGAACAGCCTGCGACAGCCGGCCAAGCAATAAACAAGAAACAAGAATAAAAAAAATAGACTACAATTTCTAATTACTGTCATTTGGCTCTGGCTTAGGTTCTGGGTTGGCCTTTGTGGTTGGCCAAACAGCAGGCGAAAGCGAAGATGCCAACGGTTCGCTAATTTGTGGTTCTAGCTGTCTGAACGCGCACAACTTGGCTCTGGCTCTGTGCACAAAACGTTTATTTCGCGTCTGGTTTTTGTTTAGTTAATTTGTGTTATTTTTTTAAGTTCTTTACACATTGAGGTTGTGTGTTGAAGAGGTTATAGTATATGAAACAGGCAGAAGGAACAATCTAGGACAATATATAAAATGAGCGATAATTTATACAGAAGATGTCCGTCTGTTTATCCGTCTGTCGATCTATTTGAATACTCTCAGAGACTTTAAGAACTAGAGCTCCTTCTCATTAGCTTCTTTTTAATATATATCAGTTTTCAGCAAGTGTCAATTGAGTGTTTATCTCAAGCCAAGGAGACAAAATTCATTGAGCTGAATATTTGACTACTTGAATGCCTCCATCCGACAAGGGGAACTACTATATGTCCCAGTCTGGCATATAGTGCGATCAGCCAATCAACGTTGGTTTATAGCTGCAACCGCCAGAGTTTCAAACTGTCCTCTCGTGTTTATTTAAGGCCCCTCCTTATTGTTGTTGTTTGTGTCGCGTCGCTGTTTCTGTTGCCGCAATTAAAAACGCTGATATATGTTCTTTTTACAATTCAATAAATTCACGCAATGCTTTACTGCCATCCGACCGACCGTCTGACTGTCTGACTGTCTGACCGGCTGTCCGATTGACCATACATTTACCCTGGGGCGCTACATTTAATGGAATGCGCCTTGTACACAATTTATTTTGACTCTTTGCACGCGAGCAATCCTGAATCCTGCGACCAATGACAGTTTAATTAATTGCCACACTGTAATGCGTTTTAAATTGTCATGTTTATACAGCAATGTCCGGCGGGTGTCGAGAGCCCGGAGTGCCGAAGTGCCGGACTGCCCCGACAGTTCCCGGCCAGTCGCACAGCTCGTATTGAGTGGGCGGCTGCTGGCCGTTCTCTGCTGAACAATGGTCGAGAATCGAATCCAATTAGACAGTGCATTAATGACATTGTTGAATACTGCCCAAGCTGCATACGGTCTACCTTCCAAATCTCTATATATAAGTCTCTTCTGGCTCAAACTCATATCCGAGAATAGCTTTGAAAATGTATTTGAGACGTGTTTCACACATTGAGCGAAAGTCGAATTTTCAGCTTTTTGAAGCTTTATATTATAAAAGATGAAAATGAAATTTAAAGTTTACGCGACGGGAGTAAAATGGATGGACGCTTTGAGTTCTTCCCAGGATCGACTTTAAGCTCTATTCAAATATCTACGTAAGGAAAAATACGTGACACGGGAAAAGCAACTTGAAGTCCTTTTTGTAGATTTTGGTTATGTGCAGTATTTGCTTAAAGTTTAGCAGAGATATAACCACTGTAATTCGACGATTTGTTATTATGATGCTGAGCTGAGATGGTGTGAGTGAGTTGTTGGCTTTATTATTTTCAATTTGTGTTCCATTGCTTTTAATAATTGTTATTATTGGTCTGGGCGGTTGCGCTTGTTTTTTTCCTCGTGTGTGTGTTTTTAATTTCAACACCTACATATTTTCATATACAGCTGTGAAAAAAAGAATAGCACCACCACTACAAGCAATTTTCAAATAGTCGCCCAACTCACATTTTTAACGTTAGGGAAACGTTAAGCACATTTTTAGAAAGGGACGACTCTTACAAATCTGGGAGTAAAAAAGGAATCATCCTTATTCATAACGTTTTAAAGTTATTTAAGGAACTTTACTGAAATTGATCAAATTGGACGATCAAAATAATAGCACCACTTTTCAAACATGGGTTTAAAATTAAAAAAAATGAACGATAAGTAACGAATTCATTAGCTAACAATTTTGAACTATCAATACTCAATCTATATTCATCATTTAATATTTAGTACAGTGTCCTTTATTGGCAATAACAGCTGCACAATGTCTTGGCATGGAATCAGCCAAGTCCTGGCATCGTTTTAGGGGAATTTTGGACCAGGACTCTTTAATTTCTTCCCAAAGTGATCCGATAGTGGTTGACATGGAAGCAGTAACTGCCTTCTTCACGTCTGACCACAGATTTTCGATGGGATTCAGGTCAGGCGACTGAGCAGGCCACTCCAAAACGTTCACAGACCCATTCCTTTGCTCTCTTGCTGGTGTGTTTGGGGTCATTGTCCTGTTAAAATACCCATACGAGCAGCATTTCGTATTCTGCAAAGTGTAGCATTACTGTCTCCATGATATTTACGTACACATGCTGATCCATGATGGTTTTTATCCAATGTACTGGACCTACTCCATAGTAGGAGAAGCAGGCCCATACCATTACACTACACCCTCCATGCTTTATGGTTCTTGTGGTGTACTGGGGTTTGTATTCTGTGTTTTTTGGACGACTAACGTATGAGATATCGTATCGAGATCCCTTTCCACCAAACATAACCACTTTGGACTCGTCTGACCAAAGAATATTCCTCCATTGCTGGGATGTCCCATTTGCATGAGCCCTGGCATACTTCTTGGGCTTAGTAATAGGTGTCGCGTTTAAAAGTGGTACCATTCTTGGGCTGCATGCTTTTAAGTTATGTTGCCTAAGATATGTTCGAACTGTTTGGACAGTCCTATTTATTTTAAGCTCCATTTTAAGCTCGGTAGCAGGCTTGAAGGGATCCTTCTTGCTCTGACGAATCAGTCTTTTGACATGAAGAGGGGTCATAGATCTATTTCGTCCGCGTGTTTCAGCTTTTTCTTCATAGTTTAAGGCGTTTTTAATCATTTTAATGGAGCATCCTACAAATTGACCAACTTCTCTGTAAGTTTTCCGTCCAATATAAATTTTTTGATAAGATCGCGCTTTTCCGCAGTGCAGTACTTTCCACGTCCCATTGTAATGATTATTATTAACTTTTATGATAGAAACAATTAAATCTTAGTTAAAACTAATAAACAAGTGCTTTCTACAAAGGCGATTCTGCGAAATATGGGGGATACACTAAAAAAAGTGCTAATGGTGCTATATTTTTTTTCGCTGTTTTTGGGGGCTTTTTTTTAAAATCCCCAAAAAAAATATATAGACCGAAATTTGAAGAACGGTAACACTTTTTTTGTTTATGGGGAATACTAAACAATATAAAAAAAATAAAGATTTAAAAAAATCGCAACAGTAATCGCATTTTTTTTTATCAAGTACAAAATGTGTTGTAGTGGTGCTTTTATTTTTTTCGCAACTGTAAATCGCTGCATTATTTATTTCATCAACGCTTGTCGCTTAACGCCTGCTGCGCTTCAATTAAAGCAACGGATTTACAGCTGACCGCAAAATTTGAAATGCCCGAATGGCATTTTAAATTGCATTCAACCTATCTATTATGATTCGAAACTGCCTCGTTATTGGCGGCCCAGTAATTTATTAAAGTGCCAATTAATACCTGGTCAGAATCCGCTTAGAGATTATGCAGCAGCTACAACAACCACAACAACAACAAAAGCTGCCCGTTGGCCACATTTGCCAGGCCGATGCGTTCGCAACGTGGCGTATGCGTAATATTAATAGGCGTTAAGCCTGAGCCTGCATAGGCAACGTTTCCTGGCAGTGTTTGGCTCCTGCTGCCGTCATTTGTGTGGCTTTAGACATAATTGCAAGCGCCTTAAGGCCCTTCACACACACCCACACACACACACGGGCTAACAAGCTTACACATGCGAACAAATATATTATATAGGTATGCGGGTATGCCGGCATTTATGCCCAAGTATGGATGATGATGGGATTGTGCAAGGAATTGTACACTATATATGGATTTTTGCCCTTTTAAAGCATGAGTTAAAGTGAATTAGCTGTCCACTTCGATTTCAATTAAATTGTTGTGCCACACCTACAATCCGAAAGGGCATCGGATCAATTCGCTTGATATGCAACGCTCTGTTGACGCGGCGGTCAGGAATTCATCAAGCGTCTGCCGGCTTGGAGGGCGATCATCAGCAATTCATTCTATCATAACAATAACATCATCGCCAGGCGGAGGGCAGAAGATGGCATCAGATGAGGTTGTCCTTGCCAGCACATGCAAACGCGCAATTTGTGTCCACATCTCGGGCGCATGCATCACGTAAATGGCTGAGAAATTCATCAAACGCCTTTTGGCACCCAGACAGGGGCTGCTGCTGTATGTGTTGGAAATCTCGCTCATGTGTCACAGCAGCTTGATGGTCATAACTTTAGTGGCTTTTGCTTTGGCCACAACAACGAACAAAAAATAATAATTGACGTCAAATCTCGTCCGCTCGCTCGTTCGCTTTTGTTGTGCAGTTAATTACAATGCGCCGGGGTCCTGGCTCCTGCCGCCTGCCTGACCTTGCGTGCAGCACTCGCGGTGCAGAGGTTTCGCTTTTAGCTTGCCGCGCACGTTTGTGCCAAAAATCTTAATTTCTTTCGGGGCTGGCTTAAAAGTCAGCAGCCCTTCGTGTCCATTTTTCTTCCAATTTAGGGCGCAGCACCGGGCACACCAAGCACCGCAGCACACCCAGACACACGCACCCATTCGGTGCCCGCAATTTCGCACATGCGATCCGCTGCCGCCCTTGTCGGTTATCATTCACAATTGGCTGCACCTGGATGCGGTGGCCAATAAATTTAAAAGAGCTTCTAAATATCTGAATCTTAGTAGATTTTGTCCGCGTATTTATTTATGGCCTTGACGCAGTTGCCCTCTAGACTAGCTAATTGGCCATTTGGCCCACTGAAACGATTCGTATAAATGAAACAGTTTAGTACGTACTTTTTGGGGCTCGTGGAGAAGGCAGCTCCACGCCCACGACTCGCGATTGGCCTTGTTGCTCATGCTGGGTTTCCATGCGGCCAATTATTTTTATGACTTAACAAGGCGAATGCAATTTGCTGCACCCAAAATCACATCAGCTGCAGTGCGCCCACGGGTCACGCACGCCCCATGACGAATAAATTATCATAAATGCTTCGGTAAACAGTGTGTGCCTTAAACCCAACCCGGCTGGCGATTGCGTGCCGTGTGCCTTGGCTCCTGTTGAATCGAATTTGGTGCTCGATTAATTTATATTATTACACATGCTTGGTGCGCCTGCAGTTTACGCCTTTTCGTACGCCAAGATTAGGCGCTCTCTTTTGCCCTCTTCATGGAAACACTTTTAATTTCCCTAAGTGAAACGCCGCAACTTTCCAAATTGGCCCTTTTCGCGCCAGAGAGCGCCCCGAGAGAGCCTTCAGAGACCCACGGATGACTGTAAGAAACTATACAATGCCTTCTATGCACTCTAGCCATCTGCAGGGCATGGTTCGTGCTCCGTGCTCCGCGTGCTCCCCGTGTTCCGTATTGTTCTTTGTTGCCTTTTGTGCGGCCAAGCCGCACGACGAACTCCATGCGGCAACCGCGCCGCTGGCGGCCCGACCGGCGCCTTTCCCATAAGTTCTGATTTGGCAAAAGACTCTTGCTGCGCTTTTGTTTACCAGCTACGGCCAGTGCACGCGGTTGCCTCTACGGGGATGGCGGGTGGGGGGTGGGGGTGGCGCACGGAGGTGGCTTTTGGTTGGCTTTTACGAGAGCCTTTGTCTCGGCCGAACGCTCTGAGCTCTGAGCTTGAAGCACGCCTGCCCGGCTGAGTGCATTAGGAGCACATCGAAGACGTTGCGAATGCGGGACGGCCATTGTCTTTATCGATTACGAATGCATGAATTCCTATCGGCACTGGCTCAGACTTTACCAAAGGGATGTAAAAAGTCGTTCAATGGCTGCACTGGGACGTGAGGGAAGTGCAGTCCGATGATTGCCTAAAATTTCAATTTGTGCTTCATGCAAATCGAAAATCTACCTCGACGTGATGCGATTCACTTCTTTCCTGCTCAGTTCCACTGCGTCAAGAGTCAGTTGTGGGCTCGCATTAAAGTATATGGCTTATGATAACTCTTTAAACATAATTTGGTCGATCTGGCCGCAATTTTATGACCTTTCAAGGAAGTATAATTTTGATACAGGATGTTTGTCTGAAGCCAGGGTATATTCCAGCCTCGCCTGAATCGCATCACCTTATTCATTATAATATACATTAATATGTTCAAGAGATATTTGGTTCGAAGGATATCTTTCCCAAAAATTGATGCTTTGGCACAAGTTTTATTTTATTCTACAACATATCAATATATTTACAAGTTTACGCCCAGAATAAATTTGTTCATTTTTATGAGAACAGGGGTAAGTATCCAATATGTTATATCCTATGGATCTTGAAGATTTTCTATCGATCATTTAAAGCGCACTTGATCTACGAATACCTCCAAGAATAAATGTACTCAGTTAAGATGGAAACGGGGCTATTCAATTTTTTGTATCCAGCCCTTATAAGCAATAAGATATTGTCAATAATCTTAGCAATCGATACGTATCGTGGAAACGAGCTATCGTTATCTTGCGTAGGAGGACCTACCTTCAAATTGTTAAGCCCAAGTCTCTTATAGTCTCTGAGATCGACGCTTTCATACAAATTTACGGAATTACCGACAGACGGAGAGCTTAACTATCATGTTTAATTTTTATTTTGAAATGATTCGTTTTTAATATTTGTTGTTAATTGCTTTTAAAATGTTCGTACTTTGTGGTTCCACTTTTTTAGCTCTCTTATTGTATTGTTTTCCTTTGAACGCAGTTAGTAAAGCAAATCAAAGGCTCTAGTTTTTAGGTACTCTTTTTTCTACTCTTCCACAAGGAGCGCTCTCTTAGAAAACGGCTATAAAACGCAAGACCTAATTTGTTAGTAATCCCCTCTGTCCAACCGCCACTCCAATCGCCAATATATTTTGCGTGTGTGGCGTGTTAAAGTTAAACTCCCACGAATGTTCGACAAATAGCCCAACAGCCAAGGAACTTGGGCAAGAGAGCAATAACAGGTGTAAGTTGCTATGCACACACACACGAACACACACACACACACACACACACATGGAGTGGTTGTGCGCTAAAATCGAAAACAAGCCCCCAGTACTGAGAACTGAGAAAGGCCAGAGAAAACGAAAGTGTTCGCATGCAAAAATGTGTCTCAGCACCAAAAAAAAGTGTATTAAAAAGAAAATGAAGCAAAACAAAAAAAAAGAAAGTGAGAGTTTCTTGGGTTTTTAGGCCAAGTGACCTGATTTGGTGGTTGGGCCTGGAGCCGTGGGATGGGACACGCTGACCGCAAAAGCCAACAGCGTATATAGTTTTATATGAGTATATATATATATATATATATATATATATATGTGTGTGTGTGTGTGTGTATATTTCTATTTGCATATGTATGCAAAATTATACCAAAATATTCAAATTTCTATTGATTTTGCACTAAAGTTGACGTGGAAAGCAACACTTAAATTTCAAAATGCAACGAGGTGAAAACAAAAAAAATATTATTAAATTAAAACAAAACACGCGGACCAAATGCAGGTTATAATAAAATAGAAAAGAAAAAAACTTACCTTGAAGGCCTTGAAGGAGGAGACCACATAGAAGGCGCCGTCCTCCAGTTCGTCCAGATGGTATTTCCGGTCGCCGTCCATGGAGAAGACGTAGCGTGCACCGCGCGGCAGATCCATTTTGGGTGAGATCTTGTCGAGCAGATTGTCCAGCGAGGTGACATCTCGGCCGGGCCGGTAGCGTAGCTCGACGCCCGGAAAGAAGGGGTCGCCATTGCGATAGAAGACAACACGACGAGCCTTCCAGTATGACAGATTCGAGTAACGGGAGGCGGCAGCACTGGAGATTTCTGGCCGCGATTTGGAACGGACAAGCGGCACAACAGGCGGCTGCTCCGAATTTTCGCTCATGTTTTCCATATAGCTGGGACTAAGCGCACGACTCTGATGCCCGCTCTGTACTCCACCTGCTCCAGGCCCAGCTCCGCCGTTGCGCTGTTGCCAATAGTCGGGTACGTGCGAGGAGCCACCGCCGGCAGAACGGACTGCAGCTCCTCCGGCAACAGCTGCAGCCGCAGCAGCTGCAGCGCTATTGGCGTGCAGGTCGCCGGCTGCTAGGTCATCATCCTCGTCGTCGTAATGGGCATTATGATGCTGTATCTGAAAGCTTGCTGAGCCGCCGGCGCGTCGGTTTGTGGGACTCTTAGTGGGGCTGTTGAAGTTGCTGTCGTGGTTGTGGCCGTGGCTGTGGCTGTTGCTCTGGCCCAGATGCGCCGTGCTGCTGTTATGATTATTATTTATGTGGTTATCGTTATCATCAAACTGGGTTGTCGTCTGAGTAAATGTCGGCGAAACGTTTCCCTCGAGTTGTGAGTTCGAACTAATTTGTGGCATTGTTTGGCCGCCGAGAACGGGCTCGCCATTAACAGCTGCGAGGCCGCCGCCGCCGCCGCCGTCGTCATCACCATCACCATCACCATGACCAGCACTGGCACCAGGCCCAGCCCCAGCCCCAGACCCAGCAACAGAAACAGCGCCCGGACCGTCCAAGTAGTCGTTCTCTTCGTTGGACATTGTCCGTGTAGTTAAGCTCTCTTAAGTCAGCCCTCAACCGCCTGCACTCTAACTCTATATATATATCTATCTCTCTCTCTCACTCACTCTCTCTCTCTCTCTCTCTCTCTCTCTCTCTCTCTCTGTTGTGGCACAAATCTCAGCGTGCTGGTGCCTTGCGTGACTGCTTTGTTGTGGTCAAAAGTCGCTAGAGCAGCGTCGATGTCGCGTCGACTCAAAGCGTTCTTAGGAGGAGCTGCTGCTGCTGCTGCTGCTGTTGGATTATTTCACGTATAAGTTTTTGATTGCCCGTAGTCGACCTGAGTGTCGTGTCCTGTTAGGTTCAGGTTGCAACTGACATTTTCATGTTATTGTACACCCACACAGGATTGAGTTACACATACATATATGTAGAAGCACCTAAAAATGAAGAAGAAAAAAACGAAATGAGGAAAGCTAGAAAAATATTTTTTGAAATTAAATCTTTATCAATGCATGGTGTACCGTCAGTCAACAAGTTTTGCGGACGGACACAAATCTCGCCTTTTGAGGTACTTTCTACTTTCAGCAGCTGGGAAGCTTGCCATTATCGGCATGTCCACTGCCGATGGCTCTTGAGATCCACTCCAGACACAACTCAACAACTGTCGGACCAACAACTTCACAGTTCCTTTGTCTGCAAACAGAGAAACAGTGTAAGGAGCCCACTTCGTCGTCCGAGCTGGGCTTTGGCGTCGCCACTTGCCTCGAAATGCCGCGCACTATTTGTCTTGTTTCATGCATCCGCACTTTAAGTCTCTCCAGCAGGGGCAGCGCTTGTGGCAAGGCCTTAGAACTGGCTGCTACTCCACTTCACTTTGACCGAAATTACAGGCCAGCTGGCAAGCGGTCTTTTTGTGGACTTTTTTTTTGGGGGGGGCTGAACACATAACTACATATATCTATGCAACTATATTTGCGCATATGTTCTGGAGCTGACCAGAGGCGTTGTCCGGTGCCCGGTCCGGACTTCAGGGCTTAATGTGTGTGTCTGTTGTGTCTGGGCCACAGTCGCTGCAACTATTTCAACTGCATTGGAATTTACCATTGCGAGGTTTTTTGTTTGGGCAAAGGGTTGCGGTGGTGGGTGGGCTCGGTCGTCGGCAGTCTGTGAATGCTTCTGTTGTTTTTTTTTTTACTTTTGGCTTACCTGGTTTATGTAAATTGTTTTTATTGCAACACGTTGCACTTCTTTCCTTTCATTCTCGTTTTATTTATGGCTGGGGTCGTTCGTCGTCCTCTGCACTTTTTTGCGCCAATTAGGTTAATGACACTTTGGTTGCCTGCCACTGGGACGTTGATTGCTAATGTGCAAACAGTTGTTGCCTCTTCAGATGCCGCAGCTTCCGTGGCGTTCCACTTCCACTAATTGCCTATCAATCAGGCGCAATTGTTTCGACCTATTTGGGGTAATCGGGGGGCGGCACGCACACACATTTACTTGAATCGAATTTAATGAACTCGGGCAGGGAAAAGTTTATTAAAATATCTAGCGAAGAAAGTTGGCACAACAAACTGGGCAACTTTCGAGCTGGGCTTCCTTTGGCAACAAGCCGTGTTGTGCACAATGCAGAAGAAATTCCGTCTGGCAACTTTGCCGGTCAAAGTGTTTTTGAATTGTGTTTCATGTGCCTGTCCACTCTAAAGTCGTCCACGGAGCCAATTTTCATAGAGAGCGACTCGGGCTCCTCGTGGCGACGTCGTCGCCGTCGCGGGCATTGAATTACGCCAGTTGTTGTTGTTGTATTGCTCTGCCTCTGCCTCTCCCTTTGCTTTGCCTTTGCTGCAAGCGCCTGACTTATGGGCTAATGCTGCCACGCGACTTCTCCGGCACCGCCATACCACCGCTACCGGCCGCCCGCCCGCCCGCCTAATTGTGGCCTGCTTATAAGTCACCCGGACCAATGGCGGGCATTGTGCCATTCGCCACATTCACTAAACCATTTTGCTGTGCGACTTCCTCCCTCACGCCCAGCCACCTGCCTGGAGCAAACTAGCGGGAGCTTTTACCTCCTCGGCGACATTACGAGCAGAGTGCACGAGCTCAGTTTGAGGTATCACAAACGTTAGCACTTGTTACTTAATGGCTTAGACGCACTGTGGTTCAACGTACACAAAAAAAACCACACTCGGTTTTCCCCAATTTAAATCAACTGTCGTTCATGCAACTTCTGAGCCGCATTTTCCATGCTGACAAGTGTAAATCACATCTTAAATGATAATTGGGAAATAACTTGGAAATTGAGTTTGAATCTGATCCGATTGTAGGCCAAAATATTTCAACAAGCGGTTTCCGCCGTTTTTCCACACTTGCGTGTGAAATTTTAATCCTTTAACTTGTTGGCACATAGATCAGACTTATAGTAAAAAGCATTTTTCGGTAAAGAGTCTGTCTATGTAATATAAATTTGACTGAATTCAAAGATTTCTGATCACAGTGTTTTGGTCTTAAGGCTATCGTGCTCGTTTTGTCGTTGTTGTATACTCGTGTACTTGGTTTGTCGTCGGGCGTCGTGGGATACGTCAGCGGCGACGGCACCTTTCGCCGTGTCATGTGCCCCCTTGCACCTTGCTGCTGCGTACTTCTCACCACTACTTGCAATTTCTTGGGTAGTCTCATCGTGCAGTCCACACCTTTGTCCTCCAATTTCTGTTTTGGGTCACGCTATTCGACCAGAACTGATTGAAGAAAAACTGTTGGTGGGTATTTTCGTACCACGTAAAGGTTGTAAACGGGTTGAATTAATGCCCGTTACAAGCAGAACATCACGGCATCTCGGAGCCCATTAAATATTTAAATTCATTGTCATTGTCAACATCAAGCTTCTTTTTGTTCTAGCCATATTCGCCCACATTTCTGTTGATCTTCGAGAACAGACTCTTCTAATTTAGAATGTATGGAGTGAAAGTTGAATGCATGTTACGACAGCTTGCAGTTGGCTACAGGGTGTCTTCTAATCGAGCACTTTAGATTAGAACACTTCGGCTTGTTCGTCTAACAATTAGGCCAAATGCTTGGGGAAATATGTTTTTATTACGTTATATTTGCAAACAGAGATTGCGATATGTACAAGGCAGTCTTGGCTGACGATTGAGTCCATTTGCGCTCAGTGTCTGCACGATAGACCCGTAATTCCCTGCACCAAACGCACTTTTCTCCCTTTGGTTATAGCCCAGCCCTGTCAGAGGGTATTAAAAGGGTACAGACGGAACGGAAAATGTTCAGATGTAAGCTAGCTCTATTATGCTCATAAAACTATAGAAAACCCTTATTATCATCAATTCAATATATCATGTAAGTTCTGTAGAAACACACAATTGTGTCAAAGGTTATATATATATATATGGAAAATCTTAACCAAGAGTATTCAATATGCGACGTGCCAAGTCAATAGCTCTTTCTTGTTATTAATAATTTTGTTTTTCGTTCTTACAATCGCGTGGGCGACGCAACGTTTGGTGAAGTTAATGTATTATTTTAATGTTATTTCCGGAAAGTGCGTGATTTGTACACATTGAAAACATCAAGTAAAATGGTAAAGAGTACTAAGCCCAATTGTAATTATTAAAATCAAGCGCTAAAAAAACCCCAAAACTCGAATATAATAGGACTATTTAGTTTGTAATTTTTTATTGTTATACTGTAAATATATTCATCAGCGGAATCAACAGCCATTTCGTCTGTAATATGCTTATCTGTGTGCGTCGATCTAAGCCATTTAAACATCTCAGTAAACAATATTTGTAAGGGGGTCCTAGTTTTAAACGTGCTTAGATTCAGATCTTTCAAGTGAATCGCCGATTGCTGACATATTTCATCTAGTTTCACTCACAATTTAAAATAAATAAATAAGCCTACCCGCACCTGAAGGCAATTTATTGGGTTTGATTTGGGAAGCGAACTGATATGGTTTATTCAATTTAGTCCTCAATCACGTCCATTGCACCCACTAAACCACACCTTGAGAAGCGCTTAATAGACTGAAGCTTACATTCTCAAAGCACATAGCAGTTTGTATGTTAAGCACACATAATAATCCACATACCTTGCACAGGGTCTATATTGTGGCTTCTCGAAGGAGGCTCTGCGAATAAGCCAATACTGAGTATGTCAGAAAATGCCCACTTCGCCCGTTTATGGCGATGCGGGTCACACATAACACACACAAACACACATATGCCTCTGGCCATAAACATCGTAGAGGGAGCAAATGCATTGTGAGTGAGCACATGTGAGCAGGAGTGCACCAAAAAGCCACTAAAAAGTCCAATGACACGAACCCACATTTTATTGCATACTTTTGAGCGCGACACCCAGACCCAGTCTGAAATATTGTAAATAAATGCGATAGAAAAAATGGTGCAAAGGGTGTGGTCAAAAGACTGCATCGGCTACAGCGACAGCGACGACAACGAGAACGACGACAATGGGGCTGTTTTAATGTGACCATTAAACAATAGCAATAAGGACAAAGGATGCACACACACACAAAGACAACAAGTATCTGCAGAGCTGCAGTAAACGCTCGAACAAAAGCCCAATGCTTACCCAGCGAGCAATTTTACCAAGATTTATAAAACGACCCAGCACTGGGAAGCCGGACTGTAAGTGAGCCCAATCTTTGGCTTTCATACGAAATTGTTAAGCTGTATTTAAAGAACCAAAAGCATTCCCACAATCAGATTGACTTGGCTCGATTATGTGCTTACAGCTAATGCTGTGTAAATGGCTTGTTGGGTTGTTGCAGCCAGTTCATAAAAGTAGTTCTTCTCTTGGCCAACTTTCGCGCGTGATAAGTTTTCAATACAAAGTAAAAGTATGATGTCCGTCACGTTGCTGAAAGAAATCGTTGAAGAATGCAACTGCGGCAACCGAGGCTCAGAGACACAGAGACTGTGACGATGACATTGGTGGAACGTGGAACGGGTATATGCAACGGAATGAACCACAAACAAAGGACGAACTACTTACTGGGGCACTCGCACTACGAAAATGTCAATAATGAGTCCGAGCACGGCAGCTGCCCCCACCAGTAACAATCCGGATGCTGTTGCATTTACTCTCAGATATCGGTCGGTCAAGCCGCAAGCAATGCGAGCAAAGAACAAAATCCAATGGATACGAGAACCCACATCAGTTGGGGCTGACATGGCATCTGCTTTGTCCAAATGAATGAAACGCATGACAAAATGACAAAAAAAAAAATGGATCGAATGTGGGTGGCATAAAAACGACCACAAGCTATTTCTCGGTCAACTACGTATATCACTCCTGCCGAAGGCTTAAGTACTCCACAAAAACACACATACTAATGCACACACACACACACAGACTTACACATATGTCTCTTTGTAAGTGTGCATGTAGCCCGGGTAAAGTCAGCAGAGTCGTTCGCATTGTCTGCCAACACATAATTTGGTCGATGTCATGCCGGCCGGCAAAAGGAAAGTCGTGTCCTCAAATGTGAATGAGTTCGGGCTGTCGACGGTTGTTGGCAAAAGTTTCAATTGTCCCCGGCCGAGGATGTGTGAATGTGATTGTTTAAGTTTTTCCCATGCCTCTGTTCCTGTTGCATGTGGGTACAATTAATTGTTATTGCGTCTGTTGCAAATGATGATGATGATGATGATTCATGTGAAGTAATCCGCAATGCATTGTCGTCAGTGCAAGGGGCCGCATGATTATGCCAGTGTTCGCATAACCAGACTAACTAGTTAATCACAGCTCGAAATAGATGGAAAGTTAAGCTTACAGTTCGAACCAACTCCCTGCCTTAATTTTTGGTTCGTTAAGCTGATTTTTCACTTCCCTAGCCAAGATTATTTTGTCTTATTTTCGAAATTGTAATAAATGAAACACCCCTCAAATAAATTTGAACTTTAGTTCAAAAATCAATCAGTCAGCAACAGCAACAGTTTTATGTATAGAGATAAATATTTAATTGTAATTACGTACTCACCTGTGCGCGTGGGTTTGCGTACGATTATTTGATCATCATCTCTCAATAAGCACGAAACGAAGTTTTATATAAACACATTACTGAAAAAACAGAAAAGCAGAGATAATGTTGATTAGTTTAAAAACGCAGCTTGATATTTACTAAAATAAGTGAGAATCGTGTTATAGAACAATATTTATAAATATGTTTCTAGCTGATTTTCAGCTCTGCCTAATATACACACATATTTAAATACATCATTCGATCAAATAGATTGTAATAGTTGTTACTTTTATTTTAAATATAATAAAACTTAATTATGTTTATAATACGTACCAGTTTTTTCA
The DNA here is from genome assembly GCA_035045885.1 of Drosophila borealis. Lineage (NCBI taxonomy): Eukaryota > Metazoa > Arthropoda > Insecta > Diptera > Drosophilidae > Drosophila > Drosophila borealis. Next base: position 1,308,766 of record JAWNOR010000202.1, on the reverse strand, counting down.
ATAGCCTCTGCCAAAGCCATAGTCACTGTCCCCTTCATTGTTTAAGGGTTCTCTTTATTTGCTCAAGTTGCCGTCTCTTCCAATATTAAAACCGCCTCCTCATCCATAGTTGAAGCCGCCGTCTCCTCTTTTACTTAAGTTGCCGTCGACTCCAATATTAAAACCGCTGCCTCCTCTTTTGCTTAAGTAGCCGTTTCCTCCATAGTTGAAGCCGCATCCTCCTTAGTTGAAGCATTAAAGCCGCTTGCTCCTCTTAAAGTGAAGACTATAAGACTTACTTGAATTCATGAGAATCGAGTAGTAGGGCATTAGTTAAAAATACGTTTTTTCAATTTGCATACATACATAACTAAATACATACATGCACATACACATGTACACATAAGTACATAAACATACACACATGCATGTAAACATACACACATGCATGTAAACATACATACATACATATATACATACATACATGCATACATACATACATACATACAAGCATACGTGCATACATACATACGTACATACATACAACAAACAAATATCACATGTTCGTTAAATTCTTATCGGATTGGATTCTTATCGCAATTTTCTATACTACAAATTTGGCATCTACCAAATTATTAAACAAAGGTAATCCGTGACCTCCGTTTTTTCTGCTTTGAGGATGCGTCCCCTTTGAAGGTTTTTATACTCCCAAACCATTGAAAATGTGATTATACTTAAATAACTTGATCTCGAAGATGAAAAGAGCTAAAAACCTGGATCGGGTTTCAGATCAAAAGATGTTGAGGAACTATTTTTTTAAGAATCAATTTATAGTGATAAAAAATTTGAATTCCGGGCTGAAACGGTCCTGAAGTCTTGAAGCCGTCCTTATAACCTTATTGAAAGCCACTTTTGCTGTCAATGAATGCTTTTATCGTCTTCATTTCGCATTTAAGCAAACTTATATATTTGTAATTATTTCTCATGTACATTTGTTATTCCCTCTGTTGAATTCACAGCTTTATTAAGCGACTCGCAACAGCTTTGGCCAGGCAGAGGAACTTTAATATTTCGAGCCGAATTTCTATTCGGAATGCGCGGCGGTCTGTCCGATGGCCGAGGCATCTAATTTCTGACTTTTTAATTCATTGCAATTTGCGCTTGCATTTGGTGGGCAGCTGTTGTCAGCGCCACAGGCAGTCAAAGAGTTGGCTTCAGATACAACAAAACCAGCTACACAAAACACAAACAACGGCTGCCGTTTTTCCATAGACTACTTTTGGGCGCATTAGTTTCGCATCACTTGCCAAAAATTGTGTGGCTCGAATCCGGCGCTTTTACTTTGCCAGCGGTTTTATGGGTATGGCGAGTGTACGTATATTTGTCGGGGGTATTGGTAAAAGAGAAAGAGAGTCGAATGCTTTTTTCTGTGGCGTCAATTATTTTGCTGACTGCAGTTGGCCAATTACAAATTACAGACTTTGGCCTCCCTTTTTGGTCGTTTTGCCGACTTTTCATTAGGGTCCAGGCTTGAGGAAATTTATTGGTAAATCAATTATGTGGCTTTCAATTGTATGTTCGCCACTTTTAATTTATTTGATATATTTAATTTAACGCAGCTCGTTTTCATTAATGGCAACCACAACTTTTTCCCCAATTACTTTAAGAATGTGAATGCTGCCTTGTCTTTGTGGCTTTTGCTTTTATTGCGGGCCATCATTTCGGAGCCACGTCAAATGTAATTAGCTCTAAGTGTATCGTATGCGGCGCGGCTGTTGTTTGCCTCATTTTCGTAATTTGTTGTTAATTACTTTTTGCTGTGCGGATTTTTATTGAAAATTAATGCCATTGGATTGGTCATCTGGCCTCGCATCGAATCGGCGCGGCGCCACTTTAATTGAAATCAGCTACGATCCAATCGTAAATAGGGATTAAACTACTATATACGATATAATATGGTTTGAAATGCGCTTAACTCATTAAGGATCCTGATTACTGTCAATTCTGCCATTATTTGTTTGCGCAATGCACTCATAAAACCGCAAAATGAATAACACTAAAGAGCAGCTATCTTTGACACACGAACTATTAAATACCCTGTTAGGTAATATATCTAAAACAATGCAGCTTTCCATACAAAAGAGAACTTCAGCCGATTTTGCTTATAAGCTTTGAAAAAAAGAGGTCCAGTCCGAGCGGTTCCAGCACAAGGGAACGGACCTAAGCATAAGCTCGGGAAGATAGATTGAAAACTAAGACTAGGTTGCATAATAAATAGACAGACGGACTTGACTATGTCAAATCGGCTATCAATTCACGAGTTTTAATGTGCTTTATTTCCTATTTGTCCAAATACAGCAGTTTCGAGCCTAACGCAGTCTCAATAACATCGGAGCCCGTTAACTTGTAGTTCCCACAGAAGGAAAAAATTGAAGAGAAAGGCTTTACATAATCATATCTACTTTGGCAAGGGTATTAAATCCTCGGCCCTTCAAAGATGACAGTTAACTTTTGGTTTATTTGCACACATTTACAATAAATAACTATGTGTATTGCTTTGTGTATGAAATTAGCGTCTCGATTGCAGACCTCTATCAGAGCTGTAACGCCCAATCACAGCAGGCAACATGTCAAACATATTCCTCTGTCAAATAAATAAACCACACGTAAGAATATTCCAGTAGCAGCCCATTATAAGTTGTCGTAAATACCATTCTCTGAATAGATTGAATATGACCAGCTCGAGTCAACCCGGCTGCTCAAAGAAGCCCTCCCCAGTTCATGTCATCGTGGAGCGAACGTGCAGGAGTATTACGCAAATAATCAACAAGTATAAACAAAAAATATATTTCGAAACGCGCCAGGAGCTAGCCAAATCAAAATGCCGAGACTGTGGCCATTTGATTGGACGCTGCAACTTTGACCTCATGACGAAGGGACGACGGTGCGTATACGTAACAATGTTAATTTTGTGGACCCCCAACTGACCGCGTGCTTAGTTTTCACTTTATGAAATGCGAAGAAATAGGCGCTGGCGTTTTTGTTGTGACAATGTCGATCTTGCTTGGAATGGGCCTCTTCTTCATACGGCGATACAATCACACTTTTATCTATGGATCTGGCGGCTGTAAGGCGACCATTTTTTGGACCAACAACGATTGCCAGATATTGGCTTAGGCAACATTATTGCCGAGGTAAATCTTGTCTTATCGATCTTACAGATTTGAAGAGCTTGCATATTTAGGTTGATGTGAAGTCGATAAATACATAATTTAGACTAGGATAATATGTAGTTGGATAACTTGACCACCACACACTTTCCTCAGATACAGAATGTCTTCTAGTCGGGCTTCTTCGGCTAGAGAGTCCTCGCACTTGTTAGATAGCCCTTCGAGCACCTTTCTAAGCCACTTCCGCAGAATTTTCCCTCACTAAAAGCGCTGACCACAGTGCGCTAAACACATAATTAGGCCGCAGGCAATTTAGAGGCCCCATTTTGGGCGCTGTCAATCATCAAGCCGTTTAAATAATAAATCACTTTAAAATTAGTTTGCCAAGTTGAGAGCAAGTTGAGCGTCGACAAATTAGTAAAAGTTAATTAAAACTATTTAAATTGCAAATTATTGTAAAGTTTTTCACACACACACACACACACATTTTATATATATATATATATATAAATAAATGCCGACGTGAGCACGCAGACAAAAAGCAGTAGATGTAAAGCATTGGAACATTGCGCACACATACTAAAGACCGCATCGTTGGAAAAACCTTAGTGGAGCCGCCGCCCATGCCAGCGACTTCCGCAGGTATTCGCACACACACACACATACACATACATCCATTGCTTTTCCTTTTCACAGCATGTTTAAATGGGGGAAATTAAAAAAAAAATAGAAAAAAAGAGCGCACCTCTGCTGCGAAATATGTACAAAAAATGTCAAGTTGTGTGCGCAACTTGGCTGGCAGACAGTCAGTCAGCCAGCCAGTCAGTCTGTTGACAGTCAGCCGCCTCTGCGAAGGCGTCGCAGCATCGGGGCGTCGGGGCGTGGCGCAAAAATTTGCATATAAAAAGGGTTGTTAGACTTTAAACAGCGGCCTGTCCTATTATCTGCATTAGGGTAGATATGGCGTGCATTAAGATAAGGTACTTACAGCAACGTTTACTACGGTATTAGGATGGGGGGGACGTCACCTACGCAAAGTTAATTTATGCGGGCCTGGCTCCGACTTATACATATGTGTATATCTGCACACGAAGCATGTTGAAATTTTAATTAAAGCGAAAATGTTTAAGAACAATAAAAAGAAGTTGAAAGGAACCAAATTTGGTACTCGTATCGCTTGTGCTTCTCCCTGCAGCACTCCAATTCAGGAGGCGATGACATTCGAAAAGCAATTGACTTCTGCACTGACCAAAAACTTAGTTCGGTTAATTAAAATTCGCAGCCTAATCGAAACAAATTGTTCTATTGAGTTTGGACCAGGCAGACAATGATTATACGGCTAGTTTTCCATTATTGCAATCGGCATTCTCCAGGTTTCCATGGAACCACATCGTTGACTTTTCCAGCAAACATGGTGCATGGACAACATGATAATTGTTACGATAGTTATAATGCATATAGGGAACTTGTCCACCTGTTATAGCATATATATTCTTAACCGGAATTCTTTTTCGTCTAACCGTCTGTTTAAGTTCCTGTATGAACACATCTATTATTATTAAAGCTATCTTAACTAGACCACATAAAATATCTTTAATAGGAGAAGATATAAAATGCAAGGGTATTTATTGTTCGCCGTGACGAATTTTCTAATATTTTTTATTTAAGCTGCGATTCGGTGTTTCTCCAGTCGAAGTCTTAAGGCTGGGACTAGGACTAGACCTTGCGTTTTGTGATTCCTAAGCCCTTTGGGAGAGGTTTAATGGTTGTCATTGCAAAAGATATTTCCGAGCTCTTAAAATAAATATGTCCTTTAGATTGTCTCTTAACCATCTGGCAGAGATACATACGTTTATTAATTTCTATAATATCACATAGTTCCTATAGAACTAGTCGGTCTGAAAACTTTGTCTTGTTTAAAAATAAAAAAGAATAAATACAAGCCGGACATCTATTATGTATATGTCCTTAAGGGGTTTATTTGACATTTAAGTAGCCCCCTGTTGACTGTTGTAATATTCACCGTAGCATGTTTTACTCTAAATACCGGCAACAAGTAACAAGCAGCAAGCAGAAGGTAAGAGAGCAGTCAGACTGCAAAATCAGCTTGCAAACTTTAAACGATGCTGCATTAACAAGCGAGAGCTATGGTAGCTACAAAAATATTCCAATTGAAATACCTGCTCCATTTCAGGGGCTGACTGACTGACTTCTATGCAGACAGTGCTTCAGTGGAATAACGCTCAGCGCAGCTATGTGGCAGACGGATGCTGTGCTGCCTGCCTGGCCGCCTGGCTGCCTGCCAAGCTCAAAATTGAGCGCCGACTCGGGCCTGCTGAATATTTACGCAGGTGCCGTGGGCCTGTTTCTGATAGTGCAGCTGCTGCTGCTGCTGTTATTAACCCCTTGCAAACCGATTTCACACAGATTCGACGTTAAAGCGCCAGCAACGACGACCAAGTGCTTGTCATCATTTATATCTGTGTATTTGTCTTAGTTCAACATCCCATTTACCAAAAGGTTGTGCGAGTTTGTGTGCGTGTGTGAATGGTGTGTGTGTGTGTGTATCGGAATATTGTGCCTGCCATTTTTCCACACTCGTACTCAGCGTGATATACAAAATTAATGAGCACTTCAGCGCACCCACAACACATTTATTTAGTGGCTCGTGTGTGCTGATGACGCTTTTGGATTCCGACTAACAACCAGCTTTGATATATGTTAAAACGTTTTTCAAGCTCGAATACTACTATAACTTAAGTTGTGAAAAGATGACTTATAGGGGCTCAACAAAACTAGAACAATTCTATTCACCCTCAGGGTAATTTAAATATAGCCGTGGTACCTTGAAAACCAAGTCGATCGGATAAAAGACAAAAATAGTTCCAATTAAAGTCTTCCGCCCACTTTACTTTCATGTTGTGTACCTTGAATACTTGCACACTCTTGTGTAATGTATATCTTATTAAATGAACTTCAAGCCGAAAAATATACTTTGGCACGTGCTTATTATTATTTGTGTCTTATTTTCCAGAGACAAGTTTGGAAATAAATCACAAAAAATGTTTACTGAGATCTTTGAAAAGAAGCCGATTGGATGGTAATCGAAAAACTTTTATAGCTACCGTTTTAAGCGATTTTTCCACACTTGTGCGTGGAGTTTTCCTCAGCGTCTTATTCAGTAAGTCAACCAATCAGTCAGCCTGGACAAACAGTTTTATATATATATATATACGCATTGAAATATAGATAAACGCTAACTCCGTATGGGAAATTCGTGAAGAACCCTTCCAATAGTTTAGAATATTATATTTTAATAAAAAACGATGATATGCTTTCTTAATAATGCATGTAACAGGCAGAAGGACCTTATAAGGTACATATATTTTTGATCATCATCAACAGCCGATTTAGTCTATCTATCAATCTCTATATCTGTTCATCCATGTGATTGGATGCAATGATTTTATAGACTCCAAACTTTAAACTATTTAGATCTTCCTTTTCCAAGTGCGGCTAAAATGTACTTCAAATATTTGCCCTGATATCGATAAATATCGATTTTCAGCTTAGGGACAGTAAATTTGGTATGTAGACTTCATCGGAGATCTGCAAAGATTGGAGCTTCTTGCTCAAAATTGGATTTTAATTTGATGTTAAACACCAACTTAATATTCAACCAACCAGCCTACATCAGGCCGTCTGTTAGACCTGTCTACGAATACATATGAACACATAGGAATAACGCAGAATAAACAATTATTTTGTTAAATGTCATGTTTTCTTCACCCTGGTGCTGTCAAATAATGTGAGTGACTTTTTGGCATTGCTGACAATTGGCAAGAAGTCTTCGCTTGGGCCCAACAGACAACAGGACAAAGGCCAAAGGCAACAGGCGAACAGGAAATTATTGCAAAAGCCACCAGGAAAACACACAAAACAAACAGGCAAAAAGTTAATTGTATGAAATCAACACACTTAAAGTCAACAACACCAACAAATGCCAGTAAATCGGCTAAGCATGTTGACAACAGGCAATCCAATATTAGGGGCAGAAACAAACCAAAGCCCCAGCCACAGCCACAGCCCTTGCTCAGCCTCAGTCCGAGTCCTAGTCACAACCCTAGTCCCGAGCCAAGGTACAAATGTTGGCAATGATACCGAGCCAGGCTAAGGCAGACAGTCAAGCCGAAGTACATCCCGCAGTCAGGCGTTTAACAGCCAGCAAGGACAACAAAAAAGCATAGCTAACGGCAGCTTATAAGCCGCAGCATCAGTCGTGGCAGCACGCTAGCAAGTAGGAGCTCTGCTTGGCAAAGGACTTAAAATGATGAGGCAGCTAAGGCTTCAGTGCAAGTGAAATAGATGAAAATGCTCCAGGTGTAGGTGCAGGTGCAGGTGAAGGTGTAGGTGAGCTAAATGCTTACAAGTGCACCAGGGGCGGGTATTCACGATTCCGCCACTTCAACTTAAGTAGTAGCAGAAGGGTGGAGGTAGTTGAGAGATATTTGCCCACAAAACAGCCAGGGGGCGGAGGCAGAGTCACAGGCATTCCTTGGCACTGGCTTGCTTGCAATGGCAAACGAGGAAAGTCGTACGAAAATACTTGAGAAAATCGTGTTAAATCGCGCTCAAGTGTTAATGTAATAAGCACTTTTAATAAATAAAGGTGAACTTTTAAGCGAGTGAAGGCTGAATACGCTATTCACACACACAAACACACACACACACGCTCACACTCTTTCTCACAACAGTTAGCATACAAGATTCGTATAAAGGTATTTATAAATGTCATAAGGAAAATCACGAAATTAGGTTTGGAGTCGGAAGCAATGCCTCGCCTTAACGTGAACTCGGTCAATGAACCTTGCTATCCACATCCATTAACCCAGATTTCGGTTTGAATCTGACTTCGTCTTATTTTTCTTCTAATCAAATTATTACATTAATCGCCAGGCTCAGAGATTTGAAAATGGGTTTAACCTAATTGGAGTTAATTGAGTAAACACATATCTAGAATATGTAATTTTTTGTATACCTCCCCGGAAGAAACTCATTTTGGAAAAAATAAACCTTCGGCTTTGGTATTCACTTTAGTTGCCATGCTCTGAACAGGTTAAAAGGATCGGCCTATAAACATTAAAGCGATACATATATTTGCACAAAAACTCATTTTTATCCATTTTGAATGGGTTCGGAGTAAAACTGTAATACCGTCTGCAAGGGACTAGGAAATACGTTCTTGTACAACTCTGATGTTCTTAGGGCTTTTTTATGAAATTTTGTATGTTGTAAATGTGACATCCAATTATGTGTCATATGTAAGCACAGAAACTATAGAAGCAACGACCAACTTTGGACTGCGAGTTCGTGTATATTAATTAAATGTCATGCTAACTTTTTCTTTCTCCCTTAAATGGAAGAGACAGCTGTAGCCTTGCACTATATGCCCACATGGGAGCTGCGTACTGGATATCTTCTAGTCAGGCATTCCTTACTCCAGCACTATTAATTATTTCAATAATGCACAAATTAATATTCTCTTCTTCGACACAACGTTTATCCTTGCTGTTGTATTATTATGCAGCAGACATTATAATTGCCGAACATACATAATAAGTGATAATTAGAGAGTTAATGCAGTCGCTATTGTGTTCGTAATTTAATAGATGATGGGCAAGTTTTTCATTCCCTGCATTTCCGGCCCTATTACGCATCAGAACCCAAAGTTTGGTCAATTTAGACATTGGCAGCTCTATATGAACGCGTTTATCTGGACTTCAAATTTGAAATATAGGTTCTCTTAGTTGAAAACTTTCCCATTGCTGTTCAGAAAAGTTTATATAATGCAAGAGATACCATTTATCACATTAAAACAACTTCTATGACTAAAGTCCTATGGTTATGAAACTTTCAGGGCTTCGCTTTAAGGTATAGATGGCTGCATTGTATCTTTAAATGTATTTTATTTTCTTCCAATTAATATATATTTTTATGATTATTTCTGTTTCGACTTTAATCAATTAATATTTTCATTCGAATGTATCAGTAATAACTTGATTGAACTCGTATTATGCCGACCGTAAATAAATCAATATTCAGGAATAAAAAATTGAAAATATATGTAGTAATTTTTTACTTTTAATTTTTCATATTAATATATACACACCATATGTCAACGGATAACAGAGCAGAACCTTATTTCGTAAAAAGAAATATGAAACAAATATTCATTAAGTTCGACCACTCGATATTAAAAATTGTGCTGTGTAAAAAATATGATATGAACCAATTTGTTGGCTTAACTTCATAATAATAATATCATAACAAAAAAATTGTAATCAAGCAGTGCCACAAAATGTATCTTCATACCGAAAAAAAGTTAAAACATATATTAGTACCGTTGTACATGCGCATGAATATATATACATGTGTAAAAGTAACCTTAAAGCATGTTTTCACGTCTAAAAATGCAGTGGGAATTATAATTTAGTCATCTTTTATGACTAAATTATATATTTTGGTGCACCGAAGCCACTGAGAATATTTATAATATATATGTAAAGATGGACTGAGCCGATCTAGATTTTTCGAAAGAATTAAACCAATGTATCAAATAGGAAAAAAAGGGGAAAATTTGAGTTTTTAAATGAAAATGTGTTTTAAAAATATTCAAAAGCTGAAAATGTCTCATATGGTTGACATATGAGATATGTTATATGATACAAATCTATATTATAGCTCTTCCCAAAAAACAATAGTCCAGAAAGTAATTACAGAAATGTCCATATTTTATATGTCTGCCAGGATATTTACACCTCAACACCCATTCATTCTTATCCTGAAAAATGTTTATCTAAAATTATTTAAACTAAAATTAACATAAATGGGCACACTGTACCCCCCTCCAGGGCAGTTTGTTGTACAATCTTTCAACGGAAACAAGCAAAAGTAAAGCCTGCAAACAATTAATGTTAGTTTTTGCCTTGAAAATGTACCAGTGTGTGCATGTTTATTTTAAAATAAACTTATCGTTATTACTTATATTGCAAGTCCGATAATATTCCAAAATTGTTTTACATGTGCGTCCTCTAATACACAAAACTCACGCAATCCCGCCGCTAATCGGACTTAGACCCAGACTTTGTGCTGCCGCAGCCGCAGCCGCTGCTGTTCCACTTGGCTTGCGGCCAGACAGCGAGATTGTTGCCACAACCTCGCCGGACAGGGACAGGCGACAAATGGCCTGTTCCCGCGTCGAAAATTAAAATTCGTAGGCCTATGGATTAAAATATTAAGTTTTCGGGGCCCGAAATGCCGGAAATGGGCAGCGAACAGACATAAAAGAAACGGAAAATCGTAAAAAAAATATTTGGGTTAGCGGAGATGGTGAAAAGTTCATACATATAAAACTTTTATTAGAGCAACTGATGTTGTAATAATTATGCGAAATATAAAGGAACTGATGAGAGAAATGGGCTACAACTACATTGGAGATTATTTGGATATGCATAGAAAGCTAACGACCTTTAGGGAAATTTATTAACAACAAATCACGAATTCGCACTCACCCACTGTACTTTAACGCGCAGCATGTCTAGTTTTTTTTATTTATTTGTTTTGCAGTTGATTTGAGTTAATTGTTAGGTCACCGGAAATAAATAAATACAACAACAAACAAATTGTTAATATTGTTTGGCAATATATTCTTTAAGCAAAACATAGTCAGCATGACATTAACATTATTATTTATGCGAGCTTTAAGTTAAGCAATAAAGCAACAAAACAACATGGAAAAACATCAAGCATATATAAGTTGGGTAATTTTTGTGTGATATTGTTTAATAAATAAACCAATTGCTTGAGTATTTCAGCTATTAATTTGTCTAGCGTACTGATATACTATGCATATTAATAAATTATTTATAATAAATAAAAGGTGGTCCAAATTATCAAATAGGAACTTGTCGATTGGATCAAAGGTTTGTCAGTATGAAAACTGTGCTAAAGATTTTCATAAAATATTTTTAGCATAAAGTTCACTTAGAACCTAAAGTATTTCGATCCTAACTAATACTATTATTAATTATACTTTCATTCTAGATTTTTAGATTATACAAATTGAAGCTAGAAACAAGAGTTGAATACTAAGAGAAAAAACATCAAAACTTCCTGAGTATGGCAGCTAAGAGAATTTTCAGCCGCTTGAGAAAATTTTGATAAGACATTGGGAAATACCATTTTGAAACCAAAATACCTGCTACTTAATACTTAAAGAGTAGTTTAACTGTAGGTAATACCCATAGTAGCTCAGCGCAACAGCCTGGTTAAAAATATATGTATATCATAAGCACCATTAGCTGCAATTATTCACAAAAACTCGTCCGATTGAATACAGATATCACATTCTATCAGATTATAGGTAGAATACTTTAAAAAAACAGAAGTGCTTAGAACAACTTTTGACCGAAACCAATTCAAGCTAATAAGGTCCGTTTCAGCCCATTTCGACATATGTATTTCCCGCAGAAAAAAATGTCGATTATATGCCGAGTTGCAACAAGATAACTTTAAAATTGAATAGACCAATATGCATGGTTACAAGCAGACAGACCATCGGACAGACGGACGGATATTCCCTTTCTGAAAGTTACATACATTATGGATCCATTTTCAATGGATGTGGTTTTGTGCATTTGGTTAGGCCGTTAAAATGTTCACCAGCCATCTATGCAATCCCGTTCTCCCCTGCCCTGCCCACCCATACCATGGCGCATCCCACTCAATTTTTATATCCTGAACCTATTGAAAATGGGTAAAAGGGGTCAAATATTTGTGTGCAAATGTATATAACCGACAGAAGGAGGCAATTGCGACCCCGTTAAGTATATACGGTGAAAATTCTTTTAACTGGACGGACATTTTCCCCAAACAATTTTATTTTTTATTTTTGCCAAACAAATTCACCTCTCTTAGACGGGCCCACTCCCAACCGGATACAGACAACATACTTTTTATAAATTGTAAAAATAGCCCAACGCAAAGCCCTGAGCAACAGACGCGAGACACCAAATTATGCCATGAAATGTACTTTAAACACCAAACATCAAGTTGGGGATTTTCCAGAATAGACAAAATACGGGATGTATACTTAACATGAAGTTAATTTACATTGCAAATTTAAATCAATTTTTAAAGGACGATAAGACTGCTTTTAAACATTTTAAAAATCTACAAAGCCACATGTAAATAAACATACGTACATTTACACGTATATACATACATAACATGAAACAGTATAGATATGCATACGTACATGTACACGTATATACATATCAGGAAACTGTATTTTTGCTTGTTACATACATACAAAAACTAATACTAATACGAAACACAGCTTCGCGGTCATGTCTAGCTCAGAGTAGATATAAAAACGTAGGCAGAATTCATAAATATGCATAAATCGACACAAAACAACATATATGAAAACAAAGCAAAATAAAGTAAGTAAAAAGCATCGAGTTTGGTGTAACTGACTTTGCAATACCCTGTTCACAATGTAATTCAAGAATAAATCAGTCAGAGCCTTCATATGTATATGGTAGATAACTTTTAGACACTATCCTCAAACTAACGAATTATGATATATATGTAATAAGCTAAGACTAAAGTCTCCTGTTGCGATTGCGGCGAATAAGATTGCATTTACACCGATAGGCGAATATTGCCGTTTTCACTTTGTGAACAGGGTATAAAAAGTGCATGCAGGAGATGTAAGAATGCATTCACTGGCACTTAAACGTGTTGCATAATTCAAGCGGCATTTATTCAGAGCCAATGCCCTGTGCAAGCATTCTAGAAACGGAAACACAAGTCTAAAAGGACACAGCCGAGCAGAAAGCAGCCTTTGATGAGTCCAAGAGCGAAAGCCAAAACGGCTCCATCTGCTTAGCAGCATATTGAGGCCGACCATAAAAGTATCAAGCGTGAGCATTTCAAAAGGCTATTGGATATGAATATGGATATGGCCTGTTTGCCTAGTTGCCACTTAGGATAACACAACCCACTTTGTTTATGCCATGAATGTGTACTGTGAGGGGTTGGATGAAGCCCAAGTGTCGCCGCTTATGCATAACTCAATTATGGTAATCTCCGCAGCCCAGGCTGGGAGGCTTATATGTAAGATGTTACTTACCCGCTGGTATACGAGCACCTGATCCATATCAGCATAAGATCATAGCGCATTAGGGCTTATCTTGTCTGCTTACTCAAATTATTTTAATAACGCATAAGGGCAGCCCTCAGCCTCTTGTGCCAGCCTCCTACTACAGCATATATTAAAGCCAGGGGACTAGATTATTTATTTACTAGCTATTTGGCTATTTGCACTGATCGTCCATTGGTCACTAACACAAATTTACAGGTGTCTACATTTCATTCAGTTTTTAAACTTATTTAGCTTTTATTAACGCGTTTCTTTTTGCACTTGAGCACGTTTTCAGTAATTAATGCAACCCTGTTCATCGTCTACCGATAGCGAAATTTATCGTGTCTGAGTCGTGTGTTGTTGTAATCGATGAAATAATATCGAAAAAATATAAGCAAAAGCTTTAGATTGCGCGGAAGGATGATCTACATTTAAAGCGCTGCATTTAAAAGTGCGTTTCTGATTATACTGCCAGTCTGCGCAAAGTTGCTTGACTTAAAAGCAAACGTGCGATGCATTGCCCAAGCAACGAAGAGCGCCTCCCCCTCAACTCCATTACAAGAAAGTGCGGAAGAGGAGGCAACACTTTGAATTTTATGCCCCAACATCGCGAACCATGAACTGCCTTGGTAATTTGTGCTCAGAAAGCATATATATACATACATACATACTTACATCTATTTTAAGCTATCAACGTTGGATTTTTTAAGCGACATTTGGCAACACTTGGTACATAGATATGTATGTATTTACATATACACATACAGCATATGTATATGTATGTGTATAGTATTTATATTTATTGTGCAAGCAGGGTCTGCGTTAATTTTGCTTTATCAACGAGTTCCTTTTATATTACTTTTATTAAGTTGTTATATTAAACAGCGCGTTTACTTCAAATTACACTGAACAAAAGCAGTGGCAACTTTAGGTTTAAATCAATTTGTAGCTTACACGAGTAGCTTAGTACTGTTACCAATTAAATTTATTTTACACAATTTTCAATCACAGTTACATACTACAAATTTGTTACTTTACACTAACCAAATCTTAGCAATCGTTTTCTACACAATATTACCCAGGTATTTCTCGCAATGCATTCTGTAAAGATGTCAGCGTGTCTGTCTGTTCGTGTGTGTGTGTGTCTGTTTATGTTGTGTGTGTGTGTGTCTGTTTATGTTGTGTGTGTGTGTGTATATATATGAGTTCTGTGCGTATTTGTGGGTGTGAGTTTGGGATTGTGGCTGCGCTTCGCGCTGTTAACACGGCCTATGTCTACATTTTGCGATTGTACATTGTCTACATTGTACGAACGAATGTAAGTATGTACAAACATATGTGCCTATATATGTATTCGGATGTACATACAGACACACATGTAAGCTAACTAGCTAAACTTGAGATGTTTGGGAATTTCGGTTCTTGTAGGCGTTGTGCGCGCTTGTCATTTATGGCACAAGTTTCCTAAATCCAGCACCTTCTTGGCCAAGTTTGAGCTCTTCATAAATTGAGGGATTTACTTCATTGCACTGCGTGTTAGTAAGCGGGTTGTGAAACTGATGCGCCGCATCTGAGCGACCGCGGCCATTTCGCTGCTGCTGCTGCTGCTGATGCCTGCCGCCCTTGGCTGTGGTCCCCGTATCAGGCGCCGCGGCCGTAGTCGTGGATGCGGATGTCGTCATTGTGGCTGCAAGGCCATTGTGATTGTGGCTGTTGCTGCCATTCTGTGCGCCCAGGCTGCTGCCTGAGCTGCTGCCATGCGTATGATTGTTTCCATTTTGTGCTGTGATGGCCGATGTCACAGTTGGTAGCTTTAGTGAGTGTACGTGTGTGTGTACGCGTGTGTGTTTGTGTTTTACAATTGAAAACAACAAAAGGAGAAAGAGACACATCGCAGTTATAACAGGCGCGTAAATAAGTATATTTATGCAGCACAACGTTTCACAGTCTTTGCGGCTGGCTTATGACGGGATTATGGCAATAGTTAATAGACAATGTACGTACCTGCACCTGCTCCAGGCCACGGGTATAGGTAGGATTCTCGAACGCCACATTGCCATTGCCGCCCGCCTTGCCATGATGGGAGCGATGACGTCGATAGAAGACAATGGCGGCTGCCGCTAAGAGGATGGCCAAAATGCTTGCCACAATGCCGCTGATTGTGCCAACGGCGCTGGAATAGCTGCTGGTGGCCGAGGTGACTTGCTGTTCGCCCAGGGTGAATCTAATCGGATCGGTAAGTACACTGGCACCTGTGAGAGAAGTCGCCAAATTAAGCCTAGCCTTAACTTGATGCACAGCAAACAGTCGAGTTGATTCGAAAGTTCACCCACCGTATGTATTGCCAGCCTTTACCACCAGCTCGTACAGCACGTCCTTCTTCAGCCCATTAATGCTTATTGTTGTGTCCTTTACGTCGATGCGTTGAATTTCCACAGCGCCAGCTATTCTGTTGTTGTTGCTGTTGCCCATACTTGTTGCATTATTCATGGGGGCGAGTGTATCCAGGCCAGGCTCCATCGAAGATTCGTTTGGCTGCGCCGCCGTCAATGGCGGCAGCAAGGCGGCCTCATGGTAATATATTCTATAGCCGTCGACGGCATTTGGATTCTTTGTTGGAGCATCCCATCTGTAATGAAATAGTTTTCAGACCGTGTGCATGGCGCCATATTATGAGTGGTAATATTGTTGCAGGCGCAAAACTTGTCTGGAATTTTAATAAATTTAATGCGGACTGGCATCTGGACCAACCCAACGCCCACCATCCACCCACCATCCACCAGCCACCAGCTAGCAGCCACCATCTGCCATCCGCTGTGCACAAGAACCGATCCGAGCTTGTGTGCGCAACCTTTGACGTTGACTAAGTGTATTAAAGTGAGATAAAAATCTCAGCTTTAATGGATTTTGCGGTCTATTAGTGCAGTCAGCAGCAGCAGCAGCAGCGGGCACGCACGGACTGGTGGCGACTTCTGGCATACAGAATCGGCACAGGAGGGTAATGAATGTATTGGCTTGTGAGGAAAATGGATGAGTTCACTTCCGGCAAAGCAATGAAAATGTGTGCGTGGGTCGGACATAGTTAAGAGATTAAATTTGATAGGTCGGAATGAAATGAAATGAAATGAATTGAAGAAACTTTGCTAGCTGGCCACTTACTTAATGTTCACCTCGTTGTCCGAGAGCACGCTCACGACAACATTCTCTGGGGGACCCGGCAGGCGGTCGCGGTTCTTCTCGAAGCAGCCAATGATGGTCCTGGCATACTGCAGACTACAGATTTCCTTCGAGCGCACCGAATCGCCGCGGCACCAGTTCAGGCACTTGCGCGGCACCTGCTCGTCCGCGCAACAAGATCGATGGTCCGACCCGTCGGCGGCGCACTTCATCAACTTGTCAAAGTCGACGATGCACTCGGGTCGGTTGGCTATGGCGTCAAAGTCCACGTAGTACGTGCAGGCATCCCGACATGGCAGCGAGACGTTTTGCTCGGCGCAGCATTGCGATACATTCCGGCTTAGATTCGGCGTATTGCGTATACGCACCGATACCGGCGTCGTGGACGAGCCAAATGGGTTCTCCGCATGGCAGAAATAGTCACCCACATCGTTGGCTTGCAGCTTGCTGATGCGCAGCGACATTGCGTAAATTGTGGAAACATTCGTGACCGACACGTAATAGTTGCCGCCCTGTGGCACGGGCACGCGCCCGTCGTGATCGCGCCAGAAAATGGTCTTGGGCGCCGGTTTCGAGTCGACCATGCAACGCAGCTCCACCTCATCCCCAATGGAGGCGACAGTTATGCCAGCCGCTTGAATCTTGGGTGGATCTGTTGAAAGGGTCAACCGCATTAAGTGCTTGATTTGTTCGTGTGTTGATTCGGTCTCAACTTACAGCAGATATTAACGCGTCTGGTGGCTTGCATGGGTACACCATAGCCATTGTCCGCGTAGCACGAAACGTGCTCCATGTCCGCGGAGACATTGTGTATGACTGTCACCATGTGCCGCGAAGTGTCCTGCCGCACCAAGTGACCGCCCACGTACAGCGATATTGTGGGCGCCGGATTGCCCAGAGCCAGACACAGAATAGTCATAGAACCGCCCTCGGGTATGTTGTCGACCGGATGCACTGTTGGGGGCTGTCGGAAAGGGATTTTCAATGGCAACTCTTTTAGCAGTCTAGGCAACAATTAAACAAATTACATCCACGAAGGCGGGCAGTGCGGGATCCGTCCAGGCCACAAGCGTCTCTGAGGGCAGCGACGTCGCCCGCTCGCCAACCGCCTCCACATAGAGCACATGCTGCGAGCTGGGCTTCAGATTAGTCATGCGCAGCCAGGCCAATTTCGTCTCAATTTTGGTAAAGTCCGCTGCGTTCATCGCCTTGTGGTAGACTCTGCAATAACCCGGCTTAGTCACACACAATGCTTACACGGCCCAGGTTATCCCCTCACCAAGACTCTAGCTCACCTGTAGGTTATGCGCTCGTGTGGATGCGAATACTCTGACGGCTGCCAGGTCAGCTGCATCCAGGTCGCGCTATGGGTCAGCACGGTCAGAGAGTGAGGCGGCGATGGCGCGCCCCAGGTTCCGTTCTGATATTCAGCTGCAGAGACAGAAGCCGGTGCAACAAATTAGCAACTGGTCTGACCAAAAGCAAGCAAGCAAATCTCGCGGCATTGACAGTCCGAGTTCGAGTTGGAGTTGACCCCAAATGCAAAGACCTCAATGACTTACCTTTTTCGCCAGCACTTGTCGTATTTATCAGCAGCATTGATGCCGGCAGCGATGTGCCAAATTTTCCACGCGCCACAACCATAATGCGGTATAAGGCATTCTCTTCCAAATTGGTCAGATCTATGCTGGTCTCGTTGGTCGTCAATTCCTAAGTGTAAAATTACGTAGATGTACAAAAGCAGATTAGCCAGTGCGAATGCTTAAGTCGAGCTAGCTCGACTCGGAGATGCCCTACTCTTATACATGATATGGAATATTATTGTAAAATATCTTACAATATCAGTTGTAGAACTAAAATATAAAATATAAAAAGGAGCACATTCGAGATGGCCTGTTGATGCTACAAGTTCCATATTATGTACAGTTGATTCTATTGATACAGGGTATAATAGGTAAGAAAGTTCAGACTGCGCGTTACTCTGTTTTCACGTAGAAACTTTTTGTGACTATAGGAGTTTGATTTTAAATTGTGATGCAGAATATATCAGGATCGGCTATGCTCTTCCATGGCAGTTGTTACACATAGCCAAAATGATATTCTTTTTCTTTGTTGGGGCTAACGAGTATTCAAAATACGCATTAGCGAGACGCACATGGAGTCAAACGAATTGTTCAGTGCATTCTGCGGCTGCGACTGCGACTGCGGCAGCGGCTGCGGCCGCGGTTTAGCTTGATTTCGCTGGGAGACATGTTGTCATGTTTAGCAGTTTTTGTAATTGCTGCCAAAGTAGCGCAATTTGCGGTATTTAGCCACAAAATGACACCGCCAGCTAACACTAACGCAGCTGCCAACGCGTTGCGATGCGATGCGATGCGATGGCATTGCCATTGTCGCTCGTATCTGGCGTCAGATTGTTTCAAAACTCATCGCCAAAATTGACAGCGCCAATGTACAGCTGCACAAACTATGTATGTACGACATTCGATGCTCTATATATTCATTCGAGCCACATTAAAAATCGTTAGCCAATCTGCGGCAACAGCTTGAAACGCTTTTCGAACTCTCATCTATAAATGTTAATTTGTTGCACGTCGAGAAACGGGCGGGGAATAACTACGGCTGACTGCGAATACTCGCGTATCTATGTAAATTAAGATACACAACAACAACACAAAGCCGTTGCAGTTCAGCGAATTTGTTTTTGTCACAGTTGACTTTTTTTCACTCAACCATAAAAGCTCGTTTTGTTTTCCAATTGAGCATTTTTTTATGTACTTAGATTCTCGTTTTGTATGCATTTCTACATCAGCTTTTGTAATAAAATAAAATATGGTTCGTTTTATTTGTTGCAGGTAGTAAATATTTTAAAGTCAGCTGGAAGAAACCCATATAACATATAGCATATAGATCCGGCGAAAATGGATAAGGGAAATACCTCTTTTTTTCAAGAATTCTTAAACTCAATTAAGAATATTAAGGAGTATCAGCTGCAACCCGATATCGACATCATATTAATACATCACTTCAGCCTTTAAGAACAATGGGGAGATAAGGTTGTTTTTCAGAATTCTAAGCCAATTTAGCTAGAGTATTTAGTATTCGGCGTGCTTATGTAAGCGGAGCTTTCTTGTTTATTGTTGGGGTACATCTTCTTGACTAATCTGTGCTCACGCGTTGCTTCCACTATTTACTAGATATAAACACTCAAAGCGATTTAATCTACGTCCGCTCCGCACGAGGCATTGACATTTTGGTAAGTAAGTCAATGCCAGGCCTCTGAAGAACAAACAATTAATCATATGATATCTCTAACGTTGATGCAGCTTTATTTTTATTTTTTTTGGTTTACTGCTGTTGCACCTCTTAATTTGTAAGAATGCAATATGCATGCAAGAATGTCTATAGTTCCCTCCCTCATATGGACATGTGTAACACACTAGACAGTGAGACTTATTCTATCCAATAAAACGTATATGAATTGTCTTGAGCTTTATGATCAACCGAGTAGACATAGCCCTGGTTGTATGTCTGACGGAAAAGTAGTTTTTTCCGTGAAGGCGGCATATCTTTTGGAACTTGCCTTATCTGACCTTTATATCATATAGCTGACTACGACTTAACTATGATGATTTTGATTCTAACAAACAAGAAGAATTATATAAAAATGGGACCACGATTAAGAATCAAACTTACGTATCGGAATGAACAGAGATATCCAAAAATTTAAATATTCCTATACGTGTAGCTCAATTTGATTTGTCTAGCTCCCGTTGTATTTGAGCGGTGCTTAAAAAAGCCATATCTCAAAATGAACATTTATTGATATTTTGGGAATGGGCAATGATATTGAAAGAAAAAGGATAAGCTCGTTCCGCTTATGGCATAGAACAAAACATATTTCAAATCTCAAGTCGCAATCTTTTGTAGTTTCCGAGCTTATATAGTCTGTCAGAAATGAGGTCAAACGGGGATATCTATATGGAATCCGCTCTTATTATTAATATATGTATACCATATACCTTGTCCGGTTAGAGATGCCTATTTCTGTAACAAAACTATTATACCCTACTACCCATTTTCAATTCATTTTAAAGTAGTCAAGAATGTAGCTTAGAATGAGGAGGGGGATCAAATGTGCTCATATCACATTGTGATATCATATGTGACAGAAGGTCAGCAAAAAAGTGATAGGCTATAATTTCAGTTCATGACTATATATGCTTTTTAGGAAGAGTTTGTTAGGTAGCATGGGGCTTTATTTATAAAATAGCCTCATAAAACGAAATGAGTACTATTAGCAGGCCATTAGTATTATAGCCACCTCACAGTAGGTTTGCCTCTTTCGGGTCAGTTATTGTATCTCTTTCAAGCAAAAAATGCTTAAAACCACAATCGAAATGTGCCGCAAGTGGCATTTTTAGATTAGTCGCACGAACCAGTCCCAAATGAATAATTAATACGAGCACAAGCACGTGCGGGAAGGTGTGGCAAGAAGGTGCAGAGCGAGGTGAGGTGAGCTGAGGCCCTGCCAGCTGCAGAGCGAGAAGCAATTACCAAACAGGAAAGCAAGTGCTTAAGCAAATAAATATGCAAAGAGCATAGCGCTGCGTGAAGCTGCGTCGCATCAACCGCTCAGACTAAAGTCCTTTTGGCTATACAATTACGTCCCAAGGTGCTCATTTTCCTCTTCTCCAAAGTCAGAAACTTGAAGCAAAATATCCTGCCCACAAGTCATCTCGCATCCCAGCAAGGAGATGCATAGGAATGTGTAATGTATCTAATTGGTGAACTGCAGTCTGTGCTGGAATTTTATCATTTCCTTGAGAAAGCATATTAAAAAGTTTTTATGACCATCATTTAGGTTGTATTTGATAACGAACAAAAAACTCACATGTTTTTGGCAGTAAAAATCATTGCAAAAGTTACCTTTACAAAACTCAAGTTTTTTGGCCCCTACCAACACCAATCCTGGCTCTCATTTCGTAGGATCCTTAGAGATAGAAGTAAAAAATCTGGCTTGGGGAGCTTTTAGGCTCTTTGGGCGCTATCCAACACTGTTCGCAGAGAATCCTATTGTACGTTATCTAATTTCATAGGCAATTGCTTTAGCTATGATTTTTTAACTCAGAAAACGCAGGAGATATTCAAGTTTTGATGGCTCTCAAAGTATTAATGGTAATTTGGCTTTTCCCAGCCAACTTTGCTTTAGAAAACAAAATTCAAATTTGGATTTTTACTTAATATTCCAAGCAAGTGTAAAATTTTACTCCAGTATTAAACACTCTCAGCTGCATCTCTTTATAGATGTAAATTATGGTGTGCATCTTCAATACTTAAACTAAGTTAACAACATCTCTAGCTCGTTCTAAAGCAATTAAGTTTATTATGGGGTCACATGCCAACTCCACGTGTCAATAATACTCTTGACCTCACAGAGAGTTTAAGATACAACAACGTGCATGGCTGAACACATAGATATACATATATACATGAAAAAGTGCTAAACTAGCAGCCAAAAAGTCTGAAGCCAAAGCACCGGGGCGCATTTAAACCAATTGACACCAGGCGGTCAGGGAAAAAAATGAAATAAGGTAAGCCAGCAGCTCCGCAACAGCTGCGTCCGCTCGACCAGGCCAACAAAACCAAAGTGAACAGGCGAATGAATTTTGAACTGAAGGAAAAACGAGAGATGCAGCCTTGGCCAAGGCGAAGAATGAATACCCTTGTAGGCAGAAGTGGCTAGAAGTACTTTTAAGACGAATAGATGATAGATAGGTAGATATAATAAACCGATTTGATATGGTTATACAAACATGTTGGGAGCATAATGAAACTCGTAATGGCTGAGCTTGCTCAAGACATCTGGAAAAACAGAAAAGTAGCCCATATAATAGCTATTTTTCCGAGCTACATATATATTATAATCGTCCGATGTTAGTAGACATATGAGAACTCTTAAGATAAAATTATATTATATTAAATAATAAACTGTATTAAGTAAGAATATATCATTATATATTCGTTCCTTACTCTTTTTTGATAACTTTTTCTTCTTTTCAGGAGAATTAGATATAAAGGAAGAAAAAGTTACAAAAACATAGTAAAGAAAGAATAGATAATGGTTGGGGATAATTTTAAGTTATTTTAAAAAATATATTAAGGTTAATAGGGGGAAGAAGAAGAAGCCCATCCGGCAAGCTACGATGTGATCCGGTTCGAACGATTTGGACAAAAATGCTGCTAAAAATTCCGAATCTATGCAAAATTTCGTGACAATAGATTTGAGAGAGTAGAACAGAGCATGTCCATATCGACTCGGCTGCTTATATTGATATAGAATATATGATGGAGTCCCTCTTAGCAGGCGCTACAAATTTAGTGACCAACTTCAAATACCCTCTGGAAGGGTATAGGAAAAAAAACCACTGGCTACATCTAATGCTGACAGCAGCCGCACGCTGTTAAGCGCGCTTCTCCAATATCGATTCGGTTGGTGTCTGGCGCTGCGTGCTGGATGCTGGCACCATGGGCAGGTCGCCGGCGACAGGCCGCCAGTGGGGCCTGCCCGCATTGAAAACATTTTGCGCGCATCAACAACATCCACAACAACAACAAGAAGAACAGCAGCGACACGCGACAAACATTTGCCAGTTGTTTTAGCATTTTTTAGCATTTTCTGTCTTTTTTTTTTGAGGCCAATAACTCTGCTGATGGCCATGGCTGATGCTGCAGGCGCAGGTGGCGCTGCGCTGCGCTGCGCTGCGCTGCGCTGCGCTGCTGCTGAGCTTTGATGTGTGACAACAACAGTCAATAGCTGCAACAATGCCAATGGCAATTTATATGTATATTATGCCAACTTTGGCTCCATTGTTTGCCTGCCAGTTTTGGCTGGGAACTATTGTGACTAGTTTATGGTCACGTGCCCGAACCAAACGACAGTTATGAGCCGCAGCCGCCCCTCCGTCTGCAGTTGAAACTTTTCAGCACGAGTCGGAATCTCTGGGTGGTCGAGGATATTGTCGAATATTTGATAACTGATTTCAAAGGACTTTACTTGATATACAGCTAGATTAAAATGGGGGCAGCTATAGGCACTCTCTGCTTTAAATTGATTTAATTTGATTCAAACTACTATTTTTAGCTGTACTCACGTTTTCCAATTTGGCAATTGTCTCGTACATGGTCATGTTATTGACTCGGCCATATTGAACAACGAACTCAATATGATCATTAGCATTATTAGCAGCATCAGCTGCCGTATCCGTGGAGTCAGCTGCTGTTGCAACATCGCCGGCCACAACGCTGGCAGCAGCTGCCAGCTCATCGCCAGTTGTCATGTCAGTGGGCGTGGCAGTTGTGGCGTCCACATTGGGTGGAGTCCAGGCTATGCTTATGCTGTTGCCAGTCACCGAGGTTGCGTGCACATCTTCTGGCGGTCCTGGTATATTATTTGTGCCTGGAAAACAGTGAAATCGGTCAAAAGCAGATTTTGCAACGCAAATTCAATTGGCCAATATTGGTTTTGTCTGCCAATTTGTGGCTTAAGTCCAAACACTCAATTTAGCACACACACACACTCAATTGTGTGCAACAGTGCGTATGCTTAACGGGCCCAGACACGCCCTTTAACAAAAACACAAGACAGACACACGCAGACACTCAGATGGATTGAGGGGCATCATGGCAGCCGCCAGTACTTACCTTCCTCGAAGCACTGCAATATGTTGCCAGCGTATGACAAACAATCGGGCATATTGCTGGCCAAAGTAGATGATGATGAGATGCCGCCGCCGCTGGCGGCTCCTGCTGCTGCTGCTGCTGTCGATCTGGTGGTCAACGCGAGTGGCATGACGCCGCGGCAAAGTGGCATGCATGCGTTAATAACACTGCGTCTGCTGCAGCAGGGGCTGTGGTCACGTCCGCCAGCTGCACAGCGTGCCAAAATGGCTGCAAATAATCAAGAAGGGGTTTAATAAGCGGCACATCTGCATGAGCTAGGCGAGCAGCATGAGCTTGCAATGCCTCAATTTACGCTATTATTATATTAAAAAACTATCAATTGTTTAAGTGTTCGGCTGATTTAGATACCTAACAATGCGATTCTTCAAACTCGACCATTTTTGCAGCCAATGAAGCACTAAATGACTCAGCATGTTGCGCCTATTTAGCGGCATTTGCCACAGTCTTGATGTCTATTTAAAGTGATTTACCAAATCGCAGCAAGTCATCGCATAATAGACTTGAAATCTAGGCTACAAGGCAGACAAACCCTGTTTTCCATTTCTATGCATCCAGGTTTTGCCTCGAACCTTGCTCTTTAATATTTTTCCATTTGACAAGCTCAACCCTCGCAACCTTTTGAAGAACCAAATTTAAATGAGCTCATTAAAATCACAGTCATCCGTAGTAGGATTAGCCGATTGCGGGTTGATTAATCTGGCTCCTGAACTGACACTAATTAGTGTGTTCGCTAGATACGTACATACATATGTATGTCTGTGCGGACGTCATTAAAAATGGACTTAGATGCTACTCACGCATTTGGGCACGGCATGCCGGACCGAGATTCTCAATGTCCGACAGGCGTATGTTGTACGAACAGAGTGGGGCACATTGTGGCAGCAGACCGGAGGCCTTGCAACACGTCGTCATGTTGTATTTGGCCGCGGGCATTGCGACCAGCTCGGCGGGCAGTGTACGGGTGATAAGACGAGGAGACGGCTCGCTTTTTCCGTACGCATTAATTGATACCACATAGAACTCGTAATAGATGTCCGGCTCTAGGCCTTCCAGAATGAGTGGCGGCTGACGCTGCAAAGTTAATTAAATTAGCCAAGCAATCTGGCGAGTAGCCATGCCAATGTACATGCCTTTTCCACCGTCAGATAGTCATCGCCAACGCCGAGACGCCGGAACTTGACGTGAAAGGTCTTCACAGTGCTGCCAAGCCGCTTGGGATTATTCCAATCCAGTATGACAAAATTATCCGTTTTTGCAACTGTACGCAGCTTCGATGGAGGATCGGCTAGCACACCATAGCCCTGATACAGGCAGCTGCTGTACTCGGACATGAAGCGCAGGCATCTGGCAAATATATGTTATATAATTAAGACAAGTAAGAGGGAGTCGGGAGTGTCCAACATTATAATGTATTCATCTAAATAATGTTTAATTTACCCCCTCACTTACTTGAACAAACTGAAGTCCAGCGAAGTCAGCTTCCCAGCGCATAAGGGGAAACAGGCCGAAGGTATGCCACGGGCACGACAACAGGGCGTATGATCAATGTTATTGGCTAAGCAGCCGAAGGTGATGTTCGACCAGGGCGCACATACCATAAAGTCGGGCAGCGTGGCCAGGTCAGTCTTCTGCGGATCGCACATCTTGTCTATGCACAAGCGATGCGTCAAGCCGCTCGCCTCGCAGCAACTTCGTATGTCCGGCATCGCGGGCATCACCTCCTTATCCGCGCTGCCCGCCTGCGACTCGGCCACCGAAGCGCTAGTGTGGGTAAAGAACCGAAGCCGTTCACTGGGCAAACTAGAACCGTACTCGTTTGCGGCCGTCAACACAACAGCGTACATGGTGAGCGGGCTGAGCGTGTCGAGCGCGAGGAATGTTTGATTGGCCGTAACATTGTACAACATTACTTGCTCCGGTTTGTGCTCCCTATCGGCAGCATCTGGTGTTTGGTGCCTGACCTCACCGCTCAGCTCATCCTCGTCGAAACTGTGCAAAATGGTGAGGTTCACAGTGTAATGGGAGACCTGGTCGGCCAGCTTTTGCGGTGGAGCCCAGCTGATGTTGACGCTAGTCTCGCGCACATCTTCGATCGAAACTAGGATGGGCGTACTGGGTATCAGCTGTATGCCCTTGAGGATGCACTGCAGCCCTGTCAGGGTGTGCTGCACACAGGAGACCCGCGTCTTTAGCTTGTCGGTGAAGGGTGTATATTCACCGCGGCACATGTCTTGGCACAGATCCGGTATTTGCTTTTCCACACAGCACGGCACATGATTGCGGCCGTCGGCCATGCATCTCACAATGCTCGGAAAGTCCTTTTCGCAGGCCTCGGGATCGATGCCAGTTGTGCCATCCAATATATTGTGAATATTGCAAAAGCCCATGCACTGCGCGGAGACATTCGAACGCTCACAGCACTCGGTAAAATCGTGCGTCAGCTGCGGTGGCGACTGACTCGGGCTCCAAAAGCTGCGATTGTCCTGCGCATTGAGGGGCGGCGGTAAAAGGAACACATCACTCGATTCGGCTGTCACTGGATCAGTGCTATTCATCTGCGAACCCCTCGATAGCTTCTTAACTAAATTGGAGTTAATTGGGTTACGATACAAATTAAAAACTAGTCAACTTACCTGTCAGTATGTGGATGCTGCGCAGGACGGGCTCGGTGTTCAGCTCACAGATGTAGGCGCCCGAATCGCTTGCCTTCAGGGATCTGATCAGCAACACCCAAACCTCTCCGCCCATTTCCAAATTACTTCCCTTTGGATCTGTGTAAAGGAGTGTTATCCGCCTGCTGAATATCTGACTGATTTCACTTACTCTCATCGTGCAGAACCCGAATACGTTGATCCTTGGTGACACGCACTGTGCCAGCCGTCAAGATCTCGTCACCCTTCTTCCATATCACCGTATTATTCGACGCATTTTCGGAGACAACGCACGTTAACAGAGCGTCTTTGTCTTCGTATATGAGCGATGGTCCACCAGTTCCTAAATCAAATGTTAACGTAAGTTCCCGAGGAGACAAATAGATTGCACCTAACCCTCCCCCATTTACTTGGCTATAAAGTTGCACTTACCAATTGGCACACCTGAATTAACGTGCGTTAATAATAGACATATCGTTATTATTTGCAACACGAACAGCTTGAGCATTATTCCTTTTATTGCCTGTAAAGAAAGATGGTAGTTGATATAAATAAATATTGCATTTGTTAATCTCAAATAGAGAAATAAACTTCTAGCTTAAGAGATACTTCCGATTAGCATGCCTGGTGACTTTATCAATATGTACATCAGGCAGTTCCAGACTAGTTGATACCTCAATTCAAACTGCTGTTACCAACATTCCAGCTGCCGTTTATAAACATACCGTTTAATATGCAGTTAAGCTGCGGCTATACTTATTCCCTCGGTCCTTATTGTCCGATCTCTGTTCAATTTTCAGGGCATAAACAAAGCTTCCAAACGTGGGTAACCATCAAAGACCTAGATCATACTTCCTAAAATGCCTTTGCACAAATAAAATATTCTAAATCTAGGTAGGCTGCTCCTAGTTTTGGTAGAAGAAGGTACAGGGTATCTGCCAACAAGGCAAACTTACTGGTTAATTTGTAAAAACAAGAAAGAAAGACTATCTAAGGCACAGTGGAGATTTAATACCCTTCTAGACCTTCTAATATATAGATCGACTAGCGGGTATAACCCGGCCTTGCCCGTGGCACGTATGTTATAAAATCAATGTTCTCAAACAAATTTGAAATGATTTTGAAACTAATCGGACGGTAAACAAACAACTTTCATACAAACGTTTTCCGCCAATTTACCACTGTTGCGAGTGGAATTTACCAAATCGCAGAAACACGTATTCATTACATTCGCATTCCACCCGAAGAAGTTTAAATTCTGCGTGTGAAACACGTCTCAAATGATTTTTCTTATAGATCTCTGGAAATGAATTTTAGCGCGGAACGTCACCCACCAAATCTTTGACCTCCATTTCCACCAAGGAGGAACGGATTTTCCTAAAAGTGTGAAACTCCCCTCAAATGAATTTGAACAAAGATCTTTGAAAATAAGTTTGAGGCTGATCGGATGGTAAACAAAAAAGTTACATACAAACGTTTTTCGCGATTTTTCCACACTTGCGGGTGGAATTTCCCGAAACCTACATCACATAAGGTAGCTACAATGAAAATTTCAGCTTCCTAGCTCTTACGGTTTGGGCTGTGCGTTGATCAGCAATCAGTCAGTCAGTCAGGACAAACAGTTATATATATAGAGATATTATGAAAAAGGCTAATTTTCGAACGAGTTAGCCTGTAGGATCGGTCGATAAAAAGGTTCATGGTGAACAACTCTTTTATCTTTTGCCTTTTGTCTCTTTTGTCGATATATTGACGAAACTTTGCATATATCATATGGCATATATGCCAAGATCGACAAGGAGTCAAAAGACAAAAGAGTTGTTTACACATGAACCTAACTTACGACCGATCTTTTCTATATGATATAGTGGCCCGATCTGACATACGCAAAGGCGTTTGACAATAGATTTAAAACTAAGATAATAGTTAACAGAAAAACAGGCCGCCGATATAAGCGACTGCTTCGATACCCGTTCAAGAAGTTATTTATATGCTCTATGGGGTCAGATCTTAAATGCGATACGCGTGTGTTTCTTGAATGTGAAAAACATTTTAGTAAGCCCTTTTGTAACATGTAGATACATTTTTGTTGTCGAAAAATGCTGTAGCTAAAAAACTAGTGAATCAATATTTTTCAATCAATTTTAAAAAACTGTGAGACATATTTTGCTTTTTCGGGGCGGGGAAAGTTGTAGCTGGCCATAAGCCCCTGGCCCGGACGTACACACACACACACACATACATACAGCCGGAAGCACCTGTCAGCTGCCAACTAACATTGCAAACTGCAATCGCGACCCGCGAACGCACTGACAAACGCAAAAGCATTTGCAAGCAGAGCCACCTCGGGGTGCCGACACCCCCGCAGGGATGGGGAGGGCAGCGCGTTGACGTGGACGTTAGGCTACAAAAACAGCAAACGGGTTGCCGGTTATGAAATACCCTTTTTCAGTTTTATAAAAATTAATTTTATAACATTATATAAATTGTAGATCGATCGTTCCTATGGGGGATATATAAGCGCACTGCTAATAAAACGAACAATATTTTCAATTAAAAACCTTTTGATTTAACATCGGAGCTACATATATGATTGAATAAGGCGATGTAGTGTAATATAAGCATAGCTTGTTACTGTTGAAGATATCTTGATAAACATAAATATAATTCATACAAATACTTCAAAAAGTCCTCCAGTTGAGAGAAGAGTTGTCATTTATGAAATAAATAGAATATCAGACATTCGCCTTCATCAAAATACTATAATGGGAAAGATATGTATTTTCTGCAATGCGTTGCATATCTCATGTAGAGCCCAAAAGCTCTTTGCAAGGGTATACAAATAGACTTGGTCGTGGCGCATGTAGTCAAGCTGATGGCACGTTTTGTTAACTGTTTGTTGATGTGCATTTTTATACTACATACCCTTCGAAAATGGATTGGCCAAAAGATGGGCATATTGTGCGCAGGCCTGAGTGCTTGTGTCTGTCTTAGGGCATAGGGTACCTGCTAGTCGAGCACTCGCGAATAAGCTGACCTCTTTTTGCAAAATATGAATCGTTTTATTTCGTACTTCTTGTATTTCTGTTGATAAAAATTGTTAAGCGCGGCAATCAACAGACGCTTGACGCTGACACGTTGAATGCTGCCAGCCGATATTAGCTCGAGCAGCCGGTAAAAGCGCGATTCCGTTTGCAAATCGACGTAAACGTGAAATTGCGTCCGGCATTTAACCGAAAATATCAAAGCACCATAAATATCAAAGACCAAAGATTAATTTAAAAAAGTTTGCATACCTTCTACTTAAGTGAAAATGTATGCAACAGGCTGAAGGAAGCACCTTTTTCTTGTTTATATGAAAGTATGAAAATGATATTTATATATAAACATCAAAATATTTCGATGTGTTTGATTTATGGAAACCTGCAAGCTAATTGGGTTCCATCTCATAAGGCCCACGAGATATGGCTAAAAAACCAGATATTTATTGTTAGTGATCGGGCAGAATAACCAAAAATAAATAAATAAATAAATAAATAAATAAAATTATATTTCAAGTTTTGTGTATCGGCTTTTATAAACCCAGAGAATGACGCATTCATGCAAACAGACAGATAGATGTTGGGACAGACAGGCATTCATCAATAATTAAAAAGTTCCTCCGACTGTTGAATACACTTACACAATTTCATTTTATGAGTTTCAGCTTTAACAAAAACCTTATGACATTTTCTGAAAAGATATTTATCACGCCAAATTACATTCATATGCAGTCTAAACTGAAGAAACTTTGAAGCTGACCCAACATGAGCGAAGTCAGCGGCTCAACTCCTACAGTAGTTATCGATTTTACTTATCTGTTTATTTAATTTTTGTTTTAAAAGCACATTAAAAAGGTTCTTGATCAAATTGCTAGTTATTCTTAGTATTTTGAAGGCTTAATTAATTATGTGGTTGAAGAGCTCATTAAAAAGATTCGACTTTTTGTATGCAAACATAAATTGTACTTAACCAAGCCCGAGAATCAGTAATGCCTTTGAGGCTACCTTCATTTGCATCACCCTTGCCGAGCCAACGTCACCCTGTTGTGCCGTGCAACCGTCGTCGACGTCCCCGACACATCAATGCCCGCCACCCGCTGTTGCTGCACCCCCTTGCCCAATCTGCTGGAATGTTGTTTGCTTCGCCATGGCCTTTGGCAGTGGCACTTATAGGGAATCAAAAGTCTGTTTCGCATTTGCTAAGCGACGACTGCGAATCATTACCACTGACCAATGACAATGTCAACGACTACAATGAAAAAAAAACGAGTAAGAGCGCTGTAGTCGGGTGTGCTCGACTACAAGAGCCCCTGTACTATATAATATTCCGGTTCCGGATCGATAAGGCTATCAATGCTGAGCAAGAATATATATTTAATTTCGGTGCCTCTGCCGGTTACATACGTGTTTAAAACCAATATACCCTCTTTCTGGCCTTGATCAATGGGTTCAGGTATGACGAAAATTGTAGTAATAGGAGGGACGGTATTTAATGCACGTTAAACGCATTTTAAATTGAATTTACAAAGGGTGAACGCGCATGCCACCTGGGCGTGGCCCGCCCTCGATGGACTGGTACGCCCCTAGACGCCACCATAGTTGGATCTTTGACACCCAGAGCCCATTCATAAATTGCTCAAGCGAAAGCGTTGCGACAGCCATTGCGATTGCCAACTCACTCGCATTTTCTTCTGCCGCACAATGGAAAATGCAATGGTGTTGGTGACGATGACGGTGAGGATGACTCTGGCTGTGGCTGCGGCTCTAGCTGTGGCCGTGGCTGTAGCCGCCGGGACTCGCTCAATTGCAAGCGTGACAAATTTGATTAAATTATAGCGCTATTGCAAAGCGTTTTATCTTTCGCTCGCTGGCGCAGTTGCACTCTGACTTGGAACGACACGTACGAAGAGCCACTCAATTAATTGTTTTTGCTGCTGCTCTTGCTCTGCCTTTCTAGTTATTTTGACTTTGTTGCCATTGTGCACAGCCATGAAAGCAGACAGACACGCACACCAACCCATCACTCACACTCACACACACACACACACACGTACGTGCCTAACATGGTTGACATCTACTTGTCTTCATCTGGCCGGGCCCGTGTTTGAGCAGTCAACATTCTGCTCGTTCCGCTCGTTGTAAGTAAATTGTATAACGTGGCGTATGAGTAATACGATATGCATGCTTCGATTCCGTATGTCGCACACTGTGCTGCCGAGTGCCGAGTGGCATGCCCCCTGAAGATGATGTGGTAATCAGTTTTGATTTTATTAGCATACGCGCACAGCGTCAAAAATACCAGTTAAAGTCGCGCATCTTCCTCGTGAGCTGCGACATGTGAGTTTCATCCTCATCGCATAAGTGGCAGGGTGAGATAAATTCGTTTCAATTGTTAGCCACATTAGTTAAAATTTATAAGAGAATTTCCCTTATGTAAATTAAATTTTAATTTCATGACTCGCTTTTGCGAAGAAAATTACAAAGCTCGAGACTTAAACTATACGTAATCGACTTGCTTTGCCAGTTTAAAAATAAATTAGTAAACGATCAACACAAAATTGTTTTCTCCACCAAGTTTTTGTTTGTAGATACTTATGAATGACAAGCAAAATATAAATCAAGCGGGTTATTCCCGGCTTGGAGCCAATTTTTTTCCTTCAGACATTTACTAAGCTCGCCTCGATTGAACTTGAAAATAAAACTGACTCCGATAGTATGGTATACTTACAACCACTTCCCACTCCTGCACTTAAAGTCTTCCCAAAGTAAATATTTCAGATTTCTAGATCAATCAAGTCAGTCAGGACAAAAGTCTTATATGTATATAGCTAACCAGAACGTTGAGTAAATAGCAACTATTTCATAGATACTCTTGCTAAATCGCTGCAAGCTATTTTAAGTGAACCAACAGAAAATGTCTCAACAAAACATTCCGATCGGCTGTCAGCTGAATAAAAAACGAGAAGGAAGGGCT
This sequence comes from Drosophila borealis, assembly GCA_035045885.1. Classification (NCBI taxonomy): domain Eukaryota; kingdom Metazoa; phylum Arthropoda; class Insecta; order Diptera; family Drosophilidae; genus Drosophila; species Drosophila borealis. The sequence continues at coordinate 1,275,824 of JAWNOR010000202.1, read as the reverse complement.
ATCTTCGGCTAGCCGAAGATTTAATACCCTTGCAGACCCAACCTTTTCATAATGTTCATATCTAAGAAGCACAGGGAAAAAGTTAATGCCGAGTATGATTGAGATGTCTTGAAAAACAAAAAATTTTTCCATACAACTTAATTTTCGACCGATCGTTCCTATGGCAGCTATATGATATAGTGGTCCGATCTTAATAGGATTTTGCATATATATGAAGAGCATAGTAAAACTAATAAAAGCCGAGTTTGATCAAGATATTTTTATAAACAAAAATGTTTTTCATACGAGAACCTACTTTTCAACAGATTTTTCCTATGGCTGCTTTATGATATAGTGGTCCGATCCAGCTGGTTTTGATATATGAACTGCGTGCAGCAGAAAGAGGGACTTCTGCAAAGTTTCATAAAGATAGCTTTAAAACTGAGAGACTTGTTCGCATAGAAACAGACAGACGGACATGGCTAAATCGACTCGGCTGTTGATACTGATCATGAATATACATATATACTTAATGGGGTCGGAGATGTCTCCTTCTATGCGTTACACATTTCACGACAATATTATAATACCCTCTGCAAGGGTATAATAAATAAAATATTTATATTATAAATCAGCTCAATTTGCGAGGGACAATCCTTTTGGATCAGACAAGCTTTACAACTGAAGGACTAACAACTATCTTCAAAGCCAACCAATGCGGGTTAAGCCAACAAAAAATATTTAAAATGTGTGATTCCTGATAAACAGCAGCAAAAAGAGGCAAAAGAAGCAACCACCCGAGATAGGCCGAGATGCATATAAAGATCAACTACCGCACTCAAAGCTTTGTATTAAATGTCGTTTAAGTTCGTTCCAAAACACCTTAAATATTTTATATTTTTGCATTATTTTTTGGCTAGCACGGGACTGACAAATGACAGTTAGATATGGTGTATACTGCAGAAGATGGCCTTTTTGATAAATGGGATACACCGCAAAACATTTGAAAAGCAAACCGACAACACTTTCCACTTTCCGGCTAATTCAAAGTTTCAACTTCTAGGCACAAGCAAGCGGTGGGCGGCGGGCGGCGGCTTGTCATGAAGCTCTCTTTTTGGGCGGGCAGCAGGACAAAAATCGCTTCACAGTCCTGTTGCCATGGTCGTGGCTGTCCAACAAAGTATTTTTCCGATTAACCGCCTGTCCTTTGGCTTGTCCGTGTTTGGCTGAGGCTATTTTATGGCTTCTGCTGCCCCTTTCCCCTTTTTTTAGTTTCATTTTTTGTTTAAAAGTTTTTGTTGTTTTTTTTTAAAGAGGTAATTTCTCTTAATTACCTAAAATGTTTACCTTGTTGCTTGTGCTCTGGGCTGGCCCTTTTGGACGCCCAGATAAGGTGCGCGTCGGGGCGGTTGTTAAAAGTCTCCGTAAATTGTACCCTTGTGTAAAGGTGTAAAATATTTTTCGACATGGCACAGAGAAACAACAACCACAAAACTTTACTTTTTGCAAATGTTTTTGTTTGTGCTTTTAAGCAGCTTTTCTGGGATCTGTTGTTGTGTGTTGCACACACAAGAATTCACAGTACGGCAAAGTATTGCATACTTACTGGCGCCGCTGTGTGTGTGTGTGTGTGTGTGTGTGTGTGTATGTGGCTAAACACCTGGCGACACTAAGCCAAAACCAAAGCAAATTTTTACAGCTTAGTGCCTGGTAAGCAACAGTCTTTTAACTATTCTGGGGGCCCGCTCTAGATACTTTAATAATATCCGCATATGCACCCTTTGGAGGCAGGGGCTAGGCCTTACCATTGGTTTATATATTGTTCAAGGAAATGTAATGATAAAAAATTGCGTGACAACTTTTGGTCAATGCCACAAACAAAGTTGTCGGGGCTGAGAAACTTTTAGAGCCGATAAGCAACCTACTTAGCCCATAAGCCATCGTGAATGGAACCATCTAGATGAAAGTTGCTGTTTGAGCTCCCGAAAACTTTTTGTCAGCGTGCTGAAGTCGACATTTTTCGGGTGTGCGCAATGGGTGCATAGTTTGTTGTTAAGTTCCCCGTTTGTTTAGTGGCTTACTAAATGGGTTAGCCGCTGTAAATATCAGTTTATTCGTATGATAACTGCACTGTTAAAGTGCCCAAAAATCATAACGAGTGTGCGTGTGTGTGTGTGGACGGCCATAACAGAGAAACTTACTTTTCCTTCATTTACTGTTATAGCCATAAATTCAGATTGTAGCAATGAATCGGAGAGCTAGCTCTTGAACTGACCGAGTCAATCCGGAGCAACGGAGGGAAATAGTTCATGCCGAGTATAGTTAAGATATCTTGAAAGTTTTTCACACAAGAACCACATTTTCGACCGATCGTTCCTATGGCAGCTATATGATATTGTTGTCCGATGTATATAAGATTTTGCATAAATGCAGGAAGCACAATGAAACTTATAAGTGCCGAGTTTGCGTAGGATATCTTAAAAAACAAAAGAGTTTTCCATACAACAACAACAACAACACTAAATGATATAGTGATCCGATCAAGTCGGTTCCGACATAGGTACTGCAAGCAGCAGAAAGAAAGACGTATGCAAAGTTTCATAACGATAGCTTTAAAACTGAGAGACAAGTTCTCATAGAAACAGACAGGCGGACGGATCGACAGACGGACATAGCTATATTGACTCGGTTGTTGATACTAATCCAGAATACATATACTTTATGGGGTCGGAAATGTCTCCTTCTATGCGTTACACATTTCGAAACAAAATTATAATACCCTCTGCAAGGGTATGAAAATGGAGTAGGGAATAGCTTCTTCTTATAGTAATGCATAATAATAAGCATATAAGTTGTCACTCTCAGAATAAAAAGGATTATTGCAATACTGTCAAGGTTCATTTTTCCTGTAAGCACTTTATGCTGCCGGCAATGTCTCCGACAATTCGATAGAAAACTTAAACATCCGTTGGGGGGCAAATAATAAAAGATACACACTGTACATTTAAAAATGTTCACACATGCAAGCGGGAAGGACCCAAGTTCGCTGAATGTGACCAAGTAAGCGCGGCTTGGATCTGACATAATTGCATATAAATGCATGTATGGCAGCTTAAAAAAAATGTGTGTGTGTGTGCGCTTATTTGACTAGGCACAGCAGCAAAACTTTAGCGCACTTTTCATAACTCTCTTCAAGCACAAATGCGCAATAATACCAACAACAACAACAATGCAAACAAAGATGCACAAATCCGACAAACGATAAAATGCAACTATACGAATACAAGACACCAGACGACAGTCATAACAATGGCTCACAATGTTCAACGCTAGCGAGAGATAGACAAAATAAACATGTGTGCTTCAGTCGGTTGTGCTGCACTAGGAGATACCCTGTACACAGTATTGAAACACCCCTTTGTCACATTCTTGATTAACTTCGCTGTTTGCAGTCCGATCTTTAGGAAATTTTTAAGGCTGAAATATGACATTCACAAGTTTGCATATACCAAAGACCAAGGGTATAACTCCTAAAAATTACTTATACTTATACTTATTTTAAGAAAAAAAAAACGAGAACCTACTTACCAAACATAGTGTAACTAGCTCATCTATGTTTCTATGCTCTTACTAATCGATTTCCTAGATCGGGTGCAGTTATAATTCCCAAAGTCCCAAGGTCGTATAGTTTTCAAGATCGTTCATATAGACGAAAAGACGTCCATGGTTATATCGACTCAGCTATTGATGCTAACCAAGAATATTTATACTTTTTGGATCCAACGAAGCTTTCTTCTGTCTGTTCATTTATATGAATTTATACAAAATCATACTCTTTCCTAACCACTTTCTTTAGTTACAGGGTATTAAACAAACCATCATACAGTGCAAACCAAAAAAAAAAAAAACTGAACGGTGTCAACAGTGAATAAAAAGAACAACAAAAATAAAAACATCAACGGCATTGACTTTACATTTCCGCCGCTTTGCTTGCTAACTTCCGGCGCTGCCATTGTTACCGCTGCCAAGAACAGTTGGTGTGGCAGCCATTTGTGTTGCATATCCATATGTGGCACGCATTCGCATCAGCAGCAGCAGCAGCCATGCTGTGCATGTGCGTATGTGTGCTGAGCACGTTTATGATTACGCTGTAGTTACTTGTATAAAAATAAAATAAAAAGCAAAAAAAAAAACAGTCTAAACAGTCCAAAGGATGCGAGGCACGCCCACACACACACACACTCATCCCTAAAGTGACTTACGGCTTACGCACACACACACATATTTATATATGTGTACACATGTATATGTGCGTTAACTGCATGCAGTTGGTAGTGGAAACAACTTAAAAGCCAGTCAGCTCAAAAGTGGCAACAACTGACGGCTGACGTCTGTCGACGTCAAAACTCTGCAGTTAACGCTCTGACGAAGTTGTAGAAGTTGCAGTTACATCGCCGCAGACGCGGGCTCAGTTTGTGCGGTTAGAAATTAGATTTACTAGTCTCCCGACAGCCCAGCAAAGGGCCATTCAAAGCTCTAAAAAGTGCCAACAACTTTTTGAAAAGTAAAACAAATGCTGTTAGCTGCTCTCTCCCTGCTCTCTCTCTCTCCGCACTTTGCTCGTATGCCCAGTTGTACTATTAAACTTGCTCCTGGGGCTGTTGACTTGCTTGTTCGAAAGGTAGACATGAAGTGCAACACTTGAACGTTGCCCTTTTCCCAAATTGGGCAAGCAAAGGTCTGCCATAAAGGTAATCAATGGGGAATTTACTTTTTCGATATTTTTCAACGACTTAATCACTTGGAAGGGTTGTGTACTTGTTATCACAAAAGTTACATAACATTTATTAAGCTCCTTTACGCAACAAAACCAAAGTTATAAATAGTTTAAATTCTGCTCCACACAAATACATATTTATTTATGAAATTAAAAAAACTTTTATGCATATATAAAGATACACGCATGTTGGTCGGTGTAGTTTCACAAAGGCATCAAAATGGAATAATTATTTGGTTTTAAGGTATCGCAACAGATGATGCAATAAAGACGATCGAACGCATATGAATATCGGAGTAATTTAGAACGTAAGTTAGATAAGTTATCAATATAGAATGAACCGTTGATTAAGAAAAGGAAGAAGGTTGTTGTAAAACCGAAGAAGAGAAAACGTTGTGTACATATATATTTAAGCGCATACTATACTTCATTAAATAAACTAATTGTTTGGTTTAAAACTTTGAAGTAGAGAATGGAAAACATTTCCAACACCTCATTAAATATGATCTGTTCAGAGGAAACACACTTAGCTGGCCCACTTGAATGCTTCAAACCAAAACAAATTCGTGGTCTTGCAGCCACCATATTATGCGTATTCCGAGTACTCCTTTAATTCGCAACTTGGCACCAGAATCTTCAGTTTGCGGCTAACTCAATTTCAACAAAATGTCGCATCGATAGACAAGGATTGGAGGCAAAGTTTACTTAGCAACCTGCCAGCGGGGGGTAAAGTTGGCCGCTACCAAGCCAGGTAAACACAGCGTGAAGGTGTGCCCGATGTGCCGCTAATGAGCTGCAGTTGCAGTTGCAGGAACAGAAGCTGCGGCAGCAGCGAAAGATGATGCACATGGAAGTTGGCAACTGTTTTACAGTTGGCAACTTTGCTGCTGCTGCTGCTGTTGTAGCTTGTAAAGTCGATGCTTGCCACTCGTTGGCAGCACTTAAAGGCTTTGTGCCACGCACAAGCCTTGCCACACGGCCAACGACGGGAAGTCAGGCAGCGCTTATGCTCTTGATATTTTTGACGTGTTCGTTTGACATTTTGGTTGCTGTTGCAGGTTGCAGGTTGCAGGTTGAGTAAGTTTACTGCTGCTGAAAGGCAGCTTTGCATTATTTTCATTTCAGTTTTAATTAAAATTTCACATGTCAACGATTTTTGAAGCCACTGCGTGGTCGCTAACATTGCTTCATTTCTTAACCAAACAGTGCAGTTATGCCAGAGCAAAGGCAGAGAGAGAGAGAGAGGGAGTTCCTCATTTTTGGCACTCATTTGAAAGCGCGTCAGTGTCGATGGCAACATAGCAGCAATTTTTGGCGGCAATGCCAATATATCACTGAACACGACACCAAACTCTTTTGAACGACAAACAACATTGAAGCATGTAAGAGTGCTCTTGTCGGGAGTGCCCGACTGGGAGATTCTACACATGCTTACACTAAATCACAAGCACACACACTTGCCGCCCCGCCCCACACACCATGGCAAATGCTTTCGTGACCTAGTACGGTATTTGCCTTCCGATCCTTACGAAATTTGAATGGCACAAATATGGCAACCTTAAGTGTGTAGCTAGCAAAGCCCAAAATAATATATCAAGAAATGTCCCAACGGAGAGAGTTATCTAACAAATAAAATACTCTGTACCTATTCAGACTATACGAGAGTCTTCGTATCAAATTTGGTGTGTCTAGCTCTGATAAGCTCCAAGACTTGCCTAATAAGCCGTATTTCGATATCGATATTTATCGATTGCCTGGAAACAAGGCAAATTATTGGTGATCGGACACAAACTCTCTAGGTTCTGAGACCAAGGCATTTACACATACGAACAGATAGACGCACATGGCTAAATCGACTTTACTACTGACCAAGAACACATATACTTTTTGAGGAAGCGGCTTTAATCCGCTTACCTATATTTTCACAAGACAATTTTTACGAGGTTCTGGGTATGCAAATATATAATACATATGTATATGCTAGACTCAGCTAGGTTAAACTTCTAAACAGTTGCCGTTGATCATGTGTCTTATTTATACGATTGAAAAACCTATGCCACATGTTATCCTTATGATTTTCTTCATTTGATAACATTTTTATTTTCAAGGTAATCTTCGGGAGTTTATATACTACGTCAAACTGGAAATTGTACTTCTAATCTTTCCTTTTATCTATATTTCTCTCTATCTTGAGATTCTCACCGTCTCTCTCTGTCACTTTACTAATTTTTTAATTTTCTTTTTTTACCCACCTTTTTTAAATAATTTTACATTCTCTATAAACATTTTTTCATTCTCGTTAAACTCTCTCTTCCATTCGCATATTTTTGTTCAATCATATATTTTATTATAATAATAGTTACTTCCCGATATTTTTTGACTTAAAGTTTACCCATTTTGTTAATGCTTTTCTATTTACTTGCAGATTCTAAATCATTGTCGAAGGCTTTGAATAGGAGCTGAACGGAAAAGCAAAATATCCACAATTTAATTGCTCTTGGGTCATGGCTTTAAATTATTTTTAATAACGTATTATTTACTTCTATTCACAATCAGTATATCTACTGCTAATAATAAATAAATATACCTCTTTATAAGGAATTATGTATTATTATTATTCCACAAAACGTGCATCACGTTGATGGAGGTACTCAGCTATCCGCACGTAGAGCTTATGGGTTTACTATCAGAATATTTTAGTTACCCAAGAGTTCGATTTGAACTCTGAATAAAAAGAATAGATGATAAAATGTACTCTTAGGTGTTCGTTATAAAGGAAAGTGTTTTTATGTGACAGAGTCTGTCAAAATAATGTTAATTTTATTTTGACTTTTACACTTTTCTTATCATTCAGATTAAGGTAGTAAAATGATTCTTCATTATTTTTAATTGCCTTTTATAAACCATTCAAAATGGATGCTGCAATTGTGTGCAACGGGCAAAGGAAAGCTTCTCAGAGTATAAACATATATTCAAGTTTTGCAGATTAAAGTATATAAATATATATAAAGTATATACATATATTCATGCTAAGCATCAACGGGTGAGTAGATCCAATCCAATTTCGGCATATTTACTGCCTGCAACAGAATGACGGACCTATGCAAATTTTCAATAAGATAGCTTTAAGACTGAAAGACTAGTTCGTATAGAAACAGACAGACAGAGAGACGGACATGGCTATATCAAGTCGGCTGTTGATGCTTATCTAGAATACATACACTTCATGGAGTCGGAGATGTCTGCTATGCGTTACACACTTCATGACAACATTATAATACCCTCTCGAGGGTATAAAAAGTAATCATCGTAAGTATTCTATGTGTACGCAAGGCTATACGATTACATACAGCTGTTCTTTCTTGCTCACTTTGCGAACAGAGTATAAATAAAATAAAATTGTATACATTTATTATGCGAAGGCTTTAGGTTTAAGCTTCCGTCAGTTTGTAAAATTTTAATTCAAGCCCGCTATTATAAATGATTAATCACTAGACGCCTTAACCGACTAGCTTGTTTTTCAACTAACAAAATCAAAAGTAAGGGGCCTACCGGGCACAGCAGCAACAAGAAAAATTCGTCTGTGAATAAGAGGAAGGGCCATTAGAAAAATAGTAACGCGTCTTCTTCCAATTATGTTTAGTGAGTCTGTTAAAAATGTGTACAAGATTCACTTTAGTTCATTTCTTCTACCCTAGCTGAGGGTATTCCTTCTGTATCATTAAATATGCGACGCTTTAGTAGAGACATCCACGAGTCCTTGAGTCGATATGCTCAGCTTTGTTCAAAGGTTTCTATGCTAGACCCATAAACCCAATGAAACGTTAGGCATCGGAGACCTTATACTATATAATTGTGATAAAAACGATTGTTCAGAAAGTGTCATATAACTTCTGTAGAACCAAGTGGATCAGAACAAACTACGCCTCTCTCTCTCTCTCTTTCCATTCTTCATCAACTTCATCAGAGCCATAGAAAATGCCATATAATTAAAATTAGATCATAATTTTTTTTGCCTGGAATTTTTGTACTAAACTGCTTCAACTTAATAATGCGACCAAAAGTATTCAAGCCCACTTTATCAGTCTTTTCACCTCTTTAAGAGTATTTAGCAATCGAGTAGTTAAGCTGTGAAGATGACAAACAAGTTAGTCAAGTCAAAGTTAACTGGGAAGCACCCGGTTGAAGCCATCAATCAATGTTGGCAACTTGACTACAACCAAAGTTATATTAAAAACTAACCCGTAAACCTTTAAATAAAAATCGATTGCTATTACAAACTAAGGCTGTGCCAAAAAATGACAGATAGCTAGATAGATTCACATCAGGCAGAGGTCCAATCTGTTATCTCAATAATTTGCAAACGAATATGTTGGGAGTTATAAACATTAAGGGGCAAGAGTTGCTGCTAGGAACATGTGGCATATTATGAAAATATGCACAAGAAAAGTTCACCATTTGCTGATTTATAAACAAACTTCTGCAGCACAAAATTGTTAACTGCCATCAGCAAACATGAAAGAAAACCTCACTTGCAAAATGCCCAACATAAGTCAAAAGTGCTTCGGTCAGGCGGCTAACCAACAGCCGGAGCACCATCAACAAGCCAAGTTGCCGTCCTGGGATGCAGACCGACAATGGATGTATCCAAACAGAAGTGAAAATCAACATGGAAACTTTATTGAATGCCAAATAATAAGGAATCCAACCACAAAAGCATAAGCAATGTACGAAAAGTCTGGCGCAACGAGAGACCTGCTGTGCGAATATATCTCAAAAGACTAGTCGCATTTTGAGAATCTCTAAACCCGATAAGCTATACAAGAAGATTGAATACATATCGGTAGTAGGTTCTTTTATATCTAAGCTTCATTTTCAACTGATTGCTCATAGAATTAAAACGTTCTTGATTTAAAACGTGAGTCGTAATTGCTGAGTGAGATTAAGATATCTTAATAAAGTCATATAGTCATATTAATATAGTCATGGCATGTTGATAATACTTATCAAAAATGTTGATAATATTTTGGTCAAAACATATTTAAAAAAAGTTTCGCATACAAGAACTTACTTTTCGTCTGATATAACAGATATATGATATAGTGGTCTATCCTGCTTAACTGCCTGACTGAAAGGCTACGACTAAAATTTTTAGACTGAGAGACTAGTTTGTATACAAAAGGACAGCCTAACAGAATATATATATATATATATGCTCTATAAGGATCGAAGACGCCTTCTTCTATGTATTCTTTCCAAGTAAATAATATTAATAATCGATGTGGACTCTAAAATTGAACAGATTCTGCTTATTCATGCAAACATTTCTTCTATATTTGCGATCAGAATCTATCTGCTGGGCATATTAGATCAAACTCCAAAAGTAACTACAATTAGGTATTGCCAAGTTGAAAACTTACAAAAAGAAAACATTCTTCAAATTAATTTAACAATAAACAAGTAAGAGTTCTCTAGTCACGAGTGTCCGGCTAGCTATAAAATGAAAGATACCCGATCTGTATATAAAAGTTCAGAAACTTCACGTCAAATTTGATGACTCTAGCCACTAAACCCGAAGCTAACGATTGCTTTGAAACGGGGCAAGTTATCGATTATGCGAGGAACTACCATTAAAAAAATCAAGAGCCAAGCTCTTATAAGAACCTCTTCCTATAAGAACCTCTGAGATAAACGGACGGACAGACGAAATTGGCTAGATCGACTCGGCTATTGACGCTGATAAAGTATATATGTATGTACATAATGGGATGGAAGATGCTTCCTTCTGCCTGTTACATACATTTGCACAAAACCCTTTTAACCCATTTCAAATGGGTTCAGGGTACAAAAAGTAATATTATTTATATTGGGATGCTTGCGGAAACACTTGCCAACTATAGAACGAACTCTACGTCAACTAATTGTCTAACATTAATTTGGGCAGTACAAGATTTGTTATGTACGGCACACAAATAATTTGTTTCAGTGTAAACTGCCTGATGGGAACAGCTTGAATCTAGAAGCAATATTGTGGCATCAAGGAGAGAAAATATTTTGGCGTCTGTTACTCATAATACCGCAAAGTCGTGCGAGGAAAGAGGCGTTCAACACGCTAAAAGTCCTCAGTCAAATCAGTTGTTGGCACGAATTTCGCAATAATAAAAATAAAAAATAAAAAAAAAAATACAGAGAAATAAAAAGTTTTGATGCTGCCGCAACAACCAACGCACAATCGACAAGTTTTGCGCGTTGGCTTAACTTCTGCCACAAAATTTAGTTTCCGGCTTTTGATGGCTTGCAGTTTGTGTTCGCAATATGTATTTGTTGGCTGACGGGTAGCTCAGCTCCTTTGCTCAACTTTGACTTTCCTGCTCTATAAAAAAGATGTCGGCATGGTGTAGCTTATTTGATTTTGCGCAGTTTTTGTTGTAAACAATCAACGGAAAGTCATCAGAAGTCGCCATATGTGCTACGCGTTTGGCGTAAAAAAGGGTCAAAATAGGCAAAACGTGCCCGACTGGAAGATACCCTTTACCCAGATACTTCCGTAATACACACACAGCTCTATGATAAGGATATTCTTCATTAACTTTTGTGTTCATTGTTAAATCGCTCTAAATATTATACCCAAGGCTAGCGGTAGTTATCCAAAATATTCCACGTACAAATAAAGAGTACAGGATATCTCTTCGTCACTCTCAACTAGAGCACTTTAGCTTCTGGCCGCTATGTACTTCGGCAGAGCATTTTAAAAATATAGATGGTAATGATTGTATTTGGTAATTAATCACATAAATATTGAAAGATTTTTCAACTATTTGGAGGCTTTAATATTTCCCAATTCCATTAAGTCCATGTAAGAAATACCCTATACAAAATATAAACCCATTTTTTCTTCGCTTTGCTGGATATTTTAAGGTCGATTTAAAGGGAAAAGTGGTCTGTTTTTATCAAATTATTTTCACTCATCAAATTTAACTGTCAGAGTATTTGCTCGACTTGATCAGAAATAGCTATATTATAAGATATAGTCAAATACATATACATTATTTTGTAGATATAATATAGAATGAATACAAGAAATTTTTCATCAAGGAAATATAATTTGAGATACAACAAAAAATTAGAAAAAAAACAAAATTTCTCTTCCCCTAGCATCTTATATCTGGGAACCTTTCTGATAATCAAAATGGCTAAAAATGCAAGTTATACAAATAATTGTATTCTGTTTTGACTCGCAAAACTTGATCCTAGGTAAACACTGACATCGGGATACGTATGCTTAAAAGAGTTTATATCCGGATATATACAATGCAACATTTTCGTTTTCAGAAACGAGTATTCTAATTGGGAAAATGCACAAAAAACGAACTACAAAAAACGTGATAAAATGAAAAATGTATTTATTTTTCAACTAGCATTTTCCGACGAGACATTGTCCGCCAACACTTTGGGTATAGCCAATGCATTTTTGCGTGTGCTCCCCTGGCCCGCAGCTGCCATTTCAATTTTGTATTGTACAAAGTAATAATAAAAGTCAAACAACGGGTCCATATTCGTTGTGTAATATATTACGTAAATATACAAGAAATGAACAATGTTGAAAATGCAAGTGATACCCAAATTGTTTGTGAAATTCGTGGCAGTTCGAACATAACAGGTCAATTCACCATACTCCCTACCCTCCTTTGCCCCAAGCAATCTATTAATCACCCGCCCATTTAAAATGAAATGGACAACATCGAGACTATCTTTTTTCCTTAAATCTTCACAAATTTATTCAGTTGGAGCCAATTGCTCCTGGTGCGACCCAGTAAAAAGAAAATAAATACCTCATAACTTCTCTCGTTGCACAAACAAATCCATAAAATTGGCAACTGTTAATGAATTTGAGCCAGCAACTTCTCGCTTGACAGTCCGACGCTCAGACACCTTATAAGCTCGAACCACTGCGTCCCCCACTTGAGAAGACCCCGTCTTAGTGCTCACTTTAGAACCGAAAGGAATCTTCAGTAAAAATGTCAACATTCTATCTCCTACAAATTAGACTGTGCGTTGGTCAGCATTCAGTCAGTCAGGGCTATGTTCAGCCTGCCTTCGTATTAATAAAAATATACATATGTAAGTATATACAGCCATGTCTATTTTTGTCGCTTATGCAATTAATGTCAAGTTTCTGTAATGAGCACACAAAAAGCAGATTGGCCAAGCAAAAGGATCCAGCGTTCGGCTTGGCCACAGCAGGTGGTCTACCAGTCGGATAAAATCGAGGCGTAAAAGCATATGCACAGCGACAATGGAGGCCCCGCCCGACTCAGCAAACTGGCTAGCTGTCCTTTATTTATTTATGAATATAAAACAAATGCCAAGAAGTTAAATTGGTTTCGTATTTGTTAGCCTTGTGGACTGGCCGTCTGTTACGCTCCGTTCAGCATGTCTAACTACCATAATGCTTATTGTGCATATATTCGTATGTGTGAATAAATTTATAATTGAAAAATTATATGTACACAAATCTGTGTGCTGCTGACAACGACATTAACATAAACGTAAATATAAAGTGAAATATATATGCCAGGCCGGAACTATATTCACCCAAAAAACTACCACACCATGTGAATTGTCAGCCAGTCGGAGGATACGTTCAGATGTGTCGACATAAATACATACGTAATTGCGGGCGTTTCTGCATTCCTATTTCCCTTACTTGACGGTTCTTTTACGGCAAACTATGCATTTATTAGTCAGCACACTCATAAAGCAAGGAAACAGGCGTACATATTTATTACCACCCTCTTCTTGTCTCTCCTGTATTTGCAGAGTCAAAGAGCTGCATGCCTATCAAAATGTTTTTGGTCTTCTCTTGCTTTCGATATTGATAATATTAGTCTAACTGAGACTTGGTTAAACAGGAATTTCTTAGATTCTTCACTCTTTACCTTCGGAATACCCCAATCACAGATCCTGTCCAGCTATTGAGTCTGATCTTTAGTCGGAACTCATTTATCCTGCTCTCTTGAATATTGAATCTTCTCATCTGGTTACCCTGATCTGAGTAGCATAAGCCAAAAGGTTCTTTTCAGAAATTCACTGGGATCCAGTGGGCTCTTAATAACTAATCTCCCCTTTTTAATCCTTTTAATTACGGGAGAAATTGACTCCAATAATTTGGATAGCCAAATAAGTTTTCTGTTTCCACCTGACCTACACATAATTATGCAGCTTTATCTCTTAGATTTTCTTTAATGGCCTTTGCGTTGCTTCAGCCGGGACCACTCTAACAGTAAACTTTACAGGGTATTCTGTTCAGAGTTTTCGCTACTTCTTATTTAATATTCTAAGCAAGTAGATAGTCTTGGTTTTGTATTCGTTATTGTACTCTGTGAATCATGTCGTACGTTACACAACTGCGCCCCTCGGTCGGCTGGGACTGCACGTTGCATCGGGATGCGCGGGAAAATGGGAAAATAACAAAGGGACCGGTTAGCAGATAGTACCAGACATACGAGCGTGACTATATAGATTCGATCAGAAATGTATTTATCACCCTTAATGCACAGCTGATAGCTGGCGTAATTGTAATTCACATAAGAGAGTATAAAGACTAATTCGACAACGTATTCAAGCACTGGCTAATAATATGTTAGGTCCAAACAAACTTCATTAAGAAAGTAAGTAGGTGCCTAGCATATATATTTTATATTGTCTTACAAATGCCATTGGTGTAGCACCAAAAAAAGCAGATCTTACATAAGTTAACTGAATAAGTACACTTAGATTTCTTAAATTACTACAATCGCTTGCGCTTCAGCACAAAGAAAAAGACGATCCCATCCCAGAGACAAGTCGCGTTGAATGTATGTCTGGCTGTCTGTTTGTATACTCGTTTATTAGTCCGTCACTCTATCAGTCGATCAGAAGCGTATTTAAAACCGGTTCCCGCTTCTGTGAGCTCAGACCGAACCAAACAAACAAACAAACAAACAATCGGACATACAAAATTACTGGCCCAAGGTATAATTTGCAGCGGAGATGCAATTAGACTTCCAGGCATTAGTTTCTTCTCCAACGAAATTAATCAGAAAATCAGAGACAAGCAAAATCTGTGCTGTTTTTTTATAATTGTAAAAATAAAGTTAAACAAAGCCGAATTAAATGCGCAAAAATAAAGATCGAATATTATTAAACATCTGTTTTTATTTATAGTTAAATTGATTAAGAACAAAAGCGCCTACAGTTATTTATGCTCATTTATAGCAGATACCTTGAAACCACACTCGACTCAAGTTAAACCTCAAGCTATCCCCAAAATGCTCTCGACCACATCTTTTAGTAATTTGCCTAATAAATATTTTATAGCAAAACAGCACAAAATGTTGCTACTCACGGCATTCTAAATGCGGACTCTAAACACCCAAATGTCGTCCAGCTAACAGCCAGGAGGCCCTGTGCCTTGGCAGGGTACGAAGGGGGTCAGAGGCGTAAGGTTTGGGAAAATGAAGCGAAGCATTTGCCTGACATTTCGTCCGTCTGTCTGTCTGTCCGCCTTTCCAGGGTGTCAACGCGCCGCAGTAGTTTACAAATTGCATTAACATATCACTTGTAGATGAACAGGCAGCAGAACAGCAACAACAACAACAACAGCAACAGAAACTTCATCAAATATGCGCCTGATTGCAGGCTATTAACAGCATTAAGGATGAGAAATTTAAATAATTCCCACATGAATTAAAATGTTTCTCTTATCATTCATACAAAATGCATACAGTGAAATCCCTTTGTGAGGTCCGCTTTAATGAGTTTCCCAAACAACATTCATAAACTTCCAGAGGCAATTGATAAATATAAATAAAATATATAATATAATAAAATTTTCTTACAATTTACGCTGTTTTTCACCGCTTTAGGGATGCTTTACATTTAGAAAAGCATCCCGTCAAAAGAGCATCTTTTTTGTGAGCTTAAAACACGGACCGATGTCCACCCACGGATGTTGTCCGTTAGTAGAGCTTTCACTGTATATGAAACAACATGCATATATTTATAAATGGGTAAAATGGGCGACACATAGTTTGTACATTCTGGTTACCACTGCAAAATGAAGCTAAACTGTCATTTGGAGATAAACAGCTTTAAGCTAAATGCATGAAGCTGGCAACGACATGGCGTAAGCATATAAATTACTTATACGCACTGTTGTCCACGCCTGCTACGCCACACGTCCACACACACACACACCTATGCTTGCAGACACACACGCAGTGTTGCCAACTGCCGCAGCTAAATATAATCTTATAGCTATAAATAGCTGAATTACATTAGCAAGCTGGTGGTTAAACCGCTAAGCGGCGAAGAATTGCCTTCCTCTGCATAGTTAGCTTTGCAGCTTGGAAAGGTTTTCAATGCATCCGAAACTTGCCTTGTATTTCCTTGGATCCAAGTGCAGTTAGTACAAATTTGTCACAGGCGAAGGATTGCCGTCCTCTGTTTAGTTGCTCTTAGAAAAGTTTCCAATGTATTCGAAACTTGTGTTTTTTTTGGCAGTGTTTGAAGTCTTGATTATCAATTCAACCCGAAGATTCTGCCTATATTTTTTTGGCCATTAAGCAACACTCGACGCAACTTTAGCAATATAAGTACACATACTATGTATACGATGAACAGTGATGACAGCTAATTATCAGGGTTTTATAGGAAGGACTAGCTCCTATTCTACTGTAGATCACATACTTTTCGAAATAGCTAAAAAAAAAGTAGCTAATATCAGGAAATAGCTAAATTGACAGCGCTATCACATATGTACACAAATGTATGTGCGTTTGTAAACATCGTGGGTTACACTTGTTTGTATAGACCCGTGTATGTATGTATTTGTATTTGACATTCATATGCATAGCCATATACATACATGTATGTACATACGAGTCTTTTGGTACGCAGAGAATTGCACAAAAAATTGCATGGTCTTTCTGTGATAACAGTTTCTTCAGATGCATTTTATATAAAGACACGAGCGAATCTTAAGCACTTTATTTAATCAATGGCTTTCATTTTCAATTAGGCGCAAACGATTTTATTTGAAGCTAGAGTCAAAAATATGCGCAGCAGTATTCAACCGCCAAGGTAGCGCAGCCTTGTAATTGACAATCACAGTCGTTGTCATAACCGGCCCCAAGATTTCTGTTTGACTTCACATTGGTAAACATCCGAAAATGTTTGTGCCCATGCAAATAAATCCGCTCCGGCTGTATGAAACACTTGTACGGTGGATTGCAATCAACTTGCGGCTTGAAGCGCTGCTGTTCGCTCGACCGTCGATTTGTCCATTGTAAACAGCTGTTTTCGAGATGTGAATTATTAAGTGCTGAGTATTTTTTCTCGACTGGCTCGACGAGCGGCCCAAGTATGAATAGCATTTAGCTAGCTTTTGGCTCATTCGCCGCCAACTGGTTTGCTATGGTGCTGTATGCGCTTGACCTTGTATCTGTTTAAAGTTCTACATCACGTGCAAGGTGCGCAGCGTTCGGGTAGCTCGGTACTGCCAACTACTACTCATGGGTCATTTTCGGTGAGGTGTGAAAAATGATGCGCTTAGCAAATGTATATAGTACACAACTGTGGTTTTTCTCCACATATTTGCATTGATTTTATTATCGCTTTGAATGATTTTATAAATATATATGCAAGCGGCTGTCGAGCCAGTTTTGCAAAAACTTGTTTGAAAACCCATTTTGGTTCGGGTAGCAAAGGGTGCAAAACTAAGGTGTACTTGAAAGAAATGTGTAATAACCTTGACTGAAACCGGTCCACTGCCCGACATATTTACATCCCTACCTACAGACATCTGTATTTATTAACATACATACATAAGCCGTGCTCAATTGTCGAGCAATCTGCCTTTAAGAGCTGCTGTTTTCATTTCAAATGCATTTTTTTTAAGCAATTACTTGTGATTGATTCTGTGATTATACGAATTGAATATACAAGCTGTTTTCTTTCTATGTAAACTGTTATCGTATTGTATTATTAGTTACAAAAATCAAAACAATAAGTATTTGAAGGTCGAACACTAAGTATATCAGACAAGCACATTCTTCCTTTTATACTGCGAATCAATTGAAAATTGGTGAAAATGGGGAAATTATTTTGATAGGCATCTTCTAACACCACAAAGTATATATATTCTTGGTCAGCATCAATAAATTGAATGTAGGTCCTCCTAGTTTCTGCGCAGTACGAACATTTCCGATCAATCGATAAAAATCGATATCGAAATCCTGTTTTTTGAGCAAATCTCTTTGGTTTTAATGGCTGGCGTCACCAAATTTGACATGTAGCTTCTAAAATTGTATATACAGATCGAGCATCTTTCATTTTGTAAAAATTCCTAGCCCCAGCTGCATTTGCTGTGGTCAGAAGAAGGTTCAGGGTATCCCCTAGTCGGCCATTCCCAACTAGAGCACTCTTACTTGTTTTAAATTTTTATTTACGTAAACTTTTTGAATCTGTCTGACCAACGTATATCGTTCGTGAATATTTGCTTATTATATTAATAAAATGTGTAATTTTATATATATAAAACATATATAAAGCAACGTAATATCGGGGGAAATAGAGATAAACTTTCTATGCAGCATTAACAAAGCGAGCGCTATTACAAAAACCCACTAAATTAGCCCCAAATATGCAGCAGAGCTAATGGATGAAGCATTCCATTAGAGAGAACATTTGAAAAATCATTGAATACTCTAGGGGCGGGCCACTTAAACGAGGTTCGTTAAAAACACTTGTGCATTTCGCCCACCCGATAAGTTGATTAAATTGCATAAAAGTGGGCCTAGCGGTCGAGTGTGCGGGGGGAAGCGGGAAGGGGCTGCCATTAGTCGCATTAGCTGGCGGTTGAGAGGAGCGGCAGGCGCTTTGACAGAACTTAGATTGAGATTGAGGGCCGCTAATTTGATTCCGTAATTTCCTTGGCTGGCCGGCTGGTAAAGTTGCGCGAAGGCGTAAAACGTTTTAGAGCCCTGCAATTTTGTTGCAACTACGGCACTTCTTTTACGGCCGCAGTTTGCTTTGCGCTTTCGCTTCCTTTTGATGGTCCTTGCAGTTGGATCCACATACTTCATCTGGTACGCCTTCCGCCGAGTTGCAACTTTGCATTCGCAGTTTATCGACGCATTCGCAACGGTCTATCGCACAAGCAAGTGCAGCATCCTGGCAAACAACGCCAACAACAACAACCCCAGGCCGAACACCCAGCTGTTAACAAACTAGACTTTTTTTGAGTGCCCGTATATATATATATATATGTATATATATATAGTATAGGGCTGGGAAACTTAAGCGA
Organism: Drosophila borealis; assembly: GCA_035045885.1. Taxonomy (NCBI): domain Eukaryota; kingdom Metazoa; phylum Arthropoda; class Insecta; order Diptera; family Drosophilidae; genus Drosophila; species Drosophila borealis. The sequence continues at coordinate 1,256,721 of JAWNOR010000202.1, read as the reverse complement.
CGGCAGGTCTTTTGGTCGATTCAACCTCGACAAATGTAGTTCAAAGTCGTGCAACATCGTAAATCCATCGTTGAACTATAAAATGCCGTCTTATTGCAATTTGTATCTCTTTTAGCAGCTCGCAAAAGAACAGTTCAGCGGTTGGCTTTGCGCTTTGCCCAGTCGCTTTAGCCCCTGAGCTCTCTTAATCCGATTTAGTTGCATTTTTTTCCATGTTGTGTGCTGTTCAGCGATTACGCTTGCTTATTCCTCTTCCTACTTGCCTTTTCTACATTTGATTATTTTATTTTAGCCCCGCCGCACCCCAAACGGCTTAGCATTTTTATACCCTATGCCAAAGTATTAATAATGGGTATAGGGTATAATATTTAACTATAAAGATACATCTTAATTTGACAACTAGATTATAGATTATCTACTATTTTTCCAAATACCATGTTCTGTGAATCATTAAAACAATATTTTCTGCAGTATGTATCTAGTGAAGAAAGTTATTTAAGCTCTTTATACTCTGGACCCTTTATACTCGGGAAATGTTTCTTTAATACACAGACAGACTTCCGGACGGACATCAAGACGGAAATTGCACGCTGTCCGTCCGTCCGTCTGTCTGTCGATGACAGAACCTGTAAGAGCTAGAGACTGGATAACGAAATCGATCCCCGTTTCCAACCAATCGATAAAAATCGATATCGAAAACCTTTTTTTTTGAGGTAATCTCTTTGATTTTGATGCCTAGATTCGACATGTAGGTTCTATAAAAGTATATACACATCAAATATCTTTCATTCAGAGAATTCCCTAGTCGGGCATTCCCTACTAGAGAACTCTTACTTGCTCATTTTGTATAAAGGGAGAGATTTATAACGATTATATTAAAAAATACATAAATTAAATATGCAAGAATTATATATTGCACAAAGCTGAGGAAAAGAGCTTCAACACAGTAAGTAGGCCCTCGTCCTTGAGAGAATTATATTGAAACGTGCTTTGTTTTGCATTATACTTGTTCTTTTTTTATTCAAGTCGTCAAATGCTACTCTGATCTTTGGATCTGGAATAGATTCTAGAAGACACGTGAATACCTAACCAAAAAAAAAGGATATAGCCATGCCATCTGTGCTCTTCCTTCGAATATTTCGTGGTTGCCTTGGCATCAGTTTTCCGCAGTTTATGGCCTATTTGCATTATGAATTATTTATTTTACTATTCCAGCTGCCACCACAAACGAAAACGAAAAATATATGCGCCGAAAAAAGAAACAGAATGCAAACTGAAACCAAAACAAAATGCAAGCATTTTTCCAAGAGTCGTACTTGACGTCACCTCCGCGATAAACGTGATAGGAGCAGAAGACACCAGGCCGAGAAGGACAAGGAGGAGGAGGAGCTGAGGCGCATGAAATATGCGAAAAGTGTTTGTTCGTATTAAATTTATGAATATTATATTTGTGTATTCTAGGAAGGTATCGCGAGCAAACGCAAAGCATCCTACTGTTTAGCCGGGCTAAACTTTGTCTATAAATTGTTTGTTGTTGTTGTTATTGTTGTTGTTGTTGCCAGGACTTTACGGCCTGGTTCACTCCCAGAAGGAGTTATAAATGGGCGGCAAGAGAAACAGTAGCCCGACGCCAATTGCAATTCGCTTTGGGGCATAATTTTGGGTCGAGTGGTTTATTTTTGATGCAACATGAAATAAACTATCGACTGGATATTATCTACGTACTTGGAATTTGCCTTAAGCAAGCGATTTTCCTTTAATGTCTACGTCTTTGTTTGCTTCAATGCTAATAAATATTTGAATACATATTATAATCGCCATGGAAGTTTATAAAGCGTAAAGGAGTGCAAACATGTATGAGTGTTAAGCCCTTTATATAGTATATATGGTTCTTATTTGTTTACTTTAAAAACAGTTAGATATTCTATATATACTAGAAGTTGGTTAGCTAATATGTTCTGTGAGATCGCTTTAGATCGAAGAAGATTATGACTGATTTTTATATCCCCAATTACCAATTCCGATTCTTGAAAATAATTAATTGACTTTCAACCGACATCATATTACTCTGTCCAAAGTCTAATTACCCATCGTTTACATCAAAAAACATTCTTGATTACCTATTTTACCAATTTTCAATATATAAAGAAGATAATGGGTTAAATATCTGCCAAATTTGGGAAGAACAGATGAAAGTATGTGATATATAGCTATATATATATATAGCTATTCACGGTCCGCCCATCCCTAGATTAGACGTAATGAAAACAAGCCAAGGTTCAAAGTTCTTTTTTCAATATCAACATAGATAGATAGACCTAAAAACCCTATATACTCGTTTTAACTTTGTTATAGTCTGTTCACACAAACGAAAACGAATGATTCTAGTCCTTTAAGTAAGGCAAGGAAATGGCCATATACTCGCTATGTCATGTAATATCTATATACTCGTTTTCACTTTGTGAAAAGAGCATAAAATGATTCAAGTCCCTTAAGCAATGCAATGTAATAGCTATACAAAGCCCAAAAGCTACATTTTACACGAAAGGAGACGCACGATTTGAATGTAGTTTTATGGCCTGAATGGTGTTGGACGGGAATAAAAAACATATATATTTCCAAGCGAATTGTTGCGCCTTTTCGCTGTATCAGAGTTGGACGAGAGTGGGACGGGAGAGTGGGATCAATGCAATTTTGATAAAATGTGCAAGGAACGCAGCCGGAAAAACAAACACCTAACACAAACAATTTATATTGCAGCAACTAACCAAATGAAAAACGGCTGTGCAAATTAATTTTACTTTGAGCATAAAACTGCAACAGTAAAGCGTCTCAGTCAGCGAAAAACAAAAGCAGCTACAACAGGCGCAACGCACATCCAAACCTTTGAGATGGCATAGATATGTTCTATATACGAGAATTGGGGGCGGACCATCAGAGAAGAAATAAGTGCTCGCACACAGCTCAAAGAAGTAGCGAGGCAAAAGTTTGCAAAATAGGCGAGCAGCTACTCCAAAAATTTGTATAAAACAAAAATACTGAGAAAAGCCAGAGAGAAGTACAAAGAAAGTCAAGTTGTAATATACATTAAGCCAGAGCCTCTGTCCCATATAATAATGAGTGCTGCAATATGGAAGGGCTCCGTTGAGGAGAAACATTTCTGCTGTCCAGATACCGTTCTTTGTCTCGTTTATTGGCAAGTGAAATACTAGTATGAAATGATATAAATTTGAAGGTAGTTATAGTTTTCTTGGCGTTCGACGTCTTTAACTAAGTAGTTGCTCAGCTTTTGTTTAAATTTAATTTTTCTAATGTCACTCGCAGCGCTACTTTTCATTGCTCGCGTTTTCATCCCTATCGCCATGCCCCCCGCTTCCGACGACATTGTCTGACAACAGCATCTCACAAAAGCACAAGAGTGCTGTGGACGCGGGTATCCGACGACGAGATACTCTGTAACACACATACATTTCTTATTAGCTACATTTATACATGCACAATAACACAAGCGGAAATTGTCCGGGGGAACTGGGGAATATATTGATCCATAATAAATATCTTATATATATCAGTCCATTATATTTTATATATATATTTTTCATTCGAAAATTCCTTGAAAATAGGTCCATTTAACCCTGTTTACCCAGATTTCACGGGGTATAACAAAAGACAAAATTTATCGCAAATGAAAATTAATTAAATTTAATGGAGCGTAAAAAGTTGAATTTTTTCGCAACGTATATGTACAAAGTGGGACGCTTTGAAAGTTTGAATGAAAGTTCACGGTTTCATTAAAAATGCACTCTCGCGCATAATATGCTTAGCCCCTACATGCACATACATATGTTGATACAAACATATAAGGGATACTCCTCAAACCTCACTTAATAAACAATTGTTAAGGGAAAACATCTCCAAAAGAGAACGCCAAGCTTGTAGGCTTATCAATAATATGTATCTAAATAAAGCTATTTGTTCCACCTGACTGTCTTAATGACTGATTGACTGACCGACAGACTGATTGACTGACTGACTGACTGATTGACTGACCGACGGACTGACTGACAGATTGACTAACTGACTGACTGATTGACTATTGACTGGCTGATTAACTAATTGGCTGATTGACTGATTGACTGACTGACTGACTGACTGACTGGCTGATTGACTGACCGACAGACTGACTGCCTGACTGACTGATTGGCTGATTGACTGATAGATTGACTGACTGACTGGCTGACTGACTGACTGACTGACTGACTGACTGACTGACTGACTGACTGACTGACTGACTGACTGACTGACTGACTGACTGACTGACTGACTGACTGACTGACTGACTAACTGACTGACTGACTGACCGACTGACTGACTGACTGACAGGCAGACTGATTGGTGATCAGCCCACTTTTGGTTCTTAGATCGATGGGCTTCAAACTTATTTTAAAATATCTATGTTAAATATAACTTTAAAAAGTTCGGATAAATTAAACATTTTCGAAAAATGTTTAACAAAACAAACTTAAGTCGAGAAATACTCGTTAGTCCAAAAAACAAATTGTGTTGACTAACGAAGAGCTCAAATAAGTACTTACAAGAGCTTTCCTTTTGGTCAAAAGTTAGCAATAAGACGGGGTTTTTTGAAAAATTCGACCTCCAAGTAAAAACGCTAGTCAAAGTTTTTATGCAAAATATCAACCTCTAAGCAGCCATATTAGTGTATTTTGCTGATGAATTCAGTCGTGTGATTTTAAACGTCGGACAAACAATAAGTGATAAGTTAAATAAGTAAGAGAGCTTTGTCGCAAGTGTCGAGATGCCGTTACAATTTTATAAGCTTTTTTCTCTTATTTATAAATTCCCCAATCACTTACGTAAAGTGGTGAGCTAAGCTTAGGGATCTAACCCCGGTGGAAACGGAAGATATTTTATATAAATTTATCTTAGAAAATAAGTGATGTTTTATAAATAAAAAAAAAAGGTAGATTTTTCTTTGGTGCAATTACTCTTATTTATGTTTTACAAATAGAATAAAAATCTGTAATGGCATGCACAATAAATAAAAATAAAAAAGTAAATAAAAAAATATATTCTCAGTAAACAATTTTTATATTTTAAAGATTATTCGAAGAAAACTTAATAGATTGTCTCACCTTTACTATAACAACTATAGACCCGTACCTATATATCTGGACATTGCTTAAAGTACCTGCCAATTTAATTATTCCAATATTTACCTATGGTAAAGTAGTTAAATTTGTATATGCTCAAACTATTAGCTGGAAATTCGATTAAATCTCAGCGAAATGTGAAGTGAAGCGAGCAAAAATACCAAATGGATTCGTTGAAAACACACACATAGAAAAATGTGATGGTCAGTCGAAAATGTAAATAACCAGTTGTCGCACAGTAAGTAACACAACTACGTAATATTTCACCGAAGTCGACCGTTCCAATATAACAAAGTTTTATGTTTTCGTTTATTTATTGTTACTTTTTACTTGGATCGCATTTTAAATACTAGCAGGTAATTTGCGGTTTGACTGAGGCAATTGTTTTTTTTTCTGTAATTTTTAGCAGTTTTTTAACACTTTACCCCTGAAACCCACGTTTCAACTGACATTATACACAAATCTTTGAAATGTGTTGAACGTCGATTGAAAGGCTTTGAACAATACTTTTCCGTCATTTCCCTTTCGGTTAATCCACCGATATGGGTGAGAAATTGAGTTCAAGGTTATTTAGCCAGCAGTTTAATTTCTAGCAATTTTCTCTAATCCATCGGAAAAATGTGTAGACATCGGACAATACAATTCTCATTGGAATGTGTTAGACGTGTTCCCTTTCGTCGGATCAAGTTAAAAGTGTCAAGTGAAGGAAACAAAAGGCAACGCACAAAGCAGCTTATTTGTTTATAAGAATCTCAATGTTTTCAAACAAAACTGTAAGAAATATATGAGTCTCTATATATTTGCTGAAAATTAATTTCAACTGTATCCATAATTTAAAAAAAAGGGTTTTGCCCAAACAAGCTTAGAAGTCACTGCTCTCTAGCCAGCTCATACCCTGTAATTTCAATTTCTTTATAAATATTACATTTAAGCTATTTCAAGCTCGAACTATGCCAAAGAGTTTCTATATGTTGCTTCATAACGATAAGGGAATTCAAAAAAGGCAGTCAAAATTATTATTTAGGGTAACTCTTAGCCGGGCACTGCCCAGTGCACTCCGGCTTGGTTACTTGGCGGGAGATTGTAAACTTCGGAAACCATGTTTTTGCTGTTGTATCCGTGGCCCAAAGCAGCAAAGGCAAATCCTCATTGCAAATTTCATTTTGAACATAAACTTATAATCATAAACAAACCAGAAACGCCTAAAAAACATTCACACTAGTCGAGAGGGCCATGTGCAATCCTCGTACGCCCCATCCCAGGCAGGATCCCAGCACAGTTGCTCTTCCGCTGCAACGAGTTCGCCGGACGCCCAGCGCAAGATAAACGGTACGTCTTGGAGCGCACATGATCCCCTCCAGGCCTCAACTCCACTTTGCACTTCAAATTGCTGGGGGAATGCGCGCCAAAGTGTCTGCCCAAATGTGTGTGCGTGTGTGTGTGTGTGCGTGTGTGCGCATACATTTATGTGTGCTTTGACTGCTGACATTTTTGCATGTTTGTCTCGCAAATTATGCGTCGCGCACAAACAAAAGCGGAAACGAAGCTGCCGGCTGCAGTGGAACACTTTTCGGTGCTGATGACGGCTCTGGGTTTGAATCGAGGCTGTGCCGTTTGCGGCTGGGCTTTTGCGGACCTCATTTTTTACACGGCCGTGCTTTGGCGCGTATTCCCTTCCTGCTCATTTTGTGTTTCGCTGCGAGCCGGAAATAATAATTGCAACATGGCGCTGGCTCCCCAGTGCAATAGTTGCAACTGGAAAGAATGCATTTGAAAAGCTCAGCGGCCGCGAAAAAAAAGTGTCATTTGGGCCAACCCCTCGTGCCGCCCTTTAACAAAGTGTTAGCAACACAAATCTCACACACCGAGTTACTAATTTTGCACAGTGTGTTTGCTCTTTTTCACCATGAACTAAAAACCCCTTGCTTTTAATGATCAGCGCGAGGAGTCGCTTTTATCAAATCCAAACTAAGAAGCAGGCAGCATGTGACATTTTTTTATGCTCAGTTAATGACAAAGACTATAAACAGGTTTTGCATTAAACCCCGAAATTTCAATTTACTTTTGACAATAAGCCGAGTATTAAAACAACTCATTTGCCCATAAAAACAATCATATCTAACTATGTTTGGCTTTCGAAAATGGAATTGTCTCTTTTCAATATTGAAAATATGTGTAAAACCAAGGATTTAAGCAAACAAAGGCGTTCATGGATGTGGAAAACCAAACAGAAACTGCCCATAAAAAGTTGGCTTAAGCCGTAAAGCCCCATAACACAAATGCCACTAAAAACGTTTTCTATATCCAAAAAGTTGTGTGTATCTGTATGTGTATACACATTTATGTTTAATTTCATTCCTTAAAGAAATGTATACAAATTATTTTATTTGGTTAGATTATATCGATATATTATGAAAATAATGCTAATCCAAATAGCATATACCCGCAATTGGAATTTAATGGAAAATATTTAATATCGATCTTATAGTCCCTGAGCTAAATGCATTTATCGGGCATCAATAAACGGATAAGACTAGATGAACTTGACTGTTTTGTGATTCTCAGACATTCTTGCAGCTTTTTCTAGCATTTAAAATTAGACATGGATGACGATTGGCGGCTGAGAGCATGCGACTTATAGAGCTCGTTCGTATATCAACCAAATGTACATTGCTTAACTCTCAAGTTGTTGTATTTCCCAATAACAAAGGCTAGTACTGTTCTTTAGTTCTGACTATTCCCAGCCAATCTATTACCAAGCCGCCCAGCCAAACGTCCATCCATTAAGAGCTTCCGTTTCGCGCATGATTCCATATAGTTAAACCATGCCCATTTATTTCAACTGGCAAGTCTGAAGAGTTGTCATCGTCCTGCATATGAGTATGCGTATTCAAGTCACCCGTTTGCCATTTGGACTGTTATTCTCATACTCTGCTTTGAGCTTCCTTTACTCATTCTCGTATCCTTACGGTCGACACAGTTCGCCTTAAAGTAGCTTAATGTATTTGTATACCCTGTGCCTATTAATGGGCAAAAAAGGGTTTAATGGTCTTATGCAAATGTGTGTAACAGGCAGGATGTTCTTTATCAGGGTTTGTGTTTCTCTCTGTGCTTCCATCTGTATGAACGCGACAATCTCACAAATTATAAAGCTATAGTATACACAGATCACAAATAATTAACTTTTGGCTTAATCCATTTCCCCGTACCGTTCCCCCAAAATTTAAAGCCAAGCGCTTGGCATATACACACTTGGACATTCCATCAAAATCGAACTATAAGCACATAATTTCCAGAATTCAAAAATGAATTTCCCAGCGTTGGGCTAAGGAAAGAACAAGCACAACCGGAGTGTATGTATATTTATAGGAAAAAGCTGGAATGCTTGTAATGGAAGCTTGGCGCTAGTTACAGAGTATCTCCTAGGCGGGCACTCGCGACTTGAACACCATTACTTGTTATTCAAAGTGTTCAACTAAACAAATAAATAACTGAAGGAATGTTTTTCACAGTGTTTTTTCGGCTTGTTCACAAATTGTCTTTCGGTACATATTGTTCTATATGTAAGTGTTAGTTTGTATCTGAGTGATTTGTCAGTAGGCAGTCATAAAAATGATTGCCAGATTTTTACTATTGTTTCCAATAGAAACGTCTAGCCAACTATTTATACATTCGACTATATATATGTATATGTACATAATATGATTAATTTATGTATGTAGGATCCACTTATTCTACCAGGTTTACACTTTACTTTGAACTTCAATTTATTTTTAAGCAGTTTATTGCTTTACTTATTTTTGAAATTTGTGCTTACCAGAAGTAAGAGTGCTCAAGTCGGGATTTCCCAGCTTGGAACCCCTATTAATGGGTATACCTTATATATAAATATATATATATGTATATATTTATATATATAAGGAATATAAGTTGACGCGTTAATAGAAGTGTGTTTTTTATCTTCGACAATGCCATGCAGATGAAATAATATTTTAAATTTGGAAGCGGGCGTGGGCTTGAGAGGATGACTTATGGCAGGATCTTCGGAGGAGGTCTTCGCTGGATTCTTAAATAAACCGAATGTGCTGAAAAGCACATCAAATTGACAATTGGCGCCGCAAAAGTGTAATAAAAATCAAAATCTATCCCAAATTTTTCATATCCTTTATGTTTCCTGCAAATTTACTGCACTTCCGTGCTGTGTGACCCAATCAACTTTTCCATCGCCAATGCTCAAATCAGAAAACGAAAGCCTGAAGAAATTACCCAAGTCAAACATTTTTAGACATGACTGCAATCAGCGCTACACTTATTCGGACCAAAATCCACAACATTTACTATATTTATTACATATGTATGCTGAAATTCTTTTAAGTACTTTGCCATCCATTGTCTTTGTGATATTACGTAATTTCAGATAATTATGTATATTTTTATGTATATTTGATATGTATATTTGATATTATCAGATAATTATGTATATTATGCAACTCGAAACTCTGCCGCTCAGTCCTCCTATCCAAAGATTGGAGTGCCTAACTTCGAATATAGATTCATGTATACCCAATTCGTATAAAGTGTATTTCTTTAATAGAATATTGTTAAGTTGGTTGCATAACACTGGACCACCAAAGGCGATTGAAGGAAAGGTATTTTCTTTTAAGAGTGAGCTTACATTGAAAAGTAGATATTGAATCTTACACTTAGATCTCATGTGTTACGATCTGTGTATGAACGAACATTTTAGAAGGCAGAAATCAATACAATATAAAATATGACTATGCAACTGCCCTCTAACATTCCTTTACCAACTTTCCGAAAGTTTAAATTATTTTGTTTATCAAGGGAATAGACGACACAATATAGATACTCAATACGTTCAATACTTCAAGTCTATTCTTTCAAGTGGTCTTTCGGTTCTTTCAGATTTAAATTATGCGATTATGTTACAGTCAGGTGGAATCGATTGCATTATACTATTTCCCATCTCAATAACAGCTTTAAATAGGTTACCCGCTAAACTTATTGAAAGATGTTCTGATTTGCCAAGCCTCCAGTGTATGTTTGTCAAATATTTTCAGATCTATCTTAAAGGAAGCTCATCAGCCATCTTCAAACAGAGTGTGGTCAATCCTGTTATAAAATTGTGGAAGGCATTGCCACGCCCCAGTGGACAAAGACATTATTACCTTATCTTTATCTTTGTCTTCAAAGGTGTGTTCATAAAGAAGGATGGACTAACGGATGGTTATTGCTCAAGCCCTATAGATAATAATAAAAGTAATAATAATAATAATAATAACAATAATAATAATAATGAAAAAATAAAAATAAAAATAATAACAAAAATAATAATAATAATAATATTAATTATTATAATAAACATAAAATTAATAATAATAATAATAATAATAAAAAAATAATAATAATAAAAATAATATAATGTGAGTCGATCGACTTTTCTGATTATTAGTGCTCTTTCAAACTTATGAGATACTTATTAAAACAATATTTTCCTCAACTTTGTCGTAGAGATCTTGAATTTCATTTGCGGTTGGTTTCAGATTTTGAGCCCACACAAGCAATTGGCTTAACGAATCTGCGAGGGTACATTATCTTCGGTATATCCACAATAATTAACTTATGCAAACAGAGATATTCAAATATGTGTGCATAGCAAAAACTTGGTACACAAGTAAAATAAGTAGTATGCACACTTGCCGCCTCTATTTTTAAGACTTCTCTCACATTTTTCCTTGAACTAAGCCCGGGCTATGGCTACGTTCCATTGTATATCGTTTGAAGGCCTAAATAATATCAAATCAAAAGACCCAGTCTATGCAACTGGCTTCTACTTTTGATTGTTGAGGCTGTGTAGTCGTTGCGGCTTTAGCGTTTATTTGTTATTCAATTAAATTTATGACATGGGGAGATAATGCACAGATTTTCGAATACATTTGTAAACATTACATACCTATTAACACTTTTACTATACGCTTGTAATGACAACTATTAAGCAAGTGTCAAGTTAAAGAGAATTGAGGTTTAATAAATTTTAATTGTTGCGCATTGGAAATTTTTGCAATCGAGTTTGCCGTATGAGGCCCCATAAAGCAATAGACCAAATAAACGTCGACATTTGTATGCAAGTAAACAGAGTTAGGTTAGGTAACCTAACCTAAGTAAACAAAACACAGTTGCATTTTTTTCTTCTGTTTAATTGCTTAATTTAATTTGCATGAACAAAAAAAAAATAAAATAAAACTAACAAAAACTTACCTCAGTTCTTTTGTTCAGGCGTAGCAATGTGTTTCGCAAGTATTATGTATGTATAGGCAACACACACACATAGGCACACGTACATATGTATGTATATGTTTCCAATTTTTATTAATTTTTGTTGTTGTTGTTGTTGTTTTTTAACACTTCACTGGCTATTTTCGTGTTTCAGAACACGGCTGGCAAACTTTTAGAATGGTTAATCAATGGCGATTGCCCCGTTGATTTCAAAATAGTTTTGTTGTTATTAATTATTATGGCTCTTTTGTGCACCTCAGCATAACAGAACGGCACGAATGCGTCATTTATATTTCCACAGCGATTTTGAACGCACTTGTTTATGTTTGGCGGCTGCTGTTGCTGTTGCTGCGGCTACTGCTGCTGCGACGGGCTAAAATGTTCGCAAAAAACTCGAAACTCGACTTTACAATGAACGACTGCAGCTCTGCTGCCAAAAAGCTCCCCAGAACTTTTCTGCCCAGCTGGTTTGAACTCCGTTAGACGACTGAAGCGCCAAGCGCCAAACCACAATTTTATAAGCGCCCTGTGTAGCCGAAGCTCAGCTTCGTGTCTATTGCTATGCGCATGTGCTGAATTTCAGACAGAAATATAAACACAAAGCAGCTGGTTCTCGTTCTACTGAGCTGGCGGTCGCTCAGCTGTTTTTGGCAAAAGCCGGCAACAACAAGAGCCGAGACTGAAACCTGAGTCTCGGTGTATGGCTATGGCTGGCTGGGCGGACTAGTTGGCCAACTGAGCGATGCAAATATTGAAGTTCAACTGCAATGGCAGATCTCAGTTATGGCTACTTAATTCTTTTTGCAGAATCAATGCGCTAAATAGCAAAAAAAAATTTGCCACAGACGAGCATTCTCAATAAGACTATACCCCGTATTTAAAGGTATGTGTAAGCACGCCAATGGCATTTTTACAGAAGCTTTATAGGAGACAAACTAATTCGGCACTCGCTATATATCAAAATTTTAAATATGTAATTGACTTTCTGAGCGCTGTTTCTAATATAATTAGCTAATAATAAAATGCAATAAAGTTGTAAATCAACGCGAATCTGCTTCTCTAATAAATGTGTACAGAACTGATTTATTTACATTTAAAGTTCTATGAAATTAACAGTGTTCAAAAAAGAGGGAAGCTGCGTACATGTGTGTGTGTGTGTGCTTATGGCATTAAATTGCATGTGCTGAAGATCGTTAGCATAAGCTTAACATAATCTGTTAATGTACATTTAAAAAGTTTTTATGATGTGAAGGGGTATTATGTGGTCGGTTTCACCTGTCTTTAAGCGTTTTAAATTTATAGTTCAAAAATGTTGTATAAACAAATTGCATTTTTTTGTTTGTCATATAACAAACAGACAAAAAGCTGCATTAAAAGTTTTTTGTTAACCGTTAGTGTTAGTTTTTCGGATATCTAAGCTAAATATTGCAGAAATTATTGGTACACTGTAAACACATGCATTGAAGTATAAGTCTTTATTATTTACTTGTTTTTCGCTATATATTTAACATGAATTTTCTCTTAGCTTTTTTTTGTATATACATACATATATGTATGTGAATGCATGTATCCATACACATATGTATGCACATACAGATATTCCGTCTGTCTGAGCTGGCAAGTTTCTATACGAACAATTTTCGCACCAACAACAGCTTTCTGCGCAGTATCTAAACAGACCAAATAAAAAACTCGCCAAACTCGCTTTAATTAGACGTTATATATTCGCAAGTCCTGAACTTAAAACGAAGTATCTGTCTATATATTTACAATAAAAAATGTTTTGTTTTGAGTTTATTGAACCGCAATAATAATATAAATTTTTTGCAATTTTTGGTAATGCAAAATTGACGATTTGAAAACTCAGTTCAAAATACGTTTAATTTATGTACATATATACAAACGCTAATTATCATTCACATTTGTAGAGAATTGTGTATTTACTGATGCCTATATCTAAAGTTTGTGTGAATTCTTGTAAGAATTAATCGTTACATTTGTATGCCATTAGCAAAGCATGTTCATTTTTTAATGCCTGACTAATTAAAGATCAACGCACAGCCCAAACATTTCATTGCCACATTTATACCCTACAGAAATTATAAAGATCGGACAATTAACACCGAAAATTTTAGAGAAACGGCCAGTTCAATAATTCATAAATCTATTTTCTTATTAGAGACCTAGTCTATCAAAATTCCTAGTCTATTCCTTTGCATAGTGTTAAGTATATATTAACGGACATAGTGGTGTTATCTTTGACAGTACATACAAGTGCGTGTTTTCAAATTGTTAAAAAATAAGGGCTCAATCATATCTCTACATACGAATTCTAAAGCACTGAGTAATATCGCATTACAGGCTTTGTCCGTAAGCAGAATTGTGGAGAGCGTTGCCAACTAGCGAAAAAGGCTGCCAGACTGTACAACTTCTAATATATAAATCATACGTGTGAATGCATGCATGTGTATGTGCATAGGCGCATGTGTGTTCGTATGTAAGGTATGTGCATGTAATTTACAGTTTAGCTTGTCAGTCGCATTTCCCTTTTTGGACGTATGTAGTTTTATTGAACTCTTGTAATATTATTTTAAAAGAAAAGTATAATGGATCGCTATAACCGTGCCTGGAGAGGTAAATGAAAAAGATTTAGAACTGTGAACATTAGCTCAAATCAAAACTTGCACCCAGATCCTAGGTCTCCACTGACGCCCCTAACGCCACTTACAACGCGGGTGTTCACTTTTGATAATACACCGTCGCCAACTAGGCCAAACTTGCGCAGGTCACAAAACGAAATAAAATTTCGAACACCTAAGCTTAGCCATCTTACCGTGCCGCATCCAACAGTGAAAACAACACGACGCTCAACTGGTGATTGGGGCCCAAGACACTTTTCGCAGGATTTTATGCGCATTCGATCTGTTTTTTCGCCATCCGCTCAGAGCACGGCGTCTCAAACTGGCACAACCACGCCCCGTTCCCAATCTACTCAACAAACTGGCGGAACCGTTACAGAAGACCATTCAAAACGTCAGTTTAAGCGCAGCTCTCCGGTGAATCAGCCCGCACTCAGTCCCCGTGTGAGTTCCCTGCTAAGTCGAACTGGAAATGAGCACTTGACCGAATTGTTTACACGTCAAGAAATTGATCTGCAAATACTCATACAGATGACATTGGAAGATCTGGAGTCTCTTGGCGTCCGAGGCGTCAAGGAATTGAAATTAGCTATTGATGTTATCAAATTCGCCAAAAAGTTCTTCTAGTTGTGTTTTTATGTTCTTTACTGTACCCATTTACATAACTGTACCCCATTTGCATTAGTGTATCCCATTTTATATGTGTCCAATTAATTGATAAGAAATAATTGTTTTACGGTATATATATGTCGATCATTTGTGAAACCAATTGGAATTTCGTTTGCATTATTCCTTATAAATCCAAGAAAACAAAACATACAGAGCCTGGAGAGCATGACATGGATTAATTTTGAGGGGAACGGGGACAGGTACCCAAAAAATGTAATATTCTGGATTTATCTATACAAACTCGTACTACGAGGCACTAGGAGGATCGACACGTTCATACATACAGACGGGCAGACAGGCAAACGGTCATGGCTAGATCGACTCGTATATTGCTGGAATATACATATATATGTATGGGATCGAATATGCTTCCTTCTGTCTGTTACACACATTTTCACAAGCTCATTGGGTTCGGGTATTAGAAATACTTGATCTATTCCCGAGCACAAAAAACTTATTGTTATTTTTGTGCCTGCAATGTGTTGAAATTTGCAAATAAATCGAATATTGTTTGCAGTGTTTCGATAAATATAAATAAATACTATTTATATAGTTGTTTATAACATATAAGCAATGACGCGGTCTAAAGTCCGCATTGTCGGCGACGGCGCTTGTTTATTTTCTGTGTATAGAAGTGCGAATGTTTGTTACAGCAGCTCAAGCAAGTTACAGGGTATCCCTAAGTCGGACACTGTCTGCTAAAGCACTCTGATAGCAACAAGAACATATGTACATACCAAAGGCTCGACAACTTTTAGCACCCTTGAATAAAAGGATTTAAGGTATGTCTATCAACCTAACATTCATTAGTTTATGTTCCACTTTTTCTATAGTAGTCGAATGCTGCTCATAATCTACATCTCTATATATATAACTGTTTGTCCTGACTGACTGACTGACTGACTGACTGACTGACTGACTGAATGGTGATCAACGCACAGCCCAAACCGTAAGAGCTAGGAAGCTGAAATTTTCAGTGTAGCTACCTTATGTGATGTAGGTGCACGTTAAGACGGGGTTTCGGGAAATTCCACCCGCAAGTGTGGAAAAATCGCGAAAAACATTTGTATGTAACTTTTTTGTTTACCATCCGATCAGCCTCAAACTTATTTTCAAAGATATTTGTTCAAATTCATTTGAGGGCTGTGTCACACTTTTAGGAAAATCCGTTCCTCCTTGGTGGAAATGGAGGTCAAAGATATGGTGGGTGACGTTTCGCGCTAAAATTCATTTCCAGAGATCTATAAGAAAAATCATTTGAGACGTGTTTCACACTTTTCGCAGAATCCAAACTTTTTCGGGTGGAATGCGACTCAAAGATTTTTTGTACGAAGTTTTAAATTGAGTCCGATTTGCTTCAAACTTATTTTCAAAGCTCTACATAAGAATGTAATAAATACGTGTTTCAGCGATTTGGGAAATTCCACTCGCAACAGTGGTAAATTGGCGGAAAACGTTTGTATGAAAGTTGTTTGTTTACCGTCCGATCAGTTTCAAAATCATTTCAAATTTGTTTGAGAACATTGATTTTAAACCATACGTGCCACGGGCAAGCCCGGGTTACACCCGCTAGTACATACATATATATAAAAGACTTTGTACTGACTGACTAACTGACTGGAGGAATGATGACTTAGGCACCGACCTAACCTTAAAAACAACGAAACCAAAATTTTGACTGTTATTTTCCATTTGGGTCAGAGTAAACAGTAATTCTGGGTATCGCTAATAGCACACAGATATAAATCTGTGCTTTGCAAACGAGTCGTCGGACTAATAAGCGAGCAGTCGCCGGCTCAAATTCGTCACCAACTGTCAATTATTCTATTTGTTTATTTAATTTGTTATTATTCACAATGAAAAAAGAGTAATAATAAAGAAAAATATATGTATAAATCAAAAGTGGGTGTTAATAATAATAATTATAAATTATTTTGTTTTGACTGTTTTGTCAACTACAATGCTGTCATATATATTTTTGACAGGCTCGAATCTGTCGATTGAGCATCGTACTTAGTTGGCTTAGCCCACTTGCATTTTTAGCCTTGGGTTCCTTTGGCCCCGGGTAAATTCTTTTATATATGAGATTTATAGAACTGCAAAATTAGGGTCATGGGAGGGGTGGGCAGAGGTACGCGCGATTGCATAGACGCATGGGCTAAATGTTACCATCGCAATTAAAACGCGCGCGTAAATAGTTGCGTTCGGAAATGTTAGTAAAAATTTTATGGTAAAATAATTAGAAAATCTGCAGTCATACCGACTTTATCCGATGTCTTCAAACAGAGCATCATGGGCGTGTAGATGTTGAATTTAGTTGGCATCTTATATAGCAAAAAGGCTTTCAAACCATAACACTATTTTGACCAATTTCTATTGCAAGCAACTCGCAGTAACTGTGGCTTGATTGGCTTTTAGTTGCAGCGTACACTGTAACAACAGACTCATTGTTGTGTTTCGACTTAACTTTTCATGGTATTTTTAGTATTTTTAACATTTTAACATTTTATTCTGCCTGTTGGCCGTATTTGTTTGAATGTTTGATTATAATGCGTTTCATATTGTATTAACTATTCATCAATATCAAGTAATCAAAAATATGAATTGAAATACATATTTTAGTGCTTTATTCGTTTACATATTTACAGCTTCAATTCACACACCAGCTAAATAGATATTTTCTAAATTAATTTGGCAAATTGGAATTCAATTTTAATTCAGTGTTAGGTAACCGATTTTTCGAACATTTGTTTTCAGGGGGCATTCATTATGGATACAAATAATGTTAGCTGAAAAAAAAAAAATAATAAAACAGGATATACTCTGCTCTTAAAAAAACTTTAATATCAATTCTAGAAAATCATCTCTTTACCCGTATAAACTGGGTTATATAATTTCGATAGTCCGATTATTAACTGTTAATTATCCGACCACCACAATTTAGTGTTGATAAATTTATTATAAACTCAGTCAAGAGCGATCCAACACTAGTACATACATAGCTTATTTTTAACATTTTTCGACGTGAGATGTGCATTTTCTATCATAGTTTGTGCTTAACCATGTAAAATTAAATTAGACATTAGTGTAGCATTATTAACAGTTAGTGCAAAGGTAACTAAAATGCGCTTGTGGATTATTCTAATAACAGCAAGCATGTATACCAACACCTATTGGCAAATGACAGCTGCTGCGCCTTTTGCAATTTTCTGTTGGTAGAGGTATAAAATTCTTGGATTGCGGAAAATATTTTAGTATATTGCAAAAACCAAATTGCACATACATATATGGATGAACATGTACATAAATTCAAATGAAATATCCAATTGATTAGCATATATATGTACATATTTGCACATATGTACATGTACATTTATATGGCAACATCATTGCGTATGGCCGTATCAAAAAGCACAGGCTGCTAATTTGACATTTCGTTTTGTGTTCAACACCGTCTACTGTTGCAGAACTTAAAGGCGAAAATTAAAAAGAAAACTGAATTTATTGTGCGAAAACAAAAGAAATTGTAAATTCAATTTCGAATAATAAAGGAAAAAAATGAGTATGTAGCACACAAGAAAAAAACACGCGTCCGGCTAAGGCTGTGAAAGCTACTTTGAGCTGTGCCTTTCATAAATGTATAAAACGACAATAATAAAACTAAACTAAAAAAGAAAAAAATAAATAAGAGCAAAAATTTAAAACCGTCGGCCCCAATAGACCGCACGCATGTATGCGTTTAATTTAACAGAAAGCAATCTGTGTGACTTTAGTGTAAATAATCCGAAACAACAACAGCCACAAACTGTCGGCTCTTATAAATAAAACAGTGAAAAACAAACAGAATATTCAAGAGAAAAAACGCGAACACTCTTTAAAAACAAATTTATATCGTTATAGTTATGATTTCAAGTACATAATTTATATTTAGTTTTCAAATTCGGTGCAAAATTGTCTTTGATGCATGAATATAATATGTACGTATATAGACTAAATACTTGTCCAAATACATAATCATTGTATGCATTGTATTAATGAATATTGCACTTTCAGCAAAATACAGGTTCTGCACATTAGACAAAAACTAAACTGATTCAATGGGTACAGCTGCCCCCTTTAATTTGACAGAGAATACCCCGCTCTGTCTGTTCCTTTATGCCTAAAGCTTAATAAATCTCATCATAAAAAAAAGAATGCATTTTGCCGAAATCAACTGAATGCCGAGCCACGCGCTCGACACTTAAGTTAAATTGGTGCTTGCAGCCATGCTGTAAAATATAAATTAAATATTCGTGCCTTTCTTTATTCATTTGCATTTGCGTTTTGTCCACTCTCTGACGAATTTGTATCTTTGCAGTAAACAGAAACTGTTGTACAAGTGTAAATTGTTAGCTTAAGGAAGTACCCATATATACACACATAAACTGGGAATATTTATAAATTAGACGAGAACCCAAGGCACAACTATACACAAAAAAAAAGCAGAAGGACGACTACCAGCTCGAAACATTCATCGAACTTAATCGAACGCGTTGAAAAGCCGACTGAAGGCTGCCTTCAATGGCCGCCGAAAAGGAGATGCAGGCGCACGACATGGTGCGACGACGGAGCTGGGCACGTGCTGTGGCGCTCTACGATCAAATACTCGCGGCGAGTGCGACGCCACAGCCGCAAGCACAGGTGCAGCCAAATGGGACAACGCGAGCACAAAAGGATCAGCAAATTGCGTGCCTGCTGGGTCGCTGCGAGTGTCTGCTGGAGCTGGGCAGATACGAAGGCTGCCTGGCAGATGCGTACAAAGTGCTGACACTGCTTGCGGAGCAGACTGAGTGCTTGGCCAGCGTGTCTCGAGCGCGTCGTTGGCTGGTGCACGCGCTTTTTAAGCTTCACAAGTACTCGGTGAGTAGCTAAACCTAACATCCACTTAACATGCTCCTTAATTGATTACATATTGTATATATGTTTAAATGCAGGATGCGGAACATTTTCTGAGCAAGTGGATAAACGAGTTAAGCGGGCAGCAAATTTTCTCGGACATATCGAAGACGCTCGAGCGATACAAGTCCATTATACAGATGATAATGAATGGACACAATAAGGTGCAAACGCAATCGCAAAAAATTCCGCATGCACGCCTCGAGGATGAAATGGCAATACTGGATACTAAGCTTGATCACTGGGCCACCAACAATCTGCCCCTGGATAAGTATAGCAAGCTGCTCAGTAACAAAGGGCTAAAAAAACGCGAGCAACAACAACAGCAGCAACAACAACAGCAGCAGCAGCAACAGCAGCAGAATAGTAGTGGTAGCTTCAGCAGCAGCAGCAGCAGCACTGGCAGTAGCAGCACTATGTCCAGCTCCAGCATGAGTGCCAAGAACATAGAGCTGCTGTCGGCCATTAAGCTGACTGGCGTAAAGCATTCATCAGTAGAACATGTACCGGATGCAGATCAAGCAGCACACTCAACATCAACAATAACATGCAGTTATTGTGCCATCAACTTCCAAACACGGAACGAGTTAAGGCAACATTGCCAGACTGAAAGCCACCAGAAAGTGATAATGAGCGATGAGGGTAAGTATTTCTTAGCGTGCTATTTGGTGTTTGTCGATTTAAACAATATATTTAATAGGTCGCGACTGGAAGTGGCGGCCTCCACCTCGGGGCTATACACTGGACACATACAGTCTCTGCGAGGCGTTCGCGCGGACATGTCACTACGGTGCACAGTGTGTGGAGGCGCACGGCTTGGACGAGCTAAATGAGTGGAAGGAGCGCTTCGAATATCGGCGAATGCGTGTGCAAAAGGCTTGTGAAAAGGAATTGTACGGAAAGTCATACACGGAACAGGTGCTCGAGCGATGGATTCAGGCCACGGCCCCGGAGCGCGTCATGTGTGAAAGAGTGCCGGACGTGGAAGCTAAGTGTGAACAGCAATTGGTTACCAGCATTAGCTCCAAGACTTCGAAGCGCGAATGGCTCTTCCAGGTGGAAACATTGCGGCCTCTCAAAGCGGTTGCCCTGCTACAGGACGCACATCGCAATCATTTTGCGATTAAATCCATCAAGCTGGCCAATTCAAAATCTGAGGCAGAGGCAAATGTAGAACTAAAGTCTGATCAGGAGTGGGTGGCTTCTACATTGCCTGAAGCGCAGGAATCTACCGCTACCCCAGCTAAGATCGCACACGAAATAACAGTTGAATTTCACACAGAAATTTACGGAACGTTCCGGCAATCCATCTGTTTCGACGTTGGCCAGGAGCCGTTGCTAGTGCGTCACCTCTGCGTTGATGTGCTGCCCGTCAGCGATGCCGAAAAGATCGAGGAAATCAAACGCGACATTATTAACAGCTCGGCCACACGGTGGGACGTCTCCAACACACAGTTAACTCGCTTTGAGACCACAATAGGTACGCACCTGAAGACGGAAGCCTATCTCAGCGACTTGCAGCACGAACGCGAGCTATTAGAGCGATATCCGTGTCCGCGTGCTGCCACCTTTACGTTAACACAGTCCACAATTGTGGAGAAACGACTGACGCAAAACAACTACCGTTCGCGCACACACGAGCTGCTTTACGTTGAAGAGATTGCACGCTACGAGCAAATCGCCCGGTATAACGTGCGTACCCGGCTGACAGTGGCCTCCAATTATATATTAACACCGGCGGGCATGGCTACTAGTACGGCCAAGTACTCGTTGGCGGGCGAGCTGTTCGCACTGATGCGTCTAGGCAAGGACATTTCAGAGGATACGTCGCCGGGTCGGCTAATTCTGTCGAACTGCAGCAGCGTGTATATATCGGCGCCCGAGGAAACCACAACTAAATCAGATAAATCGGACAAATCAGATAAATCCGAGCGCGCTGTGTATGAGGCTCTTATTGAGGACAAGGGCAAAAATGTCATATATCTGAAGCTGTCGTCCAAATGCGTGGAGGCAATGGGCCTGCAAGCAGACACAGAGTTGGACGTGGATATACAGTTCCAGCTGAATCGCATGCCCTACTGTGAGTGGCACAATGCTGTGGACAAGATAACCGACTTCCGCTTGATATTTCCTGCGACCGAGCTGGAGCCGGCTATACCATGGACACCCAAAAAGCAGTGGGCTGATGCTTGCGAGCCCAAGCTAAATGCGAAGCAGCGCGAGGCTGTCAACGCCATCACGACGGCCTTAAGTATTAAGCTGCCACCCATCCTGCTGATCGGACCGTTTGGCACGGGCAAAACATACACGCTGGCGCAGGCAATTAAACAGCTTCTGGCACAGCCAGAAGCCAAGATACTCATCTGCACGCATTCCAATTCGGCGGCAGACCTCTATATTAAGGAGTACCTGCATCCGTGGATCGAAGAAGGTCTCGAGGAAGCGACACCACTTCGTGTTTACTACCACAAGCGTTGGTCCGCAACGGTCAACAGTGTGGTTCAAAAATATTGCATCACGGACGGCGTCGGCAATTTCCGACGTCCCAGCGTTGAGGATATCATGCGGCATCGCATTATAGTCGTTACACTGAGCATTAGCATGGAGCTGGCCACGCTCGGGCTACCCAAGGGTCTGTTCACTCACATATTTTTGGACGAAGCGGCGCAGGCGATGGAGTGCGAGGCGATTATGCCCCTGGCTCTGGCCAACGATGCCACGCGCATTGTGCTGGCCGGTGACCATATGCAGATGAGTCCCGAGCTTTTCTCCGCCTTTGCAAAGGAGCGCAAATTGCATATTTCGCTACTGGAGCGTCTATACGACCACTATCCATCAAATTTTCCGTGTAAAATTTTGCTGTGTGAAAACTATCGTGCCCATGAAGCCATCATACGTTTCACCTCGGAGCTCTTCTATGAGCAGAAGCTTGTTGCGTCTGGCAAACAGCCGCGTCACGAACGCTTTTATCCGCTCACATTTTTCACGACGCGCGGTGAGGATGTTCAGGACAAAAACTCGACGGCGTTCTATAACAATGCCGAAGTCTACGAGGTGGTCGAGCGTGTCTCGGAGTTGCGGAAACGCTGGCCCAGTGCCTGGGGAAAGCTAAATGATACCAGTATCGGAATAATGACACCTTATGCAGATCAAGTGTTTCGTATCCGGTCCGAGCTGCGAAAACGACGCATGGGCGGCATCTCCGTGGAGCGCGTTCTCAATGTGCAGGGCAAGCAGTTCCGTGCTGTATTCCTGTCCACAGTGCGCACAAGACGCACATGCTTGCCCCAGGCGAGCGGCCCGGGTGCCGGAGGTGCTGCCGTCGCCACAACCAGTGTGGGCGATACAGATACCGATTATGGTTTTCTAAGCAACTCCAAGCTTCTCAACACTGCGATTACGCGAGCCCAATCCTTGGTAGCTGTCGTTGGTGATCCAGTGGCTCTCTGTTCCATAGGACGCTGCCGCAAGGTCTGGGAGCGTTTCATTGAGATATGCGATGAGCACAAGTCGCTGTTTGGCTTGACTTGGTCAAACTTGCGCTCCCAGTTGGATGGCGTCGAAATGAAGCGTGGCTATGTTCTAAATCCGCTAGCTCCCGAGTTTGTTCCTCGTGCCCTACAGCCGGAGGCATATTTACACGAGCAGGCAGCCCTGTACCTAAATGCTCCAGCGCACGCGCCACCCGGCAGTCAGCCACCTCACTATGCTGCCTCAGCGGGCATGGGTCCCGGACCGTCTGCAGCGCATCAGATGAATCAGATGGCTGCAGCTATGGCCAATCAGCAGCTCTCTCATATGTATTCAACTCATATGGCGGCAATGATGGCAGCTGCTGTGGCCGCTGGCGGCAAGTCTTCCAACGGACCGTCGCCAGGACCAGGTCCGGGACCTGCTGCTCATATACGTGGCCATATGGGGATGCGCGGACCGCCACCTAACGGGCCGCCGCCTGGACCGCCACATCTGCGACAGTCCCAGCCAGGCGGTGGAGGACCTCCGCCGCCACCTTATGGCCAATATGCAGCTATGCAGCACTGGCGACCACCCGTTGCCCCACAACAGCCGCAGCAGCAACAGCAGAATCCCAATGCCAGTCTCTGGGGTCCGCCGCCGCAAACAAATCCTTGGAGCGTCTTACCGCCGAACAAGCAACCGCCACCTCAGCAGTCAAATGCGCCCGGCCGCGGTCCAGGACCATTGCCCCCACCAGTAAGTAAAAGTTTTAATTCAGAAATATAAATTGAATGTCCTTTGGCTTATGTTCGATGATTTGCAAGATCAATTGAGGTGCAGTCATAATTGTATATGCAAACGACAGATTCTACGCTTAAATCTTTAAGCATTATACGAATTATTTTTATTAGCAGACTCTTCGAGGAGGCAGCGTGCCACCAGCTGCAGGCAACGCGACGACTGCGGCACAATTGCTGCGCAATCCAAGCGAACTGGGGTACCTAGCTAAGAAGACGCTTTACAACCACGGCCAGGCACCACCACCTCAACAGCCCCTGCCTCCACAACATCATTTATATGGCCAGCCACCGATGCCCATTCAACGTGGCAGCAGTGTGCCCAATGGCCCGATGAGCCCAATGGAGAACGGGCCACCACCATATCTGCGTCACAATGGCGCTGGGTCTGGTTACGGCAACTACGAGAAGTCCGCGGGTCCACCTCAGCAGCCCCCTCCTGCCCCCTATATGTATTCGGCCGGAAAGCAGCCGTCGCCCAGTGCCTTGCGCTTTCCGTCTGCACATGAGCTGCTGCCTCCCAATATAAGCATATACGAAATGGCATTCAGCTCTAAGGAAGAGCAATATAAGTGGTACATTAAGCTGTTGGAGTCTGTGGGCCAAGAGGCAGCCAACAAGTTTGGCGACATGCTCCGCCAGGTTATGGCCACATTGCAGCAGCAGGGTCACCAGCAACAGCACCATCCGCAGGGACACAAGCCACAGCCACCAGCAGTGCAAGGACCACAGATGCTGTCTAATCCACATGCTGTCATGGGGCCACAGCCGCAGCGGCCACAGTACCCGATAATGTACCCAACACAGGCGCAGACGCAGAGCCAGCAGTCGGTGGATTCGTCGCCGCCACTAGACAACTTTAATCAGCAAATTGATCTTGTGTTCAATTCGATTATGAATGGGGCCAATGACATTGCGCAGCCCATCTTACGTGATGTGCTCGGCATGGTGGGCGTAGCAACAGCGCCAGTGGGCGCGGGCGGTATGCCGCTGTCCAATGGCATGATGAATGGCGGTGATTTACAACAGCAACATCAGCAGCAGCACCAGCAACAACAGCAACAACAGCAGCAACAACAACAACAGCAGCAACAACAACAACAACAGCAGCAACAACAGCAGCAGCAGCAGCAACAACAACAACAGCAACAACAACAGAGTCGTCTCTTTACAATGATGCAGTCCCAGCAGCCACAACAAACACCCTTGGCCATGGCAAAACATGGCCCCAACCCTGGACCTTTGCAGCCGCTAAATATGTATCCTAACCACATGACAGGACCGGTACCGGGTACAGCTGTCCATCCGGCTACAAGCAGCAACAACGCTGGCGTTCCCAACTTCATGAACAATAGTAAGTTCGACCTGCATTCGTTAAGCTTATAAACAAATATATCTTTCCATATTAACACGATATGTCTATCTCGCTAGCCGGAAACCCCATGCTTAACGACAAGTCGTACAACAGCTTCAATAGCCACAACAATGCTGGTCACAACAGCAATGGCCTTCACAATAGTGGCAGCTCAGGGCCGCTCTATGGCCCGCACAATAGTGGCAGCTCAGTGCCGCTCTATCGTCGCCAGCCAATGACCGGCAATGGGGGCAACAACTACAACAATATGCCGGGGCTTTTTGCCGGCTTAGACACTGGCACCAATCTTATTGAGGCCTTGTTCCAAGCTAATAATGTGGTTGCCGAGCACTCGAACAAGTCCGATCATGGACACGGCCTGCTCTACAATAACTACAACACACTTAAGAGCGGACATGATTTAGACTTGTTCGCAGCCGTGCCACCGCAGACTGCCCAGGCCTCTGCCGACACCGCCAATCATCAGCAGTCTTCAGCAACAACATATGCGGCTGTGCTCAGCCAAGGACCGCAGGCAGCCGCAGGACATCAGCAGCAGCAGCAGCCCGCAATGAATTCAGCACGGCCTTTGCATGCATCGAAATCCTCCCAGCCGCCCAATGACCTGGAGAAGGATCCCTTTGCGGCCATACGAGAACTGGGGCAAGCAACTTCAGGCTTTTACAATTACTTTCAGTGAGCACCTGGCGTCGTTGAATGCGCCGGTAAACGCCACCGCCTGCTGCACGTGGCATCAACGTCTTAAATAAAGACTTTAGAGTCTTAACAGAAAACGAAAAAAAAAAAAAACAAAAAACAAAAAAAAATGCAAAATTAGAAAAACTCAAAAACAGATAATGAATTGCTTGTTAATTTTAGCTCTCCCGTTTGCTTTTTTAATCGCAATTAATTTAAATATGTAGATTTAATTATTATTACAATTATTATATATTATATGCATATGTTTAGTAGTTACAAATGCCGCAGCAGGCCGTTCCGCCCCACGCACGCCCCTGGCGCTGTCATTTCGCATGTAGCAGGGTAGCTCTGAGCACCCAGCCCTTGAAACTAAAAAAAAAAAATCTTTAAAAATAAAAAAAAAAAACAACAAACAAAAAAAAAATTCAAAAAAATAACAAAAAAAAAGAAAACAATTAGCTAGTTCTTAAGGCAATTCAAGAAAGTTTGTATTTTATAATCATTCTATTAGTCGTAGATCATATGCTACGAGAATGTTCGGTTTGGCCTTAGTGCGCTTGAGTTATAAATACATACATTTATTGTACCTTGAGTTTTGTACAGCAGTTGACCATTCGAAAAATTAGAAACTGAAAATTTATCATGTACTCAAATACATTATTAATTACCTTTATTCAAATCTTTAATTTATTTACGTACTTATATCGTACAAATATAATGCTTCATAATTGTACTTTAAATATATATATATATATATATTGGCTATATGGGTCACCTATTGTATGTATTTATGTACATTCGCATACATAAATGTCATTCACTTATGTATGAATACTTTTTCTGTCGGCCCAGGCAAATATTGCTTGACTTGATGCGTCATATCTGATGCTTATTGGACGTAGAAACTGGATAAGTATATATATAACTCTGCCCCCCCCCCCCTCGCCCTCTGGAATTCTCAACTACTTTGACAAGATTAACCTCAGCATGTGGTTTGATTTTAAATATAATTCTCAGTAACTTTCTCGGGTTCGATTTTTGGTAGTATGTATGTATTTGGCCAGCGACTTGTATGCATATGCAAAGACGCATGAATGTAATTATATATAAAATCTAATCATTTATATAATAAAAAAAATAAATAAACTAGGAGATATATATATATATATATATATATATTTAATATTAAATAACAGTAACAAAAAAATTCAAATTATAATTCTATGTATGTCAGTTTGTCTAAAAAACACATTTTATTAAGCACAAATAACTTTGAATACTGATTTGAAACACGAAACGCATCCAAACTACACAAAATTAAGAACTGTGTAAAACAATTTATAAAAATACATACAGATAAAAAAAAACTTTTAAAAATCCCTAAGGGACACCAAAAACATCTCTTTTCTTTTGCCTAAATACTATGCACATTTTTTATGTATATATAATAATATATATCATAATAATTTCTGTGCTTGAGACTATATCTTGAACGGGAAAGAACTGCGATATTTGGGTGGAAGCAAATTCTTCAACTTAGTAAGCAGCAGACCTTAGTGGATGGATTGTCTAAGTCGAAAGCTAATGCGATATAATAATTATGTTTTAGCGAAGCCAAGAGCTCTTTAAAAGACATATTGATTCTAATTAAATCTTCATAAGCGAAAAACGAGAAAGTATCTTCAGCACGCCAAATATCTAATACCTTTGTAGACATATACCTTACGGCTTTGCAGATGTGTGATAAATAGTAAAGCTCGTAAATGCTAAGTTTGAGAAAAATATCTTGGAAAAGAAAATATTTTGCCAGTTAAAAACTTATTTTCGACCGATTCTTCCTATTGAGTAATAGTAGAGTTATGCCAAAGACAATATAAACACAGTTAAACTAGTAAAAGTCAAATTTGCTCAACATACCTGGATAAACACAATACTTTTCCATACAAGAACCTTCTTTACCACCGATCGTTCCTATATGGTATATTGGAGCGATTCGGTACTGCCTGCAACAGAAAGAAGGACCTATGAAGTGAGATCTTTGCAGCTAGGTGTTGTATACAATACAACTCTTGACTCTCCAATTAATAATAAAAAACAATAATCTGACACCAGAAAGCCTATCTCGGATATATACTTTATATGGAGGAGAATAATTCTTCCATTTAATTTGATGAACCCAATGTATACAAATAATAATGAATAATTAATATATATTACATGCATCTCTCAATTTAAAAAACATATGATAAAAAAATGCGACCAAGACAACAAAATTCGATCGATATGAATTTTTTCATTATTTTATCATTTCGAGATCTAATTGTAATATTGTTTGCTTTTTCCTTCAAGGTTCATGAGGAATTACACTATTTATTTTCATTTTTTCGAACAAAAGGTTTTGTTGGATTTACTTAGTTTCCTGGCCAGCTCAAATGCAAATGCCAAGACCAGTTTTCAAAGTAACAAAATCGGGTTTCATAATATATACAATAATTTTCAAATTTAATTTAAACATCGCTTCATTCAAATTATTTGACTTGAACTTTATTCTATATTTCTTAAATTGCAGTAAAGTGAGGTATTGACACGTTTGACAGGAAAGAAAACACAGTGTAAAATACCCTCGTGTATATAGTTTACAAATATGATCTATATATGTAAAATATATTATAATGGTATTTATAGCTGCGTGTGTTCATACGTCTTTACGTGCAAATGCAAATGGATAGGCTTATACTATTGTCAAACTTTGTGACTTAAAATAATTATTCAAAGCTTAAATGGGAACATTTAAGTTGGCCAATTCTTCTTTCACCTCGTCGTACAGATCCTTGTAGTCATCGTTTTGTCGCACCAGCAGAGCCACGGTGCCCCGCTTAACGCCCATCGCGGCGCCCAGGTCGGCGCGACTAGGCGTGTAGGCGTAGGGAATGCCCTTCTCCTCGCAAACAGCGGGCAGGTGGCACATAATGTCCACAGGTGTCACATCGCCGGCAAAGATGCAGATGCTGGGATGGGGGCCACCAAAGATTATTGGAGATATTGGGAATAATATGCATTTGGATAGTGAGTTTTACCCGGTTTCGCCCTTGCGCAGACGGGTCTGCACATCCTTCAGACCATTTCGCAAATAGGTTTTATGTTTCATGGCCTTCTTGATCAATTTGTAGCATTTTTTGGCTAGTTTCTTGCCTGCCATTGGTTTGGCTATGGCGTTAATAAACAACAATTTGTCATCATAGGTCTCCTCTTCTTTAATGGTGACATTATCGCTGACTTTAATTGAAACATCCGCCGCATCCGTGTGCTCCAGTTTCACTTTAACCATTTTATTTTATTTATTTTAAAACACGAAAACAAGCCGTTCCTTTAGCTACTAAACACGTGCTAGCAAGTGTGACCGACTTTTTATTTTCGATAATAATTTAAATACAATCGATATAAGAAGACCATACTTGTAAACACAGTGTTGAATAACGACCCATGCCTTTTAGGCGTTAATCTATTTAAATTTAAACTGTTGAGATCACTTCCGAGGGCACTGCAAAGAAGCATATTATTATTCATTTCTAATATTTTTTATTCGAAGAAATCGTTACGTGGAGTATGTGCTAGATCTCCTATACCCCTTATATATTTTTGATGTTTTGCAACACTTCCCCTTTTTGGGATTTTTTCCTTCAACCAATAAAGTCACTCTAGGTACTTTTCAAACAATGCAAATTGCATTTGTGCATTTGTTTGGAAATGAGTAACCAAATTTAAAATTTGCAATGCGTATTCCATGACTTTGATGAGCTCAAGCTCATGCAAATGAATATTATTAAACATAAAACTTCATACACTGTTTAACCTTGATAAGATGTACGTATATGTACATGTTTATGTACATTGTTCACATGAGTGTAAATGTAAAAAATGTTTATAATTGTTTGTTCGACACATTTAATTTAGTTTTGAACAGGTTCGATTTTCTCAATATTCCCGCTTGTGTGGTGGCACATATACCTGCTGTTGCTGCGCCTGGCGATGACGCGTCTGTGGCTGCTGCTGTGGCTGGGACATGTTGGTCAATGGTCTGTTTTGGGCGTCCGTGATCGGCAGAATATCAGATTTTAATACTTCTTCATGGTTTCCATAGCCGAGGAAGTACACCACGCACGTATTCTCCCCGACTGCAGTTATCTCAGCTTCATAGTACTACGGGCATTGGGGCGATCATTAATAAAAGTCGTTGAGCATTCGATTGTGCACTGTGTACTTACCCGTCCATCATCCCAGTACTTGGCCATACACAAATCATTGCTCTTCCACACCCAAGCGTCGCACGGAGCCAGGCCTAAATTTGCTGGGGGCGCTTGTATTGCAACTGGCTGCGGGTTAGACGACATAAAGGAAGTGGGGCCCGCTTGTGCAGGAGGCAAGTTATTTGCTGGTTGGGTCTGTGCCGGAGAGTGGTTGGTGGGCGCAAGAGTCAATCCCTGGCTCTTCAGCAAGCTCATGGCAAACTCATTTGTCTCCTTCGTTTGGAATCCCATGATTTTGCTGGGATCATAAGTATATCCGTTCGGCAATTGAGTGAAGCTGGCATTCAATGGCTGTCGAGCATTTTCCTGCTGCGATTTCTGCTGTCGCTGAGCTGGAAGACTCTTCTCCAGCGATTTTGATGCCTGATTAAAGGTCCCCTGGGTTTCATATTGCTGTCGGATGGACTGTCCGCCGCTTTGCCTTCCACCGCGTCTATGCTCACGCTTGGTGGAGCTGAGCTTCAAGTTTGCGGTCTCTGCGACGACTTTATTCAAGCGATTGTTGAATTCATCATTGTTGTTGTTATAAGAGTTGGCGCTTTTGGCCGCGGGGGCAACAGCGCCAGCGCCAGCGCCACTTGTGCCAATTCCTTGCTGACGACGTCGATTGTTGTGATTGCTGGCAGTCCCATTTTCGGCTCGAGTATTTCCATTGCGATGATTCTGGCGTTCGTTCGTACGCCTGTTGTTGCCCTGATCCTTTGCAGAACTCTCTTGCTTCCCCTCAGAGGAGCCAGCTTTGCTTGTTGCTGCATTATGGTCATGGCCATTACGGTTGGCGCTTTTGGCATGTGTCGACTCAGATGGACGCGAGTTGCTCTCCTGCTTACGCATGCTGCCGCTGCCGCCACCCGCAGCTCCACCCCGATCGTTGTAGCTGCTGCCCACGCCACGTGACGAGCGGTCGTCGCGACCAGCCCGACCACGTGCCCCGCCTCGCGAAGGCCGGCCAGAATGACCGCCACGATTCGCAGCAAAACTGCTTGAAACATTGTTCTCAAATCGCGTGCGTTCGCCCAAGGTTTGAGTCTTGTTCTCAGCTAGTGTTGCAGCTGAGGCTTTATAATCGTTTTCATATTGCCTGACAATCGTCTTTTCGGCATTTGAAATTGGTTTTGTGGATTCACCGGCTGCCTCGGTAGTCGGTGTCGCGTCCGTCGTGCGCAGTTTAGTGGTAAGAAAGTCGAAAAGTGTGGCATTTGCTGCTGGTTTTGCGGCTTCAGCTTCTTCTTTAAGGCTGGCGCCACGTTTTCCCTCCCTACCGTTCCTCTCCCCCCGTCCGCCCCTTATTGGGGGCTCGCTGTATCCCTCAGCTGCATCCTTGCGCCTCTTCAGATTGAAGAGGGCGCGCTCCAAATTATTACGTGTCGCTTGCAATGCAGTCTTGGCTTCCTCCTTGCTGTAGCCCTTTTCGAGAATCTTCTTAATATTATGGTCGATAATATTCTGACCTCCACCGCCGAAAACTTTCTTCACACCTGCCTTGCTGGCCACGGCAATGGCTTCGTTTCGCATGCTGTTGAACTCGTCGTTCTCCTTTGCGGGCTTGTCCTTATCCGCACTCGGTGCGAGACTCTTAAAGTTGCGATCCGCATTTGCATCGATGTTCTTGCCAAATGCGACCCAAGGCGGCGGAGCAGTCGATCCGGTGAGTGGCCGTCCGCTGCGTGCGTATCTCAGCATTGTGCGGGCAAAGTCCCACTTTTCGTAAAGCGCCTCCACTCGCCCGCCCAGTAACTTGAAATCGTTGGGACGCAGCAGTAGATAGCCTTGTATAAGCTGCAATTTCTCGGCGTGAAAGTAAATCTTTGTGCCGGGCGCCACGTTCAGGTTCAGCGCTGGCACAGGCTCCAATTCCAGGGCCTGTAACGATGCCTGGCCGTCGCTCAGCTCCAGCTGCAAGAGCCGCGGCGCAGCCTTCGACTCCTCATTGCTCTTCGGGGCAGAAATATTTCGCACTCTCTGTACCTGCAGCACAATGCGACCTGGGAGCTCCCCGGAGCCCTCATCGCGTTTAGTTGGCAATGCGCCGCCTCCGATGTCGCGCAGATCGCGCTGCAATTGGGCCAAAACGGCGATTAATCCTCTTTGTTCAGCTTTAAGCCGGTCGGTCACAGTTGGCAAAGCTGATACTCACGTTTAAAGCTTCATCAATTATTTTGCATGGGTCGGGGTTGTCGCCGACGGCGCTTGTTAATGTCTTTAATCCATCCTCGGTAAAGTGCCTGGTAATTTTGTTGATATCAAGTGTAATTGCCCTCTTTGTTGAGTTACTTACCATCCACTCGCCTTTAATTTATTTGACAATTCCATTTTTTCGTGAATATACAATACATAAATGCATATATGTTAGCGAGCACAGCACAAAACTAACCAACTTCGCCGCACCGCAGCCTGTCTTCGCCGCGCCCCAATTTCGCCGTAATAATCGATATGCTTAGCGAAGCTATCGTATTAGTAGTATCGGCTACTAGTAATATCGAGTAGCTTCCATGAAGCAATTAATTTGTTCAGTCTTAGCTGATACAAAGACTTCAAACATATCCCTTTTTATTTATATTATTCTGTTAAAGTTCATAAATCGAGTAACATAACGAATTAAGTTCAAAATATTGTCTAGCTTGCCACTGCGTACTTGCATGTGGCACGATATATTGGGCTCAAAAATACCAATAGCGATATTTTTCTATACAACCATATCATTAAATATATTATTATAAATTTTTTTGAATTTACGAACTTCACATTATCGTCACATTGATCTTGATTACAATACATTTTACTCATTCTTTATGTATGTTCTATTCATTACATTCAAGTACGCGCCTAGAGAAAGAAAGCTATCGATAGGTTGGCAGCAATAACATCCTAAAAAACGACGAGACTAAATTTTTGTATTTATCGATATTAACAAATTCTTCGATAGCGGCAACCAATTTCATTTATTCATTGTTGCTAAAGCAGCTGTACGTAACGGTTCGATCTAATTGTGAGCGGAAGTGAAAAACAAAACATAAATAAGCTTAAAGCTTAAACGAAATAATATTTATAAAATACAACAAAAGAAATAGATATACATCGGACACCTGTATTTGAAAATATTTCGTAGGCAAACGTTAAGTTCAAAAACGCGAAAGTTAACACATTGCTATCAAAACAAATTTTAAGTACTGATCACTAAAGACACAAAATGAATTTATCCTTTGCTGGCTGCGGATTTCTTGGGATATATCATGTCGGCGTTGCTGTCTCCTTCAAGAAATATGCCCCGCATTTACTTCTAGAAAAAATCGGAGGTGCCTCTGCTGGGTCCCTGGCAGCATGCTGCCTGCTATGCGACTTGCCACTAGGTATGTCTAACTCTTATACATATATGTACATGCACATACATATACATACATATAAAAATTCATGTATGTGCGCATATATATGTATATTCTTACTATATACTATACTATATATAATATTTATTAGACGAATTGAGCACAAAATTAAATGGCTCGGCTGTTTAGATTAGGGCGTACATCGACCCATGATCGTTTGCCTTATTAAATGTGATATTTTATGTTGATCAATTTATAATACATACTCCTCCCATCATACCATACATTCGACTACAATCAAGTCGACATACCAAGCTAGACATATGTGTGTACATAAATGTTTACAACTTACACACACGCCCAACTGTGGCCAGCTGTGGTGTACACTCCCATATTTTTGGGGGCTCGTCGCTGTCGAAACGTAACATTAAAATACGCCGCAACTTGAATTCACACGTTCGTACGTACGTATATTTGTGTGTAATATATGTAAAGTGTGACAGGCCCTAAAAATAAACTAACGAGAATGTTGTTTACATTTATATAAATACACGCACGCACACACACACAGACACACAAATATATGTATAAACTTATTTGTTGAATTTTCTGAAGGTCGACCTTGCTTATCTGTGAGGGCGTGTTTTGATTCGTAGTTTATTTAGGGATGCACTCACACACATGTAAAACCGTACAAATATTCGTTATTCATGCATCTATTAATTATTGACAAATTTCTTTAAAGCTAAAAGGGATATATGTTTGTAATGTAAGGTCCAGTGTAAAATATTTTGTACAGTAAATATACATATGTACATATGTGTACGTAGCCTTTGTAACACAGCTGGATAGAATTAATTGAAACCCTTTCTCCCAATTTCGTGCTCTTTGGCGCAAAGATACAATTATATCTGTATACGTGTGTATGCATGTGTATAGGTACATTTACCTGTTGCCGCTGCTGCGGCATCTTTCTGCTTTCTGCTATACCATAGTAGAAAGTTCGGTGGGCAGTCAGGTAGAATGATTCATGCCGCACCTGTTCCAGATTAACTGCTGCAGTTCGCTTTTAACGGCAGTCCAGTTAGAAAAGATGCGGCTCGTGCATATGAATGTCTGTATGTGTGCGTGTAGATAATTGACAATTGCAGGCGTTTAATTTGCTTTGTTTTCCCTAGATTAATGACACTCGAACTTTGAAACCAGTTAATGACGGGCACACGAAACTTCTACTTGACTGCTATCAGTCATCAGATATGTCAGGCATATATATGCATGTGTGTGCGTATGTGTATGCATGTATGTGTGTGTATGCATGGGTATATGTGTGTGTGTGCACAATATGTATTTTGTAAGTCAAAAAGTTATTAGGTCTTTACCGTTTGCTATAGGCATGTGCATATGTATGTATGTTTGTGTGTATGTGCTTAGAATAGACCCCCCTTCAATTGACGTCAATTCTGTGTGGCCTGAGTTTAGCCACTCAGCGAAACAAAGTGAATGAGTTTCCTATTTGATTAGAAATAATCAAATATGGAATATATATAGCATACATAAATACAGTACATATAAACAGATTCATAACAAGTGTTTTTATTTACAATAAATTAGCAGCTGTGCTTTGCGCTGTGACGCGACTTATCAGCCCGTTTTTCATTGTGACTGATGAGGTCTTTTTACACTTTTGCGTATGTATGTATGTATATGTACACACATAGTATGTATGTACTTAAGTTCGGTTCAATAAAAATCTGCATGCATGTATTTACATGTGTATTTACGTATGCATTTAAGTACGCTTCAAAAAAATATAATTAATTGGAAAAATATCATCTATGTATATGTACAAAAGCCAGTTAAGGTTTAATTTGCACAGCAAGATCGTGTTGCCAATTGAGCTATTTTCTAGCGTAAATAGGCTATTCTTAGAGGTTATCAGCCGAAAACAGTTGAAATTGTAACCTGATTCGGCTATTATTTGGCATCTCAAGGAACAAGCAATAGCAACCCTCTATTGCCAATTTGTGCTTAGCAACCGAATTCGGCTATTTTTAGCCATTTACAACATTGGATTCAGCTACTTTTTCATAGCAACGCTGGCGTAACCAGCTGTCTGACCGACCAATTAAATGGCTTCAAAGTACAGTATGAATTCCAAACAAAACACCACATCCCCTTCATTAAGTCGAAACTACCCCCACCGTGAGTCATATGCATTTCCCAGTTATCCGCTTTCGAGGCGGTAATTTGGGAATATTATATATATGTATATACATATATGAGTATATACAGGTTGTAGGAGGTAGATTCGATCCTAGAAAGCATGACATTAACAGATCTAATGTGTATTTGTTACAGGCCGAATCTGACATCAGCTGCCGAATCGATTTGGTTATGTCAAGCAGTCTTTAACTGATTTTGTTACGTTCGTTTGCGATCAATTTATATTAAATTTCGGTTAATGCACCCCTTACTTATCTAATCAATAACTCAAGACGGCGCACAATAGATCGCATGATCGGAAGACGGAAAATGATTCATATCTGCATTGTTTTTGCGACAAAAATATAAATCAAATTGTGAAAGAACATGCAGAATAACCTTGAAATATACCCGTATACCCTTACACTGATAAGCTGTTCCATTAAATTGTCATAAAATAACCGAATTGCCAAAAATTTTCCATATTTAAATATTTTTACTTTTTTGTTCGAATCCCAATTTGAGTTTTTAATATTTTCGGTTATTGTGCGAGAGCTCGTTTTAGGGTTGAATTAAGATGGCAAAATAAATAAATAATTGTAGATCTCTTGTGTTATCTTTGTATTAATGAACGGAATGCGATTGCCTTAAATTAGGGTCGGAACATTAAAGGCATTCACAAGTCACAAACATTATGTATATTTCAACAAACAACAAAAGGGGATTCTTATCAGCTGGGTTTTCAGAAAGAAAAAAACAGCTGCTGCCACACGCAGAAACTATAACAAGTTGTGCAAAAACAAAACAATCATTGCCTACGTATATACACACACATATATATATATATATAGAAGTGTGTTTTATAGTGTCTTATCGGTTAAATGCTCGATGGAGGCCAAACTAACACTTATACAACCCAATCAGCACGAGGTGCACACGTCATTTCCTATCGCCTAACTAGGTAGCCAGCAATTTTGAATTGACATCGTTGACATCAGAAATGATGCTAAAGTGCGTGGACCATATATGCTGTATATGATTTAATTAATTTAAAATGTACACTAATTGAATAGCATGTTTTTTTCCCGTCCCATTAAAGGTAGCATGACTTCCGATTTCTTCCGCGTGGTGAACGAGGCGCGCCGGCACTCGCTTGGGCCCTTCAGTCCGTCGTTTAATATACAGACCTGCCTGCTCGAGGGCCTCCAGAAACATCTGCCCGATGACGCACATAAGCGTGTCAGCGGACGTCTGCACATCTCTCTAACAAGGGTCTACGACGGCAAGAACGTGATAATCTCAGAGTTTGCGTCCCGTGAGGAGGTGTTGCAAGCACTACTTTGTGCTTGCTTCATTCCCGGCTTTTCTGGAATTTTGCCACCGCGTTTTCGGGGCGTGCGGTATATGGACGGTGCGTTCTCGGACAACTTGCCAATCTTGGACGAAAACACCATAACTGTCAGCCCTTTTTGTGGCGAGAGTGACATTTGTCCACGCGACCAAAGCTCGCAGCTGTTCCACCTTAACTGGGCCAACACAAGCATCGAGATATCACGGCAGAACGTCAACCGCTTCGTACGCATTCTGTTCCCGCCGAGAGCCGAGTTCCTCTCAAAGTTCTGCCAGCAGGGATTCGATGATGCACTGCAATTTCTGCATCGCAATAACCTAATTAATTGCAGACGTTGTATAGCTGTTCAGTCCACATTTGTTGTTTCTGAAACAGTTGCGACATCGCAGGAGATGGAATCAGAGTGCCGCGAATGCAAAAAGCATAGAAAGGTACGAGTTATATAATGGCCCTTCTGTCCAAAATATTAACTTATTCTCAAAAAATGTTTCAGGATGCATTGAGCTCAAACATGCCGGAAACCGTGTTGGACGTTATACAAGACTATTTGGAGCAGGCTAACAAGGGCCTGGCCAATTGGATCTTCAAGCATCGCGGCATTAAATTGCTTTCGCTGCCGGCTACAGTACCCATGGACTTCTTTCTGGCCACAGTATCGAAGTAGGTTAATTCGATTGTCTGTTATGGCTAGCTTGATTAATATTCATAAATTAATATCATTTAGAATCAGCACCCTAACGCCAAAACTGACAAAACAAATGCGTCAAATAGTTGAAGAGTTTATTGTTCAGCTAAATACTGCCATGACAGTTCGTTTTCTCAACAAGTTTTCGGTAAGTATTCACCTTTGCCCTTGTTGATTATACAACTAATTTTGAACCCACACGCACAGCTTTACGATCAGCCACACTTTGATGCGACCGGCCTTCTCCACTCCAACCATTTGTATAATCCACATGTTTCAATTCTTGTCGATAAATGGTAATTAAGTTTGCAAAACCTTAAATTAATATATTGTCCTTAACTTTCGACTCTTACGCAGTGATACTACACCTTTAGATAGCGATGTCGGGCATGTCATTGAGATGACTGCGCATAACGACGCGCTATATGCCTACTATTACACAGATAATAATACCAACAATATAAAAGTGACCGAAATATTCGATTTTGATGACATGACGAAGCATGAACTCTCTACCGATTTGCAAGTTTATAATGGGTCAGTCGACGATCATGAAGTTGCGCATCAGAAGTGTTTTAATCCAGAAGTCAGTGAATGGAACGGCATTGAATCGGGTTAGTAGTCAAATCTTGCATCGTAAAGGATTATATAATAAATCAAACTGGCTAACATATCTTGCAGTTCAAATTATGCCAACGAAACCTGAATTACACGACGTCGCCTTCTAAAGACCATCTTGACTGCACATTATAACAATTCCCAAACCACTAAATTATTTACATTTGAGTATTTAAGGTAAATTGGCTTTATGTTGGCAATTTGGATGAATACGAATTCATTTACTCATATTGTTATACCACACAAACAATACATAAAGAACTATTATTAATTATCTCAATACTTCTTTTCAGACTATTTTATAGATGAACATACGCCGAATACTAGCCCCTTGGCGACGCGTATCGCGTAACCGTAGTCAGTTTCCTGAGGCTGAACAAAGTTTAACCGATCTGTACATAAATATATGATAAATACGCAAAATTGTATATGCTTCAGTTATATTCTTTATATAATTTGTAATGCAACGAACCCAAAGTGGCTTGTAGCCAAGCATTTGTTTGCTTAAAAACTTATTATATTATATTGTAAAAACCTGAGTACCTAATTAACTAATATTCAATATCCCAAATGTACAGTATGATCTACTTTTAAGTAACAAAAAAATGTATAATGATAGAAAATAAGTTAATGTATTATGTTAAGGTGGTATGTAATAAAAGGAAACAAAATAAAAACAATACAAAAGTTATGCAAAGTCAAAAACTAAAAATTTGTTATATTTGTTTTTCCCATAGACAGATTGTTGTTCTACCTGTTTGATTTTATATAAGATAAAGCATAAGCATAACCTTATATATTCATTATACCCTACACCCATTCAAAATGGATTAAAAAGGGTATATTAGTTTTGCCCCATAGATATATATATTTTAGATCGGAACGACGAGTTGAGTTGATTTGGTCACGTCCGTCTGTCGCGTCATTTTCGGAAACTATTCCGATTGAAAAGG
Source organism: Drosophila borealis (assembly GCA_035045885.1). Lineage (NCBI taxonomy): Eukaryota > Metazoa > Arthropoda > Insecta > Diptera > Drosophilidae > Drosophila > Drosophila borealis. Next base: position 1,217,265 of record JAWNOR010000202.1, on the reverse strand, counting down.
GGACGGGTTTTGTGCAACGGTAACAATATTTAATATTTCGTTCGTACAATTTTGTTCACTGCAAATTTGTTTTTCTACACTTAACTGACATGAAGAAGATGGAAAACACTTTATATTGAGCTTCGAGCTGACATTTTGCTTTCCCGACGACTTGAGCTTAGTTTTTGAGAAATTCGGTCATTAAGAGCCATACACGCTTCCACAAATTCAATTCTTTCAGGACAATCTAGTTTCTCAGCAATTATGAGAGCTTTTCCCAAATCTTCTGATGTGCGCTCAGTTTTGTTAAGAGCTGCATTCGACTTGACAATGATAATGGTGCTTAGAAAACTCCATAAGTAGCTGTTACAATTTTTAGTTTCTAAGAATTTTTTTGTTGTAGTTTTTCAGATTATTCAAATTGTTAATAAGGACTTGTCAAACCTTGAATTGCCTTGCGAGCAACAAAACAACACTCATCGTAGCGATTGGATTCAAGGTGAATGCTTGCAATTTGATGAAGTAAATAACACTTTTCGATTGAGTATTTTGCGAATACCATGCGCTGCTCCAAACGGGCAATCATTTGTCTGTAAAAAAAATGAGTCTTTTGATTTTTTTTTATACAACTAAAATTACCTCGATTTTGTGAGGGCAGGGTCCACTATATCCTGATCTTGATGTGTGGATCGGTCTCCAAAAACAAACTTAGAGATTTCCATTGTTTTATTCATATTAAGGTGCAACAATTGGTGAAGAGGATTTCTGTCTGATAGTCGATAGGTTTTAGGCACATAGTACTGCTCGGCTAAAGCTAAACCCAAAGTGTTGTATACTTCGTTAATGAACTCAATCTTCCATGGCATTATGCGATTAGTTTTCAGCACAACATAACCTCCCATTATCTCCTCGATATAATTTGAAAGTCTCTGAAAATGTTTTCAATTAGTTTAACTGGTAAATGTCGTAAAGTTTCTTTTAGAAAATATATAATATTAACTAGCGGGTATAACCCGGCCTTGCCCGTGGCACGTATGTTATAAAATCAATGTTCTCCAACAAATTTGAAATGATTTTGAAACTGATCGGACGGTAAACAAATAACTTTCATACAAACGTTTTTCGCCAATTTACCACTGTTGCGAGTGGAATTTCCTAAATCGCTGAAACACGTATTCATTACATTCTTATGTTGAGCTTTGAAAATAAGTTTGAAGCAAATCGGACACAAATTAAAACTTCGTCCAAAAAATCTTTAAATCGCATTCCCCCCGAAGAAGTTTGGATTCTGCAAAAACTGTGAAACACGTCTCAAATGATTTTTCTTATAGATCACTGGAAATGAATTTGAACACAAAACGTCATCCACCAAATCTTTGACCTCCATTTCCACCAAGGAGGAACGGATTTTTCAAAAAGCGTGAAACACCCCTTAAATAAATTTGAACAAAGATCTTTGAAAATAAGTGTGGGGCCGATCGGATGGTAAACAAAAAACTTTCATACAACCGTTTTCCGCCAATTTACCACTGTTGCGGGTGGAATTTTCCAAATCGCTGAAACACGTATTCATTACATTCTTATGTAGAGCTTTGAAAATAAGTTTGAAGCAAATCGGACACAATTTAAAACTTCGCACAAAAAATCTTTGAGTAGCATTCCACCCGAAAATGTTTGGATTCTGCGAAAACACGTCTCAAATAATTTTTCTTATAGATCTTTGGAAACGAATTTGAGAGCGAAACGTCACCCACCAAATTTTTGACCTCCATTTCCACCAAGGAGGAACGGATTTTCCTAAAAGTGTGAAACACCCCTTAAATGAATTTGAACAAAGATCTTTGAAAATAAGTTTGAGGCCGATCGGATGGCAAACAAAAGTTACATAGAAACGTTTTTCGCGATTTTTCCTCACTTGCGGGTGGAATTTCCCGAAACCCCGTCTTAACGTGCACCTACATCCCATAAGGTAGCTACAGTGAAAATTTTAGCTTCCTAGCTCTTACGGTTTGGGCTGTGCGTTGATCACCAATCAGTCAGTCAGTCAGTCAGTCAGGACAAACAGTTATATATATAGAGATGGACACACAGATATCACACACAACTAAAGTTACCTGAAATATTATAATATTATATTAATAATGGATTTTAAGAAGTCATTTATGCAGATAAAGGCAAGCTAGGAGCCATGCTCTGGGAAGGGCATAAGCATTTCGAATGACCCGCCTGAATGGTGTACAGGCTTGGGCAATTTGCCTTTCTGAAGTTGATTTGATTGCTGTCAATACGACTTATGCTTATTTATTGAAGCCCCGATTAAAGGTTTTTCCTACAGACCGGCATGGAGCATACAAAGCCATGGATAATATGCCGCAGTAAGATCGCCTGGCAGATATATTTTTATCTGGAGTGTTGCAACACGGACAACACTTGCAGGGGGAAACCCTAATCATATACATACGTAAGCCTATCTTTGGCATACGAATGGGGAAATCTTGGGAAAAGCATGAAATATTGTTCTTTAGTTAAAAGAAAATGGTTACCATGCCGTCGTCAAAAATCAATCGAGAAAGTAATGCCAGTATGATTCAACTGGACCACTCAAAACAATTTTAAAGTAGATATATGTCTGTGGTTATTGGAAACAATATAATTCGTGAACAAAACTTACCTTCAAATTTTTTTCTTCACGAAGACGTTTAATAGTTTTTAAAGCAGTTATCATGGTTCGACGTGTCTGGTACTGTATTCTAAAGAGCAGGGCTTCTTGGAACTTGTGTAACCTTTCCAAGTTTGTATATTTTTTGTACCGTATGTAGTATATCGGAGAGCGAGCATGTATCATTTTCTAGGGACATACAAAATTGATTACATTTTAGGGTCAACAATAAACGTTTATTAAGGCATACCAAAAACTTCCTAATGATTTCATATTGATTTACAGTTAAAGATCTTAAGAAGCCATTGGAATTTTTGCACTGTTCCAAAAGTAAATTTGGATTACTGAAATCATAACACATGCATGTATATTAAAAAAAAATGAACATGTAAAATTTGAACAAAAAAAAACAGAATACTTATATTCGGGCTGATTTAGATAAAATAAGCATTTCTTCGTTTACAATTAAAATTTCAAGAAAACTTACTTTCTTAAGTTCTTCAAAAATAGAATGTCTATCCATGTTCTATCTATGTAAACTTGATTACATATATCAAATGCACGCTTTCGTCTCGCTATTTCAAGTGGGCTCAGTATTCGTTCCTAAATGCATAAATCAATTAGAACAAGTTTGGCACTTTGATATAATAAGAAACAAACTTTTATTTCTGGAATGCTTAAAATATCGCATTTGCCTTGTTCCTTTAATATTTTCCATAGCGGGCGTTTATCAACTTTCGCTTTCGCATTAAGCAGTTCCTTTACGTGGGACATGAGCTTTTCATTTTCCAAAATAAATGGGCTCAATCCGTCGCCGCAAGCGTCTTTTATATTCTCATCAACCTAAGAAATAATACTTTAATGAAATAATACTTTAAAGGTAAACACTTTTTATATGTTACATACCACAATCAATCGATTTTCAAAGGCCTTGGTCTTGTTGCCCGTAAAGATACGTGTATTATTATGTAATTCTGCTTTAGCATTTTCGAACTGGTTTAACTCGTACAAAGCATCGCAAACTTCGAGATTAACTGGCGCATTTTGCACGTTTAAGCCTTTTAAGAGTCCTTAATAAAATAAATAGAGTTCACAGATTAGCTCATTTAATTTTCGAGTTAAAATAAAGTCTTAAATCAAGACATGTTAGTCTTCCACTTCTTGGTAAAAATCGATCACAGATAAATTAGATGAAACACAAGCCTAAAGTAAATGTATCTTAAAGAATATGGCGATTATCAAACAAAAGCCTGAGTAAAGCTCCTCCTAGCTCCTCAGTTTAATGATGGATATAGAGGGTCAATTATACGTTTTTTCACTATATCAACTTAGTGACTAAAATTCACACTTACTTTGGGCATCCCGGCTATCTTTTAGCGCACCCTCTATTAGTGCAGTCTTACGCTTACTCTGACTGCGATGGTAGAGAGTCGCATGATCATATGAGTTAAGTTTAAGTGCCTTGTCATAATAGTTCATTGCAATATTTTCCCTGCGTCGTCGGGAATAGTATTTTCCCCAGTCCTTGTATATTCCCTGCTCCACTTCCGGACTCCAATCTATTTTCTCCCACACTGGAATATGTTTAATATCCATTTGTGGTACTTGTATTGTTCCAAACACCGACATAGCTTTTTTTTATTTTTTATTATTTATTCTTTTTTTAAAGTTATATTGTTTTTTGTTCTGTTTTTTTCTGTTTTGTTTTATTCTTTTTTGTGTTTTCTTTTTTGTTGCTCCTCAACAAAAAAGGAAAACATACTAAACATGAGATGTAAAACTGTCAAATAAATCAACTTCCGATGATTTTAATTTCAACGGTGTACAGATTAGGCATGTTTGTAGCCCCGAACCTATGAAAAATGAGAAACAAGGGAGTTGAGAAAATAACACGGTATCTCCGCATCGCCTCTTACCTGATTCTTCTACATTGTTCTACGGCAAATGACAGGCAACGGCAGATATATATTTTGATGCACATAAAATCAAACAACACATTAACCAGTTAACTGGAACCGCACAAATAGATACAAACATACGTTCCAAAGAAGTAACTATCCTGTAAATCAAGGAATATCATTCCACTAATTTTATGATGGACACTTTCCCTAAAACTACCATACTCATTCTTATAAATAACTAACGCTGTATTGGCGAGCGAGTAAGAAAAAAAAGCGAAACTTTAAAAAATTATAAAAGTCACCACCTGAAAAAGAAATTATAGATTGAAGAGAAGAAGAATTAACAAGAATAATATTCAAATCGACTAAATATTTAAGTAATAACATTTTCTTCAGCTCCGATTCCGACGGGTTACTATTTATATATATTTTATGGGCTCCGAGATTATTTCTTACAAAAGTTCTCTAGTAGAGAATACATGAATAGAAGACATCATGCCCTTAGCTTTGAGCTGCCATTCATAATAACTTTTCATCCAAATTAGGGTATAATGTCACGTCCTGGTCTTTCAAAGAGACCTACAACAGACCTGACAGCAGGGATTATAGGAAAAAAAATTCAAAAGTTCACGACCGGAAGGTAGTTACCATAATAAAAAATAAACAAACAGGTGATGTCTCATTCTTAAAAAACTGATAATACCCTGCGTAAGAGAATAAAAATCAGCAATGCTTGACGATGCATTATATTATACATGTTGCCCATAGTAATTGCCTTCCGATATCAAATTACAGTTCAAACTCGACTTTAACACCTTTGTAAACATGGTTTTCAGCAAGAATTCATTTGATGAGAAGAATTAAAATACCATTTTGAAAAGTTAATGAATACAGCAGAGAATTTAGACTAATAAAATAATAATTGATTTTACATGCTAAAAAATAAGTTTTAGAAAACAAGTAAATCTACTGAAAATGCTTTTGTGTTAGTCAGTATAGACTTGGATCTTCCAAATAAACATATGGGATTTGAGATTTCTTTCAATGCCTTACATATATCGTGATGAACACCTTGGGGCATTTTTTACATACAGTCTTAAACTATGAGTTAATTTATGCATACGGTACAGCATCTGAGTTTCAATATCAAATTACTATCTTTAACAGACCTTGCACTCAATTTCGAATACTGTTGCTCTCTTACTAAAGCTTTTAGTTATACTGATCAAGAGTTACACGACTACCTATATTATATATTTTGATAGAATTGATACGAATGCGACAAATAACAGCAAAAGTTATCGCTTGATTAACCACAAAAAATCTCGCCAATATATAAAAGATGTAGCATATTTATTATCAGTCGTTAGTCTCTCGAACAGCAATAATCGAGAAGAACTAAACATCGAGGCATAAATATTAAACCTAAATGGTTGTAAGCGTGTGCCCTCATTATAGTTGGGATTTTTTAGATCAGCAGTTATTGATATAATATATATCGTACATCTTCTACTGGCCTACTAAGTCTCAATATAATGGGAGTAAAAACCTCAGTATTACTAAAGTGTGACTAAATATAATAAATAAACTAGAGGATAATCCAATGGAATCTATATAAACTAAGCCAAAGGCAACCACGATGAAGAAGAATGGGATGTGCCGTGTTTAGAGCGCGATGAATATCTAGTTGCATACGGCAAGACTTTTATAAATTTAATAAGTTGTTAACATTAAATATATACTCAATTTGAATCATTTAGCTAATACGTTAAAAAAAAAACAAGTGAAATTAAATATTAACAATCTAAAACAAGCAAACTATTTTATGTTGCAGGTTTATACATTAAACAAAATTTTATTGACATAATTTAATATACTTAATTGAAACACCTAGTTCAGTGGAAAATTGACATCAGGTTTGATAGACGCTGAGTTGTGAACTACCGAAACGCATAAGCGGTTGTTGTAGCTCAAATCACGAAGCAGCTGAGAAACATAGGATAAATGTGACAGCGTCAAGACGTAAACTCATATTAAATATCACTTACCTTGGGCGTAACAAAAAGATATTGTGCAGAGCCCTCCTTAGTGGCTTCTTTTAAAAGTAAATTAAAAATGTGGCGTTCGTTTTTAGCGTCCATGCCTTGATTAATCTCATCAACGCATCTGCAAAACACAAGTATTAAAAGTTAACAAATTTTTTCATTAATAATCTTAGCCAACGCTTTCAGGAACTAAAACTACAAATATAGATTATAATGAAAGCAATCCTTTTGGAGGCAGTGGAAAACGGTGGTAATCATGAATTGAAAGGATAACACTATGCCTCGTATTTCGAAGTCGGCTTGAAAGGATTGCTATGGATATTACTCATAGGAACATTGATCAAATGGTGCAACAGACTCAAAAGTTGAAATCAAAAGCGAAATTAGTTGTGTAGTAAGTTGTTTACCTGAATGGCACATGTGTTACGTGCTGCAATGACAAAGAATAGATTGCAATGGCCACGGCACGTTCTCCACCGGATTGAACATATTTGTCCAGTGTCTGTAGTTTTGCATCCTTTCTATACTGCACCATGATCTGTATGCCATACGAATCAAAATCGTTCTGAAAAAGTATATAGATAAACATATATATAAATATTACTGTATATATAAATAATATACAATTATTAAAAGGAGCTGCCTGTGCATCCGGATACATCGTAAAATGCACTCAAAATAATACTTATGTTATTGTGCACGGTTGAGTACGGGTTTAATTTCATACCTTATCATTTCTAGACAAAACAACTTCCCCAACATATGCTATTGAGTCCATGAATTCGCTGAATTTTTTGTTTATTGTCTCAATTAATGCGGTGAGTTGTGGCTCCCACTTGTTGTATAATATTGATATTTCAGCTTCTACATTTTTTTCGTCATTTGATTTGCCTTCGATGAGTTTCTTTAATTGTTCCACCTCGTTTTGGCGTTGACGAAAATCCGCAATTGCCTGTAATAATGGAAAATGATTAGTCTTTCTTACGTTAAGTACGAATTTATAAATCAATATTACCTCTGAATTTAAATTCTTCATGCACTCTAATCTAGCCTGAAACTCGACTATAGCTTCGTAAATTTGTTCCACATTAAGGTTTGATAACTGTTCAAAATCGTTTTTAAATGGAAAATCGTTACTTGTGGGGAGTTGGCCATTGCACAGGCGCTGCACTTCCACTTTTTTTGATGCAATATCTTTAACTTTGACTTGCAGTGATGCCGCTAGCTTGTCGACTATAGTCTGCAAATGTAAATACGTTAGGCATCACGAACTGTCCTTATAAATTGAACTTACGGAAGCGTTCTTAAATTGATCTTCACTCTCCTTAAGCGTATTAACTTGAGATTCATATTGCTGGTTATGTGCACTTTCTAATGTTTGGTTCAATTTTTTTATCTGCAGTAATTTGTCTGTGCACTCTAGAATCTTTACCAATTTTTTCTCGATTTCGAATATTTTTCTTAAATCCGAAAGCATGGCCTTTTGAAAAGTTTCTTTGAGGGTATCCGTAGCTAAAATGAAGGAATGCATTAAAAACTTAAAAAACAATAAATTTGATTTACATACAAGTGAATGACTTATTGATTGTGTCAATTTTTAGTTGTAGCTTTTTTACTTCATCCTCCAAATTACTATAGTGCGCCAATTTCTGTTCAATTTTTCTTTTTGTGTCTCCCTCCTGGCGAAGAACTATTTGCAGGCGGTCGAATTCATTATCGATCTCTCTTAAATTGTTTCTAATTTGATCCTTTTCATATATGGATTTGGTGTGCCTGTAATAGTTTTATGTTGAGCATTTCATATCAATATAATTAGCATTCGTATAAAATATAATAAATAATCAAATAAAGATTATTTTTACTCGCCTTTCTTTTAGAGATTTCAATTGTTTAGAATCAATACTAATTAGCTGGTTTTTTCTTCGAATTGTACTCTCGGTAAGTATAAGATCAGATCGGTATCGTGATGTCGTCACAGTAAACTTTTTAGTGCCTAACAAAAATAAATAAAATAAAAATGAGTTTAAAGTTTTATGAAAGCCTTAGAGATGACTAAGATTTTATACATATAATATGTGATTAATTCTCTATGCATATTCTCTGTGCCCAATATAAATTTATTAATTTATGGTCATCGATTACTTACCTCCAAAATATATTCGAATTGATTTGGGAACACACGCTGTAAAATTACTAACTTCATCTTTGCCAATGGGAATATTATGAATTTGATAGCTTCCACAAAGTTTGTTTATCAGTGGAATCGGCCCAGAGACCAGATCAACAAGATACGCATCGAATCCCATTTGCCTGTCATTAAAGTGATTACTACAAAATTAATATTTGTCGGCAAATAATGCTCACGTAATTTCTGAAATTGGAACAGTTGGCGTAAACATGCACACGTCTGCTGGAGCGCAGTACATAACATTTACGGATAGTTTTTGCTTTACGCATAGTTCGTTAATGAGTTCAGACATGTCACCTTTGTCCTCACATGCAAAGGCATATAAGTCGCGCTGCCTGACAACGTTTTCTAAATACATGGCTCCTTCCTCACTTTTTATGCTCAACTGAAATAAAAGAGTATTACTGTAGTTGGAGTTGCAATTAACAATAAATAACTCTACTAATGAAGATGATGGAAAATACGGTTCTTGCGCAATGTTCATCTTGTCACTGGTTGAACATTAATAATTGAATGCAGCACCCAATTTTATAAATGGCCGTTTATATACATACCTCAAATACCATGGGATCATAAATATTACACTTATATTTATGTTTATTTTGGGCTACCCAATTCATAGCTTTGACTAAGTTTGGATTACGAAGACGCAGCTCCTGAAAATTGGTTTAGAATAAGGTAAGAATATAAAATTTAGGTTTCTTTACCTACTTCTATCTTCTGTGCTTTGATGTTTTGCAATCGCTCTATCTTGTGACATAGAGCTGTAATTTCAGGAATTTTTTCATCGTTCAGCAATGTTTCAAGTTCTCTTCGCTTATTATACTGGTTCATCGTCGTCTCACGAGTTTTTTGTATCTTTTTCTTCTGTATCTCCAATTCGTTTAACACCTCCGATTTTTCATTGTTGAATTGCTGCAACTCGTGCCGTTTAGTTTCCACTAAATACTTTATTTTATCCACCTCACTAATACTTTTGGCCGACAGCTGTATATTTCTCTGTAATACACATAATAATATTAATTACATAGCAATAAACATAATAAAATAAACCTACCTCTAAATCGCATTTACTTTCATTAATTTTGTTCTTTATGGCTTCTAACTGGGAAGTCAGTTCTCTTTTTGTAACCATGGCTTGATTTATTCGCCGACTCTGAATGAAATTAATTTATTTTAAAATTTACAAGGGTAGACTTTTTTAAACATACTTGTTCAATTGTTTTTTCCTTAAGTTCTGCATTTTTTCTGGAAATTCCTTCTTGTGATCGCTTTTCCAGTTCATACGCGTTCTTCAGACTTTGACAATCTTCTTTCGCCTTATCCAATTCACTTTTATAACTATCAATCTTTTCTTCAGCCATTGTTACTTCAGCCCATAACTTTTTCGCCTTATAAACGTTTAACTTCTGTAATACTTCTTGGCGTTCCTGATATTGATCTACCGAAATCTGTAATCTGTAATAAAGGTATTTCAATATTTAAAAAGTAGTAAGTACGTATATTCAGAAAAAATAACTTACTGCTCCAATCGTTTTTGTTCTTTTAGAAGTTTATCGTGCTCCCTTTCTCGGTCTGCATGAGCGCTTAACTGTTTTATTCGCATATTTTTTAGATCGATAAAGTTCTTAATCAACTGATTGTCGCAAACAGAGGACATGGTGTTGACTAATAGCTCTTGCGGATTCATTTTGGAAAAGTCCTAAAATTGTTAAAAATTGCTTGCATATAACTGTACCATGGACTTAGTCCTTAAAATGTAAAGATGGAAAATATACTAATAAAAATAAACTAGAATTCTAAGAGGTATGGAATTTCCATATTGTGGGATACTAATACAATGTGTACAGATATAGAAAGAAAAAGAATTCATACCTGAACACGATCCTGTGGCAAAAACTGGCACAAATTGCTGACTTGAATATTATAAGTTGCAATAAGAGCCAGATATTTTGCCTTTGACAACTCCTTAGAATTAACAAAATATCGAGATTCTCCATTATGATTTATCGTACGCTTGAAAGCTTCTACAGAGTCCTTTTGTTTTCCATAAATTGTGATTATAATAGTGGCAGAGCTTTTACTGCTTTTAATATAATCAGAGATACTAGAGGAGCGATCTAGCAACTGTGGATCACCGCCCAGCCCCAATATAATGGCCGATACAATTGTTGACTTGCCCGTTCCATTTGGTCCCGTTAAAACGTTTAGGTATTCTTTCGGAAAGTATGTAATTTCAGAATATGAGCTGCAATATAAATATATATTGAGTTTTTATATAGAAAATGTTCTGTGCGCCTCGCACGTCTGCAAAGCCGCAAGCCATGCATATTGTTTACAAGGGTATTTAGTCTTCTTCAAGATAGCTGTTCTTTTTTTGTTTACAACGCTTTGCGTATTGTCACATATGTATGTGTATATGTGTATAAGCAATATTGTGCATGGGAATTTGCAGGGCACAGCAAAATAGTTCTCCTGCGTTGATTGGCCCGGCGTTTCATGAACTCTGTAGTAAATGCAACAATGCATCAGCTGTTACCTCAAGCCTCAAGCCTCTGTACATTTATTACACAAATCTAATTGCATTTAGGGATAAACATCCATTTTCACACATTATGTGGACACATAGCAGTATACAAGGCGTTCTAAACAAACTGGCAGAATAACTTGTACGTCCAATACACTTACACAAAATCTTTGCAATACACTGATTGAATTCTTCCAATCCTTTGTGTTGGCTTAAGTGGGCTGGAGCTTTCCATGATGCCATTAGAATAGTTAACAATTCAAAAACATTAATTCTTAGCTTGTTTATTAATGGTAAACAAATGTCGAATCGTTCAAATACGCGGTACATTTACAAATACAAAGAACCAACACAGTCAAGATAGTGGCGATTTTGAAATAATGGAATTGGCACTGTACTCTTTGGTATTTCTTGTTGCTATACTCAAATTAAATGAATTATGTAAAAATATTAACTTTATTCTGAATAAAAACAGAAATAAACATTCTTCAATATTTAGATTTTTTAATATTTAAAATCTGATATTTATTTTAAGCTTTACTTCAGGGGTTAGTCTGCATTTTTTATCATTTCTCGAGAAGCTCGTTACCGACGTTTAGTGGACTTGCAACCATATTATTTTTAATTAAGAAAATATGATTTTAAGTTCGGTATTTTTTAACTTTAAAATTCGAAAAAACCTAATAATTTTATTTAATTCCTCATGCTTGTTCTTAAAAATGGAAACACGGTGAAACTACACCATTTTAAAGCTAGACAGTTTTATAGAACATTGCTTTTGGAATGTTCTACGAAAATAGGATTTTAAAGTCCGGAATGCCCGGAACAATTTTGTCTGGCTGTTTGATTTTATAGTCACATAAAAATATTAATTTATACGATGATATACTCACCACACCCTGCACTTGACATCCATTCTCCTATGCATTCATTGTGGTGATTGTTCTTTGGCTTAAAGTTGCTGTAAGCGTCAGCCAATTTTCGCACATGTATTTGGGCTGTCTTAACTCGGCCGTCGCCTAGCGTGCGCGCAAATTCCTTGTTGACAAACCTCCTACTCGCACCGATCTGCACTTTGGCCGTGAGTTGAGCGCCTCCGCCTTGGAGGCTGCACACTAGCGCCTAATGTCTGCTCGCCTTGACTCCTGCAGACGCCGATTATCGTTTCCCGACACATTGATGTCGTGATCTGAATGCTAGGCTATTTCGATTCCTGGAGTCGTCCATTCCGATAAAGCGAGTCGTGTTGGGTCAGCTCTGCTGGCCTGTTTCGATCTTTCTCTAGCTCCTCGAGCTCATAACTAACATTACCCAAGGATACGCTCTGGGGTCAATGGCCGATCGTTCATATCGCCGAGCTTTCCTACTGCTGGGTCCGCCCTGGAAACACTCCTGCTTATCTGCAAGATGCTGTCCTGCTAGGCGGGCTGGATGTCCTTGCTGGACCGCTCTGCTGGCTTGTTTCGATCTTTCTCTAGATCCTCGAGCTCTTAACTAACATTACCCAAGGATACGCTCTGGGGTCAATGGCCGATCGTTCATACCGCCGAGCTCTCCTACTGCTGGGTTCGCCCTGAAAACACTCCGGCTTATCTACAAGATGCTATCCTGCTAGGCGCCCTGGATGTCCTTGGTGGATATCCCTTGCCGCCGTATACACAAGTTTTTGGAGCTGCCATTTAGTGGTAAACGTTAATTTAATAAAGTCCTAGAGACATTTTTATAATAAAGCTCTACCACTGTATGGTTGGACTAGTCATGGGTCCAGCATGAATATCACCGCTTTGACAAGGTCCGGCAAACCCTTTGTCTAACTGCGAGGTTATGGAAACATAAGTCTTCAGGATGTCTTTTTCTCCATCCACCAATTCATCGACTTAAAGCGATCACCTACTCGGCATACTCGCGCAGAGGCTCTTGAAGGGGCTTGCCAGATACATAATCGAAGCGGTACGTCCGAATGGCTACGGTCTTATAATTAAATTTGGCAGTACCGCCCGACTTGACAGGAGCCTCAGCAAATTCCTCATTTAAGATGAATATGACTTGGCGTAAAAACCTACTCTCGTCTTCCACAGAGCTGGAATATCTCAAAACACAGACTTGTGCTCGTGGCCTACTCAGCAAGGCTTCCAGCTTGACTCCCGGCTCTCTAAGTGGGACAACCGCTCCTTGGCTGAACGCTTGGCATCTCAGGTAACCTTCATCCTACGCTGCTGCCAGTTCGTATCTGAGGACTAGGGTGGTAGCCCTCCCTTTTCCTCGTGTTCTGCCAGGAATCAGTCTTGCAGCTAATTTTCCACCAATGCCCATTTGCTCCGGGAGATCTAATTTTTGTTATTGCCCTTAACAAGGACACCAACTATAAAGATTTTAACTGAACGGATCAATGCAATTAGTCCGTACGGCGTCGATTCTTGCACAAATAAATTTTATTTGGCAAATTTTCATGATGTGTCTAAGAAGTGTAATCCATCCTCACTCGAACCAAAACCGGTAAATTTTAGAATAGGAAGTGTTAAGATTTGATTTATGTTTTATATTTGCTTAAAATACATTATTTATGCAAAACAATATTTAATGAATTCACGTTTGAATGTTTATTGCTTGTGTTTTATCAATTTTAAGCTAATGTGCTTGCGGATCACACTGTAAAAGCCGCACTATTGAAGGATCACTTTTTGCTCCTTCTATAAATTCATCCAGGCTTAATTTACCGTCTTTGTTTCTATCCATTTGACGAAAAATTTTATCCGTCCTCTTCTCGGGTGTGCTTTCATCTTCGGGCATTTTCATGACCGATCCAACCATTTTATATATTGCCTAAAAAAAATTGTGTATAACGTATAGCTTATTTATACATATTTAGCAATAATATTGAGTTTATAAAAGGTCTTCTAGTTGGGATGTCGAAACTTTGATATTCTACTGACCATACAATTTTAATGTCTTTTTAAAATCAAATAAACGAAGATGTATTTAACACTTATATTATTTACCGTAACAATTTCCAGCATTTCCTGCCGCGATATGTATCCATTTCCATCTAAGTCGTACATTGAAAATGCCCATTTCAGTTTTTGCTCCAGTTTTCCACGAGATGTTACACTTAATGCGCATAAAAATTCCCTAAAGTCAATAGTTCCATCGCCATTTGAGTCGAATGTTCTAAAAACATGCTCTGCAAACTAAATATAATTTTTGTTAAAAATGTTCTTACACTTTGCGGAGGGCATCAAAATCATATCCAAAAATTGTAAGCGAATTATCGCCTAACGTACAGAAATAATACCATTTGCGTCTGTTTGTGCTTGTGTCAAAATTAAAAACCAAATGTTTAGGAGTCGGGTGCTTCAGGCTACAGATCTGATTTAAAAAGATAGGTGCGTTTTAAACTTTGCCGAGCTCCGAGCTCCGAGCTAACCCGCCTCCTACGGTTGAAACATTTGGACAGTTTATCGGACACAAGTTTTAATCTATGACGTTTATACCTTAATCGGACAACCATGTGACTATACCCCTGCATAGGGCGTTACAATATTGCCACATTCAATCCCATAAATTATGTGTAGCAATATCCCTCAAATATCTATCTTAATTTAAGTTATCCTGGTTAAACTTGACATAGTTACGCCTTTTTCTGAAGCCCCAAATAAAACTCTTCATTCTTGTTTTGTTAATAAATAGGCTTGTAGGACTCATAATCAATTGGTAGCACTACCCACCTCCTATATGTTCATCACTTTTTGAAACAAAAGATTTAAGTGTATGAGCTGTGTAAATTCATTAATGGAATAAAAGGCACTATATAAAAAGGTCAATATACCTTACTTGCATCGCCATATGGAAAAAAGTTTCCATAAATCTTTTTAAACTCTTCTACCGACAAATGACCACTAGGGCAATCTTTCAAAAAACCTTTATACCATTCTTGAATTTCAGCATCTGAAAATTATAAAAGAAACAGTATATTATTAACTTTTAGAAATGTAAACTCCATTTTTTGTTAGTATGGAATGGTAACAAAGTGGTGATAGTTAAAATTTTGCGCGCATTTACGAGATCGGCAAAATATCACTGCAAAATATAATTTCGCTTAAAAACAATGAAAAATCAAGATGCTCCAGACATATACCAAAAACGTGGGTAACTGGATTACCTGGACTTATTTAACCTTTTAATGACCATTTAATATTATTTCTTGAAATTAATAAATATTCATCAATTTACCTGTGAATTCTGTATTTTGTTTTAGATCTTCCAAAACTTCAGGCTTGAGTTTACTATTTTGCTTTCCCATTTTTTGAAGCTGATTTCATTATAGTGGTTTCTTGAAATATAAAATTAAGTATTATTATTAATGCTTTATTTAAAATCAATAAATATAATTCATTAAACTATCACAGGCACATAATAAAAACCTGAACTTCAAGAGCATAACGAATTTTATGTTTTATGTGAGAAAAGGTCAGCGAATAAAATTTATAATAAGCGTATACATGTAATATGTAATTTTCCCCAAAGGAAACCAGATGATGTTCACATTCGATTTACTTGGCAAAGCGCATTGAAGTCATAAAACTTAAAGCCAGTAGTCTCGAACCCCTTAGTTTGGTCTACTCTAAAACCAATTTAGATCTACGGCTCCCAGCTAAGGGGAATGCCAGCAGTAGCTACTTAGTACAGCGGGCACAATCTAAGATCTCGCGAACTATCACTGGGCCACCATGGTGTGAGAGAATTCATATAGGGATGAATATTCCACACGTGAAAGAGAAGAAATCACAACAAAAGAATAAGTAGCATATCAAATTATCACCGAAACCAAACCATCTTGCAAGAAGCTTATCTCGAGTTTCGTACCGGTCTTGACTTTAGCAGAACGATCAGGACTCCGTAATAGTAAGTTATTATACCAATATTTTATGTATTAAATTGTTGTTAGTCCCTACCTGGGAATATTAAATAATTAAATTATTCTTTAAAATGTCAAATACTAAATGTGTCACTCTCATTGAGTTTGGTAATTTTAAAAAGTAAAATTCGAGTTATCCGAGCTATTAAATACTGATAACAGCTCTAGCTTGTCATGTGACTTTAAAGAGGTTTTTTCGTTTTTTTATTAAAGAAATCACAATGAATTGAGCAAGTCCCCTTTAGCACCGACTACACAGCTGCCCTTACTGATTTTGGGTAATAAACAAAATGATATCGTGCTTCGCTGATACGACACGTCTGCCAGGAGCGACTCCGACAGATATTAATCGCAGTTCAGAAACCTGGGACCTGATTACGATATTTGCAACTTAAAAAAAACTTTGTCTTCAACTAAATGGAACTTGAGCTTAGGCCACTGCCTCTTGTGCCTTCTTAGACAACTTGGTCACTGCCAGCCTAAGAGCAAGGCTCGAAACAACAATATGCACTTCAGTGAGTTTTAGTTTTCGCCTTGCGAAACCAAAGCTAGTCAATAACTCAAAGCACACGCAGCAGAGCAACTAATTAAAAATATATGAAAGGGTATAGTAAATATTCAAATGTTCTTATTCATATTTACTTTACGAAAAACAACCTACCGAATTGAGCTTTTTTAACTTTTATAGTCTTCGGTTTATGCCTGAGAAACTTTTCTTCAAAACCAATATTTATCGCTCAAATTGAAAGAAAAGAAAAGACACATTAATAATGTGTAACTGCTCTCGGATATATTTGAATGCCTTGCTTCAGCCGTAAATATAATAATATTTTACAATATCCAAGGCATAAAATGAGAACGCAGAAGACCTTATTGGACTGGGACCTAGCTGTTAACAACTTTTTCACTTCTCATAAGTAATCGCACTATACTCGACTTATAGATAGATAGAATCAACATATTCGTTCAATTCGCGGCTTAAATTGTAAAATAGGTATTGAAACAAGTAACCTGATATTCAATATTTTTATATAATTTTAGTATAAGAAATATAAATTAAATATTTATACATTTCATTACTGATTTCATCAAATACACACATATTATGGGATATAAATATTTAAGGGGCCAGCATTTTAGACAACTCTTCATCCTGCAAACATCCTTTCAAAAATTCATCTTGAGTTAATTGACCGTCGTTATTTTCATCCATTTTAGCAAATATATTTTTTGCACGCTCCTCTGCAGAATCAGCGGGACGATTTGATGAGCATGCTCCTAGCATGTCATAGATTGCCTGAAAAAATGTTACATCAAATTCAAAACAATTGATTACGATTAAAACAATGCAATTATAGTTTGTTATGTGAAAATTTGTATAAGATATTTAGCCAAACCCAAAAATTTTCGAGCTCAAATAAGCTCCTGGCCGCGGATGCTACCGAACATAGGAAGACCTAGGACAGCTAGAAGTCTACTTCTCGCGAGAGTTGTAGCCTCCATACTATTGTATGCTGCACCGATATGGGTATCAGCAGTAGTAGTAAGTAAGTAATAAGTAGTTAGTCAGCAGTACTCTGCGTTATTTCTAGATTCCGGACGGTGTCAGACGAGGCAGCCACAGTATTGATGGGCGTGTGGCTAGTAGGTATGGAAATATAAAAAATATACGTAGGCCGAATAGCAATGCTGTTTCAATGGGTCCTCCAAAGATCGGAGGGAGCAGCATCATTAAGAACTCATCAGGAAACGCGGCGAGCGAAAGAAGGTGGCTACTAGAATTAATTCCCAATCTAGAGCTATGGACTCGCAGACTGAAGGGAATAATGACCGTTTACCTAACGCAGTTTATTGCACGACATGTTGGCTATAGGAAGTATCTTCCTAGCTTCAGACACGATGACACTTCAGATTGCCCGAACTGCCAAATCTACTAATAGCCGTTTAAAAACAGAGTAACAGAAGAGATATGAGCCAGCTCGTTATGGGCATGCAGAGAGATCTCAGAAGATGCGAAAAGGAAGGCGCAGAATGAAGACTGCCTAAAATAGTCAACCCATGCCTGCGAAGTAATACTTTTTGGTGGCCCCTTACCCCTTTTTTAATGCGCTCAGGGTATACGAACAGCGAACACTCTACTCAAATATCCCTCAATCTAGTGTTTCCATTTTTTTCAACCCCATTCGTTTCGAATGTTTTACAGCAAATCATATTTAAGTATTTTTGTAATGTTTGTGATGTACCTGAACAATTTTTGTCATTTCTTGAATGTCAATAACACCATTTCCATCGACATCATACATTCTAAATGCCCATTTTAATTTTTCTTCTGGTGTGCCGCTAGAAGTAACATCTATTGCGAGTAAAAATTCCTGCGAAAGAAAGTGATACAAAATGGTATTGAAGTAAAATTCTTTAAAAGCGAGCAATGCAAAAGTAAAAACTAGGCAAAATCAAAAATTAATTATTTATCGTTTTTTCTCGCAAAGTATTCAAATTACCTTGCAAAATATGAAAATATTTACCACAAATAACACTAGCACCTGCTTCGTTTTAATAATTATATAATAATAAATAAATTCTTAATAATTAAGTTAATTACTTTTTGACATTTTCGATCATTTTGTGTTGTAATTTAGGACATAGTAGGCTTTTCCGATTAAATAGTGCCAACGGGGTCAGAGTTTATCATTGTCAATGGGTATTTTTAGTAGCCATTACTTAAATAATTTTTAATATTTTTAAATAAAAAATCAACTAAAAGAGGGTATTTCCATAGCATTAAGGAATAAATATAGATTAACAAACATATTAGGAGACTAAAAATTCCATTATATATGTATCGGTGCGGACACGGATCTTGAAAATGTCTACTTATTGCAATATCTGTTCAAAATGCGTTGTAAATTTCAACTATGTGTTTGCTTCTAAGCAAAAATGTCTCTCGACTGCATTCACAAATACTTGTATACTGACAAAACATGGTTGTATTGCTTAAGCCCAAATTATAGTACTTCCGTGTAACAGGTACAACACCTTAGGGAAAAAAAGGTGCATTTTTCATATGGCTGTCGCGATAAAACTGAATATTTTCTAATTATCTTATAGGCTAATTAAGTATTTTAACAAAAATTCATATAAATGTATCTGATTAATGTCAGCTAATTTCACTTGTACAAAAAAAAAATATTTGTAAGGAAATTGTAATTATACAAAAAAAAACGAAAGAAAAAACGAATACTTATAAAGCAGCTATTTCACAAAGCAAATGCTATTATTCAAGTAATTACCTTAAAGTCAATGTAGCCATTTTTATCCATATCGAATGTACGAAAAACATGGTCACAGAACTCTTCCGCATTTCCAGATGGGAAAAACATTTTATACATGTCAACGAATTTAGCAGGAGTCAAACGGCCGTTGGGACAATCTTGCTACACGAAAGGTAACAATGCATATTTTTATAAATTAAATTGTCCAATATAAAAAGGCTGTGCAAAACTCACCTTAAATCCTTTGTACCATTCTTTTATAGTGGCTTCATCATAACGGGTGTGGGTTTTCAAAAACTCCATATCTTCTTTTGTTAGGCGATCTTTACTACTTAAGCACCCCATTGAATATGTCGATTTTCACTTTTAACAATTTGATATAAATTTGTTTTTAATTTGTCAATATGATTCAACTCGCTATCTATTACGCGTTTTTCTCAGTATTTTATAGTATGTGGTTAAACGTTCAATCAATATTAATATATGTTAATAATATTGCATTGTGTTTACGATATGTATTCAATTTTTATATGGTATTTACATTGCATTTCTACTGCGAGTGCTTTAGAAAACTTTTTATTAAACTATTACCCAGTAAGTTGTTAACGCTAAGAGAACCGAAGGA
The DNA here is from genome assembly GCA_035045885.1 of Drosophila borealis. Classification (NCBI taxonomy): domain Eukaryota; kingdom Metazoa; phylum Arthropoda; class Insecta; order Diptera; family Drosophilidae; genus Drosophila; species Drosophila borealis. Next base: position 1,197,154 of record JAWNOR010000202.1, on the reverse strand, counting down.
CTAAAACAGATTGACTTATGCGCATGCGCAAAAATTATCTGTATACAGCCTGATTATTGAGTTACCAATTTTTATTTTCTGTACACAGTAATAACTTGCTGTTCCCGTCACTAGGGTTGCCAACCTAAGGTTATAATTCAACATGTTTTTAATGCCGAATACTTTGTTCTTCTTAATATTATTATTTATCTAGTATTCTTGCAATAAACACACTAAAATAATATGAACATTTTTATAATAATTCAACTAGATAAATTGGAGGTCAAAAAGTATTCGACTCTTCGAAAATATTGTTATATATTTTTAAGGAATTGACTTTTTTTGTGCAAGTCTCAACCAAAATTATTTCATTATTATATATGCTCTGATGTGAGATTATATTTTGTAGGCTTCAAAATTCAAAGTTGACTTTTAGAAAATATAGTATTACCTATTATACTATTTTTACCCTTCTCCAATGGGGTCAGGGTTTATTTAAAAAAGTGCATTTTTTACATCAATTAAAGATTCGCATAAATACGCACTTGGTTTTTTTTTTGGTTTTGGTTTTTTAAAATGCTTTCGCGCCATTGCACTAATTCGACCTACCGGTATCCCAATAATGAATTATACTGTATATATCAAATTTTGAGAGACTGACTCGGAAAACCTAAGAGATATGCTCAAAAAACGAGAATTCTATATTCATTCTTACAGATTGCTTGGAAACGGGGCATGCTATTGATAATTTGAAATCGCAATGCGCGGGTAGTAGGAGGACCGACATAATACACCGAGGAAAGAATAAATTATTTTTTTACTGTTGCGTTAGCAACGAATCGCAAGCCTTGCACAATCCAAACATCCTGAAAAGAGCCTTGTTTGCTATTTAATCAAGTCGACAATAGATTTAAATAAATTTCTGCTGGAATCGAGAAAATTTACGTTTGAAGAAGATTAAAATTAAGAATTTTGAGACTGAAGACGACACTTACATTAAGTATTTAATTCAGGGCATAGTTAAATAACTAGCTGATGCTACAGTATACACGATACATAATTCGATGCGAGAAAAGATAATATTAAGTTCTAGGAAAATGACAGCGCGAAAGCTTTAAGATATGCGAGTTAGAGTTGTTTTATTAATCTTATTTATTCTAATTGCTTTCTTTAAATTTAACATTTAAACTTGTGAGCTCGGCAAAAAAAAACACCCACTTAACTAAAATCGAGCAGAAAAATTCGCATATTAATTTGTAACTATGGATCAAGATCTAGTCGGTAGTGCCCGACTAGGAGATTCCTTGAACGTTCTAGTTCCCTTCAACACATACATTCAAAAAATCAGAACTACAATCACACACCCTGCCCATTGCCGGGCAGGTATTCAGATCTGTGTACACTATACGAGCACATATATACCAAATTTGATGTCTCTAGCTTTTCAAAGCTCCGATATATGGTCAACAATCATAATTTCAATATTGATTTTGATCGATTTCGGTGCGATTTATCTTTCCGGCATCTTTCGATAAAAAATGGGTTCAAGACGGATCGGTTTAGGATCGGATGGCAGCTGTGATATCAACATTAAAAATTATCAATATCAAACCGTGCAGATGTGCCAAATATATATTTATAAATTTCATGAAGACTTCCGAAGAGCAGTCAATATAATGGATTCAAAAAATTCAATTGGTTACAATTAAAAAAAAATAAGAGTCGGGATTGCCGGACTCAGAGATACCACAAGCTCCACGATTTCAGGGAAACTTGACGAGTTATTAATGATTTTAAATAAATCCAATCTTTCTGTACACCCAAAGGTCCCAGTTTTAAAATTACAGGTCTTTAGCTCTTACAGTCTGTAAGACGTATGGACGGACGGATTGGATTTATTGGATCGGCAAAGCCTTTCCTCGAGCTTAAAATTTTACTCTTTTAAGATAAGATTTAAATAAACAGTCGATAATGACGACTGTTGATAATTTCAGATTTAAATTTATCTTTGGAAATTAATCAATCATTTTAGTTTGATTTTTAACTGTGGTTTTCTGCTTCGCTAAATCGTGTAAATATTTTGATATTATGCCAACAAATTTACTTACAGGTCTGTTCCGGCTTATACATTATTTTTTTTTTTAGCAATTTGGTTAACGGAATATATCAGGGAATGATTCATACCAGCGTTCCATCTAGCCACATTTCTTTACTAAAAAATGGTTTAAGAATAAAAAAAAAGAGTTAATAAAATCAACAGAAAACCCTGATTATTTTCATTTTCACACACAAATATCGATGTTTTTATGAGCTCAAATTCGAATTGTTAGTCCCTGACCCCATTTCCACCAAGGAGGGATGGATTTACCGAAATGTGGATTTGAACGAAGATCGTTGAAAATGAAAATGAAAGTCAACTTAACAATTTGTATTCAATGAAAATCAAATGAACATGGAAATATATGAGTAATCGATCGATATTTAAAATAGGGAACACATCTGCTTTGTATCTTAAGAAATCAATATGGGGTCAGTTGCTAACGAGGTGTTAGAAAGCCAAAACTATTGTGTTTTCACATACATATATTTAGTTACATATATAGTAAGAAGCGGGTTTTCCTAATTTATATAAAATGTTTTCTGCAAATATATAAATTATGTATCAGGAGAACCAGCTGAGTCGATCCAGCCAAGTCCGTCAGCATGTTCACGTTGGTCTCAGAAAAAATGAGCTAGAGACTCCGATTTTGAATACAAGTTTTCGTAGATCATAGATTATGATAAGTTGAATTACGTTTTTTGAGCATATATCGCAGTTTATAAAAGTTTCAACATTAAATTTGAAATTTATCTTCTGATTTAAAGCACTCAAATCAAGAACATTAAATTTATTGGATGCCTCCAAACACTCCCTCCAAATAATAATAAAATCGCATAGGTATAGCTTTGCTTTTTGGAATACACACACATTTGGCATTATAAAAGATCTAGATATTTCATAAAAATCGGACAACAATCACACAATTTTTTCAGGAACACTCAATCGTAGTATATCGGACACACTAGAGTAGACCTCCAACCGAACCCAACTATAAAGACTACGATCCTTTATAATGGTACGTAAATCTTATGTTTAAGTCGTTTAACCGTTCTACTTCTACGCAGGTCTGTTTTTACGACCTCCAATATTTTTTGAGTCTGCCTTGCAAATTATGTTTTATACCCATCTTCGGCCATACAAAGCATATACCCTTGGTGTGCAATAATAGCCAGATTGATATAAACCTCTTCTTCTGTGTGTCCGTCCGTCTGTAAAAAATCATGGAACCCAGGAGGAAGATAAAAAAAAGCTATGCACAATCTCTGTGAATGTCTATCCATTTCATGGGATGGAAGGAAACATCTGGGCATGCTTTGTCTCCCCAGCTCAGATCATGGCTTCTTCAGCAAGAGCACCCTTGAGCAACTCTTAAAGACTCAGGCATAATATAACATCTTGATTTTGGTCCCACTCTATTCCTCCTTTGAGACTTTCTCTACTTATTATTGCGAGTTCACCGAAGGTATTAGGTAAATGTGTACATCCAAGTAAATCTAATTGCATGCGTTCAGTGCCCGTCGCCGACTCAACAATAAATGCTGATCAAGAATATATAACTATGTACATACATATATACATGCAAGTATCAGAGGTTTACTCCTTACAGGATATATGAGAGCGCTTGTGCGCGTTTTTTAAAAGGTAGTAGAAAGGGAACTATACATTTGAACAATATAACATATAACCAGCGCATCCTCTTATCATCTTACCCGCACGATAAATCAAAGTGAACTACACATTTACATTTAGTTATCCAATATTCGTTGAACAGAAAAGTTATGTTATTAAGCATTTCTAGAATAGCTTACATTAATCAATATTTCAAGCGGTACGTTTTGTTGACATAATTTAGTTGGGTACAATTATTTTTAAAACCAATATTCGAAATAAGGACAGTGTTTAATTGAGCATTACAAGGTCAAAATGACCTGATCCATTTGTTATATTTAACAAGTCGGTAATTATGGGAATATAATTACAATTGAGATTGGACAGCACGAACACGGCAGGTGATTAAAGGTGAAACATAATAACAAGCTAGTTATGCCGGAACCAGCTTTTCTTTTGCACAATTAGGGATATTTATTTGTACATGGCAATATGTACATATATGACTTATAAATAAACACCTGCGAATTTAGGGACACGGACATAAGCATATCTGCATGCAGTATACATATACTTATGTTCACACATATACACATACATTTAACGTACAAATAAACAAATGTATGTTTGATCACACACTTATTCGCCATGTACGAGCATTAAATATAACACGTCAAGTATAATTCCTACCTGTAACATTTAACACTATAACTAAATTTGCGATACACTCTTAAAGTAAACAGATTAACATATAATTTACTTAATGGCAAAACAATAGCTTGAGCAAAACACAATCAATACAATAATTTTTAGGGTGGCTTTTCGGGATGTTGGATAAGTATCGATATATCGATATCCAAAAGAGTGTACCGATATTTTAAACATATCGCTCACAACAATTATTATTGTATTAACATAATTTTTATATATGTAATTAAAAATAATTTATACATATAGACTAATACTAATAAAAATTAAACATATGCATTTAAATTTAATTTGACAACATTTTTGAATGTTGGTTTTTTCTATAGCTAATATTTATAATATATTTTTATCTTCCATTGGCATTAGATGCTAGAATAATAATTAGTATTCAATTAATAAATTATTTCTATAATTAGTTAATTTTATTAAGCTTCAATATTGCTTTTAATAATGTTCTCATTTATTAGGGACCATCTGAAGGTCGTAATTGTTGTTTTTAAATGGGAAACATTATTTAACAAATATGTATGTTCTTCATATTAAAACTTGATTTTAGAAGGATCATTTCTAGCTGAGCTGAATGATATATATTTGTCAGACTTTTTTAGGTTTTAAAGCTTCGAAGCAGTAAAAATACGATTAACAGAGAATTTTGACATTGGATCGATTGATCGAAAATCGATCGAATGTGACATCGCACTCAAACATGCTTCGGAGTTTCGGTGGGCTTATAAAGTCAACCATTTCGCGACCGGAACAGGAGCACAGATCTGGGCGCCTTCGTTTCAGACCCCTCCGTGTGTAGGTTTGACAATAAGCCAAGCCAGGTGGTTAAAACATCCAAATAAGTGGAGCCTGTACCGGTCAGAGGTGGTAGAAATGGTTTCGCAAGCAGTTGGATATTCAAATCGAGCAATGTCTCGGGCGCATGTAGCAGCCCAAACCCGCCTGAGTGTGGTGTCGCACTCCAGTTTCTAAGAAATAAATGTTCCAATTAAGCGTTGGAATAGCTTTGGCCTTGAAGAACCTGACCTTGGCTCGTAGGGTAAGCCAGCTCCGACCCGACTTAGGAGCAAGTCCATTTTGTCAAGTGTTTTTCTATTATTCCTGTTATCGTATCCGATCCTTCTCCTGTCACTCCTTGACATTAGGGGCGACACTGATCATGAGGCAAACCATCCCGGACGGGGTGCATTCCGGGGTGGGCTTCACCGACCAACACAGTGGACTCCTTTCCTTCCAAAGCTATTCATGGAACAGGGATATGAGCTTATTAAAGAAGACTGCCTGTCAGACCTTGTCCAAGAAAATTGCAGGACAGTACTTTGTCCTCTCTAAGTCGCTGAAGAGTGTAGCCTTCCATGTGGATCTAGCAACTGTCTGCAAAGACGGATCAGTCACAGTAGCAGAAAGTTAAGCACCGCGCAAATAATTGCAGCACCCCTGCGGAGATGGATGCCTGGTACTATCAATAGCATCGATGGGGGTGTCGCCGTCTATTCGGCGGATCTTAGCCGATGGTGCTTGGGGGCACGACCGCTCGCGAGTCCGACGCTCCCTATGGGCGACGTTGGAGCCATAGCCACGGACTTCCTTTCCAAACAAGGATGGACCCTCTTAATGCTCCGCAAATTGTATCGCACGCCGATGTCCTTTGAGGTATGATGTAGACAATCTATGTTGTGATTAATATCAAACATTTCTTTCAGCCAATCCACCATCACCCTGGGTTAAGAGCACTAGTCGCCGACCCTGACGCGACCTAAGACGCGGTTCTGGGTCTTGCAGGAAAAACGCTGGACTGAACCCGGTTGACATTGCTAGGCAAGAGATCATCCCATGAACTCTGACGGCCCTCGATAAATATCGCTATCATGATATTTACCATTCGGTTTATTTTCTCAGTGGATTTCTCTTGGGGACAATGAAAAGCAAAAAGTTCAGCCATTTGAGTGCCAGGTAATCCGTAATATTGTCAAAGCGGTACCCTACGAGGTAACATCGCAGCTTCCTGATTGACACTATCGCCAGGCACTCCTTCTCAGTGGTGAAATGGTTCTTCTCTTGCTTTCAGCAACTGCCGGATCGCATAAGCTATCACATGCTCCTGTCCCTCTATCATCTGTGTTAGCACTGCACGAAGGCTATCTTTGGGGGAAAAGTTCGAACTAGCTGGAAAAAGCACATTCTTTATTCCCTCGTTTAAACGACGGCCGGTTTCCTGTCTCCACCCCACGTCTATTTCTTGTTCTTCTTCAGGAGAGCCGTCAACGGCTCTACATGCGTTAAGAAGTTGTCTGCAAAACGCCTTTACGACGAAATTGTAGTAGCTGCGAGTACAAGGGACGGACAGCTGTTGCGAACAACATGTAAGTGATCTCATAAATAAACCTAGTCAGCGGGGGATTTACCATAAACTACATTTAAAACAACAATTACTTATAATAAACTGCCAGGCTACATAAATCTAGAATAAAATAGAATAAATATATTTTAAGAACATCCCGATAAAAATGGAAATAAGTGAACGCTTTAAGCAGATCGAGTAGGATTATTAATTTTTTGTTCTGAGTCGTAATGCAATAACGCAATAAATTAATATGAATAATTTTCTGCTTTAACATTCATTTTGCGTTTGATTAAAATGGGGTGAAAACATCTTTATAATTATACTTGGATGTCAATCTCATATTTCAAATAAGTAAACAAATTTAAAAAAAAAAAACCGAAAATTATAGCCTATTTTCAATGTAATTCACCTTACGGAATCGATTGTGTTAGTAAACGAGATTCGCCCTTTAATAACTAACCTAAAATGTTTCCATTGCCGTTCGCAAAGACAGTGTTGATAAACAATATCTGTGGTGTTAGCGCTCCAATTAGATTAGATATATAAGTAAATGTTCTTATTGGTTTATTTTTGGTTTTTATAAATTTCAGCTATTTGAGTAGGCGTACAATAAGTCTTAATAAATGACGACCCTACTTCGTGAACAAAATGTATTTGACGCAGAACCATGATTATTTACGAATTTAAATTTGGGTAGCCAATTGTTATGCAACATACATTTATATGTACATACATCCACATGAGCTCCACCAGTTAACTTACGTATTTCACTTGTATTTCAAACGTCCATCCGTAAGACCCTTTCGAGACCTCAGTATTGCAAATTACGGTAAAAAATGAGCAGTTTTTTAGTGAACGTGTTGCCAAAGGCACACACGTATGCCAGAAGTAAATGCAGTATTTATGGTAAGGTTCATTTTTCAGTAAAAGAAGTGCACGTATTTCTCTATGCTTATTTATGTACATTTAAATATATTCATGCATGAAAAAAATAACTGGCTAATGTTAATTTTAGGAGTAAATTGTATGAAAGCGTATTCTACAAATTGGGAGCCCAAGGAACCAATTGTGCGTACAAAGACAATACCTGGACCAAAATCAGCTGAGCTTAAGAGTCAATTGAGTGCAGTTCAGGTAAGTTTAAGTCGAAATAAACTCCCAATCCGGATTTAAAAATTAGCAAAAGTATTATACTTATTTACATATATGCCACGGCTTCGGTAAAACGTAAGAGAACATTTAAATTAGAACCTAAATCAGCTGTGTAGTTTTGTACCCAGTAAATATAGCAATTCAAAGTGGGACCCAGACGAGCAATTAAGACTCAAACGAACGGAAGCGTACATTAAATTAAACATAAGTCAACAACTAAATTGGATACGGGTTACTACTATATAATGTCATGGGCAGTGGAGGCGTAATATGAGACTTGCGCGAGGCGTAAGCTCAGAATTATGCTGAACGGCGACATAGAGTAGGACTAACTAGTAATAGTCATATATTAGGTAAATTGGCAAAATATAATAAATATCAATCTCTTTATTACCTGGCAAGTCAAACCGACAGCCATAAATCAAGTTACATATATTAATTAATTAACTAGATACTCGCCAAAGAGTCGGGCGATAACTTGTATGCACGTACACTCATATGATTTAATTGAAACTTTATTATTTATGCATGCATAAATGTATTCAATTTAACTATAGCATGGCGGTACATTGAAGAATTTATGTATGTCTATTATTCCCAAATGTGAACGTATGTACATAGTTTATTGGTCTACTTTATTGTCAGTCTGATCGAAACCCAATGTCTGATTGAAATGCCGTTTAGCGAATTTGATCGCCAGGTCAGTCTCAAATGCTTGAGCTAACTAATTGAAAGAAATGGAAAATTAATTTGGTAACACATCATAAATATTCAAAGATGGCGAAATGATAATAATAATAGGCACTCGGTATTATCAGAAATATAATCAAAGGCCCTGCCGATATGGTGCTGTCCACTAAATAAAGCAATCATTAACAGACTCTACTTTACGTACGCTGAGATACGGCTCATTTATTTAATTCAATAAAAACGTTCGACAATGCGTCAAGGAATCTTGACTACGAGGAGATCAACCGTAAAACTAACGCTCCTCAACAAACAAGACAATAATGTCTTACGACGGGACCTTGGCTTAAGGATTTAACGAATCCAATAGTTATAATTTTAATATAATGTATTTCAGAGTACGGGCACTGTGCAATTCTTTGCCGATTATGAAAAGTCGACGGGAAACTATATTTTTGATGTTGACGGTAATGCTTTACTTGATGTTTACACTCAAATTTCATCAGTGCCTCTTGGTTATAACCATCCGAGGCTCCTCAACGTATTTAAGGATGAAAACAATTTGAAAAGTAAGTTGATTTAATCATTCATTTAAAGTTAAATAATTTTTATTTACTATAAGCATATATAAGTTAACAAGTAGCCCTCGCATGATAAAATTTGATAAGTAAACAAAGCCTTAGTCAGGATTAAACTGGGCCATACTAAACAAAAAATAATAAATCTTGATATATTTCAGCTCTGATCAATAGACCAGCACTTGGTGTGTTTCCTGGAAAGGAATGGCCGGAAAAACTAAACTCGATCTTACTGAATATAGCTCCAAAAGGTTTGAACAAAATCACGACAATGATGTGTGGATCATGCTCAAACGAAAATGCTTTCAAGAGCATTTTCCTTTGGTACGTAACGTTGAAAACCCACTTTGAGAAACCTAAACATAACATTTTACCATAGATAAACTCAACCGATTCTTTCTATGTAATATAATAGTGCCATGATAATAAGTTATCGCTCATATATTAGGAGAATACTTTAATTAAAAAATTACGCATTTGATCAAGTTGTCAGGAAATAACTTAATATAAGGTTTTGCGTATATGTAGGGAGCGACACCAAGAAAGTCCAGAGTTGGTCAAAATATCTTTATAAGTATGTTGTATAATACCTAACTTACCCCATGGCATCTGCGTCTTCACCCGTCTCCTTGGAGACAAGACTTTTTAAGAAGGACAATGGTGCCAATTAGCCAGGTGCAGGTGCAGCGACATGTTATATGGTAGTCTGTTATTTTTGTCATCCCACGTTGATGATGCAGTGGCTTATGATGCAGTAACAAATATCAGCATTAGCTTCCCATTGTCATTATATATGCTGTAGCTGATATTTATTAAATCCGTTTTGAAGAGACTAGTTTCCTAGTTCCATTCGTATACATAGAACCTTGGTAGTTTGGATATTTGCCTCACAAGGTCTTAGGTACAGCTTATAGCTGAAAGCAATCAGCCCTACGTTTAAATATTAATGGTTACTACACAAAAATTTAAATACTCATGTATATTATTATTTCTTCAGGTACCAAAGTAAAATTCGTGGAGAAAAAGGATTCACTGCAGAAGAGATGAACTCATGTATGATTAATTTGCCACCTGGCGCCCCGAACCTCAGTATTCTATCCTTTAAAGGAGCTTTTCATGGCCGAACACTAGGAGCCTTATCTACCACACATTCAAAATATATTCATAAAATTGATGTTCCTTCCTTTGACTGGCCTATTGCATCATTTCCGCAATACAAGTATCCATTAGAGGACAACGTTGCGGAAAACAAAAAAGAAGATGAGAAGTGCTTAAGTGAAGTGCAAAGTCTTATAGAGGAGTATAAAAAGAAAGATAAGCCTGTTGCTGGTGTTATTGTGGAGCCCATACAAAGTGAGGGCGGTGACAACGAAGCTTCGCCTGAATTTTTCAGAGCTCTGCAGAAGATTTGTAAGACTAACGGCGTTGCGCTTTTGATTGATGAGGTTCAAACTGGAGGAGGAAGCACAGGAAAGTTTTGGTGCCATGAACATTTCAACCTCGAATATCCACCTGATGTGGTTACGTTTAGTAAAAAATTGCAACTTGGCGGATATTTCCACAATGACGACTTCGCACCAAAAGAACCTTACAGAATTTTTAACACATGGATGGGTGATCCAGGAAAAGTAATTCTTTTGGAAGAAATATTGAAAGTTATTAAAGACGAGAAACTAATGGCAAATGTTGAAGCTGCTGGCAAAGTTTTAAAACAGGGTCTATTAAACTTAGAAAGCGAATTTCCCCAACTATTGAACTCTACCCGAGGACGTGGAACATTCTTAGCTGTAAACTGCTCTAACTCCAAAGTAAGGGACTCGATAGTCAGCACATTAAGGCTGAATGGTATTCAAACAGGTGGCTGTGGAGACGTTTCCATTCGATTCCGCCCAGCTTTAATATTTAAAGAAGCCCATGCAAATATTGTTTTGGATCGATTTAGAAATGTTTTACGATCGCTGTAAGCTTATATATTATAAACAAGTGTGCTCTGAAAAATAAATATTTTATATAATCTATCTCGCCAATTCATCCAACGGTTACTTTGATTTTTAATCCTAAATGCCTAAGCATAAGTTAGGACAATTGTCTAACTAGTCTAACCATAAACTTTTGAAAGACGACTTTAACATGGGAAACTCACTAGCTTCCTTTTACATACATATGTTGTAGCAATAATTATTTGTAATTCGTTTGCAGACCGAAGGAGTCTCTTCCCTATTGAATTAATACCTTGGCCAACATTCGAACTAGCGGAGAGCTAGTTTACTCAAAGCTATACCTGACAACCACCGCCTCAGCACATGCTCCTGGAACATTGCAGGTGAAGAAGCTAATGTATGAGCGGGAACTATTGGCAATTGTTTAGGCTCTAAATAGCCTCCGAAATTTTCTGTACGGAGAGCTGAACATATTTACCGATAATCAAACCTAATTATAAGAACAAATAGATTTTCTATACCTAGTTTAGCAATGCTTTCATTGTCTGCATTGCTGTATTTGTCACATATCTGTTTTCTGGTAATGCGCTAAAACTAGGTAGACTGGGAGAAACTTACCCCATCTGCTTACATCATCGGCCGCTTGACGCGGGCCTCATGGCCTACAGTAAGGCTAATGTGCAATCTTTAGCGTGTACCCTAGTCATGTAGTCAGACTGAAGCTCCAACGGAGGTGTACCACTGATTGATTGTCCTTCCTCAACGCAATATCACAGTCCTAGTATATGAATCATCTACATATCAGGTCATCCACGCCCGTGGACTAGATTGTCGGCGGGAAATTACGTACAACTATGCCAGCTTAAGCATGTAACATTGTCGACGACTGCCCCTACCACATTTAGCTATTTCTCCTTCCACTTCTACCAGCAGGGTGTTAAGCTGCAATATTGCTATACTTAGCTCCCAAGGTGAGTTCAGGTTTGCAATTCTGTTTAAACACATACTATTTGCTTGGCAGGTGGGCCAAGTGGCCTTCTTCGCTGCTGAGTTGGGTGATACCTTAGCTAAGGTAGAGGAATTTTGTAATCCTCCTTTTTTCGTTTTTATTGATAAGAGTATACGTTTCGCTTTTCCAATAAGTTACGTAGAAGACGTCTACCTTCACACAGTAATCATTTAGAGGCGAATTTCACCTTCGCGAAACTCTCATGAACAGATTTATAAAAAGCTACTTTACGGATGGTGCGTAGATTTAAGATAGATCCGGAGGGACTACCTTGTAATAAATCTGTTAATTTGGTTATGTTTCGCACTGGGTGATCACTAAAAATCCCGATCTGTTTGGGGATGGAGAATCCTTTCTCAATATTCTCTGGAAAATCAGAATACATTTAATTATTATAACAATAAATGATTATTATTTAATAATGTGAATACGTTACGTTTCGAATTCAATATTTATACAATACACTTGTATCGAACTTTATTAAATTATAATATTAAGCCTTTAACGATTTTTGTTCAAATATATATGCCAGGCTCATCTGTTTATTTTCAAATATTATTCTAAATCATCAATGGCTCCATTTCCGGAAGTTTCTAAAATATTTGAAGAGGTCTCATTTTGGCTCGAGCGTGGTCCCGAAACCAATCCATCGCTGGATTCTGTGGCCCTATTACCGAATTCTTGCATTTTGATAATTAACATTGCAAACACTTGAGCCGGTAAAGAAGATTGAAGCACTTGCAGGAGGCGTGCAGGCTGGCCACATACAACGATGGCATTTGCTAAATGCTCGACGCCACTTTCGAAATCGCCGCGAGCTATCAAGGTTTCACCTAGCTGAATTTCTTGAAGGAAATATCTGAAATGAATCATAATATATTGTTCTCTTAAAGTTTAATATGCATAGAAAAATGTTATAATAGATTAAAAGCAAAAACCAACCTATATTATTAAAATCAGCGGGGTGAATACTCATATTTTAGTTTATTTTTGTAATTGAAAATAAATTAAGCAAGAACATTATAGTTGGGTTCAACGAACTTTAGGACTATAACCCCATACTAATTAATTTGAAACGGTGAATTAAGTATTTACAACGTCGTCACAATATTACTGGCTTGATCTTTATGGGTCAATTATAAGTCAAGTATGAGCACGCTATGATAGCCAAAGTGTCTGACGATGATTTACGTACGCGAGTATATATTTAAAAACATTTTCTCAAAAATCTGTACACATTTGTATACTTTACATATTGGGACTTTTTTAATCTTGCAGTTGGCCGTCAGCAGTCAGAATTGAAAACGAAGCTTTAAATCTAAATATTCTCAGTGCCTGAGCAAGTGTTAGATTTATTCCTTATATGGCTAAAGTGCAGAGTCGGCATATTTGTTCTAAAGGGCGCTATGTGACGTAGTAGCCCGATGATGAAAAGGTTTTACCAAGACTGCTTAAATTTAAAGATTATAGGGACTCTTATAACTGCTGACTTTGGCAGACATATCTGTATGGGTAATACATATAACATAGACGAAAGAGATTCACATACAAAAACTGCTTTCGATCAATCATTTGTGACTTATAGTAAAGCGATCCGATCTGGCTAAGTATCCGTGGTCATGTATACGTTAATACCCATGACATCATGACTAAACTCCCACACATGCTAGGCCTTATTCTTATGCTCTTGCTATGAGCAATACATTGTACCAACATCAGAATAAATAGATGCGATTGGAACAATCCACCAATCTAATGAAACATGTCGCACATTTGTTCATGTTTTCTGGGCTATTCAATGTTCTTAAAAATAAAAATCATGTTTTGATTGGGGTTTAATCAATCTACTATAGGAACAATCAATAGAAGGTATTACACACATCTGCTTTATGATTGACTAAAAGCGCATTTTATCTTCGCAGTGCATCACAATGTATTGTTGTTAACGCGTGAGTTTCAATTGGTTTTCATTAATCTATGTATGTATATTCATTTCACAAAAAGCCGCGAAAGCTAATAATCAAAACGTTTAAGTTAATTACAGGTATTAAAGATCGAGCCAATAATTTTGCCTATTCGTATAGCCTAGTCACCGATTGAGAGGCACTGCCTAGGAGATTCATTTGGATTACTAACCCATCAATCAAGATGGATATTTTTGCGAATCAGAGTATTGTGAACTGCATATTGCAAAGATCTTGCATGTTTTGTTATATCATATTATTCATAAAAATCAAATAGGAAACCAATTAGCAAATGTTTCGGAACTGTGACACTATAAAATTAAAACATTAACTGTAAACCAATCTAGATTCTAAATGGGTTGCTGTGGACATTGTGCACGCATGTCTTACACCCGTAATAATTGATTAGTATTAATGCAATAACTAGCCTGCGAGTTTTTAAAAACACTCGGTACATACACATGTATTTGTGTATGTATGTATGTAACATGACCGCACGCACGCACGTGCATCCTTCGTTATGTAATATAGAAATTGAATATGTGACAATTACCTTTCTATAGCTTCGTGGTCATTCAAATTTGGCATTCCTTGCTTGGCAGATCCAACTTTACGGTTGCGCCGACGGCCTATATATATTATAATTATACATATGTATATATATAGATAACAAAATGCACATTGTCGTACTCAATTTACTTACGATCGCGAACTTTTTTTTTGTAATCCGGTTCACTACGGCGTTTGTTGTCAAAATAAATGCAATAGCCAATAAACAATGTTCCAGCCAGACCCGCTGCAATTCCAATTGCAGTTTTGTTTATTTCAATCATATTTAGGCAGCAATTTTTTTACTCCATGAACCACACTAAAGCTGCCAAGCAATCGATTACTCTGTCGATAGTATCGATGGTCTTAAAATCTGTTATGCTGCAGTTGTTAAAACATCGGTCACGCAAGGTATGAACAATCGGCCGATAGTAAAATTGGAAACCAAATGAAAACAACGGAAACAAAACAAAATTTTTTCTGACAGCTCGAATGTGTCGAATTTAACTATACGCTTTCTGAATAAATTTTGTATGCGTTGTTTAAAAACAAAACATGATGTATCAGATGTCCAACTTGTCAGCTCAAATTAATGTTATAAAAACAATTCTGAAGTGATTTAATCCCATTTTGGCTTCCGTCGGATATAACCGCTTGGAAAGTTAATATTCTCTCAAATGGCGATCAAGATAATTGCAAAAACATAATGTCCTAAACTGGATTATAATAGCAGAAAAAAGATATTGGACAGACCGCCAACAATTACAAGGCTACGCTCGCGTCTGCATTTTTATATATTCTATATTATTTTATGAATTTTGGTAGAATCTCCTCTTCCCCAGATCGCGTTTGTATGTGTACTTGATTCGCCAGATATATCTGATAGTACCGTCTGGTTCTCAAACGAACTGCTGAGATTAAATCTCTTCCATTTGGGAGATTGCAGGCTAACCTTAAGCTTGCATTGCCTGGGAAAGCCTTCACGGACCTGCTGTACACGCTCGCTAGCAAAGTTATTCAAAGCGTTCCTCTGGCTTGTCAATCTAATGGATCAACAACAGCCGATAATTGACCGGAAAGTACTGGATCCTTAGTAATGCATTATAGATCAACACAATAAAAAAAGTTCGCTCGGTTCGGTAGAGACTTCAAGGTGGTATGGCATATCTTATCATGCCGTGGGGATTTTTTTCTGGGCAATTGTTTGACGACGTCGACCACGCCTTCCACTCCTATAGGTCTTGTTAGCAAGTCCATATGCAGTGGGGAGTCTGATTGAAAGTATTCTCCAGTCGTGGTTTTGGTTGGCACATTCCGTAGAGGTTTCCACTTAAGAGACCCCGTAGTCTTTTCCAGTTTCTGCTCAAAGTGCTCTACTCTCTGGTGCTTTACTTTCTCCACCTTTATGCTCTTTCTCTGTAATCTGATGAGTTCCCTCGTCTCTCTATTCTGACAATAGAGAGTTGAACTACGTGGCGTTGTGATTCTAATACGCGGCTTCTTGGATTATTCTAGTCAAAAGGTCGACAGATTCGTTTACAGATCCACGTCTAGGTGGAGGGACGTGTCCACCTTTCATTGAAAAACAGGAACTAGAACAGGAATATATGGAGAGCAGCCTATAGTTTGGCAAGACAGCCGTAGGTTGTGCATTAAAGTCTATAGTTATTGCTAGTGGATCGATTTGCAGTTCCCAGGAGTCTGAGATTCAACCGACATGTAGTCCTTGATACAAAGCAAAGTCTAAGTGGGATGGACTTACTCTATGGCCATAGGGATACCGCGTCGGGGTACCTCTCAATAGGACTTTTGCTGCGCGGAAAGCCAGGCACTGCAAGCATTGCGCCTCTGGGGCTGATATTGCGGCCGCCCCACAGCCAAAGCTGCGCAGAATTGAGAAATACTTTAAAGTCATTGAGCTCGGTTCTACCATTGGGCCAGGCCAGTATCCATATTCCCTGTAGAGAGCTGAAAGGAGCAGTTGGCAATCGCGACCAACAGGTAGAGCTTTACATTTTCCTCCAGAAGACTCGCCTGACGCTGTTGTGGTTGGGCCCTCTGCTTTAAGCTGGGCCTCTCCTATCCGCAGAGCACTGGGGTTTTGGTGTCGGAAGTTGTTGTTGTGATTAACTTGATTGTAGCCGTTGTTGTTGCTGGTCTCTCTTTTGGTTGGCCTAAAGGCCCTGAAGCGTAAGCCCCATATGGCAGGGAATTGGTGACACCCTGGAGGGCACGACTCAGTTTTGTGGGCCGTTTGTTGTTTTTCTTTGTGATAGATGGAATGCCTATCCTATCACATTCGGAGGAATTTGTGAATCTGGCCGCATCTCGGGCGCATCGAGATTGCATAGAATTGGGCAGTTTGTTCCTTTAATGTACATTCGTTCCTTGGTGGACCATAGGGCTTATCCGCGTAATTTGTTATTTAATGCTGTAGAACTCAATTTTGAGTTCACCAAGCTATAGACAAATAGTTCTTCCCCAAGGATTTTATAGTCGTAAGAGATAATAGGAATTTCTTAGCCAGCATTTACTTGGCTTGTTGATTGGAACGCAATAGGGGCCGGGACGTTGCATGTTTGAACACCGCTCTATGTGAAGAACCAAATCTAGATTTCGATTGACATAACCGTTTTTAATGTTTTGTTTCAATTTTGTTTGCAATGGATTAGGGAATATGGAGAGTATTTCCAACTTGATTATTTTCGGAAGTCGTTCGGGTTAATTTCTTCCAGTCTTTAAATTTCAAATTAGCTTTCTCGGCAGAATAAAGCTTGTAAATATTTCCTTCAGAACGGGTTGTGAGGAAACTGAAACTTGGCTAATGTTAGTCCTTTTAATATTTCACCATGGTTCTGAAAGAAAACGAAAGTTAATTTCCCTTTTTCGGAAAATTCCTGTAAAACGGTGAAAGGATTGCGACAAAACTGAAACTTGGCTAACTTTCGTCCTTTTTATATTTCCCCGTGGAAGCAAACTCGAAAATATTTCCTTCAGAACGGTAAAAGATTGTGACAAAACTGAAACTTGGCTAACTTTCGTCTTTTTAATATTTCTTATGGTTCTCAGAGGAAACAAATATTCATTCCAAAAGATTTTCCTTTCTTGGATAATGAAGCTGGAAAATATTTTGGACGAAACGGTAAAAGGATTGCGACAAAACTGACACTCGGCTAACTTTGGTCCTTTTCATACTTTTCCAAGTTTCTGAAAGGGAACGAAAATTCATTCTAAAAGTATTTCCCTTAAGAAGGTGACAGGAGCTACAACAGTATTTCTCCATGTTTTAGGGAATAATGGGAACTAAGATTCATTCAAAGGGTTTCTCTAAGAATACAAGGGGAACATTTTTTATTTAATTCTTTTTCATTTGTCAAAGTAAAACAATTTATTTAGGTTGAAAATATAAAATTAGCTGGGCAAGCCGGATATTCCGGCTAAATATACTAAATGTATACATCCACATGCACATATATATATTATATATATATATATATATATATTAATTTGTTTATGAATAGGAATTTTACTGTTTTCTTAACGGAATGAGAATATGATGGTTTCTCGAAATGTATAAAAAAATATAAATACTTTCACCATTTATATTGTAAGGACTTGTAGGGGTATTTTATACTGCTGCTAGTTCCCCTTAAAGTATGTAACAATATTTTTGCTACTTTTATTATGAGCCCGAACACGAACCTATATAAGACAAATATAAGACCTCTTATGAAACCACTATTCTTGAGTATAAGACCAGTTTTATATAAACTCCGCATACTAGATTGGTTCGATGTTGCAACATGCAAATGTTATGTTGTAATGAAATGTAAATGCAACTAAAATGTTGAACAACAGAGCGTAAACAGTAAAATAACACACACACCCATGTACACATATTTCTAAGGCTACTCTCTTTGGTATGGTCTGTTAATACGAGTTAAGTAGGTAAAAGGGATTGATACTGTTCGTTCACGTTTGACCATCGAGTCAGAAACCCGCAGTTACACACTCTGGCGCAGTTCATACGTGCGGTCGTACGTCGCGGACGCTTTGAAAGCAATTCAACGAGCTGTGCGTGCGTACATACATACATAAATATAATAACGCTTTGATTTCAATAATCACTACAGCGATGTGTTTTGCGTGGTTTCTGTGAAAATAATTAATATTTAAAAAGTATGAAAATATTGTTCAAAAATACATACACACATATAATTTTATTACAAAGTGCATACAAATTGATGCGTGAATGCATGTTAATATGTTTGCATGTTCATAAACTATAAATTTGTGTTGCACCAATATTTTGAAAGAAGCGATTTGGTGATCTAAATGAAATAGTCAATTTTTCATAATTTGTAAGGTGCATTAAAATTTTGATTCATTATTCATGCATATGCCATTTGTTTGTTTTAATTTCGTTTGTACGTACATACATACATACTTCATATATATATATATGAATGATTGTATGCACTCTGCTTGTGTAAGTGTGCAAGCTAGCTAGCTTTGTTATACTAAGCTAAGCCGCCACATGGCATGTTTTTAATTCTTAAATATTTTAAAAAATTCGGCAACCTATTAACAAATTAAAAGATTACAGCTTACAATTGAAAATATCAGATTCTTGGTAACTCATAAAATACACATGTAATTTTATAAGCCGTCCTATATGTCTGGCAACGCCAAGATCGTGAAATGTGTGGTAAATAATCGATAACTACCGATCTACCATCGTTAACTTCGTTCGCGATAGAGTGTTAACATTATTCACCCACCAGTCATATGCATACATACAAACGCGCATATGTTTGTTTGTAAATATTTCGAACAAGTGAAAAACCAATTTTTGTATAATGTAAAAGTTAAAGGCATCAATGTAAACAGTGAATCCTGTTAAATTTATAAAGTGTGTGCCATATCAGTTGTTCATAATTTAATTTGCAATATGTGCGCCACGAATTAAATTATTTAAATTCTTAATCTCGAACATAGAATTCGACAACAAAAAAGTTGAGCTAAGCTTACAAATGCAATGCATGGATGTACCTCAATGCAGCTTAAAATGTTTTCAAAACAAAATTAATAAAAATAAATGAATGGTGCTTACCTAACGAAATATAACAGAAGCAAAGAGAAATCGCCGGCACAAAACTCGTCCAACAGCAACATCTGTCCGTGCACTTGCCCAGCGATTGGGGCACAGCCAAAATCGTTCTTGTAACTTAAAGTGCGTATGTATGTAGCTACATACATATGTATGTATGTATATATAAATACATGACAACATTAACAACAAACTGTCATACCTGTGATCGGACTTTTTTCTACCATTTTAAGTTAGTGTGAGTTCGGTCTGTTATTTCTGTGCAAGCATTTTTTTGTGTGAGGAGAGAAACCAATATGTAAAGCCTTGAATAATTTAAAATGGTTTTTGTGAAGTGAGAATAATTCAGCTTGAGCTACATATCTATATACTTTAGTACCCTGCTTGCAAAAAATGCCCCGAATTCAACACAGCAACATCTGAGGACTTTTAAAAGTTATTTGTCAAAAATAATTGCTACCAGATATTTTTAAAAAAGTGATGAGGGTTCTACAATTTTTCAATTAAACTCCGTAAAAGTGTTACCAAATGTTAAAAGCAATTAACTTGTTGATTAGGATATTAAAACAAAAATGTATATTCACAACCTGAATAAAGATAACTTAACAAAGCTATTCATAGCAAGGCTGCAAACCGATTTCTGAATCAAACCGGATTGAATCCCAGACTCCAACCTTTTAGTTACCATTAACTGAACCCTAAACCGGATTAGCTGCAACCGAACCTATAAAAATATGGTTTGATCAAAAACTTGTTATTTGGATAATTGAAGTGCATGATTAATAATAGTTATTTCTTGAACCTGGATAAGAAGGATTTAATGTTTTTTTTGCAAATGCATGCAATAAGCAGAAGGCAGCCTTTTCCTTATGGGGATAAAGTATGAATAGCATAAATAATCGAGTCGATCTGTGGCCCCATCTTGTGATATGTGCATGACCCTGAGTAGAATGGCGGGATCTGCTTCTTATGCTCCGATGAACAAATTAAAACCCATATCGCCATATACAAGAGTCATCGATCAACAGGATCGCTAGCGACCTACAAAGGGAACGTGATAGCAGGAGGATTAAAAGAGAACATTTACCCAAGTACATCACCCTTAGGCAGAACAACCACGCCCACCCACCTCCCCTCAATCCGGCTACCAGACAGCTAAATTATATCAAATACGTAAACTAATATACCAAAGAAAAGAAAAAATCTTATATATATTGATAAAAACCCGGGCATTCGCTATGAAATTATATGGCGCTTATGACAAGGCGGTTTGTATTGTAGTTCTTCATATGAATCTATCGAAATTATCTCTAGCCTCAAGAGCTCCGAAATTAAATGGCGCGAAGAAGTCAGACTGAGGCTGAGGCTGGGTGAAACAAGCCAAACCCGCCCGTTTGTATGTCGAGTATGAGGCTGAAGTACAAACTGCACGTTTTGTATACAGGTTGCAGATCTATTTTGTATTCCCTTGGTGACTTTTTAGACTTCATAAAGTAGTCAGTCTGTCTGTTTCTATAACAAGTCGGTCAGTTTTGAAGCTATCGTTATTGTCATACATCGTATATGTAATTACCTTAGAAACAAATTTTCAAAAATTAAATACCTGTAAAAAAAACCTTTAAATATAACTTGACCAAACGTGGCATTGACCTACATATGGGAAAATGTGAATATCGGACTTCTACATCATATAGTTATATTCTATCTATATAATCAAACAAAACTGATATTTTGATAAACTTCTCTGTTTTTTATGATATCTTAACCAAACGCAGCAATTACGATCTTTACTGTTTTTTAACAACTGCAAAGGCGATTCTAGTCTTTTATATAAAAACATTATATAGGACATTGAATCTTTGTAAACATGCTTTATTGTTTTAGATGATAGAAAATGTACAATACAAACATTTCTTTTGGCTTATAAAGTTTGTTCAAGTTACTAGAAAAACAAAAACTTGTTTAAGTATTGGTATAATTATTCATTTGGGATTCGATAAAGTAATCCGATGCAGTTGTCTCGATACAAAGTTTTACTGTCATTGTAAACAAAAGAAGAATATTTACACTGCACGTTGCAAGATATAAATATTTGACAATGTGCAAAATCATATGCGATACATAGAAACCTATTTATACCTTTACATCCGTAAAGAAAAGCAGGAAAAGTTGTTAACATTGACAGCCATTTACTTTATCACAACTTGAAATTCTTCATAGAATTTGATTTAAAATTTATAAAAGTTCAGTTAACCTTAATCAGCATGTAGTCTTTATAAAATCGAATTCATTTGAACTATTTTAATTATTAGATTCAAGTGAATTCAGCTAAATGATGTCTAAGAAAAACATTTAAGTTATTTCCCCGAAGCTATCGAAAATGGAGGTAAAGGGGATACAAGTTTTATGCAAATGTATGTAACAGACAGAAGGGGCATCTCGAGTCCCGTAAAATGTATATATTCTTGTTCAGCATCAACAACCGAAGCGATTGAGCTATGGTCCGTACGTATGAATACGTCAATCTAGGGAAAACTAAGAGTTTTAGAGTTGAAGTTTTGAACATAGCTCGACCTATAGATAGATAATCGCAGATCAGATAATCCGCCCCAATTCAATGAAACAGATATGGAAAGCCTTTTCTTGAGCTTATGAGAGCTAGGAGCTCTTTGGTAGAAGGGCTCTCGCTATCCCTAGACAACGCATTTGGTTCTTGGACTTTTTCTAATGGATTAATAGATGCCTCATTTATGCTCTGAAAATTGCATAAATATCGCAACATAAACAGGAATAACTAGCAGTTCCGTTTTGTTTTATAGTATATATTTATTTTGTATATAGAATAGATAGATGACTTTAGCTCGTCCGTATGCTCAAGGTATCTGTTAGTCAGAAACACCCGGCTAGGGTAGTCTGGCTTGTAATATTTTTAGAGATTTTTTGAGGCAACTGATTTGTGTTTAAGGTTTGGTTCATAGTAAAAAAAATTAATTGAAATACCGAGTTTGCACTGGCAGCAATGATTAATTTGGCAAAAACATTTAACAACTAACTTTTTAACAACTACTTAGCTAACTAGTTTTAGAGAAAAGTGTTAAAGGTGTACGATTTTTTGATTATTCTTTATTTTTAGGACTGAATACCATGTGGACAAAAATAGCTAATGTCTAATATGCATTTAAACAATTATGCCCAAACGGTTAAGAGAAAAAAAGCCTTTTTACTTCAGTGGACATCACTAATAAGTTTTATCTGCCTAATTCAACCTGCATTTTCAACGGACGACGGCGATGGAAGTCCACTCCTTAATCAGAAGTCGCAATTCGATAAAAAGCCCGACTTTCGCCACCAAGTCTATAATGTTACGATACCGGAGAACAGTCTGGGCAAAACATACGCTAAAGGTGTATTACATGAGGACTTGGCCGGAATTACGGTTGACGCAAGATACGACGTTAAATATAGAATAATAAGCGGCGATAAGGATAAGCTCTTTAAAGCCGAAGAAAGACTTGTCGGCAACTTTGCCTTCTTAAGTATTCGAACCAGAACTAGCAATATCGTCTTGAACAGGGAAAAAACCGAGGAATATAATCTGAAAGTTCGTGCGCATATTAGCTATACGCACGGTAAAAACATCTCGAGTTACGAAACCGAAACGGCGATTCATGTACAGGTGTTAGACCGAAATGACCTGAGTCCATTATTTTATCCAACTGAATATGCGGTAACCGTTCCTGAGGACACTCCAAAACACCACAGTATTTTAAAAGTTATTGCGGATGATGCCGACTTAGGGATCAATGGCGAAATCTATTATAGTTTCTTAATGGACAGCGAAAACTTCGCCATTCACCCGACCACTGGAGACATAACCATCCTGAGGCAGCTTAACTATGCTGACAATTCACATTATGAGCTCACGGTTCTGGCCAATGACAGAGGCTCCGCCATTAACCAGCAGCACCATCAGGCCAGCAAAGCGAGAGTCTCTATAACTGTGAAACAGGTAATTACAATAAATGAGTTTGTACAAGTAATGGGCCTATATTAAGTACACATATTATTCTCGGTTCGCTTAGTTATTACAACTTTACTACTACTTAAAGTAGATTTTTAATATGGGCTTTCGTCTATCATACTGAGACAACCAGAATATAAACAAATACAAATGACGACTGTGTAAGGCAGAAAGGATGTGTGTTACGATAATTCGGAGTAAGGTGCAGAGTGTCTCCAGTTCGGAGACTCTTAAAGAGAGCACGTATTAAACACAAAAGAGATTTCCAGAAATTTGAATATTTCCCAAATTAAATTATAGAAGTCATTTCAAAATTCAAGCAAACACTTTATTACCAGGAGAAGCCGGCTTAGACTTTCACTATATCTATACTACCCGGCGTTGCCCTGCTTAGCCTTTCACTATATCTATACTAGCAGGTATTACTAAGAGTTGGCCGCCTTGGTCTTTCACTATATCTAGTTAGATTACATTATAATTTAGTTCGATTTGATAGAGCGAATAACATTTTATAACTCCGGGATTGACAAGGCTCAAAATGGGTTCGTTGGAACAAACTGTGTCAACAAACACCACAGCGTCAATTTCAAAAAGTGGTTGGGTCAGCAGGAAAAAAATTATAAATGCTTGCGAAAAATATGTTTTATGAATCAAGATGAATAAATATTTGAATGAATAATACTAGTTTCCAACTCAAAGTTTTAACGCTCTCGTTTTATTTAAGTTTTTGCGAAAAAACAGAGTAAGATTGCTTTCTTTGTTAGTGCGCGACTACGAAATACCCTGTATCCAGTTTCTAGCAGCCGTTACTTACATTCTTACTTATATGGACACAGGCCTCAAGTTTTTCTTTGTCGCACCCTTTTCATTATAGAATGGGTAAAAAGTATATATTAAAGTTTTGTAAATCTTTGTAACAAGCAGAAGGGAAGGAAACGTTTTATAGATCAAAGTAAAGAGCAAAGAATAAAGAGCTAGATGCTTTGTATTTTGAATGTGGATTAAGCATGCTCTATCAAAAGTTCTACCAAAGTCCAATATCATAGGGTATTGCCTAGTTCCCCCACAATGCTACAAATAGAGAAGCAATAACTTCTAGTTTGTAACTGTTTAATTTAATTATATTAATGAATTATGTTAATTGTTTTATTTCACTTTTTTGCACCGTTAGGTTAACCTAAACGCACCCGAAATATATGCAAAAACATTCTCGAGTGTGATACCAAATTCAGGTTCTCTGATTTACGGAATAGTAAGAGTAAATGATAAGGATGCTGGTAAAAATGGAGAGATACAGAAATTGGAAATATTGGACGGAAATCCAGATGGTACATTTCAGTTATTGCCTGCAGAGACGAGAGACGAGTATTATATAGAACTGAATAAATTCGCAAAGTTAGCTGAAGAACACTTTGCCTACAACTTAACACTGCGAGCCGAAGATTTTGGCACACCCTCCAGATTTACATTTAAAACAGTTACGATTCAGATACTGCCGGAAATCAAAAATGTTCCCATATTTACACAGGAAATTTACGAAGTCTCGATACCGGAAACAGCTCCGATCAACATGCCAGTTATAAGACTTAAAGTTAGCGATCCCGATTTGGGAAAATTTGCTTTGGTTTATTTGGAAGTAGTCGGTGGCAACGAGGGCGGCGAGTTCCGTATAAATCCGGATTCTGGCATGTTATATACACAAAAGCAGCTTGATGCCGAAACTAAATCCAGCTACACATTAACTGTATCTGCGATTGATCAAGCGGACGTGGGATCCCGGAAGCAATCATCTGCCAAAGTGAAAATTACCATCGAGGATATGAATGATAATGATCCGATATTTGAAAATATGAACAAAGTTATATATATAAATGAAAATGAATTGGCCGGCTCATTCGTGGCAAAGCTCACAGCGAGGGATAGGGATTCTGGTGAAAATGCATACATATCCTATAGTATAGCAAATCTAAATGAAGTTCCATTCGAGATAGACCACTTTTCCGGAGTTATAAAAACAACTAACCTAATTGATTATGAAACAATGCGCAGAAACTATACACTCCTCATACGCGCTTCAGATTGGGGATTGCCTTATAGAAGGCAAACTGAAATTGCACTGGAGATTATTGTAAAGAATGTGAATGACAATAGGCCGCAATTTGAGCGAGTTAACTGCTATGGAAAGGTGATCAAATCTGCTCCAATTGGCTCTGAGGTGTTCACTATTTCGGCAATTGATCTTGATGTGGGAGATGTGATATCATATCGGTCAATATCGGGCAATGAAGATGGCTGCTTTAATTTGGATTCAAACTCGGGAACTTTTTCCATTGGCTGCAATCTCATGGATGTTGCTGTCAACGATCGAGTCTTAAGAGTATCGGCCACAGATGGGACTCACTTTTCAGATGAGCTGAGTATCAATGTTCATCTCGATATGGATTACTCAAGGGAACAGATGAATTTATTGCACGGGTACGGGACATTCGAGTGTCGGGAAACTGGCGTAGCAAGAAGACTGGCGGAAACATTAGCGTTAGCCGAAAAAAACAACGTAAGAAATGTCTCGTTTCTTGAAGTAAACGACCTGGCACTGACGCCCAGCAGATATGGCCAAAATATCCATAAACCTGAAATAATAAACTTTCCTCAAGAGCTTACCCTAAATGAAAGTGTTCAATTGGGAACAACGGTAGCTGTGATCGAAGCCAGAGACCGAGATTTGGGATATAATGGAAAACTTGTATTCGCGATTGCAGACGGAGACTACGATTCGGTATTTCGCATTGATCCCGACAGCGGCGAGCTGCAGATTATTGGCTACTTGGATAGAGAACGCTTAAGCGAGTATATTTTAAATATAACTGTCTATGACCTGGGTCACCCGACCAAATCGGACTCGAAAATACTCCCCATAACAATAACCGATGCAAACGATAATCCCCCCGTCCTACAGAAGTCGTTAGCTACCCTTCGCCTAACAGAAAATGCCCCAAAAGGAAGTGTCGTGTATTGTGTGCATGCAACCGACGCAGATCTGGGAATAAACGCAAAAATAACATATACCTTAGCTGTGGAATTAAAAGAATTTACTATTAATAAAACAACTGGCTGTATTGTTTTGAGTGAGCAATTAGATCGAGAGCAGACAGATAAATATGAATTACACATAATTGTTAAAGATTGTGGGGATCCTGTATTGTCAGCGGAAGCAGTTGTATATATTTTAGTTGACGATGTTAACGATAATGGCCCAATATTCGGGGTGCAAGAGTATATGTTCAAAATTCGCGAGGATGTGCCTCGTGGTACTGTTGTGGCTGTTATCGAGGCAATTGACAAAGATGTGGGTGAAAATGCAGAAATACTCTTCTCACTCAAGGAGGATACACAGGATAAGAATCTGTTCAAAATTGATAAGCACTCTGGTGCCATACGCACCGAAGGTTATTTAAACTATGAAAACCGTCAAGTACACAACCTTATTATAAGCGCAATAGATTGTGGAGTTCCTTCATTAACAGCCGACATGCCCATAGTGATAGAAATTATTGATGTCAATGAAAATCGGTTCGCTCCAGAGTTCGAAGACTTTGCTTATGAGGGCAAAATAAGAGAGAACATGCCGAAAGGCACTTTGGTCATGAACATTACCGCTAGGGATATGGACGGAATGGATATAAATGCGAAGATTTCTTATTCAATCACTGGTGGAGATGGACTTGGAATTTTCTCTGTTAATGATCAAGGTAAGAAGCAAGAAATTGAAGCAAATGGTTTTAAAATAGATTCTTCTTCCTTAGGTTCTATTCACTCTTTAACCCAACTTGATGCCGAAACGAAGAACTTTTACTGGTTAACTTTATGCGCTCAGGATACTGCGATAGTGCCTCTTAGTAATTGTGTCAAGGTGAGCATTTATTAATAATCAATCCTGGATAAATAATAAAAGTGTTTTGCTTCTCTTAGGTTTACATCGAAGTTGAAAATGAAAATGATAACATTCCATTAACAACCAAACCAGTCTATTATGTAAATGTAACTGAGGGCACCTCCGGAAAAACTGATATCATTCAACTCAAAGCAATAGATCCGGACATTGATCCTTTACAAACAATTACCTACAGTATTACTTCTGGAAACCATGTAGGATACTTTGATATAGAGCCGCATACAGGTGAGTACAAACAGAAATTTAAAAAAAATATCATTTTAAATGTACAAATTATATTTTTTATTTAGGATTGCTTAAAACGACGGAACGTAAGCTAGACAGAGAGAATCAATCAGAACATATTTTGGAGGTGAGTTATAAAATAATAATAAAGAAAACCAGATATAACAGCTATATAGATAGGGATTTAGAGTTTTACGACGGAAAGTCGCGCAGTACAAAAACGAATACAGACTAAGACAAGACCATCTACTTATTAAATATCTTGAAATAGAGAGTTTAATATAAGAAAGAGGATGCTATTTAGTTACGGTTGCCTCTACTGAGAGTTTTCAATTCATGCTTAAATTTATAAATAAATATTACCCCAAGCATTATTTAATGAATGTATAAAGAGAGAAGATTAATGAGTGGAAGGAGAATAATCATTGACGCAACATGGACACCAGGATCCAACTTTAACTATGGAAAGCAATTTTCTATTGAAGGCAATAACTTGGAATTTAAAACAGTTGGGACTTAGAAGGTTAACTTTGCAAGAGGACTGAGAGGCTTCTATTTTTGCTTCTATATATATATTTATTATGCTACAGGACGTAATCCCTTGACATACATACTCATACCTTATCATATAATAAATACCTTTTTTAATTTTTTTGAATGAAATACAAAAAATGTACTTAATGCTCGCTTAAGAAAATCTTTGTTAAAACGTAAACTTAATGTCTTTCAGGTATCCATATCTGACAACGGATCTCCCATATTGACGTCTACTACGCGTGTTGTGGTGTCCGTTTTAGACATAAACGACAATAGCCCAGTATTTGATCAACGTGTTTACAAAGTTCAAGTTCCTTCAACGACAAATATGAACGAATCTATATTTCAGGTGCGTATAGGGTGCTTAAGTTAATCTTTATATATAAAACTGTTGGTCCTGACTTACTGATTGCTGATCAACGCACAGATTTTAAAGTTTTTTAATCTTGGTCAAAATCCATGTGAAAATTGTACCTTCAAATGTCCTGTACAGACATAGTTCAAAATTTCCCACTCCCATAACTCGGTCAAATCTCATCAGATTTTCATAAGGTTTGGGTCTTTGTTCATGGTTTGGCCTCTTTATCAATTTGGCATCTAAATCTGACAACATCATTCTGGGTTAAAATTCATGTGAAAATGGTACCCCTAAATATCCTATATAGACATAGGTCATAATATCCGAAACCCATAACTCTGTTAAAACTCAACCGATTTTCATAAAGTTTGGGGTTTTGTTGATGGTTTGGCCTCTTAATCAATTTGGCATCTAAATCTGGCAACATTATTTGTGGTCAAATTTCATGTGAAAATGGTACCCCTAAATATCCTAT
Organism: Drosophila borealis; assembly: GCA_035045885.1. Classification (NCBI taxonomy): domain Eukaryota; kingdom Metazoa; phylum Arthropoda; class Insecta; order Diptera; family Drosophilidae; genus Drosophila; species Drosophila borealis. Next base: position 1,167,851 of record JAWNOR010000202.1, on the reverse strand, counting down.
ATAGACATAGGTCATAATTTTCCCACCCCCATAACTTGGTCAAATCTCATCCGATTTTCACGAGGTTTGGCTCTTTGTTAATGGTTTGGCCTCTTTATCAATTTGGCATCTAAATCTGGCAACATTATTTGTGGTCAAATTTCATGTGAAAATGGTACCCCTAAATATCCTATATAGACATAGGTCATAATTACCGAAACCCATAACTCTGTCAAAACTCAACCGATTTTCATAACATTTGGCTTTTTGTTAATGGTTTGGCCTCTTAATCAATTTGGCATCTAAATCTGACAACATCATTCTGGGTCAAAATTCATGTGAAAATGGTGCCCTTAAATGCCCTATATAGACATAGGTCATAATTTCCCACCCCATAACTCGGTCAAATCTCATCCGATTTTCACGAGGTTTGGCTTTTTGTTAATGGTTTGGCCTCTTTATCATTCTGGGTCAAAATTCATGTGAAAATGGTACCCCTAAATACCCTATATAGACATAGGTCATAATTTCCCACCCCCATAACTTGGTCAAATCTCATCCGATTTTCACGAAGTTTGGCTTTTTGTTAATGGTTTGGCCTCTTTATCAATTTGGCGTCTAAATCTGACAACATCATTCTGGGTCAAAATTCATGTGAAAATGGTACCACTAAATACCCTATATAGACATAGGTCATAATTTCCCACCCCCATAACTTGGTCAAATCTCATCCGATTTTCACGAGGTTTGGCTTTTTGTTAATGGTTTGGCCTCTTTATCAATTTGGCATCTAAATCTGGCAACAGTATTTGTGGTCAAAATTCATGTGAAAATGGTACCCCTAAATATCCTATATAGACATAGGTCATAATATCCGAAACCCATAACTCTGTCAAAACTCAACCGATTTTCATAAAGTTTGGGGTTTTGTTAATGGTTTGGCCTCTTTATCAATTTGGCATCTAAATCTGGCAACATTATTTGTGGTCAAAATTCATGTGAAAATGGTACCCCTAAATATCCTATATAGACATAGGTCATAATTTCCGAAACCCATAACTTGGTCAAATCTCATCCGATTTTCACGAGGTTTGGCTTTTTGTTAGTGGCTTGGCCTCTTTATCAATTTGGCATCTAAATCTGACATCATTCTGGGTCAAAATTCATGTGAAAATGGTACCCCTAAATACCCTATATAGACATAGGTCATAATTTCCCACCCCCATAACTTGGTCAAATCTCATCCGATTTTCACGAGGTTTGGCTTCTTGTAAATGGCTTGGCCTCTTTATCAATTTGGCATCTAAATCTGACAACATCATTCTGGGTCAAAATTCATGTGAAAATGGTGTCCTTAAATATCCTATATAGACATATGTCATAATTTCCCACCCCCATAACTTGGTCAAATCTCATCCGATTTTCACGAGGTTTAGCTTTTTGTAAATGGTTTGGCCTCTTTATCAATTTGGCATCTAAATCATTTTCATAACATTTGGCTTTTTGTGAATGGTTTGGCCTCTTTATCAATTTGGCATCTAAATCTGACAACATCATTCTGGGTCAAAATTCATGTGAAAATGGTACCCCTAAATACCCTATATAGACATAGGTCATAATTTCCCACCCCCATAACTTGGTCAAATCTCATCCGATTTTCACGACGTTTAGTTTTTGGTTAAGGGTTTGGCCACTTTATCAAATTGGCATCTAAATCTGGCAACATTATTTGTGGTCAAAATTCATGGTCAAAATGCATGTGAAATTTTCATTACTTGGTAATTCGATTTCAGAAATATTAACGAAACCAATCTGATTTATATTTTTCAGGTTCACGCAATTGACAACGATGACGGTGAAAATAGTCGCATAACATATTCAATAAAATCGGGAAAGAAAAAAAATAAGTTCCGTATCGATAGCTTCAGTGGACATATTTTTTTTACAAAGACATTAGAACCTGACTCTGAATTTGAAATTAGTGTTAAAGCTGAAGACAATGGAATCCCCAAGAAAAGCCAAACCACGCTAGTTAATATAGGTGTTATTCGTGTAGCTTCCAATTCCCCGAACCCTCCTGCAATAGCGAAGAAGTCAATAAATAACATTGTAGACCTGACGGAAAATGATAAACCTGGTTTCCTGGTGACTCAGATTCTAGCATTTGATGAAGATAACGACCAGCTATGGTATAATATTAGTGGTGAGTGATATGTGAATAAATGAATTTTCCAGCTTATTGAATTCTTTGATATTTTAGGAGGAAACGAAGGGAATCATTTTTACATTGGAAGAGATACTGGAAATGTGCTGCTATCAAAGTTTTTGGATTATGAGACACAAACATCCTACAATCTGTCTATTAGTGTAACTGATGGCTCAAATACAGCACACACTTGGCTATTTATACAAGTTGTCGATACAAACGACAATGCTCCGCAATTTACTAAAGAGATATATCACGTTAATATATCTGAGAACATTGAAGAGGAATCCGTCATTATGCAACTCCATGCAACTGATAGAGACGAAGATAAAAAGTTATTTTACCAACTACATGCTACCCAAGACCCATCATCTTTAACTTTATTTCGCATAGATTCTATTAGCGGCAATGTAATAGTCACCCAGAAACTTGATTTTGAGAAGACTTCACAACATATTCTAATTGCGTTCGTTAAAGATCAAGGAACGCCGGGAAAGAGGGATTATGCAAAGATCATAGTTAATGTTCATGATCACAACGATCATTATCCCGAGTTCACAACTAAAATTATTCAAAGTAAAGTTCCCGAAAGTGCTGCGATTGGCTCCAAACTGGTTCAAGTTACGGCCATTGATCGAGATAGTGGCAAAAATGCTGAACTACGTTACTCCATCATTACCGGCAACGTGGGAAGCATGTTTGAAATTGATTCGACATTTGGAATTATATATTTAGCCGCTTCCCTGGACATCAACAAAATGCAGGAATATATGTTACAAATAAAAGCTGTAGATCTTGGTCAGCCTCCGTTGTCATCTCAAGTGCCAGTTCATATAATAATTACCATGTCTGATAACGATCCACCTAAGTTTTTCGCCGACGTTATATCATTGGAAATGTTTGAAAACTTGAGTATTGGATCGTTTGTAACTCAAGTTGAAGCACGATCTTCATCATCAATTTTCTTTGATATTATTGATGGTAACATTAACGAAAGCTTTCGGATTAACCCGTCTACAGGTGTAATTGCTATCAATGCCAATGTGGACTATGAATTAAACAAGTAAACACTAAAATAATGTTTGCAAATAATAATTGTTATAATATATATACTTTGACTTTCAGAATTTTCAACCTAACCATTAAAGGAACTAACATGGCTTCTCAGTCTTCCTGTCAAAATTTAATAATTCATGTTTTAGACGCTAACGATAATGTTCCAAAATTTCTGCAAAGCGAATATATAGGACGTGTTTCAGAGGCCGCCGGCTTGGGCTCATATGTACAAATAATTGACGATAAGAAAAAGAGGTAAGGAAGCTCATTTTAAATGGCATACCTATAGCCTAAAAGTGGACACAGAATTAATAGGTGGACACAATTTACCCTACGGTCACAGTCCTTCTAAGATCGTTTTCAATCTATGTACTTATTTAAAGCAATTATATTTTTCTTTCAGTCATTTAACACTGAATGTATTTGACGCGGACGTCGGATTAAACGGAATGTTGCAATTCAATATCCTTGATGACTTAGCGAAAAATATGTTTAAAATCGATTCAACTACAGGAGCTATTGAAATTTTACGCAGTCTAGACTATGAAAAGAAGACCAATTATTCATTTTTTGTATCGGTAAGCTTCCTACATGAACTAGCTTGTAAATTTTAATTAAATTAAGCATTTAAATTAATATAACTTACAATTTTACATTTTGTAGGTTAATGACATGGGTAAACCCAACTTATACTCAAATACAAAAGCTCACGTAATAATTCTCGTGAGTAATGTAAATGATTGTCCACCTGTATTTAAAGATAGAGATCTCAATGTTACTTTGTTTCTGCCAACGTTTGAAAATGTATTTGTGGCCCGTATTGGTGCATTTGATGCCGATAACGATGTCATTCGTTACGACATTGTTGATGGAAACAACCAAGAATGCTTCCAAATACATCCAATCACAGGATTATTAACGACAAGGTAACTATATGCATTTTATTTCAAATAGTTTATTTTACCATAATTACTGAATCTTGATGATGATACAAGGGTATTTATCCCTCGATGATACTTTAATATTCGCTACCTTATTTTCTTTATATATGAAATCTAATCAAAATGTTTATATTTTTTGATTTAGAAATTACGAATTTATAAGCAATGAATACATTTTGCACGTTCGCGCATCTGATGGATTGTACTCTACCATTCTCCTCGTAAATATCAACGTTGAACAAATAGTTAATTCAAATTTCGTATTTCAAAAGAAAATATACGAGTTTTCGGCTCTTGAAAATACCACCAAAGTTGCGACAATAGGATTGTTAAATGTCATTGGAAACACATTGAACGAAAATGTTGAATACCGAATTCTGAATCCAACAGACATGTTTGCAATTGGAATAACTTCCGGAGCTATTAAAACTACTGGAGTAATGTTTGACCGCGAAGTACAAGATATGTATAAGATCTTTGTTGAAGCAAAATCATCCATATTCAATAGGGACAATACCAGTATTCGCAGAGCAATCACTTCAGTTTATATATCTGTGCAAGACATAAATGATAACTGTCCCATGTTTGTCAACATGCCATATTACGCTTCTGTATCGGTTGGGTTTACTAAGGGAACAATAATAATGAAGGTGAAAGCCATAGATCTAGACAGTGCCGAGAATGGAGAGGTTCGATATGAGCTCAAAAAAGGAAACGGTGAACTTTTCAAAATAGATAGAAAAACTGGCGAGTTGTCAATTAAGCAAAGTATCGAAGGACATAATCGAAAATACGATTTAACAGTTGCTGCATGCGATGGAGCTGTAATTTCCTGCTGTACAGAAGTTCCAGTTCAAATAAAGGTACGCAAACTATAAAAACCTGTACAAAAATAAAATAACAGCGCTTCTTTTTTTATTAAATAGGTGATTGACCGGTCCATGCCCATATTCGAAAAGCAATTTTATTCTGTTAGCGTAAAAGAAGACGTTGAAATGTATACGGCTCTGTTTGTATCCATCCAAGCTGAGAGCCCATTGAAAAGGAAACTGATCTACACAATATCCACTGATAATGCTGAACAATTTTTTGAAATTGACTATAGAACAGGTAAAGTTTTCCTCTAAGTTTTATCGCTACTTGTATAGTATACACAGATTAAGTATTTTTCATATTTTTGGATCCCGCAAAATCAAAAATTGGAACATTTGCACTCATACATGAATTCTTAATGAATTTTTCAGGGTCATTGTATGTGGTCAACGAGCTGGACTATGAGGAAAAGAATATACACGAAATATCAATCCGAGCTACTGATAGTATTTCTGGAATTTATGCCGATGTGTTATTATCCATAACAGTAATTGATGTCAATGATTGTTACCCGGAAATCGAAAATGATAACTATAACATAACTCTGCCGGAAAATATTCCATTCGGATCACAGATATTAAAAATAAATGCAACTGATAGGGACTCTGGTGCAAATGGAAAATTATCATATTTCATAGAATCCATCGATGGTCGCAATGATTCCGATACATTTTACATCGATGTTAGTGAAGGGTATTTGTACCTAAAAACTTCATTGGATTATGAGTTAAAAACCCACCATCACGTTGTTGTGCACGTAAAAGATCATGGTTCTCCGCAGTTGTCTTCGAAATGCAATGTTTTTATTGCAGGTAAGTCACATGAAGCATTCAGTTCTTAATTGTCATTTGTTGAGACAATAGTTTTAATGCCTCTTTCATATTATATAATTTAATATTTAATTGCAGTCAAAGATCTGAATGATAACTCACCGAAGTTTATTGAGCCATCTTTCAATACAAAGTTGTCAGTAGCAGCGACCCGTGGTCAATTTGTGGCTTTGCCTAGGGCGTTTGATGATGATATATCCGACATTAATTTTCTGCAATACAAAATTGTTGATGGAAACGATTTACAAACGTACAGCATTAATAAGCAAAGTGGAATTATTTCTCTTCAAAATATGTTAAATTTTACCGACAAGCCCAACACAATTTTAAATATTTCAATTTCCGATGGAATTCATACAAGCTTTGCACGGTTAAAAATCACGTTAGTTCCGGAAAATGTTCATAGTCCACAGTTTGAAGAAATTGTGTATAAAGCCTCGATATTGGAAAATATGCCGCATGGACATGAAATAATCACGGTACGTATATATTTACACGAGAATAAAATGCGGTTTCCTGTTTTCTAAATATACACTTTGTATTACAGGTCAAAGCAATTGATAATGATTTTGGTCAATACGCCAGTGTTTACTACGAAATTGCTTCCGAAGAAATGAAAAAGTATTTTGAAATAAATCGTAATACTGGTTTAATTACATCAAAAGTTGCATTTGACCGAGAAATCAAAGACGAATACGTCCTGCAGTTAAAGGCAATTGATGGCGGAAGTAAATTTGGCTTTGCAACTCTAAGAGTGTCAATCGAAGACGTTAATGACAATAGCCCGCAATTCTTTTTAAAAGAATATAAAATTGTTATAAGCTCGTCAATAAAGCCCAATGATACCATATTGTCAGTAAGTATATGTATATTCAATTCGAGCCAAGTTTGCATTCGAAATGTGTAGAACATGGTATCTTTCAAACGGGCACTCGACTGAAGAACACTTCCTTGTTGACGCATAAAGTAATTACCTATGCCTAATCTTGTTTTTCTAATTTTTAGGTAAAAGCCATGGATAAAGATATTCATGGAAATGGCGCTGTCAAATATACTATCGTTCCTGACTCAATGAAAAGCATTTTAGAGCACAAAATCTATTTAAATGAAAGTAATGGTAATATGATTTTTATCGGCGATCCACAGAAATTTGAAAAGGGCATATTCCAATTTTTCGTTCGAGCTTCTGACTCTGGAGAACCGTCATTGCATACTGAAATTCCGGTTTCTCTCGAAATAGTTGACTCTGAAGTGATAATTCCAGTTTTTGAAAAAAGTCACATCGTTCTTAAAGTAATAGAATCTACATCACCAGGAACTGTGTTGACAAAACTCAATGTGCATGGAAATTATTCATTAAAGTTTTCGACATCAGAAGAAAACTCAATTTTTGCAGTATCTGAGAATGGAGAATTGATTCTTATGCAAACATTGGACCGTGAACAAAATGAGTTACATTATTTAGTTGCCGTAGCCGAAACAATGACCTTGCCAGTTCTTTATGCATATGCAGACGTTTATATACATGTTACTGATGAGAACGACAACTATCCCAAATTTGATAACACAATATATAATACTGATGTAGCGGAAAATACTGATAAAGTAGCGTCCATATTAAAAATAACTGCTACCGATGAAGATACCGGATCAAATGGTGATGTACGATACTACTTTGACGATGAATCAAACGGTATACGAAACGTTTTTGACATCGATATTTATACTGGATGGATCACTCTTTTGTCCTCCATGGATAGAGAAGTACAATCAGAGTTCAACCTGAAAGTAATTGCCACAGACAACGGCCATCCTAAACACGATTCAAAAGTTCCAGTCTCTATCAAGATAATTGATTACAATGACAATGGACCGCAATTTAAATTACCCATTGACCAGATTTCTATTTCTGAAAACGCCCTTCCAGGAACTGTTCTAAAAAATTTGTTGCTTATAGACCCGGATAGTGAAAAGCAATCTATGGAATATTATATAATTTCTGGAGATAGTCAATCACAATTTCAAATTGGCAAAACAGGAGAGTTGTTTATATCCAGACCTCTCGACCGAGAGCAAATTTCATTTTATAACTTAAGCATCTTAGCAACAGATGGAAAGTTCACCGCCATGTCGAATGTTCAAGTGCAAATAAAGGATGTCAACGATAATATGCCATACTGCCTAAAGCCTCGTTATCACATTACGTTAAATGAATCAATCGCGATTGGGTCAACAATAGTTGAAGTAAAAGCCGTGGATTTTGACTCAAGTAATGATTTTAAGTTACGATATTACATATCTGGAAAGGGTTCAACTGACTTTGTTATTGGCAAAGAGAGTGGAGTTTTAAAAGTAGCGAAGCTTCTGGACCGAGAACGAACTTCAAAGTATAAAATATTGGCACATGTTCAGGATGGCAAAGAATTCATAAGAGAGTGTGTTTCTGAGATAATAATTACTGTCAATGATATAAACGACAATGCGCCCATATTTTCTATGCCCAATTATAGAGTAAGCATACAAGAAGACGCTCAGCTACAAACGCTGGTTACAAAAGTTCATGCTACTGACAAAGATTTTGGCATAAATCGAAAAATTAGGTACTCATTAATTGGCACAAATAGTGATTATTTTGAAATATCAAAATCGACCGGAATAATAAAATTGGAAAAAAACCTTGACCGTGAAACCATTTCAATATATAATTTAACACTTATAGCTGAAGATTATGGCAAACCAATAATGTCATCAGTGGCTAATATCGTTATAAACATTTTGGACATAAACGACAATCCTCCGGAATTCAGCTTACGGCAGTACAGTAGTCACGTGCATGAAAATGTCACACAAGGATTTGAAGTCTGTACAGTTCATGCTACATCAAAAGATATTGGCGTGAATGCTGAAATATCGTACTACATAATAAGTGGCAACGAACAGCGTAAATTCAACATCAATTCCAGTACAGGCGTATTATGGGTTAACGGAACACTGGACTATGAGAAAACCAAATTTTATTTCCTTACCGTTCAAGCTATTGATGGAGGCAGTCCGCCACTAAGCAACATTGCATTTGTAAATATATCTATAGACGATGTTAATGACAACACGCCAACGTTTACGCAAAATATTTACCGAGCTAGTGTGAAAGAAGATGTCAATGTAAATCTTCCGATAATAGATGTAAAGGCCACTGATGAGGACTCCAACTTAAATGGCATTATAAAATACAACATTGTGAAAGGTGATAGCTTAAGTCAATTTAGCATAAATATCAGCAATGGAACAATAAGCCTGGCAAGGCCTCTTGATCGTGAAACAATCTCAGACTATGCACTGGAAGTGCAAGCCTGCGATTTGGGGATTCCGGAGCGGTGTAACAGTGTACAAGTCAATGTTGCTGTTCTGGACGCAAATGATAACGCACCAGTTTTTTCGCAAGCAAACTACAGTGTAGTCCTACAAGAAAATAGGCCTCTGGGCTATGTTTTTATTACATTCGATGTTACCGATGCTGACGAAGCACCCAACTCTATACCTTATACATATGATATACGCTCTGGGAATGAGGGAGGACTTTTTCGGCTGGAGCAGGATGGCTCGCTTAGCACAGCATCACGGTTCAATCACAAATTACGCGATAAATTTACAATACAAATACGTGTTTTTGATAATGGCACGCCTCCACTCTACTCGGATACGTGGGTGACGATAAAAATAATTGAGGAAAGTCAATATCCTCCAATTTTAACACCTTTAGAGATAACAGTCAATTCCTTTGAAGATGAATTTTCTGCTGCATTTTTGGGAAAAGTTTATGCCACTGACCAAGATCAATATGATGAACTAACATTTTCCGTAGCTTCAACCATTGAAGAAACATATCAAACTTCAAAACTATTTAGAATTACCAATAAATCTGGTGAAATTTATTCCACTTCCAACCTGGATATTGGTCTATATAAACTAAATGTATCCGTCACTGATGGCAAGTTTACCGTATTCACCACTGTGAAAATTAACGTCGAACTCATAACGATGGATATGGTCAAAGAAGCAATAGTAATCAGATTTAGTAAAATTGCTGCGTCAGATTTCTTACTAAGTCACAGGAAAGGGTTCATTCGGTCCATACGAAACGTGATGAGATGCCGGCAAAAAGACGTGATATTAATATCTTTGCAAGAGCAAGTGCGCAATCCTTTGGCAAATCGAGACCAATATTCTACGGACTTAAACGTCGTCTTTGCAGTTCACAAACAACAGATAATTCCCAGTTCAGACGCCTTCATTAGCAGTGATGAGATTCGCTTAGCTGTTATCAGTAAAGAAATTGAAATTGAAAACGAATCCAATCTTATAATTGAGGAAATTCTACCAAGTTTTTGCCAGACGACAGAAAACATTTGTGTGAACGGAGTCTGTAAACAATTGATAAATATGGAGAAGAACAATATCACAACAATTTACACAGATGTTATAAGCTTTGCTGCGCCCTCTTATAGTTTAAGAAACAAATGCGTGTGCAAGCCCGGCTTTGATGGAAAAAACTGCAATGAAACCGTAAATGCATGCTCTTCAGATCCGTGTCCACCTCAGAGGAATTGCTTGCCATCAGAATCTGCAACGCGATATCAATGTGTCTGCCCAAAGGGATACTCAGGTTCATTTTGCGAAATCAAATCATCAAAATGTGACAATGGCACCTGCGATGCTTTCTCCTCAACAGCAGTTTCATTTGGCGGCAAAAGTTATGCTCATTACAAAATTAATAAATCAAAGGCCAAAAACATTTTAGAAAATCAGTTTGCCTATTCTCTACAAATTAGGACAGTACAACAAAGCGGTACACTTTTATATGCAAGCGGAAAAGTGGATTACAATGTTTTAGAACTTGTAAACGGAGCTGTAAAATACAAATTCGACTTAGGATCAGGAGAAGGCGTTGTAAGCGTATCAAGCATTTATATTTCCGATGGCGCGTGGCATACCATCACTTTGGAACGAACTCTCAATAGTGCTAAGCTAACTGTAGATAATAAACATGTTTCCCAGGGCAGTGCTCCTGGAGTTAATGGCATATTGAACATTCAGTCAAATGATATCTTCGTGGGAGCTGAGGTTCGGCCGCATCCATCAATCATTGGCTATGAAGATATTCAACGTGGTTTTATTGGCTGCATGGCAAACATTAAAATTGCCATGGAGCCATTACCTTTATACATTTCCGGAGGCAGCACAATTGCAGCTCTAAAGAGATTTACAAATGTGGAGTTCAAGTGTGATCCTGCCAATGTTCTGGTCAGTTTGGGAGTTTGTGGTACTCAACCATGTTTGAATAGCGGCATTTGCAGGGATCTTGGAAATGATAATTTTAAATGTATTTGCCATGCGCGATTTTCTGGTGAACTATGCGAAATTGATTTAGATCCGTGCTCTTCAGCGCCGTGTTTATTTGGAGGTCGCTGTGAAAATCAACTGCCAAGTAATTATACATGCATTTGTCCGATTCACTTGTCCGGAAAGAGATGTGAATATGGAAAATTTTGCACACCAAACCCTTGCAAAAATGGCGGAATATGCGAAGAAGGCGACGGTGTGTCCCATTGCATGTGCCGAGGATTTACTGGACCGAACTGTGAAATTGACGTAAACGAATGCGAAAATCAACCCTGCGGAAATGGAGCAACTTGCATCAATGAAGCTGGTAGTTTTCGATGCATATGTCCTTCGTTTCTTACTGGTGCAAGTTGCGGAGATCCTCTTTATTCGAATTCTATTTCTACCAAATTGAAAAACTTTTCAATTGAGCATATAAGTGGAATAATATCGGGAATCACCACAGTACTCATCATCATCATAATATTGTTGGTCTGTTTTGCTTTTAAAAGAAACACGTCGACAAGCGCCAGAAATCGAAACGAAAAAATTAAAAATAAGCACTCTCTTAAACAAGCGAACCTTAACTCGCTTCTCGACAAAGATAATCTTTGCAAATCGAACGCTAAAATAAGCAATTTAGAAATCAGCCAACGACCAATAAGCTATTCGCCTCCAATAAACGATAGCCTATTTATTAGTAATACAACGTTTGTAAATAATTTAGATATATTACGAAGTTACGGCTCCGCTGGTGATGAGCTTGAAAATATACCATTCGAATATCAAAAAGTAAATCGAACTAATCAACATGTTAATATTAATCCGAGCAATTTAATCGACGCAGACGGCGGACATAAGCAAGAGTGGTGCGAACAAATACACTTAAAAACATTTAACGAGAATAAGCTGAATAACGGTTAGTAGAAATACAAATATTCATAAATGAAACAAACCAATTTTTTTTTACCAATGAAAATATATCGTTACAGAACGCAGAGTTGACTATGGATTTCCAATTAACCGACTTTCAAGTGGAAAACTAATTCAGGTAGCAATGCCTAACGTCTGTCATTCCACATCGAACGCAAACTTTGTTGATTCTGCTGGTAATGGGCAATATCACTGGGACTGTTCGGATTGGGTACGGAAAAGCCATAATCCATTACCGGATATAACAGAAGTTCCTGGTGCCGAAGTCGCGGACTCATCGAGCTTCCATAGTAATGACAGTAATGAGTCTAAATCAAAACGAAAATATTTAGTTCATGGTAAGTTGACAAGCTAATAATATATCAAAAATATATTCATTCATTGAACATTTCCTTTATATTGCAGTAGAAGATATCGATCCAACTAGAGATATAGTTGCTCTAAATGAAGACATGGTATTTGAATATGGGGATTCGGAGATAGACAGCTGTATTCAACCATTTATGTTGCCGAATTTAAGCAATGAATCCCGTTCAAGGCTAAGTTCATTTAATAAAAGCGAGAATGAAGACTACAAACTAAATACAGGTATGATTATCTTTAAGCCCCTTAAATAATTGTTTTATAATTAACAAAACCTACATATTTTCATGCATTCAGTGCCTTTCCAATCAAAATCAAATCGATTGCGTAAGTTTGTCAGCGTTGAAATGTCAAGCTTTCAATTATGATTTTCATCTTCCTTTATTAATGAAATAATCAATTTTCTGAGATATTATAAAATGGAATACTAATGCCTCCGATAATCAACATTACCACCCTACTCGCACATAACGTTAACACAAAGACTGTATTCTACTAAAATGTAGACAACATCTTTTCTCTTATTCAAAATTCCGTCTGTAGCTTTTGTAGTTTTCGAAATCGACGAGTTCATGTTCATACAGACAGACAACCCACCGGCTCGCACATATATGAAAATATGGGCAGACGAACGTGGCTGCATTTACTCATTTATCGAGTATATATAGTTTTTGGTGTCAAAATTGTCTCTGCGCAAGGGTATACAAAAATAGGAAAGATATTTCATTATACAATCCACAGTCTTTTTAATCTACCACTGTACCATTAAATATTATTTTGTATTAACAAAAGTTCTATTTGATGGGGTGAAAATGTTTTTGATTAAAGAAAAAAAAAGGTCGTGAATAAAAAAATTATGGGGTCTAGGCAAGGATGACCTTCTAATTGTATGATATTTGGCAACTACAGAAGCTTTTTAATACCCAGAAAATCCTGAACGAAGAGAAAATATACACATCCGTTATTTAGACTAGGTGGAAAAAAAAGACAATATGTATAGTAAACGATAAATGGAGTATAGGCTATCTATCTCTTGTTTGAAGCTATAGTAAAATTGTGAACGAGTGTTATGCCTGTCGGTTGCACCCGACTTGTTTTTATCTAATTTATAAAATATATAAATAAGCAATTCGAATTATTTAATTGTATCTTGAAAAAACTATAATCAACAGGCAAAGTATATTTACGACATCCTGATTCATATTTACCGACGATACATACGCCAAGTGACACGGAGGCGGAAAGCTCTAATAACGAAACACCTATGCTTAAAAAAGAGTTGTCAAGTAGAAGAGCAATTAGCGGTAATTGTATAATTGTATAATTTGCATGAAATTGCAATTATTCAATATATTTAATTAAGTGTGCTTGTTTATCGGACTCGATTTCTTTTTAAAATAGAAAATATTTCTCATTTAACTACATTTCAACAGCGCATCGGTAGTCGTCTTTTGAGCATACTACAAAATAAAATCAGCCTTGTCCATTATGTGTAGCATTTCGTTTGTAAAATTAAAAACATAAATTATTTCCGATTACTCAAAGCCTATATATTGTTAACTAGCATCAACAGCTGAGTATAGAGAGCCATGTCCGTCCGTCTGCTTTTATGCAAACCCTTTTCTCTGTCTAAAAGCTATCGTCTTAAAACTTTGTATAGACCCGACTTATTATTGCAAGAAATATATATATCGGAACAAGCTGGATCGGACCACTATATAATATACTAGCAAATACGACTGCTGATGTAAAGTTTTACCTCGAGCCGACTTAACACGTATACCTTAAAGAAAAAATTGCCTAACCAAAACGTTTGTTTTTTATTATAGGAAATTCTGAGGAAATATATCTGTTTCCATATGCGGCCGGTAAAACTGGTTCAGACAGCAATATCTCTGTTCGACTTTGTGAAATTGAAGATTCGGAATTAGAAGACTTTCTTCCGCTGCAAGGAAAATATAGTAGTGAATGACATATTAACTGTATAAAATCATAGATTTTAACTTTGGCCATGACTCTGTTTCTTTTTCTACTGATTTTATATGAAATAAAACTATACAAGTATAATTATATTTTTAATAAGAATATGAATATAGTCTTTTTATTATAAGACTTTTTGAACTCTTGAAAGGTAAGAATCTCTTTTTTAAGCAACCAGCCAATTTCTAAAGGCCGAAACATTGGTATAGATAGAAAAGACTGACTGATTAGTTGGAAAGGATTCTCCAATTGGGTTTTGCATTGACCACCAATCATATATATGGAGGTACCGCTTTGACGAATGGCGGAGTGGCTGCATTAGCGGCTGCATCTCCACCATGTAGACTTTAAATATTGCGCGAGCCGTTTGCCGTCTGAGAAACTAGCGAAATGCTTCCCAAAAAGTCCACTGTCGGTTGCTGGCATTATACTACTCCAACACGATGCCTTTTAGTCACTCTGGCTAACTAAGTCAAGGAAATAAATTGAAATCCAGCTCTTACATTTCCGGTCGCTACATTTCTAGTCGCTGGTCGCTCTCGATCTCTTTGCGCCGACAGTTTTCGGCCGTGTGCCAATTCCGCAACATGGGATCCGGCCATCGTTTTGGGACACCGATACGCCTAATTGTCGCCGTATCGCGTCCAATGACCCTGCCAGTGGGAGTGCAAATTATGCGCCATAATACAACAGTACTGCTTGTGATAACAATGAATCAGTGGTTCGTATTGATCTTGGAGGGAATATTCTCAGATTTCTCGTTATTTATATATTACAATCGTTCTGCCTGCTAATATGGTACTTCTGCCAGCCGCAGGACTTGCCTTTTAGCAGTTCGCATGGGTTTCGAGGTTCGTTTACCTTCATTTGGATTCCAAGAGTTCTCTCCCCGACTCTTGGACGACTTGTTGTGACTACACATTAGGTTCTTGACAGGATAAGCTGTGGAGACTTTGTCCGATCGCGAAGATTATGCACAGAGCTCTCCTACTGCTGGGCTCGCTCAAGATACACACGTATTTAGTCTTACCGCACTGATATGTATAGGAAACACACTTGTAATTGCACGGAATGCACCAACAGTGTTATTGCTAGACACTATATTGTGCCCTCCAGTGTCCTCGCGGGTTTTTGAATAGGGTTATTCAGGGACACAGCTGTAGATCCTGGTATCCTCCGATTTTTTGAGTATGTCTTGATAGGCGTCCTGGATGTCCTCGGTGGATACCGACCGTGTTCCTCAATGTTGCGCTGAGTCCTTCCAAGTTTCACGTACACACGCAAAAAGTCCAGCGCTACCCTGCTCTTTATATAGCTCGCTCGGGATCTGACTGTGCCGAGCATGCTTGCCGATCGAAGACACTGCCTATGGACAGCGGCACCATCGTCTGACTTCTGGTACTTTTCCGTAGCCCAAAGTACCGTTGCGGTCGTGAGCAATGCGCTCGTTGCCCTACCATTTGCAGCGGAACACGAAGCAAATTGATGAATACATTGGTGTACGCGATACAGCAGAAGTTGTATGGCAATAGTGAAAACGTTTTTCAATAAAGAATAGAAGAAAAGATCTCCGAACAGATAAAGTACGCCACGTTGATATAGCCATATCTGTCTGGCTGTTCCTATGAAAACTATTCTTTCAGTTTTACCGTCTTGAAACGTTGCATAGGTCCGTCTTTCTGTTGTGAGCATTACATATGTCGGAACAGGCCGAATCGGACCACTGAATTATATATATGTCATATTGAGATCGGATATATTAAGTAGCTGCCACTTACTGCATTTACGAGTTTATAAGTTTCACTATGCTCTTTATAAACTTTCAAAAACGTTTTAATATCGGACCACTATATCATATAGATCCCATCGGACCACTCTATTATGCTATTTATAAGTTTTACTATGCTTCTTACTTATTTGAAAAATCTTATCAACATCGGACCACTATATCATGTAGATGGCATAGGAAAAATCGGTCGGAAATTAAGTTATTGTATGAATAACTTTTAGGTTTATCAAAATACCTTGGTCAACCCTAGCATTTACTATCAAAACTATGCTGCGCATATATATATATATATATATATATATATATATATATATATATATATATATATATATATATATATATATATATATATCAAGTCTTATCGAAATCTCATTACTATATAATATAGGTCTTTAGAAAGAATCGGTCGAACATGTGATAATGTATGGCAAAATATTCCGTTTTCCAATATGTTTTCAGATTTAACAATATATTAAATGCTCGGTAAATGTCGTTGCAGTACTCGATAAGCTATTATCATATCGTAGTATTTTATTTTATTTGAACGAATGAAATGCAATTTTTCCTTTTAAAAATAATATGAAAACTATGAGAACAGTTGCACTGAGTGTTATCATAAATAAAACGGATATATTTATATTAAAGTCGATTTGGTCGGCAGAACGCATATCATTATCTAGAGTTATTTTGGCAAGCTCAGTATTTATATTAATAATAATATCATTTTTTTGATTTTCTGAAATAAATAAAAAGTATATTTCAACATATTATAGAATTTGAAATGTTATAAAATGTTACCTTCAGTAGAGTCAAGATTTAATTCTATCCTTTTGCTAATATTTAATGTTGTTCCAACTATCCATTCTAGTTTCTCGCACCGTGAATTTGGGTTTTTTATATTTCTTATCACTTTTGAAAACTTTTTTAAATTGCTACTTGATATCCGCATGGGCAACGGCTTACTCTTCATTTGTTTAAATTCCGAAATTCGATTTAAATTCTCTAACAACATTGATTTGTGGGAGTTCATTGCAAAATCTAAAATAGTTGTTAAAAGCCAGAAGCATGCTTTTTCCATATGGGAAGAATCTAAGCAATTTGAGTCCCCATAGACAGCAATGCGCCCTTCTGCGAACCTCTCACTCTTCTCATTCAATAAAATTCGATTCTTTAATATTGCATGGTCAAACGGTATATCAGAAAGTTTAGGGTTATCGTCAACCACTGGAAGGTTCCTTAGATATTTAATATTTTCAGGTTGTCGGGATTTGAGATTAGTTTGAAATAATCCCATTATGGGTACAAATTGTTTAACGTCCATATTTTGTGATTTTCCATTTGTAATAACCTTAAAAATACAATGGATATTAATATAAATTTAATATAATTAGAAAACAACTATTTACCGATTCTCCTTGATCGTTTAGGTTTGTCCCAATAACCACATCGTCCTGATTATTTGGAAATGTCACAAGGGTTGTACCACTTGCGTAATACATTGAATGGTCTCCTAATTTAAAGTGCCCCTCTCCAACAAAGTCTCCCAAGGATATATTAAATGGTTTCAAAAGATCGTTTAAGGCTGGAATATTAGCCCCACCAGTATCGGGTATCCACCATTGTCTGCTATTCTCATCGAAAAACTTAATGTGCCTCATGACTGTTGTATTGTACCAATCCGCAAATATAATTACACTCAAGCCATTTTCGTAAACATAATGTTCTAGACTGGAAATCTCATCGTCAAAAAACTCTTCTTCGGGATCTACGATTAGCAATACCCCATACTCAAGTGGGTTGAAGCAGGTATATGGTTCCCTTAAAACATCAATATAATATCCAGAGTTCCTTAAATGTATATACGTATCTCGAAAATTGGTATGAATGTGGTCTGCCCTCCAATCGAGTGGATCAGTTTTAATCTTCAAATTGTCTCTTGGTATATAACCTGGTGGATATCTTAAGCTATGAAATTGGTCCCATAAAATTCTTTTATGTCGTGGCGGCTTTGGTGTTATTTTTATTGTAAGAGGCAAATCTACTTCACTTTGTTGAGATTTATTTGTACCAATTGGTACACATTCTATCAATAATATTAAACGTCCTTTAGCAATGCCTTCATAGTTCTGTGCTTCCTTATTAACAGCTGTGATAAAAGAAAATAAAACATTTTTTAGTTATTATTTTTCATATTTATTTAAATGCTTTAAAATATAATATCACATGTGAATACAAAATTCTCTACAGAGCAACTTGTTGAAAAAAATTGACTTGAAAAAAGAACAACAAACTATTTCGCTTTCGAAAAGATTGATCGGGTTAGCGTCCAAAACCATATGTACCACGAAACTCCCCGGAGGAACTCAACAAAAAACTAGGATGGAACAAGTTCCGTGGGCTTCTCATAACATAAAAAGAAATCTCCAACAAAAAAGAACATAAAATTACATCAACATCGGACAACTATACTTTGTACCATCTATGGCAGATTTTATATATTTGCGTGGAAGAATATTCAATCTTCGGCAAACCGAAGAGAATTTTCCTTTCATGTTTTTATAATCTTTGGCAACCCGAAGAGAACTGTTTCTTCACTTTTATGTACTTTTTTTTTTTAGATCTTAGGGTGCTTGCGACTGGGATAACATAAAAAGATAAATGATAAACAGCCTCACATAAATATAAATTAGCCTTTGTATAAAAAAAAAAAGATAAAGAAAGTTGGTGGTATGCCCTTACCAATGTATACTGACATCCACCCGGTCCATGGCCAAATCGTACTTGAAAATGATGTTGAAATGTTGAGGAAGCGCCCGAAATTGTCTGGATCTGGAATCCATTTTGGTTGGCCAAGAACTTTTCCAGTCACAGATATCCCATTAAGAATTGTAACATTAACAATTGCGGCCGTACTGCCATAAAATAAGGGTTGACTACTATATGGCCACATGTAGTTCGATGTAAAGTCAAGCGAAGATGGAATTAAACTAATTTTGGGCTTGTACGATAATAGCAGCTGCATACTTTTTAACAAATTAAGTTTTCCTTGTCCCTGCTCGAATATGTTATAATTTGGCAGCCTTTCGGCTCCTTCGACGAGAACTTGTTTTAAGGATGATGGATTAACTAAATCTATTTTATGCGAAGCTCCGCTTCTAAGTAAAGCTGCTACTCCTGCAACAACTGGTGATGAGACTGAGGTTCCTGATAGCCGTCTGCATCCCATACGTACGTCACTTCCCTCAACCTGGCTACCATACGTGACAATGTCCAATCCTATTCTCCCATAGCCTAATGGAAGTTCCCAGGTTGTCATACCTCTAGAGCTAAATCTGGCAATTTTATCATCAAAATTGATGCTACCTACGCCGATTACGTCACTTTGGTCACCCGGATTATTAAGAGTTCCGTAAATGGGACCATCGTTGCCTGCTGCCGATACCATTATTATATTATTTGCTGATAGTTCTAAAACCTTATCGACGAACGGCAAATCCATAAAATCCGGGCCGCCAATACTTAAATTGATAATATTTACTTTTTGGTAAATGGCATAATTGAAAGCATCTAGAAACCAGGAAGTATAGGATACCTGTAATTTGCAAGCATTAGGTAATCTTCCTTAAAGAGAGAATGTAACTTTTAGACAATCACCTGCGAGTTTGTAAAAACTTTATATATGTGCAATTCAGCATCAGGCGCTAGTCCGAGGCATTCTTTTGAGGAAGCTATTACTCCTGCCACGAAAGTCCCGTGACTAACTCCGTCGTCCAATGATTTCTCATTTGTCCAATTTGTTCGCTCTTTGACATTTCTAAAGTGCGGGTGATTCTGGGTCAAACCTGTGTCAAATATAGCCACTCGAACACCCTTCCCGGTAATTCCCAGCTTCCAAAGCACGTCGGCATGCAAAGAAGCCGAAACGTGCTGTGCATTTCCAGCCCTTAAGCGTTTTTCCCGAGGAACTCCTTGGAGATGGCGAGTATTATAATTGAAGCTATCAGTATTGTTGGATGAGAGCCATCTTTGGACATATTGTTGACGAAAAACGGCTTTAACAGCAGGATGAGCCTTCACATTGCTGAGAGTTTCTTTAATTAAAGTGCTATTGGTATCCGAGACATGTAAGATGTCGAAGTCACTTGGATAATGCGCAGCTAAATTGTGACGTTGTACAATTGACCACTTCAATGCCTGAAAACATATTTTGTTTATTAAACGTGCTGAGATTAAAATATACGTACATTTCCCTTTGACAGCCTTCTTTGGATGAACGATATCCGAACGTTCGTATTGTATTTTGAATAATAGGTAACAATGAACTCATTGGGAACGGTCTTCGCCTGAAATCTTATTTCATTAGAAGACAAGGAGCTTGCCTTTTCTAAGGTACACTCAGCTACAAAAAGGGCGAAGACTGCATTAATAACAAACAGAAATGTTAATGCACTCATTTATTCAAAACAAATGCTAAGCCATAAGTAAACATTATTTTGCAAGCCTATTAGTCCGCACATACGCGTCAAGGTAGCGTCGCATATCAAATTGTCACGATTCAACGGTCCAAGTTGGAATGAAACACGTTTTGAATTTTCACGTCTACTGAGGGTTTTTTTTTAAAGCTGATTAAATTATTTTTGAAATATATGGTACGAAGCAATTCAAATTGTAATTATTTGAAATAAAATTCTTTTAAATTATTTTAGTTACTTTTACAATTATTCTGCATTTTAATTATTTTGTATGCAGATTTTGCTCCCGTCCCTGATTCAAATTAAATGTAGAGATTCGGTTATCTGCAATTTGCGTTATTATTTCTAATGAAAGATCCAGAATAACCAAAAATATTGGAAGAGATTTAAATAAAATAAGACCAATGGTCTGCAGAAATTACTTCAACAGACAAAAAGGTGTTTTTCTAGTTTGGGAGATTGTGGAATTCCTAAATTGCTGATTTTGTATTCATTTTTGAAAATAAGTTCCAGACCGAGGGAAACCTTAACCATCGCATATCTTTGACTCCCATTTTCTACCGATGTCAAGCATTTTATAAATATTATAAATTTCAACTTCCTAGCTCTCTTACGAATTCGGCTTTGACCGAGAGGAGCCCCACCTAAGTCGGAAGAACATTTTAATTTCTTAAAGACTATTCATAACCTGATTAAGACGAGAATGAGAGCTGACAAAAGTATGAATAGTGTGTTTTTGAAACAATAATTTATGGGTAATGCGTTCTTTTCTAACTTCCTCTCCTATGCTGAGTCGCACTTAGAACTTAGAACGATCCTTACCTCTAAAAGCAGCTAAACGCCTGAATCTGATGATACCAGTCTGTATTCTGGGGAACTGTTGCATGATTCCTCTGTGACTAATCAGAGCCCGTGATTCGCCGACTGGGCACTTGTCGATCTGCCCCTGCTGCCCTCTGGTCTCATTGAAGGCTTAACTATCTTTTCTGGCTGCATCTTCGAACTCTTTCGTGTCCCAAATGCGTATTCCTCTTCTCCAAACGTTGCTGTTTGCCCTGTGATATAAGGTCTAAAGCGTTTTATGTAACTTGATGCCTGCAGTCGACTTCCCAAGCGGCTATTCGCTATCTCTGAAGTGGAACGAGATCTGTATCTTTACTGATAGCTCGAAAATGGTAGATTGTACTGGACTTGTGTATTTTGGGAGGGGCGTGCAACAAAACTATCTAATTGTCGGAATAGAGTTGTGTGTTTAAAGTGGAGGTCTAAGCAGTCTTTGGGCGAATAAATCGATCAGCATCCAATAGGAGACTTCAACGAACGTATATATTTACGTCAAAAGCTTGACTAGCTTTGCACAAGTTTCCAAAATCAAGCTTATTCCAACCAAATCAGAATTAAGTCCTATTCACTGAATAGTTGGTGTCTGGGTACCTGGCCATTCAGGTAAGCCGGGCAACGGGATGGCAAACGAGTGTACCATGACCGAAGCGCAATTCCTTATATAAAACCAGACCGATCACAGGGGGACAGCGGGCCTTTGAGACCAACTGTTAAATCCCACGGCTCACTGGACAAAATGAAATTCCAAGTAGAATAAGAGCGATGACAGGCTTCATTATCGGGATGAAAAGAAAGCAGCTATCCAACACCTCCTGTAGCACTGTCCTGTACCATTGAGAAAACGGAAACCATCCTTCGAAAAAGTGGACGACCTGGATAACTTTTTAATTGGTGCTCTTTTTGGAGTGCCCACGTATTGGTTATAAAGACGATAGAAGCCGTCTACCCTCTACGCAATTAGGCACCAGAAGGAACCAATGGGTGAACTCGGACTCGTGATCAAACGACATGGATAACCTAGCCTGACCTAACCCGAGTTGTATGCATCTTATTCAGGCACCCTCTTAACTTATTTTAGTTCAAAGCCCACTTTTTTTCCGATGTTGGAATCCGAGGCAGTTAATACTTAATCAAGTACATAAAAAACGTATATAGGGTATCTTATAGTCGAGTACCGTGTGCATACTACTTTTTAGTTGTTTTAATAAAGCCATGCAGTCAACAATACAAGTCATTCGTGTGAAGCTCTCTCAAAGCTTTAGAGGTAAAAGCGTTTCAAAGTTGGGCTTGCGCAGTGCGTATGAAAATGTTAAGGATAAATACAATTATACTTGTCAGCCAGAAACTTTGGTCTATTTTATAACTGATAAAGATTGTTGTTTACTTTATAATAAGAATATATTAAAATTGGTGTGAAAAAAGCAAAACGCAAGATTTGTTAATGGAATAAAAAGTCAGTTTTTTGGAAAAACATCAATATGGTAAGTCGTAATCCAACAATTAGACGTCAAAAAGTTCTTACATACATGTATGTATGTATGCATATACGAATAAAGGTACTTTGCAATTATGCATATAGATACAAAATTATCCATTTACTTACAATTTTTTGCATTCATTCATGTTTAATTGACAAATGTGTGCATATATACATATGTGTGTAAGATTTTACGACATGTTATTTCAAGTTAATACAAGTGTACATAGTTTTGCAAGATTTTGTATGTATGTACATCTAATTGTATTTTCCAAAGTACATTTTCATATATACATATATGTATGGATTTATATGCCCCATTGCAAAATTGACTCAAATTTAAATGAATAAAAATCTTTATTATAAAATGTATAAAATTTAGTTTATATACTTCGTACAAACGGTTTATATAGAAAAGGCTATACATCACGTGTATCTACATACATTACGTACATATATATACAATGTCCTTCCCTACATATTCATTCGACCTATGATAGGCAGACATACATACATATGTATATAAGGAACAAGTGAGAACCGATGCAGTGCTATACGAAATATGTATGTAAATATTTGTAAGTGTATATAAGTGCGGTCTATATTCATACTATTCATACATACATGTATGCAAATATTCAGCGTTAACACCTATTGCTGCTGTCTTTAACCGGTCTAATACTACAGAATAAATATATGTACATGTGCTTATGTATGATTATTACACGACTATGTGTATATAAGTTCACACGTATACCAAACTTTAATATAATCGGATCAAAATTAATGTGCTAGGCAAGATAAAATCCTAAGCACTTGACTTTATTAAGACCTTCTCTAATAGGAGCTCTTAACTAATTGTCAGTTTTTGATTCGGTTGAATGTATACACATAGGATTCGGAATGACCTTAGGGCCCTTAAAGGCAGTTTCAACAATAATAAAAATAAATTTATTGTTAGATATGATGCGCACTCTGTTTTAATAATATTTGAGCATTCGTCTATTCGGTACACTCTTATGTGTAATATGTACTTAATCCCGTGAATTTATTTCCAATTTCGTAAAATAATTTAATCATTTAATATTAGAAATCTGAGATTTATATCTATTTGAAAATTCATTTGAAACGTTTTTGGCAACAATAAATAAATTTAATTACCATGCGTTTCACCGCTTTCCCACGCACAACTGTGGAAATCGTAGGAAACCTATTTGTTAACATTCGATTAGCATTAAATTTATTGTGGAAACTGATGAAAATTCAAGTGTTTCACACTTTTCGAAAACTCCACTTCTGGGTGGATTATGGAAGACTAAGCTTTTGTGTCAGAGTTTCTTTTCCCTACTCCTTAAATTTATACTTAAGGGTTCAAATTAAAAGTTAAAGGCAGATTTGGACCTTTACACTCTTCTGTTTGGGAAACGAGACTCAAAGGTTGTATGCGTGACAGTTAAATTGTTCCGATCGGCCATTATTTTATTTTTATACCCTGAACCAATTAAAAATAGTTAAAAGGGAAATAATAATTGTGTGCAAATTTTTGTAAGAGACAGAAGGAGGCACGTTCCACCCCATAAAGTATAAATATTCTTGAACTCGAAGACAATAAGAGCTATGGACCTTAAATTTTGAACGTAGATCCTCCTAGTGCCGCGCAATACGATTTTCTTTTAACTAATCGATAACTTTCCGCTTTTCCATGGGATCGATACAAATCGATATCGAAATCCTGTCTTTTAAATTAACACACCGTCCCCCAGTTTTGGGAAAGTACAAATTAAATATTAAATAAAATATACATTCTTTTGATCTTTTACAGATTACATACTTTTGCAAAAAGTGGCAGACTATGCAATTCTATATTTGTATTTTAGCGTTTACGATTTCGCTTAGAGGTAAGTACATAAAGATTGCCGAAATGAATTATCATTTTGAATTAAGATTCCTCAACTCTGATCCTAATCACTCCCGACTATAACAATCTTATTTGTTATTTATTGGCATTTTTTTAATATCTACCTTAGAAGCATATGTATGCAGGATGCGCCCATTAAAAAGGGTTTAAAGATGATTGATTTTTCAATTTGTTTCAATTTAGCATAGATATGTTCGTTTAGCTTGCTCAGGTTAAATATATTTGACATTTTTGGATAACAATATCATGCACATTTTAGAAATTTCAGAAGACTGTGGGATTAATGCTTTTGTATTGAATGCAACTAATCCTGAAATTCTAAAATTAATGAGATTTCATATCATATTAATTAGGCTGTTGATACTTATAAGGAATATAAATTTTATGAGGTCGGAGACGTCTTTATCTTTGTGTTACACTTTTAGCTAAAATTTGAATACTCTCTAAAAAGCTTAACAAGAAAGAATAGATATCTTCCATACATCGAAAATATAAGGAGCTTGCAGAATTTTAGCAGGCTTATAAACTAATAAAACGTCGATAAAAAATAATCAGATAAATATCCCAGAGGAGCTACATGATATAGATGTCAGACATTATTACTATTTTGCACATACTTAAAACATTTCGAGGTATATAAAGCTGGAGTATAGTTTAGTCAGTCCAGAAAAGTGTGAAAGTCTCTCAAACAAATGGGGCTAAAGGGAGGAGGGAATTGTGTGTATAAGTAAAACTATCCGTATGCCAGTGCGGAATCTTCTATGTGCCTCGAAATCCCCTGGGAACGTCTATGACCAGGGGCATCGTATCTATTGGTTGCATAGTGGAGCACCTCTGTGAATCCCCATAGCGTATGTAATTAACGTAATCCTGACAGGTCAATGTAATTTTGAAGTCGAACGATGCGTCTTACCCGGATTCGAGATTCTGGCTTTGGTTTTTATAGTCTGGTTTTTAAGTCCTCTTTATAATTCTACAATCCGCGTCTCTCTGTCAGAGGATGTGAGGATATCACGCTCAAAAAGGCAAGAAAATGAAGCAGTTCCGTAAACAAAGCAGTTATTGGTGTCCATGTAATGGCCTAACTTTATATTAGTTAAATACAACGCCGTTAATAATGTGGAAAGAAATACAAAACTAATTATATCTTGATCAAAATTTATTTAGTGTCTCTTTCAGATGGATCATTTATATTGCCAGAAAATGAAGCTCCCACAACAGCACCGAAATTTTTGTCAAGGGGTCACCTATACAAGGTTATAGTTGGCGAAACAATTGAATTGCCGTGCAAAGTGCAAAACCTTGGTTCATACGTATTGCTATGGCGGAAAGGGTCCTCAGTTCTGACTGCTGGACATTTAAAAATTACACGAGACCAAAGATTTAAAATTGGTGGAGACTACAATTTACAGATTGTCGGCGTTAAAACTCAAGATGCCGGTGACTACATATGCCAACTTGGGGACCAAGAGAATCGGGATCAGGTCCACACGGTTGAAATATTGGGTATTTGACAATTATCAATTGACATATACATACTTTCAAAATATAACATAATTTTTGTTTTAGTTCCACCAACATTGAGAGCACTTCCGCATAATGGCCAAGTGACTGCACGCAAAGGAAGCACAGTAACATTGGAGTGTAAGGCGTCTGGCAATCCGGTTCCCACAATATACTGGTTCAAGAAGGACGTTTACTCTGGACCCACCCATTTATCAGATAGCTCAACATTGATCTTGGAAAATGTGGACAGACACCACGCGGGAACATATCAATGTTCCGCTGACAATGGGGTCAAGGAACGCGTCTCAATGGATATTCAGCTGACAATCTTATGTAAGTTAATCTATATGCATCTAACTCTTAACCAAGCTGAGTGGCCAGACAAGAAGCCCGATTAGAACCGTTTTACTTGCTTAAATTAAATTTAAATATTTATTAACTTTCCATTAAAGCACCCCCAGAAATAACGGTGGAGAAAGCATGGGTGCATGCCGCTGAAGGATATGATATAGAACTGGTTTGTGTGGTTCATGGGGATGTCAATTCTGAAGTAAGTGATGCCGAGAACAATTTATGTTCTATTTAAAAACAAAAAAAAACTTATTTCAATTGACTAGATGCTATGGTATCAAAACTCTTTCCTCTTGGATCCAACTGACCGGCGTTCCATGTATCCGCATGATGACAGATATAGTCTAATTATTCGAAATTTTCAACAAACTGACTTTGGGAATTACAGTTGCGTTGCCGATAATGCACTGGGAAGAACAAAGAAATATATTGAGGTCTCTGGACGTCCAGGGCCAGCTGATTTTATTTCGCCAGCCCTAAGTGGCTTTCTCGATCATTACAACTTGACTTGGACAATAGAGTCTATACCGCCCTTGGATGAAATAAAACTTTTGTATCGGCGGCTCTTGGTAATATTCAAAATCCCGCCCTGATATATGCAATGATATGTATATATGCATGTATAAAATATTTCAGATGAATGAAACATACCAACATCCTGGTAAATGGCATGAATATCATATTAAGCCTATCCCGATCCGGACTGACGGCACACATTTCCTAATGTCCTACGTTGTACGAAATTTGGAACATAATGCTGTCTACGAAGCAATTGTTCAAGCCAAAAATAAATACGGATGGAATGAGGTGAGTACACCATTTTTCCACTCCTATGTCAAAGTTGGATAATAAGCCTTCAATGTATGTGTGGGTAATAAGAGTGTACAATCTGAAAGGTTAAGATTAAACAAGGTTAATAATAATAACAATTATAATTATAATAATAATAATTTATACTTTTAATTTAATCGTAATCATATTAATACTATTCTGAGAATAAACTTATAAATAAGCAAAAAAAATCATCCTTTTAGATCAGCGACATTCATCAGTTTTATACTCGAAATCACGATCTTCTTCTCGACATCGATATGGAATACAAGATGGGAATTTCCAGTTGCAATCGATTATCAATGACCATGGATGTAATAATATTACCCTACGTTATTTTAATATTAGCATTTAAAATTATTATTTAAGAAATGTTTACTTATTTGCAAATATAAGTTCAAAGGTGCCTTACTATGTATTTAGAATATGTACATATTTATAAAATTGAGTAGATATTAAAAATTATGTTCATATAAGAAGTATACAATAACACATTTCAATTGTTACGCTATTTATGATTCCAATTTTATTTTGTTTACTAAAAATTAATTCATAAAGTTATGTAAATACAAATAAGCATTAAAATATATCAATTATATTCATTTGATTTTAACTGAATAATTTAGAATTGTTTTTGTTAATATATTTATATATCAGTCAATGCTTTAAAAAAAAAAGAAATCATAAACATTAACATTATTAAATTCTCTAAGTGTAAATTTATAAATATAGCTAATCAATAATTTTAATATCAGTAGATTTCATATATAAAAACAAACTTGGCTTTTTTTAAAAACAAGATATAATTATCCCACAGTGCCCACAGGCATTTATGTTAGATTAAAACAAACAGCCTAGACTGGTTGGTAGATCGCGTATAATAAGCAAAAAGCAAAATGTTTTAGTCGCAGCAAATTAATTTCAATGATAGGCAATATCAACAAAAATGTACCTCTTAGAGTCAGTCATGCTCTCATTTTCAGTGTAATCTAAATTTTAGAACGCAAACTATATAACCATATTGTATGCAAACAACTCAAATTTACTTTATGGTCCATACATTTATTTAAATAATATTATACGTAATTTTACTTTACAATTTTAACATCACTCTATCACCATGCTTAATAATTTTTCAATAGATTTATAGACCATAAATTAAATTAATCTAATGCATTTACATGTGCAATAAATCGATTTGCTTAAGTCCGATATTTTTCCAATTCTATAATTTTCATAAATTTTCTTTATCTAAAACTAAGCTATATCGAGTATGCTAGAATAAGAGATATCCCATTTTCTCGTGTGAAGGTCCCAAATACATCTGGATATACTAATATACACAAGTATGCGTATGTGGGCCATCATGTTTCACCTGTTTCCACGAGTAAAATACAGACATGTTGCACGTCGGGTAAAGAAATTTACGTAAAAAAGTATTAAGACTCCGTTAAATTGGAAATAGCCTAAGTCGAAATCAAAAGCATGATATTTTCTAAGCAATTCAAGGGAAATTGCAAATTGTATACTGAAAATGAGAGTAAAACTAATTAAATATAAATATTTGCCTTATGCTGCTGATACACTGCCGCAATAAGCCAAAC
This sequence comes from Drosophila borealis, assembly GCA_035045885.1. Classification (NCBI taxonomy): domain Eukaryota; kingdom Metazoa; phylum Arthropoda; class Insecta; order Diptera; family Drosophilidae; genus Drosophila; species Drosophila borealis. The sequence continues at coordinate 1,138,520 of JAWNOR010000202.1, read as the reverse complement.
ACAAGTTAACGCTAAGACAGACATTGTGTATTGTACGAGATTAACTTCTATTCTAATCATCCAGTCATTATCATACGTGACTTGTAACGTGGCCAAGTGCAACATTCTCGTTTGTTTTACTTTTGCGTCAGTGTTCAGGCAGCATTTTATGCACCTGTTCAAGTTATTTCTATAATGGAACTATATAGTAAATATACGCATGTATATGATATGATTTTATTGTAAGTTGAAAAGTTGTACAGGTGTCAAGCAATTTAGGCAGCCCTTTAGAAAAATTACTGGTTATGTGACCATATATAATATATCATATAAAGAACAATCTATGCATACGAATATTCACTTAGAACATCAAACTAGTAAAAGGTTCAGAGATAAGCCTCAAAGAAGACAAACGCAAAATATAAAGTGACATTGAGTTTAATGTCCAATATACGAATTATCGAAAATCTAACAGAATTAGACGTTGACACTAAGGAGTATTCGTCCTTGAGGGGAGCAAAAATAGATAAATCATCTGATTAGGCTCACGATGTACATAGACATTTTCAAAAACAAAGACCCAGAAATCGGTAGTATAGATAAAACAACCCGCGTAATTATAAAATCGACACAAAATTTGAATCAAATAAATAACATTTATAAAAGAATAAAATATTATATCAAAGATATTAAGATATTGTGTATGTATGTATTCAATCGAACTAATAATGCAAGATACAGTCAAATTTAGTTTATAAGTATTCGGTATATAACATTCTTCAAATGCAAACAAAATTCAATACATTCATTTCTTAATAAACTTTCCAATAAGTTTTTAAAAATTATTTGAAAAAAGTTTAGTATAGAATAAAGGCAATAATTTTTTTTTCAGGGGGACCTAATCCACCAAAAATGAGGTCCAGCATTAGATAGTGTTACATTTGTTATAAATCTATGCTTCTTTTAAGTTTAAAAATCATTTTTTCTAAACCATTATTTTTTTGCCATTCTTTATCTACATAATCAAGAACTTTTTTTTTACTAATAGCGTTTCTGTTTTAATATAATTATTTTAATCTGTGGACATTTGCCTAAACCGTTTGCACACTTTACAACACTGCTCAAGAATACATACATACATAGGTATTAACGTATTTGCATACTCGAATGTATAGAAATATACTAATAATAAATATGCACAAGTCTTTTTTGCAATGTGATCGAGAATTATAAATTATATTTAAATTTAGAGGGCATGTTATTATTTTTATATCCAGAAGACATTAACATAAAAATATATTTGGGAACGAACAAGAAAGGGGGCTTGCAAAATAATATTCCATTTACCATTAATATACGTATTTAATCTAACAGCAAGCCACCAGAGCACATACCTATATGTAGGCAATTTAGGGCCACGGAAATGATAGTCGTGCGTCTTAAATTCAAAGAAAAATAAAATAAAATTTTCAATTGTATTCCCTAATTTGAACATACAATTCAGTAATCTTCGTTCGGTAAGAGAATTTGTAAACTTAATGTATGACATGCAGTATGCAAAATAATTAAGGCAATTTGTAGAAACCTTCAATATAGCATATTTGAATAAAATTTTAATAGTCTAAGCTTAAAATTTGTATAACTAAGAGAATATAGATAATACATTAGCATAGCTCATTTGAACATGGCGAAGAGAGAGCGATTTTAGCAACTTATGTATCTAGGTACATTCTTTATTTAAATGATATTTGTGTACATTGTGTTTAACCATAGTCTGATCTAGTTATCGATCTGAATGTAAATTACTCCGTAAATAAAATAAAAAATAATTTAAAAACAATAGTTGTACGTACTTATTAATTGTATTATATAAGTACCATTTACTTATAAGCTGATAATTAAACTGTCCGTCTGATTCCTAAAAACTATATTAACAAATAATTAATTTAATTAGATATACACACGAATAGTCGTAAGCAAATAAAACAAACGATCGCTACCCATATAAATATCTTAAGCAATGTCTTAATAGTTCATATATTTCATATAATTAAGGCACGGAATAAATTTACTTACACTAGCAAATAAATAGCCAAAACACATCTAAAAACATTAAATACAACTGCTAGAATAATGTCGATGTAAATGTTTGATAAATAAAAATCATATCATTTTAACAAGCAATAATCACTCTATTTTCTGTATACAACTATATGTACAAATTAATGCATAAGGTAAAGTAGGTGGCTTCATCCGAAATTTAAAACTGACTACTCCTTACTTAGAACAAGTCTTGCCCCTGGATCTACCTACTAAACAATTGTTTAGAAATATTGGATACAATTTTCTACAATCAAGTACTCCAAATCAGGAGTGCCCTGCAAAGATTGGATTTGGAATTTGGATTAGATTTGCTTCCAGCAAAGTAATCAAGCTTTTCGCTTTACTTGACAGATATTGCATGATTTATTACGCAGTCTGAGCATAGAAGGCTGCATCTTATCTAAGGATGCTTTTTGGATTTGAATATAATAAAACAAACGAACTAATTTTAAATGAAACACATTTTAATAATAGCTTGCGTATCTATGGTGAATTTTTGCTTATTTCTTCTTCTGCTTTGCTTCTTTTAATGCCATCATAGCGTTCCGCATTTTCTGAAACTTATTTGATTTTCCAAACCATTTGTTAAACTTATCCATCATCTAAAAGGAATTAACGAAATTAGCACAGCAATTTATTTATTGTTGCAATGTTTATCAAGTTTATGAACTGGTGTCAAGTAATATCTGTATTTACCCTTAACCCCAAAATGAAATTTTACCTAGATTTTTTAATATGAGTTTAAGCCCAATCGGATGTTAATGGAAAAAGTTTCATAAAACCGTTTTCCAATAATTTTTCAAATTTAAAGGCGAAATTTTTAGTAAGTCCGTGAATGTCATTATATAATTTAAATGGTAAGTATGACGTCTTCCCGTTTGCTTCGATCGGATGTTACAAAAACATATTTAAAAGAAGTAATATATAACATAAATGTATAAAATATGTTTGTATGCCTGACTAGTTTGAGATTTGAATAAGTTGTGATTTTTACCTTTAACTCCGGCGGAAAAAGTGGAGGATCCAATTCAGTCAAAAAGTATTCCAAAAACTCCCGCGGATTCAATGCTTCAGACTTAAGGCGCATTTTTCTTTCCACATTTAATGTGTTAGCTATATTGTTAGTTATATCACCGGAATTATACGCTTGCAGAACTCTCGCAAGTGCTGAGTATGTGTAGCTTTCTAATTCATCCGATGCATTTTCGGTCATCAATTCCAACCAAAGCAAGAAGCTGGTACCGTAGTCGCATTTTGGAATAAGCAATATTTTTTGGAAAGATTTCTTTAGCTGTGGCTTGGCCGCCCACGGCATACTACTTGTGCCCAGAAGTACAATTTTGTCGGTCTTCTTAATTGGCTTTAAGATTTTTTTAACAATAAACGGGGCTAGAAGTGTTGGCCTAATATCTGTTTGATCAGGCGGTACCTTTTGAAAAAACACGCGATGCGCTTCTTCAATATATAATACAGTAGGTTGAAATTCTATTGCGACTTTCATAACGATATGTAGAAACATATTCATGTCATCAGCGTGCTTTACAACTTTTTCTGGACTAAGATTTATAAAAACAGCATCTGAAATGATATATTCAATAATAAATGTACCCAAACAACTACTTTGAATTCTGAAATTCTATCAAATCAAGAACTAAAAACAGATTGTTAACGTACCCAACTCTGATGAAATGATATTGCACAACAATTTCTTTCCACTGTTGAGTGGTCCAACGAGTAAAATTGATTTTGGTTTTTCTATATCAAACTCGCTCATTCCCAGCATACTCTCCTGGATAACCATTTTAATGTCTCCCTTTGCAGGTCCAATAGTGCTGAAATTAAAGGAGAGAGGAAAGTTTAAAGGGCAAAAGACATGAATATTAATTTTTAGGAGGCAACCCTAGACCCGACTAGAAGGTACGCCCATCCAAGCGCCGAAAAGGTCTTACGTTAGGTTGTCTTCATCTCTCGTGTCATTCGCCGTAAAATTGAAGTCAGATATGAATTCATCAAAGTCTCTGTGAGTAACTTCCTCAATGACACCCTCATCTTTAAGTTCATGATACAAAGAGCTTAGAGTTCTGTCTGCTGTCGGATCCACTGGTTTCTTCTTCTTCTTTCCTTTTTTTTTCTTAGGCATCTTAACATTTAGGGGCTTATAGGGAAGATTATTATCATCAGCTAAAGCCTTTCTCAGTAATTCATATTCAACTCTAGAAAAAAGAGAAAACTTTCAATTAGCGTTGAGATGCAAATTATAAACTGATAGAAAATATACAAGAACAAAAATGAATATACCAAAAAGTTCTGGCATATATCAGAAACATTTAATTTACCGCATATATTCATCTACCAACTCGCGTAATTCGTGATGTATTATATCTAATTGTTCTTCGGTCACCCAACTTTTAATTGGGTCATGATTCTTATTTAGATATTCATCAACGTTTCGCCAATCAATTGAAAATTGCTTCATTGTCGCTTCAATTTTTTCTGTTAAAAAGAATGGTTAAAATATATTTGATTATAGTTGCTTAATTGTATGATTCAAGAGTCATATTTGATGCAAGCTTATCTCCAAATTTTGGGGTCTCTAGTTTTAATATAGACAAAAATCTTTGGAAAGCTTAAAATCATCCAGCATTCTAATTAGAAAGGTAATTATGGTGTGATTGGAGTTTGATAGTCAAGATAGAGTCAAGATTCTTCTATATCTAGTTATTTACAGTTAGGCAACCCTATAAGTCGTGTCTACTTTATAGTCAGCTAATGCTCAATTATTCTCCATCGAGTATTAAGAAATAAATATATATAATTCTTTTTGGTATACCTATTGGCTTGCTGCTAGAAATTATATAGCCAATATCAATTATTCCGGCAGCCTTTAATTTCAATCTTCGCTTAGCATCCTTCATTTTCTGTAATTTTATTTTATCCCTTATTTTCCTTTTCTCCGCTCTTATCTTATCACGCAATTTCTTCTTCTCTTCTTTTGTCATTGGTTTCTTGTTGAGAGTCCCCTGAAACTCTAACGGCGTCATGGTTTCATCGATGACAACTAACACTGTACCTTTTTTAACAGGATCCGGATAGTTGTGAAAATTCCCCGTTTTGGTATAGCTGTGGATCAGATAGAAAACTTGACTTATAAGAAGGCAGTAAGAGTGCTCTAGTCGAGAGTGTTCGACTAGGAAAAAATTCTAGGCCCAGCTCATTCTTTGCCCAACTCCTATATTCATTATTCAATCATTTTTATGTGTACTCATACCAAAGCAAGGGCAATATTCCTTTATTTAGATGTACTTACAATTCCTCGAACCAAGCTCGAATATGATCGGAAATGTCTTCCATCATCCAAGGAGAGCGTATCTGAAGAAGACGTGTGCGCTCGTCCATTATTAGTTTTTCAAAATCTTCGTCAAGTTTCCTTCTTTTCTGTTCATTTTTATACATCTCTAGAACCGAATTTGCAAACCGATTTGGTCTCTTTAATCTTCGCGTTTTTCTAATGCCCAGCATTTCCCTTTTAAATTGTTTCTTAATTTTATAAATTTTTTTGGTTTTGTAGGCTCTCCACCAAGATTGAATAATACGGGCCGCGTTATCTCGTAACTGGTTAATTCGCTCAATTTCTCTCTCTGAAATATATTGAAAAATGTATTTATAAGCATTCGGGATAAGAATTATCGCAATTTTCCCGCCTACTAGTGGATGAGAACAAAACAAGTAAGAGGTTGTAGTCGGGAGCTCCCGACTAGGGTATACCCTGAACCCTCTTCTTCCGACAGGCGATAGGTATAAAATGAAAGATACTTGATATATATGTATATACTATTTTAGAAGCTACATATCAAGTTTGGTGACTCTAGCTCATATTATTTGCCGAAATTGCTCAAAAACAGGATTTCGATATCGATTTTTATCGATTACTTGGAAACGGGACAATTTATCGAATATCGGAAACAAACTCGATCTGCGCGGGGACTAGGATGACCTACCGCTAAAATTTTAAGTCACTAGCTCTTATAGGTTCTGAGATCCTTGCGTTCATACATAAGGACAGACGGACGAACGGATGGACAGACAGACGGACAAGGCTAGATCGACTCATTGATGCTGATCAAGAATATATAGACTTTATGGGGACGGAGATGTTTCCTTCTACCTGTTACATACATTTGCACAAATACATAATTACCCATTTTCAATGGGTTTAGGGTATAAAAAGTAGTAAAAGTAGCAGGTGCAGTTACGTCATAAGTTGCGCAAGGCACCGAAACAGGAAGAAACGAGAGCCCGTCATCCGTCTACCTTTACATGGGCGCCTTCCGGTCTGCCCAGAAATCACCTAAATTCGCTGCTAATCGAATCTACATAAGTTCCTCAGATGAGTGACACGCATTGAGTGAGAGAACTGCTATCGGTTAAGGATGCCATAAATAAGCTCGCTGCACACTAGTCTGGCCAGAAACATTCTAATGAATCTACCCGCCAGAACAGATCCGACGGGTTTTGGGTGTCTTCTAGTCGGGCACTCCCGACTAAAGCAGTCTTACATGTTTTTTAGTCAAGATTGTTCGAATAAAATATATTTACCATCTTTGGGCTCCTCTTTGTTTTCGTTTTTATCTCTCAAATCGTTACAGGTTTCGTCAGTCTTAATAAAATCTGCGGTGAATAAAGTTCTTTTAACAGGTATGCTCATTGCTTGATTCGGCTTAAAAGTAAACCTATAGTTAACTTTTTGTCTCTGCTTAACCTCTAGAAATTTTTTTTTGTCATATTTTATATTCGACTTGTAAACACGAGCTTGCCGTGCTCTTTCGTGTGCTTGTAAAAGTTCCACTGCTTCGGTAACTTTAGTCCAGCTCTTTGCATCACTTTCTTCTTTTTCTTGATCGTTCATATACAGCTTATTATCTGATAATATGTTTTGAATATCTAATGGACGGCGATATAAGAATTGCGGGGACCTCCATATCATTAAATCGCGCGGCGTAAGCTTTCTGGCAATTAATACTTTGTCTAAATAAATATATTCGCTTAGCTCCATTTCCTTCAGCTCCTCTTTAAGTAACATCAGCTGTTGGGTGGCATTTTCGACCAGCGTTCTGACCACTGACCGTTTTTGCACTTGAAATGTGTTAAAGTAGATAAAAGTAAGTTTATTAACAAGTTCCACATATAAGACATAGAGCTCCGCAAATATTTTGAATGATATTGCTTTATCCTCAGTTGGTACAAATGTTTTTAAGCGATTTTGTTTTTTTAAAAGTTGGCCGATTTCTTTTGTAGTAGATATCCAATACTTGTGATTTAAATCAAAAGACATTTTAAAAGCACGTTATTAACATAAAACTTAATATGAAACATAAAATTTTTGTATGTATGTATTATTTTGACTAATATATGTTAAGTATGCAATTTTTGTAACAAAGCACTCTTGATCAGAGTTTAAGTCTATAACCATTAAGTAACTCACATTGATTGAAAATACAAGGATCATGAGTGGCAGATCTGCCTTAAAGTTGTATCTCGACAGTGTAGATTCCAACTTGATTAACCTAGTACTATTCCTTGCCCTGCCTCACTGTGGAAATATCCAAAAGTTTCCTTGAGTCCGAATAACGTTGAAATTACTTCAAATTTTTCAAAAGAAAATTGATATCACCAACAAATAAACTGCATGCTTATGAGCGACAGTGGCCAGCACAACAATATCGGAACCCTTAGAAATAGAAACAACTTATGAAATTATATATATATAAACAAATAATATGCACAAAGAAATATATTTTAAGATATTACAATACAACTTACTTTTTAACCACGATACACAACTACTTCGTATGCTTTCCATGGGCGTGGTCGTTGCTAGCAAAAGCATTTTGTTTTTGAAGCTTCGAAAAATGTATAATATGTATATGTATAAATGTATCAAACGCGATCATATGCTGTTGCATAGTACCGATTGGCTTAAACAAATTCGTGTGACATTTTTATAAACCACAATAGATTAATCGGTATGCGGTAATAATTATATTTTTAACAGTACAATACATCTTAACATTAAATTATATCTTGTTGTTTTTGTTTAGGGGATTTGAAACGGAACAACAACCGCCTCTCTATGATCAATTTGTATTCCTAATACTCCAGCGTGAGATTTCTCAATAAATATTCTCATCTGAAAAAAAAGAAATAAGCATAATAATATGTATCACAAAGCTGACTACGGGACGATCAATTATTTTTCAAGATATCTGCATTTAATAGTTTCAATATGATTCTTCCATATAAGCAAAATCATATATGTAGATCTCACGGGAAAAAGTTGTATATCTAATTATCTTGACTAAGTCCGTCATTTATTAGTTTCACTATGCTGCTTATACTATATAAGCCAAATCTGATTGAGATTGCATTTTTATATTATACAACTCTTTAGGAAGAATCGGACGAAAAGGGAATTTTGTAAGGCAAAATATTCTGTTTCCCCAGATATTTCCACCAAATGATCTACAAGTGTATTTAATCTTCGAAGCTAGCCTTTTTTTCTTACTTAGTTTTCGACGGAATACGGAGTAAAATACATGAATCTACACATCTGTGTATAACTTTTGAGCAACGTTTTCGAACACCGGTATTAATTTTAAGTTTTTATTAGCTTTTATAGCAACCGAATGGACGGACATGGCTAGGACGACTCGGCTTTCGTCCTGCTCAAGAGCAATATATCCCATGTTTACAACACACCCAATATATAAATTATCAACTGCCGGCCGATGGGTTTAAATGTTGACATCTAGTTACCAATTTTAAAATATACAAATATTACCCCACAAAGTTTATAAAAATTAGTGATGATACATGATTTACTAACCTGAGCTGTATCATCTGGATAAATGGCTTTAGACAGACATGTGTGATGGTTGGGTACATCTTTTAAAAGGCCTAAAATAAAAACAAACATTAATTGCAATAATCATTATATTAAATACAAAAAAAAAAAAACAATATATATTTATGTGTATCCCCTGGTCACGAAATAAATAACAAATGCTAGTTAAAATATCTGTCTCTTATGATATATGTATATACAAACACCTGAGACTAGGCGAGAGATTTACCCCAATTTAACACAATAACATTTTAATTTAGCAACTACTGACATAGCTAAATCGACTGCCTTACCTATAAAAACATTAGTTTTGTTTACCTTTAACAGTTTTGTAATTATGAAGTATAACTGGTAGAAGGGCCCGAGCTGTCTGGTATACAATAAAATAGATTAAATTTTGTGTCACGCGCTTATGAGCAATCGATAGATGGAGATAGTAGCCGAAAAATTGGGTCTTACCATCAAGCAACAACTCTGAATAAACTATCTGGAACCTGTTGATTGATCTAACTTGCAAAATTCTTTGCGTTCTCCTTAAACACATTTATTACCAAATGACCAAACTATAAATAATTTGTTTCATCATCTTACGCTCTCTCGCCATTTTGTATATTGGAATATCAAACCTTTTTGCACCACACCAGGGTGCTGAATGTTGTTCCACTGCTGCTGAAGACGCTGTGAGTACAGTTTTATTCTATCCGTGTACTCCTGGTGTTCCAATGTGTGAGAATCCAGCGCACCAACGTTGATCATGTTACTAAAGTGCATTAAAATTAAATATTAAAACATCTTTGCAAACATGTTTGCGTTGCACGTACATTGCAGTATTTTGCACCAATCTGGACAAGGCATTTTGGTCGTCTTTCTTTGGTAGCGATTGAGAACAATCATTGCTCAGATCAGCAGAGTTGCTTCGCCGCAAAGCTGGACTTTGATTAACAGAATCTGCCAGAAGATGAGTCCTTTCACTGGGTTCAATGCCCTAAAAGAAAGAATTGACTTATATCTGATCATAAAACTTTAAACATATATGACCTTACTTGGCTGCCTAGGTCGTCTGTACAGTGCCAACAACTACAAATAGATGCTAAACATTCGAAAATTGAACGAACGTAATCCATTTTAGCACTGTTATTGTTAAGAATTTTTCAGTGATGGAAAAAGTTATCAATAGGGACACTCCCAAATATTAAATGATGTGGTCGCCCATATTTACTAATCTAAGACCTGCACGACCAGGGCTGCCCATAAGCCAAATAGTACGGCCTCTTAATTTTGGTGTTAATATATAAAACATAATATAAAATATATAAAATGTAACGAATAATACATTTTATAATCCTACTAAAATTTGACTGTCTCATTATTTGTACCCATATAACATTTTACATATCTAATGGGACTGCGCACAATTATCGATAAATCTAAAACGAATACATCCACTTCCACGTCCAATCAGCTGTCAGTTTTGTATTGAAAGACAATTTTAAGATGATTTTAAAAACAAATATGGATATTATGTTAATATATTGTGTACAAGTTCACCACCCAAAGGTTAAGCAGGAATAGAGTATGATGGTTTGAAAAGTCAACCTGTCCTGGTTCCAAATGGATGAAAACGTTTTTATCAAGTGCTGTTAGAATATTATTATTGATTAATAATGATTTGCCGCATTTGGGTAGCCGCATAATAAAACAAAAAAAACCATACTTATCAGAAGGTCATAAGGGGAAGGCAGAAACAGCACTAAACCAATGCGGGAAAGTGCCTGCTATTTGGAAAGTGGGACGATTATTCCATATATATCGAGTACATAAAAACACCGGATGGCATCGAGTAACTGTAATCAAAACAACGACCATGTTCTAAAAATCAATGGAATTTTATACTAAAAAACAACAAAAATGAAGTTAATCAATAACACAAAATAATAAACAACGCACATATTGCGCATGTAATTACTTCTTGTTCATTAAGATAAGGTTCTGGACTTGCGTTTTCCATTTGTCGCAGGCAACGCATCTCTCCCGGCAATAAAGCCTCGACTAACTTAATAAATAACAAAATAAGTAATATGGTGTTTGTTCTGATGTAAGAGCACATATACATGCATAGAGAAACCTAAATTCTTAATTTATAAAGCTTACTTTGCAACAGATTCTGGGTGCTGATATGGCTGCTTGGTATTGCCGCAACTATTTTCTTTTGCCTACGTCAATGGATTTTACGACACAAAAAAAAGTTGCACTGCCCTGAGTCGGAAAATAGATTGCATGTTGGCATATTTCATCCATACTGTAACGCCGGCGGCGGAGGGGAGCGCGTTTTGTGGTGTGCAGTGAGGGCGTTGCAGGTACTACTTGCTTATTGTATATTAGAACATTATCCGTCAATATTAAAATAACTTTGTTTTGTTTTAGAACAAGTACGATAACATCAAGATAGTTATTTACACAGGAGATATTGACTCAACGCCCAGTTCAATTCTGCAGAAGGCAAAAAATGTATTTAACATCGCGCTCGAAGTTGAACACATATCATTTGTATATTTAAAGCAAAGACATTGGGTTGAAGCGGCAAAGTATCCACACTTTACTTTGCTGGGCCAAAGTTTGGGATCAATTGCTTTAGGCCTAGAGGCTGTCTGCAAGTTTCCACCAGATATCTTTATTGATACCATGGGATATGCCTACACGTACCCCGTCTTCCGTTTCTTGGCAGGCAGTAGGATAGGCTGCTATGTTCATTATCCCCTGATAAGCACAGACATGCTTAGGAAAATTCAATATCGCCAATCATCTTTCAACAACAAGGCATATGTTGCGCGTAATCCTTTTCTAACGTGGATAAAACTTAACTATTATCGCTTGCTTTCTAAGGTAAGTGCATTTTTATAAGTCGCTGCGGGTGATATCAGCGTCGCTTCTTTTGCGTTTGGTTTTGCGGTGTTGCTGACGTGTGTTAGTGAAGCCCAGATAAGAACTTATTTCGGCCTGCTGATGACTTTCCACGTGACATCGTAATGAAGAATAGACAATGATATAAAATGATCAGCCCTCGGGTAGACAAGCTGTGTGAGCTTCTTGGTCATCCAGGTAACTAAACACGGGGAATACAGTCTCTAGACCCGGACGAATTAATAGGTGGAGTTTTGCGTTAACCAAAGACAAAAGTTGCCAGTGCTAGTAAAAAATGAGAAAGCACGGTTCCTATTAGGTTCAAAAAGTGCAAATAGCATAGTGCAACTAGTAAATGCCGAGTTTGGGCTTAGATATCATATCAGCTATTTGATATAGTGGTCAGATGCTGCTGGGATTTATTATGGGGCATGTTACATACACATGATGAAACTAACAAATGCCAAGTTTACTCAAGATAGTGGTCCGTTGCGACCGGTTCCGGCATATGTACTACATGCAAAAGAAAGACGGACCTATGCAAAGTTTCAGGGCGATGGCATGAATAATAAGGGACTAGTTTGCATAGAAACAGAGAGACGGACATGGCAACATTTACTCGGCTGTTGATCCTTATCAAGAGTATAAAAACGTTATGGGGTCGGAGATGTTTCCTATGCGTTACACTTTTCATGACAAAATTATAACACATTCACACCACACAAGATATATTTCCCTTGTTTTTATTTTTAGACCTACAAGTGGGTTAGTTGCTGTTCTGAAACCATTTTGGTGAATTCAACATGGACTGAAAATCATATCGTAGATTTGCTGAATGTTCCATTAAAAACACATCGTGTGTATCCGCCATGTGACATAGAGCATCTTAAGAGTCTTGAGCATATAGAAAACAATGAAGAAATTCTAATAGTCTCTGTTGGGCAATTTCGACCCGAAAAAAATCATCCTTTACAATTGCAAGTTCTGTATGAGTTAAGGACGCTGCTGGCCAGAGATGAAGCACTGTGGAATCGAATTAAACTTGTTATAGTAGGATCATGCCGACATGAAGATGATTATGAGAGACTGCATAACATGGAGGATCTCGCAAAACATTTGTCTCTTGAGAATTCAGTCGAGTTTAAGGTTAATGTTAAATATGACGACCTGTTAAACATTTACAAACGAGCTAAAATTGGCATACACACTATGTGCGATGAGCACTTTGGCATTGGAATCGTTGAATGTATGGCAGCTGGTATAATAATGATTGCTCATAGGTCTGGTGGCCCTTTGCTTGATATTGTTGAGACTTCTGAAGGTTCCCAAAATGGTTATCTTGCAACGGAGGCGGTTGAATATGCAGCTAGCATATTGAATATAATTCTTAACTCTGCAGAGACAAATAAAAATATTGTATATGCGGCAAGGTGCGTACCGTAGCATTTAATAGCGAAGCCCAAGTACTTATTTATTTTTTTACATTTCAGGTCCTCTGTTGAAAGATTCTCTGAAAAGGAATTCGACGAACAGTTCCTGCGGGCGATTTCGCCAGTTTTCGCATAACTTACCGAATAACTAATAATGAACATGAACATCAATATGCTGACCGAGAATAAAAAACTATACATCAATGGAAATCAATCTCGTCATTTTGGGAGCATTCTAAGTAAATTTCTTCTTCTAATGAGGTTTGTGTTTTTGAAATAGTTGAGAGACCTATTGTTGCTTATTAATATGAATCAATTATAGGCTAAGTTCTGTAATAAGAGTAGTGTCTATATTTCTCCATGTTATGTTAATATTTTAAGAGCCAAGCCAAATCTTAATTAAAACTTGTAAGAGCGCTCTAGCTGATAGTGACTGACTTGGAGATACACTTACAAACTTATGAACATATACTAAATTACGCATACAAGATCCAAGCTGCGGACTTTAGATAGCGACTATACATTTTCCCTTACAAAGGGTCCGTTCCGAGAGTAGTAAAATTTTATTGTTATTGAAATTTGTTATTGAAATTATTGAATATTGAATAGCCATGCAGACATATAGCAAATGGGCGGTATATTTCACTACAGCTTCTTCCGATTATTTATATAGAAGTTAGATGATTCGATTGTCCGATGTTGATAAGAATTTGCAGACATACGAATAATAAGAAGAGAATAGAGCTCATAGCTTGCTGAAGATATTGTATACGCAAAAACTTTCAGAGATTTTAGAGAGAGTTAGTACTAAAGGTGATACATGATACATACATAATTTTACCGCTCCCAATATTAGTTAAAAAATATGTATTCTAACTATAATATATATTGTAGATGATAAAGAACAAAAATTACAACACTGGATTTATTTATGCGTTACACATTTCGCCACAAAATGATAGTAACCTCCGTAAGAGTATACAAATTTCAATTGACAGTTTCCTCCTTAACGTTAGACGAAAACTCCCAACTCGGTAAACACGTACTTACATCATAACAGGTAACTACTGAAGGAAAAAACACGATGTCACAAAATGAAACTTTTTGCAGTAAAACCATTCAGACAACCAGCAAATCTGTTCCATTCCAGCTTTTCCGAGGATATAAACTCATAACCATCTGCTTTGGTATTCGACGCTCAATTAATAATCCACATAATCCCATAGCGTCAGCTAGTTAATGAATACTTATCACATGTTGGTCATTTGTAAGTCAGTCAAACGGATTTATGCAATAAAATTAATCAAATTAATTTAAAGTTATTGTAGTCTAAAACTAATCAATTATGCAAAATTTGTGGCCAGCTTGGATTAAAAAATTTAATGCTAAAACGTTCATGCCGTGACCATAGTACTTTGCAATGCATATTTTGTGCCGCTGTTCAATATCAGGTTTTTCGAAGCATCAAGTGAAAGTGATTAAGTAAAGAGAGTAAATATGACCAGCACAAAACAACAATGATCACTTAATTCAGCAACCCGAATTCGAAATACAGTTATTTTTTATTATAATAATATTATTTTAAAATGTCTGAGGTGTGTTTTTACAAGTTTACGTACTCGGCGATCAACTTTATATAAAAGTATGAATGGTACTCTAACATACATATATTTGTACTTTAAACTTAAATCGTCTATTGCACACTTCAAATTTCCGGAAAAATTGCAATAGTCCTTCAATTTTCTTTGTAAGAGTATAGAAAAGTTCGTTTTAACAAGTAAGACGAACACTCGAGAGTTGAGCAAGAAAAACGGCTGAGGATTGAAAACACAGCAAAAGAGTTACAACACTTGCTCAGTGAGGGTTGGTTTTTTTTGATATCCCGAAGTTTGTTTAGTTTGCATAGCATGCAAAGTAAAACCACAGTGCCCTTAAGATATTGAACAGCTTTATCAACAAACACTTTAATATATTCGGAGCCCTAATTGTTTGGGTAATAACAGTCATGGTAAGTGATTAAATAAGGTGTTTTAAGATTCACATGTTAATATTGTTTTTTATTTTATTAATTGTAGACGAAGACAATGGATGTAATGCACATTAAAAACATTTTGGATGATAAAGAGGAATCATATATACAGAAGTTTTTTGATGGATCGAATATATTAATAACGGGAGGAACCGGATTTTTGGGAAAGAGTAAGTTAAACATATTTTTATTATAGAAGTACTCTTGCCAGTTAATTTGATATTTTGTTTAATTAATTGTCTGCTTTCAGTTTTAATAAACAAGCTGCTTACGTCCTGCCCAGGCATAAACATAATATATTTACTAGTGCGTAGTAAAAAAAACAAAAGTGTAGATACCCGTGTGGATGAAATATTTGATGACCCGGTAAATGTACAAGTTAGGAATTATAAGAGGCTGCTTTAATCAAACGTTTTTTTAGGTTTTTGAAATACTTAAAAGAAACTCTACAAAATATAGTTTTCATATAAAAGGCATTGCCGGCGACTGGTATATGGACAAGTTACTCCAAGAAATTAAACTGAATATTATTTATATTTTCTTTTTGTTATGAATCCACAGTCTGAAACCTGCCTTGGGATTGAGCATCTATGATCGGAAAATGTTAGTAGAGAATGTCAACATTGTCTTTCACATGGCTGCAACCGTGCGGTTTGATGAAAAACTAAAAACAGCTATTAAAATAAATGTTCATGGGGCATATGATATAATGAAGCTCTGCAAGGAGATGAAATCTCTTAAAAGTGTTGTTCATGTATCGACGGCTTATACACACTGCCCTCGAAAAATCATTTTAGAGAAGTTATACCCAACCCAAAATGATGCTAAAAGCCTTATGTTAATGGCTGAGTGCATGCCCGACAAGCTGTTGGACCACGTAACACCCATGTAAATAAATTCCTTTAACTAGTAAAAACCGAAAAATATTTGACAAAAAAAATAGTTTTCTAGATACTAATTTTCTCACTTACTGAAACTATATGCACATCCATTGAATGAGCGCACGTATATTTCATAATAATTGAGCTAAAATTAAAAATCACAACTATTTAAAAAACTATTTTCTTAAGTAGGTGGAAGTGTGAGGATTTTGCATGACTATGTATAATAAGTTCTCTAGAAATATATTTAAATAATTTTGACACCTATTTCCAAACAGATGTGCGTTTAAATGTACCCACAAATATATCTGTTGGGAAATTGTCGACGATTTTAAATCTAAATTAAGCTTACTTTTAATCAGAATAAAGCCTAGCTTCTAAACTATTACTGCAGAAATTAATACTTGGTATATTTGCAGTTTATTGGGAAAGTGGCCAAATACGTACACTTTTACTAAAGCTATAGCTGAGGACGTGATTCGAACTTGGAGCGAGCATATTCCTGTTGGTGTATTTCGTCCTGGCATTGGTATGTTTTAAATAAATTTTGGTTGTGAACGCGAAACAAAATATACATGGAGTACTCCATAAATGTTTACAGTGATTTCAACATACCAGGATCCAGTGTGCGGCTGGATAGACAACTTTTATGGTCCAACTGGAGTAATTGCTGGAGCTGGTGCTGGGGTATTTTTTATTTTATTTTAATCTGTTTTTTAAACATTAATTGCATAAATGTGTTCTATATACATTTAATAGCTGCTGCGTACCTTACGCTGTAACCCAAAAGCAGTTGCAAATATGGTTCCAGTCGACTTATGTGTGAACAGTATGATAGCTGCTTCCTGGGATATATATGAGAGACACAAGTAAGGTTTCTATTTGTGACAGCCTTAAATATATATACGAACTCCTCTTAACTTTTCTCATTGCAGTTCTACAAAGGCATCAGGCAATATACCGGTTTACAATTTTTGTACAACGAGCGAAAATCAGCTAACTTGGGGTGAATTCACAGCCAAAACCACAAAATATGGACTAATGTATCCAACTCTGACAGCGATTTGGTATCTGTGCTATTCAAATACCACTAACAGGGTAGCCCATATGATATCAATTTGTTTTCTGCATTACTTGCCCGCACTTATCATCGATATTCTATGTTTTTGCCTTGGAAAAAAACCACGGTAAGAAAGCAAGAAAGTAATTTTTTTTTTTATGGGTGCTGATCCTATGCCACTTCCAAAAGAATGATTTTGTAGAAGCTTTATGATGGTATCGATACAACTTTGTTAATATGTGAGGGCCACAGCAAAGTTCGTAGTTGGTAAATTTAGTTCCGATATCCTAAAAACAAGAAAAGAGGGCTTTAGTCAAGAGTATCAGACTAAGAGATAGCCTACACCCTGATCCCACCTAAACAAATATAACAATTTTTTGGTGGATTTAAACTGGTTTCGGCTGTGCGTCAGGGCGAATTGAGTTTCTTAGGGCTTACGGAAGACGCCGGATTTTCTACTATATATATAATATATCTATAGCTAGAGATGTTTTTATTTTAAAAGAAGCTTTCATACATACTAAACCTAAGAGCCTAATCCCTGTTTTTGGTTTTACACTGATCTATAATTGTCCGAAGGTTCATACTGCTTTTGAATACAAACACAATATTGTAAAAATAATTAATGGCTATTGCAATAATTTTATTTACAGGCTACTAAATACTTATAAAAAGATTCACAAGTTCATGAATGTAATTGCTTACTTTTCAATGCGTGACTGGAACTTTCACATTGATAATGTTGAAGACCTTTGGAACCGTATGACAAATATTGATAAGCACATATTTTTCTTTGATATGAAGCAGTTAGATTGGGATTTTTTCCTTCAACAATATTTTCGTGGAATTCGAAGGTATTTATTAAAGGACCCACTGGAAACCATTCCAAAAGCATTGATTAAATGGAACCGGTAAGCAAAATTTCTATTAAACATTAAATACGACTAATCATTTTTATTGACAGCTTGTACTGGCAGCATCAATGTCTTAAAGCTATCATTTATATTATT
Source organism: Drosophila borealis (assembly GCA_035045885.1). Taxonomy (NCBI): domain Eukaryota; kingdom Metazoa; phylum Arthropoda; class Insecta; order Diptera; family Drosophilidae; genus Drosophila; species Drosophila borealis. The sequence goes on along the minus strand of JAWNOR010000202.1, from coordinate 1,120,226 downwards.
ATCTTTTATATATTTTGGGTTTTCTTGAAAATTTTATCCGGCGTCCTTTTAACTTAGATTCTCTGTCTATAAACAAATTACTTGTTTTTCATTTTCAATTACTGAATTAAAATTATGCAAGCTGGATCGAAGATGTCTGGATGTCGGATTCAACAACAACAAGGATGTTAAAATATGTACTAAGTTTTATAAGCGTATGTTTTTAAAAGGATTTTTAAAGGGAATAAACTGGAATTGCTTTTTTCGCGAGCTGAGATTTTTCCTTGGACTAGGAACCACAGGCTTCGGACTCCTACAGGCCCATTTGTCCTACACTACCTTCTCTCATCTTATAGCTGAGGACGCTTTTGACAACGCACTAACCAATTTGGATTCCGAGGACGCCATAATGCGGTTGAGGAGGTTCACAGTGTTTTAAGCCACATTTCTGCATGAAGCATTCCTTCGTGCCGCAGTTTTCTGGACGTTCGCCAGGCTTTCGACCATGTTTGGCATGCAAGACTATTTTATAGGCTAACGGCTTCAACGCTTGTGAGGCTGGGATATGTTTCGATGGCGTCATATGTGACTAACCCAGAAAGGCGACTACCTAGCGCGCTGCGTGGGTATGAAAAAAGCTTGGACGGCGTAGGTACTGATTTTTGAGTCTGTCCAAGCACTCAGCTTGTTGACTGGCCTGCGGTCGAGGTGGACGCTCGATCGACCCTTCATTGAAACGTGGTCCCAGTCGGCTATCGGGACGCAGCGTACACGTGGCACACGCAGATTTGGCACAATTGGTTGTGATATTCAAATCCACTATCCAGCTTTCGGCTTGCAGCAGGCAGTCTTGCACGGCATCCAATGTAGCTTGCAGGGATTGGTATGATGGTAGCCGCGCAGGGTCATCAGCGATATTGTTCCATCCAATGGAGGCGATGTCAGTATTGCATAGCGTTTTGCCGAACACACTGCCTTGTGGAACGCCAGCTTTGATGCCATATACATATATACTCCAGAGATTTTGTTCTAGACGGCAAAGGTACGTCCGACTAGGATAGAGCTAAGGATGTTGGTCAAACCCAGGCGTCGTCTAAAGCCCTAGCTTAATCCTCATATCCGCCGATAAGATGCTCCTGATTGGGAGAGCCATATGCAGGGGTGCATCGAGCAGCCTGGATACAATTTAGACGCGGACTGACATCGCCCTACTTTACCCTGATCCGGTCCTTATTGGAGGGTCGTTCTTTCAGGGTTAGTGTAAAGGCGGGAGGGAGCAGCCCCACCCACTACGTCATACAATAGCATACTAGGGCCATTCTTAGTCTCGCCTCTTACCGCAGACATGTCTACTACTTATGCTATATGCCGACGACGTCTGCTTCATGGTCTGCGCTAGGTCCCCAGTTGTTGCCTGGATCTCCTTAGCAACTAGGCTCGATGCTGGAACGTCTAATTAAGACAGGCTAAAAAAAGCGACACAGTATGCTTCACATTTAGACGAGGAGTGCCGACAGCTCCGAGGCTAAGCGGACTAACCTCCGAAGAAAAAATTGAAACCCACGTAACCATAGGCTAGCCGCTCTCACAAACAGGCCCGATAGCAACCTTCACGGGGCCCTTCTTATCAGGAGGTTGAGATAGAGAACTTTTACCCAGATATTCCCAACCAACATCAACAACCACACACACCCGCCTCCAGGGCGACGCGCTTACCTGGCCACCCTATCGCAAAATATATGTAAGTGAGATCCAAACCAAAATTCTAAATCAATCAAGCTTCTATATTTATCGACTATCAATTTTTTGAGAATTCCAATATAATCCGCAGTTTTATTGCCTCCCAAAAAGTATGCAGTGAATTGTCCGAATTGTTCCATTCGGTCCATATTTATTCCCTAAGAATTTGAAAACGATTGAACAAAAATCTTAATAATAACCCCTTTGTAATCAGTGGAGAAATAACCACGACCGTCCCGATTAGCTACACCCGAGCATAGCAAGAGTGCGTAACCCCGTCCCTCCCCCGTCAATCTATTATAGATTTAAACTTTGCCCCACAAAATATAAAATGTAGAGATCTATCGAAATTATTGATGGGGTGACTATAGATATTTTAATAGTTCTACTAGAGGTAAGATTCTGCAAAGCTGATGCCTTAGGAGCGCAGCTGGGGTGGTGGGTATAAATGTATAAGAGTAGTGAGTACGGATTTTCGGACTCCGATTTTCGGAGCTGTGCATTAAATATCGTACGTAAGTGGGTATTGATCAAGTTGTTCGATTTGTCCGATTTTTTCGATTTTTTCTTTGATTAAATTTTATTAACAAATATTTAGACTGTTTTAAAAACATATTTTATTTCTTTGTATAATTTTAAAATATTTAAAAAGTAGATTACTTAAAAAATAAAACCCGGATATTTGTATTTAAAGTGTTGTAAAACCCTTGGTGACTTTTGACGGAAACACGTTGATTCACTTTTCTAATTTAAAAAAATCATAATACATAATAAGTGTGTACATATGCATTTAATATGTACTTTAAAATTACGGTTTTACAAATTTCCAATAATTTACACTAAACTAAATACATTTACAATAATTTAGTACTTATTAGAATAGATATTGTACCTAAATTTGTATTAAAAGTTTTCTTTTTTAAATACGAGTTGCTCTTGTCTGTGTTGCTGTATAGTCTATCATTTTTTATCGTTGTCAAGTTTACTTTTATCCAGAGATGAAGATACCATTCCGCCTCCATTCGAAGGGTACAATTTTTCCAAATAATTCAGTGATTCATTCAGAAATGTCTGTAAAGGTTTAATCATTAGCATTTGATATTAAAAGTATATTGATATTATTATTAATAATATATACTACAAGCGATAAAGAAAATTACAGTGTAATATTACTAATCGACTATAATAATGTATTTAATATCTTTTAAGAAGATATTATTTCTTAATAACGAAGTATAGTAGTATCTCTCACATACCCAATATACTTATTATTTTGGTTTTCTTTGTTATGGGAACCGAGTTCAAAATATGTTTACCTGAAAAGCGTGCAGCACGGCTATTATTGCAGGTGAACCGAATCCGTGCGTTATTAAGGAAAAGTGTGTTAAGTGACGCTGCATTGAAGGCTCCAACAAATGCTGTGATCTTGTCCCAAAGTGAGTGGTTCGATCTTGACTCAATATTTGCATCAACTCTTTTGTAATCTAGACGAAACAAGTTTAAAGAAATAGATTAGTTAAGCATTCCATTTTACAACAAAAAGTTTATCTTTTGAGGCGTTTATAGCATTTTCGATCCCAAAGAGTATTCTTGAATAGGACTAAGAGAGCTGAGTCTATTCATCCTTCTGTCTGTCCGTCCGTACGAGCGTGTCGATCTCGGTTACGTTAGAAGCCAGGTCTTTGATTCTTTTAATACCCTGAACTCATTGAAAATGGGTAAAAAGGGTATAATGTATTTGTGCGAATGTATGTAACAGGCAGAAGGAAGCATCTCCGACCCCATAAAGTATATACATACATATATGTATTCTTGATCAGCATGAATAGCCGAGTTGGTCTAGCCATGTCCGTCTGTCTGTCCGTCCGTCCGCATGTATGAACGCAAGGATCTCAGAACCTATAAGAGCTAGAGACTTGAAATTCGAAACATAGGTCCTCCTAGTGCGCGCGCAGTACGAGTTTGTTTCCGATATTCGATAACTTGCCCCGTTTCCGAGTAATCCATAAAATCGATGTCGAAATCGTGTATATAGTAGTATATATACATATATGTATATATCAAGTATCTTTCATTTTATAGCTATCACAACCTCCCCGCTACTACCACATAGCTATAAATCAAGTAAATAAACCAATTTATATTGCTACAATTCGAATGCGATTGTGGGTTCAGGGTATCCCCTAGTCGGGAGCTCCCGACTAGAGCCTCTTACTTGTTATTATTTAAAACACAAATATTTTTCAATTGATATTTAAAAATATATGATACCCTAAACTACGAACTGAGTCTGGCAATCCCTGTTGATTTTGAACCGGCGACTTCTTGCTTGTTAGCCCGACGCTCAGACACCTAAGCCATTCAAACTTTACCTCCGTTTTCCACCCACTTTTGGTTCGATTTTTGTCACCGTATTCGATTTAAAAAATATATATATATTCATTAAATAACTTTCAAAAAAAAAATAGCCTGATCTGTGGGAAAAGCCTTAAGAACTTGACTTCGTAGTTAATTGGGTTGGTCGAAAATACATACTTGTTGTGAGTGAAGTATAATTTCTTTCCGCCGATAGGAATCCTGTGGCTCGGTTTGATGCCGCACAATATATTCAGCCAATTGTCTAGCTGGAAACTCAGTTTCGCAAACGAAGTGAAAGTCTTTGGCCAAGTGCGTTGCTTCTCCCTCGACTAAAGATGTGAGCAGTGTCACGTTTGCTGCTTTTCGCCGTCCGGCCGGCAGGTTCAGGCCGATCTTCTCGAGCTTTTCCCTTAAAAGCCGACCTCCATTTTTGCTCTTTGCCCTGATTTGAAAGAAATTTATTTATTTTAAATGTAATTAAATGCGAAATGTCAGCTGTGAAGCCTTACCTCCTTAGCACACCACCAAGTAAGGATGCGTTCAAGCATTCGGGCGGCGACAATCTGCGCTGGACTTCCGCAATTGTTACCTTGTATTTTGATGTACTTGACAGAAGACTGAGTCGACCGGGAACTGCACAGAACACTTCGCTGGGCGATCCGGAGCCAATGTTTCCAGCTTCCTTCCCACTTTTCATGCCTGTGTAGAAATCATTTTATAGCAACCATTAATTTGGGCCCAAAGTATATGAAACGTATTGTAAAGAAAATGTTGTGCTTTGTGTTAATGTTTTCAAATTGCAATTGAAAAGTGTGAACTCAGCGTGTAAGGATCATTTTACAATAATCCTGCCAATTAGAGGAGCCAGCTTCAATTTCATCGCATACATACACACGCAATATTCATCCGGCTCAGGGGTTGATGCCCATTGTTATTTACACATGTTTGTGGCACCGCCTCATACACTCCGCCTATTTTTTAACCAGAACAGTAGGTTCTCTTGTGTTTGAAGTTAAAATAAACATGCAACATGCGAAATAAATGCATATAAACCTATTCTCCGTCGAGCCAGGCGGAATGTGGTCTCTGAGAGACTCAGACTCTTGATGTGGGTAACTTTGTCCCCAAACGTATATTATATTAAAGGGGACATCTTCTAGGAAAGTCTAAATATAATTGATAAGCGATAGGATCACCATTTCACATTGAACTACTCCCCAATTTCTGCAAAGGAAATTAGTCTTCGAAATCCCGACAATTTTCTTCCTTTAGAATTGTATGGTTTGATACTAATCAGGAGTCATATCCATATCGAATATTCCGATAGATTCAGGATCGATTTTTACCATGTTAACAAATCGATATTCATTTCAGACACACATCTCTAATGCCAGCTTTTTGATAGGAATATATTTTTCAAATGCTGTTAAAAATCATCTTTAATCGACTTTTTATTCATAATCATGATTTCATAGGGATTGGACAACAATTACAGAAGTTATTCAAGAATAAATAATGGAGGTTGATTAAGGGAGAAGCACAGCCTCTGCCTAAGGGGCGCAGCGTGAACCGTCTGTATGCCTGCGTGTGTGTGTGTGTGTGTCAGTGTGTGTGCTGAGCACAGGGTGTCTCAAATCGTCAGCATTATACTATAGCACTCTGTTTTCAAACCCACTGAACGCACGAAAAATTAGGGAAAAATGGCTTTGTGCCACCTCAAACCCCATGGATCATTTATATATGTATATAGTCAATCTAGTTATGTCCGTCGTCCATCTGTTCGTTTGATAAACAACTCGTTCTCAGAACCTATAAGAGCTGGAGACTTGGAATATTGAATGTTGCTCCTCCTAGTACCCGCATATTTTGATTGTTGTTCTAGTCTAGCCCTGAGTCCATGCCATCCAATAAAATCGATATATCTCTCCATTCCTCTTTGTTAGAAATGGGGGTAAAAGACTAAGTGATTGTAGTATCACGTTCAAATTCATTGCCAAGGAACTTTATGAAAATCCATTTGATACGTGTTTCACACTTTTCACAGAATCCAAGCTTTATGGTGGAAAATGCGATTTAAAGATTATTTGGGGTTAGTTTCCACATTTGTCCGATCATCTATAAACATGTTTACAAAACCCTACATAAGAACCCAATAAATACGAGTTTCAGCTATTTTGGAAATTTCACCAGCGACTGTGGAAAATTGGTGGAAAATGGTTGTATGAAGGTTTTTTGTTCAACATCCGATCGACTTCAAAATAATTTGTAAATATTTTTGTGAAAATTCATCTGACACTTGTTTCACACTTTTCGAAAAGTCTACCTTTCTTGGTTAATTTTTCGGATTCAAGATTCTCTCCGCAAGACTAACATGGACAAAAAATATATTTTATCAAATAGACGTGGAGCTCAAAATATTATGGGTAGATTAAAATTTCCCATGAACGGAACTTGGGAAAAAAACGTATGTCGAAAATTTAAAGCGGAGAATACCCGCTAGTAGTATAGATATATGTTTGAACTTACTTTTTATCAGAGGTAAGTCTGACATGAAAGCTACATTGTCATCCAGGGCAGGAGCTTGGACATCATCAACCGCATTCTGCAGCGCTTGATGTAAGGCCAGAGATTCGTGTTCATGTCCAAGTCTGGTGCCGTGTGCAGCTCCTGCTGATATTGCACTGCCGTAATCACTTCTTCTTTCCGTGTACGGAAAACCATGGGATAGTTGCGTCTAAAGAAAGAAAGTCGGTAAAGAATTTTGTCGGTATAAATTATGTTTTTGCCTCGATTCCAATAACATTGCAATGGCTTCTTCCAGAAGTGGATGTTAATGGAATTCATACATATATGATTAATATATAATATATGTTACATACATTAATTATATGATAAGATTATTAGAAAACATGACTTATGTATTAATATATAATAGAGAAAGAGAGAGGGAGACATAGAATACTTAGGACCTGGTTAATAGATCTATTTCAAAGCTTTTTATAATCTGAACTGAATTTGAATTAAAAATGGGTGAAAGTGTTGATATTCTTGGATCTTTCACATTTTTTGATGTCATATGAATGCCCTATAATATTTCATAAAGATCAGATGGAAGGAATAAATAAATTTGACTAGCTTTGCTAGGGTCAAGGTTATATATGTTTTACTTGGAGCCTGTTTGGCTTATTTATCTTTTTTTTTGAGTACTTAAATGCGAATATGTTCTAGGTACATTTGCAACTGAAATGTGATTGCAAATATCAAATAGAAAAAATTGCATTAATTAAAATTTTGTTACAATTTTTGGGCAGACCTTTGCCAGCGTAAAGCCTGGGGTTGAACCGACCGAAAACTGAGCCAATCCCAGTGTTTAGACAATCGTGTATTTGTGTTCCCCTCGTGTGCGTGTATGCGCACAAGCTCTGCAGGGGATACGCCTTTTCCAGCGTCAACATTGCGAATGGCCCGGCCCGGCCCGGCCGTGGCCGTGGTTGCTAAAGCACAGTTCGTTAAGGACACGCAGGAGTGTACGAGTATTCCGCTCGCATACAAACGCACATGCTTGCATGTATGTACTTGTATATATAAACCCTTTTCCTTTTGGGCCAGGAATTTTGGTTGTTATTTTCAAGATGTTTCAGCGAAATCCCAAGAAAATTTTTTAAATACTTCGCAGCATTTTTTTATTTGTTGTTGTGTTTCATAATGCACTTGAATGGAATTCGAAATGCCATAACTCTGGCAATGGCCGTAGAATGGGAAATTTCAGCTGCTAAGCTTATTATATGTTTGCAAGTTTGAAAAGTGAAGTATTTCACCAAGTTCTGGGTATTAAATTGCTAGCTTGATAAAATAAGCAAGTTTCAGTTTGTGGTGAAGATGGAATTCCATTGCAGCTAACTAGCTGAATTTTGAACCACTAAGAAAATGATTATTAATTCGGAATAATTTAATCTATGTAATCCAGTATATGATAAATCTATAAGATTTTGCATTCCATATTCCTATGAATATTAAGAGTATTACTAGAACTACATCTTCGCAGTTGGTTGAATATATCTGTAAAAGCCAAACCCTTTTTTCTTTTATCAGTCGACTCTATTATGATAAAGTGAATACTTATTGGGAATAGAAATTACTTCTTTAATTCTCTATGCATTTGGGGAATTTTTTTCCAAAAATTCCAATTGGGGTTTGTGCTTAAGCTGTTTTTTTTTCTTCTATTAATTGCTTTGGTTACGCTAAATACTTACAACATGTCCTTGCAAGTCGTCCCTATGAGTTCTGTGAATCCCCAGTTGATCTTGTGTGGACCTGAGGCCCGCCAACTGATTGTAGTGATGAAGGGGTGCGTGGTGCAATGAGGATAGCGGCTGGCCGTAAGGATCCGTTCCCAAGTACTCGAGCGGTCCATGGTTCTGCAAATAGCCAGACATCTAAACTATTTTGGCAATGATACGTCCAACTCGCATGGCGACCCAATTTGGAGCACTTACCTGTTGCTGAGGAGGGCTTTGAGCTGAGTGATGAAAAGGTGGTGGAAAATATGGGGGCTGAAAGTCAGACTGCAGTGATTGGTGATGCATGGTAGCTGCCGACCCATGAGTGCCGCTGTGTCCACTGTGTCCGGACGTTGGTCCTCCTCTACCTGAATGCCCTCCTGAATGGGTTGTATAGGCCGGGCTACTGCTAGACAGGCCCAAGCTACCATGGCCACTAAGGCGTTCCTGTTTCAATATAAGAAAATAATAAAAGTTAATATAATAAAACAGATTGTCCTGATTAACTGATTGACTGATTGATGATCAATACATAGCCTAAACCGTAAAAGGTAGGAATCTGATACTTTCACACAAAAACGTTTGGAATTCCACCCGTATGTGTGGAAGTAGCCAAAAATGGTTGTATGAAAGCATTCAATCGTTCAATCAAAACTAATTTTCAAAGATCTTTGTTCAAATTCATTTGATTGCTGTTTCACATTTTTCGGAAAATCCATTTACCCTTGGTGGAATTCAGGGTCAAAGATTTGGTGGGTCAAGTTTCCGATTGAGACGTGTTTCACATTTTCACAGAATCCAAGCTTTCTCGGTAGAAAATGCGATTCAAAGATTTTTTGGCAGCAGTTTTAGGTTTTGTCCTAATTAATACGAGTTTCAGCAATTTTGCAAATTCCACCCGCAACTGTGGTAAATTGGCGGAATACGGTTGTATAAAGGGTTTTTGTTCAACATCCGAACGGCTTTAAAATCATTTTCGGAGGTCTTTGTGACAAAGTTCCTAATAAGAACTTAATGAAAATGTGTGGTAAGGTATGTGTGCATGTATGTATGCATGTATGTGTGTATAGATAAGTATGTGTGTATGTACACATGTGTACGTCGGCGGCGGCTTTAACAAGAAGGAGGCGGCTGCCACTAGGAGGAGGAGGTTTCGATCAGGAGGAGGTGGCTTTGACCAGGAGGAGGCGGCGGCTTCAACGGGGGAGGACAGGGCAGATTCAATAATGGAGGAGACAATCGCTTAAATACGGAGGAGGCGGCAGCTCTAACAGGGAGGAAACGGCAACGGCTTCGTCGAGGGAGGACACGGCAGCTTCAACACGGAGGAGGCGCCTGCTTCAACATGGAGGAAGCGGCTTCCATATGAGAGGAGGAGGCGCCAGCTTTAGTGAGAAGGAGGTGGCTTTAATAAGGGAGGAGGCGACTGCGGCTTCCATAAGGGAGGAGAAGGCGTCTTTAATAAGGGAAGAGACGGTGATTTTAGCAATGGAGAAGGCGATAGAGGAAACTAGGGCTGCTGAAAGAGATCACTTGGATACTCATCTATACATATTTGATCATGCGTGCAAAAGGCTCAACAATTCGGAAAAGCTAGTTTTTAAACCTGGCACACATCATAGCAATAGAAAGGTAAACTTATTACTGAGAGACAAATTAAACTAAAATACTTAATAATATTCTTAACTATTTCCAGATTCCTTCGAAGTGCCAGATGCAGGTTATAATTGGCAGCGGGACAGATTAACAGCTCGGCTCTTCTACTGCCCGACTGTTTCTATAGACGCATGGATATCAGAGAATAAAAATTGGAATTGATGCTGTTTTAATTCGCAGTAAGTAAGATAACTTACGATTTGCTTTATCTACACATTTGGGCGCAATATTAATGATTTAAGAATTCATATATATTTTATATGATTGTATGAAAAGCAGTTCGAATATTTGATAATGTAGAGAACTCTTGATTTGCTTAATATTTATGAAATGGTAAATTTATTCTAGCTATGTTGCATGTTTTTGGGGATAAGCTCAAATTATTGCGAGAGTCGACTTTACTCTCAATGATTTCCATTTATTTATACTTATTTGCTTCAATATCTGATACTCCGATCAACTCCGATAGTAAGCCCGCCTGCAACAGGAGGACAAAATTTATCAAAATTTCTTAAACATATTTTCAAGCCTGAAGACACTTTGTATATAAACAGACAGACAAGTGTTATGCCGTCTTTATACTGATCGGGAAAGAGCATTATTTATGGGCGACAGCTCCTATTCGTTACACATTTTGTGAAAATATATCAATACTTTTGCAAGGTTTTCAAAAGGATATCGAAAAGCCATTATCAACATAAATTATAAATACTCATATGAGCAAAACTAGATATATTTGTGCTTGAATAATACTTTACAATATCCAACTATTTCCTGTCAGTAGAAAATTCTTTTTGCCAAAACAAAGTTAATTCTTAATTTTCTTCCTAAACTATAAGAAAGTTATTTGCATATAAAATTCGTAATCTGAACGGATTTCGAACAAAAGAATTTCGCAAAACAGTTTTCACATACTAAATTAACCTCCTATCACATACAGTTGTTACTGTAATATGCCAGCAATCAATCAGGCAGCCTGTCAATCACACAAAACTCTTTCATTTATAAAGATTTAAAGATATTAAGAAGTATAAAGCTTTGAGCTGAGCCACAATTAATGTAAATTTAACAAAACAATTTCTTATCATAGAAATAAGCTAAACTTAATATTGTTCGTTTGCGAAACGAAAGTCGAAGATGTTTGTTTTTTGACAACATATGTTTGTAATACCAGGATCGTAAAAATAATCATTTCGACGAGAATTTTAAAACTTATTTCAATAAGACAAACAAGAGTTTATGAGTCCTGTGCAATGTCCGTCCTGCTGTCTGTTCCTCTCTTTGTACATCAGAGTCTCCGACTGAACGCAGTTTTGCCTCTCTCCTATGAAAGCTAGATCCCTGGAAACTATATATATATCCGAGTCAGTCAATCAAGGTGTACAATTTGTTTTGCCACGTCCCACAGTTTACATGCTGGTGTCACTAAAATATAAATCATTCCACGGACAACCTTCTCTTAAGGTTGTGCCTCCATGACAGCAACGTCTACCACAATTAAAAAAAAGCAGATATTTTATGGTTTGTATATTGCTGCTCTCGAGTCAAAGGTCAATAATTAAAAACTTATATCAAATATGCTATGTAGTAAATAGGCAAAACAAAATATAACATATTTTGACAAAAACCTTAAAGGAAGGAATAGTTTTTCAGTGTTGTGTTCATAATTTTGTCACCAGTTTTAAAATCGAAGGCATTAGTTAAGACAAATGCTGAACTTTTCACCTAAACAGTTAATTTATTTTTTATTGCTAATATCCTCCCTTGTTCTGAACCAAGTTTAATCAAGCCATTCTCCCAAGCTCCCATGCATACACAATATACTATTGCCGTCGGCCTTTCCGAGATTATTATTGTAGTTGCGAATGTCTGTCTAAAACTGGGATCGAAATCGGGTATTTGCAGCTTGAGAGCGTTACGCACCTGAATTTCAATTACAGCAGGCATATCCACATAAGATAAAGTCATGTTATCATATTGTGAGTTGGGCTTTAAACTCGCAGACTCGAATTAATATATGGAAAATCTCGAATACAGCTACTCCGATGGGAACACTTGACTCATTATTAATATATTTATGGCAGATACTAATCACAGTTACTTTCCGAAATTTATATAATATTGATGTCCATGGAACCGAATGATATATTTTTTGTCGGTAACAGCTCAGTTTTAGGTTCACGAACACGGGGCTAATATAGAAAACAAATTTGACCCGACGGCGACGGCGACGACAACGACGACAACGACAGCGACAGCAGTCCGTGAATGCCAAAAACGGAATGAAAACTGGTCGACAGGGCGGCAGCAGCAGCAGCAGCAGCGCCGGCAGCAGCAGCAGCAGCATTAGGCCAAAGCGCGATGCCAGCAGCGCGGCGCGACGCGGCGCGTCGTAACGCCCGTCATACGCCTCGGATGTTTCTGCATTCGCTAGCCGGGGCCAAGTACGAAAATAAATACATACATACATACAACAATCTGTACACATATATATATCGAGTGCGTAGCCAAGACAACAATCGTGGTAGAAGTTTTTTTTTTTTACTTGAGGAATTTCAGAAGATATTTAACCCCGAAATGTATATCAATTTAGATGTGAGTGTGATTAGCACATGTAAGCACATTCATCATCTTACATTCATATGTACATTAGATGAATTTCGTTCTCAAAGATCGACTCAATAGCTTTTGAGTCACATACAAATTTGACATACATACTTTGTGGACAGAACATGTTAGAAGACTCTTTGCCTATTCGAATCATCAACTCGCAGAGCAAACGAGCCCTGGGTAGCAATTCTTCCTTAATTTCTTTATTTTTTAATTCCTTAAAATTCTTTCTTAAAGTACATTGATGGCAGCAATAGCAAATGTTAGTTGTTACCATAACATTTTTTAAAAAGTTATAACGGTTTAATTCCGCCGTCGATGTAATAATGCCAAGACGTATTTAAAATATGAAATTTAGTCTTATATTACACATATATCGAACAACTATTGTATATATATCCGCAAGGGTGTTTATCCGTCGGCACTCCAAAAATGATTGTTTCTTGTTTTTATATTAAAGTCAATAATATAAGCAAATGAGTTCTTGTATGCCTTAGTAGAGTCTTGCTCCATCTTTCACTGAATTCTTCTACCCAGTTTAATCTTCTTCTCTGTTCTAGGATAACATTCAAAGAGTGTGACATTGCTCTGTCGTGACACGACAGGTTATGCGCTCAACTCTATACTATACCTAAGTCGTATAACACGAATTCCCGCCGCAATGCAACTGTACTTTATGGTATTCACATGCAGATGAGCCCCAATATACCGAAGTTGGTCAAGGGATATTTGATTTTGGATCTTTTACCCAGCCGTTTCTAATGTCTTGGGTTAGAGTCCAGGATGGGGTAAGTTGAGAAATTGAATTATATTTTAGCTGTTCTCTAAAAAAATACTTAAACATTATCAACATCTGGCTTAGGACTTTCTATGCAGCGAATTCTAAGACACAAGAATTTTTAGCAAATTTATTTAAAAATGTTTAGGCAAACGGAATTGTTGTAACTTATAAAAAATTAGTATGCTGCGTATAAAAAACTTAATACGTACACGACCAGGTCAGGCAGAGGGTTGATCGCCGAATTTGTGTCAGGACACATGCTCTGATTGTCTGTATGTACATATGTATGTTTGTTGAATATGCGAGTTGTATTTTAAGCATACACACACACACACACACATATTGCGGATTGACTTTGGAGCCGTGAATGGCTTCTGATATGGCAAGCCATTGCAGCATCCTGTTTGGCAAATCCTTAGAAAATGCAGGATGTCAAGCGATTTAAATGATAATGTGTGTAAGCCATAATACAAGCCAACTACAATAAGTGCTAATGTCTGGTTATTCATAACTGCTATTGTTGGTCTTCGAAAATTGGCGAAAAAAGCGAAGGCGCCCACAACCATGTGACCGTAGGTAAATTACGAGAATCATTACTCTGCTTTTTTTTTTATATTAATGAGGTATTTTTATATGGTGAATATAAAGTGTGTGACGAAGTTGAAATATATCAGATTGAGGTATAATATTGACTGTACCCAATAATGGAAATTGATTTCTAAAGTAGCTTGGGGCATATTTAAATTATTGTCCTGTCGGCCTTTAACTTAAAAGTCACATTTGAATCTCACTTTGACAGATCTATGCAAAATGACATTTGAAACGTGGTGCGGGAAATGGATAGAAATGTGAAGAGAATAAAAACCCAAAGACGGGTAATAGTACCTGCTAGTATTTATAAAAGCAATAATTTATTCAATATTAATCGTTTTGACGGCTGCAAAGAAACTATTTTCTATAAATACACATGCACAACTGTATAAATAAAAGAACGAGGTTTAAAATTACATCGAATGTTAAATGCTTTTAAGAGCTGAGCTTAACCTATGCATACTTATGTCATTATATGTTGTATGTACAATATGGACACAAACCAATGTGCTTATGTACATAAGTATGTGGACATGTTCATCATGGCATAGTCGATGTATGCGGCCAGCGCGAACGTGGCAATTGCGATCTGGACACGACTTTATTGTGGTTTTATAAATTAAAATAATTTTGATTGATTACTTTGGATTATCTTGTCATTTGCCAGCATCAAATAGAATATTTAACGATACAGATAAACCGGTTTGGGTTTGTTTTGTATGAATTTCGGCTCTTGGGTTTTCGACACAGCAACACACTTCATGCAGACTCACTGTAAAATGTGCGTTTTTGTCAGTTTGAGAGTTTGATCGAGACCAAAGCTAGACCTCGGTCAAGACTCCAGTTCACTTCGTAATATTTGCTACCAAGAAAAATCATTTAAAACAGCTTTTGTTGCTCCGCTCGGCCAACGATGAAGAAGAAGAAGAAGAAGAAGTGTATGCCACTTATTGAGCGCTTCCAAATGATGTACAAATTTGTTGTTTGCCCAAGAAAAATTGTATAAGATTCCACACTGATCCCCAGCAGCAACCCACAATTAGCGATTACTTAGATAATTATGGCCACAGTTATATCGTATGAATAGAAGTTCGAATAGCGAGTGCAATATGATTATCCGACTGTTTAATCTTTCGAAGTTCTGCCATTGTGCAGCTGATTATTTCTGGCTGCTCTTGTCATACATAAGTATGTTGGCTGCCGATAATTGGCGTGGAGCTTGTTGACTTTGCCAAGAAGTTTGAATTCAGCATAGACTTTAATCTAATACTCATCAAAAGTTTGTTTAAACAAAGAGATAAACAACTATTCGCAACAAGTCAAGTTTCGTTGTTCGAACCATTGCTTAAACCAAGGGTTCGGTTCGTGAACCAGGTTGTGGTTCAAGCTCTTGCTCTTACATTTATACATATTACATATGATATACTATATAGGAAAATCAATCAAAAAACCGCTAACTGACTTTATAAAATTATTTAAGTATAGTCTAGGGAGTAGCTTGAAATTGTGAACCGGTAATTTCTGCAGATTGGTCTCGAGAGGTACGAGTATGCAAGCTTCGGTGTGTCGTGTTGGACTTTTTCTGATTCGTCGGTATTAAGTATTATGTTTTCAATCACACGAGTTTTTGAATTGTGCGCTATTGTCAGTCGTGAATATGCTGAAATTGGAAATTTACACTGGTGGTCAATACTCCCATACCGTAATTCAAGATATAAATAAATAAATTATAAAGGTTGGAATGGCTGACTGGCTGGTTTCTGAAGGCACAGGTAGACAGTTGGAAGCTGTTGAACAGGTCGAAATAGTTTCACCTCCACCTCAAGTGTGTGCAGAACGAAACATAAATACACACACACGCAACACACTCACAAGCACACTCATACACATACACATAACTGCGCACTACACATGGTATTCTAATGAAATGCTATCCACTCGCCAATGATCAATTGTCATTAAAAGAGCTTTGACTCCAAACTCTGCCTTTTTTCTATTACACAGGCAACGCGCCAAAATGTTGCTGTGAACTACCCAGATAACCCCATTGCCCAAAAATAAATCCCATAGATTCCTAATCAGTATGCATAGTCAAGTCAATACGATTATGATTAGCATCATCTGCTTTGTTGGGGAATTCTTTTTGAATGACGCCCAAATAAGGTAACATATTTCTAAGACAATTGTTGCTGTAAGTGCTGCACTTATATGAAATGGATATAAGTCAAATCGGAAATTATCTAATTCAGTGTGGGTTTATATCAAGTGTGGGCTGGGAGAAGCTAAGGTGTGAGGCTGAGCACTGGGGAATTCCCAAATAAAAGTCCTCACTGATTATTAAAATGTGGTGGAAATAAATCTGTTAACATTATTTATTACTTAGTTCACATTTAATGCAGTCTTTGACGGATGAGTTGATTTAGTTTCGAATTTGGTCAAATGATCATCGAAAATTTAATGGTCTCTTAGCCTGCCGCTATAAAGCGTACGCATACGACAAATAGACGGACATCGACCTCAGGCGATGCTTCCGTCTTAATGTTGAGCACGAATATACAAAAATATTCAATTTATGTTTTACCCGTTTCTAGTAGTTACTGACTATAACTAGTTGGCTAACAAATGAAACAACAATGCAAAAAAATTCTACTCTTTCACAGCAAAACATCTAATGGCCCATAAAGCCCAAACCATTTAAATTTAAGATATTGTGGCTGTTAACCATTGTCAAATATTTGGCCACCAAATGCCGGCTTCCAACGGGCTTTAGTTCATTTCTTTCAATATAAGCTGTCTGTATTATCCGATTAAGCGCTTCGAATCCTTGCAGCTAAGATTCCCACCAACCAGGTTTTTCATGATCGGGAACTTTGGTTTCGGTTCATAGCTTGGTTCGTTAAATTTTTGCTAAAGTTTGTTCGTACCGGTTCGGCTCAAACCCGTTTAGCAATCTTGATTCGCATAATAGTAGATTTTTTTTCGAGATGTTAATGTAACAGGTAATGCCTTGACTAGACTCTAGCCTTAACTTAAAGGAAGAAGGAAAAACTGCCCAATACTCTGTTCACCCTGAATTGTGATTCAACATTATTTTCAGAAGGAGACAAGCACATTGTGAATGGCGCCGCTTTTGTAAACTTTGTTTTTTACGCATAGCGCCCTCTAGCTACAATGTACCTTATCCCTTATTATTGCTTACGTGAACAATAGATGGCGCAAGAAGTAGGCCTAATTCATGAATAATTTAAAAGCCTAAATATTACACAAATGAGAAGACTTTTATTTAGTTATTGAATTTAAATACTAAACTTATCAATTGGAATTATCTATGTACAGTACTTTATTTTTTAAATGGGAATTAAGGCCTCTGTTTTGTCATCATCTAACAGAATTCAAACATTTAATTTCGAGGCGCCCAAGCAGTGTGTGTTAAGCAGTGTATATGACAGATAAGCAGTTAACTGTACAAAAGAACAGCAAGATTCTTTCAGGTTTGGGTCAATAGTTCAAGGGGCAGCAACATGTAACTGGATAATTCGTGTTGCTGCTGAGGTTGAGATTGATTTTGCAACTTTTACGATTTCTTATTCATGATAACATTAATGTTGAGCCACATATTTTACATATTTCTATTATGGCTTCTAAGTGTAGAGATAGAAAGTTGAAAGGTCAATAAGAGAGTGCAGATATAAACACGCCTTTCTGTGTCATGCTATCTTCCGATCCTTTTCCATTTAAACTTTAAATGCTTTTTTCCAGAAATACATTATTAATATATATTTTTTTAAATTCGATTAGTTACCATTTTATATATTTCTTACTCAGATTTCTTTACAATGTCATTTATGTTTAAAGGATATTGAACTGAGTTATATTATATATTGATAGTTATATTATAATATTATCCGACACAGCCGAATCAGAAATATGTCACAAAATGTATTTAGTTGTCAGGATGGTTTTTTCATACATTCCATGACTTTGATTATTTATGATTATTATTTATATTTGATATACTATATATACTTTAAATTTATACTTTCTTTTGATGAGTTCTTGAGTCTGCAGTTTTCTCCATGTGCGCTGTGCTCAGCCATCGATAATTCCTTAATTCTAGTGTCTTATACTTCTATCTTATACTCCTCTCCATTTGTCGCTTGACTCATATATATAAAGTAGCTCTTATATTTACCTTTTATAGCGCAAAGAAAGGTATCTTTAGAGCTACTCTAGAAATTGCATTTGATGAACTGATATATTTTATATTTTATTTACTGCAAGATAAGCAACAGTATAACATGTTACACATAAAACTACTATAAAAAGTCCATTGCGGACTGCACTCTTTAAACAAGCACTAAGTTTAGTTACACTAACTAAATTTAGTTTGTCAAACTGAAACAACATATTTTGTGTCAAATTCACAATCAACTTAATACGTCTTCTGCCCAGCTCAACAGATTTCTGAACAGCAGCAAAAAAATAAATAAATATAAATTAGCACCTGCGCGCAACATTTTTTTTCTCAAAAATTGCAATTAATACTGCGAGGTGTAAGTGCGGGAGCACAGATTAGGGAATTTATGAGAGTGAGAGAGAGAGAGAGAGAGAGAGAACGAATCGAAATTCCTCGACAATGACGCAACAATTTGGAGTAGTTAAACAGTAGCTGTGCCCCTCAAATTGGCAAGCGTCTGTTGCCGTTATTACCAAAATTACTGCATCAAATCGTTCCACTTAAACGAAAATGTTCCAAGTCTCGACTGTTTCGCGGATGCCTTTGCCCAATCTTTCGGCTGCTGCCAGGCCAACTATATTCCCCAAACCGCCAATTAGCCAACTACACAGCGCATCCATGTTGGTCATTCTCTAATATTCCGAGTGTCTTTAGTTTTGGCCAAATTTATTATTACTGCCCGACTGCCACGAATCGCGCGACCCGATGACAATCTTCCTGCGCAGGCTTCAAATGATATATATAACAACTATATAATTCTGTATAATACTTGAAGAAGTATTTGAAGAAATATTTGATTACCTACATAATTCGAATTGAGGATTATTCCAGCTTGGCCCATGGGTTAGAAGTGGGGGTAGGCTTAGATTCGTTTACCATGAACCCAATGAAATTGGGTTAAGAAATATTTCAGTCAGATAATACCCCGATCTTCCTGTTGTAGATTCTTCTTGAATATATCCACTCCCAATCCAGCTAAAGTTGGAGTAGAGATAAGGTTAGATGTGTTTACCATAAACCCAATGAAATTGGGATAAGAAATCTTTGAGCTAGATATAGTCCAATTTCCCTATATAGATACTCCTTGAATATATCCCAATCCAGCAAATCAAATCCAGCTAAAGTTGGAGTAGGGATAGGCTTAGATTCGTTTACCACGAACCCAATGAAATTGGGTTAAGAAATCTTTGAGCTATATATACCTTAATCTTCTTCTTGTAGATTCTCCTTGAATATGTCCACTTCCCATGCACCTAACATTAAAGTTCATATTAAAAGTCTTTTCCTCAAGATTGACTAACAAAGTGAATCCATTTCCCACATGTTCCGCATATGTTCGTGAATTCGGGTTGGCTGCATTAAATGCTTATCAATGCCTGGAAGGTAAATACCCCAATCTTCCTGTTGTAGATTCTCCTTGAATATGTCCACTTCCCATTTATCTAACGTTAAAGTCTTTTCCACAAGATTGACTAACAAAGTGAATCCATTTCCCACATGTTCCGCATATGTTCGTGAATTGGGGTTGCCTGCATCAAATGCTTATCATTGCCTGGGAGGTAATTTGAATATAAAAGAGAAAGAGAGAAAAGCGTCGACCTTTTGTCTTTTTGGTATGGAATGCTCATCGACTGGACGTCCGGTACAACAACTATGTATGTACACACACACACACACACACACACACACGGAGGGGCCAGGCGGTTGGCTGTGCGGATCTGCTGCCGGATGGGCCGAAAGAGTTTTCGGCTATAAATTAAATGAATGCAGAAGGAAGCGTTCAAGCTCTAAATATAATATTCGTAACAACAATGAAAATACGCGGAGAACGATAATCGATTTTTGTTTATTACGCTCGCGATTCTCCCGGCTCCGCGACTCCGTCTCCGCGACTCCGACTCCATTCTTGGACTGTCTTCGGCTTTTTGCCAGCTGCCCCTTTCACTCCCACTGTCGAATGACGAGGCCGACATCTGGCTTTTAATGAAGTAGTAAAACTCATTCATAAACGTATTCAAGCGGGATATACGCACGGCTCTGGATCAAGTGAAAATCGAGGGACGAGGCCCATGGACGGGCCACGGTGTTGTGGCTCTGCTGTTCTAGCAGGTTTATGACGAATAGCAGAATACAAATTTATTTGCCAGCCAACCAGCCACTCAGCCAGGTAGGCTCAGCCAGACGACAGAGGTGAGAGAGGGGGAGGAGAGGGGAGAGCGGAGACGAGGGCAGACAGCAGAGAGGAGACCGGCTTAAACGGCAAACTGGAAAGAAGAACAACTGCGATCTGCAGTGCAGAGATGCATTCGCTGCTCCTCTCAAAAGACGGGAGTTGGGCGATGGGCGCTGGGTGCTGGGTGATCCGGGTTGGGGGAAAGGGGGAATTGGGGGTGAGGTGTGAGGGTCTGAGGAACACGGGCCCAAACAAGCCGAGTTTGTGCTTTGCCACGAGCCTAACACACGCCGCAGTTTCGACACTTGCTATCGTTCGCAATTCGCAATTCACGGTTCGCGTTTTGCGGTTCGCAGTTCGCGTCCACGTTGCGCAAATTTACATTTATCTTGCGTTTCAATTTCATTTTGAGTGGACTTTTTAATTTCCTCTTTGCAAATGAAATCAATTTTGATGCGAGGCACTTACATATTCATAATAACATCTACTCGTCTTTGCGCCCAATCTGTGCATCGCATCCGCGAATCCGCAAATCCGTATACAAATTATAATATATTTCCCTCTCCTTTTGCATTTAACCAACTGCAGCAGTCAAAACAAGAACAGAGGTCAACATGGCAAACTATTTCATTAGTTCACACTGTGCAACATGTTTTTGTAACCACGTTTGATTAAACTGAATTCTTTTCATCGATTTTGGGGCACTTTTAATTAAAATTAATTGTTCTGCGATTTTTATATTTAAAAACTTTATTAATTTTTGAATTTTAATTTTGAACTTTTGTGTTTGGGGGTTGGCTGACTATATTCGCCATAACATTTAGCAACAATAAAGCCCTTTGCATTTTATAGAATAGTTTGAGAAATATTTTATTATATATATAAAAAACGAAACCTTTTTTTTTACTAAATTCAAACTCGAACACTGTTTAAAATTTGGAGAAGTAAAAAACGTCGAATATAGAACTCCAAAATCAGGGGTAAACTATCCAAGTTATAACGATATATGAAAATCCATTTTCTCCACTTTTATACCCTTGTAGAGGGTACTATAGTTTTGTCATGAAGTGAAGATATTTATCTAATCAACATCGGACCACTCTATCATATATCTGCCATAGGAACGATCGGTGGAAAAGTATGGTTCTTGCATGACCAAATATTCTATTTTCCAAGCTACACTAATCTCACAGATCTACAGTTGACAAATGTACGCAAGTATATTACAACTTTGGCGTGCCTCATATGGCACCTATAGAATACCATGATCAGATTTGCTTCAAACTTGGCAATGTAATGTTGAGCCTATTCCGACCTGGACTGAATTGGCTTCAAAAAGAAACAAGTAAGAGGTTCTAGTCGGGAGCTCCAGACCCTAAATACCCTGATACCCTGAACCCTCTTCTGCCGATATTCAATAGGTATAAAATGAAAAATACTTGATATATATGTATATATACTATTCTAGAAGCTACATGTCAAGTTTGGTGACTCTAGCTCATATTATTTGCCGAAATTGCTCAAAAAAACATAATTTTGATATCGATTTTTATCGATTACTTGGAGGCAAGTTATCGAATATCGGAAACAAACTCGATCTGCGCGGATACTAGGAGGACCTACAGCTAAAATTTCAAGTACCTAGCTCCTAAAGGTTCTGAGATCCTTGCATTCATACATAAGGACGGACGGACGGACAAACGGATGGACAGACAGACGGACGGCTATTGATGCTGATTAAGAATATATATACTTTATGGGGTCGGAGATGCTTCCTTCTGCCTGTTACATATATTTGCACAAATACAATATACCCTGTTTACCCATTTTTAATGGGTTCAGGGTATAAAACAGTTTTCCTTACAGCGATTGGCGAAAGAAAAATTCGAACCCGCCTTCGTAGAAGTTGTTAAGGGCGCGCTTTTCTAACCTTGTCCAAAGAAATTGGTGTGTGGTAATAAGTTTTATTATTATTTTATTTATTGTATGTTTTTATGTTGCATTGTTTTTTTTTTTACATGTATAATTTAAAAGTTGATTCTGTGCCTAAAACTTCTTCTTTGGCCACTTTCCCTCACAAGGCTCCACTCAATAATAATTATTTTCTTTTATAATTACTTTATTCGGTTCCAGAAGTGCTTATAATTTCCAAATGTATGTGTTTCTAATTCTCTATTCAGTGTAGGATGTAGTTATAAATTATTTACCTAATTTTTTAAATTACACTTTAAAGTAAGTCCAACTCAGCTACCGATAACTGCGAGCATGACAATATATATTTATATATATTTCCAATATATTGATTAGCTGAGGTCCAAAATCAGCAATATATATATTTGTTGCTATTCGATATTTAAATTCACATAAAATAATGTTTAAAACTGTTTAGAAATAATCGGAAACACACACAAATTTGTTTGACAAATGCATTCAAAACTCAAGTTTTTATTTCTGGACAATTCAAACATCTGAATTTTCTATGATCCGAAAGAACGTTCTATATTCTCCTAAAAATATATATTTATATTTAATTTTATTATGCCTTAATTCCATTAACATCTTTTGAGTTTTGAGCACGTCTCACAGATCGGTTTTTTTTTTGTTACCTTTCTTGGTTCCAAAATATTTGAGACATGTTGAGTATTTTGTATGATATAGAGAAACTTTTACACACTTTCCAAAAGCATAAAATATTCAATTATTATTGCAAAGTTTAATTAATTGTTGGTCGAACTCAATGAAACATTTTCTTAGCTACATTGTGTAAAATAATTAAATTGTATGTAAATGTTAATCAATGTTACACCTAAATTGGGGTCAGCTTCTTTAAGCTTATTTCTAAAGAAATATTTCTTTCTAGAGAAATATTACACAAATGGTTTTAAGTCGAGACAAACTGTCTCAAATAATACATCTAAGCTTTTTAGCGGGACGGATGTACCGAAGTCATTTTCTATGATCAACAGAATGTTTTGCAAATTCAATAAAATATATATTCCAACTTTCGCAAAGTAAATAATAAATGCAATTATAAAAAAATAAATATAAAATACATTTTGAGTTGTTGATAGTTTATGATTAAAGTAAAATTCAAATCTATTCAAATGGAAATATTAGTAAAATTGAGGGAAATCCTTGCAGTGTAGTCCTTTGATTAGGACATAAATAGTAATAATAAATATATATATATTTTTTCTCAGTGTGTTCATATGCAATTAAGTGCCTAGCAAAGCAAACTGTGCTGGGAACCACGGAGAAAGATGGCTAAAAAAAAATATACATATATATGGATATGAAAAAAAACTTTTGATTTTTTTATCAGTTTGTTGCAGTTGCGCAGATATGAAAGATCGCACGCAAATTGGGCGCTACGCTGAGTTCTGCTGTGCTTCAATCTCATAAATTATTTTGGCAACGCATCACGCGAGAAAAGCTTATACCTGCGACTAACTGCGACTGACTGCGACTAACTGAGACTAACTGAGACTGCGGCAGATAACGCTAACACATTCGGTTAACCCATTTCAACGGCTATGCGAACTGATTTTTTGGTGGGCGATGACTTTTGCACTGCCTCTTTGTTGTGTTTTTTTTGCTTTTTGTTTTTGTTGTTGTGATCTTTGGCCCTTGCCCCGTCATTTGGTCCTATATTTTTGAGCAGGGATCAAAAAAAGTTCCTGGAATGCCGATAAACCATATAATTTCACTAATTGAATGGGGGTGGATAAACGCAGCGAATGCGAGCTCCAGACGCACGAACTAAGTCCTTCTGCCTTCCATGTCATACCCTAAACTCTAGACAAGTAAAAACCTTTGCAAGCTGCTCTCACAGCTTTAGCAGCAGCAAATGTGCGTGTCTCCATACTTTTATTCGCTTCACGGTGATCAGCAGCTCTCAGTCCATGAAAAAACAGCCCAAAAGATAAAAGCCTTTGCTGTAATAAATCCCACTGCAGTTTGTTGCTATCCAAACCAAGTTTATAAAACTCTATGCATCCACAAGTGGAAGAAAATAAGTCTATTCCAAGCTAAGGTCCTCGATCCTTGATACTTCCGTAACTTGGACTTGGAGTCTTGGGTGTCCTAAAACAAGAGCAGTCCTTCAGATTTGGGTTTCGTCTCAACTCAAGAAGTCTGTGCGGAAGAAAGGGAGACTTTGCAGGCTCCTCCCCAATCAGGTTCTTGCTTAGACATAACACAATATACCTGAGTTGCAAATGCTTGAAAATATACAATCTGCACGTCTTAATTATTGGTGTGGAATATGCCAACATTTTATATATATCAAATTTAAATTTGTTCAATGTTGTAACTGATACACATTGGGTTATGCAACTGTATCCTTGCTAAATATTGTTTGTATTTTATTATCGAGTAGTTAAGCACATAAAGATACTTTTATTGTCTTTAAAACTGACAGCAACATTTGCTTTAAGGAGCTTAATTGACTCTTGTCAAAAGTTGGATCCCGCCGACATTATTTCTCAACATCGATATGCCATGGTCTTGTTATATATGTCCTTAATGTTTTTCTCATTTAATTTGGAGATACACTTTCCCAATAATCGAAATATTTTGAATAAATATTTTATATTTGATGCTGGTTTCGGTGACCTTTCCATTTTATAAATATTTGTTTAGTTGGCTTGAGGTCTGGGGCTTGTTATGTACGCAGAGGATCGTTTAATTTTGTAAGATATCTTATAATATTTATTATATTCATTCTCTATATTAAATATGCTCTCTGTTTTGATGCTAACTCAAAAATATATTAAAGCTGGACATAATTCATTTTTTATCTTAAAGCTGCCATAGCTTAAATAGGTCAAATATAGTTTTCTATAAAACACAGTTCTCCCAGATTTTTAATATGCGAAGCTTTTTCTTTTTTTTTTAATACTTTAGTTAAAATATTCTCCAATTATCAAAGAAATATGTTAGCCAAAACCATAATTTTCTAAATTTTCACTATACAAACTTTTTTTTAATAAATAGTAAATTATAAAGTAACTTTTTGTTAAACAACTTTTTGATTAGGCTTTCAAAATCTGTCATAGTATGCCAATCCAAACCAGAAATATCAGTTATCTTCGGTTTGTCAAGATTATATACACCTGTAGATACATAACGGGTTTCCTATATATGTATATGTATATTTCCATACTTTGCCAAGCAAAACCTAAAACTTCGGGGCTTGAAAAAACATTGCGCAAATTATTAATGCGTAGTTAATCCCGAAACACTTTTAAGAAATAGAAAAGTTATTTTATACAAAATCTCCGTTTTCCTTGATCTTTTCCTTGGCAGCTATTTGATATAGTTATCTGATCTGGTCGACTTTGATCTGTAGACTGTCTGCAGCAAAATGAGATGAGAAAAATCGATGTTAAGTTAAAAAAACTAAGCTTAAAAACGCAGAGACAGTTTAAAATATGAATAGGCTGAAGGAAATACAGCTCGTCGAACTTATGAATAATATGCACATATTACGCATAAAACATTTCGTAGAGAAAGGGTATAGAAAGTATTTAAAACAACTAAAGAAATATTATTGATATGAACTCTTTGATATGCGATATTCTGATCGTACGAATTCTTATTAAAATATCCTCAAGCCTAAAAGACTATTTCATATATAGAACAATACAACTCGTAGACCTGATTAGGAATACGTTTATATATGCAATAAGGAAATATCGCTTTGACTAGCACATTTGAAAATATATCAACTTGTTGAAAATGCATAGGATCAGTCTTACAGACATCCACAACAAATAACATGTTTAATATGAACTTAGTATCACATTCCACATGTGTTTTCCTGACGATTATGTGCTGTTCCTCTGCTGGAAAGATCCGCCCGCAATCATTCGCAGATCAAATAAGTTTCAAATGAGGGTTTAACCTCTTTCACTATTTACTATATACAGCTAGTTTTATAGACATATCTTAACATATATATATATAAGCAGTACGTCTCGAAAATATATATTTTGAAAAGATTTTCGAAAGCTTTAAGCAGATCACAAGAACTTGGTGTTGATGGAAAAGCCTGCCCTTTTGGCGGATGCAAAACTCCAGGGTTAAGTGCGCCCATTATTATTATAAATTGGGCTTTGGCTATGGTAATCAATCTGCTCAGATCGCAGACATGGTTTACTTGGACTTGTATGGTAATTACCCAGAGTGCTTGCGTGCATGAAATTTTGATGTCAATCAGAGATCACACACAGCCTCCCCTCCCTCCATTGACTTTCAATATCACAGAGTTAAAGTTGAAGTATTTTGTACGGATACACTGATACACTGATTCTAGCTGACAGGTAATTGGTCAGTGGGTACGTTTCCTTGGTACCTAACCAGATCCCACGGACGAGCGGGCCAGTTGACAGGGGAATCCTTGCAAGGAATCAAGAAATGGCTTACCATCATAAATTTTTGATCCTCAAATTGATGGTCATTGGTCCGGTGTAAGATATGCATTATTGTTTGTTCTGGTTCTGGTGGATTCCGATTCGAATTGTGATTGCGATTACATAGAGTATATATTCGATTATTCACTGAACACTTCGCGCTTTTAGAATAGGAAACAGGTACAATTGCTCAGTAGGCGATAGATTTATTTGGCACTGAATAAGGCAACTATAAGTCATATGAGTGCATGCTTATATAAATGTTTATTTGTAGGAAGCACAGATATATATATGTATATATATATATATATATATTTAAATATGTAACACCGCAGATGATATTTGTGTGTGTGTCACTTATCCGAAGTGAAAGTGATTGCAATTACAGGTGCACTGGGTAGACGTGGGTGGATGCGTACATTCGAACGAAAAACGTAATTATTTCTCGGGCTGTTTGCAATCGTTGGAAATGTCGAACACACAGCATAATATTCAGTTGGCTTTACGTTAAAAAACCCGCAAATAAACTTCTGCCTTGGCGCAGCCACTGACGGTAGTTCTCGACTGAACTAAATTTTTCTGTTTGGACGTAAAAACCTTCAGGGGATGTGCTCCGATGCTGACGATGCTGCCGTTCGAATACAGATGTGTTCACACACACACGCACACCCAGAGGCACGCATACATACACACAACAGCCACGCACACTTTATAGCCATGCACATATACATGCATACACACATTACATTTACGTAGATGTGCGTAAAAACCTATTAAATCCCCAAGACCGTTCGCCGCTCGCACACATACAGGCACATTGAGGCGCTGACCCTCCCCGGAGCAGGTTTTCAAAAACTCTCTTCGCTAAGAGCCAAAACCAGAAGAGTGTTAAAGAGCAATGTGCATGCTGCAAACCGGTTGAGAAGCGAAACCCCTTCAAGCTGATTCGCCTTAGATTTTGTCAGTCCGGTAAATCAAAGCCCATGCCTAATGCGGGTTTGAGCCAGAAAAATAACCGTGACTTTAATTGGTTCAAACTAAAAAACATAAACAGTGTTGCCTTGAAAGAAGTGAGAATATTAAGAGTAAACTATCAGACATCCTTAGATCCCGTAAATGATTTGTTACAATTGCTTTTAATGCACTTAAACCAGATTAAAATGGTTTCAAATTTGAATCGAAATTGTAAATAAAATCAACACACTTGGTTCATTACATAGATAATATGACTTTATTCCATAAATTAATAAAGTTCGAACATAAATTCTATTTCCCAAAAAGTCAAATAAATATAAGACACTTATACCGGTTGGTCTTATAATGTAAAGAGCATTTGTAACATGCGCTGCTGCAGCGAAGAGTAACATTTATAAGAGAGAGAGAGCAGGCTGTAAAAATCTTTGCGGCCACCAATACCACATAAGATATGTATGTGTGCGTTTGTTCGTTTCGGTTTGCTGCTGTGTTCGTGTTCACGTTAAAGCGTGCAACAGCATCAGATACAGCTACAGCCGCAGCCACAGCCATTTATATTTTCGGAAACCACGCCCCTCAAGCTGACTACTAGACAATGGGCCGAACCCAGAGGCTGCGTCAGCGGCATCGCCGTTGCGTCGGCAGCGCAGCCTCTGCACATGTGCACACACACACACACACACACACATACTCGCTGTTATATGTATATGTATAGATACATATACAAACATATGTATGTACATAGATATATCTACACACAAACAGACGCACACACACACACATGTGCTTAAGTGGATATGTGTGCATACACACATACACACACATACGTATATACGGCTTATATTAAAGCTTGTGTGTATTGTACGAGTAGATGAGTACATAAGCACAGTGGTTGCAAAATACATACGCATGTACATACATAAATATGGAAAGCTGGGGTTGCCAGCACACTTTGGCCTCAGGGGTGTAACTTATGCTACTGGGAAAAACTCGGCATTGGACGCTTGGCAATGTGTTTTGCCAGTGGTGAGTGCCCTACCATATTCGCCCTGGGCTTTATTTTACACAGCATCACAGAGTGATTATGTCAAAAATGATGCGAGTAGGGAAATATATACATACATACACACACACACATATATATCTATATATATATACAAATATATTTATATAGTAAATGGTGTATTAAATTAATCTCTCATACATAATGTATACATACTTTCAGCTTAAGCTGTAGTTGCATACTTCTCTACTAGATACATACAATAATAGTATACACATAGTTCTTTAATAAAACCTAGCAAATATTGATCAGAACGCTATAGTCATCCCGCTTTATTACAAAACCTCCCCAAAGTAAAGTATAATCAAAAAACTGGGAACAGTAAACAACTACAAAATATTCAAATATTGAAATATTTCTCCCACATCATCTATATATTATATCTAACCCATTGTTTCATAAAACGTTTTGATCATACCGAAAGTTTCAATGATGAGTTTTGTCAAGAAACATACAAAAATAGAAGTTTTCTGTACATTTCCTCAATTTTTGCCCGTTGTTTTGATTTGATATTATCTCAAATGCACATATACACATATATATATATATATATATATATATATATATATATATGTTATGACATTTTCCGGGGAGTTTTTAACATTGATCTCACACTCATATCACACATGTGTAAAATGTAAGTCAGCCATACTATCCTTAAATGTCTCGTTATATTTTACATTGATATGTAAAAATGAGATTGGAAGTCTCTAATAATCGCCTTAGATTAATTATCCCAAAGATCTTTGAAAATGAGTTTGCAACCGAAAAAGTTACCCCTTTCCGTTTTCAACTTTGACAAACAAACTTAATTTCCACTCAGATAAGGTGGATTCTCCAAAAAGTGTGAAACATGTCTTACAGGAACCAAAACTTTTTCCATTCAACTTTTGATCCACATTCATCGTTTAAGAAGGGCGGATTTTGAGGGAAGTGTGACACACGTATCAATCAAAAATGTTCACATAGATCTTTGAAAATCAGTTTTATGCCGATCGTATTCCGATTTCCACAAATTTTCCACACTTGCGGGTGGAATTTTCAAAGCCCTATCGTAGCGTACGCCTACCTCACATAATTTTAGCTTTCTAGCTCGTACGTTTGTGGTTGTGCCATTTATTTCCTTACATCTTTGGAGAAATTCATTTAAGACGTTTTTCCAACTTACTGGAAAATCCACGTTTGATAGGTGAAGAATGAATTTTAATTTTAAAGCTATTTATTACATACGATTAAGGAATTGTGTTCCTAATTAAGGTTCTTCATGCGATCTATTACAAAATCATTTTACATTTTCTAAGAGTAAAATATTATTTGAGAATTGGGGCTCAAGCTAGTATTAGAAATCGGCCCGGGCAAAGTCGTGGAATATCCGCTAATGTACATTTACGCTTTGAACTAAAACATCTAGTACAAGTGCTTTAGTATTTACTGCGTGACTTGTAGATACTCTGTACTGCCCTAACATGTATATGCTTAGTCTTATATGTCCAAAAGCTGTGCTGCTTCTTGCCGAAGCCTAACATTTTGGAAGAGGATCATTATTGAGAAAATAAGGTTAAATATGAGTACATATATATTAAAAATCCTTTGATTATAATATTTTTTTGAAAGAGGCGGGGTATGTTATATATATTCGAGCTGCTATATGAAAACATACGTCCCAAGATTGGTTGGAATATGTACATACAATACGAATAAATTAGGCCGTAATATATAATATATATATATATCTAGACAGATGGACTTTTTTAGACCGAGTCGAATGTCGATTGTGTTTTAAAAATAGGAATAGTTTTAGCAAAGGATAAGCCAGCTTCGTAAATCTTTTACACATTTCTCTTTGGTTTTTCCATAAGCAGAAATTTCTTAAAGTATTTCGAAACTTTGTAGAGGGTATCAGCTAGTCGAGCAGTCTTTCCAAGTGCATATGGACACGTTTAGTCTAACATGCGATGTTTACGTTTCGGAGATTTTCGTTTATCAATTCACGTCGAAGGTTTGAAAAAACCTTTAACCTACTTTAATGTTCGCACAGCAAAGGAATAATTATATGAGACATAAGTTTGCGTGTGTGCATGTGCATCTGTGTGTGTGTGCGATGTGTGTCTCCGTCTGTGAATGTGTGTCTGTGTTGGTGTGTGTATTTGTGTTGCAGTTACGCGCATTTGTGCCGCACTGCAACCAGATAAAGAATCATTTACAATCACTGCCACGAACGACAGCAGCCACGGCGGCAGTCATGAACATCCTGCGGCGTTCACGAGTTGGACCCGAGGCAGCAGCATTTTGGCCTCATCCTAAATTGGGTGCTCCGGCTCGCTAGATGGAGCTGCCAAGTCGCACACTGGTGCCACACTCAAGTTCTGTCTGCCATTTTCGGCTACCCGGAAGAGAGTATAGGGCATTCGATAGTGTGTGAGTGTATGTAGAATTCGTATATGCAACATGCAACATGCAACACGCCTTTCGCTTGGGCTGCGGACCAGTGTGCAGCACGATTTATGCGGTACGGCAGCAAAGACTGAAAATCAATATTGTTTGGTAAGGCGAGCAGGGATCTGGTATCGCGAATCCGAATCGTAACAAAAAATGGCGGCCTGATCATCGATCGTACGCCGCGACCGCGACCGCAAATGAGCAGCCGCAGTCATAAATCGTGCCGCTGCAATGAAGCCGCCTGCCTAAGTGGAGGAGGGTCGAGCTTCGGCGCGGCAGCGCTGCAATTGGATAATGCACCTGAGCACCCGTTTCGAGCCTCTGTACCAGAGGCGCAGGGACAAGCACAACACACACACACACAAACACACACACGTGTGTGTGCATGTACTGATCCGCGCGTACATACACAAGCGTATAGCTATGTACAAGGGGAGGAGGAATTAGCTAGCGTGCTGCGACTCACGACTTTTGCAATTGGTGCTTTCGATACCTTTATTAACTTTTGCGAATGCCAAACTTATTTTCACTCAAATTAGCTGCCGCGTAATGGCGCCTTATATCTGCATACTATCACCAAAAAGGGAGCTACGATCAAGAGGCGAGAAACAATTCGAATAAAATTATCAAATTTAAGTCATTTTTACCAACTCGACCGTGTTTTGAGAACAGTTCAAATGAGTAAATAGTAATTGCGGCAGGATTCCGTTCCATTTCGACAAAATTGAGATACAAAATAGTTTACATTAGGTCAGATAGACGCTTATATTTATAATTTATTCCCAAAGCTTCCTTTTCTTTTCTTTAAAAAGCTAGTACAGAACAGTATAATTTTTAGAAATTTGCTTACAGATTGGTTAAACACAATAATCTTCCATAGAATCTCTGCTTGAGGAGGTAGTTTAATGTTATAATTAGAGCCAATTAAGTAACACTTTGAAATATATTCCCAAGTTTTATTAAACTATTTCAGTTTATTTTTGGATCAATTTCTCATGCATTTGTTTTTAGTAATATAAATCTAAATCGAAATCAGTAGAAGATATTGATATCCGATAACTATGCCAATTGATCCACGAGTATAAAACCGAAGTTTCGAAACTCCAGCTTCAATTGCTCGTATTGTTTGAATTTAAACTTATTTGGGCAAACATGAATATGAATAAGTAGTAAATATTTTCCAAAAAACGTAAATGCAGCTCTGATCTAACTATGCTCTACGATGAGAGCACGCAAATCTTTCGATGTTTGTATATACATATGGATCGGATTGAGGGTAATCAATTAAGAAAAATCTAATTGCCACATGTCCTTGGACTTTTCTTGCCTAAAATATGAAGTTGAACCTTGCTTTCCGTTGTTTTGTTTGCTGTATAAAATTGTTTATGTCGGTTGCCAGCTCAGAACTTTTCGCCTATCGAATTGTTGGTTTCAATTTGTTTTTCGTACGCCAATTCCTTAAATAAACATATTTATTAGGCCATTATTAATGTGATTGAAAAACTAAAAGTAAGATGTTGATATTTGCTTACGAATTTGCACATTCAATGGCTAAGCATTATATAGAAATAGTATTAAATTTAACCATTCTTTTTTGGTTTTTTTTTTGACACTTTTGTTAATTTATGATTGTGTGTGCAAATAGAACAAATATCCCAAAGCTGAATAAATCAAATTTAATGCACCTTTATTTAATTACAATAACAGAAAGGTGAATGTCAAATCCAAAATGGGAGTCAGATTTTATCATGACAACAAAGATATAAATATATTTTTGAAAGCTTTCAAGTTCATTTATACAATTCTTCATTTCGTAGATACATATACGCCGTGCGAAAATGTAATATTTTTTTAATGTAAGAAATATTTGTACTTTCTTTTGGTTATAGTTACGTATGTATTATATACTAGACTAACTTTTGGATTATAGTGGATCCTAAATGATTCATGCATAAGCTAGGCTCAATCTAGGATTCGTTTATTTCGATTTCTAAATGAGACATACCCGAATAAGACATACTAAATATGCACACATCAAATTATAGAAAATCCTGCAAATGATGTAACCTATGATGTAATTTTTGACTTGGCATAGAAATCGCACAGAGCAAGGCATGTAAGAGATATTCTTTTGATTGAGTATTTCGAATGTGTAACTACAAGTTCAGTACATTCTTCAGCAAATATGCATATAACATATACAAGACCATGCTCAGTGCAGTGTGGTAATATTTTGGAATCAATCTTACATTTGAAAAGCAATGGATTCTATATGATTCATGCATAAGCTAGGCATGTAACTCAATCTAGGATTCGTTTATTTAGATTTCTAAATGAAACATACCCGAATAAGACCTACTAAATCTGCATACATCAATTAATAGAAATGCCTGCAAATGATGTAACTTATGATGTAATTTTTGACTTGGCATAGAAGTCGCACAGAGCAAGGCATGTAAGGGATACTCCTGTGATTAAGTATTTCGAATGTGTAACTACAAATTCAGTACATTCTGCAGCAAATATGCATATAACATATACAAGACCATGCTCGGTGCAGTGTGGTAATATTTTCGAATCAATCTTACTTGTAAAAAGCAATGGATCCTATATGATTCATGCATAAGCTAGGATCAATCTAGGATTCGTTTGCTTAGATTTCTAAATGAAACATTCCGGAATAAGACCTACTAAATCTGCATACATCAATTAATAGAAATGCCTGCAAATGATGTAACTTATGATGTAATTTTTGACTTGGCATAGAAATCGCACAGAGCAAGGCATGTAAGGGATACTCCTGTGATTAAGTATTTCGAATGTGTAACTACAAATTCAGTACATTCTGCAGCAAATATGCATATAACATATACAAGACCAAGCTCGGTGCAGTGTGGTAATATTTTCGAACGGCCGCGGGCCAGTTCGTCCATATTCGTTAAGTCCTCAGTTGCAGACAGATTCAAATTTTGGTAGATGCGTCCGTCGCTTCGCGGCAATAGCAGAAGTCCTCTCTTCCTCGACGGCGGCGGCGGCTTCTACGGCAACGGCAACGGCACACTAATCATGACCATGAGCCAAGCAATACTGCAAAAAGGCTGCTGCAATGTTGCACGACGTCCAATTGCCGCGGGGGAAATGTGCGCGCTCGTTCCGTAGCCATAGCCCCTTGCGCTGGCCATCGCTGTTTTCGCTGTATACACACACATATATACATATATATATATATATATATATTTATATATATAAGTATGTATTTTCAGTTGCAGTTGCAGCAGGCGGATGTTTACAGCATATTTCCTACGGCTGTGCTCGTGTGCACCTTTAATCCGCTCTTCTTTTTTTTTTCGTTTACGTTTTTTTTTTGTTTTTGTTTTTTTGCAACCCAACAGCCAACAGCAACCCGAAAGAGAAGAGCCAACAGGCTGCCAGCGGTCCATTTAAATATGAGGCCGAGAGATAAAAAACATCTGCAGCTGTGTTTACCCGCTGTGGATTACTCTTCTGCTACATAAGTAGTACCAAGTACCAAGTACCAAGACCCAATATGTATAGTTTAGTAAATATCAATGTATGAGCTTTGCACATTTACATTTATTGCATATGCATACATCTGATTTTGAAAAACATATGAAAGCGGAGATAAGCATCCCATGAAATGACACGGATTAATAATCAAACTTCAATGAAAATAATATAAATACTGATATATAATAAATAAATATAAATTATAAATTAAATTATATAAATAAATATAAATTATAAATAAATATAAATTTAAATCTCGAATAATGATGAAATAACATAGCTTTAATGAGAATAATAATAATAATAATAACAATGAGACAGAAGCAGAAGCATAGAAACTTAACTTTCCAATAATAATCAAATATTACGAATTAATATAGATTTTCCAAATTCAATGAAAATATTTGTAAGTCATTTCCAATAAGACATGTGCAGAGCGTAAATTTCGCTTTCAAATAATGATTAAATAATACGAATTTTAATGAGAATAATAATAATAACAATTAGACGGAGGCAAAATACAAATTTAACTTTCGAATAATAAAACTTAGTGCGAATAAATACTGCTTCGAAATTCAATGATAATGTTCATTAGTCCACTGCAATAAGTCAGGAGTAGAATATAAATTAAACTTTGAGTAAAGTTGAAATAATGCGAAATTTAATAAAAATAATTATATTAACAATAAGTATTTGATTTTTTGAATAATAATAAACTTTAATGAGAATCATAATAAGAATACGACAGAATCAGAATAAAAACTTAACTTTCGAGTAATATTGAAATAATAGGATCTTAATGAAAATAATAATATTAGCAATAAAACAGAAACTGAATAAAAACCTAACTTTTGAATAATAATCAAATAATTCTAAATGATGCAGCTTAGAACTTTTATGAGAATATTTACTCATCTGTTGCAATAAGACAGAAGCTGGATTGAAATCATTTTAATAAAGCTTCGAACATTAATGAGTCAGAATAAGTCAGAAGCATTGTTAAAATAATTCTAACCGGTCTCGAATAATTTAATAAGTTTAATTTTATTACTTCTGGTATATTGTTTTCTTTTGAATGCATTTTAATTGAAGTTGGATCATAATTATTTGAAATTTTAAAAGCCATTAATTACATACTATACTTAACATATTACGAAAGTAACATACTAAAACAAACTCTGTATCCAACTTCGTAACTCCCTAATTTTCGCCTATGGGAAATGCATTCCTAAATAACTTCAGTGTTTGTTGTGCTACTTTAATAATATTCGTATAGCTTAAGAAAGGATCTCAAAAGTGTGTATTCGCCAAAGATCTTGGCTATAACTTCTTAAAGACCAAACTTTTTTTGGGGAAACGTAAACAATCTTGATCAGTGCGTGCAACACATAAACAGAGCTATACTCACAGAATAAAGCACGATAACATTTTACGACCAGGGTCTAGACGAACATGACTCGATCAATAAGCCCAAAGCTGCCATATCTGAAAGGTAGATTAAAGATCGAGCCAAAAATAATATAATGTACTTTTTGACAGTGACACAAGGCGAAGTTAACGACCTATCATCGAGTATGCAAATAGGCTCGACAACAAACGATTCTCTGGCCCAAAGAAATGTTAACAGAGAAATTGCAGACGAGGACCCGATATTAGGTTACGGACCTAATGAATGTGCATGTGAGCAGAGAATGTGTTGCGATATTTTGGACTGAAACTCTCGACTTGGAGCAGTCCAACTTGCACACACATACATACAAACAAATGTGTTTATTCCGCGCGGTGCTAATTGCCCTTTTTGTGACGACGGCGACTCAACTTTTTCCCTAAGGATGTCCCTGTAACTAATTGGAACATCGCCTCCGGCTGGGAGCGAGCGCACATGATGTATGGCCAATATTAGTGTATGCATGATGTACAATATGGGGCCTAGTCCGCCCGTTAGACACAAAGGTACTGCACATTAACGCCATTATTAACATATTTTATAAGTTGTGCTCTGCTTAACCAGATATCCGAAGACTTGTAAAGGGGAGAGGCAAGTGTTGTGATTACGAGCCTGAACCTGTAGCTGGATATGTGTATTCATTAGGCTATAAAACTTGAATGCCGAATTGCGTGCGGCGCCTCTCTTAGCCGATAAAAGAAATTATTTCTATGTGAGAAAATTATCAATGCGTTGGAGTCCAATGAAATTGCCATTATTAAAACGAGCGAATCGTAACTGCAGCAGTCGCTCTGGCTGCGGCAATGGCAATGTCTGTGGCAATGTCTGTGGCAATGTCTGTGGCAATGTCTGTGGCAATGTCTGTGGCGTCTCGGCGTGGCGCAACGTTCAGAGAGTGCGTCGGCGGCGGCGCACGCTTGGTATTTGCACGGATGCCAAGGATGGCTGTGTTCCAGATTGGCGGCTGATGATCCCGAAAATTAAAAGCTGCACAGACTACAATAACGAAGCTCGGTCGTTAAGGTATATAAATTGGACAATGAAATCATTAAAAGGGGCTACTAATTATTGGTGAGCCTTAAATGATCTACTCGCGTTTAAGTATCGAAACTTTTATGACAGCACACGAAAAGTATCTTAAGCTTAAATTAATACTTCTTCTTTCTCACTTCGAAGCAGACCCGATATATATATATCTTAAATTCATAATATGCCTCATCTGAAAATTATTTAAACAAATCTAAAATATGCTCTTTACCTCGGAAAACTCAACTTTCAACTATCTAAAAGATTGTATCCGATCATAAAACTTTGATTTCCACTCGATTCCACAGACTTTGTTAGTATCTGAATATTACAGACAATTAATGTTCGCGATGAGTTTTGTGTGTAAAAAATAAACCGAAAATAAATCATATACTAGAATGAAAAAATATCGATAAAGCATATTCAAGTGAAGTCCCTTCGCCTTCGTAGAGACCTTTCATTCCACGTCGATCATTTTAATTTCATATAATATGCGTTCAGTCGACTGCAGATTGATTTATGTTTGGATCAATATCATCATTAGAAATTTATGGTTCGACTTTACAGAACAAAATAACAGGTTTCTCGCCATGCCGTTGACTGTTGCAATACAAAAACTTTAACCAGCTTGCAGGTAGGCGAACGAAAATTTTGCATGCTATTGAAACCAAAAATTCGAACTCTTCAATTTATAAGACTTAACTGAGCAATAAAATATAGAAGCGTGTACTAACTTATAGACATGACTGTGTGTCAGAAGTGAAAACAAGTTTTCCTAGTACTGAATGGAAATAAATATGATACTGAGGCAGTAAAGCATATCGCACAAACAAGATAAATCTTAGAAACTATCGACGAACGACTGGAAATTATATAGAATAACATTCACAACAATATTCCCTTATCACATGCAAAAGATATATAATATTTATCCAAAGAAAAGGAACTCCAAAAAACATTGCAGTCGAAAGCAATGATCTATTCTGTATAAGCCTCAGGTACAAAAGTACCTGGTAATAAACGTGTATTAGTGACTTTTTAAAGGTGAATATGGGAAACAAGAGTTGGCATTCAATCATTATTAGTATTGTATTAGTGACTTTTTAAAGGTGAATATGGGAAACAAGAGTTGGCATTCAATCATTAAAGAATACGCCCAATATATGTATATATGTCACGCCCCAATTAGGATCTGGTCAAATTGAGATCAATCTATCCGTTTCAGCTAGACACAACTATATTTTCCAAATATAAAGTCTTTTAGCTGCAAACGCGTTGGGAATGCAGAAAACTATATATACTCATTTCTACATTTTGAATAGAGTGTGTATGCAAAACGCCTGAGGATGCGTTTCTGCATCAAGATTGTCGAAGAAGTGCGTAAAAATTGAAATTCCACGTAACCGTAACAGATGCTTAACAGTTGCGTATAGTTATAGGTGCATATATTTCACTGTGTGGGATACAATAGAGGAGCTGCAAATGCCGATGCTACACTTTTTCTTCTGCCTTGAGCCGTGCTTCAAGCAAATTGTGTAAGAGATAGGCACACTCAAAGCACTCGCAATGCAGAAGAGCAGAGAAATATTTTTTAACCCAAGTACATACATATACTTACACACATACATATACATATGCTGCGTGGCAAGCCAAAGTGCGAAGGTAAAACAATCTGCAGTGCTTTAGACAGACCAGAGATAGATACTCTGTTATATCGAACCTTACATTCAAAAATATGACTCTATTAAATATATAAATTATTAACAATCAATCATTTGATGAATACATTTCTTCTATTTCAGGGCTTTGATTGAATTTTATTCGATTTGGAACGGCATTCAGCGTCTATAACCAAATTAAATCGATTGGAACTTTGAAATCCTGTAGTGTAGGATATATAGGAAAATAACAAAAACAACTCCAGTCTTTGAGTAAGTATTTTTATAAGCCCATTAGAGGCTATCAAATAGTTAATATTCTGTATTCTGTAGTCTTAGAGTTGAAGTTAGACAGGCAAAAATATTCCCGCCAGATTGCAATGCTTTTTTCTTTTTATACAACTTGCATAGGCTTTTACAAATTATTAAATATATAGTAAATTATAAAAAATATATATAAATTTAAATATTAAAAATCAATTTAACAATTTCTATTTATGATTTAAATCTTCGTTGCTTTAAAGCTGTTCGCTTGATTGCAAAAACATAAGTCATGTTCCTCTGTCCGTTTCTATGCAAATCATAATATCAGTTTCCCGATGATATGCTACTATATATATCTTATCTCACTATATCTTATACCTGCCGTAAAGACAATTGTTTGAAAACAGAATTTTTGTTATATGAACTTTATGTTTTTCAAGAATTTTTACTGAAACTTGCCAGTTACGAGCTTCGTGCTGAGATTTGTGCAAAACCTTATACATTCCGACACCCAACCTGTATCAGAACTACTTTAAAAATGACGTAACTTTGCACTTATCTCATGAAGAGCAATCAAATACTATATCATGTAATGCCTGTAGAGACATTGTCGGGAAATTAAGTTAATACATATAAACCCGCCAAGATTTGCAACTCCTCCTTCTAATTTTTAGTTGCAACAAAAACTCATTCCTTAAATCTATGCTCAAATTGAAATAATTTATTAATTCAACTTGCAAATATTGAATATTTCTTTAAACTGTGACTCAAAATAAGTAACAGCTGATTTAAAGGAATGCAAAATCATGTGTACTGTGCGAGTAAGAAACAAATCGAAGAGCCGCCAATTGCATGGCAGAGTTTGCGTTCCGCCGCATTTGGGAATCGCGGCATTCGCGGCATTCGGCACGCCTGGAACTCTTCTGTCCCGGCTGATAACTTCATTGGAAGGTGAGCGCGTGCCGACCCCCACTGACAAATTTGGTTTGCTGGCGAACGGACACTGAGTACGCGTGAAACATGATATGCCGCCATTAATATAAATCATTAAATAAGTTAAAGTTTAGGTCCCGGCGCCGCTGGTGAGCTCTACAGTAAATACTCGGCGTCAAGCGACATGCACATGAAAGAAAGCGAACGAATACCTGTTTATGCATACTTAAGAACCGAACAAGCCTTATTTCATAATTGTTCTTCGCATATAACCTCGGCGCTAGAGAATGTGTAAATACGTGTATTAAGAGCTGGTTAAGATCTTTCGCATTGCAAACAGTTCGTGTGGCAGAGTAATTAACCCCGCCACTGATTTATAATGTGTAAATATATGAATTCAAGTTCGGGTATATAGTACATTTTTTAAGAGAAAAGATTTTGCTAAAAATATATTTTTACATTTGTAACAGCCAATTGAATATGTTGACATATCTAAAAAGTATATTTTTTAAGAGGAAAGATTTTGCCAAAATTATATCGATTACTTGGAAATGGAACAAGTTATCGAATACCGGCAACAAACTGGATCTGCGCGGGTACTAGGAGGAGCTACAGCTAAAATTTCAAGCCTCTAGCTCTTATAGGTTCTGAGATCCTTGCGTTCATACATACGGAAATACAGACAGACGGACGGACGGACAGACAGACGGACATGGCTAGATCGACTCGGCTGTTAATGCTGATCAAGAATATACATATATACTTTATGGGGTCGGAGATGATTCCATCTGCCTGTTACATACATTTGCACAAATACATTATACCCTCTTTACCCATTTTCAATGGGATTAGGGTATTAAAATTTTTAATGTCCATTTTTTAAGAGGAAACATTTTACTAAAATTATATTTTATATCGTATCTCTATATCAAACAACTTATGAATCAAACTAAAATTTAACAAGGTTAATTATCTCTTTGATATCCTTTGAGCAATACTTTGAAATATTCAGCTGTATGTCAGCATTCGTAGATGGCCAAGAGTCGTATGGCAAAGTCTGTTTTGTAGCAGTTTAGCACAAGTTAATAACTTTTTGGTAAGCGATATTGTTGGAATGGGTCGGCGGCAGATAAAACATTCTTTTTGCTGACAAAAGACACTCGCACATGTTTATCCACTTCGCAGCACTGTTTTTTTATAAATTTAATTAAAATGACTGCTTTTGGGTCACGTGACCGACCTTCGTAATGTATCCGTTCAGCTCGTCTAGGGTTTTGCAACACAAGCCGAGGGCAATCGAGCGCCCTCCGTTGCCGTTACCGTTGCCGTTACCGTTGCCGTTGATTTTCCGATTCGCCCACTCAGGTGTGCGGGCGACCCACAACCGTAAAGCAACAAAGAAGAAGACGGCGCTGCGCCTGGAAAAACATATGCGTGCCGTCTAAGCGACGCTCGCTGCCACTCGCACTACTTGGCTTTTCACTTTTTAACATGAAGTGCTCGCTAATCACTTCAGCCAAAAATTTACTCCACACCCAAATCTCACTTACGGCAGGAGGAGGCGGACATGGGGTTGAAACAGTGTGGGTAAACTAAGCAAAACACACACAGTGTTGTGTTGTGTTTTGTTGTGTTTTGTTGTGCTCTAGTGGCCGCAGAGTGTTTCATCATGTCTCAAAGCGCAAAAATAAGGTCACGTGCCGCACGTTTTGTACTTGTAAGGGCGCCGTTTCCGCTTTTTTTTTTTTTTTTTTGCAAAAGGCCTGATTTTGGGTTATATAGTAATGCTGCGGCCAAGTGCCACATGATCTGCATTCTTTGGCCACTCGCGTGTCCAATATTAACATATCGAATTATTAGCCTACCCAGAAAATGGGATAATGCGGATAAGGATTACGAACACCGAACGTTAAAGTACAAGCATGAAGCATGATACTTCTCAATTATCTCTTTATGCGCATAATTGGCATTTAAATGTAATATTCATATCGCAGCATGGGCAATTATGTCAGTGGTTGGTAATGCAATTCCCTTCGCTGGATTATTGTCACTCATTTGTGCTATCTATTCGATAAGACTTAAGCTGAAGACCGTGCACAATATCTAATTGTGTTAAATATACTGGCCTAGTTATACAGAGAATCTCCCATACTATGAGAATTTTAATTTACCTATAAATATGTTTCATCTCTCTTAAAATACAGACCAACTTTCCACATTGGAGCTATAAATAATTCTTAAGCAAATGTATTTACACAGCATATCATTCCAGGGTATGCCAATATATCATATAGGAGCTGAATTGGAAAGTGCCCGGCTGGAAGATACCCTCTCCCATAAACCTTCGTACTAGTACCTAAGGATGCCGACTGTATTCGGAACCTCCATCAACCCAAAACACAGGTACGTTAGCTGGGAGAAGTTAGCGACCAAGCTACTCCCTATAAGTATATTTAGAGGGTAGACAACAACAATTCTTTCCAACTTATACGAACCCTTTAAACCCAATTTGTTGGGAAAGGGACAAAGGGACTCCGATACTTCTCAAGCATCTTGTGCATAACAGTTTCTTATCTCCCACGCATTATACCCTTTAATGGGAACAGGGTATTGTAGTATTTAAATCTATTTAAATGAAAATTATTTAATGCGAATTCACCAATTTTTTTTTTTACAAATTTCATCAGCTTTGTGGTCAAGCCAACGAAAACTCATTAATTAACTTTGCCATAAATTAAGATAAATCCTGTGAAAGAGGTTTACTCTAGACAAATAAACTTAACTTAAATCAACGGGAAATTATGAAAATAATTTAGAAAAGTCGGATATTCCAAGGAATAAGTGACGACCTTAATAAAAATACATATATTAATTGAATTGCGCTGAAATGCGAATTAAAATGCTTCAATTAAAATATCACGTGCCTTTAGGGCCTTGTCTCACGTGCGACCACGGGATACTATTACTCGTTTGTCACGTTTATTTATTGTTATTCCCTGTTTTCATTTAAATAAGGGTAAAAGGGAAATATGTTCTTCTGCAGTGTGATTAAAATTATATAGATTTTATCAGTATAACAAGCTATGTCGAACTAAGATCAAAAGACTTTGTGTTGTTTCTGTTGTTGGCCAACTATAACTTTTAAGTTATATACTCACACACATTTCTCTGCCATATTTAAGACCCGATCATTTAATCAAGATCGGACTATGAACACTAAAGTTATTCTAGAAAGCATAATGTAGGGAGGGATAAAGAAGCATGCGTTCTTTATACATAAATATGTATAGAAGGAAGTTCGCATGTTCGGAGTGGGGTGCAAGGTATGAGTCCCGAATCGGGTATTAAAACCAATTTAAGGGGTTAAAAAATGAACACAATGTAAGAAAGAAAGTATTTAGAAACATGTTCCAAGACATTATTTAACCTAGGGAAATTGTACTGAGTTTTTAACTAGCATGACATAAATTTGAAATTTGTAAAGGAAATTTACCTTTAAACAAGATTGTAGATGAAACGAATCAAAGAGGAGAGAATTCTCTTCTAGACTTAAATATCAACTTGCTTAAAAAGACACAGATCTATGGAACATCGTCAGATATCGACTTGTATTACCCTTTGCAGAACATGAGAGGAACTGAAGAGCCGGCCCCTGATTACTTTGAATTAAAAATGATTAAGAAAATGAAATGCTGGTGTTGTCGACGTTGATGATTCTTTGCATCTGAGCCTCGATTCACGTTACTTATAGAGTAATCAGCTTCGCCAAGCGCTGCGGATTTGTCACCCCCATTAAAGAGTGTTTGATGTATTATGCGCTTCATTTGGTCGACAGGTCTGCGCAAATAAAACTCGACCGCACGAACCACCGCCAAAACAAATAACTGGCAATGGAGTGACTGCTCGTGACAGTCCTTGGATCAAAGTCCAATCACCTACATACTATTAAACAAGACAGTCCACACATCTTCCGAGTGCGGAAGCTAAATACTCTTGCTGACATATTAATTAAATTTGCTCTAAAATAGCTTTCAA
Source organism: Drosophila borealis (assembly GCA_035045885.1). Lineage (NCBI taxonomy): Eukaryota > Metazoa > Arthropoda > Insecta > Diptera > Drosophilidae > Drosophila > Drosophila borealis. The sequence goes on along the minus strand of JAWNOR010000202.1, from coordinate 1,076,040 downwards.
ATATATCTACAAATACAGAAGAGTTTATCCTGACTGACTGAATGACTGATTGACTGAATAGCTGACTGAGTGATTGACTGATTGAAGGACTAAAGGGCTGACTGACTGACTGGCTGAATATATAACTGACTTAATGACTGACTGACTGGCTAGCTGACTGACTGACTGACTGACTGACTGACTGATTGTATGGCTGACTAAGTGAATAACTGACTGACTGACTGATTGAAATACTGACTGGCTGACTGACTGATTGTATAGCTGACTAAGTGAATAACTGACTGACTGGCTGATTGAAATACTGACTGACTGACTGATTGTATGGCTGGCTGACTGACTGCCTGAATAACTGACTGAGTGTCTAACTGGCGGACCGACTTACTGACTGATTGAATGACTGACTAAATAACTGACTGTCTGGCTGATTGAACGACTGACTGGCTGACGATGACCACCATCAGAAATGTTGCGCTTAGTCTAACGTGACGACATGAGCCCTTTTAGTTTTGTTTTGTGAGCGTCGGACTGACCATCGAGAAGTCGCCAGTTCAACTCCAGCATCACTTCTCAATTTAAATATTTGTTTATTTCATTTATTATGATTCACAAAGACCATCCAAATAATAATAATTAACACAAGGAAAAAACAAAGAAATGGAAAAAATGTTTTCTTTGCTTTCATTGTTTTGTCAGCTGTCATTATTTTTTCTTCAGCGCGTATAAGAAATGCTCGTGGTTAATTAGAATGAATCATGAATATTAAAGCCTAATCTAGGGTTATAGATTACGAGTACTTTTGATGATCAAGTGTAGGAAAGTAGGAGGCTGTCTCATCTGTCTCTTACGTACATTACAACAGCTTTTTTATATATCAGAGTTTCTTCGATTTGGTGTCTCTAGCTCTTAATAACTCCGAGACAAAAGACCTGGGCTAAAAATCAATATTTATCAAGGACCATTTGTAACGTGAAATGTATTTATATATGTATGTACCATATGTTATACATGCATGAAGTATTTAACTATGCTGACAATTGACCAGACGGAAAGACGTACAAATTTGCCGTTGAACTCTAATTATTTAAGACAACTGAAAAATCGAACGTTTTATACAGGCAGTCTTAACACAATTTTGAGATCTCTATTATATCACTTTTGCAAAGTTTAGTCGAATAAAGTACACCAGACGTGTCTTCAAAGTGCCCTCGATTTGTCAATCATGCTCCAACATCGTTCCATTTAAAAGTTCGTATAAATAAACGTTTTCATAGATATATTATGAGGGTTGGTTTTGTCAATTTACTTAACTACTAAACCGAAATAACATTATTACGTTCAACTTTTAAAGAGCGACGACAGACAATTGAGTTTCCAATGGTTCATTTAACTTGGAAGGCATTAACTCATCTGAGCTTGTAATTACTTTTGTGAGCAAATTGAACGCTTTTCAAATCATGTGTGAAAGCTCTGTATACCGAAAACGAAATTTTATGAAAGTGTTTTAAATTTTCCGGTGAAGAGCGAGAAAATCCATTCCATATATGAATATATAAAGTCGGACAGAAGTCACCGACTTTATAGGCCCGATCAGCATTAACAGCCGATCCAGACATCCAAGTCTATGTCTCTATCGATCTGTTTGTACGATCGCTCTATGTGGACAACAAAGACCTAAGTTGAAGGAATCGTATTTAGTTAGTATTTAAGTACTTATATTTAGGTACTTTTATAACTTGCAAGGCTAAATGAAGAAGATTATGTAGTAATGTGAGAGTATCTTCTAAAGTATGGGAAATATAGGTCCCGGTCAAGTACAATTGGCTCTTTTATTCTTATGATCTTGTTGATATGCAAAGATCATGACATTACAGCTTCGATATGGAAGCTTAATGTGTATATTACCAAAGCCCAAGGATATTTATATTATATAATATTTATTTGGGAAAGGCGGAGAACCATTTTGATTCGTGTGAAAACCTCTTTCCAAAATTTTGTTAGCTCTTATAACTTTTCTCTAGTTCTTATAAACACATGCTCGATATACTCAAGCAGTCAATCGATATTTATCGATTTTCTGGAAATTGTGGAGATTTAGCGATAATTTGAAAAACAAAACTTTACCTCAACGTGTAATATTAGAACCTTCCAAATGTAAAGACATTTTTTAAATATCTGAGAAGTTCACGACCTTAAAAACGGACATGAGTAGATCGAAGCCAATCGTCCAATCCTGATCAAAACTGTAAAGTAGTCAGTCAGAGATGCTTTCTACTGTCTTTTTTTAAAACTGTGCACAAATCTTTTTTAATAACTTATTAGCCTCTAAAATTTATATTCCAAAAGATATGTATCTTGTTTTTGTCTCGCGCTCGAAGCTGGCCGTAAAATACTCCTTTAGCGATTTTTAGAATTTTTCACAACTATATTTCAAACACTTCAAACTCTTAATAAACAGTTAAAGGGATTCTAATCACTTGTAATTTGTTACAAACCTATCAAGAAATACAAATTGTAATCACATTTAAGAGAATAACGAGAGCTTAAGGTAAATGTTCAAAAGGGAAGTATATGTATGTGTTTTGCATAGCAATATATTTAAGTTGGGCTTATAACAAATAGGTTTTGCATAAATTTGCAGGTCAGGAAATATTTTGGGTAACATAATTACCTGCCAGGCATTGGCATCCAAAGTAGCCAGAAATGACATGTCCAACTCCTACGGAAATTAAAGAAAAGTTGCTAAAATAATTTCCCAAAACTGGCCAGCAGACTGCGGCGCTTGTCACCTTCCGTCGAAAGTTGCTTGTGAAATCCAGAATGATAGCTTCTATGCAAAATTATGTAAATACCAATAAGAAGTCCCACAAACAACAGCAGCAGCAGCCGGGCTTATAACAAATCACGAATCACGCGTTGCCGTCGGAGCTTTTTAGAACACGGTTTTCGAAAACTTATTCAATTTGACCGTATGGTTTCTCTTGGCACTGAAACGGGCAGAACTCCGAACTTGTACTTGGCTTCCGGGTAGTCAATTTCCGTTTCGAACTCCTACACTTATCCGAGAATGAGACTAATGCACCACTCTTTGGTGTGAAAGTATTGCGACGGCGGCACCAGCTACGTGCTTGATGAGTGAACCGAGTTCAACTTCCGTATCTCCTTTGTGGTTTTCGGGCAAAGGATTTGCCCAGCTTACGTGCTTGATGCTTTTCGCCGTACGACTGCTACCAGGAGGACTCAGCCTTTGGCTATGTACTACCCGGAGGTGTACTGCATGCAGCTTCTGTTGGTCACAGTCCGTTTCCAATTCCATTTCGCCCAAGATAACGCGGCTCTTCAAACATGCCTCTCCGGTACATATGCTAGCTGTACATGTGCGTATATGTATATGTCTGTACAGCCATGTATGTATATGTGCGTGTATGTGTATGCGCCGCGCTTTCACTCACACAGAGAGAAATCTCCGTATATACACAGGTACATCTGTATCTGTACGTATGGAACTGAGTTTTGGGCATGGTGGATTCAATCTTCTTGTGCATGCCAGCATCACCCGAGGAAATAAAGCATATCTTGCTGGCCAGCCCTTACAGAAGAAGCTTCTGGACAGTGTGTGTATCCATGAATATGCATATATGTGGGAGCATAAAATAAATGTATTTGTGCTTTAATATCAAAGATGTACACATGTAAATGGGCTATGTACATGATGTACATGAGATATGTAAATAAATATCAGGTGGTAAGCAACGACCCCAGGCTGTATGCAAATACATACACATATATGTACATATATATATTTGTATCTAGGTAGTAATCCTAGGTAAATCACGTCCGGGGAACATTAAATCATATCCCGAGCACCAGCAGCAAGGCCCCAATGCTCCAATATGCCGCCGCGCCTTTGTCGCCGGAATACATATTGCTGTTGGGGATGCAAACAGTATTATGTACTTTGCACCATCTATACTCTATGCTCTATATTATGTATATTCACCCACCCTTTCTGCAACCAATCAGCTGTGCTCTCTTTTCGCTCTCTCTTGCTGTGCGCGTTTTCTCTTTAGTCAAATTTATACGCTTAAAGCAAGCTCTGGTCGATTTTTTGTATGCTTAGGTCCTCTTCCGCAATATTGTACAACAACGTTAATGCAAATCAAGTAATGTGGTCTTAACAAGCAGCAAAAACATATTTCATTGATTTATTTACTAAAATTATTTTGGTAAAAAACAGAGACTATTTTAGATAAGTCAAAAACTATAAGAGCTAGAGACACCTTATATAGATGGTAAGCTCTAGTGGAGCATACACAGATTGGGAACACTTTTTGGATACCTCAATCCATTTCCCCAAAATTGAAAAGGAACAAAAGGAAAAGGAATATTTATTCCCTTAAAACTACGTTAAGTTCGGACAACAAACCTGGAATTTATTCAATAGTAATTTTTCTATAGTGTGGCGCAGCCGAAATAAGCATACGTATGCTAGAATTCATATTTTTTGATTTGAAAAATGCGAAACGTGGTGCTATATGATAAAATATTATATTGAGGGGTACAGGGGATTTTTTCTCTACTACAGCATTCTTACTTGTTCAAATGCGCAAATTGAAGAATTAAGAAATACTAAAAAATAGGCCCAGTTTATAAGAAGGATATTATTTAGACATCATTATTTTAATTATTTGCATACATTTTGGTTACAGAATTAAAAATTTATAAGTTAAAAGAGAACCAAAATAAAAAAAAAGGCCTGCATTTACAAAGAACGCAGCTTTTTTCCTCCTGATCCGAGTTCTACACCTGTAGGGAAATTAGCTTAGCTTAGCTTAGATTTGTGTAACATGAACTCCAAATACATTTTTTTAACTCCCGCTACACACCTCTATATCCTTATACACATATAACGACAAATATAACAGTATTTATAAAAAGAATCAACTTGCGACGCTACTGAGATCATAACCTGGTTCCTTTCTTCATTCTATTAAGTAATTTCTATTAAGTAGGCAAAAAACTTGTTACTGCTTGCACATTAAACATTTTGTCAGCATGAAATTAGCTTAAAATTGCCGAGCACACGAAGCATCGCGGTTGTGTTCTTGGATGCATATAATGCATATAAGTGTGTGTGTGTGTGTGTGGGGTGGTTGCTGTTGTTTTTTGTTATTCCGCCTCATTTGTTCAATTTGCAGAACTGTTTGGGACTAGGGCTCGCTTTGTATAGTACAGAACAAACAAATGAGACAAATGAGAGAGCCCGGTTAGGAGATACCCTGTGTTTATGAACTAATAATGACGAACAGGCTAAATCAAACCCAGTTTCTGTCTTCCCGTTGCACTCCTAGATTATATACGAGCGCTGACTCACAGAGTATCTGCGAGTCGGGCAGCCTTGAGCAAAGAGTTCTCACCTGTTTATTTTGTATACTTCTTTAAAATGCAGCAGCATTTGTGTAGATGTGTTTAGATAATTATAATAAAATACACTAACTATCTATTATGACAAATGACCTGATTTCAAATTGGGCTTGCATTTGCGTCCAGCAGCCGCGATCGGCGTCATTAAGCGTAAGCCATACTAAGAAATTGAGAATAGATTAGTATTTAATGAGTTTCCATATATATATATGTATATATATTTCTTCAAAATCAAACCTAACGATTCATTCGTGTTCAATTGCAGAGGCCCGGCTCTCAGGGGCAAGGCCCGGGGCCTCATCAGGGCCTGAAAATGCGCCAGGTATGGAGGCAATCAGTCGGGCGCACGTGCGTTCCTGCCAAGGCATAGTCCAACCGTAAGAGGCATGGTTGTATGGAATTTACAAAATTCATATACATATTTATATTTCCACTAATTCATTTTTAATAATTTGTTTGGTTCTGCGGACCGCTCCTCTGCAGCACGCCCCGCTCTTGTGTGTTAATTATCGTATATGCTTGGCCTGGCCCGGCCTGGTCCGGCCTGGTCGAGCGGAGACAAGCTGGCGGTTCGAGCGGAGAGAGAACGAGAGATAAACGAGCTGGGCCCCGCATTCAACAGGAGCAGGTCGCCTGGCGATCTGCCTCGCCGTGATATAGATTTTGGGGGTGAGATCGGCTTTGCTTAAACAATTTATTATGTTCCTCGCGAGTTTTAATGTTTCTCGGTATGCTTAAGTAACTCGCTTCTCGCTTTAAAGGCGGCCTTTTCTCTTTCTCCTCCCCTCGACTGCACTAATGAAACTTTCCCACTTAGACTAATCTTCGAGTCTATACAACGGTCTTTCCATAACTCTTTGTATCTGTCACAAAATGTATCTATTTGTCGTGATGGTTTTTCGTACATTCCATGACTTTGAATATTTATTATTATAATTTATATTTGATATACATATACATATAAATTAACTTTATTCTTTCTATCAATGAGTTCTTAAGTCCGTCTATCGATAATTTCTTCCACTTCTTATACTTCTATCTTATACTACGCTCGATCTGTCATTTGATATACTTCTTATACTTCTATCTTATACTACGCTACACATGTCTTTTGATATACTTCTTATACTTCTATCGTATACTACGCTACATCTGTCTTTTGATATACTTCTTATACTTCTATCTTATATTACGCTACATCTGTCTTTTGACATATCTAGAAGGGATATCTTGGTACATTTCTGGGATTATCCCTGGCAATACTTGAAGCAGGTTTGGTTCAGATTCTATTCCAACATCCCAAATCCGACTATCGATAATTTCTCATTACTAGTAATCAATAGGTGTCTTATACTTCTATCTTATACTACGATCCAACTGTCTTTTGATATACTTCTTATACTTCGATCTCATACTACGCTCCATCTGTCTTTTGACATATCTGGAAGGGATATCTTGGTACATTTTTGGGATTATCCCTGACAATACTTTATCCAGATTCGGTTCAGATTCCATACTGTTCAGATCTGATGAATATATCATATTTAGTCACTTTAAAACAAAAGTTCTCTGCGATGTACAGTCTAAAATCAAAGTTGAGCCCCGCTCCGTATCTCAGGTATTCGGGGCAGAGGTGGAGCACGAGCTTCTGCCAGAAAAATGTGTGCCACAACTGGTAAAAATGCAAAGGCAGAAGTACTTGCTGTTGCTCCACCTATTTGACTCCTCTGGGCCAGACGCGAGCTGCGGTCATGATCTCGAAAAGGAGGAGTAGTGCACATAGCGCAAGGGTCCAGGATCCGGCTAGTTGCCGCCGGCAAAAAGTGGGAGTTGCAATAATTGTTTAATTATAGGATTTTGTTCGTTTGACTTTGCATTTTGCTCGCATAACATTTGCTTTATATGCTGCAGCCATACACCTACACCTGCAGCGGGTAGCTCGAACTTGTCGTGCGCTTTGCGCGCACCTCGTTAAACAAAGAGGTTAAAGTTAATAAAGGCGCCTAAACGATTGTCACGGGTTAAACTCATTTAATTGAAGTTAAGTTATGCATATAATAGTTTAATTAAAGAGAAAATTAATGCTATAGCTATATACTCTATTCGGGTATATAGGGTAAGCAGGCTTCGTCTAGGGAAAATATTGAAATTGTGGCCGTTCATTTTGGACTTGTCTCGGTTATGTTGCTTTTCGCTGTTCCTACTACCTTCTCATTCTTCTTGGCCATTCGCTGTGTTGTCATCGCACTCAAATCTGCAACCGCTGCAACAGGCAACAGGCATGAAGGCAGCCAGACAGGAGGCCAGGTAACAGGCAACCAGGCTGGCTTGCAACCAGTCGGGAGCCCTTGCCGTGCTCGACTGGCTAATAAAAATGCACATTTTGTTTATTTGTACATCTTGGATGCTTGACGAGTAGTCGCCTCTCTCTCTCTCTCTCTCTCGCGCGCGCGACTATCTACCCATTTGTGGCACGTGTTGTTGCCCCTTTAAAAGTACATATTCATTTGTACTCGTATCTCGTGCACTCCAATCCTCAATTCGGAAGAATGATTCGCCATTGTTTCGCCATCCGCACTGCATCAACATATGTTAGCTAATATATTTAAGCAAATAGTTTAAATGGAAGGCCTCAGACAACTGCCGCAATCGTGCTCTGAAAAATATGCGCCAGAGCCCGTGCCAAAACCGATGCTGCTCACATTCTGCACATTCTGCACATTCTCATTTAATGTTCGGTTGGCCGCAGGCCGATCAGTTTGATCTGAAAAAAAAAAACAAAAAAAGAAGAGTAGAGTGTGCAGCCGTTTGCAAATGGGCTCCGATGGCAGAAGAGAATGACGAGCTGGCCGCGCAGTTTCTACTTCGAGATATCAAAGCATCGACTCCCTCTAATTACTGCAGAGCGTTCGAGTTCCCGGACAGGCCATCGTCCGTCCGTCCGTCAGTCCGTGCGTCTGCCTGGCTGCCCGCCTGCCAAAACACCCACAACGACGCGTCGTCGCTCGCGGACTGCCCAAAGCAATTTGATGCAGGTCATTCAGCCCAGTCTAATGTACATGCAGCAGCGGAGGAGGGGCATACTCGGGCATACTCTGGCCAGGATAAGGCACGATGGCAGCCAGTCCAATTTGGCGGGCACTTTGTGGCATACTTTATAAACGTTAGACGTGACGAGAATAATTTGCGCGATAAGGATCTCAAGTGCCTGCCCATCTACCCACAAAAAGGGCATGCAAATTTTGCGAAGATTATGCTGTGATTACCCGCAGTTAAAGTGATTCCCGAAGACATTTCTCAAAATCTTAAAATACCTGGCACACGCATCAATACCTGGTAAGAGAATTTTTATTCCCCTAACTTCTATGCAATCGAGTCTCTTAGTTCTTAAGCTCTGGATGATATTGGCTGAAGGTATGTCTCTTACTTTTGGCCGAAGCGTAGCTTTATTTTATTCAGCTGTCTTGGAACTTATCAATAGAATCGGTTAGGAATTGAGAACTCTCCAATTACGATATTCCTTGTATATTCGATTTTGTAGAAGAAGAGATCAGTTTATGACTTCTATATGCTTGCAAGAGTATTAAAACTTCGACTTCTCGTACTTTAAATGAATAGATATCGAGTTTTCCAACACGAACCAGAAATTGAATAGACGCCAGCAACACGCGCGCGTTTTTCTTTCTTTTTTACTAATCGATAATTAATTGTTGAAATGGAGGATTTTAAAATAATGATATGTCTATTGGTCGCTTTCCAAGTGACTATTTGCTGTACCAATATATATATTTTCTTTTCTTGCCTATTGTCGTCGTTGATCAACACGGAACACGCACGTGTTAAGTAGTGCGTATTCGTGTCACGAACCGAGCTCTACTCCGAATATAACAGTTGCACAAGATTATTATTAGCTTTTCACTTTTGATATATATGAAATCCGAATACAAATTGGAACTACGTCCTGAGTGAAAGGGTCCTATATAGAATAAGGTTTGGGCACCTTGAAGTAAATAAAATTTTAATATATAATATATACAAAGTATATCCTAATTCGAGCACTTAATTCTCTGCCACAATCTAATGTAAACATGTACCAGAGCTAGGCATGTGTACATCATTTCGCATGCATGTACATGTACCTAGGCATCATATGTACAGATGTACAGATGTGCTGTAAGTAAGATTGGCAACTGAACAGATGGCGCCAATTCGCGGCTCTGTATTAAGCGGTTAAATAAACACGGCAATATGTACGAAGCATTCCTGGTTTATATTCAGACACAATCACAATTCAATTGGAGATTGACAGGTTCATGAATGGATATTGTTCATTTTGTTTGTATTTGAATTTCATGCCCAGCAACAATTGCTCTTTTATTGCCCGCACAATTACAGGCCAGCAATACGAACTGAGTTGGAGTGGAGGAGAGGAGAGGAGGAGGATTACGCACTTCAGTAGATATTGCTATTTCATGGGAAAGCCGGAATAGCCGGCAATTGCTTGAGCTGTGCGGTTCATTATTATTGGCCTAATCCCACAACCAAATTCGGGGGCAAGTGCAACATAAATAGTTTATACAAATATCTAAATCCTTCATGGATACACAGCGGCAGCCTACCCAAATATGTAATATGGTATAACCAAGAGGAAAATAGTAAACGTTTTTTTTTGTTAGATTTGTTTCAGTAAGATTGCATTTCTTTTTGAAAAAATGCGTGCTCAAAGTAAGGTTAGCTAATGTCCTCGAAGTGGATTTAAATGTGCACATATATATTTTTTATGTGTTATACAATATATCATATTGTCCACTTAAAATTTCCCAATTATGCATATTTCTCCAACTCAACCTGTCATAAAATACTTGGAGAAAGCTCGTGGGTCCTAAAAGGGAAATTTGCTCCCACGAAAATCAGTTCAACTAAATCAACTAGATCAAATGAAAGTGTGTTAAGATCTTGGAAAACTTTAAAGCCTTTAGGTTAAGTTGAATCGTATCGTCCGATTAGACACTAACTGTACATGACTATATAGATAAAAGTATATGAGAGAATATTTATAGCGAATACTCAGAAAGTTTCCTATTTCAAATTGTTCTCTATTTATATTCGGTTTGTTTAATAGGACATTCAGTTTCATGATATGTCCAAGATATTGGAAATTTAAAAGAACTCGGAAATTTGTAATAATGACAGTTGTTTGAGGATCTCAAGTGTTCGGAAATTAAGTAAGGGTGTTTACAAAGTGAAAACGATTCTATAAAGGAATATATCTGCCCGAGTTTCGGAGGTAAAGTAATCAAGTCTTGATTATGATCAATATATATGATAAATATCGGGCATTTCGATCCCTTTACAGCCTGTTCCCTTTGAAAAGGGTTAAAAAGTACCGGTCTAGTAACATCCAAGTTTAGATAACACCTTTTATATTCAGCTTAGAGCTTATCTGGTAGATTAAAGCTAGATTAAGACAACCAATTTGGCATTTATAATAACTTATAACAGACTTAACCCAAGAATATTTAAATATATTGTAATATTTTTTACAACGATCAAGCAAAGAACACAGAAATTAATCATAAATAAGTTATTTGTATAAATACTTTCGACTTGAGGAAAGGGAAGCATTTTATTTTCTTCCTACAAGATTTACCTTTGAATTATCGGAAGACAATTCTATGATCTTATGATCTGTCATTTTATGCCTAGCCGAACTACGTAATCTCCTGCGTAAGCTTCCTCCGGTAAAGAACGTCCCTAAATTCAGATAAATACAACTCTTCTATTGAAATAGAATTATAATGTACAAAGGGAAACGGCATGGAGATTTGTTTATTTTAATTTAGCAATTTCTAATACTTACATTCCGTAACAAAAGATTCCATTTAAGCCATGAAAATGCGCATTTCGTAGAAAAATAAAAACATCGATTCATTCAAAATCCACGTAACCAGCAATGTTTACGTGGCCAAGATTCATAATTTGGATTTACGCATAAATTTCGATGAGTAACAAATTGAATTGTAAATATTTTGGGCAGGCATCGATGAATTGATTGAATTTGAAATAAAGTCGAAGGAATCTCAAACTGAAAGTCGCAGCGCATCGCACGGGCTGTGTCCCAGGCCTAATTGGGGGTATAAACGTTTCAGATACGAAGAGCAGCCCTCGTCCAGTGTGCCTTTTTAAGGCCAAAGGTAACACATTAGCATTAACAATTACTTGGCCAGGCCACCCTCGTCTCGTGGTTACAGCTCGCAGTTCGCAGCTCGCAGCTCGCAGTTTGGGCGAAGCTAGTGAAGGGGTATTTTTTAATGAGAGCTCTGGCTGAGTCGGTATGCCCAACACTTGACAAGTGCAGCAGGAAAATTACAGGCAAACATAAGCCCAAGTATATGTATATGTGTACACAATTATTTGCCACATTGTTGCCCAATGGATTAGCCTTACATTCGCTGCGAGTTGGGAGTTGGGAGTGGGGGGGAAAGGGGTTCCCGATTGCGTGGAATGAAAGTGAATTTTGACAGATGGTAATTTTTTCAATTTTTTGTCTTTTGATCTGACAATTTGTGTTTAAATTTAAAAGTGTTTTCTCTTGTTGTTCCGCCTCAGCACGCTTTATTTGACAAATAGCCAATTTTCAAAATTGATACAAAACGAGTACAAGCCAAATTAAGGGATTTCACAAAATTCAAAAGCATTTTAATACGCGGCTTGTCACAATATTTGGCACTGATCCGAAAGATTACTCTAAGTCCAACTGAGCCTGGCAACTGAACAACGAGTATTCGGACTTGAATGCCAGATAAGTGCAAAGCTCTGCTAATAATTGTTAAATAGATCCCATAATTTTATAGCACATATTTGAAAGAGTTCGACTATTCGGATTTTAATTCCAGACAAGTGCAAAGCTCTGCTAATAGTTGATAAATAGATCCCATTATTATATAGAATCGATTTCCAGATAAGTCCAAAGCTCTATTTATAGTTGATAAATAGATGCCATAATTTTATAGCACATATTTGAAATAGTTCGACTATTCGGGTTTGAATTCCAGACAAGTGCAAAGCTCTGCTAATAGTTGATAAATAGATCCCATTATTATATAGAATTGATTTCCAGACAAGTGTCAGGCTCTATAATAGATCCCATAATTTAATAGCACATATTCGAAATAGTTCGACTTTTCGGGTTTGAATTCCAGATAAGTGCAAGGCTCTATTAATAGTTGATAAATAGATTCCATCATTTTATAGCACTTGTTTAAAATAGTTCGACTATTCGGACTTAAATTCCAGACAAGTGTCAGGCTCTATTAATAGTTGATAAATAGTTCCCATAATTATATAGAGAATATATATCTAAAGTACCCCTGCTCTGTCGTGAATCGTTCGCCTTTCACGCCTATTTGTCCGACTGTTTTAATACCCTGTTTTGCATATTAACCATAAGGTACATTAAATAAACATATCCATTGGCAGACCGAATGGCAATCATATTGATAACTCCCTTAGCGCAAATTATGGGTTACCACATGTTGGTACGATTTTCGGGTTGAAATCAAGCGACCACGAGGGGCGATACGTTTTTTACGCCCGGTCCGGGGGGTGTGCCACCACAACGACAACGACAACGACGACGACGAGGGGGGGGGGGAGAGATTCGCGTAACAAGAAATTGTCACGTAGCCCTCACTTAGTGACACGGATAGTCGAGGCTTTTTTAGCATGGAGTCGGAGGCGGAGGCGGAGGCGGACACCATGCCACACGCTTCTTCTGCTTCTTCTACTCAGTCAAATTGTAATTACAATTTGATGTTGCAACCACTCGGTAAAAAAGCGTGTATATGTATATGTACGTCTTGCCCAATTCCGGGGCTGGGGTGTTCGCTGGTTAAGCGAGCGTGTAATTTACAATTTGCTCTGGTTGCCCACGCTCACGGCCGGGCCGACAAATGTTTTAATTATGGTTTACTTAACATTTGCAATTTAAGTGAAATGCCAAAGAAAGCTACTAATTGTCTTTATGTCCAATTTAGCCAGCGGGCCCAACTGCGACAATCGGACACAAAACAACTTATTATTCCGCTTCTAAATTTTGAATCAATAACCAACAAGTTTTTATATATATTTCAAAAATACGCCCCTCTCAATTGTAAATGCAGTGGCAAGTACTTAACTGGGTGCTGGGTGCACCTGACGGCGCAATACTCTGTTCAGTAAGAGAGAAGTCTTCGTATTTATGCGAATGTTGCCTCCAAGCTTTTCGGCTTGATTCGTAAAAGAACTCATCAGCAAATCCAATCTCAGTATAACAAGTAAAAGTGCCCAACTCCGAGATGCCCTGTAACATACATGTATGTGCTTCTTCTTCTCTCTATTCCGGATGGATTCTACATTCCATAATAACTTTACTGCTTATGGTCCATCCTTTATATAGAATCCCTAGGCTAGGTTCCTGAGGCTGAACCTAAAACAATTATAATTTATCTGTTATAGAGCCCCGCGGAGAGGCATACGAAATTGTTATATTCTTATTCTGCTTAAGTTGAATGTGCATATTTTAACCTACTTGATACCTAAGGTGTACTCAAAAATAGTATCTTTCGATATCGAGAAACAGGGGGAAATATCGTCAATTAGATAATCACGAGCTTTGCTAATGGTATAAGATAGTTAAAGTCTCCAGCTCTAATACCCTACTCTCCATATCTGAAAAAATCCAAAATATTTCACTCATAAACTGATATTACGACCAATTCATTTCATAGAGATGGGATAGGTCCCATACATACTGTACATCCCGTGCCAATACCAATTGCAGTAAAGATGTTTTGAGGAAGTTATAAAACAATAATACAAGAACTTAATTTTAGACCAATCCTATTGCTGCTGAATGTTCACTCTGACCAATTAGGACTTTTATGTACTGTCTGAAACAAAGAGATGATAACTTTATAACTGAGACAATTTGGCATACAGACAGATACAGAAATAGACAGATATGGTCTTGTCCATTGGGCTTTTTATACGAATCAGGAATATAGACTTCATTAATGCGAAGAGGTTTTCTTTCATACGTCTACAGGGATATTGACAGTTAACATATTCACAGAAATAATTTAAGACAGCTCTAGCATTGTGTATTTTTATGCAGTTATCTAGATAAATCTCTCTAGTAAAGCGCTGCAGGATGATATTCTTGTTATTCTTTACCTTACACAAAATATGGCACCTAATACAGTGCATAACGACACTAATAATGGCTATTTTCTTTCCAAAATACACTACCGTTTAAATTTAATGTGGCACCATCTTTTTGGTACTAATGAATCTTATGCCTCAATCAAATGTCAATTCATATTTACCTAGTTTTTTGATGACTGAAATTATTTAAGTTCTATTTTTTAGAGAGTTTGCATGAATTACAGATATTTTTCCAGCTATTTTCCACATTGGATTCAGCTACTATTTTGTATCGACAATTGGCAGCACTGGTCTTTAGCTAACCATTTTTGTGACTGTATTAGGCGCGATTTCGTTTTGGTAAAAAGTGGGACCAGACCGTTTGAATAATTGGTTTATGCTGAACTGGTCACCCAGTTGAAGCAGCTGATTTAAAATGGTTCGTAGCAAAACTAATGTTGTTATATTTGAAAAGCGCCGTCCTGCGGATCATTATTGTATTATGATAAGGTGTGTGTCTTTACTTTGCATTATTTTTGATATCAGTAAATTTTGAGTTTCTTAAGAGTGCATATCTTACTTATCTTAAGCTTATATAAATATGGCATACTTTTACACTTGTAGAGGATATTTTATCTTGTTACAAAAGGGAAAATTCTTCGAGATGTCTCCTCTCCGATCTCATTATGTATATATTTTCTTGGTCAGAATCAAGAGCTGAATCGCTATTCGCATGTTCTAAAAAAACTTCCCAAGTACCTAAGCAATCAATTTGTTATTGAAAAAAATGCAAAACAAGTGGGACATTTGCTTTTCATATATATTTAAACCTTGCTTTTTAAAAATCCCAATTGCCAATCTACCAAGAACTAACGAATCCATTAAACGCGGTCTTAAGATGGAAGATACGATAACAATAAAAAATTTTTGTTTGTTTTTAAGCTTTTTACTTTCCAATCATGTTCAATATTTTTGGTTTCTTTTTTAACATTGATGTTCGATTTCACATAAAATCGTATTTAATGTGTGTATCCGGTGAAGCACATCGATACTTTCTGTAAGCTGCTGATATCGTAAGATATTTTATATATCGTAAATATTTAATTATGTTCCGCAACTATATTTAATATTCGTCTTAAGCATCTACTACAGTTTCAAATTGGATTAGTTTTTATTTATTAAATCATTTATTTATGTTTTCGTACATTTCGTATTTACCAAATATTTGAATATTTTTTGTTGAGATGGAATTTAACTGCGACCCTCAAAATATTCTAAGGAATTTACTTTTCGTTAATAGTATATACTCATATTAATTTTTTGGAATATATGTTATTTTTACTAAGAATGTTTTCTTTTTGTATCTTTTGTATGCTTATAATTTGATTGAAATTTAAATTCAAAAACTACTAACGAGTTGAATGCTTCTTTTAATTATAATATATATATATATTTTTTTTTTTCCAATCATGCGTTTACCTCATTATTCAATTCTGATGCTGGCGCATCGTTGCCATCGAAATCTTTTCGCTTATCTTTAATAAAAGATATTTTCAAATATTTTTTAGTAAAAGTCAAAATTGTAAGATTTCTAATCGCCGTAAATTGACAATTTGTCTAACTCAAACGCAAAATACGCCTTAACAACTCCAATTTAACAAACAAATATACAACTTAATAACTTAGACTCGATAAACAATTCCGAATAACTTGTGTTTATAATAATATCATTATTGCAAAATAATCAAATTATTGATACAAGCATTTATAATAATATTGTTTGCATTTGCGAGTTAAATTAAATAGGCAAAAATAAAAACAAACTTGTTTTAATTATTGTAACATTCTAATAACATTTCCAATTCCGGATCTTTCACTTTGTTTAGTTTACTTTCATTTTTAAAATGTTGCAATAGAATTGTTTAAGTTGAGTTAATTTTCGTTTTGTGTTTGTTAATTATATGTATATATGTAGTTATATTAAATTACTTGTTTTAAACTGAAAAAGCATTTTATAAGTTTTATATGCGTTAATAGATTTTTATTTATATGCTTTAATAGATCTGTGTCCTTATCGCAAGTCGGGATCCTCGTCGGCGGCCTTCTTAATTCTTAGCAATATTGTTGTGTACCACTGATCCAAGCGTGAGATGCTGTCATAGTCCTTGACTGCCTCTGTGAAGCCTTCAATATTCTGCTCCTCAAGATGCTCGCACAAAACCTGCAACAGCGAGCACATACATACATATATAGCCAAAATGTAACTCAATTGGAAATAACATGTAATGCATACCTTGATAAGCTTGAACTCTCGTGAATCTTGGAATGCCGGATACTGTTGCGCATACTTTTCGATTGCGTGTTGCGCATTCAACAAATCAACACTCAGGTGGCAAAGAGCGGCGCGAAAGAAGTACTCCTTGGCGCTATATTTGAGCAGCGAACTCTCGAGCGACGAGGCAGCAACCTGCTCGTATATCGATATTGCTTTTTCGTAATCCTCCAGCTGGGCTGCGTATTGGGCAACCTTCAGCATGCACTTGTTGGCCGAGCTCACCGACTCCTCGCCCTTGAAATAATCTGCCGCCTGCTCGTAGTGCTGCACAGCCTTGGCCTACACAAATTGGAAATATTTATAGCAATCGAAACAGGGATCGAAATCTATAGTCGTCAATTACCAGGGTAGCCGGATCGGTTTCATACATTTCGGCAATGCTCTGATGATGCTTAGCTGCCATTGTGAAGCGTCCCATGTCGGTGTAGATGTCTATGGACTTCATCAGGCAGTTGACTGCGCTCTCCACGTCCACCTTCTTGTAGCAGTTGGAGGCGTCCACGTAACAGGTGCCTGCATCGTGGCGACTGCCGGCGCGTCCGTGCAGCGTGGCTGCCTCGCAGAAGCATTCGCCGGCCTTGGTCCAGTTCTTGGACATTTTGAACATGTTGCCAGCTCGCGAATAGCATTCGATGGCATCCTCCACCTTGTTGGAGCCTCTGTAATGATATAATTCGGATATATAACATTTTCTGACGATGCAACAAAGTGACCGTATCTCAACGGGTAAGCAATACAATAATTACAATATTCATTGAATCAACTTTATCAGCTGAACCCCTTTTTATTAGCTTATCACTTTTATGTAAAATTGTTTTTGCAATATCTTTGCCTTCGTTCAGGGTCTTTTTCCAAAGGTTAGTTACCCATTAATAATACTCACCTTTGATACGTAAGGGAGTGCGTAGTTATATAGGGTATTTTTTTCTAGTATTAATACTCAGCATTAACTTTTAAATACATAATGATACATGACGATGTATGTACATATGTATATATGGCGCATGCATTACAACTTTCCCCCTTAACTACGTAAATAAAATATGCATGTATGCATATATATTTATATATATATAATTATATATTCATATGCATATGTGTGTGTGAGTGCTTGAAAATGCATGAACAGATTGGAATATTGACAAGAGAATCTATAGGGATGGCTTAAACATTCAAAACAGTTATAATGAAACTCGTTGTTAAGTTAACAATTACTCACCCAAAAAGTGAGCCGAGAAAACCTTTTTGTTGTGTCAGCTTCTTTTCCGCCTCAGCCATAAGCTGAAGGGCCTTTTGCTCATTGTCTCCCATAATTGCACTTGTGGCCTTTTTGTTCACCAAATTGCATTTAGATGACTATTCGCGGTGGCTTTTTAATATGTTTCCCACAACTTTGTCTTGGACTTTTCTGAAAATAAAATCAATACGAAAATGCAGAAGTGTGACCAAAGCTCTAACCCGAAATATAATAATTTTTCCCAATGTTTCTAAATATACTGAACAATGTATTCCATTTTATTTTCCATTGATATGATAGGCAAAGGAATCTTATATAGCCACAAATAACTATTACTCACAACATTTGGAGGTATAATTGGTTTTGACTAACAAAATTAATACTTAGTAAGCAGCAAAAACTCGTGTCAGCTGTTTTAAAAACGCAGGTGAATTCGCATTTCGATATCTCGATATCTAATAAGTACTACAAATACGACGCAAACTATCGAAATGCCGATAATAATCGTTAGGAATTCAAAACATTTTATATGATTTTGATATTAAAATCTTTATTAGATTGTATATTTGCATCTTTAAAACATGGGAAACATATGTATAATTGCGTGTGAAAGTCGCCTAATTGTTGCGATTGACATGTTGCAAACGGAAAAAGCTAACCGAAAACAAAAAAGAATCTTTAACTTAATAAATAAACAGCGGGTAAATTTAAAGAGCAACTAAAATTTGGAAAATAATGAAGCAAAGAGAAGATTTACTTAGGTTAAGCCTGCGCGCTGTATGTAGAGTTAATGAATTCGGTTTAACTAAACGTAAACATAACGATAATGAATGAAATCAGCCGGCTGTAGTATTTTTATCTTGTGCTCAAACAAACATCTTCTCGAGCATTTTTCTCAGCTTCTCATGAGCATAACGTATCTTCTGATATAGATCCTTGGAAACTCCACTTTGTGCAATAGTTGAGAATCTATATGTCCGGAAGTTTTTCTCATGGTCCATATAGGTGATGGCGCTCATGCGTGGGCATAAAATAATCTTCATATGATCCGAAAAATTAAGCTAAACAAGACAAGAAATAAATAATCAAAATATAAGATTAGTGTCTGCGTTTACAGAAGTTTTGAGACAAACTCGTACCTGGACAGAACCGTTGGTTAGGTGCATGACTACCGCACACGTTGTGCGGAACCAGGAATGCAGATGGGGCATACGTGAAATTTGATCGCTCTCAACGGTAACATTATTAGCCCCTGCCTTTACTAGATGCTCAGTCATGTAACGCTTAAAATATGATAGCAGCTTCATCTTTTTATCGAGTGTCTTGCAGTAATCAGTCGTAGTCATATAGGTTTCTTTGCCCTCCTTATCAATAAAGTGCACGTTTATTTGGTTCGGAAGCAGAATGAGCTTTGTGGTGTCATTGAACATAACACCGATGCCCTCATCACACAGTTGATAGCCAAATCCGTATTTGTCGCTATAGTCGACCCATTTCGATATCCAAAATAGCGGCTGGGCAGCTGGATCGGTATTCTCATCACCCAGATTGCCTTGCAATAAACGTGGCTGTCCGGAATAAGTTTTGTATTGAGCATTAACTTGGAGGGAAGTACTATACCCCTACTTACCTTGTCGTTTATCAGCTTCGTCAGCTGCTGATGCAAACTCTCAATATCGCTACGATAGTCTTCGTTGTGGCGACACATCTGGGCCGACGCAGTAATGGCATCATGTAAATTATTTTTCAAGAATGTCGACTCCAAATGGGTATCGTCTCTCAGGCCGTTCATTACAGACAACGGCTTACGCAGGCTAGGATCCTCGATGGTATCATTGATGCCAATACGTGGTGCCATGGTTAGGCAAGAACTGGGCAAGAACATGGGCACCTGCGAAACCTTAAGGAACTCAAAGTTCAAGAGCTGTCCAATTATGGGGCGACTCTCCGGGTTAGGTTGCAACATCGCAATGACCATGTCCGCCGCCGGTTTTCTTAAGTAGCTCGGCACACGGTACTCGCATTTCTTGATTTTCGAGTAGGTATCCTTCAACGTTTTTGTCTCGAAAGGCGGCTGACCGACCAACAGTGTGTACATGATGCAACCAATCGACCAGATGTCCACTTCAAAGGAGTGGCCCTTCTTGGTCAGAATCTCTGGTGCAATGTAGTTGGGAGTGCCGCAAAGCGTCTTCTTGCGTTCGCCCTCGTACTCAATACGAGTTGCCAGTCCAAAATCTCCGATCTTCACATGCAACATGTCATTCAGAAACAGATTGCCCAGCTTTAGATCACGATGAATGATGCGATTATCGTGCAGATACTTGACACCCTGTATTATCTGGTATATGTAATAGCGGGTTTCGAACTCGGTAATACTTTTACGGCGTTTGTGCAACTCCATCATCGACTGCAGGCCAAAAACATGTATAGATTAATAAATTTGTACTTATGCTGAGGTGTTCCCTTATATATTTCATATATTTGAATACTAACGCGCTTTTTGCACAGCTCCAGCACAATGTAGATGTTCTGCACATCTTCAAAATAGCTGTGAAATTTGACAATGTTTGGATGGTTTAGGCTGCGGTGTATGGTTATTTCCTGTGCCGTCTTCTCTTTTTGGTTGTGCTTTATCATTAGTTTCTTAGACACAATCTTGCCGGCAAAGACATCGTCTGTTTCCACATCGATAATCTCGTAACATTTGGCAAAGCCGCCCTGGGACAAGAATTTATTTAATTTCTCATGAATGTACAAACAGATATATCTAAATAATGTATAATATTCATACATAAATGCATGTGCATATATGCATACATATGCACATACATTTGTGAGTAGTACGCGCCAAAAGAACCAACTGGTTGTTTTAGCGTGTTTGGCAACACTATTAGTGCGTGCGCTCCCTTACACACACACATGCACAACTACACAGTCCCACACACACACACGCACACATACACACATAACTGCATACAGCGAAAACAACAACAGGAATAAAATGTCCAAGCAAGACGACAGGGCAGCTGCATAAATCTGCGCCCAGCCGTGGCAAGATCCTCAAATTCACAATACAGAACCAAGATGGTTAAGACTTACCTTGCCAAAAAAGCGCATACGCTTGTAGGTCTTGCGATTATTAGAATCAAACAGACGATCGGGTATATCCGTGCTCTTGTCCTCAGGCTTTGCGGCCATTTTTCTCGGTATGTCTTTCTTGGTTTGGCTCGTTGAGGTGAAGTTTTTTA
Organism: Drosophila borealis; assembly: GCA_035045885.1. NCBI lineage: Eukaryota > Metazoa > Arthropoda > Insecta > Diptera > Drosophilidae > Drosophila > Drosophila borealis. Next base: position 1,054,613 of record JAWNOR010000202.1, on the reverse strand, counting down.
TTTTTGCTCGCCTTGTTGCTTCCTTTATTTTCTCACTAAGCTCATAAAAATAACTGTGCACGGCACGCAAATGGAATATCAAATATATTTTAAAATATGTTAACAAATCGACACCAACAATGTTCTGAACGCACAAGACCGAGAGCGACACGAATTACAGGCACAAAGCGGAGAACGCGCCGAAACAGTTTATTTTATTTGAATGCCAGTTTGAGTAGTTCGTCAGCGTCACTACATCACAAACGATAACACATTTTAAGCAGCCCTACTTAAACAGTGCTCGAAAATAATTAAAAAACGCACATGTTGACGTTGAAAATTTAAATTTAAGTGTTCTCAACCATAATAATTAAATAAATTCAGATTTATACAAATTTTCATTAGTTAAAGCTAAATGCTCAGTAACTTATTTTGTACTTTGATAAATCAAAATGTATGATTTTCCAAATACCAATATTCTATTTATCCAAAACTCCTAAGAAAATACCAAATCTCGAAACAGCTGGTCGCACGCACAGGCAATAAACTGATTAATCTGGCAACACCATGCACGGGAAAAGGTTGAACCTGTCTTATTAATATATATTGAAGTTTTTCAAAATAATCAAGCTTTATTATCTGTAGTCGTTGATAGATGAGAATATGAATAACGAAGACTAGATTACATTTGTAGTTTTGTTCTAGCTGAATACCAAAGTAACCAGTTGCGTGAAAGACCTTTATTCTATACCAATAACTTGCATGTTGACGTCACACCTTTATCGCATGGTGAGCCCGCCTTTTTTGAATTGCAGTCAAAGAATATGTTTAGTTAAGCGTTACGTTGTTTAAGCTAATCTAAACTATTCATTATTATTTGGCCAGGCAAGTAAATTTAAAAAGATATTTGCAAGCATACGCGGGCCATAGCTTTCTAGTTGTTAGAGACTTTGGGTACCTAGCCGCAATTAACATTTGAAATTAAATGAAAATTTGATAATCAATATACCGTTAGTCACACAAACCAAATCGCATTCTATGTTTATTCGCAGTTTTTTTTTTCTTCTCATTAGTTTAGTTGTTTAACTTGCTCAAAATTAAAGAATTTCGTTAAATATTCTCTTACTAATTTTGACTATGCGATTTCTACATATATCATATTAAGTTTGTCCTATTATATGTTTTATCTTTTTGCTGCTGTTCCGGTTTGCAGGTTTCTATTGCTATTTCGAGGATTTAAAAGTTCCTTTGTCTTAAAACTGTAGCCCATTTGTTGTTTCGGTGATGCCTTAAAAGTAACACTTTATGCAGTTTGTTTTTAAATGTTGTTTACAATTAAATTATTACATTAAATATATTAATATATATATCAATAGTGTAGTTTTATAGTTGGTTTGTTTTGCCAGTTTTACGCAGTCTCAAGTGCCTTGTGTCTCTTTCGTGGTGTACGTATGTTTGTGTGTTGAGTTAGCGCGTGTAATGGGGGCTCTGTGTGAGTTCGTATGGGTGTGTCTTCTGCTGGTCTCCTCATGGACACTACTGAATTTCTAAAGTTTAACTAGAAGTATGCGATCCAGGCACTCTCAGCTGGATCCCGAACTGACAATGACTAAGCCACGTTGCAAACGCAGCCACTCCACAAACTCGTCCAGCATAACGGGCCCTAAAAAGGATATGGTTTAATCTTTTTATTTGTTTCATAATCGCAGTGGCAGCTACTTACAAGCGCCATCAATATCGTAGTTTGATAAATCAATACAGATGGTGCGCGAGAACTCGAGTATGTTGCACCATTGATCCTTATTGATAACCTTGTACTTGGACTGTTCTAGGAATTGTGCAAATTGTGGATACAATGTCCAATGCTTGCCCAGAAGCAGCTGCAGCATCGCCTTAGCCGTCACAATATCCATGCTTCGCTGATCCGAATCCTGTATAATACAAATCAACTTAGTGTGCATACATAAACAAAAAAAAAAAAAATAGTTAGTCAGTGCTTACCTTGGCAAAGTCATAGGCATATCGATATATACTCTTGAACGAGTTGGGATCGTTGAGTATGCTGCGCAGATAGTCCAATTTCACAACCATTTTCGCTGTCGAATCACATTCGAGATCTGTGAGACCCTTTAACCACTCCTGCTGACTGAAGAAACCCATCTGCGTAGCGCCCATTTTGTAGGCGAGCACAAGCATCACAATATTCTCGGGCTCAACGCCAATATCTTCACAGAATTTCTCCATGCCATCGGGCCCTATAACAATAGCAGGTGCTCCGCATTAACAGGTTGCAATTTAAGGTACTTAATAACAACACGAATGGTAATACTCACCCAGCGTTTCAGGCTCATCAGGCGTGGTGTATTCATGGAACCAGGCGAGGCAGCGTTTCTGGCTAAAGCCATCTTCTGCTCTGATATGGCGTCTAAGAAAATAATTAACAAATATGTTTCGTTAAATGTGACATATTTTTGTTTCGAATTTTAATACAATATTTAACGCACTTAGCCATATAACATTTAGCCACATATATTTTTGTGATTTTATTTAACTAATTAATTTTTTTTGCTTGAGCATTCGCCCCGCTGTTGACGTATTATTCAATGTTTTTGTTTTTGAGTGTTTGCCACCTAAAAATAGCAATAGTCAACTCAACAGGGATGCCAATGCCAAGAGCCCAAGACAATTCGAAGTGAGCATACATATACGAATTGACGGCCACCTTTACAGATACAGCTGTGACACTGACAAAAACGGGGGGCGGCAAACAGTTGCCATTAATAAATGTGCATATTTCGTATAGTCTAGAATTATATATGCATGCGGTAACGGACAAGAAAATTGAAATATTAAGCAAAATAATGTCATTAGGAATTTCTTACTCATATTCATCTTAAACACTCTCGTTTATGTGTTCAATCTAAACTTCATGACTGTTGAAATTGGGGGCCATTAAAAAAACTGTTTACACTTAAAAGTAATGGTAAGGAGCTCGCGTGTCCAACTGGGAAATACCTTCACTTATTACATATTCAGCTTGTAAGAACGTTGCAGTCGGGTGCAACCGACTGCGCCATGCCCTGTTCAGCGCTAAATCTACCCTCTAGTTCAAATTGTAGTTGAAGTTGCCATACTGTGAAAACTGCTTTACAAGCTTGTAGATGAATGTGTTATTTCAGTTTTGGGACAAGGATTATCTCAGAAATCCAATAGCCAAATTTAGTCGAGATGTCTTGAACACCAAAAAGGAGTTCATAACAAAAACTGAATTTTTAACTGACCGAATTTGACACATTATGTACTGCTGCCCGCTTGATATAAGAGCGCAATAGAGTTTCAAGAAAGTTTCATTAAGAGAGCTTTAATCCTGAGTATGGTATTCAAAGGAGGCAGCCGGACAATCGACGAACGAATCGCTCTATATGCACTCCACTGTTAATACTGATCTATATTAATTCTTTACGGGATCGTAGATCTCTTCTTATACGTCAAACTTTTCATGACAAGGTTCATTCATTCAAGTTTTGCTGTCTTTTTAAAGCTTCACGACGCATATAAGTCGCTGTGATTGAAAGGCTCTCCTCAGCAATATCAAATTAATTAAATTTAAAATTCAGAAATGCAAGTAAACGAATAATTAAATTAAGAGACGACTAGACAAGCAGATGCTGACAGGAAAAGGTTTTATGCCCGGTTTCCAATAAATTGAATCTATTTTGCGAATTCATTAACAAAATGATAATGCTATGGTGGTTCTTTCCGCGTTCCACTAGAAATAATGGTTCTCATACTAAATATAAATAAAAAAGTTCGAATATTCAACTGTTGTCCGAGTAATAATGCCCATCACTGTTCAGTTTTCGTTGTCCGACATACTTAACGGACGTTTTAAACAGAGTTCAGGCGACTGCGCGCTGGAATGTCAACTGAAAGCGAGAGTTGAATGAAATTCGTGTCAAAATATGTCGAGTCGAGAGTCGAAAGTCGAGAATCGTCAGATAGGAGCCGAATGGTGTGTGACATTACAACGAGTTCAGGGCGCAGTTGTGCGCAGGACTTCAAGCGAGACACACGTCGTTATTGCCCTCGAAGCAAGGATTACTACGTAAAAATTCATATCAAGGCATTATTAGTTAATAAACAGAAAAAAAAATGCTTAAGCTTCTGGGGAATAACGTTCATTTGAACTATGCCAAGGGATGTGTATTCAACATTATCTGTTGCCTGCTGCTGGCGTTAATTGGTAAGTTTTGTCCTACCTAAAGCACCCCGTTGCCTAAGGGATGGCCCGACTAAGGCAAAGGGGTGGGGTGGCAAAAAATCAATAGCACGGAGGACATCACAATGCTGACACACTGACTCGTAAGAAGAAAAAAACCATTTAAACTGAAACGCATCTTTTTCATAGCGGACAACGCTCAAGGACTTCAGCTGAGCGCCTTTACAACGAAAACGCCGAGAGTCTCCAAATACTCTACCAAGTCGCCATCAGTAAGTGTTGGCTCTGTCCGATCCGATCCCTTCCAGCTCACTTCTACTGTCAATTGTTGCTGTTGCAGGCATCCTCGATGAACCATGATGCGACTACTTCGATTTATCGCTTAAATGCCACAAACGGCATCACCTGCATTCTGATGCAGGTGGACGGGTTGATAAGTATCCGGTATCGAAACAAGCTGAACGAGGATGTCGAGGCCGATCTGTATATGCCGGACAGTCCGCAGCTAAGTGGTGAATGCGTCGAATCCAATTACGAAATATTGACCATGGACTTCAAGGGATTTACGCTGTCGATGACATTCAAAAAGGTAATTGGCTGTGCGCTTCGTTTCGCTGGATGGTTGCGTCAGCTGGCATTTAAGGTCAGAGGTTAACTAAAGTTCACTTTCGTTCTGCATACATCCCACACACAGTCGTCGGGCGGTGAAGGCTGGTACATCAACCTCTTTGAGCTGACATACTCGTCATCGAATTCCCTATTCGAACATCCCGACCGTCCCAATTTGGATGTGAAGCTAACCTCGCCAGCGCAAACGCTCATGTATTTCCCAACGCCCGTGGGCAAGTCCTATCTCTGTGACAAGGAGCAAACGGTCATTTTGTATGCCCCCCACGATTCCGGCGACCAGTCCGGGCATATTGCACGCCTCTACTTGCGCGACCTGCACATGCAGAGCTTCATGTTCAAGGAGAGCGGCAAGTGGGGCCCCTCCTTCCACTGTAGTGCCACCGGTTCCTATCGCGACGAGACGGCACCTCTGGCCGTTGGCACTGCGCTGGCCATTGCGGTGCTCTTGACCATTTCTGGCTACGGCGGTTGGCGGTAAGTAAACCCCTTCCCAACTATCGACCAAGACAATTCCAATCGGAACAAACAAAAAATGCAACTGCTGCCAGATTGATTCGTTTACCGATTCAATCGTTTTGCTGATCGTTTTTTGAATAGCATAATTTTGAATGAAATTAAAGAGTAAAGCTTTCAATTTACTAATTCTACTCTTTGCAGGTATTTCAAAGTCAAGAAGGTTCAGTATGGTTCGATGGAGTAAACAGAATATTGATGTACCGAAATTTTTTTTTTGGTTTTTTTAATTACTTTCAAATCATATCTTTGTACCGTTATTTGTTGCATATCAGTATTGAGGTATTTAAATAATGAATATAATTACGTTTTCAAACCTTAACGAAATTGTGAGCCATGATCACAAAATTATAACTGTTACAAAGGAATGAACAAACACCTATCAAAGAAATACATATACATAAATATATATGAGAATTGCAAATGTCTTCCATATAGTTAATATAATTAAAATGTTAATTATTAAACATATTATAAATACATTAATATGCATTTTTAAATATATGCGACTATATATTTACACAAATAACCAAAAAAAAAAAAAAAAAAACCTATCTACATTTAAAATGTTAAATTCAAAAGCATTTTGTGTATTTGCTAGAGGTATAAAAAGTTGCCCGATATGTAAAATTCAATTTTGAAATATCTTAAAGTGACAAGATAAATTTAAGGACTAGCCAACGAGGCCTAGTACGAGTTCCCTAGTCAAAATAGAAAGATGTCCTGTACCCAAATGGTAAATATATATATAAACAAATCACATATACATTTATATATAAGCAAAGCATACGCTTCAGCTTTGATTTTCCCTCAGCCTTGATCAATAAAATTGTTAATAAATAAATAATGCAATTTTAGCAAGAGATGAGGGTACAATGTTGTTGTGTGCCAAAAACATAGATTTATCTTAAAATGCAGACTAAACGACAGCTTCAATTAAAAGTAATAGATTGAGAGATTGACGATATATTAAAAAAAACGAACAAAGCTTTTGTAGAACCAAAGATACATTCATCCGCCTGATATATGCATTTGCATAAAATAAGTAAACTCTTCTGCAGACCCATTGAAGGGGTACAGGGTATAATAATAATTAATAACTATTTTTTTCATGTAACATATCAAATTAATGTAATCGCATTGCATCTCTAATACACATAAGCACATATCTAAAATTATGTATTGTCACTTTCGAATCGTATCGATCGGCAATTTTTCTGTTCAAAAATCCTCTTCTTTAACTTATTAACTAATTCCATAATACTCCTCAAATTCATTTCAATTTATATGCACATCTTTTAATTTAATATCAAAAAAACATTTAAGCGAACTAATAAATGAATTCTAAATATATAATGTTTCAATTAACGGTTGAGCATCAACCAAAGATAATGCTATGAGTCTTAGGTCTCACATATGTCGGATCAATATATGTTGTTCAAAGAAGGACTTGTTTATCGGACTCATTATGGGAACTATATCATACTATATCATATATGATAATATATCATATCACACACACTATATCATAAATGATACTATATCATAAAGGTCACATAATAATTCCCACAAATAAAGTTCTTCTATGAACAACATAAATTGCTCCGACTTATTATCTTCCGATTCTGACAAATGTTCTACTGAGGCTAGATTATACATAAAAAAACCGGACTTGGATGCATCGACTTGGCTATTGGCACTGATCAAGTTGATATATTCTACATAACTCACTATTTTGCTTACATATCGGGCAAAAACTTATCATATCGGACTATATATCAACGGTAAGGCATACTTTAAAATGGGCAAAATGGGAGGAAATATATAAAAGTTAAAAGGAGGTCTTCGTAGTCATCGTAATCATCGGAATTTTACCATAATTCCACGAGATCAATAAGAATCGATAATGACGACCTGATGTTTTACCATATCTTAGGGCTTACAATAGCTAGAAGGTAAGTACGATTCGGATAGTATACACATATCTTGATAACTTTTGGGATCCGTTACCATAAAATTGTAAAAAGTAAAATTATTTCGAGTAAACGTATTTGTATGCCAAATTTTGATACTGGAAATTTCATAACGATCGGACTATAAGCACCGAATCTATTCAAGAAAGCATTTTAAATTTAGAGAAGCTAAGGGAAGAAGCAACACAGCCACAGGGAAACCCGGAAGCTCGTGGCGCGCGTGCCTATAGATATGTCTGTATTGAATATAAGTTAAATAGTTTGTATCGACAGGTTAGATGTGAGGTCAAGGTATAATAGGGCAGTCCCGATTAGGCCACTTTGACTTGTTTAAGACAAATTGCGGAATTGACAGAGGACCTTTAATTTTGACATGTATAATGCATTAAAGGAGGCATTTTCAACCCCCTAAATAAACGTCAGTACGTCGGGGTGATTGATTAAAGGACATTAAAGCATTTAGCACATTCTTTTTGTAGAAACTGCGCGGGAATTGGACTATATATTGGAAACGGTCAGACAGAAGTCGAACTATAGGCTATTTTTCAAGTTAACTGAAACATGGATCATTAATGTAGAAAACCTGATTTACTATCCTTTTTGCATATTGACATCTTATTAACGTGAGATTAACAAGTATCGTAAAATTCTTATAGGAAAAGTAGTTTTATATAGGTCTGCCAGGGTACTTAATATTCCGAAGATAACTGTTATTTTCTGACTTTTTTCAACTAAGTAACTAATAAATTTACATACATTTACAGGTCAGAGACGGTGTTAGAATCTACAGCTATAAAGGAAAGCGTTTACATTATTTTTCGAGTTAAAACTGATGAAAAGAGTATCAGGAAGAAATAAGGAGACATCTCCGGTATGTTTAGGGATCAGCTTTATGCATGGGAATGTAAGTCATCGCATATTATATCCAGATTATTCAAATATTTCGATAGCTTTCTTTGTTTACGAAAACTAGATATATATATCGGTTATCAAATAGGATTTTTGCAGCAGATTCTAAGAGCTGCAGATTTTAAAGCGTACAGGTAAGTATATATTTTAAAAAAGGAAAGAACGGGTATCTGCAGCACACAGAAGATTGAATACTCCTGCAACTATGGCATAGAATTCCTCAGATTATTCTTTATGCCCTGAAAAACCTGTTTAATGAGGTAAGTCTTATTATGTGCATCTATTTAATGCAGTTCAGGCACCTTCTATTTAGGCATTGCGGACACGAGTTTGTTTAAATATATGTTATACGATTTAATGTATTCTAGATTACTAGGTTTAGGACTACTAGGTTCTATCTCTATCTATAAATCCTTTACAATGAGTTTTATCTTGACTATCCATAAACGATATAAGTTTATTAATTGAATTGTATCGATTTGTCAGTATATGAAGTAAAAATGAATATGTTGGCTTGGAGTGGATATACATATTGATATAAATATACTGGATATATGTGCAAACTGAAAGATGGAACTGGTTTGATTAAAGCAAACATACATCAGTTAAATTTTTCGACCTTTGGGTTGATTTTACACAATAACGATTTTTCCAGAAGTTTTGCTATGAGGTGAGTTTGAACGCGATCAAACTCAATGTGAACATTTTTCATTCAGGGGGTGGACTTTCAGAAAAGACGATCGTATGGTAAGCATGCAAGTTATTTATAAACGATTTCCGCACTTGCGGGTGAACTTGTCAAAACCCTGTCTTAACTTGTAGTTTTATTTCGGACCAGCTAGCTCTTACGGCCAAGAGAAACGCCTCTTTATATATACCTATATACATAGCTAACTGTGTTCCTCAATCGTGGAATCTTTAGATAGTGTATGTAATAGTAGGTATAGCTCACCTGCTGCTCTGCTGTGTTGCAATGCTTGTGTAGCTGGTGCGTGCTCTTTTTGATTGGCCATCCATATTGTCACCGATTTCTGGAGCTCGACGTTTACCTCGTGGCATGACTTGTGTGATCTGATTGCAAAAGTTGGCCTGTCTTACCAAAGTAAAATCGGCAAAATTTGGCTTTGGCTTATATAACTATATTTATTACACGAATTTGCAGCTGTGGATCGCAGGAAAGTAAACTTTAATTAATTAAATACAAATTACTGCTTATTATTTATTTGCACTCACCACTGTCCCTCAGCGCAACGCAGTCATTGAAACATCATCTCACGGCGACATTGACTTACTTATGTAGCTGCAATACGTAAATGAAAGTTATAAGACAACAAATTTATGTATGTTCAAATTACGTATGTACATATATTTAATTTTGCAGAGTCGACTATATATTTGATCAATTTCCCATTTATATTTCTCAGTCAGTCGGAAAGGTGTGTCCTGATCAAAAGCTGTCGAGCAAAAGATACAATACCCGGCAAAAGTCCCTCGCCCCTCCACTAAGATATATCCACAGCTGAGAAATTACACGGGATGCACAGGACACCGAAGACATGCACACATACACACACAGTTAATGCACATAAGTACATGTAAGTATTTCTATATGTATTTTTCTATATGTATGTATACGTATCGGTAAATTGTGCGTTAATGCATCTATGCGCACATTATAATTCTGTTTATACACATTTACAAATAGACATGTATGTCTGCATGTATTTTGCACTTAAAAGAATTTCGTGCGTATACGAATTTGTAGAAAACACTTTCATGTTGAAAACACCGGCAGCAGATTGGCCAAGAACTGGGCATGGACGTGGTATCGGTATCGTGGTCGTTTCCCCATCTCAACCACAGTCAGCAGCAGCTGATATGCCAGCAGCAGACGGCAGCCTGCGCGTGCTCGTCTTTTTACGTCGCCAAATACAAGACTGTCTCGGTTCGCACAATGTTTAGTACGCTTTGAATCACTTATTGTTTTAATTAGACTGCTTAGCAGTTTGTTTAATTAGAATATGCACACACATTTAATATTTACCATTTATATGTTGATACAATTTACAAGCTTACAGGACAGGTCTTGGCATCAATGATATCGATATTTTGATGCCGATGCGGCGATGTTTTCAATGTTTTTTGTATATATTACGGCATATCATCGCAGAACTTTCAACGGTAGCCCTGACGTAAATGTTATTTGCGTTTACGCTTATCGATAGTAAGACTTTACGACCATCGATTATTAATTAATCATAAATCAATTTAAATTGACATTGGTTTTAAGGATTTAAGCAATAACTGAAGTTTGTTACGGCTCTGACTTTTGGTGTATTTGGTATATTATATCATAGTCGCCAATTTGGACTTTCATACCATACAAGTTTTATCGCTGACATTCGTTAAAAATAGAAACATATGTGTTAAAGGGTTTTTTTTCTAAAATGAAACGACTTCCAGCAAGTATTAGGACTGACTGACTGACTGGTCGGTAATCAATGCAAATTGTAAGATCTAGGAAATTTTTACTGTAAACTACAGTGTAGAAACATCGCGAAAACGGTTATATGTAACTTTTTTATTTACCATTGGATCGGTCTCATATTCAAAGACCTGTGCTCTCACTTTTCGAAAAATTCTTTCCTTGATGAGAATGCGGGTCAAAGATTTGACAGGTGAGCCGCAGCCCTAGAAATTTGACAGAAAACGCTTTTATGCTCATTTTTTGTTTACTATCCGATCAGCTTCAAACCCTTCTTTTTAAAAATTCATTCGATACATATTTTATTTGATTATACTTCACTGAATTAAATTTAAATTATGGTTTTAATACTCATTACAGAACTTAGGCTTGTATTTTACAGCAAAGATCGATTACAGCTTACGTTACATCCGATTACAGCCGCGTAAACTTTAACAGAGTTGGTTAAGTTAAAGGGAAAAGCAATGCATTAATTTTTTACCGTTGAAGTCGCGACTAACAAAACGAACGTTTGTGCAGACATTTACTTTACGCGCATTTTACCGGAGGGGTAAATATTTTTAGATTTATCCCCATTTAAATACATAGACAACTTATCTGGTAATGTGAAATATATTTACAATTGCATTTTCTATAGACTAATTTTGAACAAAAGGCACAATTTCATATTGTATTGCACAAAAGGCACAAGTGGTGATGCTCAAAGAGTGCGCCAAAATTAACCGTTAAGAAATTGCTCAAGGGCATCCTTAGACTCCACATCGTTTTGCTCCAGAACGACTTCTTCTAAAGTCAATTTGTTTGCTTTTGTTTGTATTTCTGCAAACGAAAAAGAGATAAATGTAAATGCTTCTTACTTTTGAACGTGTTGAGAAACATACTTGGCAGTTGTCCGCGCTGCTTATACTCTTCTAGATCCCCTCGGAATGCATCATCGAATACCGCCTGGCGCTCCTTTTGCAGCTGTCTCAGCTGTTGTTCGTGTGTGTGCATCTTTTGATGATGCTGTGCTGCAATCTTTTGCCTATATTGCTCCAGTTCATCTAGCTTCTTTTGCTTATGCTTGGACAGCTGAAACCGCTGCTCCAGTACGAACTCCTGAAGTTCGCATTCCTCGCACAAGTTCTCCAGCTTTTCCAACTCCACTTCCAGCTGCCGTCCTAGCTCCTCCAAAGATCCAAGCGTCTCAGCACTGTGTTGCAGCTTGGCCACCAATGCGGGCAAGCCCGCCAGACAACTGTTGAGCTCATTTATTGTAGTACGCTGTTCGCTGGCACGCTGCAGCACGCCCGTAATTTGTGTGGCCACACTTGCCGCGTGTCCAGCGTTCTCCTCGTTAGCGGCATGAATTTGCTGCCAGTCATCCTCGTATTTGGCCAACAGATTGCAGCCCGCAGCCACGTTCAGCTGTGTGGGCACACCATCAGCCAACTGGCCGCTGAGCGAATGCGCGCTGCTGCGGCTGGAAAAAAAGCTTTCGTTCAAGTCCAGCGGCGACGAGGGTGTTGTGGCGGCACTCGTCTGACTGCTGCCACTGTTGCTGACACGTTGGCGATACTGTTCCTGTATGCTCTCCGATATAACAATGCCCTCCTGGATTGCATTGCTTAGCTTCTTTCTTAGGCTGCCAAGCATTATATAAACTCCGCTTTCTTTCTTTAAATGCAATCAAACTGCTAATTGAACGCTGTTCGTGCGAAAATGCGCTGTCTAATTGTAAATAGAAAATCAGCTGGTCGCAAAGTGACAAGAGATAGTGTCATTTGACAGATCGCTCATGAGAACGAAACAGAGAGAGTGAGAGAGGGAGTCAAAGAGAGAGAGAAACCTGTTGTCATTTATACTCTTTCCGGAAAGATACACCAACTTTCCTACAAAGTATATAAATATTTATTTTTACATCTAAAATTTTAGTGTCACACAAGAAATCTCCCGATATAATGAAAAAATTTGTGTGTTAGTTATTAAAAAGACGGAAAACTTGTCCTATTATAGAAATAGCCAAATTTTCTGCTGATCCATCCAAGTTTAGCTATATGATTTATTATTTCGATGCTAAACAGTGTATTTCATATATACAGATATAAATTTCAAATAAGTGCTTGCGAAAACTTGTTTTCCCTAATTGTGCCAAACATCAAAATACCCTTTGCTCTGATATATAATATGAATCATAAAATTTATTTTTTTACTTTCATTATCAAATTTCTTTGAATAACATTATCAACTTATTAAATGTCACCAAGTATAACATTTATGCCGCATATGTCAACTATAACAATTCGACAATTAACTTTAAATATTTATAAAATATTATGCGCCTGCTTTAACAATTTTCTTTTCGATTGGCGTTTCTTTGCCAAGTGCACCGCCTTTCTGATGAGGTCCTCGGCATTGTCTTCTTCAGTTGAGCCTGTAGCATAAACGTTTACTGTTATTATGGAGAATATATCATATAATATTGCATATTTACTTAAGAGCGCATTATAAAAATGTGGGTAGTTCTTAAGGCATTTTTTGCCTTGGACCCCATCCACGTTGTACCCGTTGGCCAGCTCATCCGATATTATATCTTTAAACTGCTTGAGAATGCCATTTGGGACGATTAATCCTTTCAACGCTTTTATCTGTAAAATTGGTATAGATTCAAATTATATTCATACATTGTTTTGGGACAATCTGAAAATTATGACAAGTGTTTAGTTGGTGTAATTTACGTAAACTAGTTGGCTTCCATTTTGAATTGCCATATCGGCTACGGCCAGGTCCTCGTCCGATTTAAGGGGAAAGGTCAGCTTTAGCGTCGCCTCGTCTGCGTGGCACATTATCCCCTTTTGCTCACAGAGCGTGGTCATGATTGAGTCCATTTTTTCTAGTAAGTGTGGAAACATAGTATATTAAAAGCTCGGTCGTCAGGTAGATATTTTGCCCAGGTATTGAGGCAATCAACAAGGATCTAAGCTCAAATTGATAAATAAACAAATCATTTATGAAATGTTTATTTATAATTCTCTTAAAAAGAGTTTATATCTGAGCTTACCCTTAAAATCGTCAATTTGCTCGCGCCCATCGCACATTTTTTTTATCTGGTGAATTAAACATATTTACGAACCTTCATACTGATTTTCAGGCCCCGAGAGTCTTGGGATTTTTCTTGAAGAACTCATTGTTAAATATATCTAATATAATTATGTTATTCCAAATAAGAAAGTGAGTCGATCCGCTTGATTCCGACATAGGCACTGTAAAATAAGCAAAAATAAGTGCCAATTTTATCCAGATAGACAAATGACATACGAGGCTAAACATCAACTCAGCTTGTTGCCCTAAACAAGAAATTAAATACATAGTTGTAGATACATGTAGATGTTTTATATGTAGATGTACATGTAGATACTTTATGAAGTGTGCGACACAGTTATAATAAACTCTACAAGGGTATAAATATTCAAATATTATTGAAAATTCAAAATAACTCGGCTGTACATACGCATACATAATAGTTAATTATAGTATACATACATATATACATAAACATTTTTATATGTACGGTGCGTATAGATTTTAAACGCAAATCTTCATACATGCGTGTAAGTGTACATATATAACTAATACATACGAACGTACATAAATTTTACATTTGATTTAATAGTGGGCAATTCCATTACTTGTGTCCTTTAACCTCTCTGTTATGATTCTTCCAATGCACAAATACATGCAGATATACACACACATGTATATGGCTGCAGGTATGCGAATTTGCATTAAAAGCGAGTCGAAAGTTTGTTTGCAGCGGGCAGCAATCAAATGACCACGCAAAGAGAGGACTATTTGTTGCCGTTAGTATTGCCGTTATATGCAAGGCAAATTCCCAAAAAAAAAAAAATCGAACGAGCTGCGTTGGTGTACGACGGGCACAATTCGCCACTGTCGATTTCCTCAGTTCGATATGCATGCACACTTGTTTTTTTTGTATTGAAGATATGCTCTCACGTTATTAACTGTTTTTATTAACATAAACTGTTAACATAACATTTATCTAACAGACTTGTAAAAATGATTGTCCCTATTTTAGTTTGCTCTAACTAATTATGCTAATCGTCAGTCAAATCCACCGTGGTTGCAATATCTGCGGCAGACAACGCCTCCTCTGGTTCTGCCTGTTGCGTGGACTCCACTGGTAATTGATTCTGCTCTTCTTTTGGCTCTGTATCACACTCAATTATTTCTATATCACTGCCACTATTAGACGCCAATTCATCGCTGCCGCTGTCTACCAGAGCTATGGAGCTGCAGTTGCTAGCGTCACTTTCACCGTCAGTTCCCGAGCTGCCAACAGATTGCTCATCCTGCGAACTCACATCAATTGTGACAATATCGGGAACTTCTGCACTTGATGATGCAATGGATAGCGAATCCAATTGGATGTCCTGTTTCGTCGTTTCCTCATCCGACATCAGCTCCCTGATTATATCACTTGACGGCGAAGCGGGTGAGTGTGGTTTATTAGCTAGCGTTTGATGCGCGAACAACGTTTGACTATAGGCCATAGCTACTGCTAGTGCCAAATTATTTGAATGCACGTAGTACTCGGATCTAGGTACTGTTAAGTCGTCAGCTGTTTTCGCTGGCGGCGTTACTTCACTGCTGCTGGTGCTCCTTCGCCTTCGTTGTCTACGCTTAAATTTACTGTGCTTTTTCTTGTGTTTTTTTTTGTGACTTCGGCTGCGACTTCGGGATTCACTAGATGAACTTCTGCTTTTGTGTCGCTTTTTCAATTTCTTCCTGGAGCGACTTTTACGCTCCCTTCTTCCGTGTGATTCTTCTTTCGGCTTCTTACGGCTGTAGAAGGCATTTGTTTTGCGCCTCTCGTACCTGTCGTCCAATTCCTGAAGCTTTTGCTGGCAGCTCGCCTGCGTGCGCTCAATTGCCCGCTTGTTGTGTCGCAGTGCAGTGTTTATTGTTCGTCCCAAAAACTTTTTGTTTGGTTTGCCCAGTGGATTAATTTTGCGCTCTTGTGGCTCGTAGGATGCCTTGCCGTTATTGCTTGGCAATTCGCGCATAAGCTCTGCGATTGCCTGGCTGTTACAAATTTTAAAGAAATATTTTAAATTATTAGCAATAAACCGTTATTATTGCTATTACCTGGTTAGTGCTGGGTCGTCCATATTCGACTTTGTTTTATTTTCCTTCTACTCTCTTTTTTTGCTAAAACGTTTCTCATTGAATTGAGCACAGCTGTTATAACCAACAGTACGCTATGGGCACCCAGAACTTTAACATTTGCTGAAATGTTATTTACATCGTGCACAAATAACTGCCGATAGACTTTACAGCTTTGAAAATAGTTGGCAACTAATTTGAGTCGTGTATTTTAATGGAAAGTTATAACAGTGGCCATCTAGCTCAACCGGTCTTCAAAAAGTGATGACTAAGCTCTAAAGGAGCTATTAGAAAGATGCTTCTATTTACTTCATCAGTGCTTAAATGTCTGTAATTTTAGGGCGCAGCTGATAATCATTGACCTTGCCATTGCGAGGGTTGATATTTCTAACGATCTGGCAGCTCTGGTCAGCATGATATAGAAAGTGCTGCCAATAAACTTTTTCACTGTACAGATGGCGCCCTTTCTTTTCGAATCTACTGAAAATAATTCCTGTACGAAATTGGTTATTAACTTTGAGACATTATAATAATGATTACGCAAAATAACTTTTAGACTCAGTCGGATTATGGGTAGATTTATAACATTTAATTGCCTTATGTAAATACATATTAATGTAATATCACAGTTTTATCACATTTGGTTGACAATGTCTAACGGCTATTGCCTGTTACCAATTACGTTTTGCATCCATGCCACATATTTGCTGACACGTGTATAAATGCCTGGTAAGCCGGGACGTGCACAGCCAATGCCAGTGGACACAACGCCCAGTAAATAATGTTCCTTCGACATCAAAGGGCCACCGGAATCCGCCTGACGAAAACAAATAAGAAGTGCGCAACATAACATTTGTGCTCTGCTAGCAAGTTGCATACCCACCCAACACGAATCGATTTGTCCATTCTCGTATCCCGCGCACATCTGGGTGTCGGTTATACTGTTGGACTTTCCCAGCGCACGATAAGAGTGCTCGCAGGCCTCATTGTTCCATATTTTAACGGTTGCCTTGCGCAAAACATCGGCACGTTCGCCTTCCTCTTGATTCTCATTTGTCCAGCCCCAGCCGGAGACAGTGCCGTATTCTTGCACCAAGTTTAGGGGCTCCTCCCGCGAACTAAGACAGCTCGGCTGAATATAGGCCGTAAAGCCCATGGGCTGCACCACTTCCAGCAGAGCTAAATGGATAAACATGTGTCCATAGACAGAAGTTGGCTTTAATTATTACGAAATAATGTATACCTACCAATATCATGCTGCACATTGTTGCAGTCATATTGGGGATGCGGAACAATACTCCGAAAATCCACTCGCAAGGCATCCGGCCCGTTGCCAACGCCATTCAGATACTCGCGTATGCTATGCAGCCCCACCACGCCTTGAATCTGGGCGGGCTTCATGAACTTTTGCAGGCCATTGCAGATGCAGTGACCAGCGGTAAGTATCCAGCGCTCATGTATAATGGTGCCGCCACAAAAGTGGCCGCCACGACGCATCAGACTAACCATGAATGGCATTTCATGGCGTTCTGCCACGCTGCCGCCAACGATCTTGGGATTCCGCACAGAGCAGGGCACACTAGTAACTATTAATTGGAATACAATTTACCGAATATTATTTTCAATATTCATTGTTTTCCTAACTTTATTATTGGTTATGTCTGTATTAACCCTATTATATTCTTTACCAACACTGGCTACAATAGCCTTCGGCTAAGAAATGTCCAACTATTTTGTATAAGCTTTTGCTTATCTATTAAGTATCGAGTACAAAAAGAAGTACTTACAAGCGATTTGCGCCTGCGCAGTTCTGAGAACATATAAAACTACAAAAATGTGCACCAGTTTCCACATATTGTTGTTCCTTTCAAAACTGACCGTTAAGCATTTGCTGGTGCAAAACTATTCAACGAACTGTCACAAATATTCTGTGCGCAAATAAATTTATATATGGGTCTGGCTCGCTGCTGTTCTATGCGGATTAGCGCACACTCAGCGAGCTTTCTGATAACGGACGGAAGTCTCAACACCTGTTGCCGCCAAGCTTTAAGCTTGCTGACGTCGACGTCGACTGCGGCAGCGACAGCGACTGCACCTCCGTGTCGCCCATGTGCACCACGTTTTGGCACTTCATTTACTTTGTCTGTCTCTCTGTCTCTCTGCCCGCCCGCCTGCCCCTTTCTCCACCACCTGTTCACAATATACTACGAACGTGAAATGTAAACAAAAGCCAGCCAAAAAATGTTTAAGTGTGTGTGTTGCGTTTTTTATGACCCAGTGAAGTTCATGACATTGAATGGCTGACAAATAGTTGTGCTAATATGAGTATTTGTATATATTTTCAACCGTACACGCATGTGGGTGCATCAAGTTTATTGCCCCATTATCCTTATTTGGCAATTATATTTTCTGTACACGATTAATAACACGTACTTATATAACGCTTTTGAAATTCTGCGCCAATAATGTGGGAAAAGGTTATGTAACAGGCAGCAGCAGGCGCCTCCCACTCCATAAAGTATTAATATGAACTTATGTTTATACTCTTGACCTTACTTGTCTGTCTGCCTGTCTGTCTGTCCTTCCATATATACGCGTCCATCTCAGAGACCTTACAAGCAGGAGTCCTTTAATTTGGATAGTAGCTTTTGCAGATCTTATTTATTTCGATATACACGTTTCCGCAATCGATAATAATCGACCCAGTATAATCAATCGATTATAATCTCATTAAACCACCTGCCTTTTCAACATGTTTCGTATATTTAGGAAGCTAGCTCTTAACACAAGTCTTGGTAGTAAGATTCTTATAGAGTGTGAACAGGTCCTATACATAAAATGTACAAAAATGTTCAAGTAATGTTTTTTCTTTAAGAAAAAAAACTTTGTAATGGGTTAATGTAAAAATTTGGCTGCTCTGAATATTTTATAATGATTTTCGTTTGCATATTATAATAATTGTGTAGGACTGAGGGCAGAACTTCTACAGATTATGTTTTATTCGGATATTCTCGACTAGATCACTTATCCTTGTTTTTACTTTGTATCCAAAGGAAAGCCTTCAACTTCTAGCACGTCTAAGCAAAATGCATATCTTCTTCACTATCAAAGCTAAAATTAACAAAGTTTCTATAGACATACAAAGACTTTGTCTTTGGCTATACTCACCAAATCCCATACAAATAAAAGAGCTAAAGATGCTTCTCAAGATGGAACTTAAATTACTTTATTCCCATTTCCGCCTTAGTATGAATCAGGAACTCCTGTCTAGACTTTTCAATACACTGTTAACCGAGTTTTTTTTATAAAACTTATCAGAATGAAAAATGTATAAAAAAATTGTAACTTGGCCCAATTATCGTTATTATGTAAATTGTGCATGCAGCTTTGCATGATAATGGGCCAAAGTGCGTAGATAATTGAATTTCAATGCTGATACCAACCAACACAATCAATGTAATGCTGGAAATGTCAAATATGACATTAACATTGCCCTTAAAATAAAATTAAACTAAAAAAAAAGCGACGCTTACAATGTCGTCCAGCCCCTCAATGACATAGGCAGTGAAAAAAATGCAGGTGTATCGCATTGGGCATAATTTGATAAGGCATTGTAAGAACTAACTATATATTGAGGTTTATTTATGCAAACAGGAATTGAATTTTAATTAGAACTAAACAATGGAAATCGTCGAAGAACGCGTATGAATGTTAAGCAGGAATTAAAATTGAATATATATATCGTGACATACAATTAACGAATTGGTTTAATAGAACACTAACGGATTCATACTGGTCAGACAAGTGGGAAGGCATGTGAATTGGTTCAAATGAAAACGAAACGATTTGAAACACAGAAACAGAAATGTGTCGCCCATCCAAAACAATAATATTCGCAGGTTCATTGATCGGGGCGGGTTTTGTGTCTCGCCACATGCTAATAAGTACAAAAAGTTATCTGTTGACAGCCTAACCAAAATAAATAAATAATACATAATAACGAAACCTGAATAGTTCCCCCCAACAAAACTGGTTAAGGTGCATTGACATCCAACCACAACATTAATTTACTTGTCTTAGCTCAATTTTTTGGCACTTGGACGCATTCAATGTGAAGGTCGCTTCGTTTTTGAATCGTTTTGTTTGGAGTAAAAAGTTCAACAACCGCCTTTTTTTTTTTTTTTTTGATGACTAATTTGCATTGGAGGAAGTCTTTGACACGACTCGTGATGCGGGTGGCTGGTGGGAACTATGGTTATCTTAAGGAATTACCTGGAAAACAAAAATAACAGATTAATCCAAGCCAATTTCGATAAAGAGCTCTATAAATATAGCCTTGTCTGCCAATCAGTCTGCTGCCTACTACATTTGTCTATTTTGACAAGTTCAACAAATACAAGTTTTATTGTTTTATTTGTTCGAATTTATTAGAAGTCTATTTTATAGATATGCAATAATTATATCTCTAAAGTTGTTGTATATAGTACTATAGCAATTATATCTATGTTTAAGAGCTAAGAGCTTATCGTTAGGTAACAGGCGATTAGTTTTTTAACGTTTGCTTACCAAATTTTATAGTTGCTTCATTTGTGTTGCTTAAAATAGACAATTTACTTAAAATGATTCAAGAAATAGTTAGAGAATCGAATTTTGTATTCGCCGAGTTCTGGATTTGAAATTGAATCTGTATTAAGCGGTTCCTGTTTTCGGTTTCGCATTTATTCCCTGATTTATTCCCTGAATTTAAACAAACAATTGTTTTTGTCCATAGTATTAATATTATATCTGAAAATGTGTTTATTGATCTGGCTGTGTGACAAGAGAATCCTTGAAAGAAACAAAACGGATTCCCCTCACTTTACTGGCCGGAGAAATGTTTTTGTGTGCAGCTTAGTTAGTCGTCAAGTTTAAAAGAAATTCGTAATATGTAGCAAAACGAATATTTTAGACAAAAATGAACCTTTTTAAACTTTCTTTTCTTCTCCGATTTGGAGTGTATGTTGATGAGTCAGTGGACTATTTAATAAATCCTTCCTTAAGTCGGACTATAAATTCCGAAGTTATTTAAACAAAGGGAGGGAAAAAGAAGCATATCAGCTGGATGTCTAAAAAGGAACTCGGCCTTAGTCGGGCTCGCTCGCTTACCATGATTTTCTTTACTAATTTTACTTAACTTGTATCTCTTTCACTCTCTCCCTGTAACTCTTTATCATTACTCCGTTCTTTTACATTTTTATCTTATAACCCGTATATTGCTCTTTTGTACTGAGGGATCAAGGGGTTTTGGGAAACACAATTACCATTCGATGTCTTTGCTTTGCACTCATTATATCATGGAAAATGGGTTAGAATGGAATAATTGTATCTGCAAATGTGTGTAACAAGCACAATAGAGCAATTCTGACTTAATAAATTATATATATTTATGGTCAGCATCAATAGCCGGTCGATATAGTCATGTCTGCAACTTTAGACGTCAAGACTATACAGGTTGATTTTTAATTTCCACTAGCGGGAAATAGGTGGATGTCTAAAACTTGAAGTAAGAAACGTGAATCGGGGAAAACTGGTAGATAATTTATACATTTTATAAGGTTTTCTACAGGAGATATTGGGGCTGACCTCTTGATTGTTTTTGGCTTGAGTTTTTCAAAGATTATATGTTTTGATAAAATAATAATAATAATATTAATAAATATAAATAATAATCAAAACTTGGCTTAAATAGGTTATGCTTGCCTGTTCTGAAAACCAAGTTAACGTATTATTACTATAAGTTAATTAACTAATCAAAACACAATCTAAATCAGACAATTAAATTAAATGAAAATATATTCTTAGTTCTTAATTTAGTTCAGATTTTAAGTTCAGTTTTTGTCCGATCGACATTAAGTTTATTTTTTAATAAATTATTTAAATACTAGTTTCAGAATGAAAAACTTTTTGAAAAGTTTTTTTTTATATTTATGCATAGAATATATTATTAAATGTAAGCTTAATATAAACAACATATGTAAACAGCTAATAGGTGTAAAAAGGACTTACCTGGATGATAATAATATTAGGTAAATGTAGTTAGGATCGCATATTTGGTTTCGATTATTACTCGAAAGCCAAGTATTGAATGCAGGGCTTTCTGAGCAACAATCAAAATAATATAGGCGTCCGTTTCGTGGGGCAGGAAGGCCGGAAAAGCACTTGGAACTTGAAAAATGTTTGGCACTTGCACTTGTTTGTTTTCTTTGGCTTTGTACTACTTTGGTTTGTTGGTTTTATTTTTGGCAAAAGAACACGTCTGCACGGTGTGAGTGCTGCACTGGAACTGCACTTGTGTTGCGAATGCTGTAACGTTGTATGCTTTGGTCCTCTGATCCTTGTAATGCGACCAGGCATTGTTGTCTTTGGCCCAAACCCGACTTCCAACTATTACACGAACGGTAGCTCGGCCGACCAGCAGCAACAATAACAACAACAACAACAACAACCCCGTGCTGGCTTTGCCTTTGACTCGTTTGCCCATGCGGCGTATACGTAATCGAAGGACTCGGCAAATGCCGCTTCAAAAGCCGACCAATGAGCGTCGAAGCTGGTCCGTGTATGGCACGAAATTAATTCCTGCAAATGCGCAGGCGTAAATTATAGTTAATGGTTGGCTTTATCTTAGAGTCAGTTTCGCATAGCGAGGTCTGTAACGCCCCCAAAAGTGTGAGATATCCACCTGAATGCAGTTGTTAAGTTTTTTCTAATTGTTTAAATGCTTTCGTTTGGCTTGCTAATGGCCTTTAGAGCTAAGAGCTTTATGCAAATTTGACCGACATATCTTGATGAATAATGACAGATCTGAACTGATTCTACACGTAGAATCCTGCAATGTATTATTAATGGCAGGAATGCATAAAACTAATGTTGTGTGCGTTCAATTTCTGATAATACCTAAAATAAGCTAACATAAGCTTATGCATTTAACAAAATATGCTATTGGCTGAACGATTGCAAATTGTGAGTGCATCTTTTAAATTGAACATAGTTTTTCCTAGATAAACCAAAATAATTAATTTGCATGGAACCATGTGCTGCACATAAGTTTTGTGGCCAATTAAATAAAACGTCTCGGATAAAAAGTATATTATCTATGGATCATAATATAAAATTCGTTGATTGCATCAAAAGTTTTTCTTTTACTATTTTGATAATTGTATTAAGTTCTTATATCATATTTTTTTATTGATTCTCGCCAAGTCTTAAGACATCAAAAGTAAAAATATTATTCTTGATTTGAGTATATTCAATGTTGCCCGGGAAAAATTTTAATTTATCAAGAATGATATAAGTTTAGTTTTCAAATTTTTAAAATGTGCTTTAAGCCCATCGAAGATTCGGAAATTGGAATCAACTTCTTCCGCCCATCTTAGTTACTGCTGCTCATTCAACCTTTGACCTGAATTTGTTATCCAAAAGAAATAGAGTTTGCAGAATGTAGAAAATACGAATCTCAAGAATTTTCACGTACATCTTTGAAAGTTAGTTAGAAATCAGGCGAATGTTAAACTAAAAAGTTGCCTACAACCGTTTTCCGCCAATTTTCCACAGTGGCAGGTGGAATTTTTAAAAATTTCGTTGGAATGGTTCGCTCTTTCCCACAAAGGGAGCTAAGATTTGCTAAGCTAAACGTCAGCCTCCAATTCTTGACCCCCCAGTTTTACATATAAAGATATATATATATATTTATTTTGTTGTATATTGCCTAATATATTACGATTTGATGAGATGCTTTGATCTATGAGAAGATGCATTCTATTGAATAGGGTATTTTATTTAAGGGCTTAGAAAAATATTAATATCAAGCAGTTGCCAGGCAAAAAGTGTTTAACTTTAACTACTTAAGCAGACGCAAGGACTTCAATCAACAGAACTACTCACACACACACTCGCACATTCGCACATTACAAAACAAATGTTTGATTGACATTAACATTTTATTTGGCAAATTGTGATTGACAAGCTGTTGACACGCTTTTAAGAGGTTCCCCCCTCCCGCATCTGGGCGTGTTTAATCCCTTCGCGGCTTAAGAATTTTGCAATTAAACATTTATATGTGGAAGCAGGCCGTACATTCTCTAAAAACTATGCAGCCCACTTACCTGGGCAGAACGCAACTTAAAATATTTGAATTATTGATAAGCGCAGCGTTTCGTGAACAGCCGTTAGATTTCAATATGCTAATTACTTCTGTGATGGATCCACACAGAAACCATAACAATAACAATAACAATAACTGCAAGTGCCACCTTGTTCTAATGATGTAGCCGTAACAGCATTTGTTTGCAATTTCCCCAGCGACTCGGCGCAACTTAACAAATGCCAAAATGTATCGAAAGCGACATTTGCAGCGAAACAAAACAAGTGAGAAGACTTCAACAGCGGCTGATGGACTACCACATACCCTGTATGGAGATTCAAATGATGGCTATTAAGTTGTGCGTTAGAATAACTTATGTGCTTCACAATCTCTATATAGAAAACTGTTTGTCCTGACTGACTGACTTATGGACTGACTGACTGATTGCTGATCAGCCCTAATAAACAGCCCTAAATAACAGATAAAAGTGCGGGGTATTGCGAAATTCCACCTAAAAGTGTGAAAATGGGGCAAAACGCTTTCTTTACCATGTGATGGGCTGCAAACTCATGTTTAAAGATTTAAAGAAAAACATCTGAACGTATTTCTCACTTTACCCAAAATTCTCATCTCTTTAAATATAAAAATATCTCAAAGAACATTCATTTGACACTCAATTCACACTTTTCGGAAAATCCACCCTTACTGATGGAAAATGCGTGTCAAAGATTGTATGCAGGAAAGTTTAGTTTGCTGCTGAAAGCTTCTCCCCGAGAGATTTGTTTTATTAACCCTTTTTAGAACGGGCGGCAAACGTTGACTCCAACATGTTGGTTTAACATTCATGTCAAATTTTACCCTTTAGAGTTCAGTTCAGTTTTCCTTCTGACATGGAATATCTTTTCTGTCTGTTACATTAACTTAGGTAGATTCAAACTAACCTCTTTAGCGTTTTAACAGATCCAGGGTATAATACAATACTGGCTTCTTTGCGGAAGCAACGTGCAAGAAAGGTTGGAAAATGTGTCTACTATTTGGATATGCTGCCTGGCAGTCAAACACAACCAAAAAGGTAAGGAATTGACTTTGCTGGATAAACCCTTATCCGCACACCTTGTCGGCGTCCATGCGCGTTGTTTTTGCGTGACAATTGGCCCAATTTATTATTCATTAGGTTAAAAAGTCACAGCACAATACAACTGACAGCCAGTCAGTCAGCCAGTTACCTCACAGACATTAGCAATGTTTTCGTCGGGCCCTGCGGTGGGTTGAGTTTCAATTCTTGAATTGCAGCTCGACTATTTTCAGCATTTGGCCAAAAACTTTGGAAATTTTCTAATTGATTTGCAGCGAAGCATTTTTCTTTTATTTTTTTTTTCTGCCCAGCTCCAGACGTTGCAGCTAACTTGTTAATTGAGTTGTTGTTTGGCTAAACTCTGTGGGGTCATCCGCGGACTGTGGAAACTTTATCAAGGGCAAGCATCTGCGGAAGAGCAACTGTTTCCGTTTCACTATTTATTCGAATAGCTTCTCAGTAGATCGGGAAATCGTTTCAAATCGAAAATAATACAATTTCATGGAAAACTTTAGCGGCCGTTAAGGAATGAACTTTTCAAACACATATTCATAGATTTTCTTTGTGGAACTTTAAAGAAGGATTTAATTTATAACTGAATTTTGTCTTAGTAGCAAGTATAACTTTTTTATCTCATCAAGGATCGATTACTCTCTAGCTTAGTCCCTACAAATATGTAAATCGAACAATTTAATAGAACTGCAATTCGTTATGGTAATACGCTCCATTTTCATGATTCGTTACCTTCAACTTAAGCACATCATATTTCAGCTGTCAAGAGCGAAAAAAAAGTAAACAGAATGATTATATAAAATTTCGGATGCCTCTTTTCAATCTTTCATATCTGCATATGGAGGAGCTCAGTCGCTAATGGGCATAAATGGAAATTCTATTAAGGCCATATTTTCCACCCCACTTGTGACAGTCCGCCAAAGTTCTCAACACGGCTCGTCAATTAAAACAAGTCGCAATGCTCCAGTCGAGTGCACACGACTAGCAGATACCCTATAGCACTTAGTAACTCTAGCTCCAAGAAAATTGCTTGGCTCGTGGATGACATCTATTTGATGAGGGATGGGTTCTGCTTAGATATTTTGCTGGGGTGCGGGGTAGTTATTCAAATCTATTTTAAATCTCTAACAACATCTATATACAGACGTGTCTAGTCTTGAAGCTCTTCAGATCGTACCAGTAAGGTCTTCTGCTGGTTACTTAACAATTTTTGCCATAAAATGTCCATGAGGTAGAGGGTATAAAAAGCATGCGACAGGCAGCCGACGGATTTTGCGGCTCGAGCTGCTGCTGCTGTTGCTGTTGACTTTTAACCTTTTGGCCATTTGGATTGGTTACGTAAGGCTATACGTGTGTAAGTGTGTGTGTGTGTGTGTGTGTGCTTGTGGCAAATCAGGTGTCACTTTGAAAGGTAGAGTGCTGTGTGCCTGGGTTTGAGGCTGTCCGCTGCCAGGAAGCTGTCAAGCAATACAATGCTTGTTGATACAAATATTTTCACACTCACACACACACACATGTATATATATGTATATGCCGGCCACAGGACAATTTGGTCAAAGGCTGGTTTTCCGGCTAAAGCCTGCGCTCATATTATTTTTTTTTGTCTTTTTGCCTACTTTTCTGCATATTTAATATGCAATTAAGCAATTTGAATAGCAGCTAACATGGAAAATGCATTTTAACGCTTTTCACCTGATGCTGCGGCTGCGGGGTATGTCAGGCCAGGTATTGAAAAGTTCACGCGTGCTACGACACCCCCCATCCAGCCCTGCCCCCTTCCCTGCCCAATCAATAGCACGAGGCAACGCTTTTAATTGCTGAAAATATCTGCCAGATACTTTGCTATTTTTAGCCGTAAGACGGATATGCCCAGGGGGGCTGAACAATACAATTTTTGGCATTTAACAAAACATTCCTAAAAGTTTTAAATACTCGCCGTAAAATTGATTTTCGAGCAGTCACACTAAACTAAGGCTGAGTGTGTAATCATGTTTATCAAATCCTGCATAAGTTGTGTTCTTTAAGACAACTAGTTAGTAAAATAAATTATATACTTGAATTTTGGCGTTTAGGTTGTCAAAAAGTAGTTTATTTCTATGTATATATCTGTATTTACATCTACATATATATCTATATCTACATCTATATCTGTAGCCATAGCTACATCTACATCTATATCTATATAGCTTTCCTTTTGCACAGCGCGAACCGTCAAAGAAAGAAAGTTACATTAAGAGATATTCCTACTGTTGATATTCCAGACATATGAGTAGAAAAATCCTGTATGAAAGAAAAAGTATTTGGGCGATAGTTTCTATGGAAGCTTTATAACATGGTAGGCTGTGAGGTGTGAGATAAACAAGGAGCAAAGAAAACTAGAAGGTTGTGTCATATTGTTATCCGAGCGTATGGAACATATGTTCTGCGAATAAAGACGAATCAATGCAAAGATCCATCAATATTAAAACGAGATCTTTTAAGATAAAAACGAGAGACTTGATTACTTAGAAACAGACAGATATAAATATATATAGAAATATCTCATAGGAAGACTAGACAAATACACTTATCTGTCCCTATTAAACCCCTTAATGGCTTACATTTTGTTCAACTAACTAGGCCTTCAACTAAACCTCTCTGTCCCTACTAGACTACCAAGCAATTAAATACAACTTTATCGCTTAAGTTTAGTTCAACTAACTGTGCCTTCGACTAAACTTATCTGTCCCCACTTGACTTACACGTAATTATACACGTTTATGGCTTTAATGTTGTTCCACTAAGCATGTCTAGCATTAAACTTTCCGGCTCCTCTGTGCGGATTACAACAATATTACCAATCGAAATCGTCTTTTCCTTGTATAAAGTCTTGTATTCTAAATTACTAAGCTAGTTGATAGTCTTCTATTCTAAGATATTTAGCTAAAAGATAGCCTTAGTTTGTACTTTTTGTCAGTACTTCGTTTCGAACGTTTGAGTGGAAGGCTTTATGCAGCACGTTGCATCGGGATTCGCATTACATATTACGTTGCATTACAGATTTCATATTTCATGACAAATCAATCAATTATTGCAACATTTATCAATCATTTAGCTCATATAGAAACCATCTTTGCAGATGTTTCAACTCTTTTACAGCATTTAATGCTGATTGAGAAGATAAATGTACTATTACATAAGTAATTGAATTACTTTAATTTCTCAGTAACATTTCTGCACTTCGTATTACCTCAAGTGCATTCAATGTGTATCAAATGTGCCATTTTGTATTGGACACGTGGTGACCATTGGTTATTTGACTGACCAGCAGAAGGCCTATTGCAGTTCTGCTCTTGGCCTCTCGCTCTGTTCGGGCCTCCTCTGCTTGCCTCTGCCAGCTGGCAACAACCCTTGTGATATGTTTCTGTTATGCCTGCTCTCTGGCCGTTTCATAAAAGAATATTCGCTTGACCATTCGACCTCTTCGTGCCGGTGGTGGTGGTGGTAGCTAAGTGCCCCTTGCCGGCGGAGTTAGGGGTTGCTCGTCGGTAGGGTTTGGTCAGTTAGCCGCCTGCCTACTGCGATCGGCGGGTTGTTCTGTTCTCACTCTGGCTGTATCCTAAAAATGGCGAACATTAAATGAAAGGCTATACATTTTGGACAAAAAACGTTGATCGGCGCTTTTAGAAAGTAGGTAGATTTGAACTGAGAAGAAGCGCTGATAACACGAGTAGAATGTTGGGAGTAATGTATCTATGCATGTGTTTACCCCATCTCAAGGTTATTTCAATAATATAAGTATTCATTTTTTGGAATAAATCATTTTACTGCTGTATTATGAAAAGAAAATTCTCACATTGGAATTACTTAAGAGAACTTGTTAGATATTTAAAAAGATTATCCTATACAATATGCATTTAAATTAAATCATTTAAGAATTTTTTGATACAATCTCTTTGGGCTTTATCCTATTATTATATAAGCTAATAATTATAAAAAGTAGTTTCTAAAATAACAGGATACCTACTTAGAACCGCTTTAAATTCTTTATATATATTAACGTAATAACTTTTGTAAAAGAGAAAAACATATGTCTTGGCATTTTCGTTAATAGTTTGACCGCATTTTTTAATGGACTTTTCTGACCATCTCTGTAATTTTTCTTCTGCATTCTTTTATATTCAAAATATTCTCTGTGTCTGGTCCGTATATTTAATAATAATAATTGAATATAAGGAAAATAATACAATTGATTAACCCAGTTAGATCATATTGAAACTCCAAAATAAGATACATTACTAATTTTAAAATAATAAATTGAAAAAAAATGCATATGCGAGGACTTGTATTCCACTCGTCCTGTGTATCTACCACAAAGACGGAGAAATTCCACACGTAAGTGTGGGAAAATCGTGAAAATCTTTTTTGTTTACCATTCGATTGGTCGCAAACTGATTTGCACAGTAAAACCCCTTTGGGTGATAAATGGAGGCCAAAGATTGGATGGGGCGTTGCTCATTACAAAACTCAATATAAAATAACATAAAATATTCAATGTGTTCAAATTTCCGATGGTCGTGGAACAGATGGAAAATTAAACTGTAGAATTTGAAGAAGAAGCGTTTCCCTAGATTGTCCCTAATACGCTAGTGTTATATAAAAAGGCTTGGCACTAAAAATAATGAATATTTCATTTAATAGTTAACAATTTAAAATGTAGTTTAAGGAAAAAACGGCATTGTGGATAATCAGTCTAAAATTGATTTTTGAGAGTTTCATAGAGTAAACATTTTTACTAATGTATTTATATATATGATTAAACATTCACAGAATGAATCAATTGTTTGTTATTTGGCTTTAATGTAAATGAAATGGTTATGTATGCATGTATCTAATAAATTGGGGTTTTCGCCAGGTTAATATAACTATGATATAAACCAATGCAGTATAAATACATATATTTATACCCGCTATCAATGAAATGAGTTCAAAGAGATTATAAAGATATATGTAACAGCCATTAAATACATAGATTCTAGCAATGTGCATCTATTTGTCCGTTGTCCATCTGTATGATAGTTTCAATTTTAAGGACTTCAGTCTATAAGTTCTCTATAAAGACACCAAATATATTAGTTCTCAATAATTATGCACAGATTAATCTAACGATTAATCTCCCGTTTAGCCAAAATCGGTTTTTAGTCCTAGACTTCGACCAGTCAGTTCCATAATTATATGCCCTGAACATCTTGAGACTGTGGAACACTCAACATGGAAGCTATATGGGATTTAATTTTTTATAGCGTGGCGCATAAAGAAAAAGAAGAAACACAGCCGCTTGCCGCGTGTTGTTTTGCATGTGTGTTGGTTATGTTTGTATGTATGTATGTATATGGAAAATAAGACGAATGTAGGTTTGTTGGGTCCATGCGGAGTTGTTTTGAGGCATTCCAACCTCGGCTGGAGCATGCTTCTTCTTTCGATATAATAACTATGACTATAAAATAACTATTTGAATTCTAGACATAAGCAACAGCTCGAAGCGTGGCTATTTCCACGTTGTCGTCCTCCTCACACACACAGCGGCCATTTTTAAAAAGTCTCAAACAAACGCACACACACACACGCATACACGCACACACACACACAGCTACACAGAATATGTTGCGCATATTTAGTTGAGAAAAATCGCAAAGTTTATGTTTTTAATTATATTGTTGTGTTGTGTTCTTGCCAATTTCCGGGAAAATTCGTGTAAATTTCCTTTGGCTGAAAAGCTTACCAAAGATTGCCACATTCGTTTTTCATTATTGGATTAGCGCCAATTGCCAATTGTTTTTTATTAATTTGAAATTTTGTATGCTTATAATTTTTTGGTATGGTTTTTTTTTTTGGTAAACTTTTGTCCAGTAAATGTTGCTTTTTTTCCAACAAGTTCAATATTTTATAACACCTAAACTCAAAAATGCGCTTAAGGTGTTTTTTCTGTTTTTTATTTTATTTCCTCGTGCGTTTTTTTTTTTATCGGCGGTATTTTGCTTTTGTCGGCATTTTGCTCTCCCGCCTTGCTCGCGCGCTCTCTCTCTCTCTCTCTCGCTCGCTCGCTCTCTCTTTGCCAGTTTACAGTTTAAAGTTTGAAATGCGCAAAATCCGAAAAATATGGGCACACCACGTTTTTTATTCAAAAGCTGCCTTCAAAGCCATTTAGTTATTTATTTGTTATTATTTAATTTTTGCCAAATTTGTGCGAATTTGTTAACTCGAATTAAAACTTTTGACTTTTTATTGACTTTGGGAACAGTTTGCGCTTCACTTGAAGGGAGCCCGTTGCTCGTCCTGCCACGCACTTTCAACGACTAAAATCGCCGAATGAGTTGAAATTTTTTTTTTAAAAAACGCGAAGCTGCGACGCGCGCGCAAATAAAAAATGTATATATATATATATATATGTGAGTTTGAAGCGATCGCCTCCAGCCTCTATTTGTGTTTTTACGCAAAGGGGTGAAACGCAATTTGCTTTATACGCTGTACGGTAGAAAGGGAAGAACGCATCATCCCCTTTGGCAACCCTAAAAAACGGGTTGCCAGCCCAGCGCGACGTTTGGTCTCCTAGGTTTTTTGGCTTAGGCGGCGGCCTCTGCTGCTCTCCCTATTGTGTGTATTTGCGCGCCTGCAAAAATGCACACACACACACAAATACATACACATACACACATCATCATCATCATCACCATCATCATCATCATTATCATCATCATCAGCAACTCGCAGCGATCATGTCGTTGTCCTTGCGCAATAATCCTCCAGGCTCCGACTGAGATTCCTTTCGCGCCGCTTTGTTGACACACCTTTCCACTCACTTCCACACAACACACAAACTCGTACCTCACCTGGATTCCAGTGTATCTTGCAGATTGATCCTCTCAGTTCACGTCGTCTGCGCCTTTTGTTTGCCTGCCGACTTTTTTATTTGGCGCGCTTTTTGCACACATTTCTCTTATCCTTCTGCTTCAGTCCTGTTTTGGCAGCCTTTTGAATATGTATGTACATATATAACTTTTTTCTTTTTCACAATTTAGTCTGGTTTGTTCTTAACTTATTTGCTTATTCTGCTATTGAAGTACCTGAAATCAACTGATAAAAAAAATTACAAATATATCCTTTTCTTTATGAGTGGTTACGGAATACTCTTACTTATTTTGAATTATTGAAGCTCACAAATCGAATCATAGTACTTTGTGATTGAAATCGTTTTAATTTGTTTAGTATATTTTCATTGATTGATTGATTGGAATCGTCTTAAGTTGTTTAGTTTTTTTTTTTTGCAAAATCTATTGTTGCATTTGGCTATATCTCAGTCTGTATACATCAGTCTATATATATTTCTGACTATATATATCTGTCTAAATATAATATATATATATCCATCAAAGTTATAATTTTAATCATTTTAAAACTTCATTTCTTTTTTACTGATCAAAACATATTACGCTCTGAAAAAGTATAAAGTTTTTTAGCTTTAAACTTTATAGTTTATAAGTATTATTTAGTTTATAAAGTTTCATAGATATATACCTCTGCACACACATATATACTTGATTAGTTAAAAAGAATTGAAGTTTTAAAACGAAATAAATGATATATTGTTACACTCTTCAAGGCTTAAAAGTTATAGAACTTTATAAAGTTATACAATTCATAGAGTTATACAACTTCATAAACTTTATACCTCTGCAGAGCGTACGATATTTAAGGAATATGCATTCTTGATTCGGTCAGTTTCAAATATCAGAAACTTTAAACTTGAATTGATAGAAGTATTTTGAATATAATGCTTGTACTTGTACATATGTACATATACGCATGTGAAGAAATTAGGAGAGATTCAAGGAAAACCCCTTAAATTGTTAGCAAAGTCGAAACGTTTTATTAATTTCGCCCAAAATTTAAATTTTTAATGATATCTAATATCCCATATTAAGACATTTTAAATATATACAAAATTATTGTTCTTAAAATAGTTTTGAATACCTTTTCAATTAATCCAAAAAGCGGGTTCTTTATAATTTCTAAAATTTATTTATTTCGTTAATTATCAATCATGTTAAATGTAAAAGAAAAGCTGCGCTGGGCAACGCCGAGTAATACTGCATGATTACTGTTCACAATCTCAATTCATAATTTGAATAAATTACTTGAAACTGTAAGTTTTTTGAACTATTCCAACCCAAATATGAATTACTTCAATCCGGTTGTAGATCTTCCACTGTTGCTTGGGGTGAACGAACTGTAAGGGCCAGGTAAAGAGATCAAGCAAAGACAAAACGCATTGTTTCCCAGGTGAGGCGAATTGTTTACAGAAGCCCTAAAAGAAAATAATGGGCAACTTGGTTCTCCCCTATTTGTCAACTTGCCGTAGACAACGGGGTCGCTTCTTATTTCCGACCTTAAGATTATAAGATATAACAACCCCTAGAAGAATGTGATTGCAGCGTCTTTTGCTAGCTCTAAATGTACGCAATCAAACTTGGGCTAAAAAAAAGTAACTTAACAAATAACATACTCTCACAAATAGTTGGTACTTCGAAATTACATCCCAGTTGAAATCACCCTATCATTTTGTGGCAGAATCTCGCTCCTTATCTAGCCTTCTGCACAGTGAACCCGAAATTTTGTTTAATTACAAAAACGAGGGGTAAGTTCGAACAGCAACAATCACGGAAAAGGTTAGGTTCTTTTTTTTTTTGGGCAAAAACATCAAATGTTTGCACGCATATCCCAGCAATTACTTACGGTTTTGTGCACATTTTCAGAGTCGGATTTATGGGCGAAAACGGCCAGAGGAATCGTACCTCCCCCCCCCCCCCCCCCCCCCTTCGAGATATAAACAGAGCTGAACTGAATTTCTGAAACCAAAGATTGCCATTTACTCAGTTTTGACTTGCCCGCAGTAAAGCTGGCTCAAGGACCAATCAACACCTACGCCCAAAAGTCGTCGGGAATTCTCTCGAGGATCTGCCTGCATCCCAAGGATGCGATCAACTTACATCAACGGGAATAACAGCAATGAGCTCAGCCAAGGCAGCTGCGCGGCAAACAAAATAAAAAAAAAACGTACAAAAAACTAGAAATATAGCTCAATTCAAGTGAAGCAGGGCTATGAGATATCCTGTAAACTGGGCATTTGTTGAAAAGTTCAT
Organism: Drosophila borealis; assembly: GCA_035045885.1. Classification (NCBI taxonomy): domain Eukaryota; kingdom Metazoa; phylum Arthropoda; class Insecta; order Diptera; family Drosophilidae; genus Drosophila; species Drosophila borealis. Next base: position 1,020,357 of record JAWNOR010000202.1, on the reverse strand, counting down.
TCTTCTTATAATAAGGTAAGTAAATTAAAATATATTTAAACAAATTTTATATCAACATTTACTAAATGCAAGTCCCTTTCTTGTTATATAAATGCTTATTAATTATCATATTTTTATTTAAATTTCAATAAATATAAGTTATTTAAATACCTTTTGCAAGTTACATAAACATTTACCCAATAGTTACTCTAGTTATTTACTTTTGAATCTAAACTTCTTTTTTTTTGCACAGCTCAATGAGATATACCCCAATAATAATGGCCTGCAGGGTATTTTGTGTACGAAACTGCAGGACGCTGCAAAATCCCTGCATTGAAAGAGGCAGACGTAACAAAAACAAAGCGCAACGTTAAAAAAGGGGGAAATTCAATGCCGTGAAAAGGGTAGAAAGGGCGGCGGAGAGCCCGATAGACCGACTGCGACTGCGGCAGCGGCAGCGACTGCGACTGATTGCATGACCTGAGCGTATGGAAGGGGCATCGGTTTGTGAGCGTGAATAAAAATGGGCTGACTGACTGCCAACGTCTGAGAGTTCGTTATCCTCTTTGCCCAATCGACGGCGCGTCAGTTTTTGTTTTTTGCTTTTTTATTTGGAACAATGAGCCAGACGCGCAGGATGCTCCGCTGCGCTCTCCGCTACTGCAGCATCAACATCATCATCGTCATAATCAGCAGCATCATCATCATCGTCGTCCGACAGCAGCGCGCAACTGCAACGGCTTTTTATATTATTATACCCTGCATTAATTGAAAATGGATATGAAAGAGGGTATGCCAATTTTGGACGGGTAAGTAGTCACATGAATAATTATCTATCTTTTAGTTCGTATAATTTACAATCATTAAGAAAATTTCCCTCTTATAATACCTTCTGCTGTTATACTAGTACGTATGTAGTACAGCAAAAAGTCCAAGTGTATGCTATGACAGCTCGCAGCTGGCTACACGGTATCTTCCAGTCGAGCACTCTTAGCTTAAGCGCGGCTTCCTTGCTTTTCGTTAGAGTCATAGGGTTGCATTCGGCTATAAGAGCTAAAAAAAAAAACAACCAATGGGTGGGGCTGGCTGCTGCGCTGCCTTTGCTTTTGATCGTCAACTGATGATGCTGATAAGTCGAGTGACGTGGCAAAAAACTTGGGAGAACGGGAAATAGCAAAGGTTACATCCGCTTTGAACATCTGGAAATTAAATGTTGATGTTTGAATATGGCATTTTAGCCAGTATCTAAGCCAATTCATTTAATGAGATTGAAATGATATTAAGAAATAGCTCTAAATTTGATTAATTTATTGTTTGACTAACCTGTACCCATTGGAAATGGGAATAATGGGTATAGTTGTGCATGGGTATGTAGCAGACTGATATCCGCTTTTATAACTAACCTCGTATTTTAAACTTGAAACAAGTTTATCTATCTTTTCTTATAACTGCCGCCTTTATATCGATTTACGATTTTTAAAAATACGAGTTTTTCATCTTGATCAATCTTTCTCCAAGTGGCCAAAAAGGGGCCCTAGTGGGCGCCTTTACTGGCTCCACCTACAGTATAAGCATTTAATAAAGTATTCAGTCGACACATAGAGGGCGCCACAAAACTTGACGAACCATGGTTCGTGAATTCTCTCAAACTATAAGCTTGACGAAGTATATCGTGGTAGTTAAAATGGTTAAAACGGTATAATAGTTTTGTGCAAATGTATGTAACAGCTGCAATCAGAAATCGACGAATCCATAAATTATATATAGTATATATATATAAAAATCGACCCAATTTCGAATAACAGAGTAAAACAGACCTGCCGCCAAAAAAAAGTAAAATATGCCATTTAAAAGTTAAAGTAAATGGAATTTATCTATATTTAAGTTAATAATTTCATAATTACAATTTGCCTTAAAATTACAACAATTTTCACAACCTTTTTTGTAGCCGAATAGAAAAATATTTACAATAAGTATTTATTTTTAATGAATAATAAATATTCAATGCGTTAGAGAATGAAACTTGCACAATTGTCCCATTGTATACGCAACAACTTTGCACCTTTTATGTCCACACCTTAAACAACCCACATGACGCGAAAATGTCTCGCACTGTGTTACGTCACTAGCGCTCATTTTTTCAATGAATGGCTTTTCATCATGCCACAAAATAGGCTCGTCAGTATATGGTGAGAAGGTGGCAATGAAAAATTCGGCACGAAATCCGAAAGGATAGTTTAAGGTCATGGTGAGTTGTAAGAGAGAAGGTCAGTGGCAATGCTCTTAAATTCCAAGTAAACGTGCACACACTGACACCCAGACACTCCGCGGATAATGCCTCGCGCTCTCTCCCTTTCGCTCTGTCTCTCACTAACGCGCAGTCAAAGCGATTTGGTTGCTCTCTGCCAACACGCTTATCGTAGATTTGCTTTCGCCCTACTCGCGACAGCTCTATAAGACGAAGAACTTAACAGACACTTCGCTGTGAGGCTCATTCGCTATTTTGTCATCGAGCGTCGCAGAATACGACTGAAAGTTGTCTAGACCAAAGAAGTCGTCGGTGGACGTCTTCGCAGTGCTACAAATAGAAAGTGAAAATTATGATATAAATCGTGTGAACATATTCCAAATAGTTATAGAGATAATCAACCGAACAAAGCGTACAAAAATAAACCATAAACCATGGCCAAGGAGACGAGCAAAATGGTAAGCAGTTCATTTGTTGTTTTTTACCGCCTCGCAAGTACCGTTTCGAGGTGAAACTAATATTTCCTGTAGGGATCAACTCACTCAACATGTGCTAAGCGACCTTGAAATCTTGTGTGGTGTGTTTTGTATCGGCTCATTAGCTAATGACAATTCGCTTCGAGTTCCCGTGGCAATCAGTGTGTTAATAGGCGAAATATATGTATGTATGTGTGCATGTGTATATAATTATTAAGGGAAAAAGTCATTATGTCTGTCTAATTTTTGAAGAAAATTTGTATTTGGCAAACCAAATCGTTGTTGCCGAGCTCCGTTTTTTTGTTATCAATAATTATACATACACACAATATTACTTAATTTTACGCAACGTTTTAACTTTCTCTAACGAATCCCACTCAATTTTTGAACTCTTGGCTCATTAAGAGATATACTCTTCGAGCTTCATTCAGGTTTTTTTTATTATTTTTGTTCATGTGTGTTTACAGAGAGGGAAACAACATTTTTATGCCTCCCATTTTTTCATTAGTCAAAATAATGATTTCATCAGTTGGCCTATCAGCTGTGAGTTCTATCTAAAGCAAAGAGAATCCCATGACTACGCCACGCACATATTATCTAATTGTATAATTGTTATGAAACTCTATTTGATGACGTTGTTTTCTGGACTCTGTCTCTATCTCAAATACCAATCTGTGCCTTATCGGCCAAATCTTTGTACCGTTTATTATTTACATACATACATACATGTGTGTGTCTGGCAACCACCTGACCATAAATGTTCGTAATGCCGTATGATAAGCCAGCCATAAGAAAATAAAGTATTGCTCCAAGCAAATAATTATCATACCAAGGCTCTTCTTCTTTTTTACCGGTAATTAATAAAACTGAAGCTTAAGTGTGTTTAGTTTTGGCGAGAAATGTGAATAAAAATTGTTTGTTAAGTGTAGATTTATAATTTTTGTTGAAATTTGCTGTTCATTTGAATTGTGATTATTTTTGTGCTGCATTAAATGCAATTCGAGAGTTTCCAGAAGTATATTCTGGATGACGCCATTTTATTAAATCCCCAGCTGATAGCACTTTGCAAAGGGAATTTTCTGGTTAGAGTAAAAGAGAAAGAGAGAGAGAGCGAGAGACTGAGGTACTTTTTCGATGTTTTTCTTCCATTGAAAATAATCTTTTGTTTTATGAAGGGATTTTAAATTCTGGTCGTAAAGAGGAAAAGAGTTTGTCGTTTTATAAAACTTGTATCTTGGAATATATATATATAATATATTGTTCACGCCAAATGATTGATGATTTTGTGCACACAAGATAAAGGTACATTAGAGTTAGTTGCAGCCGACTACGCAATACCCTGTAAAAGCAGCATCAATAAGAGGTCTTGTGTATTGTTTGTTTGCTTGGAGATTTGAGATTTTTGAAGGCTCAAATGGGCGGGCTTCAAATATTTTGGCTTCGATTCGTAAACCCAAATAAGTTGCTTAAGAAAAAAACTGACATGTTCAATAAATTTGTAGATTTTTAGCGTTCTCCTAATTGTTTTTTAATGGTAATAAATTAAATTGTAATAAACATAAATCGAAAATGAGTTATTTTAAATTCTAAAAAAAAATAACAAATAACAGGAAATACTTGTTTGAAATATATAACAATATATATATTTGCTAGTTTGAGCGACTATTCCAGACTCAACAGACTTACCTTTGCATACTTTAAGTAAACTGTTCCAGAATTGGAGCTCAAAGCGGTTCAAACTGGAGGTTTTTCCTGCGTAAATGTTCTCAAATGTACAAAGATTTTAAATATACATATATATTGCCTTCAAATTGTCTGCATTATAACTCAAGGTACAAGTTGTGCTATTTATATAGATCGCAAGCAATCGTTGTTTTCATTTGCTTGTACATATACATATATTATTATATTATTTTCTCCATATGATCTGGTTTATACTTTCGCCTCGCACACTCACGTGCCCCGCCGCAATGACGCACTAATTGCAGAGCCCAAAACAATTGACAAACGCAGAAGTCAAAGTCAATAGCTAAAAATATAATCTATCTATATGTATGTATGTATCTCTGTCTATAATGTATGGGGTCTCTTTTGGAGACTTTGTTCTGAAATTTATTTTTTGATTTGCATAATAGTATTATCTAACGTGACAACACTTGAAAGATCATGGCTATAAATTCTGAAAAATAGGTATATGGTTGGCCAATTTGATTATCTTCCGTTTTTTGATACGCCTATTAATGATTAACAAGAAAATAATGGGGCCTTCCTCGACACGCCGAAGATTAAATACCCTTATGTGGTCTTGAATTGGGAGCGATTGTTCCTAGAGTATCCATATTATACGGTTATCTGATTTAATAGAGTTTTCATCTAGAAAAAAGGATCTTAAACATCTTTTTAGCAGATAAGAGAAGTCTGTAAATTTTTTTTTGCTCAAGATATTTTCAAAAACATAATACATTAATACCAAAAGTATAACAGTCAACCAACTCTGGGATATATAAAGTTGATAAGATATCCTTTAGGAACAAATGGCTGCTCGTTAAACCTCGTTTTGTTCAGATATCTTAAATAAGTTTTGTGTTTAAAAAGTCAATCTTCGACCATCCGATTCCGTGCCAGCTTTATGGTATCCTACGTATATAATGCCTGAGGTTTCGATCAATTAATGCCAACAACCTATACATTTGTTTGCATAGAAACTAATTCCGATTGCCGCATATAAAAACATATATGTATATACCCTATACATAAGTACATATGCGGGCATATCTTGAATGTTGGGTCGACTCGATTTTGTATTCCTGTAAATTTGACGCTTAAGAAATTAATTTAACGGTAAATGGTAAATTGGCAGCTCGTATAAAGCCTGTTGAACGGTTTTTACAGCCAATAACCTGTTGGACTTTCACTATAATTGGGTCTGCCGAATCTCCTGGGGTACAGTCGGCATCTGTATGTATGTTTACAGTTAGTGCCCGCTGTCAGCATACGCTGCCTGCACTGATAAGCGCACTTTTTACCGCAAACACAATGCACCATTTGCATGTATGTATGTGTGGACCTCCTCCTCTCCGTGGGCGGGTCACAGGCTTGGGGGGTATCTGCAATTTGCTCGTAGATATGTTTCTCACATGCAACAAGTGTCCACCGGTTGCGAGTCTAGAAAATGCAGTTTGTCCACATTTCTGCAACAAGCAGCATGTTGTTGTTGTTGTTTTCCATTTCTGTTGTCGTTCAATCGTTTTTACTGGCATTTTCCAGTTATGCTAGTCGACTGTTCCTCTCTGTGCCCCTTCGTCTTCGCCTTCTGCTTCTCTTTCTGCATCTGCTTTGGCTTTTCCTTCTTTTTGCCTAACATGTTTACATGTGCATGCTCTCACGTTGTCTCCGTTCGTTAAATCCGTAACGGAAGCATCCCCCCCCTCCCCCGTCCTTCCATGTGAGCCTTCTAGCTGTTTCGTTTGCCTGTTGCTTTTGGCTCTTGCATTTCTGCTATTGCTTCTATGCTTGTTAGAGATGGCAGCGTGAGCAAAGCCGAAAAAAAACAGCTGTTAAACTTTGTCTAAAATTGTTTTAAACTAGAATGTTTTGGTCTTACCAAAGTTGTTAGCAATTATGAATCCTAGTCTAAAAATAATTCCAATTCAAATGAAGAGTCATTTCTCTTGAGGAAAAGTTGTGAAAGTCCCCATTCCCCAATTTTAAGATGTAGAAATAGTTTCTAAAGTAGGTATAAAATTATAGATTTGTAAAGACTTATGCATTCATGCTTGGCAATATCCTGTCCTAATAATATCGGAAATCAACTTGACATATGCTTGGTACCCGTATAGCTACAGAAAATTAACTCCTTTAAATAGAAATTTCATTTTTTTTTATTAATTACTTATATCTGTTTTACATTGATCTGAAACATCTTAGTAAATTTAAGAGAGGCATTTTCTACCTTCAAAACTTCTTAGCTTGTCGATTCGTCATATATTTTATTTACAAAGTCAAAAATTTAAGTTTATTTCATATATCTTTTGGACCACAGATATATTGTATATTACTTATATATGCATACGATATCCAGGTCTGTATATATAATGTGTGCATATATAATTGTTAGTAGTTAGACTCAATAATTATGCGCATATATTATTCATTTATGAGGCTATGGGGTTAAAATATATACTCGCGTATGAATATGTAAGCGTGCATTGATGAATATATGATTTGATAAATATAATATTGTTGTTTACAAGTATACATTTGAAAATACAAAATAAAATTATTTTGGGCACACAAGAATATGTAACTTAAAAGTTCAAAATGTCTTATCTGCATATACTATACACAGCGATATTTTATTTACACTCACGCTCTCATCACCAATCAATAATCACATCTCTCATTCAGGCTCTCGTACATGGCATTCTTATGCATTGAATTTCCTACTATACTCAACTTGTTGCGTCGCACAGTGGAGCAATTACTGCTGCATAGATTACAAATATGTTCAGTGAAAGCAATTTATTTGCAAACGATTGGCTGTAGTAAAAATATTATAATCTATTCAAATAGTTCTTACATCTCAAGTATTTTTGAATAGATCTTTAAGAATTTTTTCCATACCGCAATCATGCGGTAAAATATATGGCAAAAAGTTAAATTAAAAGTGTAGCTAATGGTAAAACGCGAGCATTGAGAACAGCTTCTAAATTTGTAATTGTCAACACTTTGAAGCGAATTTAGCTAACGTGCAAATTATGTTTTAAATATAACAAATAACATTCCAGTTGAAAAACTAAAAACTTTCCACTATTTTGAAAAAAATGGCACATTCCAACTATTGAATATAGCAATAAATGTTACTTCGAAATATTTACAGTTTATTTAACTGTCGTCAATAATTGTGTGTTAAAGTTGCCTTTCAGAATAATAAATAATTAACACTCAAATAAAAAGAGCCATAAGTGAAGTGAATTCTCGATTGGCATTCCTTTTTATTTTATTTAACTTCGTCCACTGTGCAAACGCACACACACACGCACACACACATATATGCGGACACCAATACAGTCACAGTTACATTGCGGCTGTGTTGTGCCGGCCTCAGTCAGAGTCTCGCAAGTCCCTAGAGTCAGTTCCGCCGACCGATTTCTCGAGTGAGTTTAGTCGCGCATTGCAACGTTAACGAAACGGGCGTGTTCTGGTCATCGCCTGGTCTCCCATCTACCGTTCTTCGTCGTTTTGTGGTCTCGTCTGTTGGTAACTAAAAATTTTGCCGCTGTACGACACACGCTGAAAGTTCCAAAAAGTAAATTAAATGTTCATATACATACAAACAAATTTATAGAAATAAGCAAGATAATACCACAAAAAAAAAAATTCATGAAAACAAAAGCACATGTGAAGAAAAGTATGTACATAGCAGCTACATAAAAACAATTTGATACATACAAATGTACATATTATTGATGTGTATATAAATTATTCTTATGTGTGTATTGTAACGGCGATAAAAATACCGCGCTGTGTTTATTTTCAAAGTGAAGACCCACATACTTACGTATGCATTCTGTTTGAAACAAGCCGAAAAAGCGTGTAATCTTCCATCGAGCGAGTGTGAAAAGGAGCAAACCCTAAATACATACATATGTACATATGTACATATGTATGCATACATATGTACACATATACCCCACGTTGTCTTTGTCTCTTGTGAACCGTCGCGACGGTTTATTTTAGTGCTCTGTTCTTTACTATATCATGTCTTGCATTTCCCCTCTGCATGCACTTGCTTATGTGTTTTTTCTCACATTTCCCTGCATTTCGATTCCACCACCAATTCAACACACGCGGATCCAGCACTAAAAATAATATTAAAAAAAAACAACCTTCCTTTTTTGTAGACTTGACCATTGGTCTGTATTCGTGTGCTTATAATTGAGGTAAATCAGAAATTGTTTACCTGTAAACAATTGTGTCTTACGCGAATATGTACATGTGTACGTGATGTGTTCATTTTAATTGCTGTTTGGGATTTTATGAATGTGCCACGATGTGTAAAAAGTTACGAATGCAAATATCATCAAAATATTTGCAATATTCGTTAAGTTCGCTCGTAACCCAATAAGAAAAGTCAAACAAAATCACGACTGTGCACAGTGTAATAACAGATTCAGAAAAAAAAGGGGGATCAGAGCCTTCTTGAATGTGATATCCGTGGGGACGAGGGGAAAAACACGTGACTCTAAGGCATTGACTTTCGAAGCATTTATTCAAATCAGGAGCAAGTAAAGAGGTTTGGAACTTGAATCTTGCGATGCGATCTTTGATCGTCACGTTAAAATATAAAAGGGAAATTCCCATAAACCATATTCCCTTTATTACTTTGAGATGCTCAATCAAACTGCCAAAATAAACGTCTATAACTTATATATTCCTTACTCCCAGTGCTTGACTGATCATTTTATTGCATAATACGAATATGATTCTTCGCTCAGTTCACTCTCAAAATTGTCTAATCGCTAGCTAATCAGCAAAAGTTGTTTCAACTATGGCAATTATCTACAAGTTAAGACACACTTGTCTAGCATTGAAAGTCCACAATATCAGGCGATGTTTTGTTTAAAAGTTGTTTTTTTTTTTCACTCACTTCAGGTGCATTGCAGCCCAAACAGCAATTAGCAATTAAATTTGCAATGAATTTCGAGTTTGGGCGTGTCATTGAACTCTCCGACTTGATTCTGTTAAAGGGGTCGCACACGTTTTTTCATTTTCTTCTTTTTTTTCCCCTTTTGAGTTGCTTGACGGATGTGCTTTGAACTGTGTCGCACCTGTCTATGCATTTCCTATATACTGCACAAGCATTATGTCCAATTCCCAGCTGTCTGTTCTGCTGTTTATGAAGGTCCTAGCCGAAATTGTAGTAATTTAATGGGAAATATTAAAATCCCAATTTAATTCACAATTATGTAGGCTCTGGTGATAAGCAAAATTGCCAAGCCTTTTCTCTCCGTTGTGCTTGAAGCACATTACTCATTAAATAAAAATGTTGGTTTTTTTTTGTTTGATTGACAAACATAGCTTCCACTATATTATATAATTTGACTGAGCGTACTACGCGTTGATAAAACACAGTTGTTTAAACACCATTTTTTATGAACAAACTATGAACTCGGCAAACAACAAGAATGCATTCATAGCAAACAAATAGAGCCAAACAAATAAAGGCCAAATGTCAAAAGGTTGTTTCAGCTTTGAACTATTTCCCCCCCATAAAAACCCCCGCACAATTTTCCATTGTTAAACAAGCTAATAATTAATTTGGATAGACATTTATTAAACATCATTTTAAATGCTTTGATCATTTAGATATATTTAATATTTTCGGTAAATAAATTTAATTAGCAACTTTTGGTCAGATAACGTACTTTTCCCTGCCAACTGATTCACACTCAATGAGCCCGCTAATAAATGCACGCATCACAAATACACACACACACACATATATATATATATATATGTATATATCTGTATCATATAACTGATATGTCAGATCAAATATTGTGTGTGTTCATTGAACGCAGCCGACATTGTTTGAAGAGTTCATTGCTATTCCAGACGTGAGTTAGGCTTGTCAGTAAATAATAATACATTTCATTTATACAATATTTGGGCTAGTTTATTACGCAAATGCTAAACAAATTGTTGCTCAGTTTTACCAGACATTTCATTCTTTTATTTTGCTGCGAAAATATAGATAACTTGGGTTATTTGCTTCCAGTTAGTCAAGGGAATGAATATAGTTATATATATATATATATATATATATATATATATATATATATATATATATATATATATATATATATATATTATATAGATCTTACAACTCAAAAATAGCACGTTTATATTTATATTCTCATAATAATAAAGTCATATGCGAAATTGCTTTTTAAGCTGTTTAAGCCTTATTATAATTTAAGATGTAATGGATATATATACTATATAAATATATATATATATATATATATATATATATATATATATATATATATATATATATATATATATATATATATATATATATATAATAACTATATTCATTCCCTTGACTAACTGGAAGCAAATAACCCAAGTACATATGTATTTGTATATTATTATGCAAATATTTCTATAGCTTACAACTTATTCACACTGTAAATTCAAGTTCATTCACATAATATGCTAATTTGCACAATTATTTTTTTTTTTTGCTTTTCTACCATTACAAACAAACTTCCATTTAGATAATATATTAATTGTTAGTTAATGCATGCCAGACAGATAATTTTAAATTTGTATGCCAGACATAAACTACGGAAACGTTCAATAAAGGTTAACTTTTTGTTGGCATGGTAAAAAATATTGATAAGGCAAAAAAAAAAAAACAATTATTTTAGTTAAAGCAAAGTGCTGAAAAGTTTATTAAATTTAAGTCAAATTATTAATATACAGCTTTACAAATTCTTCACAAACAAGATACAAAAGTATCTTAACAACTTACAAAAGTATCTTTACAACTTACAAAAGTATCTTTCCGTTGCGAATACGATTGTGGCTGCCCAAAATTGTTGAGGTCATAAAATTAAGATATTATTTTGATTTTATTATCTTTAAATCTAATTTTATTTAAAATAAATTTAGAATTTAACATGAAATTTAGAATGAATTTTTCCAATTGTTAGCTACTGTATATTGCGTTCTTAGATTTCAGTTAATCTTAAAATATAATTTTATTTGAAGTAAATTTAGAATTCTTCATATAGTTTAAAGGGAATTTTTCCAATTGTTAGCTAGTGTATATATTGTTCATAGATTTCAGTTCCAGTTTTAAAAAAACAGTTGTCAAGAGCGTTCGCCATGTGTGAACGACCACAGTTTAAATTACCATATAAAATTTATTCGCCGTGTCGATCGGCAATATCATGAGGTGATTGTTCAGTTCAGACCTGCGGCCCGGTAATGAGGACACGGGCTTATTTCTGGCACACGGGCACGGGCACAGTTCGGGCGTTAATAATGCATTTCAATTTGGAATAAAGTTTCTTGCTACTTACAATGAAGAAAAGTAGCAAGAACATTTTAATTTTAACTTTTGTTTTCTGAACTTTGAGTTTAATAATCGGCCGCCCGCAGATTAAATAAGTGTTTGGGGTCTAAAGTGCGCAATTGCTAAGCTTTTTATAATTTTTTTATAATGCCAACTATACAAGAAACAGTTGATTTCATTCGCAAATTCAAGTGCTTATCAATATTTGAGAAATTTGTCGAATCTCAATTTGTGCGCCGTGAATACCCTGTAAAAAACATAGCCAGAAAACAAAGAATGTAGATTGAATGAAGACTAATCGAGAAAGACTTACTGTCAGATACCCTGCATCTGTTGCGCCTTAACGAGCATACATACGAGCATACTCTTTTATACAAATGTATATATACATGCACGCGAACACAGACTGTAGGAAATGCAGTCTTTAAAGTGATCGGAACCTATGGTCCGTTCATTACGAAATTTACTTTTGGCATGGAATTGACATCCAAAGTAAAATAGTCTCATTCTGTGTTTAGTTTAGCATAGCATAGCTTATAATACCATATTAGAAAACATTGTTCAAGTTTTTATGATCGGCAGCTTTCCAAAAATGATTAGGTATCTTTTATAGCCTATACCAATTAAAGTTGAGATATTGTTTCTGTTTCAGGTAACAAGAAAGCAGCTATAAGAATAAAAGATAGCCCATTATATATATATAAGTATTATCACACGTTCATTATTCAATCTAGATTCTTATTCTCGACGACTACAAAGGCTTGATATACAAAATATTGTGTAATTGTTATACTCCACGCGTTGTTGTTGGTTGTTCTATATATGCCTGAGACCTGGTTAGTTTTTTAATGTACTAAATGAAAAGTAGCTTAAAAATTGGGAAAATGTTCAGAGTCATCGACAAAACTGAATATTTTTATCTCTGAGATCGACGCAAGATAAATTCGAGGTTAAGAGAGTGTTTGGCATAAAAACACAAATGGAAGAACATGTCTACATCAACCAGACTTAGGTTTAATTTTAACTAGAGATTTCTAATTGACTTCCATGTTGAATTCTCATACATCTGCTTATAGTTGTTTTAAGTTATATTATGTATATAATATTCTTTGTAGTCCCGAAGGCATAAATCTTTTTCCGATTCCATATATACGAAGAGCATAGTCAAACTCATGAATGTCAAGTTTGGTCAACATTTCTTGACAAATAAAAAAGTTTTTCTTACAAGAACCTATCGAAACAGATCGTTCATATGGCAGCTATATGATATAGTGGTCCGATTCGGCAAGTTTCAACATTTGTACTGCCTTCAACAGAAAGTCGGACCAATCAAGACTATAGACTTAAAGCTGATAAATTAGTTTGCATAGCAACAGACAGACGAACAACTCAGATGCTGAAGCTGATCTAGAATATGTTTATACTTTATGGGATCGGAGATGTCTCTTTCTAAGCGCTACACATTCCATAAATAAACTATAATACCCTCTCTTTTTAAACGTTTTTTACACAAAACATGTAAAATTGTCTTTCAGAGTCACTGCAAGTGCTTTTTACCAGTTAGTTCAGCTAGAACAAGTTTAAAGCCATAAATTGTTATTCATTTTGGGGCCAGTAAAAGTAATCTAATTTATATATTAAATCGAAGCATCGAAAAATCAATCAATCATCAATTTTACATCACTTTTGACAAGTTAATTTAGTTGATATTCAATTCCCCTTTTACCTAATAATTTGAGGTTTGTCTAATGACTAAGTTGGGAGAGATACGAGAGATTCTGTGGGTTGTCAGCCTTGCCCCCCAAAGCACTGAAACGCAGGAATGTGTCTCACGGCCCATTATATCAATTAACTTTTAAACACTTCACTTATCGAGCTCAGACAATGAATGCACACACATCTAGACAATGAGAACTATATCTTTACATCATATTTTCAATTTCATGAGTAACGAGCAATTTATTTAAAAGTCAACGAAAACTTGAAATGGGTAGAAAACAAAGTTTTAATACTCTAGCACGAATATAATTGTCGAATCTGAACAAATGTCGAATTTGTCAGTCTAAAAATAAGGATTCAAATGGACAAATGATCTAAGGACATATTTGTCAAAGGTCAGATCCAAATTTTACAAAAACAATCATTCAAAAACTCAGTTAAAAGAAAAGCTCAGACTTTCTTAATGCGATTCGCTCGATAATATTTTCAGTAATATTCTATTTTATAGTTGGTTTCGTACTTGCCCCGCATCAATCCGCTCCCTTTATGGAAAAAGGGTGAAATTCTCAATAATTATAACTAACAATTGAAATCTTCTGTGATTGTTATCTGTAAAGTGAGTAGGTTGTGTGTGGAGCGTGTTATTAGAATGTAATTGACGTCTCCAACAGCTCATTAGATCTTGTGAGAGGAAAAACACAGGAATTATAAAAAAAACTGTCTCGTGTTATTATTTCTAAGAACCGATATAGCTTATTAAAAGAAGAATTCAGCTTTGTTTAAGATTTGACATTTAAATGCAACTACAAATAATAAATGCACAAATATTTATCAAGCTGACTTCTAAAAATTCGATTAAATTATTTCTAGGTATTGCCATAAAAAATATATGTATAAATACATAAATAAATATAAAAAAATAAAGCTTCTTAAAAGAAGCTTTCAGCTTTGTTCAAGATTGAAAAAGTTGTGTTATGAAATTTAAATGTAGCTAGAAATTTGCTTATGACTATGAAAAGATATAGATACATTTACTAACAATTCGATTTTGCCATAGAGAGAATATATAAATAATATAATAATAAAAAAAATATTTAATATAGCTGCAATTTGCACTGTAAATTCATATTGAGTTTAAATTGATACTCGAGGCACAATTTAACGTGGGCTGACATCGTTAATTGATAGCGTTTTTTTCTGGAATGTTGACGTATGCGAGTCAAATCTATTATATATATATACATATATATATATGTATGTATATATATATTCCTTATATTCTCTTTGTGTGTTTACTAGCTCTCATTCTCACTTCGAGGGTCGCCCTCGTATCAGCGCTGTAATCAATCGGGCACACAAATAACATAATATGAAATTCTGTCTTTGGAAATGCGGTTTTTACTTAGATTCAAAAGTTATTTAAAAATATTTTATAAGCTTTAATTGCTTGGGAGAATATTCGAGTACCTGGCACCCATTGAAACTAATAATAATAACAAAATAATTAATTTATGCCAACCCATTTTAAAGTACTTAGTCAGTCTCTCTGCCTTTATAAATACGTTCGTCTCCGTCATTTAAAACTAATATCTTTAAAACAAAACAAATAGCTAAGTATTCAATAAAATTGAGTAATTAGCTATGTTTATTTACTTTTGGCACTTCTGAAGGGTAACTTCTAGTCGATCATTCTTTACTCCAACAAAATTGTTAGCAGTTACATTTTACGCCTGACTTTGGGCACGATCTGAGACAGCGCGACAGTTTAAACTATTCTAAAATAATATATAGACACACTTGACAAAAACAAAAATGTAATAAGTAATATGAGCCGAAAAGTATCCATATCTTTGGCACGCCGAAGATTTAATACCCTTGTAGGCATTAGCATTAATTTTTGCAAATAAATGATAATAGTAAAGCTCGCAAATGAGTAAATGAAAATAGCGTGGAAAACAAGACACTTTGCCATACATAATCTCATTCTGGTTCTTTGTGATCTTATTAGGATTTGGCTCGTATATCAGAAGACTAGTAAATGCTGGGTTTGATCTAGATATCTTGATAAGCAATAGTATTTCATACAAGTACCTACAATTAGACCAATCGTTCCTATGACAGCTATATGATATAATGATCCGACGTTGATAAGATTTATATATGAAAAGTATAGTGAAATCGATAAATGCCAGGTTTGGTCTAGATGCCTCGAAAAATAAGAAAGAACCTATCGAAACCGATCGTTCATATGGCAGCTATATGATATAGTGCTCCGATTCGGCAAGTTTCAATATATGTACTGCCTGCAACAGAAAGTTTGACCAGTGCAAAGTTTTACACGTTTATAGGCAGCCGTATATCAGCTCAGCTGCTGATGCTGATCTGGAATATATATACTTTATGTGACGTAGATGTCTCCTTCTGTGCATATTCCATAAGAAAACGATAATAGCCTCTGGCAGGGTATAATCAGCAAGTGATAGACTAAACACGGCAAAGCTGATCTCGTGCTCGGCTTGGAATCGCATGGCTTTCGGCAGAGTACAATTCAAATGCAAATTTTCTCGCCTATATATTAAGTTACGGCCCTGTAAGCAGACAATTGAAATGAATAATTGTTGTTTACATTGCAACAATAAAACAAACAAACAAACAAACAGAAACTCGAATAATAACAGCTTTGATAAACAAATCATAATACAGTACAACTTTTTTGATCTTGGTTATGGTCGGTAGTATATGATTTAGGATTGCGATTAAAAACATATTTTAACTAATATGTTCGAGATATATATGTATAAAGTCCCTTTTACTCCTAACTTTACTCTGATATATGTTAGTGTATTCTTTAATATATCTACTTTCATTTATATCTTAATCTACGTGAAAGTAGCTTAAAACGTCATCAGGCAGGACACTCTTGATGACCTGTCTTGCAGTGAAGGCTTTGTTCGCAGCATTCCATTTGAACGTTCTCTTATTGAACATTTTCAAATGAGCTAATGCTTTTGCCTTGACAATTGAACTTATAAAACATCTAAGATGTATTATAAACAATGTTCAAAATTGTTTAAAAAAATTGACATATTGAATATTTAGCTGTCACATAATTCTTTTTGCTTCATTCAAATGTCCCATAAGTCAGCTTTAGTCTACTAAATCTCAACAATTTATGAGTATTTACCAATTCTCGGTCTGCTATTGTTAAACTATTTGGAGCCCTTTTGTTCCTGTTTCGACTATTTTCAGCCAGTCTTGTTTAATTTCACTTCCCTTTTCCCTTCCCTTTCCGCCTTGTTAGTCATGTATGTTCTTTGTGCTATGATATTGACATTGACACTAGCCGCCTATAATTATTGTGGGACGTGCTTCGCGCTTTTGTTTGTTTCCAAGCAACAATAATTACGTACACAAAGGCTTAGAATAGAAACGTTCTTGGATAACCTAATGACACGTGTTGTTTAACTATAAAGCTGGTCGCATAATTTATGAGTGGGTCTAACTAACCTATTGATTGACAGCTAGCCAACTTTCACACAGGTAATGCCTACCACAGAAACTAGCGTAGGACGAAATGTTTATTTTTAGTAGCTACAGTGCTGGCCACAAGTTTAGCACCACAAATGGGCTGGGATGATAAAGTCTGAGTAATTTGTATAGATTGAAACTGTATGGCAGGGCATCAATCAGATTGAATGGGAATGGAAGTATGCTGGTTAAAATTGATGAAGGCGAGATGTTGTCTATAATCTAATCAAATATATTTGTCTATGCTCTTCGAATTTGATTTAGATATGAACAAAAATCCAGTTCTATATCTATAACTATATCTATATCCATATAAACAAGTTCTTTTGCCTATGACATACACTTCTACAACTTCATTCTACCCATTTTTACCTCTAAGTCAAGAGTGCGCGACTAGCAGTTACCCCTTACAGCTCCAGCTGCGTAATAACTATCGATATTGCTGGAGTTAGTCAAATATATATTTGTCTGGCCTCTTGATATGGAAACCAAGATTAGTTCGAGGTAATGAACAGATGACGGTCTACTCAGACTGTTAAAATGTATCTAAACACTTAGTCGGGTCGGGAATGCCTCACTTTACCCATTACAAACATACTCTGCAAGTTTTTATCCACATTAGAAATGAGTTAAACGAATTTCTTGCAAATTTTGGCAAACATTTAGCAAATGTACTGCTTTAACTATAAATAATTTAATAATTATTCGATAATTGTAATGCCCGGTGTGCTAAATTCCGGGCCAGCATTGTATATGTGGTCAGCTCGTTGCGCGTTTTGATTTGATCAGATGACGCGACGATGACGTACGTAGAATGGAGGCCAACGCCGTCGTCGCGAATATGCGCATCTGACATATTTGACATATTTATATTCCATCGGAGACCTAAGCGCACCGAACCGAAAACAGAGCAAATGTTGACAGCTTTCAGCACACACACACACACTCCAAAGAAATTACATCATGCCGCCTTTCCATCTTGATTATGATACATCACATTGAGTACAATATGCGAAATGGACAGCTCTACAGAGTATATATATATGAATGAATGTATTACAAAATACTTATCGCTGATGTATTCATTTCCCTGTTTTTCAATATTTTCGACCCCAACATATATATATATATAGAATAAAAGAATTGGATTGTTGATCAATGTTATATGAGATGTTATTTAAACAAACTTCAATCATAGTTTTAGTCCAAGTATTTATCATAAAGAATCACTATCTAAAAAGAGGGTACATCAAAGTCGCAAAGTTCTGCCTATTTTTTGTATTCTGTAAACAATCCAATTTAAGTATCGAATTGGCTGATATTCAATTGATTTCGGACCATTCTGCCTTATGCGAGTGCATGGAATTTTAACGAAGTATAAACGATAATAATTGAAGAAATATGACTTAAAATTGATACATGGCAACAATCAACGATCTAGATTCGGTTATAGCCCATACTAATTCGTTTTTTTTCTTGTTCTATTTATTTACAGATTGAGCCGGTTTTTAAAATGGAACTGTAAGTACCTAAATTGTATTTCACAAGTAAAAAGAATCTAATTTCCAATTTCAATTATAAATTGGCTTAAACTAATTTTGTATTTAATTTGCAGCGAAGCAGCAGACCCCGTAGAACCGCGAGCCCGCTGGAGCTCCTTCTTCGCGAATCACTGGAAAGGATGCGTTGTATTCTTTATGCCTCTTCTATGCCTGCCCATAATATTAATGAACAATATTCCGGTAAGTAGCTTGACCAAGTCGTAAATGTCTCTTTTAAACATATTCCCTTTAAACCTTATCGTTACAGGAATACCGTTGTATGTACATATTGTTGATAATGGCCGTATTCTGGGTCACAGAAGCTTTGCCTCTTTATGTTACATCAATGATACCGATTGTTGCGTTTCCCACAATGGGCATTATGGTAAATAGAACACTTGTTATTATCGCATAACGAAAGGTTTGACTGACAGCTCGTCTTTTAGGGATCCGAAGAGACATGCATGACATACTTCAAGGACACGCTAGTAATGTTCATGGGCGGCATCATGGTTGCCCTGGCCATTGAGTATAGCGGTCTGCACAAGCGTCTCGCGCTAAGAGTAATCCAAATGGTGGGCTGCAGTCCCAGAAGGTCAGCACTAGCATTGTCAGCTGCTCCACAACTAAAGCTGACTAGATTCATTTAATTTATAGATTACATTTTGGCCTCATTATGGTGACAATGTTTATATCCATGTGGATTTCAAATGCCGCCTGCACGGCTATGATGAGTCCGATTGTCCAAGCGGTGCTGGAAGAATTGCAAGCGGTGAGTGTGCGAAATTCTATATTTCTATAAAAAAAACACTTGTTAATCGTGCACGTTATTTAATAGCAAGGTGTCTGCAAAATCTATCATGAGCCAGAGTATCAAGTGGTTGGAGGCAAGAACAAAAAGAAGAGTGAGGATGAGTAAGTTAATCCAGAAAACAGTTTTCAAACCAATTACTTACATATCTCGTCCAATTTGACAGGCTGCCGTATCCCACAAAGGTGACTCAATGCTACTACCTGGGCATTGCCTATGCCTCCTCTCTCGGCGGCTGCGGCACCATAATTGGCACGGCCACAAATCTAACATTCAAGGGCATCTACGACACCGCATTCCCCAATGCCACCGAGAAACTGGATTTCCCCACATTCATGTTCTATTCGGTGCCCTCAATGTTGGTTTATACGGTTCTCACATACGTTTTCCTGCAATGGCATTTCATGGGTCTCTGGCGGCCAAAGAGCAAGGAGGCCCAGGAGGTGCAGGTGGGCAAGGATAATGCTCACGTGGCCAAGAAAGTGATCGATCAACGCTACAAAGAGCTGGGCCCCATGAATATGCACGAGATACAAGTGATGATTCTTTTCATTATCATGGTTTTCATGTACTTTACACGCAAGCCGGGCATCTTCACAGGCTGGGCGGATCTGCTACCTGCCAAGTGAGTGCTTATGCGGAAAATTCTTATATGCCAAAACAGAACACAGCAGGTGTCTTCAAATTGCCGCAGAACAAATGCCCTTGCAAGCGGTTTTTATACTAGCTTTATGAAATGATTGGCGGATGAAGAAAGATTTTTGACCAGCACTTGATGAGTTTAGTGAAAAGATCTTGAAAAGCAATCAGGAGCTTTATTTTTTTGCAATTGTTCTTAAATGCAGTTTGATTATAAAAAAGACGAACGTATCAAATAACCGCCTAACTTTTTAGATAGGACTGACAACTAAGGCCACACATTTGCCTCGGATTCGAATCCGAATCCTCGCTCTGGTCTTGGGCACATCCATATAGCTCCCATATGAACCATTGTTTCACATAAAATCCGATCCTTATGGTCCGAGCCTTCTTTCGGTATATATTTCTACACACATGTCCTGTATAATATAGTTGCTATATTTATTCTGCGGCACCTGGAGAATAACTGTCAGCTTTTGGCAAATATTAATTAACAGCTTCTAATGTTTTGTGTATACTTTCAGGGTGATTAAGAACTCCATGCCAACCATATTTGTGGTGATCATGTGCTTCATGCTGCCCGCCAATTATGCATTCCTGCGCTATTGCACACGACGTGGACCAGTGCCAACGGCGCCGACGCCATCGTTGATTACCTGGAAGTTCATTCAGTCGAGGGTTCCATGGGGTCTGATCTTCCTGCTTGGCGGCGGCTTCGCCCTGGCTGCGGGCAGCAAACAGAGCGGCATGGCCACCTTGATTGGCAGCTCGATGAGCGGTCTGAAGGTGCTGCCACATCCAGCTCTGTTGTTGGTGGTCATTCTGGTGGCAGTATTCCTGACCGCTTTCAGCTCGAATGTGGCTGTCGCCAATATTCTCGTGCCTGTGCTCAATGAAATGGTGCGTGGACGTGGCTATAAAATTCAAGAAATGGCAATTAATCTTGTGTTATATATTTCCAGTCACTGGCATTGAAGATCCATCCGCTGTACCTAGTCTTCCCAGCAGGTCTCGCTTGCAGCATGGCCTTCCATTTGCCGGTGAGCACGCCGCCAAATGCTTTGGTTGCTGGCTATGCGCACATCCGCAGCAAGGACATGGCTATTGCCGGAATTGGACCAACGATTATAACTATCATTGTACTCTTCATTTTCTGTCAAACCTGGGGCATGGTCATTTATCCAAATCTGGACACGTTTCCGGAGTGGGCACAAATCGCCGCCGAGGAAGCGGCCAACAAGAGCCGTCTGTTGGCCGAGGTAGCTGCCAATAAGACGCGTATTATTGAGTTGGCCGCAAATGCCACGCGCCTATTGGCAAACAATACCGAGCTGTTAACTGATTTGTCTACCAGCAGCTCGAATCTGGTGGGCAACATTATTGCCAATAGCACGCAGCCGTTGGCCCAGTTGGCTGTCAATGGCACACGCCTGTTGACTGATCTGGCCTTTAACAAAACCCTCTAATTAGTTAGTTAGCCATCTTTCTGGTCTAAGAGTGGACACAAGCCCCATGAGTAGCGCCGTGAGGGAACTGTACAAAGAAACACAAGTGCCTTTGCTTAAATGTTTTTATGCTTCACAACACAATCAAGTATAAAGTTGAACGAAAAAAAACCAATTAGTAAAAAACAGTTACATTTTTGAACGAATTTACAAAACTCAAACACGAAACTTCAGTCCACAGGCATTTGACTGTTTCTCTGTGACACTTTTTGAGCAAATTCTGTGTAGCAAATTACAACTTGTATAGCGACAAATAAGTATGTCAAAAGTTAACAATAATTATCAAATGGAACGTCCTTTCAGCATACAAGCGCATTTACTAATAGCCTTAACAGTTGCATCAAAATATTAACAAAAAAAATTGAAGAAGAATATATACATGTGTTACTTAAATATTGCATTTAGCGAAAATCAAATGTTATATATATTTTTTATGTATGTAATATGCATAAAGAAAACAGGCATTGAAATGTATTTTTATACTCTTTTTAGCAACTAGACTGACGGAAAGTGTTGAAATTTCTTTTTTGCATATGTAATTTTTGTTTAAATTTTAGACGGAACTTGTGAAAACAAAACAACAAAAAATTACTCAATATTTGAATGCGTACGAAAGTGAGCACACAAATAGCATAAGTTATAAGTTTTATGGATAATTTGTAAATTTGCAAACGATTAATGTTTTATAGTTGTAAAGTCAAATAAAAGCTCAAAATGTAAAAAGTATCACACATTTTTATGGCAACAAAAACTAGCTAAAATTTTATTATTATATTTGTTAGAATATTGTTGAGAAATGTAAAATGTTTAGATATTGATATCCGTCTCTTTGCCTCTAAAAGAAATCATTGAACTTGCATATTGCTCGATAGCAAAGATTTCTTTATGATACTTTATCCAAATTCAAAGTTATTGTAAGCGTATATTTGCCTTTATATATAAGGGTATATTATAAAATATCTCTGCGTACCAAGATTGTTCTATCTAGCTCTAATAGTTAAGTTAGTCTTTAAAAAAAAGCCCAGTCTCGAATTGGAATTCGGTTCTTATCGATATCATGAAAATGGAACGAGATAGCGTACAAAAAAGGTAAGCTCGTTCTGCGTTTGGTAATTAGAATATATATTTCTAATTTCCAGTCTATTCGGTTTTGTAGTTTCCGAATGACATGGCTAGATCAGCTCAGTCCATCGTCTTCATCAAGAACATATAAATAATGAGGAATCGGAGATTTCTTCTTACATACATTTGCTCAAAATCAAAGGTCGTCAGCCCGTCGGAGGGTAACAAGGAGCACCAAATCCCTCGAAGCAGGTGAGTGTGTAGGTAGGAAAAGCTATCGGGCAGATTTCTAATAACAATGTAGGAGATTGGAAATTTGTGCTTGGTTTTGGCATCAGGCTAGAAAGGAAGTCAGGTATGCGAGGTGCAAATGAGAGTATTTCAATATTGATATAGCACAGAAAGTTCTAGGCATAAGTTACATGAACTAAAATCGAAGTAAACGCAAGGGAGTTATTTTATATCAAAAAATTAAGATTTATTACGAATCGTTACAATTATACGTTTTCTTTATTGCTAAGTTTATTAGCATTTTAAAACAAGGCACACGCAGGGGAAAATAGCAATTGAAGTACCACAAAAAATTGCCCGCAACCAAAGAACTGACAGCATGTTCAGTGGGGGAAGTTGGATATAAAGTGCGATAAGCTGTACTCGGTGCAAATTAAGCGAAAACCCAATGGGCTGGAATAACTAAAACTTGGACGATTTGATTAGGTTGAGCGCCTCGGTGAGCATGCGTCCAAAATCGGCATGGACCAGCGTGAAATTCTTGACCGCACGCTCCTGTATGAACTGGCTGGCATTGCTCAAATTATCGGCAATGTTCTGCACGAGACGCTTCTTGGCGCAATTGTCGAGCACATGCACCCAGAAATCGGTCACCTGGCCGAAATTATCCTCCGTATCGCCGCTGCTGTAGCGATACACATCGCCGGTCACCGGGCAACAGGTGGATAGGGCGCGAACGCGTGGATCCTCCTGGGGACCGTTGAAGGAATTGGGGAAATAGTTGGGCGCTCCGTCCTGGTTGTCGGTGACATTCATGAAGCCATCGCGTTGGAAATTGTTGACCTTAACGCGATAGGGGCAATTGACTGGAATTTGCAGATAGTTTGGTCCCAAACGATGACGATGCGTGTCCGAGTACGAGAAGAGGCGACCCTGCAGCATCTTGTCCGGCGATGGCTCAATGCCGGGCACCAAGTGCGCCGGACTGAACGCAATCTGCTCCACCTCGGCAAAGTAGTTCTTCGGATTGCGATCGAGCACCATTTTGCCAACCGGTATCAATGGGTATTCCTTGTGCGACCAGACCTTGGTCACATCAAACGGATTGTACTTGAACTTCTTGGCCTCGTCGAAGGTCATCACCTGTATATACAGCGTCCAGCTGGGGAACTTGCAGTTCTTGATGCGATTGTACAGATCGCGTATGCTATAGTCCGGGTCGCTCGATGCCAGATCGGCTGCGGTCTTCACGTCCAGGTTCTTGATGCCCTGATCCGTTTTGAAATGGAACTTGGCATAGATGGGCTCACCCTTGGCATTGACCAGCTTAAAGGTGTGCGAGCCATAGCCGTTCATGTGGCAAAAGCCGTCGGGTGTGCCGCGATCGCTGAACAAGAACGACACCTGATGCGTGGACTCGGGACGCAGTGTCAGGAAGTCCCAGAACATGTCCGCATCCTTCAGATGCGTTTGCGGATTACGCTTCTGGGTGTGTATGAAGCTAGGGAACAGTATGGGATCACGAATAAAGAAAATGGGCGTATTGTTGCCAACCAGATCCCAAACGCCATCGTCCGTATAGAACTTAATGGCAAATCCGCGCGGATCCCGAGCCGTATCCGCCGAGCCACTCTCGCCGCCCACCGTCGAGAATCGCACGGCCAACGGGGTGCGCTTCTTGACCTTCTCAAACAACTTGGCGGCACAATATTTGGTTATGTCGTGGGTGACCTCAAAGTAACCAAAGGCACCGCCGCCCTTTGCGTGCACCACACGCTCCGGAATGCGTTCGCGATCAAAGTGCGCCATCTCGTCCAAAAAGTTGACGTCCTGCAGCAGCAAGGGGCCGCGCGGACCCACGGATAGCGTGGCATCCTTAATGCCAATTGGTGCACCGCTGCCCGTAGTAATTACGCCGGGACATTCCTGCAAAGAAGAGCAATTGTTGCCGTATATAAAGATCAGATAAATGTATCAGCTCTTGGCTGCTTTTATCGCTTGAAAGTGCAAAGACTACAACTAATCCTAGGTACACTATATACCCCATTTAAACATTTGCAGATATACGAATATAGCTGCACTTCGTTTCTCTCTTTAGTCGAGTTCAAAGTATTCGCTGCGGGTAACTTATCTAATCAACTTTTAGTGCCAGCTCAAGTAGAAGCATAAAAATTGGTGCGTATCGCTCTTCACGGGAGGTACAAATTCTATATACGCTATATGCAAAGATTATAATACTATCGCTCGTTGGTTTCCTCTTGGCTTTATGATTCCAGAGGCAAGGTGCAGCTGCTGCCGCTCCCAGAATATAGCTTATCAGTTATTCTGGACACAAAAGTCAACTGTATAAATCACAGTCCGCTGAGCTGTTTGCTAAATGTATCTCAAAGATACTGAGCTGACTAACAATGCATTTAGCTTACATAACGTATAAAACGCTTTTCGCATTTCCTTACCCATAAAACTACACATTAAGCTGACAACTATTTCATCACAACTCCCATTAGCTTAATTGTGGCGCATTTAGCTTTTCCATTGTTAGAGTGCGCTCTAAAACACCTGACATATACATATATATATATATCAGGTATATGTCTATATATATGGATGTGCGACATAGTGCAAAATGGGCTTCTGAATTTTGCAGTTTTCTTCTGATTTGCAATCACAATTGTTTGCACTTTGAGACAGCGACATTTAATGAATGTGGGGCCAAATCAGAGGGCGCTCCTGGATAGATAATAAGAAGCAAACAATAGCTTCCAAGTGTGCCTGTGTGTGTGTGTGTGTGTGTGTGTGTGTGTTAGTGTGTATAAAGAGCACTTTGATAAGACCCCACGATCGATAGTACAAAAATGCAAAACATCGGAAAGTTTTAATTGCAAGTTGTTTATGCTGCAAGAAACAAGCTAATAAAGCCTCCAACTGATAAATATGCACTAAAGATAAGATATAGAGAATCTTAAAAAAGGAAGAAAACACGAAATTGAACAATTAGAAAGCTTACAAAGAAAGTGTTCCGCCCTTTGGATCAGATATACATACATACATATTATAAAAGATATCTTATGAAGCCTCCCACTGATAAATATGCACTAAAAATAAGATTGCGCTTAAAGAGAATCTTAAAAAGAGATGAATTGCTCAATGAGAAAGTTAACAAAGAATGCGTTTGTAGCCTTTTGATCAGAAATCTTATAAAGCCTCCAACTGATATGCACTAAAGATAAGATTGCGTTTAAAGAGAATCTTGAAAGAATCTTGAAAAAAGAAGAATACAATTGCTCAACTAGAAAGATTACAAAGAAAGTGTTGATCAGAAATCGTATGAAATATCTACAATCTAACCGAAGAACTTTTCGTATTTCAAATGTATTTCAAGTATGCCAAATATGTGCATATATTTATTTATTTAGTTATTTCGGGCATTCCCATTAACAAAGATGTGCGAATATAGTATGCAAAAACAAAGGCATTCGAATAATGCCTGACAAAATGCAGTTTATGGTTAGTTTCCACAAAAGGTCGGGCCAGCCAAAGGCAACAACACGAACCGATTTGTGGGTCAGTTCCAATGCGATTTCGACAAACATATTCTCACATATGCGATCGCTGGCGAGTGCCAAATGGATTACATAACCAAATGTGGTCGGTAATTGTTTCTTGTTTTGGATCATTGATCGTGCCACGCAACAGCCAAGTGGCAGATAGCCCCCCCCCCCCTCTCTAGCCCACCCAGCCCAGCCGAAGTGAACGAGTTTAAGGCGTTTGCGTGGCGAGTTCAACGGCTTTTATCAACACAAATCGCTGTCTCCAATGCTAGCAACCAGTTTATGCAACTTGAGAAAGTGCATTGACTTGAGGCAACAAACTTTTGTTAATAAACAAAAAAAACTCACATCTTACCGATAACAAGCTCTCCCCTTTATGAAGGCCCCGCTTCGAGAGCTTTGTGCAACTTGTTGCATATTAGTTCACAATTAACTAAATAATTAATGTTGAGCAATTTAAATTGCATTGCGTGTGTATTCAAGCAGAAATTCAATTTTCTAATTGCATTTTGTCCAAGGTTAATTAGCTAAATTAAACACACCATCAGCTATATATAAGTATATATATGTATATACGCTTCAGATTTGAATTGCTGATTGGAAGAGGGCCTCGGGAGGGCAGAAGGTTGCCAGCTAAATATATCAAAGTATCAACTAGAAATTAGTTATGATTATCTTTCGATTAAAAAGCCCACCTAAAATAATATGTTGATACAAATTGATAATGGATATGGACTATGGGGAAATACGCACATATGGAACAAATAGATAAGGATAATATGTACACAAATATATATAAGTATAAGGTATATATATATATACATATATAGATTTGTCTAATCAAAACTCTTCTAACACAAAAACTCAATATCGAAAGACTATAGAGGAATAAAGCTGAAGTATTCATCAATACCAAGAGCTCCCTTTTAAATCAATCCTTTCGAAGTCAACTATATAATATAGTGTTCCGATATGGCCGACTCCTAAATATATAATCTCTGCCAAGAATTTATATACTAGAGTCTGCCTCTCCAACTAGAACATCATGTATCAATATTTCCCCCGTCTTCAATTTATATATTCAACACGAAAAAAAGTTCTATTTAGCACACAACATAAAATCGAAAGCGACTTTTGAACAAATATTGGGAAATTCAAAATAAGTGCAATTTACGTATAGGTGCCAAGAGAGAAAATAATCAAAAGTACAAAATAGTTTATCATCCCATGACAAATCGTTTTTGGGCTAGGCGAAGGCAGCTCTTGGCTGGGTCTATAAAATGATTTGAAAGGCCTTTGGATTAGGTACAATTGGGAACTATGCAACTATTATATGGGCTGATAAGCGTTATCACAACTGTGACGATAAGATTGAGTATGGATTTATAAATAAATAAGAATGTTCACTGCTTGTAGTCAAAATTGGTGGCATAATTTAATTAAGATTCGGTATACAGAAACTTAACGAAAGCAGAAAAAGGACGATGATTCCGAGTAAAATATCCCATTATTATTTGGTTCGAAAGGATTCCTTGCGTTTAAGGAGCCAAGAACCAAGCCACAAAACCTCTAAACTTATAGGGTATCTTATATCCTGCGCCCAACTCTTAAAAAACAAAAAAAAAAGACAGTAGCAAAAATAACAATCCAAAAACACAATAAACAAATTGAAGTCGTGACTACTGGCGCAATATATATAATTAATATATTATATATCAGCTTGAGAGAATAGCATGTTGTTTTGATATACGAAAAACAAACACCCTACTCCCCACACACCTAACCCACGTACTAGATAGAGAGAGAGGAAGAGAGCGAGGAGAGCAGCACTTAGCGAGAGAAACAAAACAACATTGCATTTAGTTGAACTTTGGCTCTGCGAGCGTATTCGATCGCTGTAAACTGCGCTGCTACAAAAAATGTCAATACACAATTTAAGTTTCATTGTTATTTTGCTGCAGAAAAGAAAAATGTTGAAATTCCTTTCTGCTGTTATCTTTTGAACTTTCGCTTTATTAGCTACTCACCTTTTGCGCGTTTTTATAATCAAGCAGTTGATTCGAAGCGGCATCGCGTGTAGCCATTTTTCTGCCTTATTTAATTTCTTTCTATAACCAGAAATTTTGAGAATGCTGTACACTGAAAAGTTTTACGCGTTGTCGCTGATTTGCGGCTAATTTTGTTAACTAAAACACGTAGAACGCAGCGCTCATTGCTTTTATAGGCGGTCTGACATTTACAGTGTTATGTGTGGCCGTACGCCGTACGCCAGAAAATCCCAAATTATGAGTATATAAACTCGTAGAACATGCAAAAGTCTAAATACATGCATAGCTGATAATAGTTGTAATTCTATAGAAGCTTAAATTTCATTTGTTGTTTGCCTTACCAAAAATCGTTGTTAAACAGGTCATGCTAAAACAGAATAAATGCCAAAATAGACCAACAGTTGGTAACAGAATGTTAACAAAATCTTTAACAATGTTAATATTTTGCGCATACCTCTATTCATGTTATTATTTGTGGCGGTTTGACGATATACAACCAATATCGTCTGTTAGTCGTGCGATATTTTGGTGATGGTCTCATTAGTTCGCTGTATTTGCTTGCGTTGGCAGCTCGCGTTTAATTCAACGGTTGGCAGGCCTCCGTATTTTTGTAGTCACTTTCTCAGTCATTCATTCTTCATACGTTCGTTTGCCTTCGTCTCTCTCGATTTTTGAAGTAGTAGTGATTTCTTTTTATAACAATCTCAAATATATACATAGTATATATAGCAAGAGCGATTATATATATACCAATAATTTAGTGCAACACATTTACATAAATATTAAGCATCCAATTTAAATGCAAGTGCAATCCAAATTCAATGGCACTTTCGTAAAAGTAGCTTTTTACGTAAAAAGACACATAAAAAAACGGCGCGTGTGAAAATTTTCAACAACGACGTAGCAGTCAGCAGAGGCAGTCTCAGTCTGTCTCGCCTCTACGTTTCTTTGCTGCAAAAGGAGAAGCTGAGCAACAACACAACTACAACAAAATTCCCCACACACAAAGTAGGCCAACAACAACAAAAAACAGCAAAGCAAGCAACAGCAGCAGCAGCAACAACAACAACAATCCGTAGTGTGTGTGTGTGAAGTGTATTATAATAAAAATGTGAGTGTGTGTGCGTGTAAAATACAAAAAAGAAGTATCAAAAAAGTAGAAAACTCAGCGACCGACAATTTTGTAATTGTGTCAGCCTATTTGTGTACGTGTGTGTGCGTGTAAATGATTTAAATCAGAAGTCTTAAAAAAATTTGAATTTTGACATTCAAACGCACATCGTATGCATGTTTCTGTGTGTGTGTCTGTTTGCATATATATATATCTATATCTTTATATTTGTATATATCTATGAAATGTTGTGTCGCTGCGCACATTTTGCGAGACAAGTGAAATTGTCTTTGTTTCGTTTGCAAGAAGCGTCTGCGGGGGCGCCTAAAGTATAGAAATGAAGTTCCCTTCAAACGAAACATCGTTGCCCCCCTACACGGCGCAGTCAACGTCGACGTCGACGACGACATCGCTACATAACGGGCTGAAGGGGAGACGCATTAACACAGTGTCTGTGTGTTTGCTGTCTCGTTGCCCGTATGTATGTGTATCAGTGCGCGTGTGTGAGTGGCAATGAACGTTGCCTAAAACAACAACAACCATAAAATCAACATACTTTTTTTTTGGAATATTTGCGCCGTCGTTAATTATACTATATAAACGCCTGCAGCTGATGTGAAGATGATGTGTTGCTCGCTTGCTGATTGCCTGATAAATGCATACAAAATGCAAATTGAAATTTAGTGCAAAATAAACATATTTTAATAATACTTAGGTGTATTTCTCCCTCTCTCTCTTTCATTCTATTATTCTCAATAGCGGTGCATAAGTGAAGCAAATGTACACGAAGAGGCAACCGCTGACGACGCGCAGCGACGTCGGCTCTGCAGGACAGGTTTATCAGGGCAAAAATTTCACAAAAAGATACTGAGCCGCATGTATGCATTCACCCTGTATTTTGCAAAGTGCGTGCTTGTGTGTGTGTAACAACTATGTGTGCAACAATAACAAAAACAACAGCAACGACTAACATAGCAGCACGAGAAAGCAAAGTGAAATTTATTAAAACAACAACAACAACACGCAATACCAATTCAAAACCGTTATTCAACAATTTCTTGAAATAAGTGAAAGAAGGCAAATACTGGTTTTTATATACACATATACACACACATATGTATGTGCATGTATATTTTAATGTTGAAAGAAACAACAACAACAACAAAAAGAGCAGCAACAACTAAAAAGTTGCTGTGCGAGAAATTTTTACGTGTATTACCAGCGTGTGTGTGTGTTTACTTGCACGTGTATGCGTGGTGTCTTCAAACTGTGTGTGAGAAAATAGTAAAACAACAACAAAGTGAAAAGCAATGCTAAAAGGAATTAAAACAGCAACAACAACAACAACATCCCCGTTAACGGTACCAAACAATTACACAAAACGTGAACGCAACGTGAAATAACAGTAAAAGTCTTTTTAAAAAAGCTTCAGAGAGCGCAACAAAAGCAACACGCGTGGGTGTCAACGTCACACGCACACACGCTCAAGCAACAGCAGCAGCACCACCACCAAAGGGGTGGCTGCAGGGAACAAAGGCAGCGTCCGGCTCTGCCACTCAGCTTTACAATTGAGCATATTTTCAAGGGCTCCAACAAGCGCGCGCTGCGTTTTAATTTAAATTATTGGAGGTGAGTTGTTGGTTTTTCAGTGTGTGCCTTTAATTTAATTGGTTTTGTTTTTTTTTTTCTTCTTTTAATAAATTTCGAACACGTCTCACCTCAAACTGTGCAAACAACAGACAAATTGTTTTTTGTGCAAATTTAATGGACGCGCGCTTTAATTAAAGCTCTTTGGCTAATAGCAAGAGAATGACAGCAAAAAGGGAGGGGTTAAAGCCGCAGCTTACTTTATGTTTGGGTTTTAATATATGTATTTGGCACTGTTGACACCTGCTGATCTATTTTTTGATAAACCTTTCCTTTGCTCGTACAGAGAAATGTGATGTTTTAACCTTGTTACCATCTACCTATCTATATGTATATGTATATCTATATGTATATTTATAACATTTTCTGCTTCAATTGACTTGAATTTGCTTGGTTACCAAATTATGGTTTAAGCTAAAAGTACCCTACCCTTAAAACAGTTTCTGTTCCCCCTATTTCTGTACTTACACAAGTGAAGTATATGTTACCTTATATGAGCTAATTGACATACTGGGAATAAATAGAATCGAATAATAGGTGGACGGGTTTTTATTTTCTTAAATCTACACACATTTTACATATTATGCAAAAATATCCTATACTGATCTTGTTCCTATCCTTCATTATCTCCCTTATTTGCCTATTGATGGAAAACAAGTGTGATTTAGGGCTTTTTATCGTGCCTATCGGGGTTTTTCGGGCTTTGATCCTAAGCTCGAACCACACGAAAAAGACCGAATTTGAATCTGATCAGGTTGACAATCTATAACTATGTCTGTCAAGGTAAACGCGTAGAACTCGGAAACTATAAAAGCTCTAGATACTTGAAACTTTAAATCTAATGAATCCCATAATATCTAAAGCTAGGCAGCTCCTATATGAGCAGTCCCGACTGCAGCACTCTGACTTGTTAATAGTACAGGTTATAAAAGAGCAGTTGTTTAGAAACATGTTAAAATAAGTGAAATATTTTTATATAATCCAAAAAATCAGTTCCGAGAAATGAAGAATTTAATTGATGTCACAATTGAGCAAATCGGAGGAAATGTTTACAGCAGATCCGCTGTTGAACAAGATCAATAATAACTAGCTCTTCTATTCAATTCTAATACTCAATCTTAATGTCTTAACCTAGATAGAAAAAAGGAAAATAGAAAGTAAGAATCTATAGCAGAACATTTAACAAGATAAGTTTAGACACAAACCTAGAGATAAGAAGCTCCCAAGAAGAAGCAAACGAAAGGCAAATAACGTCTTGTTCATAAACCCAAACTTTGAACTAATTGTACCAAGTGTGAAGGACAAATTTACAGGCATATCTATTGCCTGAGTACCTATCTCTATCTATAAAATCTTTTATCTAAAATCAGTCAGCAATTAAAAAGAAATTCATAGCTCAAGCAAAAGGTACCCTAACCTTGTTATTAAATTGGAAGTTTCTCAAATTTGCATTAAGCAAAATGCACATAACTTCGAGTTGCTGAAGCTTAAATACACAGAAAATCATACTCCAAACAACTCTTGTATTTTCGACTTATTTCTGCCCATTGAGTTTCATTAATTTCTAGTCCGATTTTTGCCATAGAAATCTTTAAAATAAAAAGTATTAGTAGTTTTTTTCAAGTTATTTCGAATACTTATACCTTTCCCAATATTCCTTTCCATTGGCAGCCACCGATTTCTGCTCATTAAGTTAAATTCATTTCTTGTCGAATCTGTTAGTAATAGTAGTAAATATAACTTCCAATGGATTCCTTTCAACTGAGTCTTTTTCCGATTTTAGCCAAAGCTATCACAAAATTTAAAAGTAGTATTCTTTTTTTTCATGATATTTCTTACGCGTTTCACAATATTCCTTTCTATGATAGTTTGATGGTTCAGGAAAAGTCTTAAAAACTATATTCATATATTTCAGAAAATATATATTTCACACATATGTATATATTTCATATACAGAACAGCTTTTCTCTCGTACAATATGTCGCCTTTAATCCATAACATAATTTGTGTTACAGTTATAATGCCCCTCGTCAAGAGTACAAAAATAGAAGAAGAAGTGCTGACAATGTTTGCCCAGCGATTTTATAATCTCCGTGTGTGCAAGTGTATGTGTGTGTGTGTGTTTGTGTGTATTTGTGTTTGTGTGCCTGTCGCTGTCTGTGTGTTGGTTTTGTTGTTTGTTTGCCGTCCACAAAAGTGAGAGCTGAAAACTCAAAACTGATAATTGTTTAGAATTTTACTGTACAGCTGTGCGCGATTCGTTGGGGCTGATAATTATTTAGGCTCAAGTTATGTATGTTCGCCTCTCTCTCTCTTTCGCTTCTGCTGTCTTTATCTATATGCACATTAGAGATGAGTCCCCGTGTCTCAACAGAGCACGCTGAAAACACGAAACGCAAGTCATTTTGAAGTTAGCTTTATATGTTATAGCCTGATTCCACTGTGCTCAACATTTGTTACATTTACAAACTTCACATTCTGCGATTCTGTTAGCAAGTGTCAGTTGTCGGTAACATATAAATGACAAAATTGGTTAAATCATCGCAAAAAACACGAATTACTCGGTTCGAATACAAAATTTTTTATTCAAATGTTACATTTTAGGCAAATGTGAAAAATGTGGCTTCTTATGGGAAAACGTACTTTGCATATGGAAAAAATGTAAGAAATGTTGATAGTGGAATTAGGCTATAAGATACAATAGGTTCTATTTGTGAAAATTTTGAATATTTCCTTGGGAAGACTTCAAAATAAGTCTTTTGAATGTGAAGGTTATTCCAATTGTAAGTTGTAGCCAATCAATATAAGTTAGATTATGAAAGAAGAAGGAAGTTAAACAATGGCTTAAAATGGGGTCAAAAACACTGGCTTACTACTTTGTAAGTTCAGCTTTAATTGTTTATCTAATAGGAGCTTTGTATCTGTATCTGTCCCTGTATCTCTATCTGTATTTCACATCTGTCCCTGTATCTATGTCTGTATTTGCATCTTTGTCTGTATTAAGCTTTCCACAGAGTTTAACACACTGCATTGCTTTTGCTCCTCGCTGCATCTTCGTGTCACGAGCGAAAGACCCGAAGTCACGGTCCCAGCTCTAAGCCCCTTAATTAGGTATTCTTTAGTGCGCGCTTAAACGGTTTCTGTAGCTCAGTTTTTGCCTTGTTAAAGCTTTAAGCAGCGTTCCAGCAACCGGTTTGTTTCGAAACACAATAGAACTAAAGAACTGTTTGCTTATATCATGAGTTGGCAACAAACTTTGCCGTTTAAATATATATATATATATATGTATTTATTTATTACTTTATACACATACATACACACAATATGCAGGTTAAGTTTCTTTATAGTATGCGCTTAGTATATATACATATATCTGCTGGTAAAGGGCTTGAACTTTCGAAAATCTTTAGTCAAAATTTTAGCTATTTAGTTTTCGAAAAGAGTTCACATAAATATATCGCAGGGCGTTTTCTAAGGAGGCGGAACTAGGTCACAAAATCTAACCAGAGAAAACTTTCAAAGTTCAGTCATGATTTATTATATTACATATTATTAAATTAAAAACATCCCCGTTAGTTTCTCTTCTTGTGCATGTTAACTATCCAACTTTTAACTCATTTGCTGACTGGCCAAAAAAAGAAAATTCATAATAATAAAATCAGAAATTAAAAGTTCATTCAATTTATGAATAATTCCAATGAATCATGCTTTTGATTGTTTTCATGTGTTTGCCGATCATTTTACCAAAATGAAAATACTTTTAAAACAAATTACGTTTGTCATCAAAAATGTTTTATTTTTATCACGTTTAGCTCTTTTAAGTCTATTCGTATTACCTGTTAATGATTGCTACCGGGGGAGGGAGGGGAGAGGGTAAGCCAAAGTTGCGGAACTAGAGCTCAGGTTTCAGCTGGCATGTTTCACAGAAATGGCAATGACCCCTCAACATACATTTCAGACTTTAAACAGATTCATTTAAGTTCATTTCAATTTTCTCACCTGCCTAAATAAATAAAAAGAGTTGAGTTCTCGTTGAATGTTGATTACCTAAAGGGTTGCTAATGTTAATTTGAGTAATTATTTAATTTGTTAACTTAATGAATACAATCAAAGGTTGTTGTAAATGTCAGCTTCTTAATTTAAAGTATTTTACTTTTTCCTTTTGTTGCAATATTAATTAATTACAAAGAACTTAAGCGAAGCTTTGGGGTTGTGGATAGTTTTGGCCCGATTCTTAGACAAATTCATCTGTAGTCTAGATACAAAAGAATCTGGCTTCAAAACTGTGCGTAATGGGATATATCATCGCGGTTTGCCGACATCTTGTTAGCCTTGTCTCTAAGCTACATTATCTATCGGGGAAATAATTGAGTATATATTCCATGTTCGTTGTATCGGTGACCATAAAATTGCGGTCAGACGCACAGCAAGTCGGATATGGCTCAAATGCAATAATATATTTTCTCTCTGTGTTTAGGGTATAAAATCTTTAACGTTATGTTATTAACAAAGCTCCGCGTTTTCAGCCAATTTCAGCTTGTTTTCCTTTCTTTCATCGACACATTTTCTATCCTTAATAAAAACATCCCATCCTTATTAGCCTAACATTAAAACAATTCTTTTTTCAAACGGAATTAAGCCTTCTTTAGATGATTTAATTGCATTTTAATTGCATGTTTGTTCACCTCTTTGAAGATTTGTTTGCCACTCTTTTAAGCTTTTTCGTGGCACTTATCGCTGGAAGGTGTCTTAACTTATCCCAATTTACAAAAACCTTTATCTTTTTCCTAGAATGGATGTTTTAAAGAATGTTCTGTTTCGACTTTAGGCATACATTCATCTAAGCTATCTATCTCAAGCTAATTTATTTCAATTCCTTTTTTTTTCTAGACCCCTGCTGTTAATGTCTTAGCTCTTCACTTTATCTTTATCTTATTAAAAAAAACAACGACTTGTATATCTTCCAGTTAGTCTTGATATTTTTGAAGACCCAGCATGTCCTTCTAACCTTCTACAGTTTCTGTTGTTAGGAACCGTGAATAGGTAGACAACTGGCGATCTTTAAAAATTAGGTAGTACAAATTCTAGCCCCGTCGTCAAACACAAATCACCAAGTTTATATTTCCTAACGTGACAGTTTGGAAGTCAGTAATTAATAATATTTCCCCCTGTTTTTAGCAGTTAACATACTGTTAACCGAGCATTGCAAAGTCGGTTGGCCCTAATTGCGAAGTACTTACCCTTAAGCGTTTCAGTAAGTCTGATCAGTTTTGCAATACCCAATAAATATGTTGGATATTTCTAATAAGTGTTACCGTAATTATTTATGGCATTTTGTGATACGATATGATGTAACAATCAATATTTTGACAACGTGCTGTTTAACAGCCTGTCTCAAATAACATATGTAATGCTTTACAGAACGGTTGATTAAGAATGATAAAGCGCGCGCGAGTGAAAGGGACAGAGAGGCCGAGGGAGAACGAAAGAGAAGAAGAAACAGAGCAAGCAAGTTCTGTACGTCTGTCTCATCGTCTGCCGCGAGCGTATTACAACATTTGCGCGCCGCAGCGACGACATAAATTCTACAGCTACTGCCGTGAAATCAACGTTGACTGCGCTAACGTTTCGTTGTGTTCCGTTCATGTGCCGTTGGCCCCCAAAGGCGAATAAACGACAATAACGAAAACAGAAACAAAAACAAAAGCAGTGGCAACTGCTCCGTCGCTGATCGTTAGCGTCATCTTCGACGTCGACGTCGACGCCGCCGTCGTCGTCGTTGTCGTTGCTCAGCTTAATTTGGCTTTGTTGGCGTTACAAAAGTTCGGTCTTTGTGCTTTTGGTGTTGTGTTGTTGTTATTGTTATTTGTGTTGCTTTTAAAAATGTTTATCTTAGAATAATAAAGAATTTTTTTTTACACATGTTTATACAAATGCATTTGGTAAATGCATACATTGCCCATTATCAATTTGAAGGGCAATTAGTGGCTTATCATTTTACTGACCAACGCAAATTTAAGTACAAATCTAGCCTGCTTGGCCTCAAAATGGCCTTAGTCGGAAGAGATAATGTTATAGTTACGATGGAAGTTGAACAGACTGCAGTAAGCAATTCAATTAAGCTTCTTTGTATGTCAAATCTTAGAACAATTTTCACTATTCTTGCTTTGTTCGCCAGGTATTTTAGGTATTCAAATTTGACTTCAATCAAGAATAAAGTGGAC
Source organism: Drosophila borealis (assembly GCA_035045885.1). Taxonomy (NCBI): domain Eukaryota; kingdom Metazoa; phylum Arthropoda; class Insecta; order Diptera; family Drosophilidae; genus Drosophila; species Drosophila borealis. Next base: position 982,949 of record JAWNOR010000202.1, on the reverse strand, counting down.
TTTGCCAGTTTTGCTAGAAATTGTACTGACAAATCTCCATTCTTAACTTTTGGTAACTGTGGACTTGCATACAAACATTTTGTTTTTTTGTAGGCTTTATCTTAGCAAATATAACGAATAATATAAAATATCCTCTGCCCAATTTCGATTCCATTCTAAAACTGCGATAGATGTTTCGAATTCAATATATTCAGCTTTCAGTCGAATAAGTTCAAAGTTAATGCTAACTTATACTTTACAACGTTTATTAAATTCTTCTGCATTTTTCGGAAAATATTTGATATTTCCCACATTTTTGAATCTTTAAAATATATTTAAATGCATCTTTTTGATTTCTGCATGAATTTCATATTTGTTTTTTGACCACAAATATGATATAGATATTTGTTTTGATAATATTGAACAGTTGATTCTTTTGATTTTTACTATCGTGTTCCAAAAAGGCATAGCGGAATCGTTCCGGTTCAGGTTTTGGAAACGTGTGGAATTCGAAGAAGTCATGCTAAAGAGAATAGAATAACTTACTACTAGAAATACTGTTAATAATATACCTTTGTCCGTAGTCCTTTCCATGTATTCGGTATTGTTGATGTCTGTCATGTTGTAAGAATCATAAATAAATTCAATTTAGGCCACAACAATTGAAAATTGGTCCTTGGCCGAAGCTACCCATGGATCTATGACAAATCTACAGAAAGATTTATAAAGGTAGTTGTATGAATGTGTTTAGCGAATTATAGACTAGTGCATTGGATATTTACCAGTGGAGCACTTTTATATGATCTTATAATTTTCAATTATAGTTAATCAAGGTTACAAATACCCGCATACTACTTAAATATGTATGTCTACTTATCCACTAATAATTCAAACTTATTTGTCACATAACCAAACCTTTTGCTTGTAAATGTTATACACTCAACAGGTCACAAATTGATAAAGCCTGTAAACAGAATATTACCCTATTACAATATTGATATAATTAATGAAATTGCGTTTTGCAAACGATCGATTTTCCAACTGAAGTGTTGTGTTTTCCCCTAATTAATCAAGTAAATATTTATTTACAGATGCTGAATGTGGGCAATATTTTCAATAGGTGTTCCAAAATCATTGGACTATAAGTCACAAAGGTAAATATTGCTGATTTGTTACTTTTATACGAAATCAAAGTTTCTTATTCTTTTTCGATTCGTAGAGTAGTTATAGTAAAATATTCCACCAATTCTTCATATTACTGATACCTTCGACAAAGGGAAATGCTCATATCGGTTAGCTGTTCATACTGATTAAGAATACATATGTATTCTATAACGAGTTCGCGGCTTCTCCTGTACATTTCACATTTGATGAAAATATTATAATACTCACTGCAAGGGTATAAAATGAGGTTTTAGTGAATGCCGCTTATTAAGTTTTATACTCTTCATTTATTTAGCATTTTAATTTGACTAATGTTGTTGTTGCTTTGCGTTTTATTTTCTCATTTATTGTTTTTGCTCTGGTTTTTTTTTAATTTTACAATTTCACATTTCGCAAAAGTTCGTTGTGCTCTTACGTCGCTTAGTCTTGTGCGCGGCATTGTTCCGTTCCGTTTCATTTCATTCCGTTTTGTTTCGTTCGTACGTCGCGACGACGCAACATCGTTCACACATTGTGCACATGTATGCACAAATATTCAAGCATGCATACACACACACACACAGATGCACATGCATATATTTATTTATATTACTTGCAATAACAAAAAAAAAATGCGTCACAATTTATTTACACTTTAGCTAGCGGCAATGGCAGCACACACACACATATACACACAGAGTCGTCGAATGTTTGTATTGTACGTATGCATGTATGTATGTGTATATTAGGCCTTGACCTCTACAATCGACATCCCACAACTCTGCCGCAGTCTCTTCGCTGACTGCGCTGCGCTTTTGGCTTTTGAGGCCAACGAAGTTGCTTTTCTTCGTATTAACTGTAAATGTTTTACGTTTGATTATCAATTATTTGTTTGTTTACAGTGCAAGCAATTGAAATTTCTACAAAATACAAGCTGCGCATCATAAAAATGGCCTGTCGCAATTTATATTCTTGTCTTGAAGCTAATTAGTGGTTGCAATAAGAGACTTGATTGAGTTACATAGTTGTAAATACATATGTATGCAAATGTTGAAATACGTTTTGTTCCACAAAGATGCAACATTAACTAATGCATACGTTTTCTATAAAATATTTTTCTTTCGTGACTTCTAGCACTAAGCACATATTTTGATCACTTTTAGGCATTTGTAATCTATTCGACATTCGATAAGCAAACAAAAGCAATGAGAAGAAGAAGAATATACTAAGCTCCTCTCACATACTTTCCAAATACCTTTTACGCTAAGTGTTTACTTTAGCAGCTTTGCTTAGGAAACTGAAAATACCCCAAATGTAAATAAAATGTTAACACAATGTTAAGTGCTCAAATTTAACATTGAATCTCTAAGCACTCTTAGTTGTTTTTGGTTGCATTGTAAAACGCGTTCTTGGCACAATATTTTTTGCAGTAAGTGTATCTGTTTGTGTGTGTGTGCTTATATTTCAATTTCAAGTTTTGTTTACTTCTCATATCTAGTCTTATCAGTAACACGTGAGTTTTTGTTGTTGTTGGTTGTGATTGTTTTCATTTATATTTTTCACCTGCCCATTAACTAGTTAATGACAGCTTTAAATATGAGCCAAGTATTAGCACCTAAATGGGGCATCATGTTGCATGGACTTTGAGTAGATTTTATCGCAACTTATTATGCCTTATCGCTTAAATTGTATTTCTTTTTTTTTGGTTTCCTTAAACTAATGCGATTTTAATGATTTTATGTGGAACAACACAGCTTAATACTATCATTATTTTAGATTTCTTTATATTTGTTAGATTATTATAGGGTATAATCTGTTTGTCAAGGTGTCTGGGATGTATTTTTATATATCAACCATTTTAACCTTAATAAAATAATAATATAATGAACATAAGCAGCTAAACAAGTTGAAAAGAACGTCCATTTGTTCAAATACAGCAATTTTTATTTTCTGCTGGTCTCAAAAGAATTTCGTTTCATAGGGGTAGTTCTCCATATTATTATATGTGGATTTCTGAAGAAAAAATAAGTTGTTCAATGACCCAAACAGTACGTGAAATTGTTGATGTAAAGCTAAAATTAATCAGAGATTTAAATTCGAGCAAAACCGGAAACTTACATTTATTTTTTTTTTATTATTTTGTATAAGTTTCTGGCATATTCTTTAAGTAAACGTTGAGCTGGTGATGCGAAATTCATTTAATAACCTTGCAAAAGGTTTTTTGTCGTCAAATATTGAATGCATTCTCGTACTCTATATATATGTATATATAAATGTTATCTGTTTTATCTCATTTAGCTGTACTCATTTACTTTTATCCTGATACGATTTGTACTTAAATATGTTTTATGTTTTTCATTTCAGTTACAATGGACCCAAACAGGCATAACGAATATCAAACGCATCATCATCAATCTCCCCACCCACTGCAACACCTGCAGCATCAGCATGTGCATGCGTATCCACAACATGCGGTGCATAGCCACATACACCACCAACAGCAACAACAACAGCAACAGACACCACCTGCAGCAGCACCACAACAACAGCAGCAGCAGCAGCAGCAGCAACAACAACAACACCTGCCACCTCATCCGCATTACCAACCGAGCGGCAACAGCTCAAACTTCAGCAGCCAACAGTCAATCAATTACCATAGCGCCCAGCCAGCGGATGCGGAACGCTCCCGTGCCGCCGGGATTTATGTGATGAGTGGACGTGCTGCTGCTGGCAATGGCGGTGCTGCTGGTGGAGCAGCAGCATCTGTTATGCCGCCAACAGGTGCTGCTGCCTCTGCGACATCTGGTGGCGATCCTCATCTGCAATACTACACCTCCAATCGCGAATTGGGCGTCGGCAAGAGGTCCGTCGAGGCGACACCTCATCCCTGCTGGCAGTACAAGACGGCGGTGCATGTCGCCTCCAACCAGCAAACAGGCGCCGCGCCCGTGCCCGTACCGCGGCACCACAGCAGCGCTCTGTACAACGCGTCCTACTGGCCGCCGCAGGATGAGAAGCAGCAGCAGCAACAGTCGCATTTGATGCATCCGCAACAGCAGCCGCGTTTGAGCTACGGCAAGTCGCATGCCACAACCTGTCCGAGTGCAATCAGCAGCAGCGGGAACGGGAATGGGAATGGGAGCGGAAGCCAGCGCTACTACGAGGACAACAGCAAATACTCGGCGACAGGCGCTCGCTACGAGCCAATGGATCATGTGGTGAATCCGAGCAACGCGCTGCTGGGCACCGGCGATCAGCAGCCTAGTCCCAACTATGCGCGCAAGTGTCCGCAGCATTACGAGCCGCCAACCGAGCAGCGCAGCGCCATCAATCATCATCTGACGCCGCCGCAGCCAGCACAACAGCAGCCTCCTCAACAACAACAACAACAGCAGCAGCAGCAGCAGCATCAGAGTCTGTACATGCCACCAAATTTTCAAAATACCGTGCATAATGCGATTGAAAAATATGTGCGAGAGACGGCGCCGGCGCCCAATTTGGATTATAGACGCACGGGCGCCAACTTCTCGCGGCCCACAGTCAATTACTACGGTGCAACAGGTGGCAGCGGCAACAGCAGCAGCAGCAGCAGCGTGGCAAGCGCCAAATTGGAGGCAGAGCCTCCGGCTCTGACGCGTGCATCGCTCTATCATAATCCTTACAATCCGGCTGCGGCTGCGCCGCCCTCGCGTCTGGAACAGGAGCAGTCATCGGCTGCGGTCAGTTCACGTGATCCGTCGCCTGCCTTGGCGCACGCCTATCCCACCAAGTATGGCAAACTATTGCCGCAGCAGCATGGAACGCCGCCCGCGCCGCCGCTTCCATTGGCCGCTGACGTACAAAGACGCAGTTCCTTTAGCTCCGCGCCCAGCTATGCCTCGTATTATCATCACGGCACGCCGTCCCCAGCCGCTGCCCAGGTGGCCTCGCCCACGCCGGCCCAGCAGCTGTACAATCATACGCCTCCGCCGGCGCCGGCCACGAGCGGCACAGCAACCGCCTCGAATTACTCCACGCTGCAGGTGTATCCGCACGGGCCGGACATCTGCTGTCAGCCGCCGGCGGCTGCCAAATCAGCTCTGCCCTCGGCTGCCAAGAAAAGCGCTGCCACTGTGAAGCCCAACTATCGGGCGCTGATCAACGACATGCTCAAGCGCAATACGACCAGCGAGGAGGAGCTCAATCTGCAGATTATCAAGAAGACGCTCAAAATGGAGACGGCCGGCAGTCGTCGCCAGTCGCCAGTCACAATTACAGTTCCTCCTTTGCCAGCGCCCGTTATACAACAGGTGCCACTGCCACTGCCACTGCCACAGGCGCAGCCGCAGCCCCTGCCTTTGCCGTTGCCGTTGCCCACCCCGCCTGCCGCCCACTCACCGCTGGACCTGTCCATGCGCACAATCAAACAAACCGCCGACTCCACAGACTACAAATATCAGCGCACGCTGACGGAGTCCACGGCCACGCCCCTGCCCGGCACAGGTCTGGGTCTGCCTCGCATTGATATAACGCCAAACTTTGCGCGCAGCAACCGAACTGCACCCGGCACGCCGGCAGCGGCGACGGCTGTGATACGCCAGGCGCCGGCGAGTACAGCTGCGGCTGCTGCCTCACCCGAGGCCACGCCCATGCTGATCAAGGCGGCGCAGCAGTTGCGTCCCAGCGTACTGGAAACAAATCCGTTTGCCAAGCGACCGCAACTGCCGCCCGAGACGAGTATCAGGCCGTTGCCCAAAGCATTGCCCACGCCCAGCACAACCGAACCGGGAGCAGGATCAGGCACGGGCACGGCCGGCACGGCGGTCACAGCAAGTGGCCACAACAGCAGCAACCCCAACTATCTGGGACGCAAGCGGCATCTGCAAGAGTACAATCAGGCGACGGCAGCGGCGGCGGCAGCAGCAGCAGCTGCGGCAACAGCAGCGGCGGCCAAGCAAACCCGGCTGGACACGACGCCTCAGTTGGCAACTGGCATGGCCGCCTCTGTGCCGGTCATAGCCATCAATGAGCAGGCCGCGATCGCCAAGCGCTTGGAGCAGCCGGCCACGACGTCGGCTAGTCGCATCATTGTCTGTCCGCAGCCCAAACAGGAGCCGATGCTGGTGCCGAAGACAGAGCCACGCATACGCACCAAGGCGGAGCTGAAGGGATTCACCTTCACCCCGCCCGTGCTGGCGCTTGCTAGTTCAACAACAATAACAACAACAGCAACTCCCGTTGCACCAACCGCAGCTGTGGAAACCACAGCAGCAGCAGCAGCTCCGGCAGCTGCTCTACCATCTGCGCCACATCCCAGTCAGCAGACAAATCACATACAAATCAAATTGGAGCCAGCGCCCACGCCGGAGCTCGAGCTGGAGGATGCCAGCCCGACGAGCTTCAACAGCAACAGCCTCTTGGACTGGGGCAGCACCTGCAACAATCTCGTCGAGCAGCTGCTGACCAAAGTGATGCCCGTCAAGACAAACTCCGTCCAATCAGCCACGTCAGCCAACGAAAGCGTTTCATCTGCCATTCTGCCCACCAGCCGCATCAAGCTGGAGCTTAGCGAGGATGATTTGCCCGTGGCGCGCATACTTAAGCGTCAGCCGTTGCCGGCGGACGCCGAGTCGGCGGCAACAACAACCACACAGGTGACCAACACGACCACCACGAATGGCAACGTGTTCGGCGGAGCCCAAAAGAAGCTGAGCAAGTCGGACCGCGAGAAGAAGCGACTGATGCAGGAGCAGCGCATAGCGGCACGGCTGGCCCCGACGGCGGGCCAGAGCAGCAGCTCCGAGAGCGACACCACCGAGCTGCACAGGCGAAAGACAGCCAGGCAAAAGAAGCCTCTGATGCGCAAGGGCAAGCCGCGTCGCTCGGACGAGCAGGAGAAGCAACTCCAGCAGCGGGAGCAGCAGAGCAGCGATGAGGAGCAGGACCAGGACGGAGCCAACAGCTCCAGCGAGGCAAAGAACTGCATAACGAGCCTGGCCAAGAAGACGAGGATAGCCACAGCTAAGGAAAACAAAGTGCAATATACAAGTGGAAAGTGCAAAAAGAAGATGGGCGAAAAGCGCCGCGAGAAGGAGCAGGAGCAGGAACAGGATCTGGAGCAGGATGAGAAGAGCAGCTCGAGCAAAGCCAGCAATAGCGATGAGGAGCAGCAACAGCAGCAGGAGGAGCAAGACGATGAAGAGGACGAAGAGGATGACGAAGAAGAGGAAGAGGAAGAGGACGCCGATATGGCGGAGGCTAGAGAAGGGAATCAAGCTAAGCGAAAGCCAAAAACCTCATTAAAAACTCGCATAGCACCAAACACCATGACCAGATCCAAGCGGAAAAAAGAACTGGAGCTGCAGCTGGCCAACAGCAAGGTTCTGCGCAACGAGAAAATCATACGGAACTCAACGACAAAGATCAAGCGCAAATATGTGCGCAAACTTGTGCCCGATGCCAAGAAGGAAATGATGATCACGCGTCTGCGCAATAAGCGTGACTCGGTCGTTGATCTCGCCCAGCTGAATGGACGCAAGTTGAAGGGCAATCCCAAGTCTGGGACGACCAACAACAGCAGCAACAGCAGCAAAACGAATCCCTCGCCGCAGCAGCAGCTATTTCTGGAGGAATATCGCTATAAGCTGGCGCTGAAGATACCCCAACGCTTGATCTCCATCAACAAGCTGAACAAGCTGCCGCACGTGGCCGCCTCGTTGCCGGATCTGGAGCGAGGACGTCATCTCACGCAGGAAATGGCCTGCTTCAAGTCCACCCGAGGCCGCAAACCGCGCTCCAAGCTGCAGCAACAGCAATCGCAGCAGCAGCAGAAGGCGACGCCCAAATCCATTATCGATGTGCTGCATCTCCGGGTCACCAGCAATGGCAGCCAGCAGGGCAGCAAACACGGCGCATCGCAGCTGTCGAACTGCGCCACGAGCCTGCAAAACTATAGCGAAACCTCGCAGACCTCCGCCTCGAATTCGCTGTACGAGCAGCTGCAGGAGACGACGGAGCACAGTCTGGAGGACACCACGGGCAAGCGGCACTTTAGCATCTTCGATACGAAGGTGCTGCAGAGCAAGACGCGCACGGAATCCAAGCTGCAGCAGCGTCGCGAGATCATACGGGAGATCTTTGTGGGCACGGAGCGTCCGGCCTCGGCGCCGCCGGAGTGTGCACAGCAGCAGGCGGCGGGCGAGGGCGAGGGCTCCACGTTGAGCTACCAGCAGTACGAGGACTTTCTGGAGCAAATGAATTGCATTGTTAGCGCCGACAACAACAAGCTGGCCAGGCACAGTCTCAACGATGAGTCCAAGAAGAAGACAGATTCGCCCGCCCCGACGGCCGCACACTGTCCGCACAAGCGCAAGTATCTGCGTCGCAAGGGCAGCTCCGGCTTTGACTATATACGCAAGAAGAAGCGACCCACGCATCACCAGAACAACACCAGCACGAGCACCGCCATCACAAATGCATCCAATGCCACAGCCGGGGAGCAAGCGACGCCCAGCCTGGGCGCCTCCTTCGCGGCAATGGACGCGGCGGAGTCGGCAGCGGCGGCAGCAGCTGATGAACGTCTCGATGACACGGACAGCACCATAGCGGGCAGCACCTCCCATTTGCCGATCAAGATCAAAACCGAAATGGACGTATACCGGGAGATACAGAAATGGGTGCTCAACAAGGGCGTCGGCCAGAGCACCATGCACAAGGCGGCGCGTCAGGGACTCATTGATGTGGTTGTCTATTGCCTCGATCGCATGGGCATGAATCCGGATCTGAAGGACAATGCCGGCTATACGCCGCTGCACGAGGCCTGCACCCAGGGTTGGCTGGAGATTGCCCGGATTCTGTTGCAGTTCGGTGCCAATCACTCGGAAGCCGCCCAATCGGGCATTCGACCACTGCACGGCGCCATCGAGAATGACCACGAGGAGGTGGTACGTCTATTGTTATCCTATGGCGCTGATCCGTTGCTGGCAACGTACTCAGGTAAGAATAGGGCAATGACTAACTAGAAACTCTCTGATCTTTGCTGAAAGATAAGCGCGGTTTTACTTCTCTTCCGATGTGTTCTCTTATTTGTTTTCTATGCTTATTTGTCTCTCTTGCGATGGAGCTTTATTTACCTTTCCCTTCCAGTGGGTCACTCTTCAATAAAGCTACAGAGCTCTTATATGTTAATCTCGCTCGCTTTGACAATCCAATCTACCTCTCTTTTACAAAACAATAGAGCTCTTGCTATATATGTAATTTGCTTATCTTTCTCTTTCAATCTACCTCCCTTTACTACAGCTACAGAGCTCTTATCTTTTATTGTATTACCTTTAGCTTCAGTCTTCCCTTATGTATTACCTTTATCTTCCAATCCCTTCCTCTTTTTAACAAAGCGATAGAGCTCCTTTATGTTATTGCATTACCTTTCTCTTCCAATCTGTTTTTCTTTAATGAAGCTACAGATCTGTTATGTTATTTGATAATCTTTCTCTTTCAATCTACCTCTCTTAAATAGAGCTACAGAGTTCATATATATTACCTTTCGCTTGAAATCTTCCCTTCTGTATTACCTGTCCTACACTTCTTTTCCAATCTGGCCCTCTCTTCACTTGCCCAAGAAATAACGATTTGATCCAACACGCTCTCTTTTTGCAGGTCAAACCCCACTCATGTTAGCTTCAAGCAAATTGATGTGCGGCATCTTGAGCTCTCACCTCAGCGATGCACAAAGTGCGGCCGCTGACATAAAACCAATGCGATTTCCGGGACCCTGGCAGATATTTGGTAAATACACCATTTCAATACACTATGCAAAGATCAATTAAATATCGTTCTTTTACGGTTACAGATAAGAAGGAAAACGGTTTTGATATATTCGATAATGTACCGAATACAGCATGTGATATGAGCAGAGCTCAACCTAGAGGAAGGAGAAGGCAAGAACGCGGACCTGACGACAACGAGCATCCAGCAAAGCCCAAAACCCACAGCACCAACAACAACAACAACCACAACAACAACAATAATATGAACGGACTAGCAGGGGAAGGTGGTGAGGAAAGTAAGGAAACAGTTCAACAAAATGGGGAGATAAGCGCAAAGACTGCAACAAAACTTATAACAACAACAACAACAACAGCAACAACAATAGCAACAGCAACAAAAACGGAAACAACAACGACAGCGGTGAAAATGGAGCCTGGTGCGGGCTTTGAGGATACAAATAACAACAAAAACAATGATATTAACGTTGAGCAAAATGTAACGAATGTTGTGAATGGCAAGAATGAGGTTAAACGGGAACCACAAGATGAGGACGAGAATTTGAATATGAATGTGAATGTGAAGCATAACGAGTTAAATCAACACAATGATCGCATTGATAACGATAATGATAATGATAATGATAATGATGATGACGACGACGAGGAGACGTTGGCGGACGAATTGAACGGTGATATTTTTAAATTTGAAGAGGCGGATGTGCCCTTGCCACCACTGTACTTGCTCAAAGACGAGGGCAGTGATAAATGGGTACTCTTAAATGATTTGTGCAATTTACTTAAGGTTAAATCAAAGGATACGCTGCTTAACAAGGTAAGCTGCCCATCAATTCAAATTCAAATCAAATCCATTTAATATATGATTATATCTCTACACAGATCTGTCCGAATGGCCAGGCCCTGGCCAGCACACAGAAGCAGCTCCTGAGGGAGTTCAAAATTGATGACTTCCTGGAGCAGGCGACCTGCCTGCAGCTGCTGTGCGCCGGCGAGAAGCTGAACATGTTCAGCTCCTCGAAGGTTGTGCTCATCAGATACAACGACAGCGTCAAGAATTTGTTGGGCGTTAAAACAATTTTAATGAAATTTTAGAACGAAAACGTCGTGAATTTTAAGGCATTAGATAATACATTATAATGCACTAACTATAAGAGTGTGTGTATGTATATACATATATATATATATAAATAATACTAATAGTATAGAATTTATATATATATATATTTTAGCCGATAATTTTAGTGGTCAGTTTTACGTCTTTGTCTTTGGAAGACAGTCTTTTATAAAAACAATTAGAACTAAGTGCAAAGTGATACAAAGGTGCTATACCCACACATTCAAAAAAGGACAGAATATTATAAAAAAGATGAAGGATAAACAAGAAAAGAGAAATAAGCAACGCAAATCGGTCGATGCCAAGTTTTGGTAGCCGGAGGAGAGCACCCGATAAATCAGCTAATCGAAATCTAATATACCTAGGCCTAATTGTGTAATGTAATCTATGGTTTTTAACGAAACAAGCTAGCAAAAAAAAGAAAACAAAACAAAATAATTTAGCTATTAATTAATGAAAATATAAAATAATAGTCTTAAGTAAAGCAACAAAGGTGTATTTATGTATTATGTATTTTTAAATGAAATTATTACACATAACAAACAAAATTACATATGAATATATACATAAATATATATATATATATATATATGTATATATTTATGTATATATTCATATTGATAAAACACTCCAGTGTGCATATGCTTACAAATATGTTATTTATATCTATCATAAATGAATTTTGCATATAGATTTGTAACTTTTTGATGTAATATTGAAGCTACAATAAGATTATATTCGACTAAAAGATAGCTAAAAATACTTTTTGGCAATTTATATAACTATAAATATATATATATATATATATAGATATATATGTGTATATAATTGTAAGTGTATGTATTGTAAATGAGAAACGGCAACAATGTTCAATGATTATATTTATAAAACCGAAACGTAATTTGTAATAACAAAAATAAACGGAAATGCAAACTATTTTCTTATCAATAAAATATTTAAAATTTTCGTGTTTCGAAGATCGTAAATCAAATCCTTTAAACTTATTATTACAAAGTGTTTTCACCAAGTCAAGTAAATGTTTTTTGCATTAATATAAACGAATCTAACTCTATAAATAAAATTCGCACAAAGTATTTGAAGTTTGCACAAAAAAATCCGTTTAAGCAGATGTTTTTCCATAAGAAAAAAATCTGATTTCGAAAGATAATAACTGCAGGGTATACAGCGTATTTAATCTTTTTGCTTTCTATTTTACTAAAAAACTAATCTACCCAGCGCGATATAATTCAAAAGTGCCCGTAAAACTTGAAACCGTTAAAGAAACGCTCTCTTAGATGGCGCTTATTACCAACTCAAAATTATCCCGATAGCTGGCGTTTTGTGGAAAAAAGCTACTAAGCGCTTACACACAGTTGCTTTGATGTGCAAAATTGCTTTAAGCTCAAAGCTTCTGGCGCTGCTTGCCATATGATTGCCGTCCTTGTTCTTCAAATGCGCGTTTAAAGGCCAAGAATACTGTCGCTGCTGCTGCCTGCCTTTTACACGTCCTTGGCCCCGCGCCGCACTCGATCTGTCTATCTATCTATGTGTGTGTGTGTGTTTTGCGTGCTTGCGAGTGTGTGTGTGTATGCGTGTGTGCTTTCCTCTTCTTCTACCTACGCCAACAACTTTGCTACTCTTACTGTGTTCCCGTTTGTGTTGGCCTACAGACCTAATTTTTGCGTGTGTTGTGTGCTGTGCATAGTTTTCCCGAAAAAATCGGAATAAACAAATAGAAAGAAAGTAAAAGCAACTATATTCAAATAGCGTGGCGTGTGTCGGCGGCAGGGAAAGTGAAGTTTAAATCCAAACGGTGTGAGTGTGAGCATTACGATTTCGAGAACAGCAATAACAACAAAAGCCACTAAAAACTTAAAAGCAAGATGAAAATGTGTATTTATATGCGTGAGCAGCAGCAGCAGTAGTCGCAGCCACAGCTAAAGCAAGTTCCAATAACGGTAGTGCAAGTTTTGTAAAATTATCACATACCGAAATATGTATGCACACGTTTACGTACTATATGTATGCACATATGTACATATTTTGTTCTGTCATAGAATTGGAGCAGAGCAGCTAAAACAACAACAAAATTAGTAGAGCGCCCCCTGCCAGCCAGCCACAGCAACAGCAACAACAAGTAAATGGACGTAATTGTGTGTGTATAAGTGAATATACATAAGTGCGCGTTGTTCTCATGTGTTCGTTCGTGTGTAATAGGGAATTGCAATTTGTTGTTTTTGTAGGAAGAGCTTTTCGCTTGTTGCGCGTGCTCGTCTTTCTCGTCGTCGTTGTGCAAGAAGTTTTCGTCGTCTGGCTCGGCATAATTGCAATAAATTTGCTGTTTCTGATACATAGAAGGAAGCAGCAAACGCCGACGCCACCGTTGCCGCCATGCAAAAACAAATTCCATGTGCGAAAGACAACACTAAAAGCGAATAGCGAATAGGCAAAGCGAAAACGAAAAAAAAGAAAGAAATAGCAAGAGAATTGGCGCAGCGCAAATAATAAGAACATACACTAGCGACGGCAGCAGCAACAACAACAGCAATAATAATAATAAGAGTGAGCGCGCAACTGTGTGCGTGAGTGCTGCGAAAAAAGCAAAATAAAATAAAATAAAAAATATGCTGAAAAAGCTTTCGACGACGACTTCGCAGCTGCTGCTGGCGCAGGCGGAAACTGCATCAGTGCTGATCGTAGCGGGAACAGGGCTGCAGGGGCAACATGAATCACGATAGTTCTTCTTCTTTGTGCGAATAACCGTGTGAAGTGTACAAACAAATAGAGAAGGCGAAACGGGACGACAACAACAGCAACAGCAACAACAGCATAATAGCACTTTTGCTTTCGGTCCCAACTGGTTTTAAGAACGACAAAAAGAAAAAGCACACCAAATCGAGCGCCCCAAGAGCCGCCGGAGTAGCAGCGCGTCTTTGTTGTGATCGCTGTCGGTGTAGCGGCGCATGCGCTACAGCGTCGCTGTCGCTGTCAACGTCAGAGCAGCCGCAGCAGCAGCAGCTGCTGTTGCTATTTTATTTAGCATGAAAGGTAAGTTTTTGCTTCATCTTTCTGTGCTCTGGCACGCCCCTTACACTGTCCGCCCCTGTCAACTGTCCCGGATCTTTTGTCTAGTTGGGCCGAGCTTTTTCGGTTTGCAACTTCGAAGGGAGAGAGGCAAGGGTTAGGTTGAATGTAGCTAATTAAGTTCTGGGGAAGTTACTTGAGGGCCTTCCAGTTGGAATTGCCAATAAGCTGTACGAAGCGGAAGAAACAACAGCAAATTTGTAAAGATTAATGCTGATTGGATTTAGCGAGTGGTGCAAAAGGCATGACTGCAAGCTGAGATTCTAATTGGAGTAAATTTAACTGGAACTAAGCAGCCAATTGCCTTCACAAATTTGACTCTTTTACCGTAGTTAGGCATTAAAGGGGCGAAAAGAGTAATTGATAGGTAACTATGTAGACTATACCTATGTTCAGCTAAAAATGAATTCTGAAATCAGAAAAGGTAGACTTATAGTAAAACCGAGTAATTATCCTATATTTTGTAATATTCCGAATCTACCATCTATGTATATTTATGCACCAATTTATAACTAGAGCTTTCAAAGCTATGTTTACTCTGTTAGTGCCTTAAAGCTTTTTGAAGTTGTGGGTATATGACAACTTGACCTTGACCTACATTCTCTTTTGCTTGACTAACTTTCATAGAACAACATTGGCCTGCGTTTATATTTAGCTTCATATCCTGTTGAGCTTTTTCCCACCGGGCACATAAATTTTTCTTTTTTTTTTTTTTGCTGTTAATACGTTTTACACATTGCTAACTTTGTTGTTATTTGCTTGACCTTTTTGCAGCTGGAAGACAATTTCTAAGTAATTGCAACTACTAAAGCTACCTGCCAAACTGCAACAACAATTGAAGCATCACTAATTACTGTAAACAAAGAAAACAACAAGTCAAAGTACATCACAATACTACACAACGTATTAAACATGGATACCTTTAATGTACCTTTGCTGGCCGAGAGCAGCAGCAGCAGCATTGCCAACTATGCGGCCAGCAACAACAACGATAGCAACAATCATCATCATCATCAGCATCACCAGCACCTGCAACAGCAACAACAGCAACAACAACAACAACAACAACAACAGCAGCAGCATCAGCAGCCAGTGTTGCCACATCATCATAAGGATCAGATGCTCGCCGCGGGCAGCACTCCGATGTTGCCATTTATTAACTATGCCCAGCTGCAAAAGGACGCGCTGCCCAATTCCAATTCGAATCCGCCCGTTGAGAACTTTAGCTCATTGCAGGCCATCGACAACAGCCAATTGGATGGCGCCGTCTCCTTGAGCGGACTTTGCGAGCGCATCTTTGCCAGTCCCAATCCGCACAGTAATAGCAATCACAACAACAACAACAACAATGTGGATGGTAAAGCGTCAGCGCCATCTAGCGGCGGCAACGGGCCACTTATACTAGAATCCGTCTCCATGTCATCATTTGCCAATATACTGTTCAACAACAATCGCAGCAACAACAACAACCACAGCAACCAGACCACGGCCAGCGTCGAGACACTCAACAGCATCGATCCGCTGCTGCTGCAGAAGACCAACTCGGTCGAATATCATCAGCTGAAGCCGCTGGAGAACGGAGCCGGCGGCGGCGCCACGGCGGCGGTGGTGAGCACATCCGGTTTCCTAAGCTCCACAACGGCCCAACTGCTGGACTTCGAGGTGGTGCCCACGAGCAGCGACAAGGATGCGGCTGTTGCTGCCAACAACGGATTGGCTGACACAACAACTGCAACTGCAACAGCAACAACAGTTGCAACAGGAACAGCTGCAACATCAACTAGCACTGCCAATCGAAGATCGCTGCACAGCATCGAGGAGCTGGCGGCTAGTTCCTGTGCTGCCGCCAAAACCAGCAACAATACAACACAACAACAACAACAGCAGCAGCAGCAACAACAGCAGCAACATCTTCAACAACAACAACAACATCAGACGGGCAATCTCAGCGGATCCAATATAAGCTCCGAGGATGAGTCCATGTCGGAGGATGAATTTGGGCTAGAGATTGACGATCAAGGGGGTAAGTAGGCACATCTTTTACCCAATTTGATTAGTTCCGCATAAGTCTTAGGATGTTGGCAATATTCTGTTGCGTGTGCAACATACAACATTCTAGCTGAAAGTGCAACATTCAAAATATTTTATCAATCAAATCAAATTAAAACAAATAAATACATCAAAACAGAAGAGAACGTGGAATAATCAAGCAAAACAACAACAAATCCGGGGAAAACCCAAATAAAAAATACCAATACAGTTCAACATATTTATTCATAAAATCGTTAAAATAAAATAAAATTACTAATACAAAGAGTATTTTTCAAAATAATAAATAATACCAAATGAAATCAAAATGAAAAACGAAATATAATTACACAAATATCCAATTATAATTCATGAAACATAACCAAATTGAAGTAACTTTTAAAAAAATCCAAATTCTTTTTAGAATTATCACATCAATAATACTCACCGAAGAATAAATACCCTTGTAGAAATTTCCTTTTTTTAAGAGTTGTACGAATAGTGCAACTCGAAAATCGAAACTTGAAAACAGAATATTTTCCCATATAAAATCCCTCTATTCCACCGATCTTTCTTATGGCAGCTTTATTTTATACCCTCTACTAGGGTATGAAAACCAGAAAGTAAGAATATCTATGGTAGTTATATGATATAGTTCTCCGATGTTGATAAGATTTTGCATATATGTAGGGAACATGGTAAAACTTCTAAATGGCGAGTTTGGTCAAGATATCTTGTTAAACAAAAAAGATATTCGTAAAAATAAACTATTCTTCGACCGATCATTCCTATAACAGCTATATGATATAATGGTTCGGATGATTCCGATTTATGTACTGCCTCCAACAGCAAGACGAAAGTTTTTAAACTGAGAGACTAGTTTGCATACAAACAAACAAACGAATAGACAGACGGGCATGCATCAACCCAGCTGTTGATGCAGATCTAGAATATATATAATTTATGGGGTCGGAGATGTCGCCTAGGCATTACACATTTCATGACAAAATCAAGAAACACATCATCTCAGTTACTTTGAATGCTAGCTTTCATGATGTTCGAGTAATGCCTATAAACCCACGTCTCAAAATCGATATTTATCGGTCGGGAGGAGTTATAGACAAAATTAAGGAGAACAACTTGGTTTTCGCAAGGTGCATATGTTAATATATTTCAAATTTGAAGAGTAGTTTTTGTTTATATATATCCATAGACGTATATAGCTAGATCAGCTCAACTTATCGGCCTGATTAATAATATATAGATGGAGTTGAAGATGCGTTTTTTTCAAGTTTCAATCGCGCTGTAATTTCTCAGTGTTTAAATATAATGCACAAATGAAAATCGATATTTATCGAGACTGCATATAGAACAGCGAACAGGGTATCGCCTAGTCGATAATTTAATTAATTTATTGCTCTTGTCTCGAATGGTGCCGCTGCGTCAGCAAACGCACGCACTTGCGAGTTGCAAGTACAACGTTAGTTATTGTTGCTGCTGCTTGCGGCTGACATTCAGCAATGTCAGGCGTCGCGTCGCCCACTTTTGCGACCTTCAATGCTGCATGTTGTGTGTGAGTGTGTGCGTGTGTGTGTGCATACTAACAAGCATGTGCATTGGAATACCCACAAGTGCAGGGGCGTCGCTGCAATCCTGAGCGTGTAGCTAAAATTGGAGCAAGGTCGCCATGCGTTAGAATTTGGGTCAAGCGCACGTCGCGCATTAATACCCCTTAAAAATTGATGAAAAGTGCATTAACGACTATCAGTCATGATTCACTTTAAGACCTAATTCATTTAAGGCTCTCGAGTACAAGTTTCTCTCACAAAATACACAAACTCTTGCCTACGAATCGTACCACATAGCCTTGCATATATATTTACAGGGTGTCTTCTAGTCAGGCCTGTTCGAGTAGCGAGCACTTTTGTGTTCTTTTTTTGTTGTTGTGCTGTTTTGTAAAATGCATTAGAGATTGGGCACAAGGATGCGAACGCACACACGCACAGGCAACGTACACACATATGTATGTATACAGTGAAATTGCATAGAAATTGACGGTCACATTTGAATGTGTGCGTGTGTGTGTGTGCATGTCAGTGTGTGTGTGCATCAGCCGCGTCAAGCGAAACCCGTCAGCCGCATCAAACGTTTGGCGCGTGTGTGCAGTATGCACGCTCTCTCCCTCTCTCTCTCTCTCTCTCGCTCGCTCTTGCTCTTGCTCTTGTTCCCCTCCTCTGCTTCTGGCTCTGCCTCTGTCGCTGTCGCTGTCTCTGTCTCTGTTGGTCTGTCCATGCTTTGCACTCTCGAGCTTTATGTTCTGCCTCAGTTGCTTTAACGCCGCGTCGCCGCCCACTGCAACGCCGGCTGACATTGACACAGATAATTGCAATGTTTGCGACGCCGAAGTCGACGCTGACTGAGGCGTTCGATAACCGCGCTGCGTCTATTGCTTACCTCAAAGGATTTAAATGGGTCAAAGTCAGCCGCTTGTTGCTGCTGCTGCTGCTGCCTCTGCCGCTGCTGCCTCTGCTGCACTTTGGAAATAGCTAACAAGGTCGCCGACGACGCAAATTGGGGCATGACATTGCAGGGGATACCGCATAGTTGTTGTTGTTGCAGTTGTTTCTGTTGTTGCTGTTGTTGTTCTCCTCTGTGTTGTAATTCATTACAAGGTTCTATGTCGAATGTTGCGTCTGAAGCGGCGCGACAGAGACTTTGTCAAGGACAACGTTGCATGTCCTTGCCGCTGCCTTATTTGCTGTTGTTGCATACACTATTTGGGGCAAGGTCGAACTATGCAAATTGTGGCTGCAACTTTGTGTGATTTAAGTTTGCCACGTGGCTACAGCCTTAAACTCTATGAATGCAAATGCCACAAAACGGCTTTAAGATACCGAAAGCTGAGCTGTTTAAGGATTGTTTAAACGAGAGTTCTAGAACTCGTCTCTCGTAACACCCCATTATTTATGTGGTCGATTAAATAAGTATTTTATGCCACATTAAAGTAATTGGCCAATTTGGAGTCCCCCAGCTTAGCCATATCCTCCAGAATGGTCATTTCTATAAATCTTTTCTATATTATCTATTCTATAACTAATCTGTTTTAGGATTATTTAAAGGAGAGTTCTAGAACTCGTTCCTCGTAATACCAAGTAATTGGCCTACAATTTGGGGTCCCCCAGCCATATTTTTCAGAATGGTTATTTCTTTAAATTTTTTTCTATATTATCTATTCTATAACTAATCTGTTTTAGGATTATTTAAACGAGAGTTCTAGAATTCGTTCCTCGTAATACCCAATTATTCGTAATACCAATTAAATATGTATTTTATTCCACATTAAAGTAATTGGCCAACAAATTGGAGTCCCCCAGGAGAGTTCTAGAACTCGTTCCTCGTAATACCCAATTATTCATATGGCTGATTAAATATGTATTTTATTCCACATTAAAGTAATTGGCCAACAAATTGGAGTCCCCAAGCTTAGCCATATCCTCCGGAAGGGTTATGATAATGGTCTATTCT
Source organism: Drosophila borealis (assembly GCA_035045885.1). Taxonomy (NCBI): domain Eukaryota; kingdom Metazoa; phylum Arthropoda; class Insecta; order Diptera; family Drosophilidae; genus Drosophila; species Drosophila borealis. The sequence continues at coordinate 963,314 of JAWNOR010000202.1, read as the reverse complement.
ATATACATATATTCTATTCTATAACTAATCTGTTTTAGGATTATTTAAAGGAGAGTTCTAGAACTCGTTCCTCGTTATACCCAATTATTCATATGGTCGATTAAATATGTATTTTATTCCACATTAAAGTAATTGGCCAACAAATTGGAGTCCCCCAACTAAGTCATATCCTCCAGAAGGGTCATTCACACTGATTGTATTGTGGAGTATTCTCTTGTAGTCGGCGTTCAATTTCAAACCTCAAATGTAAACCGCAAATTGTAATTGAAATACAGTTGGCGTTAGTCAAGCGATCAGAAATATTGTAAATACCATCAAGGATGCAACATTGAAAAGTTTATTTAGTATACATATTTATTAAATGCTATTGTGCAATGTTAATTATTCAGAGTTCAGATAATGTTTCAAGGTGCAACGCCATTAAAGTCGTTCAATCGGAACAAAATAAAAAAATTAAAAGAAAAATAAAACAATAATAAAAGCATTTAGCGAACCTGCATTTTATTGGCTTGCAAAGTATAAAGTGTTTGGCAAATTGTTTAATTAATTCTGCCCAATTGAATTTAAAATTTAATTAGGTGCAAAGAGTGCTCTAGTCGCATAGAAGATACCTTGGTCTAAATTGACCCAATATAAAATAGTTCCCAAGAAAACTATGTGATAAACTTTGACCCAAGTATTGCTAAGATATGGATCCAGCTGGAGTACACTTAGTATGGCTTTTAAAAGGTGGCAATAAGTAATGTATAGTAGGCACTTAATTGGATCAAAAATATTATCTGGGGCTTTGGTTTTGTGTATACAGAAACAGCCTTTTGCAATAATTTTTGTTAGTCTTAAACGATATGGCATCAGAGTTTATTTGCTTCAGGATCCTCGTTATAAAGTGTCCATATCCGTGGCCAGGAAGGAATACCTGTGACTATCCAGCTTTTCTACCACCTCTCGAAATTTATTCATTTCAGTTAGAAAATATTAAGTACTTAATAAAGTTTTACTTGCTAATGCTCTTTTAATACTTTGCCACAGCATTTGTGAACTCAAACCCATTGAAAATTATTAAAAATGGTTAAAATTGTAAAATTGTGTATGCTATTGAAAGAGGGAAGCATCTCCGATCCCGTAAAATACATATAAATTTATATGTATATTCTTAGTCAGGACTTGGACATTACATACATATATATAGATACTGTATATAATAACTAAGTCGTTTAAAACATCGAAAGCTAGCGAAAACAGATATATATAGTCTCCAAACGTAGGATGAGTTAAGCATGTGACTTTATGTATCGTATAATATACGCAGATTTAATATATATCTCTCCTATTTTCTTCTTGCGCTGTGGTACATAAACACAGTTGGGCGACATATTTCGTACGAATCGGACTCTGACTACCGAAGATATGCATATGCATATGTATATTTAGATTGCATTTCCCATAGAGTATGGGCTGGGAAAGAAGAAGCACACGTAAAGTGCGCAGTTTGTGGCGCGTGTCTTTGCGTTTATATATATGTGTGTGTGTATATATATATATATATTTGTATATTTGTATATATATCTATAAAAGAAGCTGCTAATGCTTGTTACAAACAGCCCAGGTCGGCGCTAGGTTTAGGGTATCTGTTAGTCGCGCACACCCGACAAGGGTTCTCTTAGTGGCTTTTGCTTGTTATGGGCAATTTCTGTCGGTAGAGGGCGCTCATTAGCTATTGAGCGTAGAGTTATCGATATCGATAACTAAGGATAGCGTCAGCTAATCGCAATCTCGATGACGTGTCGTAAAACTGCATCGATTAAGACAACAACTAATTTAAGCAAATCAAACTATGTTTATTAATAAACTAGTCATTCTCGATTACTAAAATGTTGTGCTTGCATTTATCGATATCGATATAAACTTTACCATCGATCTTATCGCCCGCTCATCGATTAAAATAATAATAAATAAAAATTAATTCAGCTAATTCAACTTTGTATATTTACTAATAAACTAGTAAATCAGGATTACTAAATTATGTGCTCATGCAATATTCATTGCTTTTTCTAAATTTATCAACTGTCCATATTAAAGCTAGAACTTGGTAAATGTGCATACTTGTAAAAGGAATATTCTTATTATTATATTAAGATTAGATAGTAGCAGATTGGAATGCAGAGTTCTTCCAACGATTAATCCTGAAATGTTGGAAATATAGATAGAAATTTAAGGATTAAGCTTTTCTGGTGAGTTCGTCTAAAGATCAGTGCAGAAATTTGAAAAATTGTTAATAAATTTAAAGGTTAGCCCATTTTAGCCTTTAACTATACGATCGAGTATTATAAAACGGTCTTAGTTGTTTGTTTTTATTTATTTTCATATTCATATTTTAATCTGTTTTATTTGGAATATGCAATTTCTCAAAACAGATTTGAATGCGGGTAATCAAATTTAAATTGTATTCAGTTATTGTTGCAGTCTATCTCCTCCCCCTCTCTCTCGCTCTCTCGTTCCCTCTCTCTCTCTCACTGTCTGTCCGTTTGTCTTGTTGTTGCTGTTGACGATTTTCTCGCATTGCATTGGCCATTTTGTTGTTGACCTTAACTCAAAAATAGAAAAACTGCCATTGAGAGTTTGGCTGAGTGGCTGCCGTCTCGATGCGCCGACTTGGCGGCTGGGCGAGGGGTAAACGGGGTGCTGCGGGGTACTGCATTGCTGTAGCGGTCTGTATGGAAAAGTGTGCTAATGGGTCGCCAGTTGACCCTGTGCCAGATTTCAAATGACGACGACGTCAACGACGGGAACGGAGGCACGGGGGCTGGGAACGAGAACGGCTACGGCGAAGGGGAAGTTGGGGGCGTCAACTGTGCAGCATGCAGTAACTGTGCATGGCAATTGCGATATGACCACCCACCAGGGTGGTGAGGGTGAGTTTCTGTGCAGCCATCGAGCGAGCGAGAGAGCGAGAAAGAGAGCAGAGTGTGAGCTTGCATTGCATTGATTTTCCTTTTGTTTTTCTTAGCAGAAAAAGCGCATTGTATTGTCGTTGAGCTCTCTTCTGCCTGCACCCAGTCTCTCTCTCCCTCTCGCTCTCTCTCTCTCTCTTTCTCGCTCTCTTTTACGTTGTAGTACTTGGTGAAGAGTGTGGGAAAATGGCGGCCTGCACCCTGACCTAGTTATATTCGCATGCGTTATATTTCTAGAATTTGTTTACCCTTGCAGCTGGTATAATATTTTCGACACGAAATGTATAATCCATTGATGATGGCATTTCACAAATTAGATGCATATTATTTATTGCTGGCATCAACAAAAATATTAAAGACCCAAACAAGACGTGGAAGAAGGTGCGCAACAAATTTGTAAAACAAATAATCGGATTTCTTAAAGCAGCTCACTTCTAGCAATATTTATTTAATTTCTTGTCTCAGTCTTTAACAGTCAAAGCGTATACAGATTGGGAATTTTAACACAATGCGAATTGCTTATAAACAATTTGGGACCTGATAAAAGACAGCAGTTATTTGGGGAAATTGTAAAGCAATCTCCAACTATTAAGATTGGGTTTTATTTTTTAACGAGAGAAGGAAGATAGGCTTCCTTCCATAAAGTATCAGCATTATTAGCCGAGTCGATCCAGGCTTGTCTGTCTGTCTGTTCGTATGTATGAACGCTTCAATCTCAAGACCTACAAATGCTAGGAAGTTGATATTTCGAACTTAGGTCCTTTCCAAGCAATCGATAAGCAATCCTCCTAGTGTCCGCGAGGTTCTAGTTTGTTTCCTTTAATCGATAACTCTATAACCATGCAATCAGTAAAAATCAATAACGAAATATGTTTTTTGAGCAAATCTCTTTAGGTTTTAAAGACTAGAGTTAACAAATTGCACATGTTGATAGATCAAGTATCTTTAATTTTACTCTTATATGTGCCCTAACTTTCTGATATTGCATGTATTTTGTATACATTACATACATTTTAGTTTATAGAATGCATGTATTTGTGTATGTAAGCATGTACATATATGGCCTCTAACTGCGTTGTAACATATTTTTGCGCCTTTTAGTCGATGCTGCTATATGTTTGGCTCTTATCTTTGGTTATCGCTGTGTATACGTAATGTACAATTTGTAAATTGTATATTGCGTATACGCCGCGTGTTGCTGATAACTCTTAATAGATGGCAAATACTAACAATTCCCTATTAGTTAGTACAAAACCTGCCAAGGCTGTAAATGTATTTTAAGCCAACGAATCGGTTTGAAACTGGAATTGAAAAGATTCTATATTTAGCATGAACCAAAACATAAATTGGATAAGTTGCCTGAGGAACAGTAGAAACATATTTTGATATACTTGTAGAGGGTGTTATGACTGTCATGATTTGTTAACATTTTCCAAATTATTATTCAAAGAAGGTTTTTCCTTTTCTGTATTTGCATATGCTTCTATGTATATATATGTGCGTGCAAGCGTGTAGCGCATTCAGCAGTCAGCAAAGTCGGTTCGCAATTTGCGCGCCATTCACAGCCACAGAAACGATTGTAGTTCATTTTTTTAAACTGGAAAAAAAAGTTAAAATACACACACACGCGCGCAGGCAATGCACGCACACACATGCCGATACACATAATACGTACAGTCGATACGTAAACACGAGCAGAGCTTTTCGGTGAGCTTTTGACACTGCATGTGGCTGTATGTGTGCCTGTGTGTGCCTGGTCGGTCTCAATGGGTGCGTGTGCTTCTGTTTGTGTTTAGGCTTTGGGTCTGTGCGCTCTAGTTGTGTGTGTGCGTGTGCGCGCGCGTGTGTGTGTGTGTGTGTGCTGCAATGCAGAATAAAAACTGCAGCGATCTTCAGTCAAAGCACACAACAACGAACGCAATAGAGATAGCAAAAACTGATACAGATATAAACAGCTTAAAAGCTATATTTACACATGCCGTAACACAGACACACACATGCACACACATACATACATACACATGTGTACCACTATTATACTATAGCCTATGCATTCCAGTGCAAACACGTGAGCGAGCTTTGCCGGCGGAAAGCTCAGCGCAGCTAAGGTAAAATGGGCCGACACCGACTGAACGCAATGTGCCTCGGCAAGCGAAATCAATAGTTGGGAACAGAACACAAAAGGGGGGTTGGGGTGGGGTTGGGGGTCGAGCTCCAATAATTGCCACACTATCAAAAATATGTTCAAATATGCAATATCAACAGCAATATTAAATAATTACTACTGTGACGTAAAATCAATATATTCTGATACAATTGCGGAGGGTATTAAAAAAGTGAGCATCATTTGTAATTGAAATATGTTTAGTTAGGTAAATGTTTACATATATAATTAAATAATATTTAGTTAGTAAATGTTTAGAATGTATTTATTTAATAGTTGACAGAAATGTCGATGAGATCTTACGTCCATCTATCTGTTTATTTTGCCAGTCTATTTCCACGTGTCGATCTCAGAGAGTATACGAACTAGGTACATCAAATATGAAATGTATTTTGTTGTTCGACAAGCTTACACAGGTATATATTGTTTATAAATTTAGCTCTTATCGTATCTGAGATCAGACCCAATCATACGCAGAGACAGACAGATGTCGCTTGTTCTTCTCATTATGAATAAATATAATTGTTTGTATGTTAATTCGTTTCGAGGCAGATTTCAAAGTCCTTAAGAGCTACAGACCTCTAATTTGCCCACTTATTAACAGATCTATTTTAATTGGCATCTTTCCTCTCTCGAACTTTTTGAATATGAATGAATGATTACAGAATGAATAATTACATACGTCTGTATAAATGCATGTTGTAAGATACAAAGTAACTTGTAAAATAATCGATAAAAACAATTTATGGCAGGTTTGCTTGAATCTTTATAAACTTGACCTAAATCGACAAATTTGACAAACGAAACTATGCATGAAGCCAAAGTAGTTAGTAAATTAGTACTCAGGTTTTCATACAAATTGTTTTTCTTCAAATTTTTTATTCTTTATTATTCTTTTTAAAATGTTATACATATATATTTTTTACAATCACATATCCTCGATTCTTCCCTTTAAAGCTCCCTTCATATAGTTAAGTGGACTTTCTTCAAATGTTTTTGCCGCTTTTAAATTTAGCTAAACTCTAAATTTGGTTTATATGTATATTGTGTAAAATTCGCTTCAGCAAAAGTATTTTGGCCACGCCCAAATAATAACGTTACATCGATATTTTCAAAATCACACTCGTATATTTCCTTTTTGTTTTTAGTCCGCGAACAGAGTATTGCGCAGTCGGTCTTGCCTCCTAAAATTGGTAATCTATTCAAATATGTTGAATATTTCAGTTAATTTAACATAAAATGGTTTACCAGACAAAAAATTATAATACCTCGTCCCCAACTCATCAGACAAAGTGAAGGCTGAGAGAAGCAGAGGCACGGGTTAATCCATTTAAGATCCCTTTTTTTATGTAACTATACATGCAGGGTATCTGCATGTCGGGCACTCTGCTTGGCTGTCTGCGGCTCGGCGGCGCCGAGCTGTTGCCGCTGATAGTCGTCGCAGCGTATTGAAATACGCGTGCGCTTTTGATAGATGACCTACTTTGCCATTTGCATGGCCTACTGCACTTGGCCAAGTTTTTGTCTCGCTCTCGCACCTGGCTGGCGGCCGCGGAGCGAGCGCAAGGCAGGTCAGCAATAATAATAAAGCAAATAAAAAACAAGCATAACAATTTTAAGACGTTTCGTTTTGTTTGCCACTTGATAAGCGATGTCAAAAAATAAAAAACAAAAAACCAACAAAAAAATATTACTCATACGCCGCGTTGTGCTGTGCGCCGAGTTGTGATACTCTGAAACGAATTATTTGCACAATATGTAATTAGTTGGAATATTTAGATCATGGCAGCCATTAAAACATTGTAATAACAATTGCTGTAAAAAAACACACACACAAGCACACACACACACGCACACACACTTTTCAAATAACTCCCATATTTAACTGCAAAGGGCTTAATTTGAATAGGAAATCCCAGGCCGAATTATGTTGATTCTTATTGGCTGATTATTATACATATATGTATGTATGTACGCATATGTATTCCTGATCCGCATCATTAGCCGATTAGTCGATGTAATTATGCACACTTCTGCCCTTTAACTGTGGGTTTGCATATGTCGAGATGTGTTTTTATGGAATTGGAGATGAATTCCTTTTGGATTTATCAGCGTCTGAATACAATATTGTATAGCCTGAATCATATTGTCTTGTATAATTGGAACAATCGAACAATGAATTAACAACTTTTTTAGCACATTCGGGTGCTGCCTCTTAAACTTGCGTTAACTAAGTGCACTTGTCTGAGTTGTCGTAATATAGATAGTATATCCATATATAAAATATAGATAGTATATATATTTATATAATATAGATATAGATAGATTTATTACATAGATTTAAAATTGTAAGAATATGTAATATGTATATGTGTGTATTTTTTTGGGATGCTTTTCCCGTTTTCTTTGCTACATCTTAACTTCTTGCTCTTAAATTAGGAATATTCATTGATTTGATAGAAGTTTGAACCTTCTAGAGATCTAACAAAGCAGAGAGCATTAAATAACAGTTGTCAAACATATGAAATATCCCAATTTTCAAAACAAATTCGATGTTCATTTTATAATTTGATGGCATTGGGGTATATCCCTTTCAACACGTCACACTTTTAACTAACTTATAATATACTCTGTAATTGTGTAAAAATATAAAGAAATTAGACAATCAGCTTAGCATAGAACTAATTTAGATCTCGTTCTTGTCAATCCATTATAATACCATAATTATCTACTCAAATCGAAAACCAGGCGCAATCGAACTATTACTCGTTTGTTATACCCCTTTTTTTATATATTTATTAGTTGCACAGGGTATTCGACTTTAAAGAAAGTGCGTGTCTTGAATGAACAATGTTACGCAAAAGATCGTGAATACGGCGCACATTTTTTTTGTTTGCTCTTTATACCCTGTAGCCATTGACAATGGTTAACAGGGGGTATATTGATTTGGCAGATGAAAGAAATGGGCAGAAAAATCATCTTTATCAGGATGATAAGCCATGAAATTAAGTTATGGTAAATTATAATTTGGTATTAATAATAATAAATACCTTCCCTAAATCGATAAATATGGGATTTTTCGTATTATACCATATTTAATATCCCACATTTTGAACAAAAAATAAAAAAAGATTTTCTGTAATCAATTATGTTTCTATAGTCTCGGGCTAAAGGAAAGATGTGTAAATCTCGCTACAGAGTATCTGCTAGTCCGGCACTGTAGACTAGCGCACTCTTGTGTTGTTAATAAACAACCTCCAAAAATATCACGCACAATCTGAAAGAGTGATAAAGAGCGCGACGCACGCGGGCAGCGTAAAGAGACATTTGAGAGCGTAACAATGTGCGTGAGCTTCTGTCCTATGGCTCAATGTGAGGGTGTTTGTGTGTGTGTATGTGTGTGCAAAGTATTTTCGGTGTATTTTGTTGGGTTAGGTTCATTGAATAGTTGTAAGTGTGTGTGTGTGTGTGTTTAGTGCGTGCGAGGCGTGAATTGTGTCTGTTTTGTATATTTGTGTTTTTTTTTTTGCCTATTTCGTGCATTTTATATGTATATAAATGTATGTATATGTATGTGTTTGTGTTTGTGTGTGCTCACCGAAGCGTCGCCGTGTGGGAATCTCTCGTTGTGGTTTGTGTGTTGCTCAAGGCAAAGCAACTAAGAAACTAGAAAGAACAGCTCATTTCTGTAAGGTGCAGATTAAATACCCTTTCTCTGAATAGCCAAACAGCAGGTTTATGTAAAAATAAATGTTCGGCAACATATTCTTGTAGAATGCAGCATAATATTTTTAAATGCCAATTTTGAATATATAAAAAAAATACTTATTAACTTCATTTTCGAGCTATTGCCATATGCCAGAGTAGGTCTGTTCCCATATGTTACACGCAATAAGTATGATCAAAATATCTTCATAAACCTATGATACCCTTTGCAAGAGTATAAAAGCTTTCAGTGCTCGTATGCCACTCCCCCTCTCTACGCATGGCGCTACGCAACTAATAAACCCATGCATGTGTACGTATGTATGTATGTACGCATGTAAGCTCACGCAGAGTGCAAGAGTAAACGAGACAGCGCTACATTTCTAAGTATCTTTAGCTTTTATTTTGTTCGTTTTCGTTTTCATTATTTCGTGTTGGTTTTGTTTTTGTTTCTGTGTCGATTGCGTTGTTGAATATTTCCACTTTGTTTATATAATTTTAATCAAAAAAAAAAGAAGAAAAAACATACATTCATACAATTTTATTTGAGTGTGTGTGTGTGTACGTAAAAAGCTTCAACGTTTTGAATAAAGTAGGTTAGTGGGTCACCATATCTAACAGCGGGCCAGCAGCAGCAACAACAACTGTGCCAACGTCGGCAGCGACGTCAGCGTTGTCAGCAGCCAGACGAAGCAAATTTTCATTTATTTGTTAGTCGTATTTTGTATACATATATATTTATATATTTTAGTTTTTTTTTCTTTTTTGCTTCTTAGAGATTTTAAGTTGCACCGTAATAACAATTTTGATTGTTGGCTGGTTTCGTTTTCTGTTTTTTTTCGTATACCCTGTACTATTGAAAATAGATTGAAAAATCGGCAAACTCCTTTCCTTGGCAATATGCTCAGAGTATAAAGGCTAGATACATCAAGTTTAGTTTCTATAAACGGTTTTAGTATATAAAATCATGTCTTATTTTATTGCTAGTTTTTTAGCTTAGTCAGATTTTTGACTATAGTCTATTTCTCTTATCTTATATCTTTGGGAAATCGAGCATTGCTGCGCGATCGATAGATAAACCAAAAGTTTAGGGAATTCTTTATCCTTATTACCGTTATTGTCTAGCATATAGTTACATAAACACAACATTACCGTTGTATGTACACTTTTTTCATATGTTAACAAAGAACTAATATGTATACCCTTGTAGAGGGCCGAACTTATATAGGTTGACATAAATATTAAAAGCCTTTCGAAATAGAAGTAAGTCTGATGTCGGTCTTGTTATTGCAGCCAGAATATAGCTGACATTGGAATAACAGGTCGAAAATGAAGTTATTCTATGAAAAAGTTTTCTGTTTTTCTTGGCAAGACTATCTTACCAATTGATAATACACATCCGAATCGCACGACAACTTTTGTTTGCCTCTACAGTATTTTTTTGGGCCATTTGTTAATTTCAGATTTCAACAATATTAACCATAATTAATATTTAAAGTACAACAAAAGTAAAGATTAGCCTACGTAGGTTCTACATTATATACAAACATACACATATACATTAAATAGCTGTCGTTAGCTGGTTTGTCCAAAGCTAATATACTCTCCTTTATAAAAAAAAAAGTGTATTAAGACAATGTGAGAAGCGTTTGTAGGCCGGGCCGCTCTGCCCACCAGAAAAGTTGTTTTTAGAATTAAGTAATAACAAATATAAATGCGAATTTGTTATGCAATATGTAAATATGTTGGCGTCAATTATAAATAAATGTATAGGTAATATTTTTTATCAATTTTATCTTTTGATTTTTTCAAAGTCCTCCCACAATTTAAAAACTAAATCATCTTGGCCATAAAACTGTTTTTACTTTAAACTAAAAACTCAGTGACTAAAGGACAGAAATATTTTTTTAATTAAGTCGCTGAGTCGCTGTTGGTTCCCACAGCATGTCCAGCGAGAAATGCAAGAAATGACTTGGCGGCTCACCCCCTGCCCCCTGCCCCCTGCACACTGCATGTGCAAAGCAAACGCCTGCTAGCCTGTCATTATTATGCATTTCTCCTGCCAGCTGATAGCAGCTCATTTGTCTATGCACATACGGGCACACTGGCTGAGCCAACCAACCAACCAACCACCCACCCAGCCAGCCACCGCCCACGTAGCCACCCCGCAACTGTAACTGTTCCCACCCGCTCGACCAACTAAAACGCGCATTGCATTTTAAGCGCTCAGCGTCGCTGGAACTAACCCCCACAGCTGCTCCCCTCTCTTCCCCCCACCACCACCGCCACACCGCCAACGCTGCTGCAATTGTTTTTGTGGCCTCGTGACCTAGTTTCGAGCCTCGTCAACTGCAACGACGACGCGTCGCAGCGCCGCCGACGCTGACGGCGTTGTCTCTGCTGACGAGCGCGTCAGACGCTTAAATGAATTGCTGCAGTCGTGCGTTTGCTTTTGTGTGTGTGTATGTGTGTGTTTTGCAAAAAAAAAAGAAATATCAAAAAGGGAAAAATATAATAAATACTGATATATAGAAGCGGACAAGAGATTGCAGGAGAGAGATAGAGAGAGAGAGAGAAGAGAAAGAAAATGAAATATTTATCGCGATTGCGTTGAATTAGTCAACAATTATCATATGGCGAGAAATATGTAGGTCGGAGGTTGCAGAGGTGTGAAAATACGCTGAAATTTAATGGAAAACAAAGAGGAATTGTTTTCAACAAATGTGAAATATGCTTGATCTGCGCCCGATTTACAAAAACCAACACTCCCAATCTTCATCGCGATGCGTTTATAGCGCATGACGAGATGCTCGGACAAATGTGTAGCTAGATCGAATCGGGCTATAGATGTTGATCAACAATAGAAATACGTTATATTGACAAAGAAGAAAGAAAATCCAACGACATCCACACATATATTCACACATATTTCAACAATAAATAAACAGATCGTCATAAAGAAAATAATGGAACGATTATAGTGGATATATAAAAACTCAATTTTTATTTTGATTATCATTGTGAGCGTTAAAGTTTTAAAATACAAAGTAAATTTTGTACAATTAATAATTTTATGAAAGGCCCAATATCTCCTGTTCTACTATATTTGTGATGAACATCTATATGTCTGACCCTCAGGGACCTTTTAAACTCTATATTGTTTTAAAACCTAGTGTCATAATCTCTCAAATATTGATTACCTTTACCCTTTTTAAATAATTTATAGTGCTCTAAAATGCAAGCCTGCAACATTTAGCCATAACATCTGTTTCGAACGCTGTTATCTTAACAGCTAAGTTATGTTAAAGTATCTGATACATACATATGTTACATGGCAGGCTCTTGTTTAATATATATGTATATATGTACATATGTATGTTTGAATGTGCATATGTAAGTCCGAAATCATGTTACGGCATATCGCGAAAATCGACATGATCAACCGTTAAATATTACATGAAGAAGAACTTTTATAGTAATTATGGTCACAGATCACGAAATAAAAACAGAGTGAAACAAGAAAAAAACAATAACAATAAGAAGCACGAGACAATCAAAACTGCAAGTGGTGCAGAAAACGGAGGCCGCACCTGTTACGATTACGATATGGACAGACGGAAAATGGCATATTGAGCTATCGAAAATGTTGATGCGTCGATCTACAAATGCAATAAATGCATGTGTGTGTACATATGTATGTATATATCTATGTACATATGTACGTGTACATATACATATTTCATTTGTGTGTGGCCTGTGCCCATTTACGTGATTTTTGTTGTTGTGCCTGGCCCCAATTGCAATGAGTACTTATAAATAATATGCACACATGCATGTTTGCATATAAATATATATAAGAAATTTAAATATTGTATAATTTATATGCGTTAATTAATTTAATTAGCTACAACAAAATAAATGCGAATGGTGGGGCTGAGCAACGAGGGAGGGGGGTTGTTGCCGTGAGTCAAAATGCAATTTATTGCGCATCGCTCAGAATTGCACTCTATATTTGTATACTCACACACATACGGACACACGAGCACACACACATTCGCACAAACGTACTCGTTAAACTGACCTCCTCGCTAAGGCAACGACGACGGCGAATTGCGGTTGAAACCGTCCCTGGGCGAGTATCTCTCACTGTATACACCGTTTGCATGTATGCGTGTATGTGTGTGTGCGACGCGCGCACAAAAGTGTGTCAAGGTTTTTTGAATAATATGTTGTGCAGCGTTAACGTTTACGAACAGAAGCGACGTCAGCGTCGACAGCGTCAGCAGCAGTAGCAGCAGCAACAGCAGCACACCTCCTACCTCCCCCCGCCCACAGACGGTATACTTCAAGCTTTTGATTTGTTGCTGTTGTAATCACATAGCCCGTACTGTTGTTGGTGCGCTCTCTTTTGTTCGTAGCTTCTGGGCTCTTTGTGTTTGTGCGGGCCGCACAACTCATTTAAGTCGTCTCATCGCTTTATTAAATTAAATATATGTATATATGCACATAGGTGTATATATTCAAATGTATAATATACCCTGTATGCACTTATAATGGGTGTTACCCTAAGCTGATGGCCCATCCTTTAAAAAAGCTTCACTTGCACAGGTGAAATTATTTTTTATCATTTTTCATTTGTGTGTGAAAATCAAAAATTGATTAAGATAAACGATTCGTTTTTAGACATATGTATATACTTGAGCACGATTAAATCCCGGAAGACAATAAACATTCTTTCTCCTATTTCTCATGTTCTTTGAATTCGCAAATACCAAGTTTAGTTTCTGAAAGTTTTAATCTAATCTAAACTAACGATCACAGTATTTGACAGAAGAAGACATCTTTGACCATATAAAGTAGATTATTTTTTTAATCAGCATTAGAGGCCACGTCAATCTTGTCAATAGGGAAGTTATAAAAGCTTAGAGAAAAACATTAGATGATATATTTTTGCTTGTCTTTTCGGGTTCAAAGATTTCTTTGCAAACACATTTAAAATAAAATTTCCTTGGCACACACTTATTGAAGTAGCTACGCGTTTCTGACAGGGTATCTTCCAGTCGAGTATTGTCAATCCGATCATTGTTCATATATTTATATTGATTTTATTGTTCATTGTAAGCATTTTGTAATTCTCTGTTCATAAAATAAACAAAGGTATGTGGGTTTTCCAATTATTTTCGACGTTGTTGTAGCTATTGTCAATTGAAACTGGGAAAAACTGTAATAATTGATATATCTAGCCAATAACTATTGCGGCCACGCCCACAAATTGCAAAAATCAATATATCCTAGTCATAAGGTAAAAGTTAACGTATTTGGGATTATGGTATTAGAATAAGAATTAGAATTAGAATTTCCCAATAAACAAAACGACTTTTCAATTGATTTAGTCACTCACACGACTCTTAACAGAGTATTAGGTAGTTGGTTACACCCGACGGCAACGTTCTTTTTTTTATTTTGTCTACTCTTTTTTGTATTAATTCAATTTTGCGATTTTAGTGCTAAAGTTTTATGGAAACTTCTGACAATCAAGCAAATTCTGACATCTTTTGTTGTTATTATTGTTGGCTTATTGAAAAAGCAGAGATTAGCAACAGCCAAAAGTCTGATAAAAAACAATTGGGTTAATGGGTCACTTGTTGAGTGGAAAAGTGTGAGGTAGGTTCGAGTCATATTTGCGAAATCAGTTAAGACTGGAACGACAATTCGCGGCTGTAGGATTATAATTTGGTAGCAAATGCCCTGGGGAAACTAGGCTCACGGGGTATTACCAAGCCGTACAGGGTATTAGCAAGTGTTCAGCTAAATTTTCATACTGAAACTAAACAGCCTACCAGCTGCTTACTTAATTTGATTATTTGGGGTACAAAGATACATATGTATGATTAGAAACAGATGTACGAATGTTAAGAGTATCTAAGAACAGACGCGTCCCCTTAAATTTCCCATTGACCCATTAACATGGAAAGCATAGGCATAGCAAGAGGCAGCCAATCAAAATGGAGTCAAACTCGAGCCTATCCTAAGGTATTTTTTGTTGCTCTACCAGACGCCCCACTCGCCACACGCGCCCCACGCCACGCTCACGCACAGTTTGAGTATTTTATCGTCGTCAGCTTGGACCAACATGGCAACAGTTTTGCATTACAATACACACAGCATAAAGCATTAGTATTACCCTCTCTTCTGACTGCACCCCACCTATTAGCACATACGCTGAGTGTCTCTCGCATGAGCCTAAGCATAAAAACGTAATGAAACGAAATCGAAATTAATCTCTCTAACATAGACCTGAATATATGTGTACATACATATGTATGTATACAACTGAAATGTAGGTCAGCTGAGGCAGCGAACGCCAGCAGAGACTGCGGTGTCACACACACATGCATAACACGCACACACACACACACACAGCGCTACACTTTCACTTATTACATTATTAAACGATGCCAGGCAAGCGCAAGCGTCAGGCCCCAAAAAGCGCACCCAGGCGGCAGAGCTGCCGCGGCAGCCGAGCAACGAGCCAACTGCGGCAGCGTAAGCGAGAGTGTTCGGCATAATGTTGTCTTGCCTCTCGCCGCGCTCCATTTCCGACAATGGGCGACGCCGAAGCATGTGGGCGAAAACTTGTTTGTGCGCTCTCATTTATTTCGCCACTCAGCTGCTGCTGTCCAAGTTGGCGTCGACGTCAACGTCGCCGTCGACGGCGCTGTCGATTATTTCATACTGAAAGCAAAAGTGATCAACGTTGAGAGAGCAAGCAAACTAGCAAGCGTTTTGGCGGTCTCTCCTAACGCTTGTGTGTATGGGTGTGTGTTTATGGTGTTGCTACCGCTTGCATTCGTTGCCGTTGCAGTGTCGCGTCAGTCTATACTTCAAACGTCCCCCGCTTCGTTGCCAACCAGCGTGTGTAAACCGGCACGTCAATTAAGCTTGAGAAGCAGCGCAGCAGCGGCGTCGCCAAGCTAGGAAAAAATGTTACAAGGTTTCGTTTCAGGTTAAGACGAGTTTTTGGTTTTTTTAAAAATGTTTTTGGGTTTTTTATTGCCATTTGTTGCTGCTTGTTGTTGTTAGTTTTGTGGTTTGAGTTTTGAGCACACACTGTATGTATGTGTGCGCATATACATACATATATATGTTTCTGCTTGTGGATGTATGAGTGTGTGTGTATGTATATATGCATGAAACATTTTGTGTTTTCTAAATTTAGCTGCTGCTTGTAATTTTGCTGGTGTCGTCGCTGTGTGTTTGTGTGTGTGTGTTTTTTTTCTGCTTTGTTTTTTTCTTTCTCAGCGATACTTTAACGATAATGATGTTGATCGTGTTGATGATGATGAAGACGCGCGCCCGCTGTCAAATAAGTGACCTGCCTCATTTGAAATTTGTTTGCGGCAGATTCTGAGCAGGATGCATTCAGCGCAAAGCTGAAAATGTGCAACTGTAATGCATGAGAGCAAGATAATTGAGATAATAATTAGCAATTGTGAATAGTTGCGTAAATTAAAGTTAGATGAGTCCTTACGGTAAATGTAGCGTATACTATTTGAAAGAGATTATTGGCTTATTGGGAAAATATTAATTATTAAAATTTCCTTTTTGCTTATATTTAAAATATCCCAGGAATTTTAATATAAATTGGTCCCCTAGGGAATAACACACCAAGTTGTTGGGAAAATTAACGATTTTTAAAACTTCCTTTGGAAATTCCTTTCAGATGTTTGACATTTCCTTTTAACCTCAAATCTTTCCAAATACTTGGAATATTAAGTTAACTTTTACTTTTATTTTAATACACAATATAATTGATTTAGTAGATCGGTTAATTATAATTAATTGATGTGTATTCAAATCTCACATAATTATATGGACCTAGCCTCAATCATAGGAGTAATTATTCCTCGAAAATCTTTATTCGTCTTAGGCTGATTCCTTATACGGGTCTTATGATATATAGAAGTCCTATATTGTCTGTAAAAATGTATTTATTATGACGATACTTTTAAACTGAGAGACTAGATTGCATATTTACAGATAGTTGGCATTACGTCTAACGTAGGAACAAACTGTCTAAAAATTTTTTTTTGTTTGAAAAACTTTTAAGTTTTTGAGATATTTTATTTTCTGCGGGAACAATCGCAACAATAGCACAATTCTCTTACTTGTCTGCTAGAATATTCAATTTATAATTATATTTTGCGCCTTATCGCAACCTGGTTCAAATTCAACAGTTACTTGTCTGTGTATTCAGGGATTGGGACTTACCGCAAATCATGCCGACATACATATGTATCTCAACAGGCATATTTGGGTTTTTTTTTCCACCTTACGAGCGTTTGCAGGCCCAACTCGCGATTGACAAACAACTGTCGAAATAGTCTTGTGCATGCGCACGAGTCAAAGGTAACAGCCGAAAAAATGAAAAGCAAATAAGTACAAAAACACAAGTAAAACGAATTCGGTCGACTGACCGACTGTGCAATACTCTGTTTCGCAGTGTAATTGACAGTTCGTTAGTTGAAGTCTTGAAAGACAACAAAGATGACTTTAAGGGGACAGATATAGCGGGAGATAGAGCTTATGGATGTAGATATAAAGTCTGCGGAGTGGGCGGGTTCAAAATGATTTGAGGCAAAAGCTTGTGCTCTTAAAAAAATGCAGAAAATTGGCGGAAAAGGATGAAGATGATGAAGATAGGAAAATAGTTTATAGGAATAAACAGCGCAGTTTTAAATGTTACAAGATTCCACTCGATTAAAATATGCCCTCTTTCCCCACATTTACGGGGTAGACGCAAATAGGCAATGGGTCCAAAGAGAGATCTTTTCGGGCACCAAAGATGTTGGGTTCTCAGCTTTGGCTTAAAGCCAGGCAAAACGGGCAAAGCGGGCAACAGGCAACAGTTGCCGAGGCATTTGCCAATGCCAGAAGCGAAGTCGAAGTCGGAGTCGGAGTTGAAGAGGCCGCATTGGGCTTTAAACCTGGTGGCCTGGCTAAAAGGTATTTCTTGCTGCCAAAAACTGAAAAACCTGTTTTTGCATGTGTTTTATTTTTTTATTTTCTTAATCAACTGAACGTGCGAGTAAGGCTTGCAAGAGTGTGTGTGTGTGTGTAAGTGTGAGTGTGTGTGCTCGCGTGTGTGTGTGTGTGCGTGTGTTCGTGTGTGTGTGTGTGTGTGTGTTCGTGTGCGTGTGTTCGTGTGTGTGTAGGCTTGGGTGATTGCCACACACAGAAAACGCATTGTGCTTTGTCATTACTTGCCTTGGCCATATGGAAAAGTCTGAGCATTTAAGCTCCCCCTCTCTCGCCCCCCCCTCTCCCTCTCTCTTTCTCTCTCTCTCTTCATTTTGTGTTACGGTCACGAACAAATTTGTGGAAGGAAATGAAAATTAACTTTAAGTCTGCGATGTTGTTTTTTTTTGGTTTTGTGTCAGACTCGAAGAAGAAGAGGAAGAAGAAGATCGAGTGGGGCGCACTGGAAATTTTGTAATCCCCAACTGCAAACGTGTTTTTTTTTAAACAAAGATTACAACAACAAAAATCGAAATACTTTGAAAATTATTCACGTGCATCTTTTTCTGTTTCTTTATTTTCTCTCTCTTAACATATTGAAATATTGCCTTTTTTTTCTCTCTTGCTTTGTTTTTTTAATATATTAACTGCATTTTGTTCCGTTGCGCCGGGTAATTCCACATCTCCGCCTTAACACAAAATGTGGCAATATTTGCGGCCCGTTTTTCTTTGTACTCTGAACCCATTGAAAATGACTCAAACAGGGCATTTATGTAACAGGCATGCCCCATCAACTATATAGATATATTCCAGCCGCCTAGATATATAAGAACAGAATCGGAATCGAAATTCTGAAAGGGAATACATAGATTCCATTAAACAGGTTCAGATTCACATTGGAGGAGAATTAAGGATATTCCCTGTTCGAGTCAGGGTATCTGCTAGTCTGCTACTCCCCACTAGAGCACTCTTATGGCTTTTTTTATTATTATGTTTTGCCGCTGAGAAGACGTTGCATATTAATGGTCGTCGTTCCAGCCTGATCGACTTCTTTTGGTTCCGTTCGCTTAGTTAAGGAATTGAGTTTTGCGGCAATGTGGAATGCGAAGCCGGGTGAAAGTTTGCTTTTTTATGCTCCTTTCAACGTCGGCATTGACTTATGTAATTTTTCGGCTTTAAGCGAAATACCCTCTACAATTTGAAACAACGAGAGAATGTCGCTTTTATGTGCGAAGAGTTGAGCAGAACTTGTTAATCTTTTCATTCCAATAAGACTTCATTTATATCCATATGTATTTAGAGATTATATATATGCAAGTCTGTTCAGATCGATCACTATATCACAGCTATCAAAGTGTGCCAAAGCGAAGGGAAGTTTGCAAATGGTAAAGCCATTGCTATGCCTAGGGTATCAGCTAGTCGGGCAATTCGGTCTGTGACACTCTTGATGTGGGTTTTATTTCGTATGTGTCTCATACCTGGCGCATCCTTCTTTGGAGTCTGTTGTTTAATGTGTTAATAAGAGGACTGCGGACTGCAAATTTTATAGCATACGGCATGTTACGTATACGCCGAGTAAACGGGGTCAAATTGTGGCATATGTGAGCGAAAGCAATAAAATGCTTCAAATCCAATTGGAGACAACCTTCTTAGAAAATAGAGAATAGTAAAAGAAACAAAAAATAAGAGATTGCTTAAATAAGTTTTAAAAAAAATTAAAAAATGAAATAGAACTTAAATTGAAAATGTCTTTCGATCAAAATAAGCATTATTAAAATAATATAAAACACAAATAAATAACAATTCAAAGAATATACAATAAAAAATAAATCTATATACATATATAATAAAATACAAAATAAATAAAATAATACCATAAAATAAAAAATAAATAAGTTTTTGTATAAATAAAATAATATAATTACAAAAAAAATAAATAAAATAATATGAAAATAAAAAGTTAATAAAATAATAAAACAAAATAAAAAAAATAAATTAAATAATATAAAACAAAAAATAATATAAGGTTAAAAATTAAAAATATTAAAAAAAAACTAACAAAATTAAAAACAGAATAAAATAAATTGATAAACAGGTATAAATTAACAAAATATATGTGTATATGCATACAATATATGTATATAAAAATAAAAAAGAGAGAAATAGGAAACAAAAACACGTCATATTAAAACTGTGTCATGAACAAATGCAACAACAGAAACCCACAAATAATTGAGACCACAGAGGAGACGAGCAAGCACACAACAATGAAATATAAGAAAAAGAAACAACAAAAAACAAAAACGAAAACGAAAAAGGAAAAGAAACTGAGCGCAGCCGCCGAGTTGGCAGTATGAGGGAAATAAAAAGTCTTGAAGAATGAAAAACCAAAACTCCAAATATGTAGTTGTTGCCACTTGAGTAAATGAAGTAAAAAGTTGTTACCAATTACAAAACAGAAGCAGCTTTAACGCAAAGCTTAGCGCTTTCATAATATTGGTAGCTTTAACGGTGCTATATCCGAAAGAATGAGTCGACCGTCGTGTACAGTGGCCCAAAAGCTGTGTCAAAAAGTTTCACTTTCGCTTTCAGCGCAGTTTGAATTTTAATGCAGTATTAACAACAACAACGGCAACAGCAACAACAGCAAAAGCAAAGCAGCAAAAAGGGGGGCACTAAGTCAAGCCAAGCAAAGCAAAGCAAAGCAAGAAGCTCGCATAAAAATGAGAGCGCGAGCTCGCGCGCATTGAAAGTGAAACTGGCTCCCACTCACACACAAGCACACACACACACACCCGTAAACATACACAAGTGGCGCATACGTAATATCGCAATGTGCCCGATGAGAGCGAGAGTAAAACGCTGCCTGCGCCAACTGCGCTGTCGCTGCAAGCGACAACGTAGCAGCAGCAGTAGCAGTAGCAGCAGCAGCAGCAGCAGCGACAGCAGCGCTTTAGTGTATGGCGGGTATCCTCGCCGTTTGCTTGGGTTTAGTCAATCGAGATACGTGGTTGATGTTGGTCGTGTTTTTCGCATAGCAAAATAACCTACATATAAAAAGAAAAAATTATAGTTCATATACATAGTATATGTTACATATGCCAAACAACAACATCGACACCGAGTGTGCTTGTTGACAAATGTGTGTGTGCGTGTGTGTACAGAAATTACAATAGTATTGCGCTTGCATTTGGCCTAAATGACAACACAACAACAACAACATTGAATCTAGCAATCTACCAATTCATCAATATATCAATAATAATAAAACAAAACAAAATATTGCATACGCTTCCTTTACCTCTTTCCACGGCATTTTGCACCAACAGCAGGAACAGCCCCAGGATTATGTTCTCTCTGCTCTGGTGCGTTGTGTCTGTTCGCTGAGAAAGCAGGAGTAGGAGAGCAATGCAACATTTTTGTTGTCTTAAATGCAAAACAAGCTGGCAAATGAATAAATTATAAAACTGTGCAACCCAAACCAATACGCAGTGTTGAAAAACGCACAAAAAATACTACAATAGAAAATACCAACGCAAAATTAAACCAAGTTTAAATCGGATACAATTGTTTCTTAACAACAAAGCAGCACAAGTTCTACAAAGTATACAAATATAAGTTGAAAAGCCCTACCTCCTTACCAGGCGACAAATATACCCTATTTTACGTGCAAATATCTTCACACTCACCTCGTAAAAGTACCTGCAAAAAAAATAAAAAACACATCAAGTTAATTTTAAATAAATTTCCACAAAAATCTACAAGTGAAATATATAATAAAAAAATATTTTTAAAAATCTATAAAGTTCTAAAACAAGTTACAAAATTAACAATCAAATCAAGTTGTCTAACAAAGAGAAATATTAAATTAATTTCAAAGATATTCAAATTTAATAACTTTAAAAAATAAAAATAAAAATTTAAAATTGCTAAAAAAAAATTAATAAAAATTAAAAAAATGCTACAAAATTAATTGTGCTGCTGAAAATGTTGCTTATTAAAATGAATCAACAGTTAATCGCAAGGGCCAAACCACCGTATGTTAACAACAATAACAACAAACACAACAGCAACAATATGCAAAAATATAAATAGAAATTAAAAACTAAAACTCAAATTGTTATAAAGTGAACAAAAGAAAAAACAAAGCTATATACAAATAAAATAAAAGGGCAACAAATTATTGCTACTGCCGTCCAACAAACAACAACAAAAAAAGAAACAATAACAAGTTAAAGCAACAGCTCGGTCTCTTAGTAAAAATCCAATGAAATGTTATTAGAAATGGATCCACAACAGGCGACTGTACAGTTTATATCGTCGCTGAATCTGTCGCCGTTTAGCATGCAGCTAGACCAGCAGCAGCCCGCGAGTCCAGCGCAGAGCAACACCAACAACAATAACAGTAACAATAACAGTGGCAATAACAGTGGCAATAACAGCAGCAGCAACAACAACAACGATAACGATACAAACGCTTTGAGCAATTCCGATAACGATTACAGCGCCTACACGCTGCAATTGGGCAATCATCAGCAGCAGCAGCAGCAGCAACAACAACAACAACATCACACGCATCACCAGCAGCAGCAACAACAACATTACCAACAACAACAGCAACAGAATATTGCCAGCAACAACACGAATGCCGCGAACCAATTCAACGCCTCCTCCTACTCGTATATATACAATTTCGATTCACAGTATATATTTCCGACAGGGTATCAGGAAACGAACTCATCTCATTCGCAGCAGAGCGGCAATGGAGCCGGCAACGCAGTGGCTGGCAACTCTGGCCAGCTGCTGAACGGCGGCAGCGGCGGCGCTGGGGGCAACGGTTATATGCTGCTGCCACCGGGCGCTGGTGGCGCCTCGGCTGCACACATGTCCGGCAGCGTGGGCGGCAGCGGTGCGGCGGGCGGCGCTGGCGGTGCGGGTGGCGCTGCTGGGGGCCATCATGGCGGGACGAGCGCCAGCTCGGGCGGCGGCGAGGCCATCGACTTTAAGCACCTGTTCGAGGAGCTGTGCCCCGTCTGCGGCGACAAGGTGAGCGGCTATCATTACGGCCTGCTCACCTGCGAGTCCTGCAAGGGCTTCTTCAAGCGCACCGTTCAGAACAAAAAGGTCTACACTTGCGTTGCGGAGCGATCCTGCCACATCGATAAAACGCAGCGCAAACGTTGTCCATATTGTCGATTCCAAAAGTGCCTGGAGGTGGGCATGAAACTAGAAGGTAAGTCAACAATATCATAATAAATAGGGTTTTCATATCCACAACTTCTTTAAAGTTCCTGATGGAATATATTCTTTCAAGGATTTTCGTATAAACAACTTTTTTAAATTTCCCAATGGAATCTTTTCTTTTAAGGGTTTTCATATCCAAAATTTCTTTTAAGTAAAATTTCTAATGTTATTTCCCTTTTTCAAGGATTTTCATATCCAAAACTTCTTTAGAGTAAAGTTCCTAATGCAATCTTTTCATTCAAGTGTTTTTATATCCAAAACTTTTTTAAAGAAAAGTTCCTCATGGAATTCAATTCTATTCGATTTATATCAGCAGAACCCATTTTATTTTCTTTTCAGAGAGTTTTTCATTTAAGCCTTTATTTGTTAGTTGACAGCTTTTAAGATGTGTATACTTATAAATTCTGTAAAGGAGTTAATTGAGGATCTGGAGTAAATTACCTGTAACCTTCATTAACCAGTAAAGTAGGTGGAAAGAATGCCTTAAATTGGGATTTGAGGGTTTTATATTTCTAGCAGAACAATTATGAAGTTTTTTATTGGGTTTTCCTTCCTTAATTTCCCCCTATTATATGGCATAACTTGAAATCCCTTAAATTTCAGTAGAACATGTCTTTCAATTCATTTCCTGCAGTTCCTCCCAATTAGGCCCCCTTCCCAATTTTACCCCAGCAAATCTGAATTATGTGAAAATTAGCATTTCCAGTAAACGGAACACATGTAAATTTATACATATATTATATATATATATATGTGTACTTAATATGGGGATACGACAGCTGCAAACGATTCGCGACCAATAAACTTAAATCGATATTCCTTATTATTTATAAATGCGCACAAAATAAGTACAAGAGAAAATCAATCAAGCCCAGTTAAACCTCAAGGGAAATTGATTTTCTTTCGTAATTGGAGACTTTTAGGTGTCACCCAAAACCCGTTTTTTCCCCCAAATGATGCGAGTGTATTTCACAGATTTGAACTCAAATTTCGCCCACTGTCCGCAATTTTGCGAGTATTCTGACATATCGTCGAATTATTCATATTTTTGGTATGAATTTCTGTTCTGACATATTCCAGACCTATCCCAAGTTTCGCTAAACAAAGGTAAATAAAATCGAATTAAACCCGAAAAAGAGCGAGCGAAACAAAAAGTTTGAGTTCTTTTTTTTTTTTTTTTTTTTTTGGTTTTCGCTCTGTCTGTGGTTTCTCTCCAAACCAAAGTTTGCTCAATAACGGCTATAATTTATTCTCGCTCTCTCGCTCTTGCTCTCTTTTCGCCCGCTGCTTTTGGGATATGTTTTTTAATCTCGTTTCTGTTGTTGTTTTTGCGCGTTTTTGGTTTATTTTCAAAGTAGAGTCCTATTTAGCAACAAGGTGAAGTAAACTGGGAGTGATTTAGCTGAGAGTGCACGACTAACAGATACTCTGTACTTTGTTGCGTGCAAAACTCAGCTAACAGCTGTGCTTGTTCCCTGACCATACGCTTTGTCAAAAATCAATACTTATCGATTACGATGAAGCCGATGAAGGTGGGGTTAATATGATTTGTGTAGGGTATAGATATTATAGTGTTATTATAAAACAGATTGTCGAACCAGACTAGATCAACTGTTTGGGAAAGTCGGTCTTTTCTACGTCTTGCATACCTACCTACCCGTTCTTAATGGGTACAGGGTATACACTTGTATAGGCTAAAGGGCCGCATGATGAGCCATGCAAACTGCGAAGCTTTCTAGCTGCTGAGCTTCTGCTTCTGCTGCTGCTTTGAGCTGTGCCTCATCATTGAGATGAGTGTTCGCTTTAAGCTTTTGAATCATTTTCAGGCAGTGCGAGGGCAGGCCGTTCTCTCTCGCTCTTCCCCCCCCCCCCACCCCTCCTCTCTCTCTCTCTTTTGTGAGTGTGTGCGTATGCTCTTTTTGAGTTTTGTAATCATTTAACACTCTGTACCCGTTGAAACTGCGTAACAACGGGTAGCATGTGCGTGTGAATATTTATGTAACAGGCAGAACAGAGGACCACACGCTGAGGCGATCTTTTTCTAACCGTCTTCTGTATAATCCTATAGATCTATGGTGCATATTCCTGTTCTTTCAATATAGATATAGGTTGAATTCAGAAGAACGTTCTTTTATTAGTTATTGGCACTTAATTTGATATTTATATTTCTTTATAGTGCCCACAGATCAAACATAATTCAGCTTTTGGATACCTTCGCCTCTTTCCCCAAAATTAAAAAAAATACCTCGAGGAATATTGGCTATTCTTCTTCTTCATACAAGTGTTAGTTTATTGATAATCATTTTTAATATAGTACCGATTTCGACATATATACGTACTTAATACCAGTAATAGAAAGATAGCGGAAAGTGCAATGTTTCATTCATGACAAAATCCTTAAAACTGAGAAACTTTGCATAGAAACAGACTGACATGGGTATACAGCCTCGGCTTTTGCTACGAATCAGAGATCGCAGTTGACTCCTTCTATGCATTAAACATCTCCTGGCAAAATTATAATACACTCTACAGGATTAAAATGAAGTCCTCTTGGATTATCCGCTTATGAAGCACGGAAAATTTCATAAAAATCGGACTATAAACAACGATTTTCTTTGGTATAAACACGGCACCAGCTACAGGGTATCTTCCAGTCATGCCTAGAGCGCATTTACTTGCTTTTAGTTTTTAGTTAACTCATATGCGTCGCGCAATTTTTTCGCTCTATAATGTGTACGCTTATTTGGACATAGTGTACGGCCTAAATGGGCCATGGCACGGCCGATGGGCCAAGGAGCAGGCGGGAAGGGGCAACAATTGACAACAAACAGCCGTGAATTATTATGCAAAACACTTTTAGAGTATCGAGTGTGTGTAAAAGTGTGGAAATAATATGCGGGCAATCGGGCCGGGTCCAAAGTGGAGTCTAAAATACGTGTGTAAGCGAGAAATATTTGAGGTAAAATGTAGGTGGGGAGCACTGAGGGGATTAAAATCCATTTTAATATTTATCATCATATATTATTTTACTCCACATAACAATTTCTTCAAATCATTGTAATCAGATCTAATTGGTTTTCGGTTGTCGGACGTCTTATATAAGACGAACTTATGCTTGTTTATATGTAACTTTCCCAAAGGTATTTTAACTTTGCTTTATAATCATGTACCCGACTTTTTCAAGTATATGCATTCTTGATCAACAGTTATAAACATACTCTTCTTCTGTATCTTTACCTATTTATATTCTGTCAGCTGGAAAGTTAACGTATGGATGGGTTTAGCCTTTTTGTTTTTCCAGATATCTTTACCAAACTCGAATACACTTTAGTATTGAAATATATCAGTTTTCATTTGAGTTTTCGTTTTACACATTGTATACCCTTTCACAGAGGGTAATTTGGTAAAATACATACAATCTCCGTACCATTACCAATATAAATGCTTATGATAAGGGGTTAATATATGTATTTTTGCACACATCGATAATATTTCTTTATACATACTCAAAAAAGGATATTATAATGTACTCATTTTATGTGCTTTCCATTTCTCTGTAAGTTAGTCTTGAAACTAATACAGAAGTTCATTTCTTTCTTATTTTGCCCTGATCCCGCCAATCAATCAAAAATAAAGCTTCTATTGTAAACGAATTCCCTAAATACAATTATAACAAGTTCTTGTGCCATTGGAAAAATCGTATCCCAATCATAACTTCCTTTCTTCATAACTTTTATAAGTATGGGATAGGATCTTTCAACTAACTTCGACTAAAACTACATACAATAATTAGCCTGAGATCTGAAAACCCTATAGAAGTAATACTCATTGTGAAGTTAAGTGCTAAATTGAGTCAAGAAATCGCGAATTATTATTTATTTCATAAACAAATCTCTAATTTGATCGATCGTTTTTATGGCATTTAAAAAGCCTTCAAAATAACTGCGAATATTCGCCCTGTTCAACCAGGAGAGCATAAAACAAAGATTAGTTTGCATAAAAACCGAAAGTTAGACGCACAAAATATATATTTATTTATGATGTGGAAAATGTCTTCTTCAATGTGTAACACATTTCATGAAAAATTTATAGTGCTCCGCAAGGGTACAAAAAAAAAAAAGAATGTAGTCAAAAAATTGGTTTTGTTTTTCATTTGACGTCTCTCCAAAGCACACAGAGAGGGAGAGAGAGAGAGAGAGATGACAGCGCGTTTGCTCTCTCGCATTTATACACACATAGCTCGCAAATAAGTTTATTTGTAACGTGCATATGTATGTAGTTAGTCGTATTGCCATCTCATTTGCACATTGGCGCGTTTGGCCCATAGTGCCGTCTCTTGCGCTCATGACCTAGATTCCGCAGCGTGGCTGTGTGCGTGCACGTGATATATAAATATAAACTGGCGTCTGTGTTTGTGCAATCAATGCAACATGTAGAGAGCGCTGCGCTGCGCTGTGCTGTGCTGTTTTATACATGGCGCTGTCGTTGTGCACGTTTTCTGGCTTTTATTTTTATATTCTGTTCGCAGAAGGCAGAAGAGTATATTGGTTTTGTGATTTGCAACTTGTTGTGTCAAATAAAATTTCGGATTCGCTAGGTCAGGTTCATTACATTTTATCGATAACTTCTCCAGCTAACGCGATATCGATAAATATACAATTTTAGCATATTTTGCCTAAAACAATAATCAGTATGCGTCGTGTATGTACGAATTGATGTTTCGACAATGCAAAGCTGAGTACAGGGTATTCCGAAGTCGAGACGCTTAACTTGAGCACTCTGTTTTGTTAATACTCACTGAGTTATTTCGAACGTTTTTGCCAGTGTGGTCACTCGTTCCGTCCTTCCGTTTTTTTGCTGCTGCTGCTGCTGCCGCCGCTGCTAGCGCCAACGCCAACGTCGTCGTCGCTATGACAACTCTGTCGTAATCTCTTGACGCTTTCGTCAGCAGCAGTAGCATTGAGCGCCTTCGCTGTGCTCTTCGCCAAGCACAACGCTTTTATAATTGCGGCACTTTTGGTGCTGGCAGCTCTGCTTATTTTGTTTTGTTTTTATTTAAACTTCAGCCCGGTTTGGCTCAGTGCCTACGTTTTGCCAAACTCGTCATGATAACTGCCGCTGTAATCGAATGAGTGTGACTCACATGGGCACATGTTGTTGTTGTTGTTTCTCTTTTTTGTTGTTGCTTGAATTTGTATTTTATCTGACTTGGATATACACCCTGTAACTGTTTCGGTTTGAACACTTGAACATTTGAGTACACTTACGAGTCTGAGTAAAGTGAAAAAGTGAATCAGACCTCATGGCAATACGATGAGCGAATTGCTAAACCCGGCTTTGACTTGTCTTTATGTAACTCGTGTCACAGTCTTAAATATATTTGTGGGTTTATTAAATCTTTTAACCTGTGCATACAAATTACTGGAATAGAGTTTTATCAAAACATTAAAATTTACAAATTTACGATTTATTTACAAATCTATTATCAGCTGTACTTTATTTAGAAATTGATTTAGTACATTGAGTTTGGGGAGGATTTAATGTAGATAATGTAACCTAAATACGAATTTTTACATATATCATTTTGACTGGTCGGATTTAGTTGGAATATCCCAAAGGATGAAAGGAATATTTCAATTGACACTTCTGTACATAGTGTACTGGTCCAAAGAGCGCAACTCAAAGCTGAAAGTTGCGGGTCCGAATCTATGATATATAATCATTTTGCATATATTTCATTTTCTATTCTACCATGTAACTGTTTTTTTAAAAAATCTCTGTAAAATCCAGAAGGAGGCAAGTCCAACCCTATAAAGTATATTTATTCTTGATCAGGACAACAAGCTGAGTCACTCTTCTATACCGAAATATCGATAAAAATTGATTTTGAGAACGTTTTTTATGCATAGCTCACAAAGTTCCCCAAAATATGATATGAAGGCTTCCTATAGTACACATACAAACAATAGGAATATTAGTTATTTTTATATTTGCCCCTATTCCACTCAAATTTAAAATACATTACTTCTTGCGTATGTATATACTGAAAGTTTCATAAAGATCGGGCAATAAACACCGAAGCTGACTTTATATAACTTTGCTTTGTTGGAATAACTACCAAAATGTGATTCTAAGATTGATTCAAAGCGATTTTTAAAGAGCTAAACTTCTATTAAATTATTCTTCATCGATTTTGAAAAGGCCAATGAGACGCCAGGAAGAATATACATTCATGTATATTCAAATATTATTTGAATAAAATATAACTGTTATCTGTGATAAGTAAATAACTGAAGATTATTAAGCTTTAAAGACAATAGAATTTCTACTACGATATTAAAATTAAAATCTCTGATATTAACTAATTTTCAACTTCATTATTAACGCTACTTGCCCAAGAACTGATATCCTTGGCTCCATTATCAGATAACCTAATGGAAACTTCCTCTAACTAAACTCCTTGGAACCTGGTATATCAAGATCAAAACAAAATGGGCTAAAACTTCATACTCAACCCAGGACACAAATACGTATACCTGTTCCTATTAGCTTACCCCATCAGTTCCCTTCTGTGGGAGTTTGTTGATTATCTGTTAAACAAGCTTGGTATTCATTTGGTTTATTCGAAGGTTCCGCGATTATCTGAAAGTACTTTGTAAACCCAGAAATGTTCTGGTTATATGGGCCACGTGTGGTATACGCAATATTCACTTGTGCAGTTACATAAAATCAATCATACGACGTGTGTACTTAATAAAATTAGTTTTTAGAATGTCGTTTAGGTTGCCTATCATCTAAATCTATATATTAAAGATCTTTTCGGAAGTTCATATAACCTAGCAGAACTACGTATCTATAATTGAATCACGATATGTTTTTAAGCTTGCAAGCAACTTATAAACTCAATTTCCGGTCGTTGGTTCCTTCTGAGAACTTTATTTCCGATCGATTGTCTCTATGGGAACTGTAAGAGTCCGATAAAAGTTAAGGTATCAGCCGACGCTTTGTCCGTCTTTTGAATATTACATTTAAATTTTATATTTCTAGTATTTCACGCGCTTATACATATTTACACAGTCCTGTCTGCACGAAGTACACGCAATCAAATAAACGAACTAACACATACACACATGGATATAAAGAAGAAGATATCCACAACTCGTGTAAACTCAACATAAATTGTCTTGGCCTAAGATGGTGCGGCCTTTGTAAGCACGCGTCGGCTAACCACACACAAGCACACATAGAGTAGGTCCGACGAGCAATAAGTAAGAGTGAGAGTGTAAGTGAGAGTTTATCATCATCAACGGAATGGGGAGAGGAGAGAGCGAGAGAGTTTCAATCGACGACGGCAACAACAACGCGCATGTTGTCCCAGTTTCACAAAACTGTCCTTGACCTACTCCATTCAACAAAATTGTCTAATGCGGCAGAGCCGTGAGTGCCGAGCGCCAGTGGCCATGTCTATGTATATGTGCGTGTGAAAGAGTTGGCGAGCAAATGTCGTAATAGAAAGCTTTTCGAGTTGCCATGCCATGGCGGGCAATAGCGGCCCATGACAGCCACAATACGCAAGCATAATGAGCGAGAGCGCACGAGCGACCACTCTCGCGCGCTCGCTCAATGTGTTTGGCCATGTGATGTTGTGCGCTCTGCGCTCGGCGCTGTGACGCTGGCGTTGCGCTGGCAGCGACGTTGACGTTAAAGAGTACAAAGCGCCAATTTGTGTGCATTCGTTTGGTGCCTCAACACACAGTTGTATGTGTAGGCTTACATACATATATATATATTCACACATATACACACGCGCGTTGATTATTTGTAAACAATACGCTTGACCTAAATTACAGTTACTTGTTTTGAGGAGAAACAAAAACCACTGCAATTTTGTTTCGTAGCACTGCATTTGAAATGCATATTTTATGGTCTCGTTCGTGTGTGTGTGTGTGTGTGTATAAATAGTTGAGTCCACGCGCATTTAAAAAACAACGGCACTTTCCGGACAATTACCGCAGCAAATGTCTCCTCTTATGCCCATTGAAAGGGCATCAAAACATGGCACTATTATATCATATATGTAACTACTATAGGAACAATCGGTCCAATATTGAAGAACTTTCTTGGTTCTCAGGATATCCTCATTAACCATTCGAACTAAACTAGCATGTATATCCCACTGATAAGAATATGTTTGTATATTAATATTGTTCTAATAGATATGAATCATTTGTAAAGAGTGTTATTTGAGAGAACCACTTCAATACCCTGTCTGCTAGGGTATTTCACCATCGGCATGCCATACATACCTGTTCCTTCTTGCTATATATGTATGTATATGGTTTTAGTTTTTGCACGCCTTTTGCCTCTTCTAGTCAAGAGCGCGACGCTGCTGCATCATCCGCATTGGGGTCGCTGCATCTGTATTTGTGTCGGCCTCTGTGTGCGTGAGTATGGGTGTTTGTTTATGTTTCTGGGTGCACATGACTCCCCTCCCCTCACTCACAAACACACACTCACACACACACTCCGCAGAGCGACGAACTTGGCGGCATTCTTACATTGTAGTTGTTGCCATACGAATCACATTTTCTAACGCCTTCGATTGTTCTACGTATGTATGTACATATATGCACATGTATATGTATTTATACGACACAAAAACATATGCAAATACATATATATTCTCTTACTTATATAGTAACAAACTAGTGATTTGATTTGCTTGAAATATATGTTCTAATATTTTTTGCGGCACGCCCACTAATCTGTGGAGAAACAGCGAAAATCCAGATAATGCTCAAGTCCCTAACATTTTGGTCACTTTTTAATAAGATCTTGTTTAAGTTCAAATAGGAAAGTGGAAAAAAGGTTTGTCACTCCGAAAAGATGATATATTTCCTATATTTACAGAGGTCAGAGGTCATAAGCTAGACACCTCACATTAAATTTTGGACGGCTTTTTCCAATGAAGCTTAACCCGATGTTCATAAGTACGATTTTTATATAGAAAGACAAAGACAAAGACAACAAAAACGATCATAAGAAACGATGAATATGATATCCGAGACAATCTACTACGACATAGTATGATAAAAGTAATGAATAAACCATATTACAAATCGAAAACCTACATAAATTACGATTGCACTATGAGTAAGATCTTAACAATATTGGAATTGGGAAATATATCTCAAATATATATCTACACATAATATATTAGGCTGGTATTTCCCCTCCTTTCCCGACCCAAGTTTCTTGCTTTACATTTTAGACATTAATTGTCCACCTATTTGCTGCTCGTGATAAATGAAAATCCGTCCACTTCTAAAGTAATATTTCACATAGATATTTAAAAATAACTTTAAGATTTGGTCCCCTTGAAGCCGAAAAACACACTTTTGACCCATACATCCTTTGAAACCGCATTTCCTTGCTAGAGGGGTGGAATTTGCGAAAGGCGTGAAACCTGCCTAAAATGAATTTCCGCGAGATCTTTGAGAATGAGTAAGAAGCAGATCGGATGGCAACAAAAAATGCATTTTCCACCTATTTTCATTGTTGAGGGTGGAATTTGCCTGAAACAAGTATTCATTAAGCTTTTATGTAGAACTCGGAATAAGTTTGAAGCTGATCGAACGAAATTGAAAAATTGGCCAATATAACCTTTAACCTTCATCAACCACTCCGCAGAGTTGGAGTTTTCGAAAAGTGTGAGCTGATTTGCCAATATATCCAATTAAATTTAGGTTTAAGTATATTTCCATATAACATTAATCCCATCTCGGTTCGTTCTCGGTTTATTTGCAGCTGTTCGGGCGGATCGCATGCGCGGCGGTCGGAACAAATTTGGGCCCATGTACAAGCGGGATCGGGCGCGCAAGCTGCAGGTGATGCGTCAGCGGCAACTGGCGCTGCAGGCGCTGCGCAGTTCGATAGGCACGGACATAAAGCCGACGCCGCTCTCGCCGGGCTATCAGCAAGCATATCCAAATATGAATATTAAGCAAGAAATTCAAATACCTCAGGTGAGTGGAAAAGTGGTCGATCAGCTGGAAGGGGACTAATGAATACCCTGCAATTTGCAGGTATCCTCACTCACGCAATCGCCGGACTCGTCGCCCAGCCCCATTGCGATCGCCTTGGGTCAGGTGAATGCAGGCGCGGGCGGTGTGATAGCCACGCCCCTGAATGCTGGCAATTTGAGCGGCGGCAACGGGAACGGCGGCAGCTCCTCGCTGGGCAATGGCAACAACAACACCAACAACAACAGCACAGGCAGCGGCAGCGGCGGCGGGGGCAGCGGAGGAGGCAACAACGCCGGCGGCGGCGGCGGCGGTGGCAGCAACAATCTCGCCGACGGCCTGCAACGCAACGGAAACAGTGGCAACAGCAACAGCAACAGCAGTTGCCACGAAACCGGACCTGGATCTCTGCAGAACACAGCCGAATCGAAATTGTGGTATTTACCTCCTAGCCCCAGCATCCATTCATAAATGCCCAAACGAACTGAACAATTACCAAAACTTGAATTGCTTTTCAAGAGGAAGCACGCAGCAAGGATCATAAAACAAATATACATCAGTTGTTATCATTGTTCATTAGAGCTGGAAAAGAACATTTATTTCCTCTATTAGGGATTTACTTGGGAGAATTTGCAATTTCAATTTGAGCCAAGAGAAAGAAAGGATCATAAAATTAACATCATTTATTATCATTGTTCATACGAGCTGGAAAGGATCTCCTTTCTTTCAAATCTACTTCTTCTATTAGGCATTTACTTGGGGGAATTTGGAAAAGAATGAATATCATTAGGCCATGTCATAAATGTAGCTCGAAAATATTGTTGATAGGGAAACAGCAAACGACGTAGTCCTCGCTTTACAGATCTCCTTTTAAAATAGTCTTATAATCTCTGCCTTATCTTCTCTCTTTTTGGGAGTCCAAACGTATTTTGCGAACATCTCGAAAAGAGCTCGAAATCATTCCCAATAGCAAGCAATCTTCGTCTTTTTACCATTATCTTTCTCTTTGTTCTCAAATTAAAGCTTTGATTCTGGCACACATCCATCGAGCACAGCCGATGCGCTCATCGAGCCACTGAGGTGAGTTGCAAGTGGCGAAAGCTGCGAGCTAAGCTTTAAGTGCAGTTATTGATTTGGCAATTCTTAATTCACCTTCTTCCGTTTTATGCTCTCCTGCAGGGTCTCGCCGATGATACGTGAGTTTGTGCAATCGATCGACGATCGGGAATGGCAGACGCAGCTCTTTGCGCTGTTGCAGAAGCAGACGTACAACCAGGTGGAAGTGGATCTCTTTGAGCTAATGTGCAAAGTGCTGGATCAGAATCTGTTCTCGCAAGTTGACTGGGCAAGAAACACAGTCTTCTTTAAGGACTTGAAGGTATGCCCCACCCCCCCCCCCCCCTCTCCTTCCCTCGTACAACATGCTAGCTTGTTTTTATTTACTTACAACAACCACAAGAGCTGCCAGTCTAACAGCCACAACCAGTTTTTAAGCTAGGGGCCAAGTCTGCGGATCATTATGTAAAAGCAACAATGCAGCGGCAGCGATCCGACCGCGACCGCTACTGCGACGCCGACTGCGACGGCAACAGCAACGACGACGGCGACTGCGATGTCGGGTACCTAAATCTGCATTGAATTTCGATTTCATTTGGCGTCTGACCTACTTAACAACCAAAGCTGAACCAGTCAGACCCAGACCAAGCACCGATGACAACAACCGAGACGCGCTGCGACGTCGGCGTCGGTGTCGGCGTCGACGTTGCTCGTCAGTGACGCAACTAAGCGTCGCCGCGCTCAGACAGCAGCAGAGCGTGTGTGTAAGAGAGGGGGAGAGAGAGAGAGAGCGAGCGAACGATAGAGAGCGCGTGTTCCAAGCTACACTCAGCAAAAAACGTTGTCTGTATTTAAGAGCTGAAAGGAGACATTGATCGACCCCAATTTTAATGCCTGATTAGATCCAGCCCCGTCATAACGTCTAGATCTTGAGAATTATAAGAATTAAAGACATAAACTTTGATTTCTTGTTCGCCAAATACAGCTCATACTCCTGTCCAATAACTGGTAATTCCTTCCGTTTCGCGGATACGTAAACCAGATTCTCAGCAACGGGATGACTGATATCTGAGATTTCTTTGCGATTAGCCAAGTCACCCTTTATTCACTTTGTGTTTGCCATCTACTTTTTGCAGGTGGACGATCAGATGAAGCTGCTTCAGCACTCGTGGTCGGACATGCTCGTGCTGGATCATCTGCATCATCGCATACACAACGGCCTGCCGGATGAGACGCAGCTGAATAACGGGCAGGTCTTCAACCTGATGAGCCTGGGCCTGTTGGGTGTGCCGCAGCTGGGCGACTACTTCAACGAGTTGCAAAATAAGCTGCAGGACCTGAAGTTCGATATGGGCGACTATGTCTGCATGAAATTCCTAATACTTTTAAATCCAGGTGAGTATTTAGTAGAAACGAAGATCGTTTACGTGTAGCATACAACGAAGTCCTGACTCTTGCAGATGTGCGTGGAATCGTGAACAAAAAGACCGTCGTCGAGGGTCACGAGAATGTGCAGGCTGCGCTGCTGGACTACACACTAACGTGTTATCCCTCGGTTAATGTAAGTAGAATGTTTGGAACGTCCAGGTAAATGCAAGCGTTTCGACTGCATTGCACCTGCAGACAAATCTAAGCTCGTCTTTATACGCCTCACTTGGAGTTCACTTCAATAACCTTACCCTTTATCCTATTGCAGGACAAATTCAGGAGGCTTTTGAACATACTACCGGAAATTCACGCCATGGCCGCACGGGGCGAGGAGCACCTCTACTCGAAGCACTGTGCCGGCAGTGCGCCCACGCAGACGCTGCTTATGGAGATGCTGCATGCCAAGCGGAAAGTGTAAGCAGGGCGCATTTCCAGGAATAAACAAACAACAACAAAACAAAAAACAAAAGGCAAAAAAAAAAGCAAATGAAAAAAAGAATACTTAAACATTTTATGAAATATATGTAAATAACAAAAACAAAAGCAAACAAGCGCAAAGTTAAAAAAACAAAACAAACAAACAAACCAATTAAATCTTGATTGCTATGCGAAGAACATGAATTTTACATATATATATATATATATATATATATATATATATAAAAAGGATATATGTAAATATGTATGTATAAGGAAGAATGATCATCACTACCACCAACAACCAACTACCACATACACACATTTGTTGATTCAATGTTAATTATTATTATGTTTATGACTAGCTTTACCGTACGTTTAACTAATTCATTAATTTGTCTTCGTTTAAGTTGTGTTTACTTTTAGTCATGTCTCTTCTGAAAAATCTGTTCAGAAAATTCAAATTCAGCTAAAATTGTGGAAAGTGCAAAAATACCTTTCTTTAGAACGTAAAGAGCATAACAAATTTTATTTTATATAAATCTATACACACACACACACACACACACTCAAATATATATATGGCATGATTATATATATATATATATATATTTGTAGGGTAACCCTCCATCCCTCTTTCCCTCGACAAATTTTAACAGACCTCCTTTTTTTTATATATGTTTTTCCTTTTATTATTCGCGCCAATTGTCTTACATAGTATTTGCGTCTACTCTAAACAAAAGATATCTTAAACAGAGAACATTATTGAAACAAAATAATTTGTCATCTATATGTATAACAAATAAATTAATAATTGTACATTTTTTGTTTAAGTTTAAAGTTTAAGAAACTATCCAAGCAACTACCTGCAACACAGGAAACAACAATAACAAAAATCGAAGCCAGAGCATGAAATTCTCTTTAAAATCAAAAAAAAAAAAAATAAACTAAAACAATGATTAGATATTATAAATAATTATAAACATATATCCAATAAGTTTACAAACAAATTTCGAAATGATTATAATTTTATTGTTTAAATGTTAAATGTGTAAAGCTGCTTATTTCTAAAAGAATTCAAAAATATGTTGTATTTTATTTCTGAGTAACAAAAAAAAATTAAAGTTTTTTTTAAGCAACAAATATGCCTTTGCATATTGCCCTCAGGCGATACAGTTATCAGTTATAACAATCTTTAAATAATCTTTACGCAAACATGCCAAATGCAAAGTAATTCAATTGGAGAATAATTTTCAGTTTTCTGTTTTTATGCTAAACCCAGATGTTCGAACCGATTTCTTTTACTTACTTTTTTTAAATCCCATGAGTATGTCTATATTTCATTTAAATGCGTTGCATACCGTGATAAATTTAAAGTACATTCTCTCTGCAAAGGTATTTAAATTTAAATTCTTTAAGGGCTAAAACAATAATCGAGTTATCAAATAAGAAATACTTTTCAAAATTATAAAAAAAAACAACTTTAGGCAAAGCTAGAAGTGGGCGGGGAAGCTGCAAGATAGAGCAACAATTTTTTATAAATTCTTAATGTTTATAACGTTTTTGGCAATTATTTAAAACGCTTGTTTGGTCTTGGTTCGAATATTTTCCCATTTATGTAAATAACAATTCGCTTATGTTTTTGTATATTTATTTAAATATGTTTTTTTTTGTTTGTTTGTGTCCTGCCCCGACTTTTGACTTGGTATTGCGCTTAAACTAAATGTACCTTATAAAATTAACAAAATAAACCCCCACACGAATACATTAATTGCAGTAAATTTAAAATCTTTTAAGGCAACATAAAATTTAGAAATGGTTGACAAGTCTATGAATGTTATGAAAGTTAATTGTGTGCGGCAAAAATTGAGGATTTAAGCAGCGAGTTAAAGAAAGGTTTAAGAAGAAAAGACCTTGTAGGTTGCCTAGTTATACATACTAAATAAATATTTAGATTTCTAGACGTTTATGCAACTCCTGTATGTATTGTAAAATAGATAAAATCTAAATGGAAACATTTAAAATGGGTTAGAAAGAAATGTAAGAGTAATTAAATGAGCATAGGTTGGCTTAGAATAACATTTAAGCAGCATTAGAGATACGTTAAAGGATATGCTATATATATAAATATATATATATATATATATATGTATGTATATAGTATATGCATATATATATAGATATGTATATATACGCTGTGCATTGGCGTTCAACGTAAGTGGCAGCATGTTTTTTAAAACTCGTTAAATGAAAATGTATATTCTATATCTAAAGTATGGGGCATACTGTGCGGTTCTGCATGAAGTAAAAATGTGTAATGGGTCTTATTATATAGGCAATGGCGTAAGGCATGTTTATTGTAAAGTTAATTACGATGTGAACCTGTTATTGCAAATGAAAAGTGATTTTAATTTTTAAGCAAGTATAATAAAAGAAAAAAAAAATCAGAAAAAATATATATATAAATAATATATACCTATATTATATACATATATATATATTAAAAAAAGAAAAAAAAAATAACAAATATAAATCAAAGTTATATGTGCATTGAAGCTTAATAAGTATATTGCAAGAACAACACACACACAGACACAGACACACACACCTGTTGTAAGTTTTAAATTTATTGAAGCAAGCAAACAGCGTTAAGCAAATCATTTAACTAGACAGAAAACAAAACTACCTAAAAAAAGAAAAAAAAAACTATATGCATAATTATGTTTATTATTACTACGTTAACATAAAAATGTCATCTCAGAGATGTTTCAAACGAGCAACCAACCAACCAACAACAAACAAATGTAATAAAACGTAAATATAAAAAAAGGAAAATTATTGAAATTCTCTATTGTATAAAGAAGCATAAATTTGAGTATGCCGCAGCTTTTGCTTTTATTACTATACGTTGTTTAGGTATAATTAATGCGTAATTTATTTGTTATATTGCTCTCAAATTGAACTTAAAATTGTCCCGTTTAGGACATGTTAAAATTCTGCGTAAAATCGTATTCAATTGTTGGTATGACGGTTTGCACAAATTTCAAAAATATAATTAAATATAAATGCACGCCCAGCTGGCCGCCGCCCTCCTCAACGGTCTGGATGATCTTCTTCATAATATCTGCATGGCGGCAGGGATGGACCGATGCCATATTGGGTCCAGGCAAATGTGGATGCGACTCCATTGTGACAGTCTTTTTAGCATGATCCTGGGAAACATCCTCGTACATTTGCTCAACGTTAAGCGGCTTGCGTTGCTCATCATAGCCGACGACCCATAATCGAGGCGTCTGGTAGTATTTATCGTATGTGATGTGCAGATCGTAGGTTCGCGTATGCAGCACGGAGTCTCCGCTACTGGCGGTCTCTCCTGCAGACACTCCAGCTCCAGCTGGGTTGCTAGGCTGCGTTTCGGCGTCTAGCTTGCGCGTGGTGGTGGCCACGGCGGGATCAACAAGCTCCAGCATGCCACTCTCCTCAAATGCATCCATGTCAATGGCTTCATCATCATCCTCATTCTCATCATTAGCCGCCGCAGCTCCCGGCGACGTCTTGTCGCTATCGGGCGTATGCATTTCGTCCTTAAAGATAAAATGACAGTCTTGACCTAATATTTGTTAGCCAATATAAACAAACCTTGTTCTCATCCAGCGTCAGTTCGCATATTTTCTCATCGATTTGATTGGTGCCGTCATCGTTTAATTGATGCGTCTCCACCCAGCCGCCGTCCCCGGACTCCTCCTCCACCAGTGTCTCCTCGCCCACATACTCCATTTGCTTGCAGCGGCGATAGCACGGCACATTTCGTGTTATCAGAAACTGTTTATCTGCATTTCAATTAGCTGTGGTAAGTTTAATTAATTAATTTAATTTTCCAGTTTTGTTACCCTTTGGCAAGTACGGCTTTGTTTTGCTATCATCGCCCGCCGCCCACTGCCAAGTGGGACAATGGTGGACTAAGTGGTCACCAGCTGCCACAAATTCCTCTGGTGTTAACACGCCAGTTTCGCGAAATTTCGACTCCTAATCAAAAATTAATTAGTTATAAATTAATTACAAAAGCGTCGCCACTTAAACCCCGCCCGAGCGACAGATAGAGAAAACAATGGAATTGATAAGAGAACGCACATTAGAAAAATGAATTCATGCATCAATATTGCAAGTGATACGGTCGCAAATAAAAAATTCAACAATAAAATTAAAGTCGATAAAAACTCTTCCTTTAATTAACAAATCCTCCTCCCATTCGTATCAACTCTCGTCTTTAATGAGAACCAAAAGTCAATACTTGCCTTTAAAACTGGAGTTAAATATTCTGCTACATTAAGCGCCGTGCCTTTAACTGTATTTAGCACGCTTTGCATTGTTGTTGATTTAAGTATTTGCTTAGATTGTAAGACTACGCTAAACCCTAATGCGTTGTATATATGAATGACTGCACACCTGCACTTTCTTCTTGGTGTCTATGCGTGCACGCTGTGCAACACTGTGTTCGACTCGCAACAGCTGTTTGAAGTGCTGCATAGAGTCGAAAATGTAACTATCGATATTTTATATCGCGTGAGCATGTCGTAAATAGTCACGCTGGAGTTTGTGCAGTTTTATTAAATTTATACTTTAAAAAATCACATTCCATAAGCCAGCTCTCTAATGTTTAGTGTAAGTGTGTGTGGCGGGTGTATCAATCGTTTTGTTTTAAAGTGAGTTAATTTACTTTCCCATTTACATTAACAGCGGTTCAGTAATGGCTTGCATGATGATTGCAATTTAAGCCGGTCATTTGGTGCCAGTTGGCGGCTACTGGATTCAATTTCGAGAGTAACTCGCCGCCGTATGCTGTCGTAAGTAGATGCCAGGTATTCCAATGAGCAAATCAACTGTTTAGGAAAATAAAAACAAAAGTTTGCTAGCAGCTTTGCTGCCGGGGCTCATTTGCAAGCCTCACAAGACAATACATATGTATGTACATGTATGTATGTATGTATATAGACTCGAATATAACTATCAAGTCGTTGCACAAATATTTTTTGACCAAACAGTTGCTATTCTTCTAAACTTTTCAAACAGTGCAGCACAAATACTGGGATTTCTAAAACAGATTAAGATTTCGTTAAAGCAAATCTTAATCTGTTTGACGAAATGATACTTTTTGCGGCCTGTCCAAACAGCTGATTGATAATAAAGGCGCGAAGCAGTAAATTTCGAAAGTGTAAAAGTTTGCTATGCATCAAAATAATTATAGTTTGCTTGCAAAATATGTAGTATTTATTTATTATGTTTCAGCTGTAATTTCTCTATGTTCTAAGAACTCGATCACGTTTTAGTCCGTCCGCTTTAAGCCGCTGTCGCTTCTTCTCTAAAGAGGCTCGTATGCGTTTTAAAATTAATTAAATACATATATGATTATTTAATTCCCATAACTTGCAATGCACAAAGCATGCAACGTTAATCCATGTTGAAATTACATTAGAATGTAAGTAAACACCAAGTGTGGCCGCAAAATTGTTCTTGAAAAGGTCACACTTTTAGCTGATCTCTCTTTTCTGACCATAATTTTCTTTACTTTCTGGTCACACTGCACTTCTCTTATGGAGCAGCTGTGAACATGTGATTGACGAAACATATGTAAATCCGTTTCGGGAATCTCGCTAATATTTTCTGTTGCTGCTGACTTTGGTACGATAACTTTTGATATATCGTGTTTTCAGTGTCTTGGGTAACGAGTCGTTACTT
Source organism: Drosophila borealis (assembly GCA_035045885.1). Taxonomy (NCBI): domain Eukaryota; kingdom Metazoa; phylum Arthropoda; class Insecta; order Diptera; family Drosophilidae; genus Drosophila; species Drosophila borealis. The sequence continues at coordinate 921,573 of JAWNOR010000202.1, read as the reverse complement.
TTAGCAAGTAACGAAAATACACTCTTCTCTACGTCACATTGTGGTTTAACTGTAAAACGAAATGGAGCCAAAATTTTCGTTGCCTTCGCCAAATTTCAATAAAAATGCATATGAACCCACCAAGAATAACTTGCATTACCTAACTCCATGTGGTATGACTCTGCTTCCACGTGCGAAACAGCCGCCTCCCATGTATGGACCGCGTGGGAGCACAGTGCCTCCAAAGTTTTTCAAATCGGAGAATCAACAGGTAACACAAACAATTAACTTGTATAAAACTAGATGTTAATACGGATATGTTCACAGAAAAGCAATGAGGCACAACCAATTGCAAGGACAGCGCCGCCAAGTACAGAATATTGTGCCAACTGCAGCATGGAATTGGCTACGGCGCAAGACATGAGACTGCATTTGGAGCAGCATCAGCAATGTCCTGCCGAGGATTGCAGCTTTGCAGCCATGACCAGCATTTTGGAGCGACACATTGAGGCAAATCACATAACGGGCTTGTACAAAACTGTAAAAAAGGTTTGGACGCCTGAGGACGTTGCCGCCTGGCGTGCGGAACGTTGCAAGAGGTTAATATTTAAAGTAAAATAAAGTGAATGATTAATATTTAATATTTGATTGCAACGCAGATTTCCAACTGCGGCCAATGTAGAGATAGCCAAACAGGCCAAGGAGCAGCGCTTGAAACGAGGCGAGCGCCTTGAGGCATCTAAGACGCGTTTCGGTAAGCCAGAGGACCGGCGACGCACGCGTCCACAATCCAATAACAGGGACAATCCAAAGAAAGCTAAAAAGCCCAGAAACAGTAGTAATACTCCATTTGCACGAATAGAGTCTCAGACGCCACGGACGACTCCGGCAAAAACGGAAAAACCTGTTGCTGTCAACCTGGATGCTATCAAATTAGGTTCAACCTGCTCGTCCACGTTTCGCGGAACAAGTAAAATGACAGGTTACAAGCATGCTAAGACAAAGGACAAAGACACGGTGAATGCATTGAGCAGTATGCTGGGAATGTATGGAACGGATAGCGAGAATGAGGATGAAAAGTCGGACGCTGAAAATAATGAAGATGTTGATTCAACAGCAGTAACTTCGGTAGAAACTAAGTCAGGTATAGACACAATAGTCGAGCTAGGAAAGGATGTGCAGGCTATGGATGTGCCACTGGTAAAATACTCTGATATGCCCCTGGTTGATATTGAAACAAAACAGCCTTCGGATAATGGCTCAGGCTCTTGCGACGAAACACCAGAAGAATTACCCATTGAGCGGAAAACTGAAACAGAATCAGTTCACAGCACAACAAAAGAACAGATAAATACAAAAGCATCTGAGAAGTTCAAATCGAATACTATTTCAAATGCTAAGCGTCCTGCACCAAAGAAAGTACATTCAGGTTTAAATTACAAGCGAGCGCGTCGCGTAAGCAACCAGAACACGATGCTGTCCAAGCTGCTGGCACCCGATATACGTCACGAGCGGAATGTTCTCCTGCAATGTGTGCGATTTGTGTGTGAGCAGAACTTCTTTGGCATCGGAAAAAGCGACGTCTTAACGGATTTAAGGTAATAGTCACACAGATATTAAAAATGAAACTTAAGTTTAATGCGTACATAAAAGATCCTTAATTTAATTGGAATTTGATATCAGTTTGGTGGCAACCCACCGCCCAATTCGGCGGCTATGCTGGCTACATTACTGCCACCAGCCGTATTACCGCTGCCTGCTCCAGCGCCATCAGCTGCAGCTCCCGAACCGCAGACGCCTCCGCCGGCTGCCTGTTGCTGTTGTTGTTGAGCTGCGGCTGCAGCTGCCTGCTGTTGTTGTTGTTGCTGTGCGGCAGCATGTTCCTGCTGTCGCTTCTGTTGCTGTCTGGCCGCATGAGAGTGCTTGGCCTTGGTCTCTTCCAGCTCTCGTACCCGAGAGCGTGCGTGTTGTATGCGATGCCAGGCCATTTGTAGCACCTTGGCAGAAGCATAGCCGGATCCCTCGTGCGGCTGGCCGGTAGAAACTTGTGTAAGGTAGTTGATTTGTTCCGAGAGCTTCGACTCTACGCTTGACAAGCTTTTTAGAAATTGCTGAGACTGCGTCTCGGCACTCTTCTGCGATGACTTTTCCTTGCCGAGCTCTTGCAGCGCTTGCCCTTTGAGGTGGTCAAGTCAGTTGACAGTTGACAAATAAATGGCAAGAGTAAATGCCGCTTACCTGCGCTCTGCATACAAAGTATAATATCTTTTTCAATCTCGTCGAGTGCATGTATTTTATCCAAGGGATTCATGTTTTCGAGGTGAACGTTCAATTTGTTTTTATAGCTTCGATCTTGCTGAGCAAATGAGGCGAATTTTCGCTTCGACTTTTGTTGGCTTGTGTTCTGGCCATTCACCAAATCGTGCACTATTTGAGGCGCGTTGCCAGGGCTGGCAACAGGCGTCTGTCATTTAATTAACATTTTGTTATCGAAGCTATCGATATGTTGGCGCGATGATGCGTTATTTCAAATATTCAAATGAATTTTTAAATAATTTAAGGCTCAATATTTGCAAAATTTTTTGTATTTGTATATTGTTTATTATTTAAATTCATTCTATTTAATAATTTATTTATCTGCTTAATTAATTAATTTCTAATGCCAAACCATGCGAATTTAAAATACTGTTTGGGCAACAACAAACAATTCTCATACAGCTCCACTGACTCTGGATTAATCTGCCAAATCATAAAGCCACCTCCACAATCGATTTGTTTGTGCAAAGCAAACTGTAAACGATCGGCAAAATGTGACTTGCATCGGCGACACTCGAGCATATGATCCTTTGTATCTGCTTTGAGAAATCGCCGCACATTTCGTATTTCGTGCATGCCTTGAAATTCCCCAGCTACATTTGTTAGTATGAGAAATGTGGGCGAAGTGTTGACATCCTCGCTCCTGAGCAGGTATGGCACCGCATAGAGCTCCTTGGTGCTAGCGCACACACGCAAGCAGTATAGATTTACCTTGAGTGAGTCTGGAAAGGTGCCAAAGCGTTGGCCTTGATAGCTTCTGTAGCTCTTTGAGAGCAGCGCAAGGTCCACACATGTCGTCTTGTTGGTATCCGGATAACGTGCATCGCATTTTACACGGTATTGTAATGGGAGCTGTTGTTGTCCTTGCAATTGACGCTTTACAGTCACTTTTAATCGCTTTATGGTGCATGCCTCAAATGGAACTCGTTGCTGCACTAGCACAAAGCTGCTAATCTTCTCCAGCAAGATTGAGAACACCATGTCCACCGTCTCCCTTATGTCCAGATGATGGTCTATTATTACAGGAGTGCTTTCGCAGTACATGTGCTGCTTGGTCACATTCACATAGAACCCAATGGTCAACTCCAGCCGGCTGGCCTCATAAATCAGGAATTGCAGCAGCTGTGGTATGGCTTCTATGCCTGCTTCCAATAAAAAATTATTGGTGCGGTCCAATGCGCTCTCATCGCACAGCAAAAATGTTTCAACACGCTCCCGCTCGATTTGCTTGAGCAGTTGCTTCTCTTCCAAGCCCAAGTTGATGTGCTGATCATCTTGACTCCCCAACCAGTGATGGCTGTAAGGCTCATTTGCTCCGACCAGACTTAGACAGGTCGGGCAGTTGACAATCTGGTTGTTAATGATGCGCTGGTGATGAAAGGTCCTCGTGTTTCCCGTCGTCTCAAAGATGAAGCGCGAGTGACTGCGACGTGACATTGTGAATGCTTAAGTTTGACTGTAGCCCGTTGTAGTGTGAACTTCAGTTATATACAATTATAATGGATCGTGGTCAAAGCCAGTGTGGATTACCTGTTATTCAAGATTACCTGTTGAGCCCCATAAAACTCTCTTACCTGTCTGAGCCTGCAACAGCTGTGTTCAAGTTTGGACTACCTGCCGAAAGTGCGATTATAATCACGACCCTTGATTAATTTCAAGACTTTACAATCAGCCTGAAGTGTGAATCTCTTTGTTCTTCTCATATAAATCCCTGATCATAAACTGAAATACTCCTACCCTTTCTTATATGTGTATTTTGACATATATATATTCACGGTCCTACTTAAAATTGCACTCAATTTCTCTAGTGTACATTTTGCGTCTATATATAAATTTGACTATCTTAACTAGGAGATAGGAAAGTGAAATTTTGATTGTACTTACCTATTGTGATATAGGTGCACGCTAAGATAAGATTTTGGGAAATTCAACCCTCAAGTGTAATAAAATTGGGGAAATCTCCTTTCTTTTTTCTTGTGCATTGAACCGGGTTTTCACACGTTTTGCAAAATCCACCCTTCTTGGTGGAAACGAAGAATAAGTTATAGTGGGTGATATTTAGGTGTCAAATTTATTTCCAAGGATCTTTACTACAAATTCCCTTCTTCTTAGATGATTAATGCAGGTCAAAGATTCGGGTGCAAGCTCTTTTGCAAAAATCGTTGTGAAAATTCAGGGAAATAAAAAAAAGCAGCTCTTCGATAGAGGTCTATCTTTCGAGAAGCAAAGTAAATGCTAATTTGAAGTATAGTGTATCAGCTATTCTCGTATATCATATGCAGAATTATTTTATTGTCACCTTTGGCATGGAAGATGTGGAATTTAATGAGTTGCACATTCGGTGAACAAGTTATATTCAAATTTCTGCAAGAGTATATAAAGTAGACCTGATCTGTGTGTGCCCCGATTATTTGTTTTGTAATAACTAGACTCAATTGTCAAATTTGTAGACTTCCATATTAAAATGGATACCACACAGTCACCGGATAAACCTCCCATTGAAGCTGATATTGCAACTGGCGGTCTTCTAATAGGCATGTGGCTTATTGTGTCTCTTACGTGCTGCTGTGCTGTATTTTGGCCGGTCTTTGGATGCATTTTGGCTTATTTTAGCTGCAAGAAACATTGCGACTATAACTCAACCAAATTGAAGCAACCAGATAAAAAAGCTACCGAATTGGATTTTCCAAATGACGGTTAAAGGAATCGGAACCTAAACCATTTGTTTTCTGATGACTTCAATCTAAAGTGTTTGCATAAACATATTTTATTTAACACATGCACATTACGAATTGTTTAACTACATTATCTATTCAATTCTCTACTGGAGGGTATTTAATGTATATATTTAATTTAGTCTTGATCAAGAGCCGAGTCGATAGTGCTGTGTCTGTCTGTCTGTCTGTCGGCCTGTCTGTGTCAATGTGGTCTAGTCTAGGGCATCAGTCGATCCGGCCGGATCAGAGCACTATATCACATGTGAATGATCGGTTGAAAAGAAGAAATATAAATTAGCTACATTGGCTGTACTACTACTAATTTATTTTATTGACTCTCTAATGGTAAATAACCTAAGTTAATGCGCAACTGTTCGTATATCAAAAACAATAATATTGTAGCTGGTGCCTTGCGCGCGATTGTCGGAGCCAAACCACGATATGGGCCCCAGTATCCAAAACGCATCATATACTTAATGGCATGAGCAACAGAGTGAAACTGTCCGGGCGGTGCATTCATCATTAATGTCTTGAGAACATCAAATGGCTGCGTTATAATTGCATCGATAATTGATGAAATAAATGAACTTTTTAAATGCAAATACACGTTGTCGTCCATCATAAATCGAGTGTGAAGCTCACTTTTGACCTTTTAATGAGAATAGATATAAATAAATGTTCGGCTTATACCAAATACTAACTTGATCGTAAACCGCAAGCTGACCAGTTGTCCCAATGGCTGATTTGAGAACCGCAGCGAAGCCTCCATTGTATAAGGCCATCCAGCCCTCCTCCTTGGGAATGCGAATTAGAGCATCAATAAAATTCTTGTAGCTGAGTTCATTTCGTAAATATATTTAATGGATATGCCTTGAACACTTTAACATACTTGCGCTTTCCATGAGCGGCAACTTGCATATTGGTTTGCATGCGTACATTAATCACATCCATTGGTATACCAACAAGGGATCCAATAGTGCCCGAAATACTGGCCGTGACAATTTTGCTTATCAAACCATTAGAATTAAACATTTCGAGGTCCTTGCCGCACTCATACAGAGTAAAACGAAGGCTTGTACATGTCATCTGACGAACGGCAGCCGCCGTGAAGCCATCATAGAAGCCCAAATACCCTACAATTTTGTAAAGGAAGGCAAAGAGGATGACTGGGTAAAGGCCAAGCATACTTAATTTCTCACCTCGTATTTTAATGACTTTTAGGGCCGTTTGTACCATTCCCTTTTTGGACGTCTGTGTTTGCATATGCGTCTTGACCAAATCGAAAGGAGCCACTACGCAAGCTACACAAGTGGATGCCACACCACCGGACCACCATCGTGGTCGTCGCAACTCCCGATCCTCAGAGTCAGCCAGTACCTTTCAATGTGCGTATTGCTATGAATCAAATAAGACTTTCTACCAATGTGGCAAAAGCTTCAATTATATTCTAAAGCTAATATACAAATTTTATAAAACTTACTACCTACTTTGGTGTTCCATACCCATGAATTATACATTATCAGCTTGGCTAAATCAGTTTATGTTCCTTCTGGTGGAATCCACGAAAACTATTTGTCCTAGTATATTCTCCTATAGAGTTTAAATGCAGATACTATCAGGGTATTCAATCTTCCGTGGGCCGTAGATAGTTGTTCTTTCTAGTCGTTCTTTATTTATCCATCGATTACAAGATGAATATCGTTTTCCAGTCTCTGACAAAGGCATTTGCTGTCAACGTCACACAATATATACATATTTTGATATTCATCTAAATTTTGGTCAATTTCAGATTCTTGGCGATTTACTTTAAAGAAATTCAACAGATCTCAACCAGGCTTACCTAAAACTTCGAGCGTTGCAACATCTGCAGCCAACTTTTGGGGCACTGCAAGGTTGGAACACTACTGAGAGCAAGCTACCAAGTCTTCCAGCAGTGGTTTATTAGCCAATTTGTCAATCTCAGATTGCAATTAAATTGCACAGCTCCGAGTGACAGCTAATGGCCGGAAGCTGAGAAGCGTTATAGAAAAGTGTAGTCTGTCTAACATAAGCACTGGCGAACTCCTATACAGTGCGCAATGCCTCGGATACCAACCGAAAGTGAGTAGCATATGTGAAAGTCTTACTTGGCCCAGAGAGCTGCAACGGCTTCCTATTGCAGACTTCGTCCGCGCTGGTGGAGCGGTGGTGTAGCCGGCGCCTTGACGCAATTTGTAGTGGCGCCTTTAGATCTGCTAGAGTCACGCATGATGTTTCTCAAGAAAGACACAACCATGGCTAAACTTACGACAAGAGCCATCCAAGAACACGGTGGGTCATGACATGCAAATTCCTGGATACATCTATCAATTTTTTTCACTCTATCGGTTTTCCTTGCAGGATTCATATCTCTATATGATGGCCTCAGTGCTCAACTCGTACGACAAATTACCTATACGACTCTACGATTTCACCTGTACGATTTGGGTAAGCGATACGTTAATGAGGAAGAGTTTCTGCAAAAGGTATGCGTAGCGAGCGTCTCTGGCATGATGGCGGCTGTTGTCGGCATACCCTTCGAGTTGATTAACACTCGTATGCATGTGGATCGAGCGCTGAAATCGAAATATAGGCGAAACTATCGAAATGTCTTTGATGGTCTGTACAGGGTTTGGCGGGAGGAGGGCTTTCCTGCACTCTACACGGGAGGTTTTAGCTCATTTGCACGCTCCACGGTTGTTACAATTGGCCAAAATGCGATGTACGATCAGGTCAGCTATTACCTTTAATTTTTACCTTTGTTACAATATCGTAAGTTATATGATAACTGCAGAGCAAAACTCTTTATATGCGTTACTTTAAATTGAATGATGATTGTAAGATGCTGCACTTGTTGAGCTCCCTGACTGCAGCCATAATATGTGCTCCCCTAGTGCAGCCCATAGAGATTTTCAAGACGATGCAAATGAGCAAAGGAAGTGGTCATTTAAATACCACCTCTGAGAAGTTAAGTTTCATGATGCGATTTGGTTTCAGAGGTCTATTTCGTGGCATTTCGCTGAGCTTGTTACGTATGATTCCGTATACAATTATAATGTTTCTTTTGTATGAGCAAATACGCTTAAAATTTGGTTATTATGCAGAAGACAAACGAGACTAGGTGTACATTTATAATAAACAAACTAAACAATCACATAATTTTAAAATGGTCTTATGCAAATAATCAGAACCAGATGGCGATCTAGCCGTCGGTTGTTTATCCTGCCCACGTGTACGTCAGCCACGCACATTGGTGTCACGCCGCATCGGTGCGAGTAAGTTTTGTCTAGCTCGTAATACCCTTTACCCTCTCGAATAAACCCTTGTACACTTTACAGAAATTGTGACCATGTTTTTGCTCAGATTCAGCAGATGCAGCAGGTGCAGCACAAAAATACATACAAATGACAATCGACTTAATAGTTTAAATTTTTGCCCAGCCTCCTTCGTTGAAGGCTCCACTAAGAGCAAGCATCATCGGTAAGTACTGCAAAGTTCCAATTTACGATTATAAATAGTTTTCTATAGTTACTAAGACGGGGTTTTTGGCAAAAAAATCATTGCAAATGCAGTGTTTTATTTCATACATTTGAAATACATAGTAGCTCCCGCCAAATCAAAATTTCGATAATTAAATCGACTCGCCATCGATAGTGAGCAGCTCTCATTCGCTCATCTCGAAGCGTTGACGATGGTTAACAACAATCGGAAATTCATCGTCAATTAGTATCGTTGCTGCACGAATCTCGACAAAGGTGCCGGCACCGCGTTATGGGCATCTTTCAATTGTTTATATATAATAAAGTACGAAATAAAGTTAAGTTCCGCCGCCGAAATTGCAGTCCTGATAAGAAGCTTAATGAAACAGACATCAACGACGAGTCATTGCTTGCAAAGTTGTCTTGCTTGCAGATGCTGAAAGATGTTCAACTTATTTTCACAAGGTGGCATCTACACGTTTCCATAGCTTGGCATTCTCGTAAGTTGGCAGCGCCTAGCTTAACGGCGCTTTTGTGCATATATGTATGTTCGTACATTTAAAACACAATTCATTTAAAATTTGGTAAGCTAGTTTTGACATGGCGTGCCGCATAGTTTTTATTGAATACTTTTTTTTATGAACACCTTCACCATGTTTCCCAGATTGCAAGTCAAAATGTACTAAACCCCATGTTAGTATTGGCCGAAACAAGCTATTCGTTTTATGAGTTTTTATATAAACACACACAATTTTCTAAAAAACTAGTTGGACGAATATCTTGATTTAAAGAGCCAAGTGATTGTTACTTGGAGGTTGCATATGTATTGTTTTTAATCAATTTATTCGGCCTTAAATCTGCAGGAGATATAAAGTTTTGTAATTTGTGCACAAAGCAAATAATTCCCTTAACTCCGTTTGGGAATGGGAAATTTAAAAGGAAAAACTGCTTCAGTCAGAAGTACTTAATTTAAACATAGTTATTACAGGGTATAAGGTAAAATCAAAAGCTTGCAACAGCTACCCATTCAGGTGGAATCACAAGTTACCATCTTCCATCCCTCGTGCGGCATATAAGAGACGGCTGCACACACGAGGCAAGAACGTTAACTTCATTAGGCTTCGACAAGAGTAACCTGTTAGCAGGCTGCCAGTCAGTCTTGTGTTTCCGCTCGGTTACCGGAAGCTGCGTCAAATATCTTAACTGCCAAAACAAGCAGCTTCGCGTATAATTCAATTGCCTTTCGGCTTACAGAATCGTCTAACCACATCATATGTGACATATGAATGTTCTGTCTGATGTCTTTTTTTTTTTCAACTTCTTTATTGCATTTTCAATTTCAATTTTCGGGCTCAGCTGCGCGTCAGCCTGTCTGTTAGGATTCATGTGAACATTGATGCGGCATGAAAGCCCAAAAGCCAACCACATTAATAATTTAATGAGCGCTCATGAAGCTGCTTGCCACTTGGCTAGTCAATGACTATGCAATTTTTATTTGCCCTTCATTCACGTGAATTGGTATAATCATCTAAGTCAGCCAGTTTATTAACTTTTCAATGGCCAATTTGTTTTTATGTAGCAAAAGCAATGTTAAAGTTGAATTTGTAAGACTTATTTTCTCAGCCGAACACACATTTTTAAAAGTTAGGGTATAAACTGTGCTGTGTGTTGACACTTCGATTAGCCAAAAAAAAAATAGATGAAAATGTTCATGGATAGATACCCAACAGAAATCACAAATGAAATGTTTCAACTGCTCCCCTACTGACAGCATCCAATTTAACTTGATTAACGCAATCATGTGCATAATTTGGCCTGGCTGGAGACGAGCTCTGATTTAATATTGCCGTGGCCAAATGTTTTCTTAAAGCTGTAACCTTATCGGTTTAACATTAGGCCAACACCATGCGACGCCCACTTTGCCTTTTGTTATGGCCCACACAGCCAACAAACAAAACCCAATTTACATAGAATAGCTAGCGATTATCGCATCAACTCGCCTTATGGCTGCCGCAAAGTGCGCCTGCAGCATTTTAAACATGCGCCAACGTTGTGCCTCGTGTTGTTGCATCTTCAGCTGTGCTGCATGCACTTCCGGCTAGCGGTGGGTCTTCCTCCGATTAAACGATACTCAAATGACCCATCTTCTTTTTTTTTTTAATAAAATTAATTTTTTCTCTAACGACATCAGCGATTACAAAATAATTAAAAATTATACATTTTGTTTAGTGTATAGTTCCAAAGTAAATCGTGACACGAAAGAAAGCAGGACAAACTTTCAGCCATAGCTTCGTGAAACTTTTCTTTGAGAAGCAATGGCTAACTTATATATGCAAGGTAAAAGGACAAACAAGCATAATCTAGTCGGGAGTGCTCGACTAGGAGATACGCTGAGCTGATGTAATAATCTAGCTGCCTTAGAAAGAAGACCAAGTTAACATAATGGAAATATCAATTCTTATCGATTTCCTTTTAATTATCGATATTTTATCGATAACTGGAAAGAAAAACTTCATATTTTCGCATCCTGGGATCACCCTAGTTTTCAAGTCTGTAGCTTTTATAGTCTCTTCACGCATATACTTGCCAAGGATCAGAGAAGTATTTTTCTGCCTGTTAAGTACATTGGCATAAGGCCATTATACCCCTTGTTACCCACTTTCAATGAGTTCAGGGTATAAAAAAAGGGGAAATTTGTATGCACTAGCCTTGCATAATATTGACGAAGTCGATGCTCAAAGTTTATCCTCGTCTCTGCTGCTTCGCTGCTTACAATGTGCACTTGAACCTCCAATCTGCCGCCCTGATCCCTGGCGTTAACTTGGTTGTTATTATACCCGCGGCTGGTCGGTTTACACCAGCCCATAAACGTCTTGTAATATGATAATGTTAAACAAGTTTATATTTTGGGCTCAAGTAAAATTTAATGCAAACGAGCTTAAATAGTTATTATGGATTGAGTCTTCGTGTTATTCAGAGTTGAGGTTGTCTAATAGTGCCGCATCGCTGTGATAATCCAGCTGAAATGTATTTTAGCGAAATCATCTAAAGCTTATCGCTCACAAATTCTCTTTAAGCTGGCATAAGCCCAAACACATGTCGCCTCCCATTTAAGCGCCAGGTAAGAGCCAAGAAATGCGTCGCATGCATTTCAAATGCAATTCAATTTCCTTTTGCCTGGCATCGTCCTTGGTCCTGTAGCTAACCCACAGCCACGTTTTCACGTCGCTTGGGTACTTTCGTTATTGATTGTTACCCTTAATTCTCGCAACAGTTTTAGAGCATCCGCAGCGCAGCCAAGTTGGCGTTGGCGTTGCAATTTGACATCTGTTTAATTTACAATTGTCACGAGCAGTTGCTGTTCGAAAATCTACCTTTTAGTAGGGCTCTTTCCGAGTAACAGACCTATCTTGTAAGGTTTGTAATTTAAATTTAATTGCGATTCGAGGACGTGACGCCTTTCACAAAATTAACATCTTGTTAAGAGTAGCTCACTTCGAATGACATTGATTAAACCAAATTGGATTATATGCAAAAAAAAAACACGAGATTCGTGGTAAATTGCAGCGAGTCTGTATTTGCGATTTTTGATTCTGTTTAAATGTTTGTTTGTAAAGCCCGGATTTGCATGGGCCATAATTTCAAACATCACTTTTCCGCCCACCTCTCGCTCGTTGAAATTGAAATTTATCTTTGGTCCGTACAACCTTTGATGCCCTTTATCCATCTAGGGAAGAGGTGGATTTAAGGCAATGTGTTTTTAGTAAATTTGTACACATATCCTGGAAAATGCGTTTTAAAGTGTTTCTGATGATAAACATAAAAGTTTCATACAACTGATTTCCACTAATTTTCCACCGTCGCGGGTGAAAATTTCCAAAACCCCGTCCTTCTCAAAGCTGACAATAGCGGGTTGATTACCAATCATTCATATATTTTGTAATTAAGGTCTATATATAGCTTAGTTTTAGCTTGAGTACACGAGTCATTCGAGCAATTGTTTAAACAGCCTTGAATTTTTGGTATTTCCCATTGTTTTGTTCCACATGTTTCTGCGTAAATTTGCCAGTTGCATTGTGTAAGACGAAAATGCCTTGCCTTGATATTGATAGTTCTTGTTGTTTACGCTGGCAGGTGAAAGGTAATTGAAGTTTCTCTACAACTTTTGCCATCAAACAAACCGACAGCTGCTCGCTTTATCTGTCATCAGCGACACCGCCTACGGATCTGTTTGGGACTTTGATGTATATGCCATGAGTTTTTCCTAATGACCCGACCCAATTGGTATCCCACACACCGGTTGCTCTAAATGTGAGTGTGTGTCAGATTTGAGAAAAGTTTTCGTGAAACTTTCTTTCTATCTGCAACACCGACAGTTGCTCACAGTTGGGCGGTTTGTTTACACTCGTTCAGTTGGCCGCAAATTATTTGCATGTGGAATGCCCAACTGCCATACTGGAAAATTTCGTCGATTAATCTTTCGAAAGTGTGCGGGATTTGTCTTTGCTGTGCGGGCAGTATCTCTGTTTGCTTTCAGTTTGAAAATATCAATTTTGCCCTTACAAGATTTTATAGTTGCCCGTTTTTTGTTTGACCCGCAGTTTGTTTAGCTTGTTGGTTTGGCCGAGGGCCAACTGTGGGCGTGGCAAAGAACCTGAGTGGCAAACACGAGCCTTGTGTAAGAGTTGCGTAACACATGAGAGAATGACAGAAATCACGGCTAAGAAAACTGAACATTTATTGTTAACAATAAGTTACATATTTAAAATATGAAAAAATGCATACTATTATATAAAACTCAGAGTTCTTTTTGGAGTACTCAAATCAGGGCAGCAAAACCAAAAGTGCTTCCCTTCACGATCTGAACCAACTCCCTGCATTTACGTTCGGTTCGGGTTTAAATTTAGCTATATAATTTGTCTAAATACGAGCTGCTATCGATCTATATTTATATCGTTAGTAAATGTTGTATAAGGATTTAATGTCGTTATTTCCTGAGCATCACTGTGATAAGTTCTAAGGACAGTCGCTTCCCATGAATTTCAATCAGCTTTGACCACGTCGATGTTTACATTGCCCTCACAAATATGAGCTGCAGTCGCTCTTGCTTATCAGGAGATTAGTGCTATCAGCGCTGGCGGCCATGTTGCCAAGTTCAATAAAGACAGGATCAAAACGAGTATGTGCCTGCCTCTCGGTGTGTCCGACTGTGTGCATGTGTGTGTGTCCGGGTGTGTGGCTTTTGTTTACGCCTTTGGCATTGTAATCATAAATAAAAGTAAAAAAAATAAAAGAACCTGGCCAAGAGCAGTCGTGGGCTTGCCGTTGCCAGGACCAGGCAAGTGTGTAAATGCAATTTCCGTTTGCTGCAGCCGGAATTTCGTGCACGCCATGGGAGCTCCCAGTGACTGCTTGACTGACAGCAACCAACAACAACAGCAAACCGAAAACAACAACAGCAGCAGCAACTGGCAGCAGAGGCAGCAGAGGCAGCTATCGGGCCAACATGGTGCGACGCCATGCTGATGCACTTTCTCCGGATCCAGCGCATCCGGCAAGCCACGCACATGAAAAACAATGCATTATTCTTAAAAACAATTTCATTCCATTGGGTCGCCATGCAACTGTAATTAGTTCATAAATTTAAGTTTTTAATTATAATCTTGTGAATTAGTAGCAAGTCTGTGAGAATATTATAAATATTATTGCGACTGCACTTTAGCACAGGGTATTTTGTCAGTCGTGTAGTTTCAGCTAAATTGGTTTTTTAATATCTATTTTTTTCCGCTGATTTTCGACGCATTCATTTTCCATAATATTGAACTCATTTCGAATCAGAGTGCAGCATTATTGAAAGCATCCATTGTTTTTGTTGCCTTCGCGTTTTCTCTGAATAATATGGGTTATTGCTTTTTCTACTCGACCACAAAGTGAAAAGAGTTTATTGGTTTTGTGATATGTCCCCCTTGTCCCTTTGACTGTACGGAATTTATATTCGAATACATATTCGTGTGTACCCCCATATAAGATTTTACGACTATATTGCTATAATCTATAGCTATATCTTAATCTATACATATGTAAAAACAAATTGAATATCAAAATTGCCAATGCTTTACATTAAAACTATCCAAAACTTTTTTTGCTTATAACCACTCGCTCTGTGGCAAATCGGGAAACTCCCATTTCTACGACTATATCTCCCTATTAAATAATAGTTCGATTTATTATTGTATCTTGCCATATCTCTCTTTATTTCATATTCTTTTCAAAGCTTTAAATTATTTAATTGTAATTTGTAGTAATATTTTCTAGATGTAGCTGCTTAAAGCTTATTTTGAACTGTGAACGAGCATTATGCAGTCGGTTGTACCCGACTGCAACATTCTTACTTGTTATATTGCTGCTTCTTGTTGTGGCTTTCAATTTCTGAGGCTGCTGCTGCTTCTGCTTCTGTTGCTGCTGTTGGGTTAACCCAACGTATTTTATGCGAATATTGTGCGCAACATTTTTTATAGTTGAAAAAAAAATGACCAAAAATCGTTTGATTTGTTAGTCGTGCGTAATAAGTTTAAGTACGAGCATATTTCATATTTTCAAATAACAATAGTTATTCATTTTCCTCGGTTGTGTTTAGGGTGTATCTAGGGTAAAGGACGAACATTTTCGGTTTAATGCCTGTTATTTGGTGGTGATACGCAGCTTGACTTTAAAATATAAGCTGATTTTAACATGGGCGTATTTCATTTTTATAACTTGTCGGAAAAGCCTAAAAACGAAGATGTCGTAAAAACAAGCTTAAGATTCGTCCCAAGTGCAGCCATCAGCTGAGCTCCCAAACCACGTTGATGCCTGAAATGTTTCTGGCATTTTCTTGTGTTCCGTTCCAATTTGTATGCTGAATATTTTTATGCAACAAATTGTGGCAAGCTTAAGCAGTTTGTGTTGGCCAAACTCAAACGAAAAGGCGTCTTTAAAATGACCTTTCATTATGAGAAATAATTAAAGATTATATCACAAAAAGCATTTATTTTAGCTTTTGAACACAATTCGTCTTAATTGTTCGAGTATCGTCATAAAAATCTGTTTCTTTTCATTTCTAACAAGTGTTTTGTAGCTGCCACAACAGCAATAATAACGAAATATACGCAATTTCCAAACACACACAATGTGCGCCAGCCACTTGGTTAAAAGTAATTTGTGCGGCAATTAGTGTACGAGCAGGAAGGATATACTTGTGGAAGTCCTATGCCGCACAAGCCACAGCCAAATGTGTAGCCATGCTCAAGATTTTCACAATTTTGAGTGTGCCACAGAACAAGGAGCAACGCATACCAGCGACAGCCACGTGACTTTAGTCCCTGTCACGACTCAAAGCTCATGTTGGATTATAAGAAACTCTTCTCAAGTTCGCAATCGTGCGGGTAATATATATGGTTATTCAAATGATTAACGTGTGATTGGATATCTAACCTCTTCTAGTTGTTAGATCTTTAGTTGTATTACTTTTTAGGGCCCCAAGCCAAAAAGAAAGGTTGCTGGTTCCGTTCGCGGTTCGAAACAACTTTAGGTTCAATTCGTGAAACTCGAGTTTTTCATCCTGGAACTCAGATTTTAGTTCAAATCTTGATATTTTATGTAGGTTGTTAGATACTTTTTAAACATTTAAAAGGAACAATTAAATTTATTAATTATAGTTGCCCGTTGTACCGGAAATATTGCTAACCCTGTTTATTTTCCAATACAAGTTGCGGGCTATATTAGAGCTCTTACAAAAATATGTTTGTTTGTGCTCAACAATTTTTTTTTTATACAAGTTAAATACGAGTTCTGGTTTTGATTCTGTGCTTGATTTTGGGAACTGATTTGGCCAGAGGTTGGGTTTAGAGTGAAAGGTTTATTGGAATTCCGTGTAATTTAACTTTTCGCCTTTTCGATATACACGACACGTTATACACACACATCTCTAAAGAGCATTGGGAAAAATACATACTTATACACACGCACGTGCACACACACACTCAAACATACTTGCACCTTTTATATTATGCCTGATGGCACTTGAGACGTCGACGTCTCAGCTGACGACAAAGCGACAAGTTGAAAGCAAACAGCAGTGGGACAAAACAATGCATACGGCAACAACAACAGCAACAACAACAACAGCAACAAAAGAAGCAACAACAGAGGGAACAACATGAAGAGCAAGAACGAACATTCAATGAAATGTTAAAGCAAAGCACTTACAATAAAAAAAGTGTCGACCGAGTCATAGAAGTCGTTACATGGACGCACTTAAATGGTCGTCCAGCACTTGGCTCTTGGGCATCCAACAGCTCGCGCGTTGCCTTGGCTGCGTAGCCGAGCTCTGCCAAATGCTTCCTGTTCCCCGATGGTATTTTAGCTGCTGCGTCTTTTTGGCTCTTCATGACGTCGGAATGCCTTTATTGTTGGCTTCCTGCAGCTTGTTGTCCACTTGGCAGCTGCTTCCGCACTCGTTGTCGTTGCTGTTGCTGTTGCCCCAATTGCAATCATATTACAAGCCACATTTAATTTAATTTGTTGCGGAAATCAAAAAGATTTCTGTCCCCACACACACACAGACACACACGCACACAAACAGCAGTTGCTGTGCTGCAACTGATTTGGGCATTCTTTTGCATTTCAGCAACTGCTTCAATATATACGCACTTGGCGGTCAACTGTTGGCTTTCAGCTTGTACTTTAATGGGCCGGAAAAAAACATATATAGCCAACACAATGGTTCGGACACCAAAAAATCACGCCGTCCTCTGGCTTTGTTCTGTACCAATTGCCAAAAAAAAACACAGTCACAACTCACTCGTTTAATTCCCCAAATCGTCTTATGAGTATTTTCGCACAGCGCATGCGTCAATTTCGACTCCAATCGTTGCCAAGCAGGAGCCGCAGCAGCATCCGCATATGTTGTGCAACATTCCATGTTTTTCATAGAATATCTCAAACCTGTTGATTAAACAACACGTTTTTTTTTTTGTATTTAAATCAGCAACTGACGTTGATGCTAAATAAAACAATAATAATGGATCCGGTATTTGGCATGAACCTTTTCAAGGGAACAATTCAATTTATTATAAATTAAATTTGTTGCATCAATATACTCTTATTTATTTATTAATTTTTATTAGTCAATTATTAGTTAATTTTCCATTTCAATTGCCAAATCAATTATCTACAGCCACAACCTTCTTTTGAACCTTCTTTTGCAAAGATTGGTTTGAATTGTTTCATGTTTTTAGGTTCCTTCAGTTCAAAATAAAATAATTAGCCTTGTTATTAATAATGTTATATAACAATGGTTAATTGAAATTTATTTTATGCGCATAAGTTCAATAAATTTATAGATTAAGAATAAATATGTCTTTTAAAAAATTATTTAAAAAAGTTTTGTATAAGATATGTTGCAACTTCTTCATGCTTTGAACCTCCTTTCAAAGAACACGCTTGTCAAAAGAACTTTTGATCTGCAGAGTGTTAACGATTGACTCACTGCGTTTGATGTGCAAACATTCGTCAAACGTCCAGCTTGTCTGTTTGCGTGCAACCAGCTGGTTGTGCCTTTGCCACGTGCTAAGAACTGAAATGAGCCTTTTTGATCCGCTGCCAATTACGTGCGCCACAGACAGCTTACAAAATGCTCGCCAAGGGCCATAAAAGGCGACTTTCTAGACGCCATTTTATGCTTTGTGGCAAAGCGCCGCATTATTCCAAGAAAAGTGAAATGAAATGTTTGAAATCCTTTGATAAGTAGTGGTCAGCCTGAGGGATTTCAGAGTCTACTTGTTGTCTCTGGCCACTTGGCCAGAACTCGTTGTTCATGACCTTCTATTTGCTTTGATGGACACGTCTCGAAACCTTGCCAGAACTTTCAACAGGCTGCACAAAAAGGAACGCCCTCGATACTTTGAAAAAAAACTAGATAATTGACTGCAACTTTGCTGCGACGCTTTGCCCAGACGCATTGTAACTGAATGCGTGAATTATTCAACTGGCAATTTGATTGGATATTGACTGTGCAACGTGCAAAGCGCAGCTGTCCAATGGCTGCAAATAGATTTAAATAAATCGGCCAGCTGTATCCTGTCCATATTTAAAAACACTTTCTGCTCGAATATTGCATGTGTTGCTGTTGACCTTCTGTCAATTTGAACTGAGCGAATTTGGCACACAAAATGCATTTGCATCGAAGTGAACCTCATCGGAATGAATGCCAATCATCAATTGCAAATAATTAATTTTCTTTGTTTATGCCATGATTTCAAAATCGAAAGCATATTGCATTTAAAATGCGCCAGTTAATTGTATTGATTATTTAACTTTGTTAGCTGTGTAGTCTGTTTGCTTTTTTCATTTATTTTCTAATTTTAACTGTAATCATATGCATCAATTAAATATTAACTGAGCACGCACAAAAAGGGAAATGATTGCCTAAATTATTAGATAATTCGCATAAAAAGTTATTGTTTTTATCGAACAAAAGTAGGAGGTTCTAGTCGGGAGCTCCCGACTAGGGGATACCCTGAACCCTCTTCTTTCAACAGGTGATAGCTAAAAATGGAAAGATACTTTATATATATATATTATTCTAGAAGCTACATGTCAAGTTTGGCGACTCTAGCTCTTATTATTTACCAAAATTGTTCAAAAAACAGGATTTCCATATCGATTTTATCGATTTCTTGGAAACGGGGCAAGTTATCGATTATCGGAAACAAACTCGATCTGCGCATGGACTAGGAGGACCTTCAGCTAATTTCAACTCTCTAGCTCTTATAGGTTCTGAGATATATACATACGGACGGACGGACGGACAGACAAAGGGACATGGCTAGATCGACTCGGCTATTGATGCTGATCAAGAATATATATATTTTATGGGGTCGGAGATGCTTCATTCTGCCTGTTACATACATTTGCACAAATACAGTATACCCTTTTTACCCATTTTTAATGGGTTCAGGGTATAACAAGCAATATAATAATTTTGGACTTTGTACTGATATTAAATAACAAAACCTATATTATTATTATTATATTCAAATTATTAAGCTGAGCTTTTGCTGTTGTAACAATGAAAGCAGCTTAACAAAAAATAGATTACAAAATAATCAAATTATCAAGAGCAGTCATGTTGTATTAAATTTTAAAATTTAAAGACTGGCATAAAAAATGCTTGTCCGCCTTTTTCCTTTTCCTTTTTTTTTTCCTCTTGTTGGTTTTTGGTTATTGTTTCAACTGCCGCTGGCAGTTTTCATGGGGCTATTCGACTGACCCTTCCAAGCTTTTGCTGCCCACTTTATTGCTTCACTTTGCACGCGTTTTTTTGCGCTACATTCTTGATGTTGCAAAAAAAGGCAACAATAAAAAAATGTATATATTGTGAAAAAATTTTGCAATAATTGTATATGGACGGGCTGAGGCACGCGCTTCGCTTGATATGCCTCAGGCAAATGCCGCCACTCAGCTGCCTGCCACGCCTCTGTTTTTTACGTCCACGATTTCCATTTTAATGCCAATGTACAATAATTTACACCATTTTATGAATGTAATGAAGCGGAATGTAAACAAGCAGAGTTAAACGAAAAAGAACTGCAAAAACTGCAACTAAAATGAGAATAACTGGCTTAAAGTGTATAAAATATTCATAAAATGTCTCCATTTTTATGTTTGTGTGTTTGCTTTTTTATTGGTTGTTTGCGAAATTGAGCTTCTGTGTGTTAAACCAGCACGTTTTAACAATTATCGCAATTAATAATGACTCTCAACTTGCGGCTGACCCCACCCGCATTCAGGTATTGCAGAGCTGAAGCATTTACAAAAGTTAATTTCCCAACGTACCAAACATTATTAATTCTTGATTATTTAATCATCATCAGTCTCGTCAGCACGAGAATGTGCAAAGAGACAAGCAAAAGGTCTCGGTTGAATAAATGGACTTTACTTGACTGCGCTTATTTAATATGCATTAACAATGTGCCACAGCTGGTATACCCTTGCAAAGGGTATGAAAGGTGTTGCAAAAAATGCGAACAATTAAGCAAGTGCTTAAAATTTTTCATAAATATTCTCAAATTGCTTAAAGCTGAGGAATATTATAATTTAACTCAATTGAAATGTTCTGTCTATTAATGCTTTTCCGAGCTGAAGAAATAACAGAGTATGCGAGTTGTTGCATTTTCTAGCAACAAAGTTGACAGCTCTGTTTCACCTTGTTTCACGTTGCAGCTGGCGTTCCTTATTGCACCTCTCTGCCCCTGCAGCTGTCAAAGTCAGAGCCGACCGTGCCTAGTGTCGGAACTCGGACGTGGGCCTGCCCACACAAAAGCGCAGTGTAATTGCAAAGGCGCTAAAAAAAAAAAAATAAAAAAATGTTGCTGCTGCCTTTTAAAGTTGATTTTGATGCTTCTCGTGCCCTTTTTTTTGTTGGCCTACCTTACTTTCCACTTTTACTTTAACCTTTGCTGTTTGTTGTTTCTGTTGCTGTTGATCGTCATGTGCATGCTGCAATACAGCCAAACCACAATCCATATGCCAGCGCACACACACGCACGCACACTCTGCCAGATAATGGCAGTGTCAGCAGCGCATTGAACAACATCAATCATACGCCGCGTGGTGCGCACTATATCGCCTCAAGGCACACAATAACTTGGAGCGTGCCTCTGCTGTGTTTGCCCATGTTGCTGGCACTGCTCTGACTTGACAACTGGCACCTTTGACACTCTTTTAGAATAGGATTGGCAGTGAAGCTTTCGGGCGTGTCCGCTGTCCGCTGTCCGTATGGCTGGCTGTCACTCGCCGCTTCTGTTGGCCGCACAATGTGATTAATGAAGCTAAAATTGACCTTGATTTCAGTTGTTGCCGCACACCCATATCTACGCACGGTTATTACATTTAAATATAGTTTGAATAAGCATATTAATTAATTAATTAATTATGATTATGCCACGCCCATCCGTGGCCGGACAAATAACTGAAACTTACTTGCTACTTTACGAGTTTGCCATTTGTTTTGAACAATTTGTTAGGGCATCAAGAAGGGTATACTCGCTATTATATGTACAGATGCATACATATAAACATATATAAAGAATAGGTTCATATAATTAAATAACATTAATATAAATATATAACTAACTTGCAATAAAATGCACCACATAAAAAAAAAGTATATATATATATGTATATAATTATATATATTAACTAATGTGGTGCTAGAAAGTAGTTCATACAATAATTTCTTGCAACTTTATTACAAAACCACACAAAAGAAAATAAATGTATAAACAATAAGCCTTAGGGTATCGGTTCATCGAGCATCAACATTCTTGTGAATTCCTTTTTTGTTATTTACTAAGCCGTAGTTACATTTTGGTTGGGTCGAATGCCTCACAATCAAATTCATCAAGTTAATAAGTCGTAATAAGTCGTATTTGTGACGAGGGTAGTTCGGTTGGCGAGTAAGCTGATATCCATCAGCTGAGCAGGTCGGTTCATAAAAGTACACTTCGTAGACATTTCTAATTATAGCTGTGTGCAATTTCTAATTGCTTATGGCAAACAAACGGCAACAAGGACAAAGCCAACAAAATAAATAGCCACATTGTAACAATTTGGACATGTATTGCTATTGCTGCACGGGGTCAGTCGAGGAACGGCGCCTGCGAACGAGCTGCTGTACTTGAATAACTGCGACGTGGGCCGCTGTTTGTGCCAGGCAAACAAATTATGCTCAAAATTATCAACAAGAAATGAGTTGAGTTTCAGCAAAACGAAACTTGTACACACTCTCGATGAGATATAATTATGTAATATGCTTATTACACTTAGAATTGGCTCCATTCCGTTGAGAGACGCTTGCAGTTCTCACAGTCAAAGGACGGCAAGTCGCTTGCAATCTCAGAGTCATATTAACTTATCGTTTTTAAGTACAAGCTGCATAACATAACTGATATACTCTATATTACCTTTAGCTATTTCTGCAGCTATGGAATTGCGTAACTCACGTACAAGTCGAGAACTTTGAGTGCTTCGCTAGGGCTTACTTTTTATTTGTTGCATAGCATACTTTTTGGGGCGTCCTGTCTGCTCCCTTTAGGAATTTCGCAGCATTGTCTGAAATATGCTTCATTTTCTGGCACTGTTTGCTTTGCCCTTTGTGATTGTGAGTGCGCGCAGCAAAAACGAGTGCAGAATATTGTTGTTGCTGTTGTTGTTGTTTAGGCTCAGGGATCAGACTGTTCGTAGTTGTAATTAGAAAATCTCGTTGGGTCCATTAATAATGTGTCAGTTTTGAGTAGCAATCGGCCACGCGCATCGCTTGATTTATGTGCGATGGCTGGAAGTCGGGATTGCCGTAAGGCGCATTTAATGTCCTGACATTTGATTACTCAATATTGGGAGGAAATGGCAGCGGCTTTTGCCACTTCCTGTCTGACGAACCTTGGCTGGGCGACCCTTTCACTTCGTATCTGGACTACTAATTGAGTAATTTATGCGTGTTTGTCGTTGCCATTTCTGTTATCCAAGATCCCCCAAATTCCAGCTTCTCGCAAGCCCACTTGTGCGCCTGCCTTGGATGGCTCCGGTTTTGGTTCTTGGGCCCAAAAGCCATTTGAGCCTCGCGGCACATTATCTAAGCAGACGTCGTTGACAATCTCAGCAGTCAGCTCCTTTTTTCTACTTCCTTTTTTTTTTGGCGGTCTTTTGTGAGTGAGCATGTCTTGGCTGTCGTCCTGGGTCGCTGGCTGGCGCAGCAAATTCATGAGACGTGACAAGCAGCGGCAAGCATTCTGTGCGGCTTAGGCCCTGCTCTCAGTCTATTGCTACCTACCTTGATTGAAAAGCCAAAAGGCGCACGCGGCATTTTCCGGCTGCCGCCAGCGTGCTAAATTAATTTGACATTTCTGGCATTGTTGCGGCGAGAGCATCCTAGTCCTGATTTATGCAAAAGAGTTGACACTCCAGCGAGCTAAAATGCTCCGCCAATAGTGGCCTGTTTTCGCTTATTAGCTGTGCCTTGGCGTGGAATTCGACACAATGAGTGGCATAGCAAATATTGTTATTTTATGTTGACTGGCTTGGTATTGACTAGAATCCTATTTAGCTGTTGCTGTGTACAGCATTTAAAGTTTATAGCTCTTTTTAGAGCCATGAATTTGTTTTGAATGGCTTCAGCCAACCGAGACAAAGTATGTATTTTAACTATCCGCCCTTCACTCACAAAACGATTTGGATTTTATTTTGCCAAACCTTTTATTTTATTTCGATTCTTTCGTGTGCCATGCTATGCAAATTTTTATGCGTTGTCATTTGTATCATTAGCTCGTCCTTTTTTAGTCCTTTTTTTTGGCTTGTTGTTCTTGTTGTGCGCAAAACAAAGCGCTGACAATGTCAGGCTGAGCACGGGATTCGGACTTTGCCTGGATTTACTGATGCGTGGCGTGGCTTTATGCTTTGTTATGCATTCAAGTGATTTTTTAGTTGTTGTTTGGGGATCAGACAACTGAAACTGAATACAGAAACAAGTAAAATAAAATAAAATATACTTTAAACTTTTTTATTTTTGCTTTAAGTGCAACCTGGGGGAAATGCGTGGCCTCTAAAAGTCTATCAGCTTGGTCAGTTTTATGGCTATGCTGATTTTTTAAGGCTTCCGAAAAATGGCAACAAAGCTTTTCCCGAAACTCAAGCTTTTGGGCATTCGTTTTACTCTTAGCACAAAGTGCAAACTTTGCCGAAAAATGCAGTTGGTATTCTGCAATTTCCTGTGCTGTGTATCTCCAGGAAAACACATTGCACTTTCTACCTTATTCTATATATTTACCGTGTATGTACGTAATTTCCTGTCCTATATACTTTGCCTCCTGTCTATAATGTCCTGTTCAGTTTGTATTGTCATCGTCAGAGTTCTGGTTACCTCTTTTTTAGTTACATCAGCAATTCACTTTTTTTAATTTTCGCTTTATTTTTTTTTAAACTTTTTTAGTTGCAACAACAATGTTTACAATTGTGTATACATTGCTGCTGTAGAATGTTGTTTATTTTAAGAATTTTCAACTGCCATGAAATAGTAACTTTTTGCTTAGCGGAAAATATATTATAATTCTTTTAACATTCCCGCGAATTTTCTAGCCAGCTTCGCTCGTTACATTTTCTGGTTTTGTTTTTGTTTTATACCCATTGAATGAAGGAGTAAAAAATGGTTTTCTGTACGTGACAGGCAGACAGCGGCAACTCAGACCACAAATATATAATCTATATTTACAGCGGAGGTGCTTGAATCATGTCTAACTGTTTGTCTGTCAGTAATTAAAAATATCACGTTCTCAGAAGCCTTAAGATCTAGAGACAATTGTAAAAAAGACATTGTTAGGTACAGTCTAGTGCTTTGGTAAGTACACACTTGTATGCAATATTTAAGCCCTGAAATTTAAATAGAGATCGGACACCAAAGTTAGTTTAGAGCATGGTTCTAGGTATCTTATAGTCGGGCACTCCCGACAAGTGCGCTCTTACATGTTCAGTTCCATTTTTCTGCTTTGTTCATGGCATGCTAATGACACTTCTTATGTAAGCAACTAGTTAGAACAGAGTACAGTAAATGCAGGGATACGTACTCAATACTGGCGGGCTATACAAAATTATGTCCATTTCCTGTTATTTCTGTACAGTGTAGGTGTGCGTGTGTGTTGTGCGGTTGTGCTTGCTAATAAGAATGACAGGATGTGTGGAACAGCTATTGCGGTCAGTACAATAGAAAACGTTATTGGCTTGTGGATTTTCATTTGTGTCTGGCACAATTTTTAAGCAAAATACCTTTATAGACGTCCATTGACGTCAGCCTAAAAGCTTGTATGTGTGTGTGCTGGCTTAAAGTAGCTTTTTTGAAGTCGCTTTGTTCTGTTGCAATAGTTAGGAACACTCAGCGGGATGGCTAAAAGAGGAGAGCCCGTTGCCCAGCACTGGCCACTGAAAGGCAATTTTCAATATGCATCGAAACGCAATCAATCATTCAATATGCATAAAACACAACCCCCCGCCGTGGCATAGCACACAATAAAGTGTTGTCAGTGGAGCAAAAAATTGCAAACACAGACAGTTCCATCCGCAGTGGTCCATCGCGTCATAGGTTCGACAGTTGTCAGGCCGTTGACAGGTAAACCGACGAGCAAATAATGAAGCGTAAGGCAACACGTGTGCACTCCTTGATGAATCCATGAGCCAGGACCTGCTGTGCCTTCACCATCACTGTGTATAGCTAGCGTTTTGTTCAGGCTTCAGTCTTGCCAGCGTTTACAGAAGCACGTTTTGCACTTTACGTTTGCCAGTTGTGCACTTTCGTTCACTTGCATTTTGGCCCTCTTTATAATTTTATATGCTATCCCCCTTTTTATGCTATTTCATTTTCTCTCAATCGCCTTATGTTTTACTGTTTAGCTCGCGCTCTTATTCCGAAGAATTTACGTCAATTCATGAGAATCGTATAGAAAGGCGACATGGATATGATATTTTGATATTTCATCAATGATATTTTTTGATGAATTTTTGATAGTAATTTATATACTTTGAGGTCTTGCCCGCCGAATGACTTCCACATATATAAAAAGGTTTTACTTTAACCGTTACTTGCAACCAATTTAATCCGAAAATGATTAAATTACAATTAATTGGCTTGCGATAAAATTATGCCAACTCATTCTTAACATGTTGAAGAACCTTTAAAATGTTTACAGAATTTGAAAGGCCTTGCTCATGGTAAATATTTGCTGGCAATTTAAATTCTTATTAAGCTGCTTGGATAACTTGCTTCCTTCTCCGTATTTCGCAGTCAATTTGATAGCTTATGAACGTGGCTAACACATGCCCCATTTCAATTTTAAACCATAAATCTACAACACATGTCGAGCTCAGGGCGCAAAAAGCAAAAGCAAACAAAAAACGGCAAACAAATCCAAAAACTACTTTTTGGAACTCGACAGGCTTCGGGCAAAGAAGACCCTCCAGATATTTACATAACAATTTTCCCCCCCAGGCTAGGAGCAAAGTGTGACGAGACAACGTGGCGTTTGCCCAAAAATCTGACTAATTTTCTATTGACTGGAATGCCTAATGAACTTCTCAAATTGTCACCGGCAGTTATTTTGAGGGAAAAAACTTGGCTAACTAGACGAATTTGCAAGGGTCTTTCGAATAAGCGACTTTGCAAATGTTCAAAAATAATTCATTGAAAATTGAATTTGGGTCTAAAGTATAGAATGTTAAATTACAATAATAGTGTAATAAATGTAATAAGTCAAGTGGGAATTCCATAATATAATTTAATCAATACTCCATTTATTATATAATAATTTAATCAATACTTCATTTATTATATAATAAATTGAGCAAGTCTGCTCGACTCATGAGTGCCCGATTGGGAAATACCCTGCACTCTAGCATTTCGAATCTCCGAGATATGTCAGAGAAAAGAGTTAAGGGACAATATTTATATTTATAGTTGTCGATAAAACAAACAGAGTTATCGATCATTTTAAATAAACATAAATATATATATATATACTATATCGGGTATGAGGGTTTGCAAAACATTCTTCCCTTTTGTCCAGTTGCATTCGATACAGGGTATAAAAATAATTATAGTACACATATGAAGTCAAATTAAATTATGCCAAGCTGATGATAGAAACAGATTCAAAGTTGAAGCTGTCCAAAATACCCAGGGAAAAGCAGATTCAATTGATTGGACCAGTCGCAGGAACACAGCCCACATTAAGGCCTCTCGACCAGCTCGACCGAGTTCCATGTTCCATGTGTTGCCATCGATATTAAATTAAAGCGATAACAAATTGTAATTACAGGGCTTGGCCTGGAACAGCATGGAATAATGGAGTTTCGACCATCGAAGCACTACGGCACATAAATAAACAAATTGACATAAATTAGTAAAGATTGAAAAGATTGCATTCAGTATCGTCGATGAGCATCACGGGACTCCAGTTGCCAGTTGCCTGTGGCCTTTGTTGTCTTTGTTATAAATGTGGCTTTCATGGCTGGGCACGTGTAAATCGTGTGTAAAGCTGGCAGTCTGCATTAAATACACATGTACCATTGGCCATTCAGCTGTCTCCGTGTGTGGCATAAATTAAAAGCTAAATGAGGTCAAGAAATAAATTTCAATTTGATTGCCCCAGAGACATGTGCTGCCGCCAGAGCAGAGCAACAAGTTGCCTGCACTTAAAAGACTCAAGCAGCTATAAGATTCGAGAAGAAATAAGTTTTCTTTTATATACCCTGAATGATGAGTATATCGTTTTTGTGCAAATGTATGTAACAGGAACATGGAAGTATTTCCGAGTTTATAAAGTGTTTATATTCTTGATCAGGACGAACAACTTAGTCAATTTAGTCTTATCTTGTCTGTCTGTCTGCTTGAACGTGTCGCTCTTGGCAACTACAAGAGTTGCAGACTTGAAATTTTAAATATATATTCTCGTAAAGCATATTTTTTTGATACTTTAAATATACTATTGTATGACAGTCTCAAGCCATGAAACTTTCAAAATGATCGGAAAATAAACACCCGAGTTAATCAAGACTATATTACCCCTAGATAGTGTATGCGCGTGTCCATGTTGAATGCTTGTGATGTCAACTTGACGCTGTGTTTAGGGTATCTCCTAGTTGGCCAATCTAGACCAGAGCAACTCTACTTTTGTTTTAACACAAAAGAAAGATTGTCAATGAAGTCTGCTCTCAGTAAAGAAGCTAATTCTCGTCCTTTTGATCATTTTGCAAGAGTCTCAGCCGCTTAGCCTTAATAATGTTCCATGCTTAAGTGAAGCGTTTGCCGTTGTTCGCAGTCGTTGGTCGCATTTGTAATGCGCTTTTCGGATTAACAGCAATTAGGCAATTGCTGAATTAATTGTGCCACGATGATGTCATATCATATGCACATCATATGTATACGTAATTGGAATTTGCGCAATAACATTCTGATGCCTTATACGATATTGAAAATTGTGCTCGTGCTTTCATGTTCGCCTGGCAATTAAGTTCAAGCTGCCATTCTGTGTTGGCATTTGACATTTGACAACAATCCCCACACACACATACACCCACACACATCTATATATATATATATATATATATATACTCACACACATAAGGCACAGTTGCTAAGCCGCAGCAACCGGCTTGGCAATATTAGCGGTGATATGACAAACAGCGAAGTCGAAACCGTCCCAATGCAAACACAAAGTGGCCCGTTTGTGCAACCCAACATTAACATCGAGAGCAACCACTCAGAACTCAGCTATCCGAAGACAGTTGCGACTGGCAGACACTCTGTTAGGACACGCACAACCTAACATGACAGTACACCAAAATCAAACCTAACCTAGCCTAGTGTTACGAGAAGTTAAATAATTGATTAAAAAATCTAATCATCAAGGCTGCAAACCAAAAGAAAATGGTTGTTGGTTAAGTTCTCGGCCCAAGCCAACTTCCTGCTCTTAGGTGCGGGTTGTAAAGCTGTCTTTCAACCTTGAACTCAGCTTTTGGTTATATATTTTCAAAATTTAAATAAAATAAATTATTTTTTTGATAAAGAAAGCCCGCTGTAGCCCGTAATATTTTCCAATACAATTTGCGGGCTAAATTAGTTCTCTGCCCACAAATGGCATCTACCCTGGTTAGATAAATGCTATGATTGAGACCCAAGATATTATTGCTGTGGTTGCAAGACTCTTTAAAAATTGTTTATTTCAAACCGAATCGTTTTTGAAATAACAAAATATGTTTAGTTTTAGGTATCTTTTTGGCATCTAGTTTGATTTAATGTTCGATTCATAGTTAAGAAGAATAAAAAATTGGTGTTCCGAGCTCAAAACTGGCTTACAGCCTTGCTCATCATATAAATCAGCATATTTATTTGTGAATAATTAACACTTCGGTTTTGCTTCTAGCTTTTATTTATATAATATGTAGAAAGTCTAAGTACTATTGGAAATACAACTTATATCCTTAGAACACATATTGCTCACCCAGATGTTGGTTACAGGGCATACAATAACAGCAAGAACACGCCATATAATCCTTGCTGAGATGTCGCCGCCAATGAGCATTATGCGCTTTTGTGGGTTTTTAAGTTTAATTAGTGAACGCTCCTAGACTGTTTGGGGGTCACGTAAGCGGGCTTTGTGCCGATAAAATTGCGTTGTCGATTCGGTTTTGAGGTTGGCATACGACCCAATATGATGGTATTATATGTGTGCAGTTTGAGGTGAGGTCGGGAGTTGGATGTATTTAGGTGCTGTAATTGCTTAAAGATGGCTGTCACTTCAAAAGTTGCCATCACAATTTGGTAGTAGGGTGTAGTATTGGGGGTTTTTTAAATGAGGTTTGCTGCATGGTTGGGCTTACATATATACATATATTTATATGTGCATGAGCTACTCATGAGTTTTGTAGAAGAATGTGTGGCAGATGCTTTTGAAGTTTGAATTAAAATTTATTTAAGTAGAACAACTTTGAGCTCGTCCCAATTAGGTCGTTATGGTTATTAGTAAATGTTTCTAATTAATGCATTTGTTGAATATTTTATTCAGAGCGATCTAATTGACAGGTAAAACTTAAATGTTCAATGTCTTTTACGAATTAAGTTGCTTTATTTTAAAGGCAATTTGTGATAAAACTTTCCCCTTTGTGATTTAGCACAAATTGCTCTCACACAATTATTGTCAATGCTCGATGCAGCTACATCTGGATTCACCGGAAACCCATTAAATATCCATCCACACTAACACTTTAAACATACCAATCACTAGCTGGCAACTGGCAACTTTTGAGTTTTATGGCAAAGACCAGGAAAATTCCAAACGTGTTTGTTGCGAAGTGGGAGAGCTTTGCGCCATCTGTCAGAATCCATCATGAATGCACATCCTGTGTTCACGGCAATCGAAATGCAGCCAGACTTCTACCTCAATAGCGCACATATATAAAAATAAATGTATATATATATATATATATATATATCGTATCGTATCGTATCGTATCGTATTTCTGCGTCTTCTTTATTCACAATAGCGTGTGTGCACATGCATTTTTAAACTTTGTACGTTGTTGGCTTGTATGCGTTCGTACGGCCAAATATAGCTCATACGTCATGTTGGTTGCGTCGAAAAATTGTTAATCGTACACAGATATTATCTAGTGCATCTGTATACGGGCGTGGCACATAAAATCATTCATGTGCACATGAAACGATTTCAGCTGCATATTTCTCAGCACTTTCTCTGGCACGAACAAAGGCTGAGGCATGGCTGTATGGCTTGAACGGTTGATTTATTTACATTTAAGCTAGCCTTAAATTGAACAGAGCAAACAGCGGGCAACTTCAAACGGACGCAACAGGAAGCGAACTTTAGCATTGGGCAATTTTTCGGTTTCTGAGTTGGGTCGATGAAAACTTTGGCATTGACAATGCTTTTCCAACGCCGAAAGGTTTTTCGGGACCGCTTTACAAAAACAAAACATAAAAATTATTTCTCTTTGGCTGCACGGCTTAATTAGCACAAAAAGGCTGCAGACAGTGTCAGCAAAAAAGAAAACTCAAACAAATTGGTTTTAAATTTCAACATGAAATAGGTTCATTCCCCCTTAAAAACCCCGCTCTCAAGCCGTTCGACTTTGCTCAAGTCTAGGAAGCAAAAGTAATTATGCGCATAAAAGTAGGCAATGCTTTTTATGTGCCAATGGCAGCAACTTGTATACCCTGTATGACACAAAATGTATGAAAGGTTGTGATTTTTAATTTTTAATTCGATCTATTACTGAGATATCTGAAGAAACACAAGACAAATATTTACAGATATTTATGATCATGATGGTGATATAGGGTATCTACTAATTATACATAGTCAACTTTGACACACTCACTTATTGCTTCTTGCCAGTTTTGCATTGAAAAGTCAATTTTACAAAATTGAAATATAAATTATTAAAGCGTTAAATGGCACAGCAGTGGGAGGGTAGTGAGGGGTCGACACAAAATGCAATGGTTGACAGTCATTGCTATTTTCATGGTGACAGGTTAAAAGACTGGCGAAATATTTATAAATTTTTACAGGCAAATGCACTTTTGAAATTTGTAGTTTCAATGTGGTATAATGTTTGCCGACTGTCTATGGTTGGCCACAAGTTAAATAATCCGATTCTGCTTAAATGCGAATGATTGTGGCGAGAACTACATCGAGCTATGCATAACGTATAAGTGCTAGTATAAAATATAAATATAATATTACTCTTAATTTAACAAAAAAAAAAACATTGAATGCACCAAAAATTGTGGTTAAATCTTTTAATAATATTTAAATGCTTATAAGTAGTGCACGTTGGGAAAACAGTGTGAAATTGTTTAAAAATGGCTGTTTGTGTGTGTGTAACTTTTTAATATAAAACACGTAGAAGAGTAAACTTCGCGCTAAATGTTGCCGTTCTCCGCGATTCTCATGAATTCTGGTAGGACTGGCAGATCTTCATGCTTTGATTATAAGCATTTAGTAAACCTAATCTATGATCTTTTTCTCATTCTTATTTACTCTTTTGTAGTCTTTTACTTTCTTTCTCTTGTTCCCTCATATTTTATTCCCCTTTCTTTCTCTCACTTTTACTCAACTCGTTCTCTTTTTTTTTCAGTGATGTGTTCATATCAATGTCAGTCTTCCTTCTACTAATAGATGGCAATCAAATAATCGAGCATACACATTCACATATACGTAATTGGCATTGGTAAGTACTTCTTTACATACTCAAATAATAATTAAATAGGAGTGAAAATAATGTACGGCTCCTTGAACCTAGTATATACACAACCAGACGCGCAGCTCAATTCCTTTAATCAATACCTGGTAATCTTTGAATCTTATTTGTCTTCTCACCTGTTGTTTTGTTAATGCAACAACAAGACTTTTGATAAGATTGTTGAGAATTTCGTTGGTATTATTGTTGACATGTGTTTGGTGAGGCGCATATAATTAAATTTTCGATTTATATGCAGTAAATAATAATGCACTTAGATGGCCAATTGCTTTAATTAACAACTTGTTGTTTAAAGCTTTTTGTGCAATTCAATTGATCATGTTCTTAATGGCGTATTAAATAATCAACACTATTTTTTAAAAATTTGTGCGTTGTAGCATAAAAAAGGCTTTTGTGGAATTGAATTCTCAATTAATGCATATACATGGAATGAAATGTTTTTTGTTGTTCGGCAAAACCATGCAAACCGCCAACAAGAGGCAGCACAAAGCGACGTGGCAAAGACAGGGAATGTGAAACCCTGGCGACGGGCACCAATGCCAGCACATTTCACACAAATATAAATATTTGTTTATGCCACATTGGGGTGACACAGAAACACAAACAGAGTGGGTAACTTGGGTGGCACACAGATACCCTTATGAGCTTTGCATGTGAGAAGCGCATACTCCGAGAGAAAGAGAGAGAGAGAGAGAGGGGAGCGGGTGAGAAATATGCTGGCCGCATTGCTAACGCTTTTCCCATAGACACCAATCGTAGATAAATACTTTGATTTATTGTCTACTTCAATATTTCCGCACAATTTATGCTCGTAGCCGCGCATTGGGAAGTCGTATAATTAATATGTTTACCCGGCGTATGCGTTATCTTTATTTCGAATCAATTCTATGCTAGAAATGTTTATGCCTTTTAAAGTTTTCCATACAGATTGGACTTTAAACTAACATCTTTCAACTTAATGGGCTATATTAAAGTGTATAATGGCAATGACTGAATACTGAATGTAAAAAAGTTGTACTTCAATAATTTACAACATTTGTATACGATTGACACCGGCAATTGGACTAACTCTCTTTTTAACACTTTAAAAAGAATTGACCTATTTAGTATAGTCACGCTTTAACAATGAAGTAGACACTTTGTCTATGACTGGACTATCGACTGTAATTATTATATATTTATTTATTGTATTCACTGAGCTAGATTCAAGAGAAGTTTAATATGCTTTCAAGATTTATTTCTCAACATCCGAAGAAGGTTTTGAATTACTTAGCAATTAATCTGTGCTTAACAAGCAACAGCAGACTTTTCTGTTAATATTTTTGCTCGTTTTTTCATACAACTTTGAATTTAAGGAAAAACTTGCAAAAAACACAGAATGTACTCTATTAAATGGCAGACATAGGAAATAAGATAATCCAAGCTAGTTAACGCCGAAAGTAACATTTTAAATCATTAAGATATTGACAAAGACATTTTAAAACGTGTTATACATTTTATACTAATTATTTCATTGAGATCAGCCTTAATAATTGATCGGACACACTAGCTCTCGATAACTATAAATAGGGCTGACGGTTTTACTATACTAAAAGCTAATGAAATGAAGTGGATAGTTTTCGTATTCTTAGCACTCTTTATTAGTAAGTATTACAATATTTACTGACAAATATTACGATATTAAACTGAATTTTTGATTAGCTACTAGACCGCCATGCTGTAAAGCGGGATGCTTACTCATTGGATGCGATAGGGTCAAAAAAGAAAACTAATTTTGATTTATTTGGGCTTACTCCCACCAAAACTAACGATACATTATAATAATACAAATATGTTGTGGTTTAGCTTTCAGTTGTGTTTTAGGCATAACTAACGTTGTTTAAAATATTCTGTGTGGCAGAGAGAAAAATTAAAGAAATTATTACGAAAGATACTTTTTTTCACTCTGTGACTTTGTAAAAGCAAAATACGAATAATCTTGCCTCTCAATCATAAAGATACATTAATAAGGACTCAATCCTGGGTATTGTTAACAGACAGCAGTACCCTGTCAAATGTCTGTCAGAATAAAATCGGATTATAATAACTCGGTAACTTTTCAACCTTTTCAAATGAGTTATGTAAATTTGTGTGTTATAATGTTATAATGTGCATCTCTCACTTTTTGTATCATTAAAAACACCCGCAATTGATTGGAAGCACACGCTCTTAATAGCTACAAATATTGCTGACAGTTTTGCAATTCTAGAAACCTAAAAATGAAATGAATATTTTGGTAACTAGTATTTTTATTGAATATATAAAGAATGTACAGCCAATTAATCTGTATTCTTGACTCTAATTTGATTATATTAAAAACTGGCCTGCTGCAAACCCGGATGCTTACTGCTCGGATTCTAATGGTGATAATGTGATGAATTAGACAGTTGATAGTGTTATTTGATTATAATCGTACCCGTTGGCAGTCGTCCCTCATCGGCAGTGCTCAGCGAAATGGCAAATTGGGCAGCATAGTAGGTTATCATGACTATTAGCCGTGGAGAGGGCAGACGTACTTTCAATATATAGATCACTGCAGTGAGCGCATCGGATGCGATAAACAGCGCAGCGCCTACGGCAGCCAAGAAGGTCAGGAAACTCTTGACATGGAGGGCACGTGCCAATGATCGCCAGAACATGATGGTAATCAGCGTATAATAGATGGACAAACCGAATAGTTGCATCGTAGTCAAATGCCCGACCATGAAAAAAATCGAACCGATGGCCGGTATGTAAAGACAGATTCCAAGAACAATCTTCAGCGGATGCCAGCCAAAAGCGCACATATAACAAATGTGTGTCGCACCAAAACAGGCCATGCCCAAGGCAAATAACATCAAATTGTACAAGACATCAGCAGCGCAGGAAAACATTAAGCCGATTAAAATCAATTGGGAGCGTGGGTAGTGTTTTCTGATCGCAAACGCCGTGATCGAAACATAAAACATCAATGTCACTATGGGCAAGCATCGTAGCGCAGTTGTCCATAGTTCCCACACATGATCCTGACGCACCAGCGTAAAATATAGTACCAAACTTATATAAAACGGGACGAGCTTTACGAATTGAATAGCGATGAAACGCAAGTTGTGGTACATGATTATTATTTTCGCCGGAGCTCAAGAAAGCTGCCGTTTTCAGAAAAAAAGAAAGAGTAAATTTAATAAAAACAGTCAGTCATTGGATCAATTGCATTACTTTTAAAGTGAACGGGAAAGGATTACCTTTATAATTGGGCATTACGTAGTCATTGTGTGGCAGCCAGCCAAAACGAATCAAGAGTTTTGAAAATTCGGAATTTATTATTACAATGGAGACTTTCTGTTTATTTTTTGCTAGTTTTTTCAAAATAATATGAACATTCAAAATTGAAAAGGTACAGGCTCAGCATCATAAAGATACATAAGGCATTAATCAAGGTATGGTTCGTTAAAACCACGGATAAACGGCTGAAAACCCCATAGCCCTAACATCGCGATATTCTAAATGGTGTTAAGCTGAAATTGTAGGCAGGCTGATGGGAGAGTATATCATTGGGCTGTCAGAAAATCTTAAAAAAGAACTGGCCTACTCTGTGAAAAATGTATATATCTTTGAAACGTGTTATGTAGCATGCCTAACCTGATATACATTTTAGGCAACTTGTTCGCAATAAAAAGCAGCAGTAATTGATTGGCCATACTAGCTATATGAAGCTAAAACATATATGAAACAAGCTATAAATGGGGCTGCTTCCTGTAGTACAAGTTTAAAAATGAAGTGGATACTTTGGTTCACATTTTTACTAAATTAATGTATATTCTTGGTTTTCAATTGCCTTATGGCTGCATGTGCGAGGCGTTCAAAATTTAAATTTTAAATATTTTTATTTGGATTTACTTGCACTAAAAATCTGTGATTAAATGAGAAAAATGCAAAGAAATTGTCAGCTTAGAATTGTACAATTTATTTCAGATGCTCAAATGATTATGAAAGCTTGAACCTTTCATTTGATGTGTTTTAGGCATAAGTTATTAATTTTGAAATTCGCCGTGTGACAGACAGCCAAAACGAATCAAGAGTTTCCGATTTTGACAGCCGGGCTGATTGAGCCGAGCAGGTGAAATTAAAGAAGAAATCAAAGATGACATTGCATAAAATGCGATTGTTGATTACTCTGAGGATATGATTTCCAAGTATGGACGACTGGCTGGAGAGTTCATGAAAAGTAGTTAAAGTGCTGTTGCTTACATTTCCGGCTTTCCGGCTTTAAGACTGCTGCAGCTCTCCTGTCCTTTGGCCTCTCTGGTCGAAAACCAAAAACCAGACAAAGCCCCAACTAACAAACTAACAACAACAAAAACCCACAAATATGCCGAAACGTTTGCACATTCGACATGCCAGTTGCCCACAGTCGACAGTCGGCAATCAGACAGTCTGGAATTGGAAAGGGATTTGCTTGACATCCACCACTCCGCACCATTTCCCCCTCAGCTAACCCTTGACAGGCGCTTCATTGTCGCTATCATTGTTGCCAAGCTGCTCTAAAAACCAAGTTGGGGGTTGGGGAGGGGGGCAGCAGCAAAAGGCTACAACTTTTACGCACGTTTCTCGCTCATATGTCAAATCGGGTACTCTTTTTTTTTTTGGGGGGGTTCTTTTTTCTTTTGTTTTGTTTTGGATTTTGACATTCGGTTGGTGCCCGAAAATGTTTTTACATGATGAAGGGTTTCATTTGATTTGGTTGGTTTGCCATTTTTCTGGTTTCACCGCCTGTTACACTTGTTGTTCTTGTTGTTGGGCGGTTGAATGTTGATGTGTGTCTGTACGTGTCTGTTTCCAGCTTTAGGGAGCACAGTGTCCGACTCCATGTAGTCACATGCACATTGCCAGGCGGAGCAAATGAAAAATCGCTTAAATTTCCATATGGCAATGGGGGAAAGGACTGCCTGCATAGAAAAAATGTGGGGCAACAATCGACGAGATCGCCAACTAAATAAATGAATGGGAAATGTAAATAGTGGAACAATATATGCCTGACAATAAGTAAAGTTCTCTAGCTGAATGGGAATCTATTTATTTCACATTTTATACACTCTATACAAGCTGTCGCCCTGCTTCACATGCAGCTTGTTGGGCTAGATGTAATCTAAGTGCTATAAAGATATATTAATATCGCTAAATCTAGGATAAATTTAAATTGTTGAAGATATGATTGCCAGGCAATGTGTCCAATTCGAGGGTATTTAATCGTAAATATCCAACAGTAATCAGTTTCCTTTTAGTTGTTATATTTAAATACATTTGTAGCTTTTGGTTGCTGCATTTGCTTCAATCCAATTTCACTTAGAGCCAAAACGAAATGCTGCACAGCTGTTGCGACGGTCTGCTCGGGCAACATCCCGATGGGATCCCTTTGCATATTGCAGTAGTAGCTACAACCTGTAGATGGCTGAGAGCTGACTTTGGTTTTAAGAGCTTGCATATGCAAATGTCCTGGCACATTGAAATCAATTTCGCATGAAGCGAAAAAGTCAAATGGCGCCATATGAGATTCCGCATGCAGACGCTTCAATGGGCGGCGGCTCCTTTTGCCAAAAGGTTAAATGAACCGGAAGTGTTTTATGCAGCAAAAGATGCAATTATTTATATGGCTACATCAACTGTGCGACTGTGGGTCCGTGTTTGTGTTTGTATGCCTGGGCGAATGCCAACAAACGTGCAGAGCATTTGGCATTTGCATACAGAGCGCGCAAATATGAGAAGACAAGTCACATTCTGCATTTAGTGGATAGCTGCCACTTTAATACCGTGTACCCAAGTTCTGATGCGGCCATATGTGCTCTGAGTAGACATTTATATTCCATTGACGGCATAATGTTATATTTTATTATCTTTAGACAAGTATTGAGTATTCATTTTGTATCTAAATCACCGAATTATATTTAGGCTACGTATCTATGAGAGTCCAAAGCTTGACCCGGGGTAGCTTCTAGTCTAGCTCATTCAACTGGTGGACATTGAGTTTTTAATTCCACAATTTTGTTTTCTATGCGCGTCATGCTCTCCTCCCTCCGTCTCCGGGTGGAGCTGGTCTGCATTGCACTTAAGTGCTTCAGCGTTTTGTGTGGCATTGTGTTTGGTTGACAGAGCAGCTCAGCTAAAAGGCTGCCGGACAGACGTGTCAGCCTCCAGCTAAAAGTCATTAGTTGCAGTCAACGTAAACAGGACTCTGGACAACAGTTTCCGAGTGTGAGAGGTCAGCAGTCCACTGCTGGCTGACACTGTTGCCGCTGACAATGATTTCCGCTGTGGCATCTTTTTTTTTCTGCAAAAAGCCTGTGCGTAGAATATGCGCTTGCAACTTAATTTGCTAATTTACCACATGCAAACAATTGTGCAGCCAAGCTTTGAAAAGGACAACAACCAAATGCAGTGGGCAGCTAAAACTATGACAAAGTCAAATATTTGAAAAGCTAAAAGGGAGCTCTTTGATATAACTTTGATATAATATAATCATGAAATGTATAACGACTAAAGTATATATACTCTAGATCTGCATTAACAGCCCACTTGATATAGCCAGGTCCGTCTGTCTGTTTCTATTCAAACTAGTCTCTCCGTTTTCAAGCTATCTTTAAACTTTTCCCAGGGTCGTTGCAGCCAGTGCATATATTTTGGAGCATGCCGAATGGGACCTCTATATCATTTAACTGCCATATATGCAAAATCTTAACAACATCGGACCTCTAGTTTAGTTGCTTGGCTACTATTTTATATAGCTCTCTAGGAAGAATTCCAAATGCTTAATTCAAATATTATTGCATACTTACGACAATATTCTGACTGACTTTTTGTTATTTGATGTTGGTGCTTCAGCTTGTCGGTAATCGTCTACTTTACTGCTGTAACTTTGATATATATATTTTGTTTTATTTATATAAAACAATTGTGAAGCAATTAAACTGGTTATGCCACATGTTAGCTGATACATGTAGTCAAAGTTGTAATTGGAACATGACAGTCAGCCCTGCCCCCAGCCAAACTGTGCTCCTCAGCTCACAGAATGCCATTGACTATTGTCAATTGAAAAGTTGCACTACCCCTTGCCCCTGGGCTGTTAGATAGGTTTAAGCCATGGACTATGTTGCTTCACTTGCCACAACTTTTCTAATTTTCTGCTGCTGTATTTGAGTGACATTTTACGCACCAAAACTTTTGTTTAGCGCAAGTTTAACAATGTTTTGTTCTTGTTTTTGTATTTGTTTTAGTGGCTCTTATTGTTATTGTTGCTTTTGTAAGTCGTTTTCGTTAAGTGGTTTATCGCGCTTTTCACACTTACGAAATAGTTCAGCAAAGTTCAGTGGTTTACACGCAGTTTACATGTGTCACTTTGTTGCTTGATAAAAATCTATTTTACCTACATATTTTGTCAATCTATATTTTCTTTGGCTGCCTTAATTTAATTGCATAACTTTTGTCTTTGACTAAATTAGCGGGAGTCTTTAAAAATGTTCATATTTAATATATTATTTAATTTTCAAACAATTAAAATTAAAACCACATTCATAAAATGTTGAGCTGCAATTCCGTGGAAACTATGTACAATACACAAAATTAAAAAACATATTAAAAAACACTGAACAACAAAGTTTATCCTAAAACATTTTAGTAAATAAAAAAGGAAAAGTATAAATCAGATGTTAACACCATAAAAAAAATAAGTGGCTCTTTTCAGGCTCTGTTGGTAGACTATTTTTGTTTGTTATAAATTGGCAAAATTTGAATTAAAAAGTTTGTAATTATAGTTGCCCGTTGTACTGAAAATCTTGTAAACCGTAAATATTTTCATACACAAGCTGCGGGCTAGATTTGAGCTATACGTAAATATTGCATTTACCAACTGTGGTAACATAAATGCAATGGTTGGGGGCCAATTTAACAATACTTGGGATCTGCTTCAACCAGTTTTTATTGTAACGACTTAAGCTTTGATTTGTGGTCAAAAAAGAAATTCCGTATTAATTCGCCTGGACTTAAAGTCAATTCGCAGCCCCGATTTCTTTACTGATTATAGACATGAAAAGAAAAGCATATTGAATATAGTTATCAATATATATTTAAGTCTTATTTACATTTATTTTGTTGCGTGCTGTAACTCACTCTCAGTGTTAAATTTCTGTGGCCGCACAAAGAACCCCTGCTGAACATAATGCCCGAAGCACAACCGCATCAATTGCAACAAAATAAGTCAGAAGCAAATAGAGACACATATTTAAATGCTGCATTCATACACAGAAGCCTGGCCACATAGTTGCACACATAATG
Source organism: Drosophila borealis (assembly GCA_035045885.1). NCBI lineage: Eukaryota > Metazoa > Arthropoda > Insecta > Diptera > Drosophilidae > Drosophila > Drosophila borealis. The sequence goes on along the minus strand of JAWNOR010000202.1, from coordinate 880,859 downwards.
GGTATTTGTCTCTACTAGTTGTGGTCCAGTGCGTGTGCGAATGGGATGGATGTGGTTGTGTGTTGGCCAGGAAAGCTTTGGCAGAATCAACTGTGGAGTTGGCATTTTTTTTCATTTCTTTTTTTTTGGGAGCAGGCAACCAAACCTCTTGGTATTGGGCAACCGAATAATGTAACCCCAAACCAAGCGTCCGGAAAAAATGTTTTCAGCAACAGTCACTTCTCACGACTGCCACCACTCTCCGCTGCACTCGGCCCTGTCTAACATATGATGCTGTTACGGTTTCCGGTCCAAAGGAAAATTTGTAATGTACTCAGTGCGGCAGAAGGCCCGGCTCCGGCTCCGGCTCGTAGCTGCGCTTCGGAACGGCACTGTGGTAGCCCCCACATGAGTTACGGCCGCACATTCGTAATGATTATGTTGCATTTGCTGGCAGACAGGTAGTCGTTGCCTACCTGGGCAGCAATCCATTGTGGCTACAAAGCGAGGCAAGCAGCAAGCAGCCTTTCAATTAGCAGCCAAAGTTGAGGTTCCCAAGGACATGGCCTGTCCAAAAACTGTTTATTCATTTTGCCTTTAAATTTCCACGGGTCTATTACCCGCACCAGCAGCAGCTGCCATGGTAAATTGACAAACTGAAGATTACCACAGAAGACAATCAGCCGACTGATTGTGGCCAAAATCTCACAAGGCCAAAACAACATGACCTTCTGCCTGATTTCGAACTGTTCGAAAATAATTTGGCTGTTGTTCGTTTGTAATTTCATTTGCATGACTTTTTGGCAGTATTAATCTTGACCTTTTCCATCTGACTGCAAATTAAGTTCAATAACTTGGCTAAATATAACACAGAATACATAAGTCAATTCAAATGCAGTCCAGCTATTGCATTCAGCTGAAAAAGAGTCTGCCTTTTGGCTTCAAGTGTTCTTCTTTATTTCCCAAATGTTCAACTGTCCCAAAGTCGGGCATGATTGCATAATTGTGGTAATGCATTATGATGCATTATGGTAAACCAACATTGAATGTTTTTTTTTATAGTTAAATCATGTTCAACATAATCACGAGCTACATAAGAAAATAATTGTATTGTATAATAAATAAACAAATATTACACTATTTTACAAAATTAAAGTTATGTTTTATTGGACAAATACAGCGAAAATTGCACTCTTAACTTTCCAATTAATATGTTTAAAATTAATAAAAATAAAACAGAAAATTTAACTAAGTTTTTATTGCTTATGCTTTCTGTCCTTATCTTGTTGTGCTGTTTAAAACAAAACATTTTCGACTCGCAATTTTTTCAGTTTTTTTATTGAATTTTTACATAACATCTCTTTGTTGCCATAAATTTTAAGCCCTAACACAAACAATAGAAACTGAATTAGTTAACAATTAAACCAACATTGTCAAAAATAATATTTGGTTTAGTTTGCATAAAGTCTCATACAGCTAAAGTATTTCATACTTGGACACTTGGCTGGCAAACAAAATGAAAATCCTTGCTCCATAGTCATCGCACTGTCAATTTGACAAATTGCATCAATAATTGATTGACCCCTACCTGCGGCTCTTTCTATGTTTGGCAGACATATCTCCCCAGCGGGAGCTAGAATTCGTCAAACCTTTGTCCCGCAACTCAACTCAATCCAATAACAAATACAATAAGGCTGTCGGTTCACTGCAATCAGCTCAGCCACAAAATAGGTTCACAGCGGTCGATAGCCACTCGAATCATTCTTCTGTTGGCCAATGCTAGACGCCACTTGGTTATTCGGAGTAAATTCAAGTCTTTTATATGTTGACTATATGCTCACATATGAATTAGATTTTATTACATTTTGCAATCGAGTGGCCATTCAATTTTCCGGTCGAATAATATTAACATGTGATAAGGAAGATGAGGAAAAACTATATGACATTTTTTGACTGAGGGATAAGAGCTCAAAATTTTTAAATATTTAAATACAATTTAATCGCATTTTGAATAGCGAATTGGACCCTAACTTCTTCTAAAGAAATATAAATGATTTTCTTTTAATCCATTGCAAATACTAAATAAAAGGAAAGTTTCAATTTTCAATTCAACTCAATTTTCTGGTCGAATTAAATTTACAAATGATGAAGCAAATGGGGAAAAACTAAAATATTCACAAATATTTTAAACTTTAAATAAAATTTTGAATTTAAGCATAATAGCATATAAAGTGTAAATTATTTAAGTACATTTTAATCACATTTACAGTAACGAATTAGGTTCTTAATTAATATAAATACTTTTCTTTGAACGCACCGCGAGTACCAAATAAAAGGAAAATTGCAATTTCGCCAAGAGCCAAGGGCAATACACATGAGCTGTCATTAACACTAACACACAGACAAACCCACACACACACAAACGCACATGGGCCAACTCATTAGTCAAATGACCCAAACGTTAGCCAGTGAAAAGCTTAAATCCCTACTTAAAACGCCAATGGAGATAAAGTAAGAACATGTCAGACGACTAGCAAATACTCTTTATCATTATCTGCGGTATGATTTGTGGCGAGCGGAGATAATATACGACATGTTGTTAGCTGAAAGAACGAGCAAATGAATGTCTTGTCACACTTGTTGTGAATTAATTATTGAGCTGTCCACCACGAAATGGAACCACATTTTCATGATGCGTTCCTTTTAGAATATTTATACCCCGAGATATCCATCTGGAAGCACATAAATTGCAAGTGTGCAGCGCTTGCGGTGATTGCCTTGACTGGCTGGTCCTAAAAAAAAAAATGTGTCATTAGCATGCCACGAATACCAAAAAGTAAACCAAAAAGGCTAAAGGACCATTGCAGGACCAACGTGTAAGGAGGAAGCCGCATGCGAGACTGATGTGGTTGGAAGTACATTAAAGTTGTCGCTGACATACTCAAGCTTAGAAACTTTACAAGGACTGTCCTCAGGCTTAACTTCTCACAAATCAGAGACAATTCATATTTATTTACAGACAGCTTAAAAAGAATTTGTGAACAGCAGAAATGCAAATAATATGACAAGAAAACATAAAACAAATAATTGAAAGAGCTTAGGCAAATGATTCAAACGGGATTTAAATGGATTTTTAATAAAAGTTTTTGGGATTTGCTGATCTATTCCTTGTTTTTGTAAGATTTGTGGCTTTTGGTCGGCCTGCATAGTATGTGTTTTAATTAAAACAATTTAATTGTGATAAATTTCTGCCCCTGCTATGTGCAAGTTCTCTTTGATAAAGTGCTTAATTTATGATGTCTCTCAGGAGTAAAATGAGTAATTACGAACATTTTAAGATATGCGCCTTGAATTAATTCGTAATTATTTATTATGCGCTGACAAAGTTATTTCACTTACTTGTCTGGCATGTAATTTCCCAGAACTTTGCTCCTTTAATGTCTTGTCGCAGGGCTGAGGGCGGGACGCAAAAACTTTGCCCATTTCGTTGAGCGTTGCTCATACGCCTCGTGTTCGGCGTTGTCAAAATTTCCTGCATGCCAGCATTTTAATTGAAAGCAAAAATAACTGGCACACCTCAACATAAGCAAAGTAACTTGTTGCTTCTTGTGCTTTCTCCTGGGGCACATCATTCCGCCCTTTGTGGATGCAGTCAACGCAGTTTATATTTGGCCGTAAATTATCAAGTGACAAATCGCTTGTCTGTACATTTGTTCTATACTCTGCCAGTTGTTTGTTTGTACTTGAAAGCCGCTACACGACAAGCTTGACATGCAACAACAACAACAACAACGACCTACACACAAAAATACAAGCGAACACTCCAACACGCAACAATTGACACGTGTGGGGCCCACACCCAAAGCATCACAATCCTAGACGCATAAAGAATGGCTTTGGGCATGTATGAGCTGAATATGAAAGACAATTACTTAATTGACACGCCTAACTAATCGGGTAGCCAATGGCTTCTGTCTGTCAAATATTCATGCTAAGCTTGTAACTAACGTTGAAAGTAACTTGTCATTACATTTTTACTTTCTACATTAAATAAAATACGCCCTGGAGTAGATAAAATTTAATCTGGACAAAACTGAATTATATATGAATTATTCTTTTAAATCATAATTATATATTTTATATATGCTCTACGTTTTTGTTGGTTTCAAATATAACATCTGAGTTGATAATATTCCCAATACTTAAGTAGCTCCACAAAGAATGAATTTTGCGCTTTAAAATTGCCAACAAATATATAAAAATGAAATACACATATTTACCAATTTTTTGTTTAACATTCATTATTTATTAAATATTTCGTAAAATGCATTCCGTAATTTGCATTGAAATTAAAATATGTATTTTAATTGGTTTTTATTGATAGCTGAATCAATGTTTAATACTTGGCTGCGACGGCTTTTTTGCTCACCATTTACTTAACAATTCACATTTATTATTAATATAACACATTTATATATATATGTATATATAATGTATGTATGTGTGTGTTGCCAATTGATATATGATTTTACATTTATTTGACTTAACTGCTTGCGACATTCATTAAAAACATTTTAATTTGTGAATCGTAATGCACAATTAATTATATAAGTTCGTATTGGCAATTAAAATCATATAATATTTTTATATATTTGTAATTTTATTTTTTATATATTTATCTTAAAAGGTTTCTGCTGTATTTGCTAGAATTTAACACACAACAAACATATATAGATTTTAAACTCATTCTTAGATTTCTACACGTTTTTTCATGACTTTCATAAATATGCCTAACTTATGATCAAAGTTTCAAATAATTAAACATTCATTTTGTAGTTTTGTCTGCGACTTTTTACTTATGAGTCTTTCACAAAGATTTTACTACACATAATTACTAGACAAATTGTATATTGTATATCGTATTTTGTCATTAACTTAGTAGCTTTTTTTTTGTTAAGTATTCGTTTTCTCTTTTGTCTTTAATGAGTTTATAGATTATCATTTAACACAAACCTTACGCATTAAATCTTCAATTACATATACTTAAGATTCTATTAAACATTCAGTGCCTTTAACATTTTCTTTAAGCCTATAATTAATATTTATTTGGCTTAATGTTTTCTCTTTTAATTTTTTTTATTAGAATTTAAATTCAATTTAGTGTTTTGTGCCGTTTCAGAATTCAGTTGAAAGCCCTGCTTAAGTGAAAAATAAGATTGCAATTTCAAATTGCGTCTCGTTTTCCACCTGGCTTACCACACAGCTTGTGCTCTTGAGTATTATATTGATATTCAAATATATATATGTATATACTATATATATTTATTCATATTGAGGGGTACCACAAAAAACATTTTATGTGTCAACATTTGTTGCATTTTTGTTCCTGTCTCTACTTTTATTATATTTTATTTTTTTTTTTTTTGTAGACCAACTAACAGATATTACGTATACGCAGTGCAACTTTTTCTATATGACAAACCAAAAGTACACAAAAATCGCTGACATTTTTTTGAAAGCTTAATTTACAGGATAGCGCAAAGCTTGAGTTGCAGCAAAACGATTCGAGAGAATAATAGTGTGTCATCCCCTGGCAACATCGCCTGACATAAACTTTCAAAAGAGGGGCTCAGGGTCAGCAAGACTTTGAATACTTTTGGTTTTTTTTTTACTATTTTTGTGTTTCTTTTTGGTTTTTCATTGTAATTATTCTCTCCTTGCTTCACGTCATGCCCAGCATTTGTTACTCTAAATTTCCATTTGCTTTTATGGTAAATTAAGTTCTACACCCAAAACACTTTGAAAGCGTGTCGAGCAGATTTTGTTTTTTTTTCTAAATTGGCTTAAATATCTAGGTTAATTAGTTTTTCATAAAACAGTGTCAAGCCTTACACAGTTATTTTATAATATTGAAACTCCCATCAAAGTAACGACTAGCAAATTATTTTATCTCTAAGCATTTTCACTTGCATTGCTTTTCGCCTAAAAGTGAGTGTGACCGTATATTTAAGACCTTTTTGAAATTAAATTATTCCGAAAATTGAGCCACAAAAGAAGGTAGATTTCACTTGCATAGAACTTGTCACTTTTTATCCGGCCAATAGTCTAAGCTCTGGTTTGAGCCACCAACTAAATTTCAATAAAATGTCTATGCAAACAACTTCGAAACATCCGTCAGTTTGGTAAAATTTGACTCCAGCCCATTAACTTGTTTTCCAGCAGCTGTCAGTCGATCGACAAATATTTCTCTCGACTTGCTGTGGCCTACACAAATCCCATCAATGTCAGCTTAGGCTTATTTTATTTGGCTCAACATTGTTTGCCAGTTTTGTTATTTTTCTTTTTAGTTGGGTAAATTATTTTCTTTGGTTTTCAGCATTTTACTTTTGTTTTGCTGCCATTTACCTTTTGTTGTGGTTTTGTGCTGACATTTTTCCGCGCAATTGAACCAAAAATTGGCACAACAAATTTAATTCCAACGACAACCGAGTAAAGCAATTGTGCGACAGTTAGACGCAGAATTTTGAAATTGAAATCGAGGTGACGCATATTGCCGACCCATATGGAGTATGCCGGCGTTTTAATGGATTCGCCCGACTTCCTGCAAGGCTGTGCAAATATGCGAAATGGCGCAGCGAATGCTGCGAATGTAAAGCGGTAAAAATAAAAAAATATGTATAGAATTGGTTGTCGACGCCTTTGGGGCCTGCCTAGATGCGGCTCAGTCACACCCACTTAGATACCCACACACACGCACACACGCACACACGCACACACACACATACGCACACTTACAAATTTGATATCAAGCGATTTGAGAAGCTGCTTCAGCCAATTGCTTGGGGCACTGTTGTGCTCCAACCTCTCCCCCTCGCGTCCCTGCGCGGCAATTTTCGCATCGTTGTCACTTTATTTGGCATTTATCAGCACTTTTCATGCCACACAGTACGACTAACAGCCACTCCCACACGCCAATATACGCCAATACTCTAGAATTTTGCACTTCCAGCTTTGTAGTTTATGTCACATTCCCCGACACTTAGTTGCCATCGATATCCTTGCCAGTGTCGAAGACCAGCAACTGCGCCTAGAAATGTGTTTCGAAAATCTGTAAAATACGTAGAAATACTTTAGAATTTAGAATTTGGCAATTTCATATATGTATGCTAGCAAGTATCGAGTTTACGAAAGCAACAAATTGGTTTACATTCATTTTCGAGTTTCAGTTCTTTCGAGCTACTTATACGCCCAGATAGATGTGTTTCTTAAAGCAGCTTATGCCAATTTGTCTGCCAACTTATGGCGCCAGGGCAAAGCGCCTTATAGGCAAATGCGTTGCTTCTGGCAATACTTGCGACAGCCTGACAAATGTTTTACCATCCAAAATGTTCAGGTCTAGAGCAGCGCGGCGCATAATTTCTGACGCCAGCCTCGACTTGATGGCCATGTCATGGCGTGTTAATCGCCACTGTCAAGGCAAAAAGGCAAATGAGCAGCAACAAATACACAAATATAAATAAATATGAACGAATTCCAAGCAGACACGCCCACACTCGGCGACCAGCACCCGCTGGCTGCAATTAGCATTAGCTACTTGTTGCAGCTTATTCAGGGTCACGGGTGCGGGCGCTCCTTTCCTTATTTGACTCGCATTCATAATAAACTCGCATAACGTATACGCGACATTGACATTCTGCTGGCCAGTCCATTAAAATTTTAATTACATTTCATATTTTCAACAAATTAAAGATAATTAATTATCACTTTGCACTCGAAAGCTGGCCAGACCGATGTGGAAAAGAAACAAACATTTTAATTCAGTAAAAAAATTCGTTAGCTGCTCTTAAGACTTTAAATTAAATTCTGGTTTCAATTACACATAAACCTTGTTAGTAAAGAAATAAATCACTTTGTTAGTTCCTTTACAAAAGCACGAGTTTTTGCCGAACAAGAAAACTAGTTTCTATATATATAGATTATGGCATCAAAATGCCTTCTTTAGCACTCACGGGAGTTTCAGCTGTGTTTTGATTACATTCCTGTATTTTTAATTTCATTTTCAATCTCGTTCAAGTGCACACACACACACACACCTAGGTGCATAACGAAAGTGTAATATCGCACATGCCAACACCCTGATGAAAGATTCAGCTAAATTTATTTTCGTGCTTTGAATTCTTATTAATTCTTGGCTGAATTTTGTTATTTTCAGCCCTTCACAGACTATTTGCATATGTGCTAGGCTTTTTTTTGATGTGAGATTGCTAAAATTAATTGAAATGCCAAAAATAATGAATAAATTGCTGGGGGACATGTACGCAAAGGGAAACACCAAAATATATATAGATATACATAAAAATACAATTGCATATTTTTAGGCGTTGACTCACGTTGTCATTATTAATTTGCAATTTGCCTTAATGACAAATTGATCAGGTGTTGTAAGGTATTTGGTTATGCACAAATTTATCTATTAAAAGAAGAATTCTTCATATTTCAATTTGATTTGCATATAGATATCTGCTCTTCACAGCTTCACAGGTGTAATATTATATAATACATTTTCATTAAAATTACGCCATACCAACATTTTGGCCAGAATCTTTAATGACAGCTCGCAGCCAAAATGAAGACGAACTTAAGCCTCCATTGTTGATAATTGAAATGAAATGAATTTTCTATCCAGCAACAACTACATATAAGAGAAGCAGAGCTGCGACCCAAAACAAAGGTAAACTTCGCCTTGAGCCTTCAATGTTTCGCAGTCCTCTAGTTGCCTAGAACAAAGTGTGCCGTGTCCGGGAACTGGATCCAGGCAACTACCTTTAATGCCACTTTATTAAGTATTCATTATTGTCAACTTGGATTGTGGGTTGCGGGTTGCGGGTAGCGGGTTGCAGGTCTGCGGCTGGTGGTAAACTTAGCCCGGCCGAGCCGAGGGCGAGAGAGTTGACCAAGTTTTGTGTGTGCGTGTGTGCGCCTGCTTTAAGCCTTGTTGTGGTCCGTTGTGGAGAACTACATCTGGTTGGGTGGAACATTAATTGCCAGCGGCACATTGATGTTTATGTAATTAATTTTAATTGCAGCACTTTTCTCCATCTCATTCTGTGCGCTAAAAGTTTCTTTTTATTGTTTTGTTATTTTGTTTGCTCTTTTACAGTTTTATTATGAGCAACATTTGTTTTCATGTTTGCAGTTGACAAAGTGCTCAACAAAATCAATAATAATAGCAATAAAATATTTAGCTACACGGCGCACGGGTCGTATGCGCAATAAATAAATCATTGAGCATACGGCTAAACCCAAAAGAAGCCAGGCAACCTATGAGCTCATGAGTGCGATACACAGTTTAAAGAACTGTTGGAATCGAACAGCCATAAAGCACGACTTTCACATACCCTGTATGTATGTATTTACTTGAGAAACAAACACTTTATTGCATAATATATAATAATATATTATAGTTCCGCCTTGATACTTTAATTTCATCACATTTTTCTGTGACCTCGACACAATGTGCGGCACTTGCCACCTGTCAGCTCAATTTTCTAGCCAGAAATTACTGTCTTAATAGGCAGCTCATCTCATTTAGCTGCTCAACGTCTCTTGCCCAGAGTGGTATTTAACTTGTCTCAATTAGAGGCCGACAGAAACGAACTGTTTTCCATGCTGGCGGCAACTGGCCAAGGCCCTTAGGCTCCATGGCACATGCAGACAAGACATGCACAACCTGCGGACGTGCTGGCGAATGTTCTTTTTAATGAATCGCATGCTAAGTATAGTAAACAGACGCAATGCCAAATTAAACGAGTTGGTAATTAGGCTGGCAGAAAACAGCAGAAAATACAAAAATAAATAAAAACGCAAGCCAAGAAACGCAAGAACATAAACATAACGCTCAAGCTGAAAGTCATAGCTTAGAGGAGTGGGTGGCTTTGGGGTGGACCATAACTTTGTTTTCGTTGTGACATCATCTTTTCATGTTATTATCAAACTCTAAAATCCCGCCAAAGTCACAGTCTGTCATCACTTTTTATTTTTAAATTATGCGCACACAACAAAATAATTATAACAAGTGCTGGCAAAGGCATTTAAATATCATAAATGCTAAGTACATCAGGGCAGGAGAGAATTCAACACACACACACACGCACACATGCACACATACAACGACAACTCAATGAAATTTAATGAGTTAAATAGACATCACTTTAAATGCATAAAGCCCGCCGCCAGGAAGTAGACAAAAGCGTTGGCAACGCCTGCGAAGGACCAACATGTAAGCTGATGTATTTTTAAATTTTGCATATATTAATCACCATAGATTTAAATGACATCAGAAGGGCCATAAGGCAGCCAAATTATATATGTGTGCATATAACACCATCCATGAGCTGCCAAAATTAAACCCGATATCTGAATCAACAAGCAAGTTAATAAGTGCGTAGGCACGCTTTCGAGATAAATGAAACATTTCAAAAGAATCTTCTGCCTCATTAGAAACAGGTTTACTTTAACAAATATTCTTCAAGTTTTTGTTTTATTGCACTTAAATTATTCTGGGCAAAGCATAAACTTATGCATTCGCTATTATTGTTATTTTGTTGCTGCTTCAAAATGTTTTTTTTTCAGCAAAACGAGCTGCGAGTTCATTAAAGGCCAGTTTTACTGTATTTACATAAATGTATATTCCGGACAGAGCGCATGCAAATATTTGTTGTGCCTGTCAACAAGACAGACAAACAAAAAGGCTTCAACAGGCGCCAAACTCACGAGCACTCAACTCGAAAGGGGAATGAGGGTTTTTGATGGTATTTTTCAAACAACTTGAAATTAATTCGTATCAGATTTCACATGCCTATCATGCCTGTATGAAGACAGCATTATTAGGTAATTATTACAGCTTTGGCAAGAAAAAATATAATCAACTCGACTTTGTCTAAAGAGCAGCTCAATCGATTTAAGCTAAATACATTTTATTAATCTTTCCTTCTCCTGCTCTAACTTTAATTTTTTTATTTTTATTTTTCAGTGATGCTTCTGCCTGTGACTAATATTAAGTCAATTAAATAATCATTCGTGAATCTTAAGGGTAAGTGAATATTTATAAACATGTTATATATAAATCAGAATCAAAGTAAAGGCAATTTCGAACTGGGCAAGGGTTGTCTCCTAGTCTAATATATCTTTAAGACCAACTACGAGAAGGGAGTTCGTAAAATGTAAGCTTGCCAGAGGAAGTTAGCTAAAAGCAAAGGAAAGAAAATTCTAAAATATTTCTAGCTCTCAATAACTGACACAAAACGCGCCTTAGAAATGGAATCAAACTTCGTATATTTGGCCATTCCATTACTTATGAAAGCTGTCTCTTAATTTGGCTGCCGTGCCAAGAAAAATGATGAGCAATTTGCCCGGCGCTATCAAAGATGCTTTGCTAAATGTGGCGGGTAACTCGAACGTTAGAAACTACTTGTCCGAGCTGTCGCAGTCGCAGTCGCTGTCGGAGTCGCTGAATAATTTGTGCACATAAATCTCAAGTGCCCCAAGTCGCTTATGTGTGTAAATTATGTGGCATTATTCAAAATATTAACTTGAAATCGCACAAGGATGACACAGAGCAGGCCCCGAGTGTTGACCTCCTGTGCGTCTCTGTGGCCTTTTGTCCATTTTCAAGTGGCATTCGTAATTTCTGGTTGCGCCCATTATGCTATAGACAAAATTAAATTCTCGATTTTGTATACGTCGCTTTTGTAATATTTTCAGCTTTCACGCTACTTATGGGAATTGTCACATCTTCCTGCCCCCGACCCCCGTTGTTGTACCCTAGTTAGAGCCCGCCTGCGGTTTGTTTGAGAGTTTATAAAATTAATTTGCCTGCGGCAGGCGCACAGTGCGTATTAATGTATGTATGGGCTGGGAAAACGACCGGCATCAGTTTGGGTCCCAGGCTCGTGCCTCAAAAAATACAGAGAATTTTAATTTTAATTCACTCACAGCGATTAAATAATGTATAAGTTACCCAGCCAGGGATTTTGCGGAAAGATTTGATTGATATGCCAAGCACGTAGAATGGGCAGGGCGAAAAGGAAAGCACGACAACAAATCGAACAAGCAACCGGAAGTGGGAAAATGGGAATTGGTTGGCCGACAGACAGGCCCAAATAATACATAATAATAATAATATTAATGCTCATCACTTGTGGGCGAGAAGGCGAGTTCCAAAAATATTACCAAAGTTTTAGTCCAGTTTTTAGCCTATAAAAACTAAATTTAAAGCAATTCCTATTCTAATAGGCGAAAGCTGTGCAAATTTAATGCACAAAGAAATTCACAACTTTTTGAGTTAAGCGAAGATTACGCAACGATTACTTTGGCCAAATAATAGTGCCAGGCTGTCGAGCTTAGAGCCTTAAGTTGGATAATAAGCATTAAATACAAACAAATTTCGATAGCTTAAAGCTAAAATTGAGACTTAAAGCTTACAATTTTGAATTAATTTGCTTGAAGGCTGGATTGAGGCAGCTATAGATTAGTAGGAAGAGGCAGAATACGGCTTTTTCAATTCTCACTATTAACTTTAACATTAATTACATTAACTCACATAAAATAACGCATATTTAAAGGACGTTTACATTGGGGTCATAGTACTCGTTCAAGTTCCACTACGATTTTATGTTCCTGTAATCTTATAAAAAAAACCCCACTTCATCAAACCCTAAATTGATGTTGTGTATTCCTTTGCTCAAGAAAAAACGAAAGCTCTCTCGTAAAATGAATGATTATTTCGCACTCATGTGTGAATACGCACATCTATATCTAAAAAAAAAAGGAAACGAAAACCAAAATCCAGACCTGGACTCCCCTGAGCCCTAATGACATACAGGTCGTCTACATGTTGACGAGCTGTCGGTCGTTAAATAAAATAAAATAAAATATATATGTATATATAAAAAATGCTAAAGATGAAATAACAGTAAAGCATAGTTATCAGGTTCAGGGCTGGGGTCCTCGTCTGGCGGCGATATCACTCGCAATCCAGCGCCACGTAGTGCTGCTCGCAACTCTGATTAAAATAATGATAATGTGCAGTTCAATTTTTTTTTTTGTCAGCTTTTGTGTTGATTTTGGCCCGATTTTGATTACGTTTTTTGTGCGCTCTCTTGTTGAGTTAATGTGATTGACTTTCGGCCAAGGAATAGAGCCGCTTTAATTGCGACAGGGACATACAAAAAACGCGTTAATGACAAATTTCCCGCTTCAGTTTTTTGGTTGCCTCTGAATAGCGAATGTTACACAAAAAGTTGTATCAAATTTAATGGCAAGCAGCATTTTTTGCGTCTGCTACGCATCAAATGCGTAAAAGGCTCGGAAAACAAGGCAAAGGATTTTGTCCGACTCCCTGAAGTAGATTTGTATATAATCTATGTATATCAACAACAGCAATGTGTGCAGGGTATCAGCACGTCTAGCACTCTTTCTCTTGCCAAGTTTTTTATTTATATATTTTTTTCCTTTGCTGTAATACCTTGAGGCACAGTTATGTATGTACCTGGGCCATAAATTATAAGGCGTGCAGCTGCCAACATTTTTTTTTTTTGTGTACCTCAAAGGGAACGCTCACAGCTGCCGTTCTGGCACATTTATGGTTATATTTTTAACAGCTTTTGTAATGCTCTTTGCCAAGATTCGTTACCTTCCCACTGAGTTTTCGTTTTTTCGACGCCCACGAAAGTTTTCAACTGGCATTTAACAGTGCGAAAGTTTTTACTACTTTCGCATAGATTTCGAAGCACAAAGCTGCCTCAACTGGCATACCATTAATAATCCTCCTGATTTCAAGCCTTCGAGGGTATTCCTACTTTAAAAATGGACTCCATTACGCTTTGGGGGGTGTCTCAAAGTCCAGCAGTTTTTTATTGAAATCGTGTGCAGCACGCTTTTAAATTATGACCACCATGCCGAGATGTCTTTGTTTATTTTTCCCATTCATATTTTGCGCTTTCTTTGCTGTTCGCACATAAATTAAGAAATGACGTTGAAAAAAATAAACACTGTCTGTTGTTGTTGCCTGGTCTGACAGCCTCTGAAGAGCATTGCTTCAGCTAGGCAAGTTTGACGCGCTCCAAAGTCCCGAACCCGAGCAGTTAGAGCCCCAACCGTTGACAGGTGTTTCATGCTCCTGCGCAATTACAACGCCTCGTTGCGTTGCGCTGAAAGAAAACTGGTGTGGACAAAAAAAAAACAATATACACTCAGAAAAAACAATTAAAACTCCATAGAAAGTAATGTATAATAACATGAAAAGGTCGCCAAGGTCCAGCATTGAAATAATGTATATAAAAATTTATTTCTTGGGTTTATTATGGGCCTAACACTTGGTTAAATCTGCATATTTTTATTTACATTGAAAATTTGTAGCTAGAGTTTTCTGTGAGTGTATATGCCTGCTGGCAGGTACACTTGTTTACATTGTGTTACTTTGGGCTAGGCATTTTTTCTGATTTTTTTTTATGAACATTTCGTATTCGCCGCTGCATAATTATTACAGCAACGCAATGACAAAGCCAAATCCTTGAAGGAGTCCACGACTCTGCCTTAAAGTGGTAGACGCTCTTAAGTATTCAGCGAGCGTGGATTGTGTTAATATTAAGTATACGTATTATGATTGTATTCGGTCAGGTGTTGTTTGCCTGACGACAAGGCAGATATTAAGTTACAAGTAAATAAATTGGATTTGAGCAGGAATTCTGAAATGCTAGGCTTGAGATTGAGAAACGATTTTATGCATATAGATTATTTTAAATGAGCCTCAAATTTCAATGAATTTGGAAGTGTTGTATTAAAGGCCCAATTAAGGACTGTCAAATGAAATGAATTTAATGGACATTTCCAAAATAAAATGCAATTAAAAACAATTTCTGAAGAATTTCACAGTCAAACACTTTCAAAAGGCACAAACAACTTTCTGTATGGGAGGGAGGCGGCATAAAATAACTGAGGCGGAAACTGAGCCAGGCCCAAATTGTAAACCACTTTGGTCTATTGCACAGGCAATTATTAAAGGCATTTTTCGTTTCATTAAACTTGTAATTGTTAACTTCGCGCCTGCCTGGCGAACAGGCAATGCATTTAACTAACCTCAGCTGGGCAACGGTCAGAATTGGCTTTTCAACTTTAATAAAAGTCAAGCCGCAAGCATTTATCTACGGGTATCTTCTTCTTCTGCTGCCTGAATCGTTAAACACAAAATTTAATTAACTGTTAATAAAGTTGCTAATAAACGCGCATCTAGCAAGGCAAACATCTCGGACCCAGCATAAGCGCCTGTTAAGTTGGCCAATGCCTGCGGCTCATATTAAGTGTGGCGTTAAGCTCGGCTGTCAACGCAACTGCAGTAACTCGAAGAAGCCAACGTGGCCTTGGAATTGGAACATGCTACTCACATGTGCTTCCAAATCTGGCCACCAAGCTCTTCAGTGGTCGGTGGTGTTTGACATGTGGTGAAAAGCGCGTGGCTCATAAATTATATACATACATATATGAGCAGCCACTATTTGTGCTGAATTGTGTTTAACTGGGCCATCTTTCACCAGAGCCTGGCACGTCCTCACCAATATTTGGTGTTCACATTCGTCTTGACACACCTGACGCCGACACAGAGGGCACGTGGGGCCAGTGCTCATGCCACGCCCCACACATATATAGATATATAACTCACATCGACACTTCTTGCCACATTTAATTGGGCATAAACGCCGCACGCTTTTATGGACATTTTCCATCAATAACAAGGACGGCTGCAACTGCCCATTAAACCTTGTCAGGCACACTGCATACTTGGCCTTAAAATGAAACCAAGTTGTGCAAATATATTACGGTTATTTCAACAAGCTTAAACAAATTTTTATTAATTATAAGAAATACCATTTAAATACAATAAATTAAAAACAAGAGAATGTGAAGTTCAAATTTTAGAGGAGGAGCAGGATTTAAGACTCATTCAATTTAGTTTAATGAGCTCTTTTTTAAAAAAAAGAATCGTTAAAATATAAAAGTTTGTAATATGGGAAACTAAGCATTAGATGAGCTAATCTTTAATACTCATTAAAGCTTCCTTGTTGCTTGCATGAGTTTTAAGTGTGGACTTCGAGCAGTTTCATGAGCTTTTCTTTGAAAAAAGAAACAAGCCAAGGATGCATTAAAATACAACTGATTATTATAAGGGCAGCTAAGCATCAGACGAGCTAAGCTTTAATACTCATTAAAGCTTCCTTGTTGCTTTCATGAGTTTTCTTGCAAATAAGAAACAATCCGACTTATGAAAAAGCAGCAGATTATAATAAGGGCAGCTCAGTATTAGACGAGCTTTAATATTCACTAAAGCACGCTTGGTGCTTTCATGAGCTTTTAATGATGTGTTATATATTTAAGCTCTTTTCCCTCTACAATTGCAATTTGTTTTTGCTGAGATATGAAACTTATAAATGAAATTCACTAAGATTTCGTCGATTTGTTCACAGAACATCCATCTTCAGCCCAGTGTGAATTGCCAGCCAAGCCAAATGATAATTTGGCCCTGCTATGAGCTACGTGCCTGGCATGGCAACACTTTCGTTGCCTTACGGCCATGGTAACAGTCGTCATGCAGCACTTTTGATGAGTGAGTTAAATGCTTCAAATGTTTGTTTGCATAGCAGACAACCCACTCAGCAGCACTTCAGCTATCGTAATCGCTGGCCACACGGAAAAGAATAAGAATAAGCCGGACAAAAATAAGGGTGTTATCGGTATAGAAAACACATTCCCATATTTATTGCATTTTGGCGTTATTTTTATGATTTATTTATCATATACTCGTTTTTGCTGGGTAAACTTTTGGGTAGCCCCCACATTTATTTGAATACAATTTATGACCATCAATTTTATTTTGATGTATGCCCAAAGTTTTTTCAACCCCCAACCGCTAGGGGTCCTGCTTTGTGGTTTAAAAAATTACGCCCCTTACAGAGAAGCTTAAGTCGATAAATTGTGTGCGTTATTTATCAGGTGCTGTGTGATTGTATTTATTGTTTAATAGTGGTATTGAACTTACAAGTTGTGGCAGCGCCAATATTTGATTGGGAATCCATTGGGAATTGAAGTTGTCACCTTATCCTGAGCACTTTACATCTCTGACAGATTAATAGCTTGCTATCATTGTGGTTATTCTTCAATTCCTTTTAATTGTTTGCTCAACACCTTGGCTAACTTCCTGGCCATGGCCAGGTATTGCTATTGTTGGTCGTTTCGCTCGTTGCCCATGCAACATAATAAAAGCTTGTTAGCGTAATTGCTTAATTGGCCAGGCGGTGCGTTGGCCAAGGGGCTGTGGGACGGAAGAATCGGGTATGTTGGCAGAAAGCAACGCAGCTCTAATGAAAATGTTGTTTTTCTTTTTGCCCCACACATTAGGCTGATTAGACACGGGCAACGGGAATAAAAATAGAGCCATGTGGATATAAGTACATTCCACACATTCACACACACGCCCACCCACATGTGCGAACATGGAACGTGTTGAGTTTTACATTACTAAACTGACTTTTCGCTCACGCCCTTTGATAATGTGTAGAACGGTAATTGCATTTTTATTTAATTATACCCTTGCCAAAACAGCGAATTATAGCAATACAGAGGCGTTTGTTCGCTAATGGGCTAGCTATATAAATAAGATATCTAATCAGCTTAAACTCATTTTCAACATTTGTTTCTCACCTTTCGAAATATCCACCTGGAAAATTGGGGACTAGGGCCGTGTGATGATTGTCAAGAATTTTCGACTGATCTATTAAATTCTCATATCTCAACAAATAAGTAAAATAAATAAAAAGCGTATTTTTTAAACTACTCTTCTACTCGATTCTCATTCATTTAAGTAAGACACTTGTTTTCATGAATTGATTATCTCTCTCTCTCTCTCTCTCTCTCTCTGTCTCTACCCTCTCTCTTTCTCTCTCTCTCTCATTCTCTAACCCCTCTCTCTCTATCTATGTATCTCTCATTTTCTTTGAGCAAAGAGCATATTAAAATGTTATGCGCATGTTAACTTACATTTATGTAGATTAACATTGCTAAGTCTACTAAAAATGTTAACTAACATAAAGAAATTGTGGAAAATTTATAAAATTTTGTTCATTTATTTATATATTTACAAATGTTTATAGAGTATCAAGAATTCCATTATCAATAGCAGTCCCGAGTTGCTGTATTTAGTAAGTACATTGATTTGCCTTTTAATGCCAATCTGTCGGTCAAAGGGCGCAGTTCTTAATCTCGGAGTCAGCTGCTCCGCTATCGATTACAGCAGCTGAATGGCTCCCTGTAGGCGCCCACATGAGGGACAACCGATCCGAAACGTCAATTAGAGACTTGCCATTTGGCGCTGGGAACTCCATTAATCGCTTTTATTTCCTCCCAACTGCCAGACTGTCTGACTGTCAGTCAAGTTGGCTTATGCACCAGCTGCCGTCAACATGAATCCGTTGGGCTAATACACATATTGATGGTGAGGTTATAAAATATAAATGCGTATCATCAAGCTCTGTCCCCGCCCTCATCCCCGTGACCCTCTCGTAGCAAATGAAACACATGTTTCATGACACGTCAAACCCGAATTTAAGAACTGCTAAAATCGCGCGAATACAAAAATGAAAGCACGGCAATAATTTTTTTTATGGCCAAAACATTTTACGTTGACTGTAAGTACATATCGAAAACATCTTATGCTCTACATGTGTTCGTGTGTATGTATGTGTGTTTGTGTGTATGTGTGTGTATGCTTATGTATGAACCACAAGCAGCTAAAGACCTTCTTATTGTAGCCATTAAATCCACACACAAAGACAACAATAACGACTGAAACATTTGCCTTCCTCGAGAAAGCGGGGCGTGGCGCATTATGTTGGAGTTTTATATGCAACGATTTAGTATTGGTTTAATCAGGCTCTTTAGATTTTACAGCGCACTTGTGCACTTTTAGTGTGATTGATTGGCATTGGAAAAGCAGACGCAATTCACTTCCAGAACAAAATTAATGCACTTCAATATATTTAAAAGAGTTCCAAGCACAAAAACTTAAATTTTCGGTAGTTCCGTTCACAGTTTGAACCAAATTGACTGGCTGCAGGTTCAGCTCATGAACCAGTTTTTGTTTGCTTAACATATATTTGCCCGATGTACTGAAAATATTGCAACCGTAAATATTTTCATATACTAGCTGCGGGCTATATTTAATCCCTACCCACGAATTTCATTCAACATTTGTGGTTAGATAAATAAAATGGTTGAGAACAAAGCTATTTATGCTTTGGGCTTAAACGTTTTTTTTACTTTTAACTGAACATTTTTTATACAAAATTTAGTTCAGTTCCGTTTCATACTTGGAATTCCGGGCTTGAGCCTTGCTCCCAACTATTTGTAAAAAATAAATTTATGTTTCGCTTTCATTTCTATTACCGCTAATGGAATTGGTATTTGGAGCCATTCTGTGGGCAGTCCAATGTTCAATACTGCAAACAAACTTTGTGATTGCATAAAGCATTTCTTGACACAAAATATCCGAGTTTATTATCAAAAGGGACTGCGGTTTGCTCTGGCATTTCAGTACTGCAAACTTAGTGCTGTGAATATTCTAAATTGTTGCAAAATTGATTACATGAAATGGAGATGCCAGAACTTTTTCAGTAAATGATGGGCCTCAGCTTACAGTTTTTTGTGTGAAAAGTTGGCCAACGAAGCTTATCAGAAGCAGCAGAAGCCGCCGCATTGTGCGGCAGAAAACTGATGGCATTATAAAACTAACAAACTGGCAACAGAAACAGCTGAAAAAAAGGATCGCTTGATATGCAATTGTAAAGTTAGCATTCTATAGAGTCAGCTTGTCCAATATACTCCCCGCAGCGCATCCTGCTCCATCAGGCAGAGACAAGTTCTGGGCCATTTGCCATTCGCAGAAACCAGACAGCAAACAACAAAATACAATTTAGTTGTAAAAAGTTTCGCACTAACTCGCTGGCAAACTTGTTTACAGGGACGGTACACAAAGGGGTGCGTCCGCTGTCAGCCCCCCTCCGTCCATGATGGACCCCTCGCCGTTCCTTTAAGAGCTCCCACGACTAGTGCCAACTTTGCTGACTTCGTCTGCAAGTCCGACAAATGCCGTTTGCAATTCCTGTTGCAGTTCTCATGCATAATGCATCAAATGCGTTGGCGCCCGAGCAGGGACCATCAACTATATCACTTACCGTTCAGTCACCACCATCGTGATTCCATAATTCAAAGCGTCTGTTTAGGGAGCAGAGATACCAAAGTACAAGTCCCAGCCGGGTCTGAGCACAAGCATTCAAGGAATGTTGTTTTTTTTTTCTTTCGTTTTGTATGAGAGCCCACCCACCCAACTTCCGTCCAACGCAAGCCGTGCATTCAGCTTATTTACCGGCCTCAGACCTCACACCACCCGCGTGACCCATAATGGCGGTCCACATGCCAGCGGGTAATTAGGAACTGAACAGCATAGTGTGTGCCACTAACGACCGCACTGAATTATTCATAAATTAAAGGCCTCTCGGACATCTCGGAATTGCGCTCATATGTTCAGCTCGGTCTGGCTTCAAAGCCCACCGCAAACATGGCCAAAATGTAAACGGCAACAACAACAAGTTATCTGAATTTTTGTATATATGTATCTAGATAATGAGTGAGTGAGTGAGTGAGTGAGAGAAAGAAAAACGTATACATATGTTAAGGAATGTATTTGTAAAGGCTGCCAAGCAAGCTGAATTCAGTCGGATTGAAAAAAGGCTGAAAACAGCTAAACATCATTTCCGGTTGGTCTTTTGTGAGTTTTCCACAACTTTCTTTTCTTTTATGGTTGCATTTGAATTGAAGGGAACTCTTTTTTCGAGATCTCATAAAAATATATTTCTATTAGGCTATATTTAGATATCTTTAAAAGTGAGAAACTAGTTTGAACTTATATTTATATTTATAATTGATTTATACTCCTAATAAAATACCCTTAATACACATTTCGTAATCAACTTAAAGAACTCTCTGCAAGTGCATAAGCATTCACTTTTAAGCTCTTTAAATACTAGCACAAAGATAATCTTATTCTATATAATCTTATCTAGTACATCTGCTAGTACTACGTAGTTCTATTTGTGGATATAGATTTTCTACAATTTATCAAAATTTGTTGCTTCTGCCGCGGACCCTCATGGCCTCTTAATACAGTAAATCATCTTTTAATCAATTAGAATTTCAATGCCAGCGCTATTTATATATTTTATGACTAGCCATTTCGGTTCAAGTATGCCGCTGCTCTAACAGATATTCAGTCCCAGACACAGACAGATAGCACCATAATGTGCTTTCCATAAAAATTATAAATAAATAAGCCAAATGTAAATTATACTGCGTCAAAGCATTATGTTTATGGGGGAGTTCGCCTTATCTTGGCCACCGGCTGTTGACCATTATCCATAGCATTTATCTGACTACTGCAGTTGGTTATTTGTTTACATGTTGTTGTTGTTGTTATGGCTGTAAATTTTGCTCCACTTGTTGTTTATGGTAAACAGCATATTGTGGAGAACACCTGACCCAAAGGGTCGGCACGTTTAGCATATTTTTCTAATCGATTGCAAGTCTTTTTCAAGCTGTCTCTCTCGAGCTCTTACTTTGACTTTTAAATGTAGATTAGGACTCACAACGTAAAAGAAGAAGCAAATGTACGCTTACTTTCAACGAATATCTAATGCACTTTCAATTTGACATGTTAGAGTCTTTCTGTGAACTTTTTGAAAGTATAAATACAATTATAAATAATGGCATGCCAAATTCTATTAGCATATTTAAAGTAAAATCCTTCTTGTAAACATTCTTGCATTTCTGACAATTTTTCAAGGACTTGAAGCGAACTACCTATCTAATAGATGCATGTTATCATCTTCCTTTATTTGAATTTATTTTCTTAAATAATTAAAGTCGTTTTGTGTTGAGTGTTTCATGTGTTTAAAGATCCATAGAAAAAACAATTCAATTTGAATTTGTTTTCTTGCAGCTTCGACATATCTATGATTTATATTTTTGCTTTTGTTCTTCAAATTTAATTAATTTGTGTGCTATTAAGCTAGATTTGTGCAATGACATGCGATAAGTTCCAACAGTGGCAGTTACTTTCGCACACACTGTTGATTTATCACCTTGACTTGGTTGAAAATACTCGTACCATCGTCGACTGCAACCGAGTTGCTTGGCTCTAGCAAATGAAATTTGCCAGCACAAAAAGCATAAGAAACCAAATGCCAAATGTTGCTCTGCTTTGCTTGGCTTCTGTGCGCCATAAGCCGAACCTCAAAGCCCCAACCCCATCCATGCTTGATGAAGAGCGCTTTGTGGTACTGCAAATCTCATGAAACTCATGCAGGTTCCTAACCTAGTTTTATGGGGCAACGCTTTGTCGGAAAATAGATTGCATCATCGAAATATTTGCGCTGATTTCCTTTTTGTGGTGCGCAAAATTTTCCATGATGCCGTCATATGATGATATGGCACAATTTTTTGACATTTCTTTCGCTCTGAATAAATTATGCTGCTGCTTTTTCGATTTTGATACAGACAAAATATGTGAAATTGATTTTGAGTGGCATTTATCTATAAAGTGCATTAGCCATAAACACTTTTAAATATTTGGCATATCATTTGAGAAATGTGTTCTGACAGAGCTGGGAATGGGTTTCCTTCAATTGTTTGCATAATAAAAACTTGCTCGTGGTACTCACCCTGTCTCAGTTACATCGCCTAGTGGCATCTCCAACCACAACAGCGCTTAATTCGGGCAGCTCTCCTGAGTCCTGGAACAGGGTCTCGCTCGGCTCCAGCATGCTGATGCCCGTCGTATTGTCGGAGCTGACAAACGGCGTCTCGCTGAAGCGCACCTCCACCGTCTGCTCATCGCCGGAGTCTATAAAGTCGGCATCGTCGTCTGTGCGCCGGCGAATGCGTCTCGTCAGTTCCACTTGCTGCTGCTGCTGGACTTGTTGCTGCTGCTGCTGCTGTGGCTGGCTGGCATGCAGGAGGGCTGCATTGATGCCACGCCCACTGAGTATTGGGGAGACGGCACCGTTGCCATTGCCATAGGTGGGCTCGCGCGGTATGATGAGCAGCTTCTCCTTGGGCAGGCAGGTCTCCTGTGTGATGCCATTGTCATCCTGATCATCAGCATCAAGACTGCCGCCAGGGCCGCCCTCGCCATTGCCATGATGCAGACGCGGGCCGCAGGTGTTGCGATCGCTGCGATTGTAGCCTCTGGTGATGTTGATGATGTTGTTGTTGGATGGATTGAAGCATGGCAGCACATGCTTGAACTCCTTGCGAAAGTTCTCATTCAGCCAGGCGTACAGAAAAGGATTGTAGCACGTGGAGCTCATGGCAATCGAGTGGGCCACAAAGAAGAACAGCATATAGAGCCGCCACTCATTCGACTTGTCATCGAAATCATCAAATATGTTTACCAAATTGATGGGCAACCAGCTGAGACCAAAGACAGCCACCATGGCGATAAGCATGCGATTCGTGCGCTTCTTGCGATCCCGATCCGCCTCCTCGCGTCGCGACGACTTCGAGCCCGGCTTGGCCCTGGCGCGCTGATTCAACTTGACCGAGATCCATACATAGCAAATGGATATGATGAAAAATGGCAACACAAACTGCAGCGTCGTGGTTATGGCACCGAACACCTTGCGATAATGCTCCGATGGCCAGTTCTCCTCGCAGACAGTGACGCCGTTGGTCATCACCTGCATGTAGGCCTGGGCAGCCGATGTGGCATCGGGCGTGGCAAGGCCATAATTGCCATACCGGTTACTGCTCGTCTGATTCGCACCAACCAGCTGGGTGGTGTTATCCATCACCTCGTTGGTCATCTTCATGTACATGCCGTAGGGCACCGTTGCCAGCAGTGCGATCACCCAAATGCTCACGATGATGCCAATGCATGTGGAGAGTTTCATGCGCGGATGGAACGGATATATGATCACAAAATAGCGATCGATTGCAATCGAGGTCAGCGTCAGCGTCGATATATATATGCTGCAGCCCTGGGCAAAAGAGACCAGATGGCACAGAGTACGCCCAAATGCCCAGCGACCCATAAATGTGTACAATGGCGTAAAGGGCACGGCCAGCACACAGAGCAAAATGTCGGATAGCGCCAGATTGGTAATGAATATATTGGTCACCGTTTGCATGGCACGATTCCTGAGCACCACATAGCAGACAAGCACATTGCCAAATACGCCCAGGACAAACACTGTCGTGTACAGTACATAGAAGAAGATCTGCACGAACTGATTGTGTATAATGCCCGATTTATCAGCATCCGCGACCGCGTCCGCATTCACATCGCTGGACAGGCTGCTCGCCGTGCTCGTTGTGGTGGTGCCCATGCTGCTGCCGGGTGTGGCCATTGTTGTGGTGGTGCTGGTGGTGCTGCTCCAATTGACGCCCACATTTATGCCCAGTACATGCGGCAACTGTGTGCTGACCGAGACCAGCCAAGCATTAACCGCCTCGTTGCTTACATTGGCCATGCTTAAGGACTTTGTTTGGATACCTAATGAGTCGCTTTTCAGTTGGAGATTGAGATTAAGCTGGCGGAGGTGGCTGTGGTTGCGGCCAAGGCTATAACTGCGGCTGTGCTTGAGTTGGCTGTTGCTGTTGTTGTTGCTTATTCCTGTCCGGATTCACCGGAAGTGCGCCACTTAAGCAGCCATATCCGTCGTCTGGGCGCAGTCACGTCTCAAGTTTATCTCTATCTTTAATGTTTTTCGCATTCAGAAAGTTTCCTGTAATATGTGGCTCATTGCTAATTGCATGAATTCTAAAAAGAAAGAAGCGCAATGAAAAATCAGTATACAACTTGCATTAGAATTGTATAAAATGTAAAACTTTCTTCGTACGGAATTAGTTCTTAGTTGGAATTTGAAACAAACTTTGTTCTCCTCTGCCCTGCCCCGCCCTGTCCCGATCCGCCCCGTTCCGCTGTGGCCCGCACGCCGACCGCTGTGCATTGCGCTTTTGTTTCGCCATTGTCCCAATGGATTAAGCTGTTGCCTTGACTGGCATCTATTTTATTTGCCTTCTCACTTGCCCTTATGCACACACTCTGTCCCCCGTCCGCCATCGCTAGGGACAACAGGGGGTGGAGGCTGGCGCTGGCTTTATTAAAAACAATGTGGCAGCAAAATGCGCCAAGGCGGAAGTAAAAGTGTGGCATTAGGATTCAAGTTTATATATTGTCTAAGGGCAGTTTATATAACTACAGTTGGAAAGGTCACGGCGATGGCGTCAGAACAAATCAACAACTGTCTCTACTCCAGATGATATAATCTGGTGTGTAATAATACGATTTGATAGTGTTTAGCTGTACTCAGTCGAAATTGTGTGAATATCGTTTATGATTTGTCAGACAACAGGCAAAGAGTATAAATCAATTATTGACAATTAAACATAAAATCCTTTGTATTCGCAGCTGGTGACTTTATATTTATCTCAAGTTTAGCTTCTGTAAACAAAATCAGAATTACTTACTTATGTATTGTATGCATAAAGTTTTATGTTGAACAACAATTTCTACCATAAATTTCATTCTAAACTTCATAAAATTCATTCTACAAATTTTGATATTTAACTAAATTCCTTAAATAAGAACTTTTATTTAGTGTTAGTTATGGAATTTCTCTTGTTGTTGCACATGCAGTGTGTATTACAGAATTGAGCATAATTTTATTATTTAAAAAAAAACTACAAAGTCAAATATTAGACAATACTTTATGCTGAATGAGCATAGATAATTCCAGTTAATTGAAGACAAAAACTAAAAATCCTTTCAATAGACAGAAGTTTTAGTTGCTTTCAGTGCACAGCTTCCAAGAATTGCAATTTTCGTTTCATGACCACATTAATTTAGCCCTGAAAAACTGTTTGATAATTTTCCAGAGCTCATTAGAATTCTGTTTCAATGAAAGCTGCCTTTTCATAGAAGTTTCAAAGTTTGCAACTTGCACACACACATGAACAACTAAGTAGACTGTGTGCCCCATGGTCTTTAATCATAATCATGTCCTTCATGTAAATGCGAATGCGTATGTGAATTGGATTTTGGTTAACAGACGTTGGCATCCTGCAGCTTTAAGAGATGTTTGCACCAACAACAACACTTTAATGCGGCTTACGTACCGGATGGCAATGTTCTGTGGCAAGCGGCTTATCCTGTTGCATCATCAACTGCAAATGGGGGCAGCTAATTTCAAGTAAAAAATTTTAAATTCGGTAAGTCAATTCAATTTTGTTAGCTCTCAGCCCAAACAGAAAGGCGACAAGTGAAAAAAATTGTTGTGATTCTCATCTCATTTCCTGCCTTGTGGCATTAGAATCCACAGCATGAAGGAATGTCAAAAATTGTTGTACGCCGCGAGCACAGACAAAATATAATAACTTTGATAAATTAATAGGCGGAAGTGCGTAAAGCGTTTGCCCGAAATCCGGGCTATCTGGGCGATCCGCAGGTTGGCAACAAACGGCCACGGGGCAGCCGCTGCACAAAACGAACTGCGAAAACGGGAAATTCCGTAAAAAATGGCAGTTAAGAATTTTATATTACCGCGACAAGGGGCCCGACAGACAAGGGGCCACAACAAAGGCGGCAACTACTCAAGCCATAAACATCATCAAAATCATTATCAAGCTCGTCATAGTCATCATCATCGTCGTCGTCGTCATCATCATCGGCATCGTGCTTATCCCGCACATTATGATTACTAACAAGGCAGCACAAAGCAGCTTGAGTGTGTCATCCAGCCGATTCTCGTCAGCTCCTTGACGCGTCCTTCGGGCGGCGTCTGCTGCGGCACTTGGTAATTTTAATTTTGATGCATTTGTCACCATTTTTTCAGAACAATTTATCTCTCAGCTGGGCTGGGTTATAATGAAGCCAGGCGTTTGGTAGTCCAAACACCACTCACATTAATGGGAGCTTACTGTGCTGCTTTTTTTATCATTAATTTTTAGGTGAAACATTTATTGAATAAATGGCATCTACTACTTCTTCTTCATCAGTTATAAGTACAAAATATATTGCCTACTTTTTGGCGCACGTGAAAGGTTTTATGGCTTATTGTTCATTTTCTTGCCTGTCACAAGGTGGAACGGCTGTCAAGAGAACCCTCCTTTACATCAGATTTAATGGTAGAGGGCCAACAGTTCCACTTGCTATTATCACTTTTATTTTCTATTGTCTGGTTGTTCTTATCGCATTGTAATTTAGTTAGGATTTGTATGCTACGATTCGAAAGCTCAGATTCTTTAAAATTCATTTCACACATGGAATAGCACACGCAAATTAATTTCCTTTGTCGAAGGCATTTGGGTTTTAATTACAAACTAAAATTCTATAGAATTCATTTTAAATGAATCAACTATGAGACGTATAAATAGTCTACGCTTTGTTGTTATTGTTGTAACATTTCTGCGTATTCAAGTAGAGCACTTTCTATTTAATTTTATTCAACTTTGTACCATTTGTTGTAGAACAATGCTTGCGTGTAGGACTCATGAGTGTTTCGTTGCTCACAGCTGGAAAATATATATAACAAAAAGTAGCTCAGCCACAACCAAATAGCCCTTAACTAGTTTTTAAGCTGTTTCCCACACACACACACATACAGCTACTCGAGAGAACTATGCCATTAACTTGGCTATAAATTCCACTAATGATGCCAGTAGCTCAGTCCAAAGTTGCCAGCTACTGCTCTTGTGTATGATCAATGCTCAGCTGGCTGTTGACGATGATGATGATGATGATGCTTCGGATGATGATGATGATGATGGGCAGCCTTTTAGCATTTTGTACTAATCAACTTGGCTATTTTTATGATAATTAATTACAAAGTTTTTCTTGCGATAGTTTTCCTAGCTGCGAAAGTTTTGCCACGCATCAAAGAAATTACTGAACAGCTGATGGATGGAAAAACAAACAAAAAAAAGGACAGACGGACAGACAGGCAGACGGACAGACAGATGGGCAATTGAGAGACTGAAATGTAAACATGTGTTTAGTGTAAATGTCATGATATCCAATCGTCTCGATTGGAAACCAGAAATATTTAATTAAAATACACAACAGCAACCACTTAAAATTATTGCTCATGCCAACAGCGACGACCACTTTGCAAATTGTTGAAATTTCGAGCATTATTCATCGACGAGTATCTATTCACATATGCACATACATACACATACATATGTGCACATGTACATAGTCGCATATAGCTGTGAGACACTGTGGCGGGAATATTTATTTGCTGATTTATGTGCTCAACAACTAATTAGAGAATCTATTTCCATTTAAACGCACAATGCACTCGCAATGAGGCCAAGTCGTTAAACATTTGAGTGACTCAGTATTTGCATTTAATTTTTATGATATACTTCATAAATTGTATACAAAATTCGAAAGCATTCAAATAAAACAATAATAATAAATATAATGCGATCAATGAACCGCAAATACCCTCGGTATATTTAAGTATATGCCGAAATCCATAAAATAGTCTGAGATTTATTTTAAGCTGAATTTTCAATTGCCTTGACTATACAATTGAAAAAGTATATAAATTATAATTTAACATATATAATAAATAATTATGAAAACATTATTTTGTAGCTCCTAGAGCACCTTGCTGTGCCAAAGTGTGTACATAAATTGTGATACCCTCACGTGACAGCAACTACTTGTCAGAGTTGATGCGATTTGAGCGAACTGAGCCCGGGGGTTCTTGTATTTTGTGATAAATGTCGTGCCCACTGTTAGGCCTTCGGGCCATGGGGCTAAGCCCATTACTGGGTATATGGGAGAACGATAAGCGAGAGCACATAAAGATAACACTGAAATCAAACTAAATGGCTAAAATTGGCAAACAACAGCAGACAGCAACAGGAAATCCAGGCGCTGATAACAACAACAGCAATAGCAACAAAAAAGGCGAACGGCAAAAATAGAAAACGCGTATAAAAATCGCAGTTAAACATTATTAACACAATCTGTGTGCGGGCATGCGGGGCGGCCCTTATAGCCATTAATAAGATTGTTTTTGCATGAATTTACGGCCAGGGGCATGCTATTGAGTGACCCGAATAGACCGCCCCCCCCTCCCACCCCTTCACACGCCTCTTGCAAACAAACGCAAAAAAGACCTCGAGCCAAATGTAAATAAGGCAACAATCCAGCCTATGTGAGCAACTTCTCTATTCCGTTGTTTCCCATCTATATATACATATATATTTTTCTTTTCTTCCATTCGAAATTTGAAATGTTTGCCATCACCGGAGCACTTAGAGTTCTCGAGTCTGAAGGCGAATTTCATACAAATTACACGGCCATTTTTTGGCCAAGGTTCAACGAGGCATGCAGGGACGGCAACCAGGGAACTCGAGACTAAGTCTGGGCAAATATGTAAACGCACCAAACCAAAACATGCCCCACAATGGACTTTGTGCTTTTTATGCTGTTGTTGTCGTTGTGGTCGTTGAGGATTTGTGTCTGTGCGTGTTTTGTTATAGCCCCAAATCTCTCGAATATAATTTGAATATGGAAAGCAATTACGGCTACTACACGCTGTGAGTAGCCGGGCAATTATAATCTAACAAATTTGTTTGACTTCCATTTTAGAATTTTATTTTCATATTTGCCGAATATATTTTTATAAATTTAGCTTTTAATCAAAGTAAACAACGATTGCTCTGGCAATAGCAAGTCAAGTTGTATACAAATTTAAAATTAATTATGTCACCAAGAAACCAGATATTGCGGCTGCAAATAAAATTCTTTGTCATGTGCTTGCCACGTGCCACCAATTAGATTAAGTCCTAATATGTGATTAAAAGTATGGCTAAAAGTTTTCTAGTAAATTATCACTTGTAAAGTTTTCAAGTTATTTAAAGTTCGTGTCATAATTTAATTTGTATACCCTGTACACTGTGCGAAAAAAGTCGTAGCAGGCAGAAGAAAGTATCTCTAATAAATTTCTCTTCATTTTCATTTTGTATACCATATCCTTTAATATCGATAAATATCATTTAATATCGATCAGTAAAACTAAAGACATTCGGTATATAGCCTACCAAAAAGTCTCTCAAAAAATATATATACTTTGTCTGTTTCGAAACTGAGAACTGGGTATCTATTAGTCAGACACGCTCGACACTTACTTGTTAAGTTCTCAAAGATGATGATTGAAATCGACTAGAAGACAAGTTTAGATGACACCAAAGCATGCACGGAATGCATTGAGAGAGCTCAGCATTTGAATTTAACTGTCAGATGGTAGTTTTGGGTTAAATGCTCCATGACATGCCATAAGCTTCCCAACTGTCTAACTGTCTGCCTGCAGGCGATGCGTTTCGCCGCACGACTAAGCAAAAAAAAAACAAAAAAACAACTACTATTGAGAATAATTCGTACATTCATGTGTGCACTGAGTGAGTTGATATGGCCTCGCCAAGCCAGTAATAACCAAAACGCAAGCTATGGCTAAAATGAAATGCCAAGGACACGATGGCAGTGTTGAACTTTGAGTGTCATTTGCTTCACCATGAAAGGGGCCAACGGGGCCAAGGGGGTGGGTCCCCGGGGCGCACATGCATAAAAATGAGTAATTTTCCAAATGGCAGACAGCCTGCCTAACGAGGAGACTTGACAGGTCTGCATGTCTACATATGTATACTTATCAACATCTGTCTGTCTATAGGTTTCTCTGTCAGACTGTCAGTCTCCCGGCATTGTCTTCTTTTATTCTGCGAAACAACAATTGAATTTTACAGTAGTTGAATCCTTCCTGCGACACTTTGCTCTGTTCGATGCTTGAATAAATGTTCAACAGCCAGGCTTTAAGTTCTTATCAATTAAAAGTTACTAATTAGCCATGATAGTTTTTAACTTTATTTCAAACCAAGCATAGTTCTAAAGTTGCTCAGTAGCATATTTCAGAAAGTATTTTAGTTATCCTGCTCAAATTTGGCAGCAAAAAACGTTGGCTTAAGTTTAAATTGTTTCTTAATTCAATTTACGTTTACTAAACTTTTTCTGCATAAGCCGAATACAGAGTTAATTGAGTGAAACGATTTTGAGACCAGTTTTAGTTTGAAGTACGTATTGTGCAATTTACTTTGATTCTAGAAATTGTTAATAATAAAAAGAATTATATTTAAATTATTCGCGCCAGACCCAAAGGGTGGGTCTAGGCAGTGACTGCTCTTGAGTCGGTGGACTTGTATTATAAAAGTTTTTAGCCGACTTTAAAGCAGACTTTAAATCAATAAAATAGTTTTGAAGTGAGTTACTGGATTGTAGACTCTGTTGTGGGATGCAACCACAAAAGCATAATGAAACATTTCTTATTGACTCACAACATACCTGGGAAAATGGTGGAAGTTCAAGAACAAAGTTCAAGTTTTTCTAATCGAGCAATCTTTAATGCTTAACCCGTTCATTCAAGTCTTTTATCTGTTTGGATTTGTGCCTGTCATTGTTTATATTGTTCACTTGGTTAGGCGTTTAACCTTTTCAGCTGGCGCTGGCAATGTGAGCAACAAAGCAAAACCTGAGCAAGGGCCTTTCTGCCCGGCCATCCAAGCGATTTTCCCTTGTCTTTTGACGCTATTTGTTTGCCCAACAACCATTTGCGTCGCCGTCGCCAACCCAACTTTGCCTTGCACAGCACACGCGCTACATGGGAGTTGGCACATGGCGGCGGCGGGTAAAACCAATATTAATACAACTAAAAGTTGCACACGGTCCCGACTTCAATGACTTGTGCCCACGCCAATAAAAATCAATGAATTTTATTGAGAAAATTGCCACATGCGTTTACTTTTGTTCCCAGAAACTCGATTCGGGCAACTCGATTAAAGCTGAATCCGCTTTATTTTTTTCTATTGCATACTGCGAGGCGCACTTCAAGGGCTGCGACTGCAGTTTGGGCCAAAGACGTGCGGTTCAAAGGGCCAGTGACCATTATTAATTGACCATTCGGTGCAGCGACCATGTTGTCTTGCCAGCCATTGCAGCTATATGGCGGTTGAGCAGAAGACAATGGCTTCCATAAATTTTATACAGACACACAAACACACACACATGTAGAAGCGCTGCAAGGGTTTGTTGTACTCAGTTGAACCTTTTTCAGCTTATCATTGTTGTTGCCTTATCAGGAGGCAGTGCACTGTGAAAATGTCTTCGGCTGCCACACAAGATAGCCAGGGATCCCAGCATAATGTTGGGCCATTTGCGATAGTTGGGCATTCAAGCGTTGAATAGCATCATCAGCTACGTTTAGGGCGTGGTCATTGAAAAGCCACAGCTTGATGGTATATGTGCGTTTCTGGCCCTGAAGTAAGCCACTGAAGCAACTTTAGTTGAGAGAGCTTAAACTAAAAGGTTTCATTTTTCAGGCTAACTTGGCTATTGTGTCTGACAGCTATGCTGTAAAACTGTACAAAAGCTCATTATAAATGCTTGAATGAAAACACAGTCAAGTTCAGCTCAGTTACCATTTGCTTAATTATAAAGCTAAACTGCAGGCTGTTACAAATATACTACATACATAAATGCATCGCAAGCATTATCTCAGCAGCCTTCCGGCTTAGTCTATGCAAATTAATGAGCATCTAACTTCTTTTTGACTTAATGCAGACAAAATGTTGTAAATGGCGTTTTAATCAGTGCGCCAAGCCAACAAGCAAAATTAATTAAATGCTCACTTCAAGCGCCGACCAACCTCGGCCGAACCCATCAAAAACCACCAACACCCCCACCATCACACCCGAACCACAGACAGTTTCAGCAGCAGCAGCAGCAGCAACAGCAACAGCCACAAACGTAACACACCCACGCAGCAAACTGTTCCTCGCGCTCTCTCTCTCTCTCTCTCTCCATCTGTCTCTTTCTCTCTTGCTCCTAGCCCTTTAGCCCACACCAGGTCTCACAAGCTGGCTGCTGTCCTCGCGCCGCTCATCAATTTTTGCATTTTAATGATATTTGAACCGAGATGCGACCGCGGACCAGAACCATATCGACATAGCCAACGCGCCAGGTGATTATGATGGGGCCATGCTTATGACTAAAATCTCATCTATGTTAATTGATGGAAATATAGCCGAATTTCAAATGCTCTTCAAATTTTGTATTACAACATGTCAGCCGCATAAGTTGAACCCTCGGTTCGAGTTGGGCAGAACTTTATGTCGAAGTCTCGGTACAAACAATGTGCGTGTGTATACGTGTTTCTTCATGCAAAAAAAAAAAGATCATGAATGTAAACTTGCAAGAAGAAGAGCCAGTAGTATAAATAAGGCAACAAACAAGAGCTGAAATTCAATAGAAGTTGCAATGCGGGCCGGTACAAACGATCTGCTTTTGAGTTCGCATTTAATGATAGAAGATAATGTAAACTCACAACAGGTGCAGCCAGGGCTGCCCATTGGAGATCGGCTTCATTCGAAGCTGCGAAGCGGACCGGTACAGATAGTCTGATAGTCAGTTTGCATTAATGTTAATAACAGATCTTATAAATAATAATAAAAGATAATGTTAGGTAACAGCAGGTGCAGCCAACAGTATATAAAGGGCTGTCCATTGCAGAATGGCTTCAGTCGAAGGTGCGCGGCGGACCGGTGCAGATCTTGATCTTGTGTTAAAGTGCGTGTGTGTTAGTATAAAAATATGAATAACAGATCGTGTATGCAAGTTAAAAGAAGAAGAGCCAGTAGTATAAATAAGGCAGCCAACTATAACTAGGCTTCAATTGAGGCTGCGAAGCGACCTGGTACGGATGGTTTAACAGTAAATTTGCATTGAATGTTAATAACAGATCATATTAAAAATAGATCATGTTAGCTAACAGCAGGTGCAGCCAACAGTATATAAAGGGCTGCCCATTGCAGCCGTGCTTCAGTCGAAGCTGCGAGGCGACCCGGTGAGGATGGTCTGATGGTGAGTTTCGAATTAATGTTAGTAACAGATCATATTAATAACAGATCATGTTGGCTTACAGCAGGTGAAGCCCACAGTATAAAAAGGCCTGCCCATTGCAGTTGGGCTTCAGTCGAAGCTGTGAAGCGGGCCGGTATGGATGGTTTAATGGTAAGTTCGCATTGGTTGTTAATAACAGATCGTATTAATATTAATAACAGATTATTTTAGCTTACAGCAGGTGCAGCCAACAGTATATAAATGGCAGCCCACTTGCAGCTGAGCTTCAGTCGAAGCTGCGGTTTTCAGTTAGTGTTAATGTGCGTGTGTGTTAGTATAAAAATGTGAATAACAGATCCTGTACGCTAGCTAAAAATAAGGAGAGCCATTAGTATAAATAAGGCAGCCAACTAGAACTAGGCTTTAGTTGAAGCTGCGAAGCGACCTGGTACGGATGATTTGATGGTGAGTTTGCACAAATGTTAACAAGAGATCATGTTTATAAGTTCACAACGTGTGCAGCTAACAGTATATTAAGGGCTGCCCATTACAGGTGGGCTTCAGTCAAATTTGCGTGTGTGTATTTGTATAAAAGTATGAATATCAGATCATGTATGTATGTTAGCTTGCGAAAAGAAGAGGCAGCAGTAAAAAAAGAGCAACTAACTATAGCTGGGCTTTAGTTGAGGCTGGTGCAAATGGTAAAATGATCACGAACAGAAGCCAGTAATATGCATTTTGGTGGCCACAGAGATTAATTGTTTACGATTTTATTTGAATATGCTAACTGCCTTGGATAGAGTATTTAAAGTGTTATATGCGCACAAATTAAGGCGCAGCTCGGATTCAACCGCGGATTTGTGTCTATTTTGGTTGGGTACAAGCTGTGATAATGCGGCCACTGTGAACCCTTCGTTAAATTGAAATATAATTCATTTTTGGTGTGCATTTGAGTCTTTTGCCAGTCAGCTCAAATCCCAGCGCAGTGCGTAAATTATTGAACAAAGTGAATATCGAACAAGAGCAAAACATAATACTCCAGACGGACTGCGGATAGGTTGCTCAGTAATAGATGGGTACTAAATTGAAGGCGCATAACCTATTCCAGCGCTCATTCCGTATGAAAACATGCAACCGCTATTCCCGAGGGAAATTTTTGAAATCCAAGCTCGGACCAGCTAGGGGCCATGTTTTGCCAGCCGCTAGCATTACAGCTGGTTGACTGTCGATGTAACAAACAAGTAGATTACATTGTGGCAGCTGTTGACGGCGTACCAGCCCCGATGGCTGTCCTTGAAAAAGCCAATCGTTTTATTGCCAGCGCAGATTGGCCATAAAAATGTCACCTGTGACTTGCGACTGACTGCAAGAAATCAAATGAGTTCAAGCAGTTGCCAAGCTGCTGCCGCCCGCCCCGCTAACCTACTTTGCCCACGACTTGGCCAAGAAAATCGCACGCACACGCACACACTTTGCTATGCATAATTTATGCAAAACTAACAAAGCAATAAAACGCTGCAATAAAAACGATAGCAAAATAAGAAATGAAAAGCGAGATACCTTCTTCTTCTACTCTACAAAGTATGCTACATAAATTTTCGTGATTTGCAATTTCAAAGCAACAGAACGGGATTTCAACGGGCTATTCGTTTTACAGGGTATTAAACCAAACGAAGCTTGAAATGTTTTTCACAAATTATCACTGCCAATGCAGTACACGTTCACAGAGAGTAAACACTTTCGCCCTACAGCCCTTACCCCCGCCGCTATTAACCCCCCAGGCGGCCGCGCAGGCAGCTTGTTTGATCTAAATGCAAATATACATCAGGTAACATCAGCACTGGCAGTTCCTTGGACATTTCAAGACATTACCCCGCTCCTGTCAAGCCTTGAAGACACCATCAACGTCAAAGTCAATGTTGTTTTCGTCCTTCGACTTGCTCCTTTTGTGGATTCCAACGAAATTCGCTGCTATCAGCGACTATTGCCATTTTCCAGAAACGCGTTGATATGCAAATTGAAATGCGTTTTTTGCCCTCCTCTACCCGCTTTAACTCAATTTTTTGTTCTAGCTCTCGTCATGGCCACAAATTGATCAGTTTTCACTTTAAATTGGTCCAATGTTATAATAATGAAAATTATAAATTCGGTTGCGGCTTTGCTAATAGTTTGAATTTCTTGATATAGGGATTAGGACTTTCGAGTGTGTGGTATTCAATTTTACTTAAATTTTGTCTGCTTTTATTTTTATGAAAATATTTCTCATAGAACTTTGCTCAGCCAGAACACATAAAGCTTTAAAGTACTTTAAAAACGCAAAATAAAAATGCAATTTTTAGAAAAGCAAAACAGATTTACATCGTTTAATCACATTAAATACTTTTTTTAAATAAACGGGTTTAAGAGACTTCCGATTCTTTTCAGTTCTATCCGTCCGGAAGTTATTATAGCTAGAGACTTTAAATTTTAAAAATATGAGCTCTCATTTGCAAAACGAGTTTATTTTTTCCTTTCGATATAATCATCCATTTCCATTAAATCTATTTTGAACGAAATTTTGGCTCTCGTTTAGTAAAAATGGACACAAGAAATTTATCCTATTGGATTACTTTACCATTCCAGCGAAAATTAAAAAATCTTTAAAGATACATAAAGCTATTATGGCTATCAAAATGATTTAAGGAACTAGCTTTAAGCACGAAAGAGTAGTCAAATGTCTGCTTTATAAATGGGAGAATCAACATGCAGCATATCTCATAGTTGATATAGCTACAACAAAATTGTATAAAACGGTTTAAGAGCTAAAATAATATTTCAAAGCATATTTGGTATTTAGTTTAATCAGTTGATTTATAATCAATTAATTATCGCACAGCAATTAACATAACTGATTTGTTTAGTTTATTTTTAAAAATATAATACATATTTTGTACTAAATTGAGCAGCAAATTGAACCGTTAAGTAATGAAAATTTTCTATAGTCATTGCATTTAATATATTATGAATATTAAATGCAAGCAGCCACTAGCTGGCCACGTGTTAATTGCTTGACCCTATGGATTGTAAAATTAAGCACAAGTGAGTCAGCTGGGAGAAGCACACACAGAGAGACGCACACACACAGAGTATATGTACTCTAACAAAACGTTGCGCATTTGAGCGTGAAGCTGTAACCCGTATTCATTAAGTTCCAAGCAAAGACAAAGCAATAAGAGTGTGTGTGTGCGTGTGTGTGTGTGCCCGCAATGATAAATATTCAAATCTACAATTGATGACAGGCCCCAGAGTCAGCTGGGACAAATGAAAATCAATAGTTGGGCCAACAATAAAACATATTGATAGTATTTAATTGTCTTGCAAATTTGACAGCGTGTCGTCAGCTGCACAAACATTTGTCTTGACAATTCTCGAGCATACCCATTAATTTGCATATTTAATTATGGACAGTTGCGCGCTTTGTGACGGGTCATAAAAGCCAGCAAAAAATATATAGAAAAAAGAGAAGAAAATGTTCTCATTTCTTTCGCATTTCTTTTGTTTGCCCGGCCGAAATGCATTTGACTTTTTATAACAAGGGAGTTTTTTTCTTTATTTGAAATTCTTGCCATCTTTCTAACTTGTTTGTTGTGTCACAAAAAAGTTGGGACCGTTTTGAGTACAAATAAAACTTTTCCCTTCTTTTTTATTTATTTTATTTTTTTTTTGCTTTATGGGTTAGCCTAAAAAGTTGACTGGAAATTGAATTTGTGTAGATGTAATACACACTCTGGGGGCATTGGGCATCCCGAAATATGTCGAACTTATTAGCAAGTACACTTTTACGTTTTGGAGTTGAGTTCACAGTCGGTTTACCCACCTGCTGACAATGGATTTAATCTGAGGCCCAGGGTTAAGATGTTGCCTGTTTAACTTGCACTTCAAGTCAAAGCCTGGCCCAGACAGTTGAACAAAAGCGAAAGGCAAAAGTTCCTGTTCTTCTTTAATTTTTTTTTTGTTTTCGTGCCAACCGACGCGTCACCAAAATGTCAACAAAAACGGAACCGCAACCGTAGACCGTAACGTAACGTCGTTGCGGATCCGCACTCGAGCACGCTCCGGCACTTGGATGGACTTGAATTTGCTATTTGCCGGTTCACGGAAAATCACGCGCGAGTCTTCTCACTGTTGCCTAGGCAAATGTGGCGTATACGCAACGCGTCAATTGTGTCTGTTTGTTGTTGATTTGAATATTTTTTGAAATGTTTTCTGCTTTGTTTATAAGTATTTGATTTTTGCCGCTTCGCGTCCAGCGCCAACGAGGAAACACAAGCAACTGACGACAGCCTCGACAGCCTCGGCCCTCGTTGCCAGCATACACGAGCTCTGTATTGTCATACGCTGTGTGTGACGGCGCCGACGACGACAACGTCACGACGTCGCCGCAGCAGCAGCAGCAGCAGCGACGCTCACGCCGGCGTTCCCGTTAACCAACAGGTTATCTGCTGATAAGCGCTCGAGTCCGAGCAAATCGTTGTATGTTGTCGGCAAATATACGATGCAATTCCCTATCACAAGCCCGAACTGCTTTCACGACTTCTCACTCAATTGCAGCACAAAAACATCGCCGAGTGAAATCCGACTGAGCCCAAATATTGAGTGAGTTTTTTCTTTGTTGTTTTCATTATTTTGCTGTGTTGTCAGTTGCTTTCTTGTGATTTTTGATGCGTTGTATTTGGCTGGGAAATAATCTTAGGCAAATGCTCAACACTGTTCTGTTCATAAAAATAAAAGCAACAAAAACAGGAATTCATATTTACTTTCCGTATATATTGAATCTCCGAAATACCTTTTTGCGTGAATTTCCAACTAATTTAACTTGAAAAGACAAACAACTCGTTTTTGTAAAACATGGTTTTATTCTGCTTATTGTGTAATTTGGTAACAGTGAAATATGCTAAAATTTGATATTTAAAATTAATTAAAAGCTAATTTGAAGGCTAAATTACTTTTGCTAGAAATACGCGAATGCATGAACATAGTTTGCCAATTTCCTATTAACTAAAACTTTTTAAAAATGTATAATGTATATATATATATATTTCTATAAGTAGATTTTTGCTCCCGACGAATGCTCTTGCATCCTTTATGACTTTAATACCACTCAGTTGTTGTAGAGCATTCAGTGATGCGAACTCAAGCGATTTGGCTAATCGCATTCGGAGCACCAAGCATCAGCTCGATTGTATTATATTGTATATGTACGCCTTATCCAATCTACGCTATTAGCCAACTCACTTATTCATCTGCTGCTTAACACATGCTGCTTGCCGCGAGGGCCCCTTTTCCCCGGCTGGTTACTTAATTTTTGTTATCTTCTGTGCGCGTTCCACAGGAAATCACAGGACGTCAGGAGTATTGTAGCAGGAAGGCTCAGGACTGAGGCACTGTCAACTGATGCAGCTGCTATTTATTTATTGAGGCCTGCCGACTTACCCCTGCCCCGCCCTCCTCCGACGCCCCTCGACTTTAACTTCACTTGAGCTCGTTTTCAACTGCTGTGCGTATTCTCTTTGGCTCGACTCGGTTGGGGTCCTCCGGTAAGTGGGCACGTTTCCTCACTTCTGCGGCATTATGCTTCATACTTCTTAAGCACATGACACGACACATTTTATGCGAGGCAAAGTGAAGTGAATAGTGGTTGCTCCGCCACTCCGCCACTCCGCACGAGCCACACCATGTGACCATAAACAAATGCCGTTTGCTACCTGGGCTGTAACCAATTTTCTCCCGCTCCTCGTGCTTCTGCTTAAAGCAGCAAAGAAAAATTCTGCACAATATTCAAGCAGTCAGTGCCTGCTCCTGTGAATTCGTATTCACTTTGTAGGCATAAGTTGGCTTCACGTGGGTGCGTGTGCGGGCGGCATATGAGCAACCAACCGGCGAACCAGACAGCTTCTGACTTCTGTTGACATTGTAAAGTAAATCCGCGTTGCGCATACGCCGCATATGCCTAGCAGGCAGTCGGGCAGGCGGCAGCTGCTTTCGACAAGAACTTCGCCAAAAGTCACTCAAGATTTTGTAACTCTTGCTAAATCTGAAGGCTAATTTACATGTGTTTCTGTTTATTTTCGACTATTTGCACATTGTTTCAAGCCGCCTATGTGGGTTTGACTTGTATTCCTTCTTAAAAAAATAAGTTACATTGCTGTAAATTTAATATTTTAAACGAAATATTAGTACCCTTGTCAACATTTACCTCTTGCAGAGATGTGAGAATAGAACAGCTCGAAAATTCATGAGTTTGTTGAAATATCTTTGAAAACAGAATATTTTGCCTTATAAGAACCTACTATTCGAACGATCTACCCTATAGCTATATCATATAGTGGTCCGATGCTGATACAATTTGGCGTATATATGAGGATCAGATTGAAACTAATAAATCGCGAGCTTGGTCAACTTATCTTAACATGAAAAAGTTTACCATATCAGTACAAATTTTTCGACTGGTTGTTTCTATGTCAGCAATATGATATAGTTATCTAATGTTGTTAAAATTTTGCATATATGTAAGGAGCATAGTGAATCATATTAATGCCGAGATTGGGTAACATATCTTGATAAGCAAAAAAGTTGTTTATACAATAACCTACATTTGGACCGATCGTTCCTATGACAGCTGTATGATATAGTGGTTCGATTCCGATATATGTATTGCCTGCAGCAGATAGACGGACCTATGCAAAGTTTCAAGACGATAGCTTTAAAACTGAGAGTCTAGTTCGCATAGAAACAGACGAACGGAGAGACGGACAGACGGACGGACGGAATCGGCTGTTGATGCTGGTCAAGAGTATATATACTTAATGGAGTCGCAGATGTCTCCTTCTATGCATAACATACTTCATGACAAAATTATTATACCTCTTGCAAGGGTATACAAATATATATTTATTTTTGATTTTCTTTTCCCAATACACCCAATTGTATCTAATTAATATTCAAATTGTTTTACAAATTTTAATTGGAGATTTAAGTTGAAGCATACATTCTAAACCAAAATTCCTTGTTTTATTTCGACATATATTGACCTATTGTCTATATAGAAATAGAAATACTTGAAAAACGTTGAGCTCTGCGAAAATCTAATAATAATTACGACGGATTTTAATACCTAAAATGTTGTACACGCGTTTTACTGTGGTTTTGTCGAGAGAGCTGCTGTACATATTTTTGCCACATTATTATTCATTTTTTTCTGTTTTCGTCACTGACCTTTGGCGCAGACTTTTTTGACTGATGTTGCTGAAGTACATTTATATATACACAATATTTTTCTTGATTTATTTTTAGCACTTAATATGAAAAGCTCATTCAAACGTTTAATTTCAGATGTGCCCGTTGATGTTGATGCGTCCAACCGCTCAGCCCCGCCAGACAAGGGAATCTGTCCAGCGCTCAAATAAATAAGCAGATGCAAGTCTTTTGATTTCTCGACTCGTTGGTAAGTCTTTTTTTTACATACATACATATTTGTCTGCCTGTAGCTGGCACTTTTGACGTTTATATGAAAGATATGGGGCAATGCTACTTAATTGGAATAAATATATATATATATTTACATATATGCTGCCTGATGTGAGGGGACAGTGAAAAATATTTATTATATACAATCCTGCTATGCGCCCTGAATTCGTTTTTATGTACCTTTGACTTTTGCGACTTTGAGACTTAACCGTTCAACTTGTTTCATAATTTACGAGCGAAAATGTTTTATTTCATGTTTTATGGCAAATAAATTATGCCAAGCATCGACGAATCGACAAAGAGAGGACACCTAAGCCAGCGATAAGAAGTTGTCGAAAGATGGCAAAATAATTTTCATGTTCCCACAATGGACGACTGCCCCAGCAGCGCAGTCCAAATGCCTGACTGGGAATATACCCTCGTGTAGCCAGCTCCAAGCTGCCGTAAGACATGCTCAAGAAAGTCCAACTACCCCAAAAGTGGACTGAAAGTTACAGCCAAGGCAACGACTAACGGATAGCTCTGAATTTATGTGTGCTCATTGATTGCTGCCTGGGCGCGATCCCAAACAAATTTATGTAATTTTTTTTTGTTGCTGCTCAATGCGACTTTTATGGAGATAGAATGCAGCTGAGGCCGGGACAGGAAGCACAGACCAGGCGAGTGCTGTTGGCCAACAGAGCGCAACGGCAAAAGGAAAGCAATGCCAAAAAAGACAAAAACAAAATAAACGTATATGTAAAGCGGATTTGGGGCCGAAATCTTAAAAGCGACTTGCACGCACTCAATGAGCCCAAAAGTTGTAGGGAGTGGCTCTTAAAGTGGTCCAAGTGGCCCAAGTGCTAACCAAGGACTTCAAAATTGAAATCTCTGAGCGTAGCTAAAAAGAATGCCAGCCACAACATGTGTTTCTGTGTGTGCGTGTGAATTCATATTCTGCATATTATGTGTGTGTGTGTGTGTGTGCGCGCATATGTGGGCCAAGGCAGCGAGCGACCCGCCCACTTACCATATGTGGGTCATTTATATGCAAAGCATGGTCCACGCTTACAATATGTTCGGTCTAATAAGCTGGGCACGTGTAGTCCTCGCTGCCAGGTAGTCTCTGCAGTATTAACGCTAAATTGGATTCACTTCCAGCGTCTGTTGCATCAACTATAACAATTGAAAGGGCTATCCTGAAAATATGGCTCACGCTCAGACACCCTGTAGATTGCAAGGCAGTCAAACAGGGCCAAGCCAAGGCAGAGTTCATCTTAATAGCGAATTCTTAAGACTTTCAATCGTTTCTGGCTTCGCTAAAGCCTGACATGCTTTGCCACTTTTCCAGCCAGGGTATACAAAAATGCAAATCTCATTTGAGCACACAGTTTTCAATACAATTACAATTTGATTTTGTATGGGCTGCGACAAATGGGTTTATTTGCAATATAATATATTTAAATTGCCTTACCTTGAATTCCATTATTTTAGCAGCTAAAAGCCAAAAAGTTGTGACAGCTCACGTAATTTTCTAAAATCAAATAGAGTTGCGCAGCTCAGTTTTGGGCTGAATTGCAACCCTCGTCCGTTACGTTGTCAACTTGCGAATTACTTGCACGGCGACCTTTGTGCCTCGACACGTGACCATGTGCCATGTCCATCAAATTAAAAATAAACCTAACTAAAGTTTTAGTTTATGGAAACACGCAGCAAATACATTAATAATTTTTTATTATTAATTTAACGCAAGTACGAGTATTCCTATCGAGGGTGCAATCAGTTAGTAATCAGTTCTGGATTTTACTGAAAATATATTTAGAAAGCATAAACTTTTATTCTTATGGTCTCTCCTATGAAAGGACATGATCTAGATCTAGAAATGTTATGCTTTTGATATGCATCTAGAGTATTAAATGGAATACTTAATATGATCACCAAATACTCCCTTTAATATGCCCACTTTCACTGGCAATAGAACTGGCAAATTAAACATAAAAAAGGCAATATATTTTATTTGAATTATTTATTAATACAAACTGCCAAATTATCCTCTAAATATCGACTTCGCTTGCCAGGCAAAAAAAGCCAATGCATTGAATTTATATAATCATATTTGTTACAACACTTGACTTTTGGGTAAAATGATTCTTGTTATGCGTCAAGTGCAACAACTCGATTTCTTATAAGATATATAAGCAGTTTTTGTTGCATGCAGCAGCATCTCTTTAGGGCCAGAAACGACCAGTTAACTAAGTGCCGCTTATTTATAATCCCCGAGCAACAATAACTTTTGCCCTCTTAGCAAACCCATTTTTGCACTTTTCTTGGCACGGTTTTATGCTTCTTTTTTTTTGCCCAGAGAGCACGCAGTTTTGTTCTTTGTACTTTTGCAACAAAAGAAAACATTTGCACTTTGCGTCCACTTTTGGGCAGCAAGTCCCTTTCATATTTATGGCGCTGGCTCGTAAATTCCTTGGCCAACATAAACAATAAAGCGCCTGCTTATCGCGTTCAACCAATGAACCAGCATTCATCCCATAAATGCTTTGATGGCAACGTCTCTTCTACAGCTGTATATGATCTCAGGTATTTATGCCACAACTGGGCTAATGACCGTTGCGGCTACTTACTGCCTGTCAATATTACGTATACGACGCGTGTGTCTATGGCGCCAGCGCTTGCTGGTTGTGCGTGTGCGAATGTGTGTGTATGGCTAAACAAGTGTCATATTTGACCAGCAAACACAATGGCCAGAACTGGAATTTTAAGGCCAGTGTAACTCGAAGCTAGCCATTTTGACGCACTCCGGCTTTGAATGCCAACATCGATGGACAGCAGCTCCATGCAAAGGTCTGAGTCGCCATTGTCGTCGTCGTCGTCGTCGTCGCAGTTGCCGCTCATATTTCTCGCTCAGTCTGTGGCCCCCATTGCTTCCTGCAGCCTCAATATGGCATTGTGTGCCTG
This sequence comes from Drosophila borealis, assembly GCA_035045885.1. Classification (NCBI taxonomy): domain Eukaryota; kingdom Metazoa; phylum Arthropoda; class Insecta; order Diptera; family Drosophilidae; genus Drosophila; species Drosophila borealis. The sequence goes on along the minus strand of JAWNOR010000202.1, from coordinate 836,362 downwards.
CCGTTACGCCATTATTTATACGCTTATTTGTTCATTTTGTCCGCACTCGGGGCGCTACTCGTTTTGCTCGGCAAACTCCTTGCTTAATTAAAAGTTCCAGGCCGCAAGTATTTCGGATGTTTGTCAGGGCAGAAACGCACACGCACACACTTGTATACTCTATAACAAATTTCAATTAAATATATGTTGATATATTTATATAGAGAATATTTATTCCAAAGCTTCTGACTGCACTTTAGTTTTACTCATGATTGTTTTATTTTGATACGCGAAAAGAAACGAGGAAAACTTAGCTTCTATTCAACAAGTTTTTCCTTTATAAAGTGCTCTTGAAGTGCAGTGTGTGTAAATAAGGGATAAGTGCTAGAAAGAAAATTAATTAACATGCTATTGAAAAAAGAAAACCTTTTTAAAGTTAATAGGCAAATAAATGAAGCAAGTATAATTTAAAAATGAACATTCAAAGATAAATATTAAGAAAAGCTTCAAAATGTGCTTTTATTGAATGTAGAATTAAAAACTCTTCTTCCCAGGCATGAATTTAGTCGGTTTAAAAGATATATATTTGCATATATTTATATGTGCTGCAACATTTTGATTATTTAATCAACTCTGGCCAACTGCGAATTGAAGAACTCATCATCTTATGGCTGCTAGCTTCATAAGTACATCGATAAACATCAGCCTGAAGTAGGACACTGAGGGTAAATGAAAACCGAGCTGCATGTGACTGCGGCGCTAGCAACAGGATAATTATTCCGCCATATGTTCGTATGTCCGGCCACAAGCAAAACACAAGCCAAGCGTTGACAGTTCCTGGCTTGAGTGCCTCGCTGCCTCGCTGCCTGGCTATGTAATTGTAATTTAGACACTGCACACTCACACACACACACATTTGTTGTGTGTGTTGTTCTTCGTGTGTGTGTGCATTGTTATGCTGCGTAATTTTTTTCTCGCTGTCATGTGGCTAAATGTGCAAATTACGTGACGTTTTTATTCATCCAACAGCCGCTGCTTGTTTTATTTCAATTTCTCACCTAATTTTCACAGCGTTTTATCTCAAGTCTGCTCACACTCACACACGAACACAATTATAGCAGCGACAATTTGTGACACGTGTGTGTTTAACCTAATTAACAGAAGACTCTCTTGTTTTTGGTTACGGTTACAGCCTTAATCATCTTTTTGAGGTTCCCTTTCCGGCCACAATTACATGACTTTTTTTGTGCTTTATGTTACTTGAAGTAAACGGAATATACAATAAAAATATTATCCAAAAACTTTCACAAATTGCAATTAAAAAATTCACGATTATTTGCTGACAAAATTAAACCTTATATTGCATGGTATATTATAATACTAGACAAATTTATCCGACGTCGCATATATGTTAAACACATGCTAAGCAGCCTGAAAAGCTTATTGGACTCGTTCAACTTTATTCCTTTATAATTTTTTAAAATGTTAAACATATTTGAACGGCTATAACTCCTAAATCTAATCGAATTTCGTGATCATAGGCAAATTTAAGTCCCTAAAATCTTATATGTTCTTCAATATTCCTACTATTTGACATTTAAAAATTCCTTATATTTTAGGGGCAAATTCTATCTATAAATTCACGATTTGGGCTGAAATTGGTGATCATAGTATATTTCTGATAGTTTAAGAACCTCATCATGAAACGTGTTCCGTATTATTAAGTATATGTATATGTACCATATATATTCCTAATCATATATAATCCTAATCAGTATCAGCAGCTGAGTCTATATAGCTTTGTTCATGGATCTGTTTTAACTACGTTCTTGCATATTAATTTATGTATGTTGACCAAACTTGACAATTTCGAGCTTTATTATGCTCTAAATACACAAGCAATCGGTCATAGATTACGTGTTCGTATAAACACTATCATTGTTTTTGATTATTTCAATTTAATCAGCATAGATATATTAGTTTATACTTTAGTCTTGTATAGTATCTCAATACAAACACTATATTATATTATATTTACAAAATAAATACCAGCTGTCTTGTTGTACTTATTATTAATTAATTAATTAATTAACACCTTATAGCTGATTAAAAATATGTATACTTTTTTTTTAGATTTATTTTATTGTGCTATTAATAGAGCACAATAAGTTCGCCTTCAGTTAGCTATAGTATTATTGTTATTAATTTTAGCAGTTGCCTGCAGAGCATCATTTCTGCTGCTCGGCTGTAGTTGCTTTTGTTGACTCATTATATTCATTTAGAAATTCAATTAGCGCCATAATTACAGCAAGTGCTTAATGATGATAATGCGTTTACCTCGCCAGCCGCAAGCCAAACCGAAGCCCAACTCCCAGCGCGAGGCACAGCTACGGCTCCCTCTGCCGCTCCCGCTCCCTCCCCCTCTGGGCTCAGCCTGCCTTGAAAATATAAGCGATGATTCTTAGCACTTAGTTGCTAAACACTTACAAGTGTATTGTCTAGATTGAACATCATTAACATATTAACTAGATAGACTTAAAAGAAACTTTGCCTGAAGCTGCTCTTGGCCAAAACAGAGAAAAAAAAAGGAACTTTGATATATTTGAACATACATATATAATACGGCTTACAGTACTGGCCAACGTCCACCTTCTCGCTTTTTATGCAGATTTATGCATTTTATATAATTTATACGCTCGTTTTGGCTAACAAGCAAAAACTTTTGCCTTGACACAACTTTTGCTATGGCAACACAAGAAAAATGTGTTCAAAAAAATTGATGGTCCAGCAAAAAACTGCTTGAAATCCATTTATGTAAATTTTATAAATGCCACTTGGCCGACATGTTACACAAAATATTAGATTTGCAACACCATTTTCGTTTAATTAATATTTGTTGTGCTTCATTTACACATCAAAAGGTTGCGCATACGTCCCGTGTGCTTAAAGCGCAAGAGAAAAAATCTGATTATTTCGAAATTAATTTAAGTGCAAAGTTTATTATTTAAATTGGAAAACACACGATCTCTACACTGTGCTACACAACGTGGAAAGCCTTACTTTGAGAGCCTTGTTTTTTGCAGCCATTTAGCGCCTCATTAAAACTGTTTACGATGCCGAGGACAATGGGCGAAGGGCAGGGGCTGAACGTTAAGATCCGACACGTACTCAAGCGTTTTATTATTCGTATCGCGGCTGTAAGTATGCTGCTTAATTGCCAATTTTGATATTAGATTTTGCTCTTTATTGTGTTGACCTGGCAAATCCCATTACACTTTTTGCTTTAGGGCACAATAAAATGTCACTTTTACGGTCCCTAATCAAATAATTTGTATTTAGAATATGCTGCTCAAGTTTGTTTACTTCTCAAACGAACAAAAAAATACAAAGGATTGCAATTTCCGTAAAGTACAGAGTACAATAGGAAGTCATAGCAGCTAGAAAGGAGTCTGGGCGAGAGTAAATAGCAAAAGATTAAACTAGCTTTGGAATTGTAAATAAATACTCGGCATACTCGCTGAGATAAATTCAAATTTAAGTCGCGATTCGACAAAAAGTACCAGAGCTTGTAGAAAGGCGGGAACAATATCTTAAACTTTGAAGGAAATAGTCTAACTTAGCTCCACATGGTTGGGGGAAGAGGGTTAGCAGAGAGTCTTCTGATTATATAACTTAAATAAACCCATATAAGATAACAATCCTATTGATAGATGTCAGCTTTTTAAAGACAATGCCATACCATACTTCCATATATATGCCATATCTGTCCAGGATATTGAGAAATTATTTTTCTAATTTTAGCTGACTTCTAGAACTCTATAAATCAACTTTCTTTAAAAGACCATGCCATCTCATAGGCACTTCCATATTTTAAAATATCTCTTTGGAATTCAGTTCATCCGAATTTCTAATATTACCTGACTAGAACTCTAGAACTCTATAATTCTTTTGCATTTACCAACAAAAATTGTCCCTCTGCAAAAATATCAACATTTGCCATTTGTTGCTGTTTTTACAATTTTTTTTTATTTGCATTTATATTTTATATACAATTTTACAATATATATATTTTTGTTTGCCTGGGTTGTCGTTTGCTTTGCTTGTTTCATTAGCTCGTTTGTCCAATATCATTTCCTTTCTCTATATTCATATGTTTAGGTATATAATAATTGTTTCACATTATATTCAATTTTTGTATTGCACAACAACAAAAAAAAAGAGCGCAAACTTTGTTGCTTTTGATAGAATTAAACAACCGAATATCAACAGAGAAGTATTTGTTGTTAAACGTAATTCAATATTTTATATAATGATTAAATAATTTAAACGCTTTTTATACAATTCGTTTTAATGTATAACTCGAAATAGTCGCATATATATATATATATATATATATATATATATATATATATATATATATATATATATATATATATATATGTATATGTATATATGTATACTTATACTATATACATAAGTATTATGTATGTAATTAACGCTTTACAAATTTCTTTGCATTTGTCAAATCTGATTTACTACAGTGGATATCGCTAATATCGGAACTAAGTACATTTATGAAGAATATATAGGATTTAACTTATATGAAAATATTTACATACTTTTGAGATATTAACGTGAAAACTATTAATTTACAGTTTCGGAAAGTGTTAACAAAAGGCATATAATTTTTGATTAGTATTATAATGTGAAATATAGTAAACAGTTCAAATTAATATTATACTATGTTTCACATTTGAAAATTATAACGAGAACTGTACATACACAAAAACACGCTCAACCATCTGCTAGTTTTTATTGCTTTCTGTTGCATATAGCCGATACCTACTGTAGTAATTGAGTTTACAACTAAGAAGCCTTTTGTTAAACTGCCACAACGATGACAACGTTTATATATACTATATGTATTAAGTATCTTCACTAAAGTCGATATGTTTACTTAAAATATTAAAATGTATGTATACACATATCTATATAATCTGTATAAGTATGCATAAGCACATATATATCGAGCTCTTTATATACACGTATGTGTTTAGTATAAGTTAAGTTTTTGTGGTGTCTATCGTTTCTACCAACTTGAGTATTCTTAACAAACTAAACTTTTGTTCTAGCGGCCAGTGAAGGGCATCATCGCAATTGCAATTGCAATTGCAGATGTTTTATATTCACATTATTTTAAAGCTTAAGTTCTTTTCTTTTTGTTTTTTTTTAGGTATACAATTTCTATGCATTATTGATTTTAAATAGTCGATATTCGATTATAAACAATATAAAAAGCCAATTACTAAACAACAGCAACTAGTTAGTTAAAGATTTCCACTACACATACTGTATATATATTTATATATACAATAGTTGAATTTTTTTTGGTTTCGTACTTAAATTCAATTATTTGTCAATTGATATTTGGTTAGATCAACCAGATGCTCATACAGCATATCCTCCTGGGGCGTCAGTCCGATCATAATCCATCCCGATATCGCAGCAATGCTACGCGTCACCGAGAGACTACTCCAAACACTCTGCACACTGTTGCTTAGCTATTAAGGATCAATACAGATTAGTGTAAGGACATCTGGAGGGGATCTTGTGGCTTACCAACTCCTGTTGTGTTAGCGTTATATTTGCATTATTATTGATCAGATAGAGCTTCTCGTCGATGGAATCGGAGCATATGGTTAGGATTATTGTTGCAATATAGAGCATTGTGATGATAAGCCAGCGAAAAGATATTAGCTCGCTGGCATTTGAGAAGCTCCAGCGACAAATGTCCATGCTAGGAATGAAAAGAAAACATAATGAATTATTAGTTCCAATATATAAAATACATCTGATATATGAACATGTTCATATGTATTATCGTATATCTAATATTCCTCAATTTATTCGAAATCTGGAATCTTGATTCGCTGCACTGTTAACTTTACCCACACATTTATTTTATTGCTCACACTTCAGTTGGCATTTGTCCAAGTATTCTGACATTTATACTAATTAAATTAATATCTTAAGTGAAATGGCAAACAGTATTATTTCCTTGCCGTACATATACATATGTAGATTACACAAAGATGTCAAAGGTCAAAAGTTTCTCGTGATGCCCACGTACAAACGAAGCTATACACCGATGACATTTAGAAGGAAAGGAATAAAAAAGCGGCAGCATCACATAAATCACAGAGCAGCACAGGATAACGAGGCGAAATGTCAGACTGACTTTTTGCACTTTCACCGCTGCCGCTCGAGCATAGGAAAATGTGAAAGTGAGAAAGTGGAGTGTCCCATGGCAATGGCCAAAAACAGTAAACCGAGAACTGAACAGCAGACACTTCCAGTGCTAGTTGGTCTGCTAAAACGACCCGAAAATTCACCCACAGACACACACCAACAGCAACGGTCGCTGGCTTTAAAGGTCAAGAGTGCAGCAAAGCGAGCAGCGCAGTCAGCGCAGGCTGTGTGTGGGCAGCAGGCGGCATTCAAAAAGAGCAAAGTTTAAGGGCATTAAAAAATATATGTTTTCTGTAGATGATGAAATTGGCCACGCAACGAGCATAGCGAAAATGATTGCAACAATAACTGACAACTGGCAACAGCCACGAAGCCAAACAAAGCCGAGCAGCTCTTGAAATTTGCAATTCAAAATTAAGTATAGCATACTTTTCAGCGCCGCCAAGTGGCAATATTGACGCACACAATGCACGCCCACGCGCCACACGCTGCACGCCACACTTGGGCATTGTCTTGCCCAGAATTTGGTGGGTGCCTACTATTCATATGTTCTTGACAGCACGTCTGTTTGTCCGTGTGGGTGTGTGTGTGTGTATGAGTTGTTTTTCAATGAAATGTGCGGGTCGCTTTAAGGGTTTCCACCTTGGGCAGTCGGTTTGCTTTGAGGTCAATGTGTTCTTGGGGCACCCAAACAAAAACACTTTGGTAACACGCACACCGCACCGAGTACTTCAAGCAAATGAGTTTGACTTTCACTTTCTATATTTAGCGAAGGACCCGTAAACAAACTAATTGTGCCCACTGTTAAGATACCAAAGATACATATCACACTTTCACTTACCGATCGAACACCGAAACCAGACAAATAATGGCCAAGCAGTAAAAGGTATTCAGATATATATCCGCAAATCCAGCATAATCGCTAATCAGTGCCAGGGTATCTCCATTTGTCGCCGTTGTCGCCGTCGGCGTCGTCGTCGTCGTTGTTGCTATTGTGCCCGCTCCAGAGTCCGGTCCCTTCGCCGAGTTGCTCAGTTCTATGCCCAAGTTTGGCATTTGGGTTGTTGTGGCTGCGTTTGCTGATGCTGTTGTCGCTGCCGTCGTCTCGCCCGCAAGACTTATGCTATTGATGACCTTTGCCCAATCCGTGGGATGGCTGCTCAGCACGAAGAGCAGATGGGCCAAGGCTAGACCAGCTAGCAGCCCGTGGCATATGTTTGAAACGAGCAGCCAAATTCGTTGAATAACACAGGCAAGTTGAATGTTGCTTGAGATGCCATTTCTACAAATTTGCAAAAAGTGAAGACATTAAAAATTGCCTATTAAAATAGCATAAATAAAAATGGCTAATAAGAAGTGAAAGTGAACATTGGATAAAAAATAATACGCATAATTAGCAACCTATAAAATTAAACCTACATAAATAAATCCAAATTTAACTAATTCAGTGCATATATAATAAAAATGTAGTTATCTGTAAGTAAATCCTGCCTCAGCTAAATCAATGCTACACCCATACAATAGCCTGGGATTCGAACCGGGTTTCATCCTTATACATTCACGGAAAATATCATTTATTATTGCTCGAATCAAGAATCTACTTTAGGAATTCAATGTCTGATTTAGGAATAACCTAATATGAATCGTACTTGGAATTGCGGCATATCCCATTCACTTTATTCTCTTCTATGTGGTTGCCTTTCCTCATAGCATCCAAGCCCCTGACCATAACCTGAGCTCTGGGATTCTTGCGCAATTTTAGCCCACACAAAACAGCTTACTAGTTAAGCCCTGCTGAGATCCCGTTGTTGGCACTAAAATAAACAGGCCAAGACAAGATAAGCACGAATAGAATAGAAATCAAACTTTCATTGAGGGGGAAAGAAACGAAGCACAAATTGGCAAATTGAATGGAATGGAAGGGAAACTAAAAATAGCCCGCAACCGCTGGATTATGTGCACGCAATAGACTCGAGGATTGGACGCCCACGTCGGTGTCTGAGTTAACCCACCGATTCAGGTCGGCATCGAGCAGACAGCGCGAATCACCATAGCTGCCACGACCGCTGGCTGTGCCGCCGTTGGAGCGAAAGAGACGTCCGGCGCCGCCCAACTCTGCGGCCGAGATGCCATCGATGCCCCTGCAGCTGCCGCTGGTGCCAGCTGTGCTGCGCGACGCACCGACAAAGGAACGCTTATAGTAGCTCTGCTCCACTGGTCGATAGCCCGATGACGTCTGCAGAAACATTTTGTCGATGTGCGCGGGCGTATCGTCCGTGGGCGAGACGACCGGAGTGAATGGATTGTAGATCTCCTCGCCCTCGCCGGGCGCAATGTCATCCGCCAGCTCCTTCAGTATGGAGGATAGACCACCAGCTGAGTAAAGTTTGCCTGCAGGTGAAAGCAAAAGAGAGAGAGATGGAGAGAGTCAGTCAGATGTAGCAGGAGTGAGGCATACAACTGCGCAGAATCGTATTTGTTGGCTGTTGAAAGCTTTTTCTCAATGGAATACAATTTGGTCAATCTGAGACTGGGACGGGGACTGGGACTGGGACTGGGACTTGGGAGTTACTGTTGTTGTGTGACTTACTGATGAGCTGGCCCCGCTTGTCGCGTTGCGATTTCGTCTTGCGGTGCACCCGACGCTCCTCCAGGCTCTGATCTATTTCCAGTTCGCCCGACAGCGAGGCATCATGCATATCGGAGCACTGCTTCAGGTAGCGCATCAGCGTTTCATTAGCCTGGCGCACCTCCATCTCGCCGGCAGCTATCAGCTTCCGCTCGCGCCTCCTGCGTGACTCCGACTTGCTACGCTTGCGGCGTGGACTCTTGTCAAAGCTGTTCCTCGAGCGCAGCGAGCGTTGAGCGGGACTGGCCTGAGGATCGGACAGCGATTGCTGCTTGCGAGAAGCACCGCCGCTTGCGCTGCCTCCTCCTCCGCCGGCCCCGCTACTGCCCGCGCCCATGCTCAGCGCCGAAGGCGTCGGCGAACACTGCTTCAGCTCGCGATCTATGTAGCCCAATATGCCGCGATGGAAGGACGAGTCGACTTCCAGAGAGCGCAGCGCCGGCGACTGTGGCGAGTGTGTGCGCCGCGAGCGATGTCCGTGCGTAGCCGGCAGCTGGCGCAGTGTCTCCCGCAGACTCATTGCATCACCGGACGAGTTGCGGCTGCCGTCGCTTTGCTTTGTTGGCTGCGTGGGGGATTCCAGGTGCGTGGTCTCAGCGGCAGCAGCAGCAGCAGCGACAGCTGTGCCCAGCGGCTCGTCAGCGCCCAGGGAAACACTCTCCTCTTGCGTGTCCTGCGTAGGTGGGGCATGTCCATTGACCAACACCACCGTCTGCTGTGAGGTCTGACTGGGTGAGCCGACCATTTCAATGCTATCCGCCGAGCTCTGCGCACTGATGCGACCCGCCGCTGTTCCCGCTGTTGTTGTTGTTGTCGTCGATGTTGCTGCATCATTGAGCGCCGCCGCACAGCTCTCCAGCGTTTCCACCACGGACGTGGCTGCCTCCAGCTCCAGATCGGGCGGCGTTGCGGCCGCTGCGGCTGCCTCACGTTCCAATCGCCGCTGTCGCGCCTCCGTGCGCCGCTGTCGCTGATGCTGACGATGCACCTTGGGCTGAGTGGCCTCCATTTTCTTAAATTCTGTCAATCCAATTAGTCTAGGCTGTTTTTGATGTTGTTGTTGTTGCTGCAACGGCTGCCTTGTCGCATAAGCTGCTGCGTGCCCTCATAACAGGTGGATTAGTCCTGCCAGGATGTTTGAACTTTTGTGCAGTCAAGTTTTTGGCTGCAGCTTTTCGCTTTGACCCAAATAATTATGCACTGCAGCAGCTAAAAACGTTGCACGCGCTTGCTGCAGCTACACCCGCACACGCACACACACACACACACACACACACTCGCGCTCAGCAGCCTTCGGGAATTTCTTTATTATATCTTTTGTTGATTACGTTAGCCACGGCTTGATTTTTGGGCTTAATTAGATTGGTTTTAGCCCTTTGTCATAGACAAATGGCAATTCACTTAGAGCACTTAAAAATTTTGTGGTTTCTCGATGAAGGTCGCCCGGTGGAGACTTGGGAACCGTGTGTTTTGCTCGCGTTCGCGGCTGCTAAGCGACTGACTTGGCCTGGCCGAGACGGCAATGCAAAATGGCCTAAACTGAAATGCCCTGGCGCTGGCCTGGCCTGGGTCGCATTCGGTGGTGGTTGCTTGTTGTTTGTGTCCTGCTTCCTGCTGAAACGTAGTAACGAGCGCAGCAGCAGCAAAAGCTCTGCACAATGACGTCAGTCGCTGTGCGTCGTGAGCATTAACGCCCACACACACACACACACACACACACCCACACACACAAGGCTTGTGTTCTGGCATTATTGACAAATTCTATTTTTAGACAGCCGCCAGTGCAAGCAAAGGTGGGGGATTTTTGTTTTTAGCAACACCTTGCCCCAAAACTTTGTCAGCTGCTTTGCGTATGGCTACACTGAGAGAAACATGAAACAAAGGGCAGGCTATTAAGAATATTTACAAATATTTTCCGTAACTAGCATTGGCTTAACTAATATGCCCCAATTTATAGGCAATTGTTGCATAAATATCATCTTATTGTCAATATATATACATATATTGTCCAATCTCTGAGGCAGTTGTAAGCCCAACCCATCGCCGGGCTTTGTTAAAACTAAGCAGCTGTCGTGTTTTTTGCGACATTTAGCACACCCACACAACTATCGCTCGCCGTCTCTCTCTCTCTCTCTCTCTCTCTCGCTCCCTCTCTTTCTCTCTCGCTCATGCATACACCCTTACTCACCCTTACTTACTCTACTTAATCGATAAATGCGTGGAAACGTCTCAGCTTGGTTCGAGCTACTGCGCAGCTTTCAGCCTGTACATCGTGTTGATGACGTCAATGGCAAAAGCTTTCGAACCAAAACAACAACGAGGCTGGCACAAAAGCCGGCAAAAGCTTTTTTCAGCGCTGCCATTTAAAGGCGTCAGGCAAATTTTATTATCGTAAAGCGTGCAGAGGCGTCGTCTGGCTGCAGCAGACACGCAAAGCAAAAACAACTCGCGAATCGTTCGCGAAGGTTTCAGCTAACGGTCTCTGAAATGCCAAAAGGCGTTTGCCACTTGAACTGTCGCACGGAGCTCACTCTATATCTCTTCCTCTCCCTCTTCCTCTCCCTCTGCCTCTTCCTCACCCCATCTGTCTATCTCTGTCTCTCTTGGCTCTGGCCCTTAATGCGCTCTTGCGTTAAGTGCAAGGCAGCGGCAAGCTAACGACATTGGGCATACGTCACGACCGTGACGTCACAGCTTGACGTCAGCGAGCAGCAATCAAGTAAAAGTTACGGAATGTTGGGGCATTGCCAAATTTTGAAAGAAGAAAGATCTAAAAATCATGAATGCCTTCTATGTATGTAAATGTGTGAAAGCTTTGATGACGATGGATTTCAAAAGGAAGCCACGTTTTTTTAAAACTTAAATTGGAGAACCTTCCTGGCAGAACAAACTACAGGTTTTCTCTTAGTAAAAGCTAAATCTTTTATTTTTGACTCTGTGGAATTCAAAATAAATAATGAATAGATTGAACAAGAATAAATAAGTAAATCGGTTAAATATACCCTTTGAAGTGTCTGACGAAATACTTCTTAAAGAAATCGCTAAAAAAAAAGCGAAAAAAGTTAAATACAAATTTTTTTAAATATATTAAAAGTATTAATGGAACCCTGCAAACAGGGCTGTCGTCAACTTCCAAAGACAACAAAAATACGTACCAGCCAATCAAAAGAAAACCCCCCTTCGAAACACTTTGGCAACCCTGGCAGTGATGCGTTGTCCCGGGCAACTGGACGGATTGTTTTGTCAATAAACGGACACGCGGGCGAAAACTACGCATTGGACTAGAATAAAATGCCGCTGCTTGAAGCGCCCGCCGAGTACGTGGAATCCTCGCCGGAGCACTCACTGCAGCCAGAGATGCCGCTGTTGCTGGCTCCGCTGGCCGGGCCTGCCGTGCTGGCACAGCTACGTCCGCCTCCGGCTGAGGTGCGCCTACAACAACAGCAGCAACAGCAACAACAACAGCAACTGCAAGTGGAACGGCTAAATCGTCGCCAAATGGGACGCAGAAACTCTTACGATCGGGATGTGCCCATTCTGGAAGAGACCGAACATTTTCCAGCCTTTGTGCACCTGCTGCCGGTGGTGCTGCCGCCACAGCTGCCGGAGCCAACGCTGGATGAGCTCCTGGTAAGGATGTTAACTAGCGGCATAAATGAATCTCTCTCTCTGACCAAGTACATGTCTGTAGCGTCGGGTGACGCAGCGCACGGATCTGGAGCATGTGGAATCAGTGCGTCTGCGTGTTATTTCCTACTCGGTCAGCCTGTCGAGACTTTCGTTGTTCCTGCCACGTCTGCAGCAATTGGATCTCAGCGGCAGTGTGCTGAGCTCTCTGCGCGATCTCGGCTACGGCCTGACGCAGCTCAACCATCTGAATATTAGCAATTGCGGACTGAATAGCTTCGATGGCACCAGCGGCCTGCCAGCCCTGAGAGTGCTCATAGCGGATGGCAACATGATCCAGCGCGTGGGTCCGTTGACGGAGCTGAGCCAGCTGCAGATGCTGCAGGCGCGCAACAATCGCATCAGCGAACTGGGCCTGCTCACGTTTCTGGGCCTGTGCCCGCAGCTCCGGGAGCTGGATCTGTCTGGTAATCCCGTCTGCCGTTTGCCACTCTATCGCGATGTGCTCAGACGCAGCGTGGGCACGTTACAGCTGCTGGACGGACAGCCCATCCAAGCTGAGAATGAACTGGCAGCTGAGCCGGAGGATGCGCACAGCTCATTGTCCAGCGATTCGGAGTCTGGTGCACGGCCAGCAACGGCACCACATAATCATCAGAATAGTCACGCTGAAACTGGATCACGGCCTGGCACAGCTTTGGTCACGTTGGATTCGCAACGCTCTCAGCGCCAGGCAGCCACATCCAGCACACCTGTTGCGGGCTCAGTGCTGGGCCTGGTGCGGCAGCGACGTCGACGCAGTGGTCATGCCTGGGTCAGCTCCTCCAGCGGATCAAACAGCTCCAGCTCCTCGGCGGGCTCAACGCGTGCGCCCTCCATCAGCTCGTGCTCCTCGCACAACAGCTTGGACTTGCACTCCAACTCCTATACCTTCAATGCCCATGGAACTCTTGATTGAGTTAATTAAACAGGGTAAATAGTTGCTCACAAAACAGCTAGAAATTTATTGTGATTGAGCTAAAAATATATAAATTCACGAATTGTTGCTAATTAATAAAGTCAAAGAAAGTTTGATGTCTTACTTACTAGATTTCTGTTAGTTTTAAAACTCGAATTCATTTTATTCGTATATCTTTTTATACCCTGCTTTTATCAAAAATTGTGTAAGACTTTTCATGAGATATTTCCGAACCCATCAACTATTTATATTCTTGAGCAGCATCTTTATCTCCAGCTATCTTCTTTTTATATGGAGCCCATATAGATAAATCATATAGATTTAAAATTCGAATCAATTTTTTTTTTTATACCCTTTGCTGGGTATTAAACTTTTTTCACAAACTGTGGCATGTCCGAACCTATCAGGTATTTCCTTTTTTGATCTTTATCTAAATCTCAAGCTATCTTTTCATTATATGAAATCTATATAGCAAAGTTGTTATATGTGAAATCTTTTTTGTATTTTGCAAGTATCTTTAATCTACCGCATCCAGAACTGTTCTTAAAACTCCGCTTGAAAAACATCAAAGTTCCAAATAACTCTTTAATTCCACGAGCTGTACTCAAAACATTTCGGGTAATTCTCTAATATCATGAACTGTCGCTTACTTTTTAAGACCACCTAGAGGACCATTTTGTCTAGAGGACTTGACAAACTATACCAAAACAGTGTCTACGTCTATCTGTGCTCGGGTGCTTTTAATGGTGTTTTTAGCTTAAGAAATATTTTGTCTTCTATCTTAACGGGGCTTCGATCCCCCAATTTCGTACTCAAAAATGTTATAAATTTCCAACTGGACTACTCCGTATATGTGTACTGAAACAATGCTGCCGAAGGGGATCTAACTGGGACCAATTGGCTGGTGCCGTTCGGATTGCGAAAGACCATGTAGTCGCGGCCATTTATCAGGCGTCGCACTCCGGCAACGTTGTGATTCCCGCCCAGAATTAGGCCGTGCTCCTTGCCGGCCTGACGCCAGCGCTGCTGGCCACCATGCAGATGCTCGCCGCCATGATTGAAGATGCTCTGATATGGTGGCGGCGGGGTCACGTTCTGGGCATGTGTGGATGTGCCCAGCAGCTGTTTGTCGCCGCTGTGCAAGCGCCGCAGGCCACGCAGCCAACGCGATGGCTTCACCGACTGACCATTGGGAGTGCGTCCGATGCCGTGTCTCGCCCATTTGTTGGCCTCGTGCCGGCCGTTGATGTAGCGGAACAGCAGCTCTGTGGTGAACACGACCATTGAGGTGGCAAAGCCGGTCAGCATTATGTAATAGGTCATCATGAGGTCACCGTTTCTCAGCTGGCGCTCGGTGCTGCCCAGATCCTGTGGACAAATTTCGGCGCTCGGCAATTCCCTGGCTGACAAATGCTTGATAATGCCGGACTCTACCAGATTGAGGAGTCTAAAAATAATATATTTAAATATTATAATGATAATATGTGAACAAATGAATAGACCTACTCGGGATCGAAGAGTTCGCTGAGATTCGAGCCGATGGGATAGGCAAAGGTTCGCTTCTTGGTCAGAAATGGCTCCTTGGCCATGGCAAACGGACAGTGAATCTTCTCATCGTGAAAGCTGACTGACTTGCGATACAAATAATCCCTATACAGCATTATATTGATTGCTGGCCGATCTCGCACGAACACATAACCATTGCGCTCCACGTAGTTCTGCAGATTGTAAGTATCATTGGAGGCATCCGTGAATACAGCATAATTATTCTGAATCATGCGATTGAGCATGAACAGCGATTCGTTGGTCTTTATGAAAGAAAAGAGTTAAACAAGTATAGATCAATTATATAAGTTGATTTCCAAAAAAAACGTTTTTAAATTAAATTAAAATCCAACTGTTAAAGAAAGATCAAACTTCATCATTTCTCAAAACTCTACATTAAAAATTGAAACCAAAATTCTTATTTCAACGATTTCGGAAATCCACCCCCAAAGTCGGAAGATGCGTGAAAAACTGTTGCAGGACACTATTTTGTTTTTCATTCGATCAGAATCAGATCAGTCAAACTCATCTTAAAAAACTACTTTAAATGTTATATGCATATGCATGTATTGATGTATGTATGTATGTGGGGGTTAATATGTGTAAATGCATATGTGCCTGTGCTAAGTAAAAAAATGTATATTTAAGCATAGCCCCTCTACGCGATTCTCATTAATTCAAGTAAGGCTCGCAGGTTTTCGGGCGTGAATAGTAAGTGAAGTATTGCCTTAAGAAGTGTTGCTGCCAATCAACTATCTCTTATATCTGCTTGTACTTTTACTCTTATTAAGTCTCTCTCTCTATCACTCTCCATCTCTCTCTCTCTCCCTATCTCTCTTTCTCTAAATCTCGCTTGTACTCACTGTCTGATTTTCCAACTTTCCTTTTTCTCCTTTCTCTCTCTCGTGTTCTATCTGTTTCTTTCGCTCTCTCTCTTTCTTTCTCTCTCTCTTTCTTTCTTTCTCTCTCTCTCTCTCCCTCTTTCTCTTTCTCTATTTTAAATTGTTGTTCTTACTCCTGCTTTAATAAGTTCTCTTCTTATTATTTTCAGTAATGGGCTTAAATAGAAGTGTGTCCCTCTCCTTTAAATAGATGTCATGGAATTTGTGGGTAAGTGCTTATTCACATATACACTTATATATATAAATAGACTTAATGTAAAGGCATTTAAGATATGGCCACGAATGATATCCTAGTAAAATACAAATGTTAAAAAATGGAATTAATTGATCAAATAATTAATTAGTTAATTTCATCTATACTTGGGTGAAAATCCTCCCTATATATGTACATACATACATATATATAGCCATTATAAAAACTTACCGTTCGTATCGCGTACTCAACGCCGCCCCCTCGCATGGAGACAAAGTGTTTGTTCTTTGTGAGTATATCGTTCACCGTGTTAAAGGGCAGTGTGAACTTTGAGAGGGTCAGAAATGCAGTCAAATTGGCCGTATAAAACGAGGTTAAAATTGTAATAAATATCCACCAGGTCGCAAAGAGCAGGCGTGTCGAATCTGCGATTAAATATAATAGTACATAGTATATATAGATTCTTTTTAATTGAAACGACAAACTCGACGATTGCATGTCCAGTGAAGCGAATCGACTACACATGGCTGAAATGCAGCCCGAATGGCCGATGCTTATCGCTGCATTAGGGTTAATTGCTAGCTCACCTGCAATGGGGGAGAGGGTGCTGCCCTGCTTCATGAGCGCACCGTAGACGAACCAGGCGCAATGGCCCAGGGAATAGGGCTGCTGCACTGCATCGCCCGTCAGGCGATTGCGTATGATTATCAGCATATAGATGATGGGTCCAACGGCCAGCAGCGAGACGAAGATGAGTATCCAAACCCAAAATTCGAATGGGGCCAGCAAACCAGAACCGCCGGCAGACTCGCGCGGACGTTGCATAACCATAATCCATTCGCCCTCATCCAGCGTGGTCGTGGAATAGAAGACAAAGGTGCGCTGCTCCGACAGCGAGGGTATAAAGGCGGCAGCCAGATCCACTTGCTGTCATGGAAGGATCATGGATCATGGGCATAGGATTGAAGGGGAGCTCTGCACTTACGCTATTGTTGACCATTTCGATTAGACTGCGATCCAAATCAGCCGTAGAACCAATTATGTTGTCCTGCGGCACAACCACGTCATAGGTGAAATTGAACTTCTCCTGGAGGAAGCCAATGATCTGAAATGAAACGCCGCGTCCGACCCGAGTGCCATCTTCGAGCATTTCAGTGTAGCTCAATGGATAATCCTCCAGCGTGGCAATGCGCAGATGCTTTCCATTTATCCACTCCCTCATGTTGCGCAGCTTCTCCCTTTTGTTGCGTATCACCTCCAGCGTTTCTATGGGCGCATCCTCGTCTAGTCCTACATTCGCCGCCTCCACATCCATGGGCAGCTCAGTAACCAGGCTGCCATCCTCATTCAGTTGTATCAGATCCGGCGGCAGGGTATCGTTAATCGGTGGACAGGCCAGGCACAGGGCAGCAGCCACAAGCAGCTCGATTCCCGTAGCCATTTAAGCCAGACTTTTGCCGTTAGCTGCTCTAGTAAGTAGTAGCTGGCTTTTTGCGCTTTCGCATACTGGTTCCAGCAGGGTACAGTTGCCGATTTCACAACGTACCGTTAGACCCAGAGACCCGAGCGTTACTAAATTCACAATTCCTATGAACCCAAACGCTGCATATGCATGTGTAAATATGGCTCTTGTATGCTTGACCCACAACAAACACAATTAACAATAATGACAAGTGTAAATATGGCAACACACACACACACACACAGACAGACAGACGGAGTACCAGCTGCGACCACTTCCTACTCCCTCGGTCTCATGCAGATTGTCAGCTTTGATTAGCTGCCATATATGATTTCTATACTGGCGGGCACAAAGTCCACATGGTCTGGCTAATGAAACGTCGCAACTATTGACTACTTAAGAAAACACAAATATAGTTCAAGTCCACTCATGTTGGCCTATTGCCTAATGGGCCATAGAAGATTGCCCAACAAGCGTGTGGTTATATAAACTCAAGGACAGTGCGAGTCCTGTGGGTCAAGTTTACACTACGCGATTGTCTAATAGTCAAAGTTATGGCTTAATATGCCTCAATTACAGTTTATTACCCAGAAATGTGAAATATTCACGTTTCGTAATTAGTCACAGAACTTGACAAACAAATTTAAATGACATGTAAATGCATTTCTTCTATACGAAAAACTGCTTGTTTTGATGGACTGATTGATTGACTGAATTGATTGATTGACTGATTGATTAATTGATTGACTGACTGACTGACCGATTGACTAACTAATTGAATAAATAACTAGCATTTTGATGTCGATTGATTGACTGACTGACTGACTAATTGATTTACAGATTGACTGACTGATTGATTGATTGACTGAAGTGATTGACTCACTGACTAGCAAATTGATTATACTTCATATGTGATTTTATTTCAAAATCCGTGAAGTGTGGAAAATTGGAATCGCATACAGATTCCTAACCGCATAAAATTCCTAGCCTGCTCTCTCACTCTCACTCTTTCACTTGTGTGTGCCCATTTGTCAGTCTGTCCTTGATAAATTGAGAGATGCAACTTGCAAGTGAATAAGTTAAGAATAAAAGATATAATTTATTAAACTTTTTATATTATATAAAGTTAGATAAGTTTACTTAGCCTAAATATAACTAAGGTAAAGTTAATATGTAGAATTTATTTTACTTGGCACTAGGTAGTCATTAGTATCTACACAAACTATATACACTTGCAAATGCTGACTGGGTCAACCGAAGCGGCTGCTGTTTTCGAGCACCTCACTGCTGGAGCCCATTCCCAGGCTGTTCTGATTGCACTTGCAGTCCTCGCCGTCGACACGGCCCTTGCCGGAGGTTAATATGCGCATGCCTTCGGCGAATTTGGGAAATCCGGACATGGTTTCCTTAATTGTTGTCATCATAACCGGCAGGTACATAAAGAAGTCTTTAAAGTGACCCACAACCGTGTGATAGTCAACGGGTCTTCCGTTGGCGCCGCCGCCCCCCGTGCCCTGGTAGTTGCCGTCAATGTCAATATCATTGCCAGCCGAGCCGTAGGGCAACCCGCAACAAAGCCGCAGAGCTGTGAAAATCGCGGAATTCATTTTAATCGTCAAAACCCGAACGGCTTACATAATTGCGACTTACCCAACAAGAATATAATTGCGGCTGCTTGAATTTGCCTGCTTTCGACTGCCATGTTGTCAACTCTTGAGACCGAGGTATTTTCTGGAAATGCTCAGCTCTTGCCATTGGGGCCGAGCATTTATAACATTTCAAATAAATTGCATGCTAAGCAGAATTCGCCATTTCGCCTCACTTTCAGCCGTTTTGTTGTGGTTTTCACTTTTGCGCTGAATACAGCAGAAAAACTCGAAACTCTTTGCCAAAATTTGATTTTCAATGTTATTGCTAAAGACCTTTTCAAGTGGAAAAGCACAGCACAGTCTCAGAGTTGGTAACAAAAAACAGCTTGCAGATATATATTCATATAGTTTTCCGACATGCACTGCAACAAAAAAAGTTGAATTAGCTTATAAAAAACCTTGCTCATAAAGTAAAGCAAATATTTAAGTTGCTATGCAAATTTCCTTTTTTATTTTCGTTCCTTTCCTCTTTTTTACTATAATAGTTTATGCCAAATAATTGCTGCACTGATTATTAATAAATATTTAAATAAGTTTTACTTTAATTTAAAGAGAACATTTCAAATATGAGCTCCATCTATTGGGGCGTTGCGGAACTATCATTGTTTTCAACCGTGAACTATTTTTGTAGGTACACACTGACAGCAGTTTGTAGTTACACCTACAATTGAATAGATGGCGCTAGTAGAGCAAAATCTTATTATATTTATTTAAATGCCGTTTGCTAAAAAGTTATCTACAAAAATATGTTTATATGTTATTAATTAATTTATTATCTTGAACGCACAGCTTGAAAATGTGATAAAAACAAATTAAATTAACTTTGTATTATGTCCGCTTGAAAGTTTGCAACGCACATGCTGAAAACGCGTAAACATAGCTATTAATAAAATGACTAATAACAACTAATTAGGAAATTAGCATATTTAATAATATTCGATACCTGATACGAGCCAAATCACTTAAATAATTTCTGATCATTTTGACAAAGGAGTAATTAAAAGCTGTGAAGCATTTATCTTAAACTGACATCCAAAATCTGTTTAAGCGAAATTACAAAATTTGTGTGACTTTGATGTGACTTAAAACAGTCAAGAACTTGAGAAACAAGCTGGCCATGCGCAGGTGAAATACGAAGCGAAAAGCACACGTAAGAATGTTACAGTCGGGTGCAGCCGACTGCGCGATACCCATTAACGCACCCAACAATTAGAAAAGAGTTTAATTTATGCCAAAAAAAATGTACTCGTAATTTAGAGAACATTAAGATGATCAGCCACGCCCACAGTGGGTGTATCCATTGTATACCATGTATTCCAAAATGGAAGTCGAACGTATGGACAGCGAATATTACAGGCAAACCAATATACCCTATTCAGTCTATAAACGAGCAAACAAGAAACCTGAGAGAATGTGCATACAGTAACAAGCTAATTGGCTTTGACGTTAAGCAGTTAATAGGCGATACCCTGTAATCAAATGTGTGCTTCAGTCGCGCGCTCAAGTTCAAAGTCAAAGCGAAAGTCGTGATGCCGCGCAACGCCTGGCATTAACCTTAACACTGACCGAATTACATGGACAGGCGGCAGCAGTTATATTCGTCTGGTGGGGGGCTGCAGGCGGCTTTATAAAGTGCTGCAATCAGCTCAAAAAGTGAGAAAAAGCAGCAGAAAATAACGTAATTGATGTTTTTATTTCATTTACCTTTTGGCACTTGCATGCGAAACCGTTGATCATCGCACAAATGGGCAGCTATTAGCCGCGAAAACACGTTCCGAGGCGACGTCTCCATATTAAAATTGGCTATTATTGTGAGCCGGGCTTTATTGGTGCTTTATGTGGTTTTAAAAAAACATTTGTAACAAGTTTTATTGCCACACAAGTTGAGCCGATATCGGCACACGACAGCTGTGCCGACAGTTGTAAAAGGGTGCTCGGAGAAATCTATAAAAATATGAGCTTGATGATTGCGCTGAAAAGTAATCAGGGCTGCAAATCAGAACAAAATTATATAGTGGTATTTGAGCTAGCTTTCAGCCTTTAGGTGCGGTTCGCGAAACTGGTATCTGGCGATTCCAGAAATCAATAAAGACGTAAGCCTGATGAATGTGCTAAAAAGTATCAGGGCTGCAAATCACAACTTAAATATTTTGGGATTTGAACCAGCTTTCTGTCTTTAAGCGCAGATCGTGAAACTGAGCTATGGTGATTCCAGAAATCAATAAAAATGTAAGCCGGGTGCCTTAATGTAATGAGGTCTTAAAATCATTAAAAAAGATTTAATGATTTGAACCAGCTTTCTTCCTTTAGGAGCGGTTCATAAAACAGGGCTCAGCTGATTCGAAAAGTCAATAAAAAGTTCAGCATGAATACAGCTTAAATGTAATCAGGGCTGTAAATAACAAAAAAGATTTGGCGATTTGAACCAGCTTTCTGGTTCGATAAACTACTCTGGTGATTGCGGGCTAAATTAGTTAACTTCCGACTTTGGTTAGATCATGGGCCCAAGTTATTTATACTTTTGGGCTGGATCTTCCTCAAAAGTTCTTTTTTTTCCTTTTTGAATATGGCTTTAAAAATAGTTTGCCAAGTCGGATTCAAGCCGTTTCGGTTCCTGGCTTTTAATTGGGATGAAAACCCATTTTACTTTTTACTATATTCAGTTAAAGTCGTAATTCCTTTTTAATCATTGCAATTAAACTAGGAAATTTGGTATACCCTACTGACTAATTGTTATGGCTAAAATGTAGCTGGCGACGACTCCGATCGCGTGTGTAAGACACGCGCATTCCAATTCAGACGCTGATATGGAAATCAGCCAGGGAATATAATTTATATATAGTATATATATATTTCACCAGCTGATTCCGCTCGGGAGCTAATAAATTATGCGAGCTTCGTTTGAGTTAGTCATTAGGCAAGTCGTGAAGTTTTCTAATTTCTAAGCGTATATTTATGGAAGCGTAAATGAATACTACAAACAAGTATGGTCGAGACTAAGGCGACAGACATATCACAGGCGGTGTGGGATTTAATAATATTGGCAGTTGTCGACTAGATGACAAAATCGGCGCGAATATTCTCTCGGGTGATCAGGAATGGACGCTTCTCGCTGGGGCAGTTGAACTTCTCAAAGAGATGCACATTAAAGCCGCTCTTCTCGCCGGGCATTTCCAGCATATTGTTCCAGATCGCGTTGGCCGCCGAAGCGTGACCGCGCTGGCTCAGATGAAAGCAATCCTCGGAGAAGAAGCGCGTGTCTGTCAAGCCAGCACGCGTGCGCGGAAAATCGTCAAACTGGGAAAAAGGCTGCACATTGATGGTGAACGTCTGCAGAGAATAATACAAAGTATATTGAAAGGAGGCGTCAAGTACATCAGATGGGATAGACCCACCTCCGTATTGAACTCCTCCCTGTTGGCAATCTCATAGTCCTTGGCTATCCAGCGCTTCATGATGCCCTCGTAGAAATCCAAGTGCTGCTTGCTCTTGCCCATCAGGCACGGACACTCGAAGCGCAAGGTGGTCATGCAAATGGGCGGCAGGCCGGACAGCTTGGTAAGGAAACGCAGATTGGGCGCTGGCACCACATTCAGCAGCAGGCGTGGCACATTGTCCCTCAGATAGCGATAGGTCTTTAGCATATTCCGCTCGTGCCATGCAACAGTCAGCTCCGGCTGCGGATAGAAGCAAATGTCGGCGCAGAAGTCATTGTTGCCTATAAACAAGGTGACCAGCTTCCAGTCGTGGGTCATGTTCACATGCGGATCCCGCTGCATGCGTTTCACCAGCACCTTGGCCATGTAGGGCATGTCCCGGGACATGGCGCCCAGCTCGGCCACATTGAAGCGCGATGAGCGATCTGTGGACAAGCCATCCCTCAGCGAATAGCCATAGAGATTGGGATTGAACTCCTTGAGTATGTTGGGCAAGGTTAGATACTTGCGCCAATTGTATTGTCCGCCAATGGACCAAACCACGCCACGGTTCTCGACGGTGACATGACCCAAATTGGAGGCAAAAACGCCATTGCCCGCGGTCAAAGAGTCGCCCATGCCAGCGATAATGTCTATATCGCCGGGTCGCAACCGATGCACGCTCGACGGACGCTCTGCGCTGCGTCGGCCAGGTCCGTGTTCCGCATCGCAGAACTGCAGCAGGGCGCGCGTGCGAGGATTGGACTTTTGGGTTTTCTAAGAAGAGAAAAAACAAAACGAACACAAATAAAGAGACGGGAATATAGACTGCAACAAGGGAAGACCTACGCCCGCATTACGCACGCGTTGCACGTTCGCCGGCTCATCGCCGGAGCGGCCGCTGAAGGCCAGGCCCAGTAGACGCAGTGGCCGGTAGGCATTCCTTAAGGCCACGTCCAATGACGTGCGCTGTGACGTCACACGGCCCGCCAAGCCCAGCAGCAGCGGCAGCAGCAGCACAAGCAGGCACAGTGACAGTTCCTTAAATGACGACTTGCCCATCGTGTTTGACAACTGAAAAGAAGTCGAGATTAATGCCAAGTCTTGCGGTCACGCATAACTCTTGCTATCGTTGGTGACGTCCTCGACACTGAACCCGTTCTCGGCAGATATTTCATTACAGAGACATCGTCGTTTGATTAGTTTATTCACCTTTTCGATGCTTGTTTTGATTTGCTTTTCCGTCGTACTACACTTTATGCTTCGTCAGCTTGTCTGGGCCAATTTTAGCATCTAGCATTAATCTGATGAATCTAACAACAAAAATGAGATTTACCATATATATATATAAAAAATGTATGCAAATGTGTTTTCTAACAAAACGTTCCGCATAAATGACCAGTTGTTTTAACAGCTTCTTTCAGATATGTTCTTCAAATAGTTCGCACTTGGGATAATGATCCACAGCAAAATAAGTCCATGAGGAATTTGACATTGAGCCGCGAAAATGTTTTCAGTTAGTTAATAGAACATATTCTTGAGTCTCTCAAATATGCTTCACATATAAATCACATAAAACTGAACAAGACAAATGTCTCGCTCGGTCTCTGAACGTATTTCGATTCGGTACGATTTTGCCACGAAAGAACGATAAATGTTTGAAAATGTTTTGCACTCAATTCATTTTTTATGGGTTGGCAGGCGGAAGTTGCCAAAATTAGTTGGTCCGAATACGCGTGCCAAATCCAGTTGTGATCAAGATTCATACATATATACTTCGACTTTGTTTCCTTTTCGCATAATGCACAGACTTCAAACAAAAGACTTAGGAAACGAACGCGCCTAATTAAACAAAACGAAAATGCAATCGGAAGCACAAGACGCACCATTTGCTAGAATTTAATTAGATCTCGGCAAACACACACACACACAGAACTAGATTACCTTTAAAATGAATCTCTTATATCTATTTGCTGATCAGAAAGGAATGTCTATATATTTATATTTTCTTTCACCAGTAAATCTTGCAACTAACTGAAGAATTGCACAATTACAAAAAGTCGCGAGCGATAATTTCTATTTAATTGGTTTTTATTATAAATTTGTAGCCCCAGAAGGCAGCGCGTCCGTCTTTGTCGACCGCATAGAATCAACTGCTCGGTAGAATTTCTGATTATGTTGATTTTATATGGATAGCCCACAGAGCCGGACAGCGTAGTACGCATAGAATAATATGGAAAACAACTAAAAAATAAATATATATACGTACAAGTATACGAAACACGTAAAAAGAACAAAATACAATACAAATTAAGTGCGAAATGTGATGTTCAGTGTGCACGACTCTCACATATCCTGTAAACTTTTTAACAACACAAATAAATGCATATTTATATATGTAGAAATATATTAATACCCAGCAAAAAAAAACACAAAAGGGTTTATATGTGTGGATAAAAAGTTTTATTTTTAAATTATAATACTAAAGAACTATTTCATTCAAAATTGTACAAAGTAAGTTTATTTATCTTGAAATCGAACTTGATTGTACTTAGCATATTGTAATATTTACCTGTATATTTGACTGCTTCGAGGTCGAGGTCGAGGTTCTGAATGAAATACTGATAAACATTTAAATGTTCACTCAAGCATCCAGCTTCAAGCCAGAAAGTGCGCAACATCAAAATATAATAACCTGTCTGGGCTTTCCGCACCTTCGATCGAATACAGCCCCTCGCAATGGGGGTACGAGGTATATGATATCAAAATTGGTCGTCTCCGGTTCACACACTCACACACATGCTTGCGAAAAGTCGCATGGCGTCGAGCCGGTTGGAGCGTCGTCTGAAAAAAACGTAAATTCAGAAATTCACTTTCGTTGAGCTGTTAAAAATAGTTCTGAGCCAGAAACAGCGGGCGTTCCACTTGGCAGACGTGCTTATCGCTGGCCAGACCCAAAGTCAAAAGAAGTGCTGAAAAGCGGTTTTTAAGGCCGGACCAGACCGTGAATTGCGCAAAGAGGCTCGTATTGGGTCTGAGCAAAAGGGCACGACAAAGGGAAACGGGACCGACTTTTTTGGAGAATCATCTTGCGGGTTTTTAAAATGTATGACAAGCTACGGTCTGTCTGGGGAAAAATACACAGACATTAAAACTGGACACATGAGACGTACGTGCACCGGCAACCATGTTATGAACCGAGACAGAATAATTTGCACAGACTTATAAATTTTGCGGTCTCTAATTGGCATTTGTTGATTTTATCAGTGCTATAAAAAATACCTCACTGGATGAACCTTTGGACCAAGTGACTAAACTTGTCAAAAGGTGTTGTGCGTTGTGTATTGTGTGTTGTGTGTATATGCGAAATGTACACAAGGAATCGGTTATTGCTAATTTGTAATTCGCAATAATTATATGATATTAATATCCCAACTCGATAGACTCTTCAAAGTACTTGGTAAGCACTCGTTAAGAGCTTTGCATATTATATCTCATCATAGGCAGGCACCCTCGACTTGACAAACACTTCCACTTCCTCTACAAACAATCCAGTGTAGCCATTAAATAACCTTGTCTCAATATAATACAATAATACATAAAAATAACGGCACGAAGCAATTAAAGCAAAAAAGAAACAATAAAGCAACAACTTGTTTTAAATTAACAACATCAGAAAACAAGAAGGAACCGCCTTAAATGACACGACGACGCTTGTGGCATCGTCGTAAAGTCCGGCCTGTAAGCGAGACGATGGGTGATGACGTACTTGGGTACCATAAAAATCATTAAAATCGTTTAGTCGAGAGCAGTTAACAATTATTTTAAATATAGTATTTAACGCAGGCTTTTATATACAAAGAGGAGGAGAAGTATCGAGTATGCCCATCTCATGGAATACTTCAGTATCTCATAAAGTTAACAATAATAGTCAATTTTTAGTATTTCAACTTTTTGATATACCAGCTGCGGGGAACTTCCTTCAAGTGATATCAGATAATAATAATAATTAAAACTACAAAAAAAGCTAAGTTATAAACGAGTCTTCACTATCAACATTTTATACTCTAAACTTAAGAAATGATATAACAAAGTCCGTCACTTATAAGACTAAGAGTTAGCCCGATTACTCTGTCAACATTTCTCACATAGGTAGGGTATGTAGAGTTCGTTGACTGTACGTTTTTCCATATCAAATACCATAGACATATGTATTTATATCTATATCATTCGCTAATTGAATCGTCGAATATAAATGTTAGATATATTTCGAGCAAAGTGGAACTGGGCTAATAATTACTATTCGAGTCAATTACTACAAATTTAAGTAATGTTCCAAAAATATGTTTTAAACATCGCGCTATCAATGGCATTCGATATATCTAGCTGAGACATCGATACCTCGAATTTTAAACAGGGAAAAAATGTTCGATGTATCGAACGAAGTATGCGATTGTATGCGTTCAAATTGGATGTTTCGATATATCTAATTAGTTCGATATGTAAAACGAGCATCGCTAGTATTTATTAGGAAGATCACAAAATAAC
Organism: Drosophila borealis; assembly: GCA_035045885.1. Classification (NCBI taxonomy): domain Eukaryota; kingdom Metazoa; phylum Arthropoda; class Insecta; order Diptera; family Drosophilidae; genus Drosophila; species Drosophila borealis. The sequence goes on along the minus strand of JAWNOR010000202.1, from coordinate 809,205 downwards.
ACATGGATGAAGTTTGTCGCGTTTGCTTGTCCTCAGTGGACCTGGTGGATATATTCGTTGAGGGGTCTCAGTACCAACCCAGCCTGGTGGACATGTTAAATGAATGCGTCAAGTTCCCAGTGATACAGGGAGATAAGCTGACAAAAAAGATATGCTGTTCCTGTATTTTGGATGTACAAACATCTTTTAGATTGAGGTGCAAGTCGGAACAAAGCTATGAGATGCTATATATGAGCCTAAGGGAAACACATATGGAAGACTTTAGTGATGTGCCAGAAATAAACACGGATTCAATTAAGATAGAGGAGAGCACACCAGCAGATCAATATTTAATTAACATCATACAACCAAACCCAAGTAAATTGTTGGACCACATGAGTTCTCCTACGAAAGAATATCCCTTTAAGTGTGCGGAATGTCCGAGAACTTTTCTCGCGAAAGTATCTCTCAAAAGACACCAACTATTTCACTCTGGCGCGCCTACGTTCAGGTGTCACCACTGCCCAAAGCATTACACTAGAAAATATAATCTAGGCAAACATCTGGAGAAGCATCACTTAACAGGCAATATAAGTCAAATTCAAGAGCAAAACAAGCATCTAAAGCATCATCTCCTACCAGACGATAAGAGTCAAATTCTAAATCTGTTGAGGAAAAACAACAAAAGAATTATTACATTTGGGAAGAAGCGTAGCAAAAAGTGTCCCCACTGCCCGATGCTATTTTATTTAAAAAGGACTTTAACCCAGCATTTGAAAGCGCACACTCCAATGGATGAAGCCCAAAGAAATTAGCAGATAGCAATTTATTAACGCCTTGAAATAAAACCAAAAATAAGTAAATGATTTGCAACGTAATCGTTGTACTTCTAATAAAGTAATTAAAATAAAAAGGACTGCCTGAAGCGATAGCTTATAGCACGAGCCTTAAAGCACTAGGTTCAAATAAAAAAACCAAAAAAAACAGTTGTCGACCAGTTTTACGCTGTATTATACTGTGAGAAATGTAATTTGCAGGCGGTTCTTTCCCGATATTTTGATTATATTTGCATTTTGTATATTAGCTAAACCAAAACAAACTTAAGAAGACTGAAACTCCGGATTTCCATTCATTAAATCGAAATTTTAGCAAATTTTAGTAACATTGCCTTCGCCTTCAACAGAAAGCAGAAAGCATATTAAAAGACAGCCAGACGCCGAGGCTGGGGCCGGTTAACCAACAAGAACAACAAATGTATGGACTCGGAGCTCGGTGTTCACCGCATTCATTTCGATCATCTGGCAGGCATTTTTATCACTGCAGGCACTCAATAAGACCACCGTACTCTTGACCTTTGAGCCGGCACCCAAAGTGGCTGTTGGCTATGGCGCCTGCACAGATCTACAAGTAAATGCTACAGAGTTTTTGGAGAACTTTTACAAAATGCGTGTGCCCCATGTGAGCTCCGATTTTGCGGCAACTGATGTGTGGAAGAATACACGGACTGCGGCAGCCAAGGCGGCATTGACAGCTCATCCTTATGTCCACAAAACACAGTTTGTCAGCGATATCCCTTTAATTAATTTGCTCTCAAACTCAACATAAAATGTCATTTAAAGTTAATCCAGAATCGCTTATACTAGTGTTGGACGATAGTTTCGCAACATCCGCCCATTGTGGGTACGAAGTATATGATATCAATATGGGTCGTCTCCGGTTCACATACTCACACATGCGAAATGAAATGCGTAGAGGATCGTGTTGGGTCTGAGCAAAGGGAACGGCAAAGGGAAACGGGACCGACATTTTTTGGAGAATCATCTTGCGGGTTTTTAAAATGTATGACAAGCTACGGTTTATCTGGGGAAAAATACACAGACATTAAAACTGGACACATGATACGTACGTGCACCGGCAACCATATTATGAACCGAAACAGAACAATTGGCATTCGTTGATTATAAAAAATACCCCACTGGATGAACCTTTGAACCAAGTGACTAAACTTGTCATGATATCGAGTAATTCCGTTTTATAAATCTTAGATATATTTCGGGCAAAGTGGAACAGGGCTATTAATTATTATTCGAGCCAAATACTACAAATTTAAGCAATGTTCCAAACATATGTTTTAAACATCGCGCCCATCACCAAGCGCCAATAAAGGCATTCGATATATCTAGCTGAAACATCGATATATCGAATTTAAAATGAGAAATTAAATGCTCGATGTATCGAACAATGTATACGATTGTATGCGTTCAAATTGGATGTTTCGATATATCTAATCAGTTCGATATGTAAAACGTAATTATCGATGTCTTATAAAACTCTGAAACGAGCATCGCTAGTATTTATTAAGAAGATCACAAAATAACCCATGGATGGAGTTTGTCGCGTTTGCTTGTCCTCGGTGTACTTGGTGGATATATTCGTTGAGGGGTCTCAGTACCAACCCAGCCTGGTGGACATGTTAAATGAATGCCTCAAGTTCCCAGTGATGCCGGAGGATAAGCTGACAAAAAAGATATGCTGTTCCTGTATTTTGGATGTACAAACATCTTTTAGATTGAGGTGCAAGTCGGAACAAAGCTATGAGAAGCTACATATGAGCCTAAAAGAAACAGATTTGGGAGACTTTAGTGATGTAAGAGAAATAAACGCGGTTTCAATTAAAATAGAGCTGAATGAGAGCCAAGAGGAGAGACAAAATGCAGATCGCCATTTAATTAACATCATAAAACCAAAAGCAAAACCAAAATTGTGTATAATATGCCGCAAGAACTTCCATTCAAGTAAATTGTTAGCCCACATGCGTACTCATACGGCAGATGGCCTTTTTAAGTGTACGAAATGTCCGAAAATTTTTGTCATGAGACAATCTCTAAAACGACACCAAGAAGCTCACTCTCGCGAGCGTATATTCAGGTGTCACCACTGCCCAAAGCATTATACTAGAAAATATAATCTAGTCAAGCATCTGGAGCAGCATCTCTTAAATGCCGATACAAGTCCAATTCAAGATCAAAACAAACATCTGGAGCAGCATCTCTTACCAGACGATAAAAGTCAAATTCAAAATCAAATCAAACATCTGGAGATGCATCGCTTAACAGACAATAAAATTCAATTTCAAAATCAAATCAAACATCTGGAGATGCATCGCTTAACAGACAATAAAATTAAAAAAATAAAAAAAATAAATACATTTGGGAAGAAGCGTAGAACCAAGTGTCCCCACTGCCCGAAGCTATTTTTTTTAAAAAGGCATTTAAGCAGGCATCTGAAAACGCACACTCCAATGGATGAAACCCCAGCGAAATTAATGTATAGCAATTTATTAACACCTTAAAATAAAACCAAAAATATGTAAATGATTTGCAAAGTAATTGTTGTACTTCTAATAAATGTTTTTTTTTTATTAATAACCAAAATATTTTGTTCTTGAAATACATGTAGTTTCCTTTTTTAAAACAAAACTAATTTAAGACTCATAAAAAAAAGTCTACATGCGTTTGAATTAAAAAAAAAAAAACACTTGTCCACCCATTTTATGCTGTATTTTACTGTAAGAAATGTAATTTGCAGGCGGTTCTTTCCCGATATTTGAATTATTTTTACATTTTGTATATGCCATATTAGCTAAACCAAAACAAAGTTAGGACTGAAACACGGGATTTGCTTTGATTAACTCAAAGTTTTAGCAAATTTTAGTAACATTGCATTCGCCTTCAAAAGAAAGCAGCAATTTTTTGGATTCTCACATATATTTACGATTATTCAATAGGGAACACCCCTGCTTATGGCATCGATACTTTTACTCGCGATTCTGGCTGTCGGCAAATGGGAGTTGTGACGTTATCTTTTAATAAAGCTGCACTCCAGAAATAGCATTTCGACGGAAACTTTATTTGATAACGACCGCAGCAGAACAGACAACTGCCACAGCAGCCACATCAGCAAGACACGCAGCGGAGACAGTCGACGTATCATTCGAAAGCATATTAAAAGACAGCCAGACGCCGAAGCTGGGGCCGGTTAACCAACAAGAACAACAAATTTATTGACTGCTGCCCACTTCGTACGAAAAATGGGCGCTCTCCGTTACATGGGCTGGATAACCGGCTGCTCGGTGTTCACCGCATTCATTTCGATCATCTGGCAGGCATTTTTATCGCTGCAGGCACTCAATAAGACCACCGTACTCTTGACTGGTCTCCTGGCGCTTGAGGGCGGTCTTAAGAGGTCCGCCTTTGAGCCGGCACCCAAAGTGGCTGTTGGCTATGGCGCCTGCACAGATCTACAGGTAAATGCAACCGAGTTTCTGGAGAACTTTTACAAAATGCGTGTGCCTCATGTGAGGTCCGATTTTGCGGCAACTGATGTGAACAACGAAAACGAGCTGCTGCAATCGTTTGCGTATTACTTTAAAAACGGCGCCGCAGCCGAGTAAGTACATCATCTACAGCAAATATCTGAAGATATACTCACATATATATCTTGGAACTTTTTAGACGCGTTATTGCCAATGGCACGCTCTTCAAGCAGCTGATAAGCAATGCCAAGGAAATGGACAAGGAGCGCATTCATTGGTATATGGGTGGCAATGCGCCATTGATGGCAGTGCGCTTCGCCATGGAGGGAGCGGATGTGCTATTGGGTGCGCACATGTCCAAAAAGTATGCTTCGTACGTGCCTTTAGCCCTTTAGCATAAGATTAACATTCATTTTTTAGATTACGACCTTTACTGCCAAAGGAGATACGTCTGGCAGGCGATGAAATACCTGATGATGATATACATCTCATACTCGAGTATAAGGCTGGCGATAAATGGGGACCATATGAGGCGCCACGCGCCAATCGCTACATACTGCACAACGACAAGAATAACCCGCATTTAAGATCAGTGGAGCAGCTGACGGACGCATTAAAGCATTATAACCCACAGCTGCTGGTAGTCAGCGGTCTGCAAATGATGGACATGTTTAAGTTTAGTCCTGGAGTGCGTGAGGCACGCTTACTGCAGGTGCAAAACCAGCTGAACAGCCAGCCCCGGGACACGCTCCATCATTTCGAGTTTGCAAGCTATGTGGAGTTGCAGCTACTGCAGCAGCTCCGTCAGTTTGTGCTGCCCTATGTGGACTCTCTGGGCATGAACGAACAGGAGCTGTCAAATCTCCGCCAAGTGCTGGAGAATGGACGCACCACGCTAGCCACCGACTGGAATCCACGCGTAGCTCATACACTAGATCAAATGCGACAAGTATTTATAAGTCTACAGGAAGATTATTCTGCTCAGCGTCAGACGGACACGCGACGTCGCATGGTCTCTAGAATACACGTGCACACCTTGGCCTATCAGGCCATTCTGACCATAGCCAATTCGAAGTGGAAGAATACTCGGGCTGCGGCAGCCAAGGCGGCATTGACAGCTCATCGTTATGTCTGCAAAACTCAGTTTGTGAGCGATATCACTTTAATTAATTTGCTCTCATACTCAACAAAAAAATGTCATTTGTAGGTTAATCCTGAATCGGTTATGCTAGTGTTGGACGATAGCTTCGCAACATCCGCCCAAGAACAGGCACCACGTATGCGCGTTGGCGCAGCCAATCCTGTGCCCTGCTGGAACGAGTTTATACAATATGGCGAAGAAAAGCAAAGAATCGAAGTACAAATTTGTGTAGCGCCCGTGCTGGTATGTCGAGTGGCTAAAAAGACAGCGGGCGCTGGAGATAATATATCTGCATCGGGACTGGTGGCTCAACTGTGAGTCGGAAAGCCTTAAGCAATAACGATGACAACGATCATGTTTGGGACCGGCAAGACTGCTTAGTATTTACACTAATGAAATGCAAAAGACTCAATTAGTAACCCTCAAATTGAATCCCCAGACACCTCCATCCACTTTCAAGATACATTCCCTGTTGAATACTGTTTATATACAGCATGTTTAGCACCTTAGTGACCTTAGAAACGCGTTACCTTCAGTACATGGATTACGGACGCCGACAAATCCTTAAGAATTGTTGCAGTTGCGCACGTACTTCATACAGAACGGAACAACGATAGAGTTGGCTCAAGGCCTTAGTACTACATATCTAGAAGAGTTTGCAGATAACGAAACACCAGCTTGAAATTCAGCTGAAACACTCAATGTTACAATTTATTAGTTGATTTCTACATCGAATCTCTGGTATTTACTCACTCACTCTTAATTATTTAATGTGTTCAAAATTATTCCTGAGATGCATTAAAATGCAACCTAGTCTAAGTTTATTAGTTTTTAATTTTTCGCGGTATTGTATCGAACTCAACCATTCCTACTTACAATTTGTTTTGCGCACTTGGTTTTAAACTAAAATGACAATGTATACATATATATGTATAATAAAAATTTCTGTTGAAATCTGACTAAATAAGTTTGAAATTCCTGTCATTCATTTTCAATCTACCCAATAACTTATAAAAACTAAAACATATACTCTGTACATGGGGCAACAGGGTTTTTAAATTGAGCTCTTCAAATATCTAGTTAAAGGCGCGAATAACTTTTAAGATCGAATTAGTGCGATACTATTGTATACCAACATCGATAAGTCGATAGGCATATTTCGAGAAGTTTCGCTACCATTCTCAGTCGACGTCGACGTCGCCGCTTCAATTTTCATTACGCTGAAAAAACGTGTCGGTTGCGGTAGAAAAATTAAAGCGTTGATACATTGTTAAAATAAGCATAAAGCGTCTACATATAGAATCTGCAAAAATGTGCGTAAATATTAATATCAGAGATAGTTAATGAAAAATCGTTAAAACGAAACGGAAAAATTCGTGGGCGTCTATATGAGCCATTTTTCTGTTAGAAATCGGCAGCCCACTAGCAAATCCATAATTAATGGAAAAAAGCCTAAATCAAAGGAAATTCTGGAATCATATGTCAATTGAAAAAAATTGACGCGTGCGTGCGTGTTTGTTTGGTGATTTTGAACTAATTTTCTGTTTTCTTTTACAGTTGCTGAAAGAAAAGAATAAAACAAAAGCCGCCCCATTTAATCAAAGAGAAGAAATCTAGGCAACAAAGTCTAACCAAATAACTAGTTTAACTCAATTAATCAAACGAATCGGCAGTCGAAACTAGAGAAAAATGTCTGTGATTGGCATCGATTTCGGTAACGAGGGCTGCTATGTAGCGGCTGCCCGATCCGGCGGCATCGAGACTCTTGCCAATGACTACAGTCTGCGCGCTACACCGTAAGTACCCAAAAACTAGCACATGATTATGATTATTGCTTCTATTGGCTATTAATTAGCTAAATCTAAATTCGTACTGCATAATCGTTTGCTCTTTTTCTTTGAGGTTATGTACAAATGTAAGTCATGCCCAATAGCTTTTGGTGTGCGTGCGAATATAGGCGTGTGTGTGTGTATATGCTTGTATACGCGCCTAGAAATTTCCAGTGTTGTCACTGGTAACGCTTATAAAGAAAAAATAATTACAAATCTACCCATAAATATGTATATATAGCATGTAAAATGTACATACTGCACACATAAATAAATACATGTATGTATGTATGCAATTGTGGGCTCAGGCCTAAATTTGGCTCTGGCAGTTCTCCATAAAAAGCATTGCAAATTAATGAGAGGCCGCATTGAGATGTTGCACTGCGTGTTGTCCCATATAAAATGGGGCTTCGGCCCAATTTTTGACTAAGAATCTTGATTTATAAATGTAGAATACGTGGGAGTAATTTCCACTTTTGCCAATATGCTTTTTTTATAATTTGGCCAATGTGCACACACACACAGGCTCACGCATATCATCGCATGCGTCATGCGGTCAGTCAATAGCATCAAAGCAGAGAGCGCAAAGCAACAGCAGCTGTTGTGGTAAAAAAAAAAAATGAGGGGAAAATAGAGTGCGAGAGCAAATGCGTTCACACCAAAGTTGTCAAAAATAAAATCAAAGCCGGCAAAACACGATCGCAAATACATATGCAAGACATATACGGATATGTGCATGTGTGTATATATATATATATAAGTGTGCATGTGTGTATATATATATATATATAAGTGTGCATGTGTGCATACCCATTCGATTCAGTTTGTTGTGGCAACAGGACCATATTTGACGCGTTGCTTTAATATTTTTGTATACCTTGTAGCAATAAATTTCTATGGAGATTGCAAAGCATCTTCTGATCAAACACTCTCAATAAAACCTCTGTAATGCCTAAAAGAATTCTGATAAGAAAAGAGCTTCACGGATTGATAAGATTTATGTACCTTTTACTGCCAACCATGGATTCTCTTTTTACTCATTACTTTCCACGTCTCTCTGCAGCTCCGTTGTGGCTTTTGATGGCAAGAAGCGCATCATTGGCGTTGCCGCCAAGAACCAGCAGGTGACAAACATGAAAAACACAGTTGGCGGCTTCAAGCGTTTACTTGGCCGCAAGTTCAACGATCCACATGTACAACACGAACTCAAGAGCATTCCAGCGCGCGTGGAGGCGCGCAATGATGGCAGCATTGGCTTCAAAGTCAACTATTTGCAAGAGGATCAGCATTTCACTCCCGAACAACTGACGGCCATGCTGTTCACCAAATTAAAGGAAACCTCGGCGGCGGCCATGCAAACGCAGGTGAATGACTGCGTCATTGCCTGCCCCGTTTTCTTTACCAATGCCGAGCGCCGCGCTCTACTCGATGCCGCACAAATTGCTGGCCTGAATGTGCTGCGCCTGATGAATGAGACAACAGCTACAGCGCTTGCATATGGGTTCTACAAGAATGATCTGTTTGAGGATAAGCCACGTAATGTTATATTCGTTGATTTTGGCCACTCGGCGCTGCAGGTCAGCGCCTGTGTGTTCACCAAGGGCAAGCTGAAGATGTTGGCCAGCAGCTGGGATCAGATTGGTGGACGCGACATTGATCTGGCGCTGGCTGAGTTCTTTACCAAGGAGTTTCTCGAACGCTACAAGATCAACGCCAAGACCAATGCTCGCGCCAACCTACGTCTGCTAACCGAAATTGAGAAGCTTAAGAAGCAAATGTCCGCCAACAGCACCAAACTGCCGCTGAACATTGAATGCTTTTTGGACGATGTCGACGTCAGCTCCTCCATGCAGCGTTCTCAGATGGAAGAGCTATGCGCTCCAGTGCTACAGCGTGTCGAGCAAACATTTAAGAAGCTGCTCGTCGAGTCTAAACTGACACTGGACGAAATACACTCTGTAGAGATTGTAGGCGGTAGCACTCGCATACCATCTATCAAGCAGCTCATTGAACAGGTGAGTCATTCAAATCGCAACTTTTTGGCAAGTCTCTTATGTTTGTGTATCTGTTTTTGTGTAGGTGTTTAACAAGCCGGCCAGCACCACACTTAATCAGGATGAGGCTGTATCGCGTGGAGCAGCTTTACAATGCGCCATTATGTCACCGGCTGTGCGTGTGCGCGAATTTGGAGTGACCGACATACAAAACTATGCCGTAAAAGTGCTCTGGGATGGCGATGGCTCATCATCGAATGGCGAAGTTGAAATCTTTCCGCAATTCCATCCGTCGCCGTTCAGCCGTCTGGTGACCATTGCACGCAAGGGTCCATTCAATGCGTCCATTGTGTACGGTCAACAGGTGCCGTATCCGGACCAAACCATTGGCGTCTGGAAGATCAAGGATGTGAAGCCAACGGACCGTGGCGAGAGCCAGGATGTTAAATTGAAAGTTCGCATCAATCAAAACGGCATTGTTCTAATTTCATCGGCCACACTTGTCGATCGCAAGGAGCAGGAAGAGGCTGCCGCCGCTGGCGAACAGGCCGCCGCTGCCGAGGAGAAGACAGCCGGCGAGCAAGCGGCACCCAATGCTGCTGAATCAGCGGATAGCCAACAGGAGGTAAGTCTACCCAAAAAGCAACTAGTTGATTGTTTAGTATCATCATCAGTTTCATCAATATTGACATCATCTGTTGTTGAATAGGCGCTGCTCTCCTTTTTCGCAGTTTTCTAACCCTTCCCAGAGTTTTTCTGCTAACCACCACTCTACATCAAATCAATCGGTTCTTATCATTTATTTGCTCACTTCTAATTAATTCTGTCTCTGTATTTATTTGGCGTTCTACTTGCTTTTCTCATTTCGCCTAGACAGGGAATGAAACCTCAGCTTACAAAGTGCTAGCCAATTTAATTGTTTCACGACTCATTTTGCACAAGTTATAAAGGAATTTGTTCATTGCCATAAATTTCACGATAACAGCATCCGACTATAGGGGCGTATGCTCGTAGTTTTTTATCGCATGTATGTTTGCCCTTATCATATTTTTCTTAGCATTTCAGAGATGAGTTTCTTGTTTATTTTCAAATTATAATTATATTTGTGTGTGTATTTCAAATGCTACCAAAAATTAAAGAGAGCTATCGACTCGGTTTTGTTTTTCATTTAGTGTTGTTAGCTTGGTTTCATTCCCAATTTAGTGCTGTAGTTGTTGTTGCTCTTGCTGTTTATTTAAATTATATTGTACATTTGCATTTGTACGGTTATATATATATACTACATATACATACAATTATTACTACTATTACCCAAATATTGGATATTGTGCGCTCGCGTTTTGCTCTCTCTTAGGCATATTTTGAGAATGAGGATGATAATAATACATCAACAGCCTCATCGCCTGGCGGACAAGGGTGGGCACAACGGGTCAAGGGCTGGTTTGGTTCGGTACGTTTTCAAATTTAAAGCAAATAAAAATCTTAATACAACTATAATTTCTAATATAAAAATTAAAAATGAGAAAATGTCACGAAATTGGAAATGTCGTATGAGAAAAATTCAAGCACAAAATTTTGCGCTTTCTTTTCCCACCCAACAACCGATAGTAAAACGAATGATGAAGACCGCTCATAAGCCGCCTACCCTGTGTGCTCCTATTGCAAAACAAAAACAAAAACAAAAAAAAAAGAAACCTAAAATATAAAATTGCTTAAACAAATTGCCCAATACGCTTGAATACTTTTTATTTGTTATTTAAATATACATTTGTTGCTTTATTATTTTGACAAACTGTGCAACATCAAAAAATAATAAACAATAACAAAAAAACACGTTATATAATGCGCCTCTAATCCAATGAATGCTACTCGAACTTCTATTTACATAATTAAGACACAAATCACGATCTTTTGCTCATATTGTAGGCTGTTACTTGAGCTGTTTTTCCTCTTCGCTTTGTTGTTGTTCCGCTTCGAGCTATTTCCTCTTTCTATTGGTTACAAGAATTGAAAAACTATTCAATCGTTGCAGTTGTTTTAATGTTTCTTTTTATTAATTTGTGCTACAGGGCAATGACAAGACAAAGAAGAAGACCACAAAGGCAATTGAGCTGCCAATGGAGGTGGCCACTCATGGTTTCAATCCAGCCGATTTGAGCAATTTTACACAGCAGGAAACTAAGATGATTTCTAACGATCAGAAGGAAACGGAGCGCATTGATGCCAAAAACGCATTGGAGGAGTTTGTCTACGATATGCGCAATAAGCTACAGGTAACTACTAAACCCACTTTTACAATAGCCACACAGACCAATAACACAATAATGTAATTATCAAGGGTGGACCACTTGAGCGTTATGTGGTTGAGTCGGAACGCGAGTCGATTGTAGCGCAGCTAAATGATCTCGAGAACTGGCTGTATGAGGAGGGCGAGGATTGCGAGCGTGAGACTTACACCAACCGCTTGACGGCGCTGCAGCAAAAAACTGATCCTATTAAGCTGCGCGCCCACGACTACGAGCAGTGCCCGGCTGGATTTGATGAGCTCAAGAACAGCATTGCTTGGGCCCGTCAGGCAGTGGCCGAGTTCCGAAAGGGCGTGCCCAAGTACGATCATTTAACGGAAACCGAGTTTATCAACATTGCCGAAACTGCGGACAAGGCGCAAAAGTGGCTCGACAACAATCTGTCCAAGTTCACCCAATCGCCGCGCACCTCGGACAGTCCCGTGCAGCTACCGGCGCTGCGCCACGAGATACAAACGTTGAATGCCTGCGTTAACTCTGTTATTACACGCGCGAAACCGAAGCCGGCTGCTGCCAAGACAACGACACCGCCCAAAGATGCTGCGGAGCAGAATGGCGGCGAGCCGAGTGCCGCCGGTGACAAAATGGATGTGGACAACAATGGGCAAGCCGCGGGTGGCAATGGACCCACCGATGCTGCCATGGACGTGGAGTGAGCTGTCTGTTGCGGCATCTTCGACGGTAATTGATATATTTAATAAAACAACAAATATATATATGGTATTGGCTAACGATAAAAACAAAAACAAATTTAACTTAACGTATACAAACATGAAACAACAATTGTATATGCACTTTTGCTTTTTCGACGCATCAGAATCGGCAAACTGGCAAAAACTGTAAACAAAAACTAAATGTGTAAGCGTATAAAACAAACGATTGGATTAAGTGCAGCAGACGATGGCAGTGGAAGTGACAGACGGAGCTGTATGGATGGATGGATGGATGGATGCAACAAATTAATAAAAAAAAACATTTTCTAATCGACCATTTTTGCATAGTTGAATAATAACAAAAAGCGACACTAAATGAATGGAATTCAAATAATCAAATAAAACCTTAATGATGATTCCAAAAAGCACTTTATGCTTGTTTTTTTGGTCCCTTGTTATAGAAATATATTTTATTTCGATTTTCTATGTACTTGGTAATCAGTTTTATACAATTGCGCAAATCTATAATACCTTTGCCTCCGTACATATTGAGTTAAAAACAAAAACGAGTAAATACACAGCGCACCTCGTTTTCTTTTCTAATATATGAATAAGTAAACAAATTCCGGGGAATTGAAATGAATCGAAAAGCCCATTAAAATTAATGATATTGTAGTATATTTCTTGGCACATATACATACATATATGTATACATATAGCGCATCTCGCTGAAAACACGTAGTTATAAAATTTCGAAATACACAAATATTCAGTACTGTTTTGTCTGCGAAACTCATCGCAACCAAGTATCAAGAAAATTTTGGTGGCAAAGGAAAACTTCAACTATTCAGACATCCAAATCTAATAAACATGAAACTTTTAATAATTTGTCTGCTTGCCGTGCAGGCATTGTTGGCAGGTGCAGCAACCACGAATGGTTCGGTGAGTGCTCTAAAATCGAGTGTCCAGTCAATTGCATAAGAAAAAATTTTATAATGCAGTTAAACGAAATATCAACCAATTTGGATCAACAATGCGGATCTTATTGTTATACTCTTCTAAGGTCCTTAGTACAGAGTGGAGATAAAGCCACAAAGGATATTGAAGAAAACGCGATTGCAATCAGAGACAAAGACAATCAAATAAAGGTACTCGAAGCAAAGGTAGCCGAGCTTCAAGCTAATCTGGAGGTTTTTAAAGAAAAGGAAAACCAATACGAAGAGAAAATTAAATTAGATAATGATCTGGTTGCAAGCATAAGTCTGAAAATGGATAGTATCAGAAACAAAGTAGGACAAATTGCGCAAATCCAAAACAAATACGACTCTTCAAACAAAATGAATACTTCATAATATTTGAGATGTTGCGGAAAACACATTCAACAGTTCGGGTTAGGAGTAACATTGTAATTATATTTGCACTTACAATACAAAACATGTTTATAAAGGGGGAATGCGTATGCGTGGAAAACTAGCGAGTATTATTATCATATACCTTATACGATATAAATAGTTGATTAGGCTGCGAGCTGGTGACTAGTGTATAAATATTATCTATGTGTAGATAATCTAATTAGGTTTCGCTTGCAGGCTCCTCGATGCGGTCTAATTTAATAATTAGTGCATTAATAATGCAGGCACCTGCCTCTTTGGTAAACCAGCACAAATCGTTGAGCAGATGCACAGATGACTCGTTCAAAGTGCCAGAGCTGCTGCAGCCGCCGCCGCCAGCAGCGCCCCCCGAGGATCCGCCATCATTGGTTGCCTCATTATCGGTCGTATGCATGCTGCGTCGCTTCGCCTCGGTGGCTGCTTTGCCCGTGGTGACGCCAGAGATCGATTGCCGACGCACATACACCTCGAAAGAGGTGGAAATACGATGCACGCCCTGATCGGAAACATAATGATGCTGCGGCAGCACCGGTTCAATGACTGTGGCATTGGGCGAGTAGTAGAGCTCTAAACGGGTGCCAGGCTCATCTTTGTGCGTGGTAGCTACCGTGTCCTCGTCCATTTCAAGCGGCAGCGGCTGTCCACGATCTAAGATAGCGCGTATTTTATCCACGCGTGTCATGTAGTAGAATGGCAGCCAATCACCATTCAGATCCAAATGCACCTGAGCCGCCGATGAGCCGGCAGCGGACGATGTTGATGTGCTAAGCGCATTAACCGTTTGCTGATTTAGCTTGAAGTAGACCCAGCCTTCCAACTTGTCGCCGTTGCCGTTGACGCTCCAGCTGCACATGGAGCAGAAGCAGATCGGCTCGAGGCGTATGTCGAAAAAGGCCTGTGGCAGCACCAGGGAGGCACAGAAACGTTTCACCTGTTTCAAATACTCGCAATCGTTTTGCTCCAGCCCCGCTGCTGCTGTACGCAACGATTCCCGGGCATTGCCCATGGAATTAGTTTCCGATTCCAAGGAGTTCAGCGAAGAGAGATCCAGATTGAGCAGCGACATTTGGTCCGGCAACAAGTGATGCTGCATGCGTGTGTATTCATTCTGTTGCAGCTGCTGTAGCAGCAACAAATGATTCATATAATCAATCTCATCATCCTCCAGCGCATTGTCAGGCTCGCTGGACAGTTCCCGTTCGTTGACTGCCTCCACAACTGCCTCTGCGTTGTTCTCACTGTGCTCCGATTCGTGCGATGCGACCATAGCTGGAGCAACCACATTGGAGCATAACAACTGCTCATCATACTCCTTGTTCGTATCGTAAACGGCGCTTGATGCATGCGCCTGGCACGCCGCATTAGAAGTGCTGGCACCACCACCGCCGCCACCACCTGTTGAGGTATTCAGCGAGTTCTGAAATCGTTGAGTACTCTGACTTCGCTGAATATTCAGATTCGTGTTGTGCTGCAGCTGCAAGGACTCGCGCAAGCAACTACAAACAAACATAATTAGGAACTTGAATGACTTATGAAGTTTTCCAAGCTGCCCTTACCACGTGGACGATGAGCCGCCCAGTTCATTTCGCTGCTGTTCAAGTGTGCGATTTTTAATAGAGATGTTTAGCAGCAGATTCTCCGAGACGCTCTCCATAACCGAACGGGTCCTGTTTGGAGCAAGGTAAAAAACTATATAGAATGATATTCAAAAGTAAAAAAAATGCCTTGTACTTACATGACATTGGCGGCAGCTGAGGTTGAGGCACCCGTGGGCAGCTCTCTGGCGCTATCGCTCAATTGCTCCGTGTCCTTCTCCTTTTCGTGCATTTCCAAGTGCGCCTTCTCGCACTGTTGCGGCATATTGTCCAGCTCCAGTGCTTCAGGTGCCTCCAAGATTGGCGTGCCGTTGGCATTACCAGTGCGCGTGGCATCATTTCCCGTTAGCAATGTGATTTTCTCACACTTTCCGTAGATATCGAAGATCGGATACACATGACCGGGCAAACCGCTGGCCAGATCCTCTAGATTCGTGGAGCCAACCATGATGACTGTAAGGAGACGAGCATATTATAAATTGCAGTGATTGCCTCTTAATTTTCTGTACTTACTCAGCATGCCGGCGTGTGTGAGCGACAGGGTAATCACGGTGCCCACCTGTATGTGCTCAAGTGCTTCGCCGTATTTGGAGGCCATTACCTGGCCATTGATGTTGATGTAGTCGTGTGTGGCCAGCCAGCAGCTGCGCTTGCAGTTGAGCAGCGATATGGGCACCGCCAGCGCCTGGGGACACGTGGCCAGCACACCCAGGCTGAGAGTGCCCTTCCATTTATTGTTGATCGCGTCCACTTTGATGCTTATGCTTTCGCCCTTGCACAACGGTTTGTTGAGATAGACAATGGCCTGGTTGAAGGATTTGCTTCTGGAGGCGCTGCGTCGATCGTCGGAGAGACGCACATGCTTATTGGATATGTCCACAAATTCATAGTTCTGCGCCTCTGAATCGATGGACTCCAGCATTGAGCTGTCCTGCTTGTTTAGAGGATCCATGCCAAAGTCCATGGAGTCCTGCAGCCGTAGACTGCACGGCCGCAACGGCGATGCGGGCACTTGTGTAGAGATCACCTGAACGGCCATGGTCGAGCCGAGCAGCTCGGCAACCACATACACATTGTTGGGCACATTATGAAATTGAATATTCACGTTCTCCGAGTTGAGCAGTATGTTCACCGCGTTCTCCACGCGTTCCAGTGTGATGCGATCATCCACACGCAGCCACTCAAGGGACGCCAGCGAACGCTGCACACAGCTGGAATTAAAGCGCACCTCATTGCCGCTCACATACCAAACGTTGGCGGGAATGCGCTTAAGGCTCGTGGGCAGCTTCTTGCGCACGGTTTCATCGGCCAAGTTGAGATCTGTGATGCCAATGCTGAGGCAGCCTGCAGAAAGAATTGTTTAATATTCTGATTAATATAATAGGCGCGGGACCTACCGGCATACATGGGATTAATAGAGGTCAGTTTTATTTCAAAGGGCGAGCCCACACTCAAAGGATGCTCGGAGAAGACCAGGCTATGCGACAGGGCAGCCGTAGAGCCAGTATATCGGGAGGCCTCTGTCCAGTCCTTGGTAAGCACGACATTGCCCGAAATGAATGTCCAGCGATGTTTGGTCTCCAACGCTGGATGCTGTATGACGGACGTGGCCTGGCAGCTCTGCGAGTTCTCGCTGGTGGCATAAGGAGCACGTATGTCCAGCTGTGTCTGCGTCAGGCTGACCTGTGCGCACTGACCGTAGAGATCAATGATGGCCCAAATATTGGGCGCATGGCACTCCCCAGCGGGACCCTGGTCCATGCCATCCACAAAGAAGTGTATGAAGTCGCCGTTGCGCATGACCCCGACTCGTGTGCCCGTGCCAAGAGTGTCCAGATCGATGAGCACATTGGTGCGTATGCTTTTGCGATTGTGAAAGATCATGGGACCGCACAGAATGATGGTATCATTAGCCTCCAAATCGGTCGCATTGGGTGCCAATTGTATATCCTCCGGTCGAGTGCCAGTCACGCCAATCTCAATGTTGCCCGACCAGTGGCGCACCATCGTTTCCAGCTCCACTTCGAACAGTTCACGATTGCGCAACGGCCGATTGCTGAACACAATGGCATCATTGAACTCCGCCAATGAGTTGGGGCGCGATGCAGTCAGGCCGCTGTTGGAGATGCCCGCGTTGGCGCCGTGAATATTGTGAAATCGCAGCGGCACCTCGCTGTACAGCGTCGTATTGGAAATGGTTGAGTTGCCCGTGTCTGGGCTGCCGCATTCCGAGGTGTCGACGATGCTCGCCTGCGCCGCTTGGCCATACAAATCAATCACACCGTAGACGCGCTCCGGCACATTTGTGGCAGCGGGTCCCTGGTCAACACCATTCACCCAAAAGTGCAGAGTGCCATCATCTTTGCGCACAACGCCCACACGATCGCCCACCTGGAGGCGATCCAGGTTCTGGCCATACTGTTCGATCACAGTCACGCCATTCTGCATGACACCATTGCCAGTCATCATCCAGGTGCCGGACCTGCAGAAAACGAGATAGAGGTAAGATTAAATTTGAAGTTTAAGCAATAAGCAATTCTTTACTGACCGCACGTTTGTCATGGTAAATGGAAAGTCCAGCTCATCGGCTGTGTGTGTGGTCACGCCCATTTCAACAGATCCAGCCCATTTGGTGACCACACGCTCGAGACGTACCTGGAACATCTCATTGGGACGCAATGGACGACGTGTTAGCACTACGCCGTTATTAAAATCATCAGCAGCGCTGGAATTAAAAGGTAAATTAGTTCTAAGTTCCCATTTAAATAGTCGCAACTTACTTGGGCCGGAGCGCAGTGCGTCCACTCTGCGTGACCGTGGCATGACTGCCGCAAATGTGATGAAATGTGAGGCGATCATCGTTGCGTGCTATGGCGCGTGTGCTGGATATAGTTTCGCTTAGCCCGCCAGCTGCGCCGGCCACGTTCATTTCGCTCTCCGGGCTGAGGAGACTCAGCGTGGGCGTGCCAGACTGACCGTGACTGCAGCCCATGGCCATGCCGGCGACAATGTTGTTCCTTCTGGTGACTAGATTCTGCTGCTCGCGTTCGTCTCGGTCGACAATGGTCACTTTGATGGTCATGCCATAAAGATCGATGACGCCCCATAGTGTTGCGGCCACGCGTGTCGCTGCCACGCCCTGATCCTGACCATTGATGTAGTAGTGCAGGTTGCTGTTCGACTTGCGCATCATGCCCACACGATCGCCCTCGCGCAGCTCGTCGAGATTAAATTCGCCATACTGTCGGCGTGTGCCCTTGCCATTGGTTAAGATGCCACAGCCGGACATCATGATGGTGCCGCTGCGCATGTTCGTCATTGTGGCTGGGAAGTGCAGCACCGTCGGATTGTGCGTGGTGACGCCCACCTCAATGGAGCCCGACCATTTGTCCACCAGTTTGTCAATGCGTATCTCGAACAGTTCGTTGTCGCGCAGTGGACGATGTGTCATGACGACGCCATTGTTGAACTCATCCAGCGGTCGACGACGCTCTGCCGAACGGAAATTGGGCAACAATTTGACCAAGGAGCCGCAACGTGTATGAAAACGCAAGCGATCATTAACATCGTAGAATTCGCCGATGCCGCTGCTGGAGCTGCAGCTGGCATTGGCATTGAGATTAAGCCGTGTCAGGACGTCAATGTTGCTACTGTCCACCACGCTGACATCGACGCTCATGGGCACGTCCAAATTCTGGATAACCTGCTGCAGTGGCTGCTGCAAAGGCGAGTCCAACAGCTGTTGAAACAAAGCTTTTTATATACAAAACACATTGGCTAACTTAAACCAGGTAAAGTACCTCGCTGCTGCTGTTCATAGAAGTGCTCGCATCCGTGGGACATAGGGACACTTGCACACAGCGCCCGTAGAGATCGACAAGGGCCCACAGTGGCTTTGGCATGTTCTTGGCGGCCACACCCTGAGATTCACCATTGACATAGAAAACGAGCTCATGGCTGGAGGTGCGCATAACCCCAACTCGATCATTTTCGTTAAGAGTTTCGAGATCCGTACCATAATACTCCAGCAAACGACGGCCATCCTTCCGCACATCAATACCAGACATAACCCAGGTACCATTCCGCATGGCCGTGGCGCAGGCGACCAATTCCAAATCTTCGGGAGACTCGGATGTGACGCCAATCTCAATGCTGCCGCCCCAGGAGTGATTCTGAGATGTAGAATATTGATTGATGCGCTGATAAAAGTAATAATAATAACAATGCAAATCACCTTCTTCTCAATGACCACCTCGAAGAGCACATCATCCACAAGGGGCTCTGCGCTGAACACGAGCGCATGGCTAAAATTTCGCATCGAACGCTGTGCGGACCGATTCCCATTCCCGAGCGTTATGGAACGACCGCAGCGCGTGTGAAAGGACTGCATGGCGCTAGCTGCTGCTTCACCAGCCATATTACGAATTTGCAGTTAATGAGAATGTTGCATAGTTATAGCATGTTAAAATTCATTGCTGCAAGTTTTTTCTTTCAATTAAAATGTAAGATTCGCGTGCAAGAAACTACGGCAGCTGGTTGCAAACCACTTAAAGCAGCCAGCTTTAGAAGCCCTTTCAGTTATGGTTGTTATTTTCTTGTTAGATTTTTTTTTAATGTTTGGGTCTTGTTGAACTTGTCTACTTTTTGTTCTTCTTTTACTTCTGATTTCGTTATTTCTTAACAGCAGCTATGCAGCGATAACAATTTTACATTTGCTGGCACTGTTATTTAACAGTGATAACATATTTTGGGTGCTAAAGTTAGCCGTTTAAGATTTAAAAACAAAACTTAAATAATTTAATTGAGATTATTAAAAAAAAAGTAATTGTGTGCAGAGGCTTATTTGGTAAAAAATGGTTATTGATTTAAACATGTTATTTCTATAGCTAAATCATTCGATTAGTTCGTAAGGGTAACTCTGATTTCCAATTACTTGAAATCGATAGCACTGTCGATTGACAAAACACATTTTTTGGGATTTAAGCTGGAAACCAAAAAGAGCCCAATTCCAAACAATATAAAAATTACGACGAAAAACACCAATCGCAAAACGAACATCATATTTAGAGCAACTAATGGAATAAATCTGCCGTTAGCTCAATGTCTTCAGCGCAGCGCCAGAAACAGTTCGACCTGAACCGCGGCAGCAACGCCTCAGTAAGTGACAAAACGAAAACTATGAACACGAACTTGAGTTCTCCCGGACAGCGCAAGCTTCAGATCTCGATGGAGCGTTTGCAAGTACAGCAGCCAAATATCAATAGACGTGCCGCCGGTTCCAATTGGCAGGCGGCAGCAGCCACTGGCACCGAAAATCAAAAACAAACAGCCCAAACTGGAAATGGAGACGCAAACGCGGCACTAACCAAATCGGCGCGTGCGCGTCTTAAGCGCAAGGCACAGCGCAACCGTATCTTGGCCATGGACTGTGAGATGGTGGGCGTGGGTTTGAACGGCCAGGACGACATGCTGGCGCGTGTGTCCATCGTAAACAAAGTGGGCGAGGTGCTGCTGGACAAGCATGTTAAGCCCCGCGAGCCAGTGACAGATTATCGCACAAGTGTTTCGGGCATACGCCCACATGACATCGAGAACGCCGAGGATTTTAAAGATGTGCAAGATGAGGTAGTCAAGCTGCTGCACGGCAAAGTACTGGTTGGCCACGCTCTGCGCAATGATCTCGCCGTCCTGAGCATAAAGCATCCCGTGGCCCAAATTCGTGATACTTCTCGCTATAAGCCGCTATGTAAGCTCGTCTCAAATGGACACACGCCAAGCCTTAAGCGCCTCACTTTGGCCGTTCTGGGCCAGGAGATACAGACCGGGGAGCACAACTCTGTGGAGGATGCACGCGCCGCAATGGGCATCTATAATCGAATTGCAGCTGATTGGGAGAAATATCTAGAGAAGCGTCAACATCAAAAATGACAAAGAAAAAGAATCTGTAGCATTAAGTGTTTATCAATTGAGTTTTATAAAAGAAACACGTTTCGTAAATGTATATATAAAGTGTTGAACTAAAGCTATGCATCTAAATGTCTATTCGGTCTTGTTCATTTAGGGCGCTGCCGTGTATTGCCTCGTGGCGTTCCATCAATTCGCGCCATGGATCCTCCAACATTGAATTGTGAAAGTACTGGGAGAACGAATTGTCGTTCCGCTCATTAAATTGTCGATGTTGGTGATGTCCACGTCTGCCGCCGCGTTTGCCATAAGGTCGAGATCCTCTTTGTTGCTGGTGCGGAGATTTGATCTGATAGAAGTGCGCCGTATTGGCTTCGGAGCCCTGTCTGTCCTCGTAAAAGCCACTATTTTGGTATTGCGGCGTTCTATTTTGGTAGAAATGCGGTGTGTTTTGATTAGACCACTGTCCGCTTCGGTCCTGCGGTGTGTATGGGGATTGCACGCCGCCAGCATGCTGCGACATATACTCCGCTGTTTGCGATGGATATTGCCGCACATTTTGTGAGTAGGGTGAAAAGTAGTTAGAACTTTTGCGGGGAGTACCCATTATTTAAGTAATTGCAAATGTTTGTAAACAATTCGTATATCCACTAAATTTGTTGCCAGGGATGGTGCTCATCGATTAATTAATCGAAATGTCCACTGCGGCGAGGATGACCAGTATTTGTATATTTCTCTTAGATAAATTTCCAAAAAAAAAAAAAAAACAATACAAAAAAACTATGTAGCTATTTGTTATTCAATCACAAACATTTTTAATTTGCTTTTTTACCGAGTCATAAATTGTTTTCAAATAATTTGTACATAGACACTTTTGTGCAAAGCGTGCAGGCTAGTATATTTTTTAAAAGCACACCATTTGGTATTTCAATGCTGCCAGAAGGTCGGTTACACTGTCAGTCTCGTTCGAAAACTCGACAAACGAAGTTGCAAGTCGCTGTAGACGCGCCGTCGCATGTAAAGTGCATTTAAACAATTGCAGTGGAATTTCGCGTACAAAACCTAAGTAATTGAAATGCGGCATTTAGTCTTAAATTTGAAACGCTTTTAACTCAAATTGCCTCCAAGTGACTAAAGCACAAATAAAAAGCAAGGGTTTAAAGCAAACGCCTACAGGAGCGTTCTATTGAAATCTGCGCTTTGTCTGTGCTCTAGTGTGTGTGTTGTGTCTGTGTGCTTGCTCGCTCGTGTTTATTGTGTGTGAGTGTGTGTTTTGTGTGTTGGCGT
Organism: Drosophila borealis; assembly: GCA_035045885.1. Classification (NCBI taxonomy): domain Eukaryota; kingdom Metazoa; phylum Arthropoda; class Insecta; order Diptera; family Drosophilidae; genus Drosophila; species Drosophila borealis. Next base: position 786,811 of record JAWNOR010000202.1, on the reverse strand, counting down.
GTGTATGTGTTTGTTCAGTTGCATATAAGAAGAAGCAGCAGCAGCCGCCGCATCAGCAGCAACAACAAAAACAACAACAAGCACACATTACTCACTTGGTGTCATTATTTGTGCTTCCAACAAAATTCTTTTAGGGCGTGTATATGCAATTGTGTGTGTGTGTGCGCGTATGTGCATAAAAATACAAGCATACAGTATATATATACATATATATATATATATATATAAATAATTAATATTGCATTTAAAAGTGCTTGCATTGCAGAAATAAAGTTTTAACACAGCAACTTTTTCGCTTTTAGTTCGATACAAAAACAAAAAATAAAACAACAACCCAATACAAATATACACACTTAAAAAAAAGGAAATTAAAATTAAAATTTTCGGTTAATATACATATATATATATACAAATATATATATATAGACTTTAATAAAATTCACTGGCTGCAGGGCGAGCGCAGGCCAAGCCGAAACATCGCTTTGGATATCTTCAACGGAATCAAAGAGCAACTTTCAAGTTGCCCCGAACGCACCCGCGCACTCTGTCGCACTGTATGGGGCGCGGTATCAACGTCCCTTAGCACAGCGCTAACTGTAGCGAGCATCGAGGCCGGCGACGCCCGCAACGACGGTGGCGGTGGGGCAGGCGGTGGAGGCGGAGGCGGCGGCGGCGGCGGTGGTGCTGGCGGCTGGTGCACCACAATAACAACAGCAACAACTGGCGCAGCATCGGCGGGCAGCGGCCGCTTTGCAACCATAATGGGCGCAGTCAAATCACGCAACATCACCAATGCCGATGTGGACAGAGAGGAGCAACTGCAGCAGCAGCAGCATCCGCATCCGCCATTGCATCAGCACCAGAGCACACACTCCATGCACCGCAATGGCCATCACAATGCGCCGCCCGGCATGGGCACACTCCAAAAGCAGGATCTCCGCTACGACATCGGCTCCAGCTCCCAGTACCATCATGTCCGGCAGCCGAGCGTGCGCAGTCGCAGCCAACAGCCGATGCCCACCACCGATGAGCTGGATCGTCGATTCGCCAAAGTCTTGGTAAGTGCAACGTTAATAAACGGATAAACGGCTAATAAACGTTATTCCAATCCGTATATACCCTTAACCCATTCTTCCGCTTTCCTACTCTAAATGCATGTGATTGATGAGCTCATCCTTTGTTGTATGTGTGTGTTTGTACGACTTGATGACCCCAGTCGAACTTTTGGCGTCTCCATTGATGCATGTTTGCTCATAATGTAGGCCCACGTTTTAGTCAATTACAATTTATTAGAAAATGCAGCTTTAGTTGTTCCGCAGTTTTAACGTTTGTTGCCAACAGATTTACAAAATATTTCATCTTAATATAACTACTTGCCCTAATTGACAGATTTACAAAATATTTCATCTTAATATAACTACTTGCCCTAATTGACTAAATAACTGACCGTAAGAGCTAGGAATCTGAATTAGTCACAGCTGAAATATTTTGCTTATACCCTTAAATGAAACGAGTTTAAAAAAAAAACGTAGATCTTGGGAGTAAAATTAAATAACATCTGTTTCACCGATTTTCGCACGAAGCGGCATATTTAAATGAAATGAAAAATAATCTGCCCTTTCAAAGCCGGGCAATACTTGATAGTTTTTTTTTAAAGAAAAAAGTCGGTAATTGTTTCCCTTTTCATGATTTATTGCTAAAAGAAATGCTCTCAGGCATGTTTAGAAAATGGAATGTGAGTTTCCGTACGTTTGGCACGCACAAGAGTTCAGCTGTGTATTGTCTCGTGTGCGTTCTGTATATATGTGTGTATGTGTCTTTCCATCTCTCTCCCTCTCTCGCTGGCTCTCTCACTCCGTCGGCGTTCTGTTCTGTTTGTCATGCATGTGAAGTGCTGCTCCACAGCACTCCGCGCAACAAAGTCAACTTAATTAAACAATGGGCGCGCGCTTTTATATTGCCAAAAGCAGAAATAAAAAATAAAATAAAATTTGTGGCCATAAAAAAAAGTACAACAAATGAGTGTGACCCAATCCCGAGCTGAAATCCAAACGCAGACGCATGCAAATGGCAATTAAACGCAAATTGATCGATTGTCGTCGCTCTCTTTCCCACTGCTGACTCACTGGGGCTGCTGTTGCGGCTTAGCTTATCTGCCGTTCGCACCCAAATTGAGAATAAGTATTCAAAATAAACCAGACGAAGTAGACCAAAAACACGAAATCTGAATTTATTATATGCGCAGCTCAAATTCTCACTTATCATCGTTCCCAGTCGATGTAATATGAAACCTCGCTCAACGCGTTCTTTTGTCGTTTACTTTTTACCCCTTTTGCTTGGTCGATATGGGGGCAGCATTGTTTCGTTCAGGTGGCATGCAACATGTAAATATAGATGATTTATGCATGTTTGGTAAATAATTAATGCTCGTTATGCCATCGTTTTATGGGTGGGAAAAATGTTGTTTCCTTAATGATGCGCACGTATGTGCACACGAATAAGAAATTTCTTAATTTCTGTTTTGTGAAATATTGCAGAAATCAAATGTAAAATGTTAGTTACTTTATGTTTTATTATGTCAAAATTACGTTTTTAAATCTTTAAACAAAATCTTCTTATCTCTAACAATAACTATATAAGGCTATATAATCATTGTACGATCTATGTATATGTATTGTGTATTTCCTGGATTCGTTTCGCATCAGCTTCAATTAGCTAAACATTTAAAATATTGCCTTTGATCTTATTAACGTATCTCTATTCAAGGGTATTCAAACGTTCAATTCGCCATAGATAGCACTTGTTGATTATTCTGGTTAACCCCTCGCCCCTCTTTTTGGCACTGGAAGTGTTTAACTGCTTTGTTTACATTTAGTTTTTTTATTTTGTGTTTCTCCAAAATTTGTTTTGTCATTTCGGTAGCGTTCGTTCGACTTGGCCTCGACTCGCCATTCCAAAAGGCTTAGGCTAATTTGTGTTTACTTTTGTTTGGGAGCTACTAAGTGTCTCTCTCTCTCTCTCTCTCCCTCTCTCTGTGTTTCTCCCTCCTCTGCATCTTTCTCTCTCTGGCTGCCTTTGCCCTTGCACAGTCCGTGTCACAATTGAAGGCAATTGTTTGCCTGATTCATGGTTATAAATAGTTTTTGCCAACATTGCCGCTAATAATTTGCGTTTTATGTCTAATCGGGTGCAGTCGACGCAGATGTTTCCGGTTAGCTGCGTGGGTTGATTGAACTTTGCATTTGCTCCGGATGCATTCAGCAAATTGACTGAGGATCAAGCTGAGCAAACAAATGTCTGCAGAGACAACATCCACAGAGCAACAGACGCTCTTTGGCTTGAATATATGACATTTACATTTTGCCTTAGCTCTCAGTTGATATGAAAACATCTTCCCTCTATAAATCTGTATATAGTACTTTCAAGAGTTGGATGAGTTTCTGTATTTCAAGATATTAATTCCATGGTAATAATTCGGCTAGCTAGTTGCAAAGTAAACAAATTTCCTTAAGCTCGTTTTTTCTTATATTCAAATAAAATGAGTACTAATAGCAATTTGTGAGTTTTAAAGATTTAAATGCATTGCAAACTGCGAATTTAGTAGCTGGAGCTTATGTTCTCCGAGCGTCCAATGTAATTGTGTTTAAGATTCCAAAACTGATTTACTTTTAAATATATGTATATCTATTAAAGTCTTCGTCGCGAACCAACATCCTGAAAGCTGGTTTGTTTCGTGAAGTTAGTTTTGCATATGCTTAAATCCAACTTTTACTTCAAGCAAAAAAAGGCACCAAAGTTTTTCATACCTTGGATTTGGGTATATCTAAAAATTGTTTATATTTTACACCATTCTTTCACAAACGACCTGGTTCAACTTTTAGTTAGGCTGTTTTGTGGGCAACTGCCTTGATTTAAGATTCGGTTTTTAGTAAAAAGTAAATTTAAATTTAATTTTCAAACTGATTTGGTTCAAGCCCGGCTTGCAGCTAAATCCAAGCACTGCTTTCTTTGGTTTATGTCGAGTCAATCATAATTAATAGTTGGTTAATTTTTTAATAGCATTTTAATATCCATAAAACTTAATAGGCTTAACCCAATCGCCCCGACTGTCTGGGCTGATGGTGGTGGTTGTGCTTATATCTCCGCTGTGGGTGTTGTCAGACTAACCACATAAAATCCTCATTAATTTACAAACTTTCTCGACACACAAATGACTTTCACTCGTTTAATCATAACCACCATTATCATAACTATCATCATTATCAACAACCTCATCATCATCATCATCGTCGTGCAAAGGGTTTCAGTAGCAAACGCGATTCATCTTTATCTAGAATATACATGTCCCGGCTATTAGTGTCTGGTCTGAGTGGCTCCCCCAAATGGCATTTCCAGTGGCTGACAGACCGACCACAGGTCTGGCAAAACCGCAGCTGTTGTTTTTGTTGAATTAATACTCATTGTTTATAAGTCATTCAGCACTTTGATGACTTTTTCAGCTTTTGCCCATTTGCCCATTTGCTGGGCTTTATCTAATGACTGCGAAAATAAAAGAGACCAACCGATTGCTACCATACACACACAGTCTTTGTGTTTGTGTTTATCTATTTTGTATGTATATTTATATATTATATGCATATACTACATAGATGGTTGGCATTTCCTTATCGCTACGCTTCAACTTCCTTGGCGGTCCCTTTTGGGGGCATTAGCTTCTTGCGGTCTGCAAATAGTGGGGCAAAAAAAAAAAAAAGAAACCAGATGCATTTGTTCTGATGCGCACAAAAACAGTAAACGAGCATAGACTCGATGTGAACTGATGTAAGACCAATAAACAGGCCGTGCAGAGCACATAAATTTCATTGCACTTTGTTCTGCATCTGCAGTTGGGCGATTATAATTATAATTATGTATGCTCGGACTTGGGATTGGAAAATATTCTTGCTTTTTATTAATGCTAAAATAGAGGCACAAAAATATGCGAAACCGGCAAATGGCGAATTTCCGACCTGAGTCGATCTAATCGTCTAAATACAAAACTTTGTATAAACATTTTCTTATATCATATGCAGATAATGTGCCAAGTGTGTTAAAGATCGTCAAGATTGTTGTATAGACACATCTTTTCCTTCCTTTGACACTCTTTAACTATCGTTTGTTCCTTTTGTCCCTTCCTTTTATGCTGTCAATGTCATTTATTATTCACCTTCATTTTTGGGTTCCACTCTGCTCTTTCTTTCTTGTCTTCCACAAGCTGTATCGCACGTTTTCTCAATGTCTCTTCATCAGTCTCTATCCCTATTTCTCTCTACCTTTTCGATGTATCTCCCTCATGAGAATCGCAAATAAAGGTTATGTCTTTTAATCCGTCCCTACCTCTCAGCGCTATAGACAGTCGTTTAGAGAGTATATATTTATCTCTCTCTTTCGCTTTCTCGATTAGTGCATATCCCTCACGAGAATCGCAAAGAAAGGCTTTGTCTCTTAATCGTATAGAAATTCTCTGTCTCTCTCTCTCTTTCATTTTTTAATCTCTCTGAGCTTATGAGAATCGCATAGGAAGTCATTAAATTGTTTTAACTGCACACAGCGTAATATTTTTTCTGTAATTAATTCGCATTACATTGTTTTTTATTTTGTTCAGTTAAATTTTGCTCCCAGGTGTTACCTGATGCTAATTAAATACATTTTCGTATGATCTTGTTTTTCACAGTCAATTATTATGAATTTACACGCTCTTCCCAGTTTTAGTTGTCTGTTAATTAAGCCAAAACAATTATTTCTTTGTCATGCAATTTTCTTTCGAGTTGTTTATTTATTATTTGTTTGCCTTACGAAACGTGCTGAATGTAACATTTGTTGATAAACATTTCACATGCAATAATTGCGTAAATGGAAAATGGAATTAAAAATGATTGCAACGTTTTATTGATTAATTATTCTTATTATTATTAACATTATGTGTTGGGGAGTGCGCCTTTTTTTTATTGAGTGTGGAGACTGCCCTTGCGGTGATCGCCCTCCAATGTCGCACCGCCCAGTCACCTTTTCCTTGACTCCTCCCCCCACTCCCCCATTGCCTCTCCCTGCCCGCGAGGCTCGGCCTCTTGACGCTGAGTGATTTGCCTCGACGCGCTTTTTAAACAACAAACAATATAAATATACGATTGTGTATACTTTGGAATAATAAATGACAAAGCCTCTCTCTCTCGCTCCGCATTGTGCATGGCCGCTTAATATTTATGCCAGAGCAGGCAAAAATAAATAGCGGCTTTTTTTCTATATAAATTAGTCGACAACACATAATAATCCAACTGCCCGACCGTTGTACCGGATACGCATTTTTAAATTTTGTTCAATGAGTGTGTGCTCCTATGTGTGTGTGTGTGTGTGTGTGTGGGCGTGGGTGTGTGATCGGGTGTGCATAAATAATGGGTAGCCCATGGGACCCCCTTTGAAAAGCCTGATCTACGCTCTTGGCAGATGAGTAAGCGCCTCCAATTTTATATTCCATTTAGAAGTCGTTGGTTTTACGCTGGAACTGCTATAACTATATGATCGCAACTGTAAAAAATGAATAATAATTCGAATGTATAAATAATCGAAATATATTCGCATCTTTGTGTTGATAAGCCCATGTCGCAATTTTCTTAAGAAGAGTAACTAAAACAAGCCACGCTTCATTTGCCTTTTGTAATTGATGAGTATATAGATTTTATTTCAATACAAGAAGTACATATATTTGTTTATTTTGATAACAATTGCTCTTTCCGTAAGTAACAGGGTACTTCGAGCTCGATCACCTTTGCGTTTGTCAATTTCATATTCATTCTCTTTTTAATAGACTTATTTTCTATATACTAGACCGCATGGCGTGATTCATTATACGGATTTTCATACGCAAATCGTATATGTAAGCAGATTTAATACTGAGTAATTCCAAAAGATTTCAATTTCAATTGGCACACATATAGGCACATTTATAAATAAACAATCCGTTAATTTCTTGGTTGAAAGATATATTAACAAATGATTTCTTCAACAAAAATAGGATTCATTTATTATTAAGCAGATTTTTGAGCAGCATTTTCTATACTATTCTCGGGGATTGTTTTAAAGAATGGTGTATCCTAGTTAGGCATTTAATATTCATAATATAATGCATTAAATAATTAGAATCATTAATAAATAAACAAATACAAAATATAAATACATATTTTACATGATATTTCCAAGCAACAGCTATTTAACTTGACTCGCATCGAATTGAGTTTTCCAATTTGTTTTATGTGCTCATGTTTATTTTTCATTCTTATCAACGTCCTGTCCAAATTAACGACCTCTTCCTCTTGCCATCCGCACCTTTTCCTGCGTGCCTCGTGTGTTGGCAATCCAATTAGAACTCGGCTGCAGCTGCACCCAAATTGAAGTCACGTTAACGTCTGTTTGTTGATTTCATTATGGTCGGGATATATTCTCCGTAAAATGTTAAATATACAATGTACATTTAATGCACAATGGCATCACACTCGACTGGCATTTGTTGGGCTGATGATTGATGTTTTTGGTTGAGCGAGTCGTGGGCTCATAAAATCATCAGATGCGGCCAAAATGCAAATGCCCTCACCTTATAGCAAATTTTGGTCTATTGTTATTGTTGTACACAGGTGCAGCAGGGTCAGGTGTAAATTGTATGCGCTCTAGCCACGAATTGTCTGGATTTACCTTTGGTCAATAAGGAAACAAGCCTTGTGAGCATTAGCCCAGCTGTGAAATCTAGTCGATATCAACAACTTCTTTCAGCTCATAGATACAAAAGTATCTTTGAAATGTTAAGTGAATCCTTTTACTTTTATCTTATGTATGCTCGCTCCGTTTCGGGAAGATAACAGAAGATAATGTTTGAAAAAGTGTCACAGATAAAGGTCTATATCGTATAGAACATATATTCCTTTATCTTATACTGCATTGGGTATCTTTAAGGTCTTCTTAAGGAAATCCCCCCTGTGGGCTATTATCTATCTTTTCTCTTTGTAAACTTGATCAGCAACTGATAACTGCAATCTGTACTTTTACGCGTGACATGTTCCTTTTTTATAGGGTATACGACTGAAGTAAATAAAAAATTCCGTCTTTAAAGGTGTTTAGAAGTGACTTTTCTAAAGGGAAATTAAACTTGGACTAATTTAAGTATTTTGTGCTTTGCATACGATGTAGTCACTCCTGGGCAATTTAGGTTTTTCACTCACTTGAATTTCGTCAGTTCATTAAAGCAAATGGTTCGCATTGTTCTTGAAGATTTGCAATCTTTAAACATTTATATTAATTGTTTACATTTATTTCGTTTTTTACAGGCTTCCATGGATCTGCCTCCGGACAAAGCAAAGCTCTTGCGTAACTACGATGACGAGAAGAAGTGGGACATGATATGCGATCAAGTAAGTAGATTCCATAATTTCCGATTTATGTCCGTCGCCATAGCTAAAAACTGCCTAAACCGATTCGCCCCCCCCCCCCCCCCCTTCCTCACTTCCCCTGCCGGACAGGGGGCCGGACACATGTCTGCGTGTTTATCATCAGCCACTTCCTGTTTATGGCAAACGCAAAATTTTTGCAGATTAAATGTGGACAACCGCATTATGGGACTTGCTGCCCGTCTCTCTCTCCCTCTCCCTCCCCCTTTCCCCCTGTTCATTTAACATAAAACATTCGGCGGAAGGCCAACGCCTAAAACAGTTTCTAAGTCTTGAACTGCGACCTTTGAGTTTCTCTCGACATTGTCGCCGCTCTAATTAACTATGCCAAGTGTCATGCGGCCTAATTGTTGCTCACATGTGCGTTAGATAAATGCCAAAGCAAGTACTAATACAATTTACTATATACTATCCATATATTGTGCGTATAAGAAACATGAACATGAATCCAAATGAACCAGGGCTGCCATCCCAAAAAAAAAAAAGAGCGGCGGTTCGGTTCACGGTCCGGACTAGCTCTCTGCCTTTGTTAAAACCCAGGTTTTGTTTAAAAGCTTGCTTTATAATACTTGAAACATATCAATTTGCAATTTAAAATTGCCCGTTCTACTGAAAATATTGTAAGTCTCTAATATTTTCTTATAGAAAACATGGGCTACATTTGATTTCTAAACAAAACAAATTTATTTTCTTGAGAGAGACATAGTTAGGTGTAATAACCTCTGGCATGTACTTAAATTTCTAGTTCTAGTTCATTCTGAAAAATAGACTGTAAATTAAAATCTTGAGTTTTCCCTATTCAAGAGTTTGGGATCATATTGCAAGGGTAGATATCTATCTACTTCGCTTGACTCAACTTGAAAGATGTTGAATTTTGAGTAGTTGTGAACCTGTTCATAAAAAAAAGTACATTAACTCGTTGTTAACATCAATTATAATGGCCTCTTTAGCTGACATCTGAACCGTGTACTTTGATCCTCTGCACTTGACATTCGGAACTGAGTGCAATTCATCTTCAAATTCGTAAAGCGCTCAACTCAGCTTAACTCGTCCGAAATTCATTTTGGGCATGTGTTCGGGCTGATACATATCAGTTTATATATACGTCATTATGTGTTTTTAAATATATATATATATATATATATATATATATATATATATATATATATATATATATTTAAAAACACATAATGACGTATATATATATATATATATATATATATATATATATATATATATATATATATATATATATATATATATATATCATTATTCAGTGCGTGCTCGTCGCTTCGTTTTTTGATGTCGCTTGTCGCGTTTGATGCCTGTTAAAGTGCAAAATGAATCCAATTTCAAAACGATTTCGGCGTTTGTTGAATTCAAATGGCGTTGAACAATGCTCGGCTGGGGCATTAAAATAAACCATTTAACATTTCGGTATTATATTAAGCCAGACAGAACAGATGGGCGGCAGTGTGGGGGCACATACACACATCTCCACATACACAAGCCTACATGTGTTATAGATCCATGTCTACACAAATCCGCATTTTGCGTGCTCCGTTTGGGCAGCTTTGACGAAACTATTAACTTGTGCAGCAGAGCGTGCCTGGGTTCTGTTCGCCTTTATTTTGGCTCGGTTCTACAGAGGCTCTGGCCAGAGCATTAAACTGGGTCATTGAATTTTCAAGAGCTGCGCCTAGAAAATATTCGCCATTGGCGTTGGAGTAGCACAGCCAAAAAGAAGCTGAGATCACATAACTTTGCCCAGGACTGACTAGGAGATACGCTGGAAATTGTGCTCTTTACGGGTTACTCGATGACCAATCTGTATTATATAGTTCATGGTATAAAAGAGCGACTTAAAGCAGGGATTATATAATGGGATTAGATTCATAGAGACGAACATGATTGACTTTAATGTGACTATATATGTACGTCGCCATGTCCTCTTCACTACAAATCTCAGCCTACCCTCTGCTGCTCATGGCATACAGGGTATATGTAGATGTATGTATATACAACTCAAGATCTCGTCGCTGTCTTGTCTTTTGTTGGTTGTTTCCTAAAACCGCCTGCATGCCAACAGACCTGTTTTCCATAATTCAGGCACTTCTTGAATGAAAACGCAGCCCACAAACAATGGACTAGAGTCGGCGAGGACTTTGGCTACAGCCAATCCCACCACCACCACCACCACGACCACAACAGCCCATTGGCTGGCAATCCAATCCGCTCGGAACACCACCGCACACTGGCTGGGCTCACAGTGACAAAATGCAAATTATTATGACTGCGATAAATTGCAGTTTTTAATCGCTGCTGGAGCCGCTTGGACGCCCCATACCCATACCTGGTCAAATATATGTATAGTAGCTTTGTGCATGTATTTATTTCGTCTCCAGTCTTGACTAGGAAAAGAATGAAACTGGTTTTGTTTCTCTCTCCTCGTCGAGTTGCACAGGCAGGCAGGCAGGCAGGCAAAGCACCAAAACCCACACATAGTTTCAGTTGTAGTCATGCGTTGCTTTTGTTGTTGTCGGTATTTTGTTGTTGGCATAGTAAAAAGCCAAAAACAAGTATACCACGCTTCATGCTTTAACTTAGGCAAGCTATCGATGCTTATATGATCGCAGTGCGATCCGGCAGGGAGAGCGCGAGAGCTCGCCAGGGCTCTATCGTAAACATGGTACACAAATATGCAGTTGGCAGAGGCAGAGGCAGAGGCAAAAACAACACAGCACAACACAACACAACACAACACCCAAAGCATAACAAAAGTAAAAGCCGCTAAGTTAGTGTTAATGCATGTGTGGAGACATTTTCTTTTGGCCTCAGTCCAAGCGCATTTTTGGTTAGTCAACAATTTATAAACTTTTGGATTGCGGCAATTGCCGTGTTTAATTGATGTGCTTTAATTGGGAAAGCAAACGCTTGGCCGGAACATGACTGCGGTTATTGTGCATAATTGTACAAAATACATATCTGAACAAAATAACATAATTTTGATGAATATATTATATAATAATAAAATGCTCCAGTTGTTTTTTGACTTGGAATCGAACCCATTTAAGGATTCAAAATCCTCTCTTTGAACCAGTAAGGTTTTAAGCCAGTTTGCGACCTTGGCACTTGTTTCTATTTAGCCAAAAACTTGTTTTAATTTTCTAACATCATTACTTTTGTCTCTTTGCAGGAAATGGTGCAGGCGAAGGATCCACCCTCCCATTACTTAAGCAAATTGCGAACATATTTGGATCCAAAGGCTTCGCGTAGTCATCGGGTAAGTTGGCAATTGAAGCCAAGCTGGCTTAAATGTTGAAAGTTGGTGGTGCGTATAGCTTTCGTAATGACTGTGTCTCTCTAACTTGTCTCTAAAAGGCGCCAGCTCTTCCTGCTGTGGCTGTAGTTACTCCTCGTATATATATACTTTTGTTGCTCACTGTAGTTTACTGTGTGTGGTGCGTTTGTCTGACTCTTGTTGTTGCAGAGAAGCGACTCATTAACCAACTATTCGAACAATAACAACAACAACAACAAAAAAAGAACCCATCTAAATTATAATAAAAGAAAGATCTATACTATGTTTGTTCCAATATTAATGTGTAAATTTCAATTTCTCTACTCACAACACTGACACAAACACACACTCGCACACACATACGCACACGCACACCACCAACCTTCCCCTTTTCTCATGCACATAAACCATGACACTTCTCCTGCACCAAAAACATTCGAATCATCCAATCCATTAATTGTTTTGTCCTGCGCTCATTGTCCTGTTTTCCCATACCAACACGAACTTCCTCTCCCGCTTCTCTTCTCTCTCTCTCTCTCTCTCTCTCTCTCTTTGTACACTTACAGCTTTACCTCTTCTACTTTCTTTGTCAGAAACGTAAGATGGTCGGCGAATCGACATCCACACAGGTGCTGCGAGATCTAGAGATCTCGCTGCGCACCAATCATATCGAATGGGTCAAGGAGTTCCTTGACGATACGAATCAGGGTTTAGATGCTCTCGTTGATTATCTCAGCTTTCGGCTGCAGATGATGCGACACGAACAGCGTTTGCAGGGCGCCCTGTGCGCATCCGAGGAGCGTTTGAATCTGATAAACGGCCTGGATGCCGGCGAGGTGGTGTTGAGCAACAGCTCGATGAGTCCAGGCGGTGTTAGCTGCAATACCAATCTGACCAATGGCTCCCTGCTGCTGGACGGCTCCCGACAGCCGACGGGCTCCCATAGCAATCATTCGCATTCCTATAGCTTTGTGCGACCCACCATTGCCGAGGTGCTCGACAGTCCCAGCCTGAAGCGTCGGTCGCGTCACATTGCCAAACTGAACATGGGCGCTGCCACGGACGATATACACGTGTCCATTATGTGCCTGCGTGCGATTATGAACAATAAATATGGCTTCAATATGGTCATACAGCATCGCGAGGCGATTAACTGCATCGCTCTCAGTCTAATACACAAGTCGCTGCGCACCAAGGCCCTGGTGCTGGAGCTGCTGGCGGCGATTTGTCTGGTCAAGGGTGGGCACGAGATCATATTAGGCTCCTTTGATAATTTCAAGGATGTGTGCCAAGAGCAGCGACGATTCCAGACACTCATGGAATATTTCATGAACTTTGAGGCCTTCAACATTGACTTTATGGTCGCGTGCATGCAATTCATGAACATTGTGGTCCACTCCGTCGAGGATATGAACTATCGGGTCCATTTGCAGTACGAGTTTACGGCTCTGGGCTTGGATAAGTATCTGGAGCGCATACGGTTAACCGAGTCCGAGGAGTTAAAAGTGCAAATATCGGCCTATCTGGACAATGTGTTTGATGTGGCTGCATTGATGGAGGATTCGGAAACGAAAACATCTGCATTGGAGCGCGTACAGGAGCTGGAAGATCAGCTGGAGCGCGAAATAGATCGCAACTCGGAGTTCTGTTATAAATTCGCCGAACTGGAGACGGAGAATCTGACACTGAAGACGGAACGTGAACAACTGGCCGTGATGCGGCAACAGCTGGAGGAGCAGCTGAATGCCCTGCAACGCATGCTGCAGCAGAACGAACAGGAGCTCAAGAAACGCGATACGCTGCTTCACAATAAAAATCTGGAGCTGCAAACACTATCGCGTTCACTGCCGCGTTCCGCGTCCAGTGGCGATGGTTCGCTGGTGAATGGCAGCCTGCTGACGGGATCAGCAACAGGCACAGTTTCGCCACCGCCTCCACCACCGCCACCCATGCCAGCAACAACAGCTCCGCCACCACCGCCACCACCAGCGCCACCTGCACCGCCACCGCCACCCATGATGCCGGGCCTCAGTCCGCTGGGCAGTCCGAATGGCAGTGTAACTTCCACAGCACCCTCGCCGCCACATGCCCCGCCCATGCTGAGCTCCTTCCAGCCACCGCCGCCACCAGTGGCAGGCTTCATGCCAGCTCCGGATGGTGCTATGACCATCAAGCGCAAGGTGCCCACCAAATACAAGCTGCCCACGCTTAACTGGATAGCGCTCAAGCCGAATCAGGTGTGGAATTATTAATCTGATTACCTTGTTTTCTCTACTAATCCCTCGATTCTCTTTTGCAACAGGTTCGCGGCACCATATTCAATGAGCTGGACGACGAGAAGATCTTCAAGCAAATCGACTTTAACGAATTCGAAGAACGCTTCAAAATCGGCATCGGCGGTGGTCTGCACAATGGTAGCAATGGCAGCGAGGTGGATGGCGCCCTGTCCTCCTATCCCAGTAAACGTTTCAAGAAGCCTGATAATGTCTCCCTGCTGGAGCACACGAGGTTAAGAAACATAGGTAAAGTACACAGCCTAAAAATAGTACACAGCCTAGAAAGTGCTTTTGCCTTCTTACATATTTGTTCTGCTTTCAGCAATCTCTCGTCGTAAATTGGGCATGCCCATTGATGATGTTGTTGCTGCCATACATAGTTTGGATTTAAAGAAGCTATCGCTGGAGAATGTGGAGCTGCTGCAAAAGATGGTGCCCACCGATGCGGAGGTTAAGGCCTACAAGGAGTACATAATTGAGCGCAAGGATCAGCAGCTACTCACCGAGGAGGACAAATTCATGTTGCAATTGTCACGCGTTGAACGCATCTCCTCCAAGCTAGCCATTATGAACTACATGGGCAACTTTGTCGATAGCGTACATCTCATTAGCCCGGTTAGTATAAAATGGATGAGTATATACCATCGATAGAATCTATTTTTGTTGGTTTTCTTATTACCATTCTCCATTTATAGCAAGTTCAATCGATTGCCAGTGCCTCCAACTCGCTGAAACAGTCGCGCAAGTTCAAAGCTGTGCTGGAAATTGTGTTGGCCTTTGGTAACTATCTCAATAGCAACAAGCGTGGTCCGGCCTACGGCTTTAAGCTGCAGTCGCTGGACACTCTGATTGACACTAAGTCAACCGACAAGCGCTCCTCGTTGCTGCACTACATTGTGGCCACGATTCGGGCCAAATTTCCAGAGCTATTGAGCTTTGAGTGTGAACTGTATGGCACCGATAAGGCGGCATCTGTGGCATTGGAGAACGTTGTGGCTGATGTCCAGGAGCTGGATAAGGGCATGGAGCTGGTGCGTAAGGAAGCCGAGTTGCGTGTTAAGGGCACGCAAACACACATACTGCGGGATTTCCTAAACAACAGCGAAGACAAACTGAAGAAGATCAAGAGCGATCTGCGATTGGCGCAGGATGCGTTCAAGGAGTGCGTCGAATACTTTGGAGACTCCTCACGCAATGCAGATGCAGCGGCATTCTTTGCATTGATTGTGCGCTTTACGCGCGCCTTTAAAGTAAGCACATGGCTGGCCAAATTTGCTGGAATTCAATAAAAATGTGAAATCCATTTAATTTCAGCAACTCGACCAGGAGAACGAACAGCGCCGTCGGCTGGAGCAGGCGGCTGCTTTGGCGGCATCAAAAAAGGAAAGTGATCAGGTCATGCTGCGCAACAAGTTCAGTCAGAAAAAGCAACAGGTGAGTGGACGGCTGACTGAAAGGTTATCAGCCACCAAGACGACCAACTCCTTCAAGTTTGTGTCATTCATTTGATTGATTCTGTTCTGTTCTGGAAATGTAACCTGTTATGCTTTTGATTTATGCAGCAAATACATTGCCTGCTTGACTTTGCCAAGCAGCATAGCACTGTGGAAATGTCTCCCTAACTGCATACAATACTACTATGTATAATCCTCGCTCCCCAAGGCAAACTCAACCCTAGCACGTACTGGTTATTTGGCTAACACACATTCTAGTAATACACAAATTAGGTGGGGAGGCTGCCGGGTTCGGTTTGAATTTGGGCCAGCAACCTAAACCTAACCCCAAGCAACCTACCACCAATATCATCACCACAACCACCACAACCACCACCACCACCAATACAACCAACACCATCCACTAGAATCTAGTCGAGCACTTTGGGGCAGCATGTGACGGAAGTTGTTTGTGTTTATATCCTAGTGTAAGTCGCTTGGCTTGTGTGTAACTGTCCCTAACTATTTGACGGTCCCTCGTGCTAATCCCTAACGCCTCTTATATGCCATATCGCTGTCTGCTAATCCAATTACCCTGTGATCTCACTTTTCGAAACATGTGTACCAAATAAATGTTTGTGTGTGTGTGTGTATATATATATTATGTTTAAAGTGGAGGAACATTTCTAACATTTTCTAAATTTAAAATAACTCTTCGAAAACTTACTAATATTTTACTTATTTGTAATACATATACTCTAAAAAGATATATTGGTAATTTAATCCATGCTATGCTTATTTGGCCACTTCCGGTGCTGGTTAATATCTAACTTTTCTCTTTTGTTTTCAATGCACGTTGTCAATCAGTTGCCTACAACTTGCGCACTCTCCTTGCAGGATGCCGTCATCAATGAGCTGAAGAGCAAAACGCATTCGGTGCGGGAAAAGAAGCTGCTGCAGCAGGACGAGGTCTACAATGGAGCGCTGGAGGATATACTCCTGGGGCTCAAGAGTGAGCCGTATCGAAGGGCGGACGCGGTGAGGCGTTCCCAACGCCGACGCATTGACAATAATCGCTTGTCGCGCACGATGGAGGAAATGGACTGCTAGGCTAGCTGCCTGGCTAGGCAAGGGCAATGGCAGGGCTGGGCAGGGCAAAGGCAAAAATCAAAATTCAAAAGCGTTTGGAAAAACGAATGTGTAAACGTCTTATATAAAGAAACTGCAATATGTGATTGGGCGGTTTAATTGTTTGGGTACACACATAAATACACTCACACACACACACTCACACACTCATACACACATTCCCGAACCCCTTTTACCCTTGTGCTATTATTCGAATATATTTTTCGTTGTTATTTTGCATAATATATCTTTAAATATCCAGTACTATTCTGTGAATCTCATTTATTTTCTTGAGATATTCGAAATTCGAATTCGCCGAAATTTGTAAAATTGCTTTTTATACTTGATTGCATAGCTTATGAGTTGCAAGTTTAAAAACTTTTTACAGTGTATTTATCCAATTATAAATGTTAATTTTAAAGTGTGTAAATATATGTATGCATATATATATTTTAATCATTATTTTCAAATAAGTCTTAAACCAAATTGGAATTTTGATTTGCATCCGAGATGGCAAAGAAGTTTTTTAAAACCAACACTATTTTGTATTTAGTTGTAATTTTAACATTCTTAAACATTTTGTTTAAGTAATAAATTGTATGATTGAGCATCATACAATTAATTGTAAATTTCCTATTATATTTCTATTATGTTTTTATATTAAATTTTGTTGTATTATAAATTACAAGTATATAACACATTTCGCACACAGCTTATACAGAAATGAAAAAAAATAAAACTGCAATAAACAAATAAAAACGCCAAATATTGCAAGCAACATGAACAATTTTTTGCACACAGAATACATTTTTAGAAAGTTTTTTACAAAATATATACAATAACAATTACAAAACATTTTATAACATTTTATGTAGATTTTTTATACAAAGAAAAATATATATACAAATGTATATACTACATACATATATGCAATTTATGAGCCAATTTATTCTCACAAGCCACAAAATTATGAAGAAGACTGATATGGAGCAGTTTATATTATACAAAAATACACGCCTACACATATATATTAAATACACTTAAAAAAAAGCTTTGTAACGATCTTTTTCAAACAGACGTCTAGTGTCTTTCCATTTACTAAAACTCAAAACTTATCGAATTTAGTTGAACTATAAGCCCATATGTATGTACTACGAGTAATACATAAATTTTGTAGTGCCATTGGCATGAATGAGATGGTCTTTTTGCATATCTTTTCTAACATGTTTTTTAATTTGCCAAAAAAAAGGGAAATAAAGCGAACATGAACGAAACCTTTAAAGAACTAGCACGCTGCATTGTTAGTTTTAAATATTGTGTTATTTAATTTCATAAGAAATCAGCATGGTATACGAAAAACAAATACAAGAACAGATGCCGCATTTTTAAACATATATATTTACATTTACACAGACACATAAAAACATAAACACTAACTATTTTAAATAAATTATTAACCAAATAAACTAGCCAAAAGAAAAAGTTCGTTTTTGTAAGGCCGCGCAAAGTTTGTGATATAAATTTTAAAAAATTCTCAAGAGCTGCCTGGCTTTTAACTGGGAGCGCGTAATTTAAAATTTATAAATGCTCCAGAGCTTTCAGTTTTGTATTTGCAGCAACAGATTGTCTTTTGGTGTTGCCACTTGTATATATATATATACTAGAACGATAACATCTGTTAGTCTATCGATTATTATGCCTCGCACTTGGTGTGCGGGAGCTCATCCGCGAATATATAAATGCCAGTCGCAACCGCAAGTTTAAATGTTTTGTCAATGGCAACAGCTAAGTCAACACTCACTTAAACAAATTTAGCAACAACTCATATACTCCACTAGACAATGCAAAAGCTGCTGATCGTTATTTTCATCATAACCAGCAGCAGCAGCAGCCAGTTGGAGGATCCACAGCTGGACCCACTATCGAATTGTTTGAAAAAGTATAATTCCCTGCGGCAACAAGCCAAGCTGCGGCACGATGCAGAGGTGCGAACGCTGCAGAAGCAGTTGCCAAAGTTTACAAAGCCCTCGAATCGCTTGCAACATTTGGTTTGCGGCGAAACCCTGACCCTCTCCTGCCCCAACACAGCGCATCCGCCGGCAAACACCACTTGGACCTTCAAGAGGGGCGACGACTATGAGCCACTGCAGCGCGATATTGGTGGCTACAAGTTCCGGCGCTGGTCCCTGATCATGACGAATGTCATTTCAATGGATTCGGCCATGTACAAGTGCACGGTGTGCAACACCCTCGGCTGCATTGACTTCGAGTTCAGCGTTGTGGTCATCGATCGCCTCCGTGCACCGCCAAAAATCAAGAAGATGGACAATAAAACGGCGCTGATCAACAGTCGGGTGGAGGTGAAATGCGATGTGTTGTCCGATGCTATAGCGGCGGTCGAGTGGATACGTGTGATGCAGCACGATCACTCTCGGCCCCTGAATTTGGACTCACTGGATCGAGATGTGGTGCGCATACCGTTGAACACCACAGTGGATCAGCCTTATTTGCTGCTGCTGAACAATGTGACGCAGCAGGACGAGGGCTGGTATACGTGTGTGGCATCCAGTTCGTTGGGCAGCAGCAAAGCCGGCTTCTACCTGCACGTGGTCGAGCATCTGCCCTATTTGTATGTCAGCGATCCCGTGGGTTTCACCGTGACTATCGTGATGATAGTGCTGCTGATTCTGCTTGGAACTGCCTTAGTGCTGGTATACAGGGTGCGTCGGCTGCGGAGGCAAAATGCATTAGCGGTCAGGTCGTTCATCATTTAATGATTGCTTTGGAACAGAGTCTGCACACATTTTGCTACGTGGTATATTGAAGTAAGTCAATAACAACAATTTTAGTTTCTTTTGCGTATCAAGATAATTTGAATGTACTCTAATTGCAAGGCTCGCTATTCTCCTCACGTATCGGAAACCAACGATTATTGTTATTGCATTTATAAGTGTGCAAACGATCCGTGGGATCAATGAAAATTACGACATTTATTTTGGAAGATGTTTGCATATAAATATACATACATGCATGCTGTACTGTAAACAAGCCAAGCAAAGAATTTGTTAATTTTATTTAACAACCAATTATTAACAGTTACCTAGTTAACAGTACATCATATTTAATTGTGAGCGCGTTTTGAAATTATGCTGTATGGTTTAAATATGTGCAGCAACAGTTGGTCTTGCGGAGCTGCCAACTTTCTATTTTAATAACAGTGCGATAACATTTTACACAGCAATGTTAATTTAAAATTCTGTTATGTTATGTATCGATACATTATGGCTTATCTCTAGTGAGCGGCAGTCCAGCCGCAAGAGTGGAACAGCTGGTCACGAAAATTCAGCTCCTATTGGAAATTTTAATTTAAATATGTTTTAAACACGATTGCACACTCAAATTTTGCGTTTAATTGTGTCACATAGTGCGCGCTAGCCGGGAGAATGTTTAAACGCACATTCAAAGTGGTTTATCGGCCGATTCGTAACAACTTCTTGTTGCTGCCCGATCAGTACTACGGTGTCGTTTCAACTTATGTGAGTGTCCAAAAGTCAACTTAATATGCCATTGGACCGCAGATTAGATAAGTTTTCATGAGAATATAATATAATTGTATATTACTTAGGACACTGGCTGCCTAAGCCTTCAGTACAATGGCCGTGTGCACTATGCCTCTTGGGCGCCACAGGCGGGCGGCGGTGGCATCAAAGACACCGAAATTGGGATCAATGCCAGGGCGGCCAAGGAGCTCGGTGAGTTACTTAATAAGCGGAAGTGCCAATGTGCTGCCAATTGCCAAATTATCGTTTTTATATACGCTACAATGCACTCTGCTCTCCGTTTTCTTATAGGTCTGCATGAAAACGATTTGGTCAAGTGCGCCCTCATCGCTGACGTTCTAAATCTGCGCAGCGTGCACGTCACGCCCGTCTCGGCCAAAGATTGGGAGATCATTGTGAGTACTTATCTATATACCTTTAAATACACACACATATATACGTTTGTATGTGCGTGCGTGTACGTGTGTGTGAGTGTGTGGCTGCGGCCAGATAAAAATAATTTTATATCGGATTAGCTTTTGGCGCGGGCGTGCTTGCAGTGTTTATTTATGTGCAGCCGCTAGTTTTCGCCGGCATTGCCATTGACCCCAACGGGGCTTTCTTTTATCAGGGATAGACAATCTTAAAGTAACGGTCAACAGTTTAAATACAGTAAATGAATTATTGAGATTAAAGTTGATTGTGTTTGGACTTTCATTTTTATTATCTAAATTTTTTGAACTGTTATGCTTTTGCCCTATATAGTTATGTATTATTAACAGAGATAACTGCTACCTTGTAATAAAAATATCTGTATCTGTAACCTAACTTTTTTACTCATCCTCTTTTATTGCCTCATAAGTAAGCCTTTTTTAAATTATGAATTGATTGCATAGAGCGATGCTTTTAACATAATCTCCATTGCTCTCTTTTTTTTTCGTCTATCTATTTTACACGATCTTTTTCTTTTTCTTACTCTTATACGTTTTCTCTGTCAAACACACACTTTAAACCATCGGCTTTCTATGCGATTTTCATAAAATAATCTAAGGAATAGAGGGATAGCTTATTATCATCTTCTTAGCATCATTGATATGATAGAAACTAATCTTTATAAAATATTCTTTCAGGAGCTGAGCACGGAGAAAATCTCTGGCAGCGTACTGGAACAAACGCGCATTGTAAACTCATCGCAAATCTTGCTAGTCTGGATTAACAAGTCGATGCAAGTGGCGCTGACAGTGGGTAAATATTTTGATTAATGCTTGGCGCACCACAACTAACAACACTTTTCTAATCCTCTTAAAAGATCGCCTAAAGCCGCATATAAACTATGGACGTCTTGATCACAACACGCAGCTGGTTGTGGCGCCAAATCTGTTCAAGGGTTTGACCAATGGCAATGATAACGACAACGCCGAGGAAAGCAATAAACTTTCGCGGAGCAAGACCAGTGCGCAGGTGCGTGATGAGGTGAAAACGACCCCGTCAGCCCTCGTGCACTCCGCAACAATGAGCAATGTGAAGAACAACTTGCAACGGAACAAGAGGCAGGATCACATGGATCGTTTGAAGAAGGACTTGCGCCGTGAGAGCTCACGTGTCTTTGAGTTTCGTGTCATACGAGGACTCTGGCATGAGAAGGCACAGGAATCGGATGTGTACATAACGCAATCGCATTTGCCCGAATTCATGGATCTGGAGCAGTTCTACAGCATGCGGACCGCTGGCGATAAGGAGTACTATGTGCGTGTGCGACTAGCTGGCGATGACGAGGATGGAGATTTGCCAGCTACCATTCATCCCTCCATCGAGTTAAATGCGAATCTGATGAAGCTACTGAACATTAAGGAGCTGGAGCGAGTTGTGCTGCGCCCCAAGACAACGGTCGTGAACTTTGTGGAGAAGATTGAGCTGTTTGCGCACAAGAAGACGCATTACAAGATTATTGAGAATGCATTTAAGCGATTTGTGATTGAGAGAACGCAAAAAGCGGCCATGTTGTTCAATCAGGAGGAGGTGGTGCGCCTGGAGGACGATCTGCTGGTGACAGTGGGTATAATGCCCGAACATTTTCGCTATTGCGTTGTGGACGCACAGTTCCTAAAAGAATCGAAAATCTATGCCGCCGATTTGGTGCGCCCCGTGAATGAAATTATCAAGGAGCGACCGCCAGCAAAAACGCCACTGAGCGTCAAGGATTTGATACGACTGCCAGAGTACGATCGAATTGTGGATCAAGTGGTCAGCGAGCTGCGCATGAATTTGTGCCTCAACTCACAAAACTCGGTGCTGCGCCAGGGCAATGTGCTGCTGACCGGCGCCGCAGGCACTGGCAAAACGGTGCTAGTGGAGCGCATATTGGAGCAGTTGTCAAGCCAACCGGATTACTGTTACTTTGATATATTCTACTGTTCGCGCAGCAAAGGACGCAAAACGGAATCAATACAAAAGGATTTGCGTAACATATTCACTTCCTGCCTATTGCATGCACCTGCAATTGTGGTGCTGGAGAATCTGGATGTGCTGGCGCATTCTGCCGGCGAGCAGTCCAGCCAGGATGGCGAGTACTTCAACCGCATGGCAGACACTGTCCATCAGCTCATCGTGCAGTATACCAGCAGCAACGCGATTGCTGTCATTGCCACGGTCAGTGAGCTGCAGACGCTGAACAAGCGCCTCAGTGCGCCACGTGGTCGACATCTGTTCCAAACCGTGGCCCGGCTACCCAGCTTAGAGCGCGCCGATCGTGAGATCATATTGCGCGAGCTCTGCAGTCATATTGCGTCCAGGGACTTGGATGTTGTCAAGTTCTCGAATCTAACGGAAGGCTATCGGAAGTGCGATCTTGTGCAGTTTGTGGAGCGCGCCATATTCTACGCCTATCGCATTAGTAAGTCGCTGAAATTAGTAAACGAGCTATTTTAACCAGGTTTTTTTCCTGCTGATAGGCAAAGCGCAGCCGCTGTTAACGAATGATCAGCTCATAGAATCCCTCGAACACACGAATTCTTACTGCCTGCAGGGTATTCAAAGCAATCAAAAGACTGGCGCCGAAGCGAATGCCAACGAAATGCGCGTGGAGGAGCTGCCCGGACTGGAGCCTGTGGTCAGCGTGCTTGAGGAGGTGCTCATGTGGCCATCAACGGTGAGTTAATAATATAAACTATCTTATATATATGTATACTAATTATACTTTCAACAGTATCCGACGATATTCAACGCATCGCCTTTGCGCAATCAGGCTGGCGTCCTGCTCTATGGCCCGCCTGGAACGGGCAAAACGTTTTTGGTATCACAGCTGGCACGCTGCTGGAGTCTGCGCATTATTTCCGTCAAGGGTCCCGAGTTACTGGCCAAGTACATTGGCCAGAGTGAGGAGAATGTGCGTAATCTGTTCAATAGAGCGCGCAGTGCGAAGCCCTGCGTCCTCTTCTTCGATGAATTCGACAGCCTGGCGCCAAAGCGTGGCCATGACTCCACGGGCGTGACAGACCGTGTGGTCAACCAGCTGCTCACCGAGCTGGACGGCGTGGAGGGGCTGCAGGGCGTAACGGTTATTGCGGCCACATCGCGACCCGAGCTGCTCGATCCAGCACTGCTGCGCTCCGGACGCATTGATCGCCTCGTAGAGTGCCCGCTGCCGGATGCAGTGGCGCGCGTGAGCATCTTCGAGGCGCTCAGCGCAACGCTCAATCTGGATGAATGCGTGGACTTTGATTGGTTTGCGGGCAGAACCCAAAACTACACTGGCGCCGATATCCAAAGCATTCTGACCTCGGCGAACATGGCAGCGGTTAAGGAGGCGCTGGCACAATTCGGACATGAGGTGAGTGAGAATTTCAATTGGCCGGAAATGCAACAAGTTCTTGGTAAAGCCATAGCCCAAACAACAATTGCAGTTGTTGCTTCCGTTCCCAGCGCATCCAAAGTGGAAGCAGGGCGCACAAGTGCAATAAAATTAACTATTTTTGGGGTTTTGCTTCGGTCTATGATTACGTGTCTAGCATCTGGATCAGGATTAGGCAGACTTATGCGGGTCTTGGGCCAAAAAGAAAAATATATTTTAAAACAAAAACTGCAGACGAGGGTTTTTTAGATATATAAGTCACGTAACGGATATTTCCTTATTGATATGCGATTATCGCGCATGCGCACGTACTGCAACAACAACAACAACAACAGTAGAGGCAGCGGCAGCAACAACTCAAAAGACAATGGACACATTTTCTTGTGCATAAATTAAACATAGGCCGAGGGCCGCGATAATAAAGAATGCAAGCCGAACCGAGCCAAGTAGACGAAATCCTCAGCCACAAAACATGCTTAGAATAAAAGTAAAAAAAATAATTGAAAAGAAAAGAAAACTACACACATAATAATATGAACAACAACCCGCAATTGCAACATGCGGCAAGCACGGGACGGACACCTTCTGGACAGGTAGAACCCAAGGAATCGCTCGACAGGATCGTGTATTTTTCGCTACTTGTATAAATATTATTTAAACACACACACATACACACACACCCGCACACACATGCACAATTGTGTATAGCTTTGGGTACGTTTTCACGATGTCGTCGGTAACGCCGTCAACCTCGTGGTTTGTCGACGATCGTCGCCACCAAATCCAAACGTTTTTTTTTTCTTCTCTTATTTTATATATTTTTGTTCGGTTTGTTGTTGGGGTATTCAATCGATCGTTACTTTCAGTTGTGCGCGCACATTCAAGCAAATCGGTTGGGTTCTCGACTGTGTGGGATCTGTTTCGGTTAGTGCAACGGAAGTTGTCAATAGTGCAAGCCCCGCTGCTCCCAGCAGCTCTTAGCCGTCTCCATCGAGAGAGAGAGAGAGAGTGGGAGGGCGGCGCGTGGGGGTCTTTAATAAGTATTGGCAACCAAGCGGAAATGCGCACGAGTCCACAAAAAAGGGCGCCTGGGCAGGGATTTCTGTTGCCTGCCGCCTGCCGCCTGCCAGATTGACAGCCAAATGAAAGCACTGTGACAATTCGTGTTGTTTTTGTTGTTTTTCCATCTTATTTACTTCGAGCTAAAGACAAAGACGTGATTTTTTGGTCAAAGAATTTGCGTGCAACGAAAGAATTATGTACACATTTTGCCAGACATGGATGGCGATCGCTCAAGAGTAAAATACACAATCCAGTCAAGTGAAATGCAAAGTACATAAAAGAATCAAATAAAAAATAAAACAATTTTTGAAGTGCACATAAATATGTCTGCAGACTTGCTTAACAAAAAGTTCAACACAAAAATATGCATTTCGAATAAATATAAATAATCACATAACTAAAACTGATTGCCATCAAATAAAAATGAAAAGGCATTCAATAATAATCACAGAAAACTGATGAAAAGACTTATGGATTACAGTGAAATAATTGTAATAAATAATTGTGAGATTATATATACATATACTCAGGTCTGGATACTATATCTTTATGGAGGAACGTGCTCTGAACGAGAAGCACAAATTGTGCCTATGAATTATTCAAACGCTCCATGATGCAGCATCTTTCTATCAAATTGGTGACAAATGTGCATAAATAAATCGAAAAACAAACAAATATTCGCGCGCCTTCTCAGACAAACTAAATTTCCAAATAGAGTTCTCACATGTCCAAAAGTGTTAAGACAATTTAACCTAAGTATAAATATTTGCTAGCAGGTGATAAATTTTGCGAAATTATTCAAATGGCCAGTCCAAAAGCGAAAAGTCTATTCTATCTTTATAATTATAAATATTTGATGTGTGCTTTAAACGTTTCGGGCCATCGTCTACAACAGTATTGACAAACTGGCAACACAAGAAGACAACAACAACAACAACGAATAATAACAATAATAATAATACATATTTCAAACATACGCGTTTTGTCGGCTGGCAATAAATGAAAAAGGAATTGAATAAATTAAAAATCGCGACGTGTGTGCATATACATACATACATACATATATCAGACAAAATCAGCATTGGCCAAACCAACAGCAACAACAACAGCAACGACAACAAAAACAACAACAACAACAACGACAACAAAACCAACAAAAACAACAACAACTATCCAACATTAACAACAACAGCTGTCGGCTTGGCTTAAAAATAATATAAAATATAAATTTCATTAGTGCCCAGTGGTTAAAAATGACAATTAGAAGAAGGCTTAGTCAGGATGTTTTTAATCGGTTAAAGCTTAAAAAAAACCTTTTCAGTTACTATGATAACATATACATATGTTTAAGGTTTTTAAAACAAAAACCAATTCAGTTTCTGAGTTAACATATATTTTTATTTGCAAGCTTTGGGTTCTGCTGTTTTTTGACCATTGACAAATCAAAGCCTTAAGGTTCGATTCGATTTCGTAAGCTCTTCGCTCTCAAAGCAGAATCTGTACACCTTAACCTCCATAATTTAGAGCCTGTGTGCAGTCCGCAATGCCCTGCTAGGAGGTCAAAATAGGATATTGTTCATGATCGTTCACTTCGTTTCTGGTCATAGCCACGTAAGAGTCTTCTGGTCAGCACAACTTTAAAAAAAATAAGCTCTGTAATCTATTCTGTAGAAAACTGGGTTCAGCGAAAAAGCTTTAAATATAATTATTAATTAAATTAATGAATTATTATTAAAAATGTCACGATTCATCATTTGCCCTCCTAAATCACAATCTTCAATTTTTTGCGCTATTTCTTGATTTTATAATCACCAAAAATGCTCCCGATTAGATGACGTTTTTAGCAAATGCACGTAGTTGTCGCTGTTATCAGCTATCAGTATCCTGCCACCTTATCAACAGAAAATAGTATCTAAGCTGCGTCCGCTTTCAGTTTAGAATTTGATAAGAATCTAAGTAGTCACATCCGCAAATACCTCTGATCTTAAGGAACTGCAATGACTATCAGCTAAATCATAATTAAATAATTGCTTCGACTCTGAGTATATTTGGCTACGTGTTTTTAGCAGGCATTCAGTTGTGAATTTTATCGCCTAGTTTTAGGAATGCACAGCTTGAATTGTAAAAAATAATGTCAATCTGAGCAGCCATTCAAGTTAGAATTATACTTGTAATGCTTGAGGAGTGTTGTCTTAGATTGATGTGGATGAAAGTGTGTGTTGCTAAAAATACATCGAAAGCTAGAGACAGCTATTTTTATATCTGATTAAATATGTAATGCATAGCAGGAGACACACCCGAACCCTTTAGGCATTAGATTGTTTGTTGATCAAAGTTAGCAGCCGACTCGATTTAGCCAAGGTCGTCTATATGTTCCTCACATTCTTAAAGCTAATCGTCATATAAACTTGCTTAGCTGCGTTTATCTCTTGCAGTATATATTTCGAATTGAACCGAATCGAACTACTATATAGTAAAGCTCTTATAGGAACGATCGATCATAAGTTATTTTTTTGCTTATCAAACTTTATTCTTATTTAACACATCTTAACTTAACTCAACGTTAATTATTTTATCATCAAGCAACATATCATAAAGCTGTCATTGATCGCTTGAATATTAAGTTTACCAAACAGTAAACATTTCTTTTTTTTTTTTCAAAATATCTTGACTAAATTTTACACACTTAGCCAAAAAGGGTTTTTAAACTGCGGCGTGCCAAATTCAGTAGTTTTTCACTGTTTTTTTTATTCTTAAATCACGCTGCATATCCAGTTGCCAATTTTGGACCACTGTGCGCATGGCATGGTAACAATGTTGACTTGTAAAAATTTACCGACCATTATTATTGTTATTGCATCAAAAATTTCTAACTGTACGAACGATTCGTAGTATCAATGAAAATGACGACATTTAACGTATACGGCATGTGGCCGATGCTCGCATATGAGTATATATATATATAGACAACCTATAGATACTTGACTTATGTGTGTTTGTGTGTGTGTGTGAGTTGACAACAGCTACAGCTACAACAACAACAACAACAACAAGGTGTTGCTCATTACAGAGGCAGTGCACATAATGGTTACCTTTTAATATTATACGCGTTGCCTTTTTCTTTAGATTTATTTTTGTGTCGAATATTACAAAAAAAAAAGACTCAAACTGGACTTAACTGATAGCAATAAATTATAATAAAAATAATAGAAAAAAATATATAAATAAAATATGTAAAAAAATGAAGCCAAGCGAATTATAAGTGTCTTGGCAAAAGCAGCAGCAATTTGGCAACAGCAACAGCTAAGCAAACAACAATCACATTAACAACAGCAACAACCACAACAACAACTCAGATGCTCCACTTGACAATGCAAAATCTGCTTATCATCATTTTCATCATCATCAGCCGGAGCAGCCGGAGCAGCAGCAGCAACAACATTTCGAGCTGCCACTATGAGGAACATCGTTGCGAAATCGATGTGCTTCAAGAGCCTCAGCCTGGCTATCGTCATGTGCCCTCGGATGTGGATATAACGCTGTTGTGCCCGCATCCTGGGGCGGCATGGTACTACCAGGAGCAGCTCATGCAATGCGGCAACAGCTGTCTGCTGGAGCGAGCACAGGCAGATCAATCGGGCATCTATTCCTGCCAGTACGAACGCAACAAGTGGGCCAATCTTACGCTGCAGATTGGCAATCAAATGCCCAGCGATGATGTGGCCCGCTTCAATGAACATGCTGAGCTCTATTTGCAGCAGTTGAATGTTAGCCTGCTGCCCAGTTTGGGCCAGCAACTGGAGGCGTTTGTGCAGCGCACGGCGGGCGGCATGTTTCAGATCAACTGCACTCCGGCGGCGGGCGTGACGTGGAGCAACATTAGCTGGTATCACAATAATACCCAATTGGTGGGTGGCGGCCGCATCCGGCTGAAGAAGATAACGCTAAGCGTGTCACCGCTGCAGCCGCAAGATGCTGGCAACTATCGCTGCCGAATGTGCAATGCCCACGGCTGCATTGGCAGCAACAACAGCCGCCTGGAGGTCATGATGCGTCATCACACGGCGCCCGTGCTAAGTCCCGGCTACCCGCGCAATGTCAGCGTTGCGCTGGAGGAGCATGCGAGCATTGAGTGCAAACTGAAGTTTTCACAGCTGGAGCCGCAAATCGTTTGGCTGAAAAAGTATCGAGCGGATGGCGACATAAACACGCTGTTGCAGCGCCTGCGGCAACAAGCCAAGCTGCAGGATGATGCAGAGGTGCGAACGCTGCTGACCATCAAGGATGCGCCGGAGTTGCTGCGACTGGGCAACGTGGACCACAGCGATGCGGGCTGGTATATCTGTGTGGCTGAGAATCAAGTGGGACGCACGCTGGGCGCTGCTTATTTGGAGGTGTCCGACAAGCCCGCTACAAATGCTGCTACAGCAACAACAACGACCACAACGACGACGACGACGACGACATTGCCTTCGATCACTAGCGAGGCGGATGATGATGCAGCCGATGATGCACCAAATGATCCAACAGATGTTGCCAAAGAGAATCAGTTGCCAAAGTTTACAAAGAACATGAATCGCTTGCAACATTGTGTCTCCGGTGAAACTCTGACCCTCTCCTGCCCCAACACAGCGCATCCGCCGGCAAACACCACTTGGACCTTTAAGAGGGGCGACGACTATGAGCCACTGCAGCGCGATATTGGTGGCTACAGGTTCCGGCGCTGGTCCCTGATCATGACGAATGTCGTTTCAAAGGATTCGGCCACGTACAAGTGCACGGTGTGCAACACCCTCGGCTGCATTGACTTCGAGTTCAGCGTTGTGGTCAACGATCGCCTCCGTGCACCGCCATTTATCCCGAAAATGGACAATAAAACGGCACTGATCAACACCCGGGTGGAGGTGAAATGCGGTGTGATATCCGATGCTGCAGCGTTCGTTGCATGGATACGTGTGATGCAGCACAATCACTCTCGGCCCCTGAATTCGGACTCACTGGATCGAGATTTGGTGCGCATACCGTTGAACACCACAGTGGATCAGCCCGATTTGCTGCTGCTGAACAATGTGACGCACCAGGACGAGGGCTGGTATACGTGTGTGGCGTCCAGTTCGTTGGGCAGCAGCAATGCCAGCTTCTATCTGCACGTGGTCGACCATCTGCCCTATTTGTATGTCGGCGAGCTGTACCGATCACATCCTTTGGGCTTCACTGTGACTATTGGGATGATACTGCTGCTATTCCTGCTTGGCAGTGCCTTCATTGTATACATGCTTCGCCGGCTGCGGCGGGAGAAGCTGCTGAAGCATCGCATCGAGACGGTGCATCAGTGGACCAAGAAGGTGATCATCTACAAGCCGGCCAGCCTTGAGGGCAGCTCCTGTGCGGGTGATCTCCAAATACCTGTAATTAAGATCGAGAAGCAGCGCACAACCTTCTCCAATACAGAGACAGGCGGTTCGACAGATCCGGCACAGGGCTTCAATGAGTACGAGTTCCCCTTGGACTCGAACTGGGAGATACCCAGGCAGCAGCTATCTCTGGGCTCCATTTTGGGTGAGGGCGCCTTTGGACGTGTCGTCATGGCCGAGGCAGACGGCTTGCCGCGCAGTCCGCCGTCCTCCAATAACGGCATGGGCACCATTGTCGCCGTCAAGATGGTTAAGGAGGAGCACACGGATGCCGACATGGCCAGCCTGGTGCGCGAAATGGAGGTGATGAAAATGATTGGCAAGCACATTAACATCATCAATCTGCTTGGATGCTGCAGCCAGAACGGTCCCCTGTGGGTCATTGTCGAGTATGCACCCCATGGCAATCTTAAGGATTTTCTCAAGCAAAATCGACCTGGTCAGCTGCAGCGACGTAGCGACAGCGATGGCTATCTGGACGACAAGCCAGTGCAGCCCCATCAGCAGCTGGGCGAGAAGGAGCTAACGATGTTCGCCTTCCAAATAGCACGCGGCATGGAATATCTTGCCTCGCGACGGGTAAGGCGACCTTCCCTTTAAAATCGGAGAGTATATATGTAGGTCTATTGTCTTAAAAATGTTCCAGTGTATTCATCGCGACTTGGCAGCGCGTAATGTGCTCGTCAGCGATGGCTATGTGATGAAGATAGCGGACTTTGGCTTGGCCCGGGATATACAGGATACGGAATATTATCGCAAGAATACAAATGGACGATTGCCCATCAAATGGATGGCGCCAGAGTCGCTGCAGGAGAAGTTCTACGATTCACAGAGCGATGTCTGGAGCTATGGCGTGCTCCTGTGGGAGATAATGACATATGGTGAACAGCCCTATCCAAATATCATGTCCGCCGAGGAGCTATACAGTTATCTAATAACTGGCCAGCGTATGGAGAAACCGTCAAAATGCTCCCTCAACATTTATGTGGTGATGCGTCAGTGCTGGCACTTTGAGTCGTGTGCGAGACCGACATTTGCGGAGCTTGTGTTGAGTTTTGATGGCATATTGCAGCAGGCTAGCAGCAATCCGAACGATGCGTATTTGGATCTATCGATGCCAATGCTGGAGACGCCGCCTTCCTCGAGCGATGAGGAGGACGGCTCTGAAACTGAAACATTCCGAGAGACTTTACCGCTTAGATATCAATATACATATAAGTTTAACTAGTGCTAGGCATGGCTTTACCATTTACATCCATCGATCCATCAATCAAAAATACTCATCAATAAATTACGTCCGATTCTGTGTAAGCAAATTTAATCAATGTTTTTCCATTAACCGACAGAAGCTGCCAAAGAAAATTTTAGTGAAGCAAAAACATCTCGTCGAATCCTATCAGACAACTCGCCCATCGCTGAGCGCCACCGATGTATCCAAATACAAGAAAACGTGAGTTCAACTCATAAATATATTTATGTAAATATACCATATATTTTCTCTTTTTACAGATACGCACGCTTTACGAACAAGGAGAAGAGCTCCAGGGAGTTTGTGGCCAAACGGGCCACCTTGGCATAGCTCTAAAGACTAAGAAACTAAGCTAAAAGATATAATTATATAAAACCGAAGTTCGGTTTAATGGGATGCTATTTTTGCGCATGTTTTTCTTTGGGATTGTATTTTTATTATTGTTGAAATATTAAAAACGAATTTATTAAATTTAATTTCTTTAAATTTAGTTCAGACAGTCAAGTTCCGAAAATGTACGGTAAAAATATTGAATTAAGACTTATCATTGCAAATATAGGGTATAGATACGAACCCGAATGCTCGCCGGATCTCTTTGACAAATTGTTAACCGAGGACTGAACTATATATATATTACATTCTTCTTATTTCATAACAATGTAGTTCAAAGACAAACATTCCGGCCTACCTACCAAGTGTTATTGTTACAGGGTATATGAACTGTGATGCGATAAGGTATGGGATCAGCCATTGGCATTATAAATTAAAAAAAAATATGGAATAAATAAGCTGCTTCTTTTCAGATCAGCCTCATTCGAAATGCAGCAAATAACATTAACGATCTGTGCTCTTCTCAGCTTATCCTGTTGTGCTGGAGTTTCTGTCAATGGCTGGAGCTTGCGTCCGCGCTGGTGGTTGGGCGAATCTCGCCCTGATCGTGATGTAGCGAGGCCTACGCAATGGGAACTTCGCCAGCGTTTCTTGCTTGATTTGTTGCTGCAGGTGCACAAGCCGCTGCTCCAACAGGAGCTCACCGACATGGCCCGCGAGCTTAACGAGAATCCCAGTGATTACGAAGCGGTAAGTAGATCCGAATTTTGCACAGCTCTAAGTATACAGTAAACTGTGTTTACAGGGAAGCTTGCCGCTGTTGCAGGATTTTTTTGAGCGTGTCCATCAGAACCGCATATTGCGCCCATATAGCATCTACAGCCTGTTGCAGGAGGAGCTGCCACAGCAGCTGCTAGACGTCTATCGCTTTCTAGTGCTAGCCAAAGACTGGAAGATCTTTCAGCGCAATGCCTGCTATGCACGCAGCCACTTTAATCCCGTGCTCTTTGTGCATGCTTTGCAAATGGCGATAGACGGGCGTGCGGACACAAAGGATCTGATGATGCCGGCCATGCATGAGGTGCTGCCTCAGCTATACTTCGACAAAGAGCTGATACGAGAAGCACAGTTTGTTAATTGGCAGCAGTTGGTTCCAGTTATTCCAAAGCGCAGCTGGAGAGGGACACTGGGCAGCATTGTGTATCCAAGGATATTCAGGCAGCCGCCGGAGCTCGAGCTAATGCCCGCCGATCCGATTGTCATAGAAGTGAATTCCACTGGGATGCAGCTAAGCTTGGATGTAGCATTAAATGGCTATTGGAGCAGGCTTATAAGTCGCCTGATTATCGCCACGAAAGCTAAGGAAGACCTTGCACCTGCTATAATAGACGGCGATCGCATGATGCCGTTCCGTAATGATCAAGATGAATGGACATATCGACAACAATTAGAGATTCAACCCAAGCCAGCAAACGGGCAGTTGCTGATGCACAACATAAGGCAATTTGTCGCATTGCTGCAACTGGAGGAGCTGGCAACGGGCACCAGATCGATGGAGCTGGTTAAGCCCACATTGATGACAACGGGAGGCGTGCCCTACAAGGCGACAGCGCTCAATGCTGACGACGTGCGGCAATTGATAAGCCAGTCTATTGAAGAGCTGCAAGGTCGCATTGATAAGCAGCTGGAAAAAGATCACGAAATTCAGGCAATGTCAGCAGTGGGTGAAGTGATTGCAACACAGTACTGGCCGCTCTGTAGACATCTCAGTCTGGCCATCAACGGCAATCGTGTGGAGCCCAATCTACTAGGCATGACCACGTCCAACCTGAGGGATCCCATTTACCGCTCGCTACTTCTCCAACTAGCTCAGCTTATTGCGCAATACGAGCCTCCGCCACAGGCGCCATTGCGGGATCAGCAGCTACTGCAGTTGAGCCGAATCAACGTGGGTAACTTGGAAACCTATGAGGAGATCATAGACACCGATCTGATTAATTTGATGGACCAGCAGCTGCTTCAGACACAGCGCAACAATCTACAGCTGTTGCGACGACGTCTTGTGGCCCGTCATTCCCGATTAAACCATAAGGCATTTAATATCACCTATGAGCTTTCCGTTCCCTATAAGATGCTTGCAGTGATACGTAGTTATCTGCTGCCGCCTGGCAGAGATCAGCCTCGACTGCTGCTGGATAGCTTTGTTAGCGAGTTGGTAAGTGGCGAAAATTTAGTAGATCGTCAATTCCCTACAGCTACGAATGCGCACACGCTTAGCGAGCTATATGAAGCCAAGGCACCGTTCGCTGGTCCCAATCCCTGTTCATTTCCTCAGCATCTTCTGCTGCCTCGTGGCACCGCCGAAGGTCTAAAACTACAATTGCTTGTTCAAGTGCTTCAATGGAATGGCACTGACATGAGCGCAGAGTGTGCAGGGCCTGGCTGGGCTGCAGATTGGACTGCTCCTGTACTTGCCAGCGCACTCTTAGATGTGGTTATCTACCATCAGGACTCGCAGGACTTAAGCTTCTGATTCTTACTTGACAAAGAGATTCTTTTTATATCAATATATTTAAAATCAATAACAAACAAAATGTATTATTGCACTTTGAATTTGAGCAAGTGTGAGCAAAGTGTCTGCTGCACTAACGGAAAAACTATCGATAGTAGAAATCGATAGCTGTCGCAACTTTCAGTTATCGAAAGCTTTACAAAGCTTTGCACTGCGGCTTTTAACCTGCTTTTGTGGTTATGAATTTCTCTCTAAAAAAAGTAACATATATTCCAGAAGATTAACCAAATTTATTATATTCATTATAGTAATTCATAAAAATTCTTATTATTATTAAGTGCTCTAAGTAAAAATTAATTATTAAGGTATTTATGAAGAGACACTTCTGAAATCGAGCTTAGCAGCTATTTCGGGGATAAGTTCGGGGATTATTTCGTATGTTTTTTGCTCGTTTCATTTAAAGGCATTTTCATTTGAAAGTATAAATAGAGATTATTCATTTGATGACAATAGTACGGGGTTCCTTTAAACCTAGTAATTTATTAATGTCAAACGCATTGATATTGCCTTTAATAGATTTACTGATAATTACTAAAAAGCTCCGATTAGACATTTTCTTATCGCGCTGTTAATGTAATAAATATAAGTGGCAATTAGCCACCTAACACTGAGGTTGGTCAATGATAGGCAATAATTTAAAAAGCTAATAGAATTCAATCTTATCAATATTTCCCTGAAACAATTGCTATCTTTTCTCTTTTCTTTTTTCAAAAGAAATGGAGACAGTTGAGTTGATTAAATATAGTTTTAATTAGGACTAATTTATTTGAAGCTTAGAAAACGTTAGTACTGTTCTTATACTTAGCCACGAGCGTCTCGTATTTGTCGAATTGACGCAAAGGCAAGTCGTCATTCTTGATAATGCAATATTTTTTCGATAGGAAAAGTGTGCCAATTAGCAAACCGCCATCGGCCTTGGCACGGCAAATAAAGACACGCTCATTCCAATGGGTAGTGCCCACGGAAACGGCGTCTCTCTCGTAGTAGCCATCAAAGCTGCGCACCCACTCGAAATCTACATTCGGCCGGGTAGTCAATAGTTGATAGGTCGAGGCCTTATAGCTTATAGTGTCCGTATTAAAATAGGCAACGCCGGTTTCAGCCACGACTCGTGCGGGCAAAACGTTGGTGGCATAAGTGACTCGGCCGACGTACGTGTAGTAGCCATAGGGATCGAATCCTCCAAGCACAACATTGCTGGGCAATGGATACGACAGATTTCCTGCCACCCACACGTGCTCAGCATCTAAGGTATAGAGAGAGGATTAGGTTCAGAGGTTCGTTCACCTGACAGAAATGTAAATTCTTACCATTTGTGGAAGGAACGCCGAAAACCACGGCAATAGCACCCACAATCAGTAAGCAGGCAACTTTGTACATCTTGTAATTCTTCGAATCAACTATTGAAAAATCGCCAAAATTGGTAGCTACTTTTATACTAAACACTTATCTATTTTCGCTATCGCGTGTGCCATAAATGATTAAAACCGGGACTTACACCGATTATTAATTTATAACTTACTGCAGCTGGAAACAACTAACAATTCAGTCATATTTTAAATTTCCGAGTAAAAATGTTAAAATTATCGACAGTATCGATACAAAAGATATCAAAGTTCCTGGCATTTGAGTTGAAAGCGCCATCTATTGTTCGCTTACAAAAATATGGCAGCGCCATCTTTTAATAAAACTAAAGCACACGTTAAAACATTTTTCATTCGTTTGTACACGAAATAGGACTAATTTTTTTAATGACTATCGTTAATTGGCGAACGTGGCCTATAATTATATTCATGCATAGTTAAATCATAAATCCAAAATCTCTCTCTATCTGAAAACCCTCTGCAAATTTTGTGTGTGGAATGGGCTCATCGAGCAATAAAAACTATTCCATTCTGTACAAATATATGCAAAATACTTGCTAATTGAGTAAATGTTCTAACATCTAATGGGAGGCAAGCTTGTAATCATACAAATAAGGGGCTGAATTTTAAAGGGTGAATATGACTCCAAAAGGACATCAATCTAAATAAGTTTCATCAGTTTATTCCACTAGTGTTTTTGTCTACCACTTTATGCACCTCTAATTTCTTTAGAATATTACGCTACTTGTTTTCTCTTTCTCTTTTTCAACTGGAAATCAAATAAAATGACTGGCAAATAGGCAAACGGAGCAGTCCCCAAAGGAAAACTTGAAAACGAAACGGTTTATTATGCTTATGCGAATGTGATGACAACAAAAAGGCATAATAGTAAAATTAAATGTGTCTATTATGCCAGCAATACAATGCACACATAAAACCGCACACACACATGCACAACACCCTCACACACACGCAAGCCCAAGCACACACACAAACACACACAGGCCTCACAATCGTATAGCCCATAGAAACATTTGGCAGACAAGAAACGTTTAAGGAAGGATGTGTTGCTTAGGACAGACGGGCAGGGGTGGGCAGCGGGTGGCTGTGGTGCGATCCACACGCATAAAAACAAATGCACAATACAACAAAAACAACAAATACAACAGCTAGAGGAGTATTGAAACATTTGGAGCTCAGTTCTTGGCAGAAAGAAAAGCGAAATCAACTTGAAGGCTTCATCGAGAAGGGTACGCCGTACATCGTACATGGGCCCGGCGGAATGGGCACTCGGCCTGGGCGTGTTTGCTGCTAGATAAGCGCAATAATATGCACGTATTTTACGGCAGTTCTCCCCCTCTCCCCCTCCCCCCCTCGGCCCAACCCACAAACACCTCATCCACACTTTTCTAAGAATGCGCAAATTGAAAAGCGAATTGTTTTCAGTTTTGTTTGCCGTCGTCGCTTTGCCTAATTGACTTTGCGTGCCACATACCAACTCCTCAGCCCCCTCCTGCCACCACCTGCCACCTACTCAGCCACCGGTCCAAAACTTGACAAGAATAGACGACAATCAGCGTTCATTTTTTGCCTTTTTTGTATGCGTCTAATTTGTGTGCGGTTTATGAAAAGAATATACCAGCTCCCGCTCCCGCTCCAGTTCCATTACCAGTTCCAGTTCCAGCTGGCAATGAACAAACGCTGCCCTTGCCGTCGCGCCAAGAATCAAAATGCGAAAAGTTGTTGCTCATTTTCTGGCTTATTAATTTCTGATTGTAACCAAGGTGACGGCTTAGGTTTGTCGGCTGCCGAATATGCTATATATATACAAATCAAGTATGTATTTTACTAAAAGCGAGTATGCATATTAATATGAAATAGTAGGTAAGTGTCTAGCTAAACCTTAAATCTGTTAATGTGTGTAGACATATAGAAAGATTCCGATATAATTAGTCTATAGTCTTGCTTGCACTACAAAAGTGACCAGAAATGTTAAACGTAAGCCCAGCTGGCATCCAAGTGGGCAATAAGGGAAACCAAAGCTCTAAAGTGCCCATTGGCATTGGACCCAAGTGCGGCATCATCGTAGCTGCTATTCGGCATCTCTTGTGGCATTCCTGGGTATTGTATTTCATTTCCGTTTTCATTATTATTTGTGGCTGGCCCCGGCTGTCCCGTTGTCGACCAACTGTGGATGTCCTTTGGTGGTCCTTTGGTGCGCCTGTCGCTCAACTCGCTCTGTTGTCTCTGCCGTTTGGCATTTGCTTCTTTTTTTATCGTCTTCGTCGTCGTCGGCGTCGTCAAGAACAACGCCAACGACGCTGCCAACTTCCTGCTATCGTGCTAATTTCCGTTGCTTTATCTTGACACAATGGTGCGCATTAAAAGCGTGATGGGGAACTGCTGGCAAACTTCATAACTAAGGGCGGTGCCGTGGGTTCTTGACTAGAAGGAAGGGGGTGTGTGTGTAGGGGGGGGGGCGGTGTTTGGGACAGGTTAGGGTGGTGGCTCCAATGCAACCGCTGACCGCTGCGCTTTTATTTCCGCCCCACATTTTGTCGCCATATTAGTCGCCATTTTTGTTTTCGCATTGTCAACACATTGTCATTGGGTGGCAAGCAACTAAATGCTACGCGTGGTGGTGCGGGGGGGCTTGGTGAGGATGGGGCTTGGGGGTTGCTCTCGCATTCTCATTTTCGTGCTGGCATTTGCATGCGGTTTTCTCTTTCAAAAATATTGATAAATGCCGCCATTAAACGCGATTAACCATTTGAATTATGTGGCAAAGCCAAATTTTATTGCCAACACAATTCTATGGCCGAACAAATGGCATCATTATTAAAATATATGTACCTATATTCAGTATGTGTGTGTGTGTGCGTGTGTGTGATAATGCAAAACGACCATAATTGGGGCGGGAATGGACTCAAAGTGGGAGCTGTTCATATTTAAAAAATTGTGCTCACAATTTGCGCCGCTTGAATTTCAATGCAACCGCGAAAATTATTGCCAATTGTTTGAGTTGGTCCAGCCAGAAGAACAGCAGCAGCAACAAAAACAACAAAAGCCTCAGAGACTAATGCAATTTTAGTCTAAACAGTCGCCAACAATTTGAATGAATTGCATCAATTGCCGGCCCATTGTGCTCTTCCAAAAAATGCCCGCCCTTGTGTTCGTCTATTGAGTGGGCGTGCCTGGTTGCACGTTGCTCTGCTGCATTGTTGTTGCCTCTATGTGTGTGTGTGTGTGTGAGTGTGTTTGTGTTTATTCTTGCTTCTGTGCAGTGCACTCGCGGGGGTAATAAAATAATTGCAGCGCACGTGTCAAAAATATTCAAAAGGATTAAGTAGCGGTTCGCTCGGGTGCTCGGGTACTCGGGGTGGCTGTAAATCCAACAGTTTCCTTTGGCGTACGCATTGTCCAACTGATTGCATAAATTGTTATGGAATGCCATGGACGAGTACTCATAGAAAAGGCTGTGAATGCGCCAACGACTATTTCACATGGTCCTTTTTTCTTTTTGGGCGCAAGGGAAACTGTTTCGGGTTGAGGGATTGTTGTCAGTGCCTTCGCTTTTTATGCATCATTGTACTCTGTAAATGGTAGAAGGCATAGTTGCTATCAGAAGCAGTTTAGTCGAACTTCGGCTTGATTATAGTGCAATGTTCGGGCTGCTATTGCAAGATTCAATTTATGTAGCTTGCTTTGCAGAAATATGTTGTCAAAATTTGAGTAAAACTTTTTACTTATATAATTTAAATATTGTCAATCTTTTTAAAAATAATTTAATCCATTTTTATGATTGAGTGTGCACATTTAAGACCGGAAGAGTTAAAATTTCTAGTTGACCTGTTTGAATAAAAAAATAAAGCTTTTAATTTAAAAATCTCATTTATTTTTAAAGTTCGCTAATTTTTCGACTTGTTTAAATCGTGCTACATAAATTATTGTAACCAAAAATGTGTATTTAGTATTTAATACATTAACTATTTCTTATAGTGTATACAGACTTTGGCTTGTTGTAAATTCGGATATTTTCTTGTTATGATTCGTTTTTTTCTTGGCTCTGGTAGGAATTTATTTTGATTTGCAACAAATTTACTGCGGCATTGTATATCTTGTGTGTGTGTGTGTATTTTGGTGTATGCTTAACGTTTTATTGCTTTTCGCACTCGCCACTTGCCACATGCCACTTGAGGGTTTGCCGGGAGGGTTGTCTTTTGCGACTGGGAACTGGGAACTGGGCGCTGGGCGCTTTGTTTACTTTGTTTGTGGTGTGAATAGCAAATAAGCCGCGACAAATGCGATTCTATCCCATAGTTCGATGGACTGGTTTATTA
Organism: Drosophila borealis; assembly: GCA_035045885.1. Classification (NCBI taxonomy): domain Eukaryota; kingdom Metazoa; phylum Arthropoda; class Insecta; order Diptera; family Drosophilidae; genus Drosophila; species Drosophila borealis. Next base: position 746,479 of record JAWNOR010000202.1, on the reverse strand, counting down.
TGAAGTGTGCCCCGGCAGAGCCCAGCTGAAAGCACATTTATTTTAATTACAATGCATTCAGCAAGCGCAGCAAAATAATTTAAAACATTTGCCGCCCCATTAGTTGGCAAAATGTTGATGGAAATCTCAAATTGGAGTAAAATACTCGTTAAATGCGAAATGCAAAATGCATTTGCTGTAATCTCTGTGGCCACAAAATCAATTTGCGCTACAAAATTTATATCAGCCAAAGCTGCCTTCCCACAACATATTGGAAAATTAAATGCAATTGCCTTGGCTGTCGTGTTTGTGGCTGCAAAAATTGATTGATTTTGCTGTGACAGCAACTGTAATTGAAAATATTTGTTAACTATTAGTTTAGTGATACATTCCCGCAGCCAGTAAAAGTTTGGGCGACCTGCCTTACCTGCGTCAGGCATCCCTTCCTGTGCACATTTCCGTAATTCCCTTCAGCTCCTTACGTTGGGCGGGCTGCCTCGCATTTAATCCCACTTCAAGCAATGCCTCAAGAGGTTCCTCTTTCTTTCTTATCTATCGATGCGCCAAAGCGTGTCAGCTGCGCTCCTGGCGGGAGGGGAGGCCTGGACAAGGGCTGGTTGCGGTTACATCGTTACAATAGCAGAAAAGCCTTTTGACAATGCGCCCCACAGATTTCAATGTATTTTCCTCATCTCCGATTACCCTGTAATCGAAAATATGCGAAACGGCTGTAACCGGCGTGTGAGGGTATCGGAAACTCCCCAAACTGCATACAGAGGAAGTCCAGGTAAGTTTACTCAAAGAGTCTTTTTGTTATACAAATTATATTTAAGTGAAAATGTGCTGAGTGCAGGGTACTTTTTAGTCGAGCAATTGCATTCAGTCTCATGTTTTCTACACTCTTATTTATTTTTTTAATTCGCAGCAAATTGAATAGACGACAGTGACGATTGCCATATAGCATTATCACCTACACACCTAAAATTTTGAATAGCTTGTAAGCAATTGGTTCGATTCCTAGTCCCCCACCCACTCAGCCCACATCCCGCCCACATCCCGGCCAGCGCCTCACCCCATTAGCCTTTGTATTTCGACTGCGTCGCGTATATCACATTTCCGTTTGTTAGCATTTTTCTACATTGTATATTCATTCACACACTCACTCGCACGACGAGTGTATTCATGTACGAATATGAATGGCAAGAAGTTTTCTGCTCAACTTGATAGCCCCAAACACAAGCCCAACCTGAACCCCAACCACGCAGCTCAAGCCCTTCCCATTACAACAGTGCATGCAAAAATTCCTATTGTACATTTTGACTGGGTGTTGGATGGGTGGGGGGGCGACAAGGGTGTATCTTTTTCTTCTTCTTTTTTTTCTTTTGGGTGGTATTGCGTTGATTTGAAGGCAACTCACGCCCTCCTTAGTTCCTTTCGGCATTTCGATTGTCAATATTTTCCACACGTCTACACAAAAGGTAGAAACTAAACTTTGTTCATTGATTTCTTCATAGAAGCAACGCACTAATGTCACTTTTATAACGATTTTACGATTTTTGATGGACTACTTAACTTTCTAGGGCTTGATCAAGTAAATTGCAAATGCCAGGGTTGCCAGCCCGAAAAATCGTTCGTGGTTGAAACCAACTTCCTGCCTTTCGTTTCTGATTCAAATCTTGGTCTGTCAAATTTTTTAAAACTTAACACAATTAATATTTTAATTTTAAATTGCCCGCTGTACTGAAAATATTGTAAGCCATATATATTTTCACATACAAGATGCGGGCTAAATTTGACCTATACCCAAAACGTGGCATTTACCAAATGTGGTTAATGCAATAATTGGGCCCAAAGTTATTTATACTTTGTGGACTGGGTCGCCCTCAATTCTTTTTTAATTTTTAAATCAAAACTTATATTATTATAGGTTTATCAGTATTTTAGGCAGTTGGTTTGGAACTTGACTCTTAAATCTGTTTTCGAATCAAAAATAATGAAAACATATTGTTTTTTTAATTGTGAACTTTCAAAGAGCTTTGGCGCTTTTGGCCAATTAATTTTCATAGCTATTCATGAAATTATTTTGCCCCACCTTTTTTGCGAAAATTGTTTCAACTAACTGAACTGCGAAATTGTTTGCCAACTAAATGTTAAAATAGAAAAGAAACACACTCGACACAGATAAGAACGCCAACTTGTTTGCTTAATAAATAAACTTTATATTCATAACTGAAAAACTTTTGCGCTGTCGGAGTCCGATCTTGAGCGGCGTAAGGAGTGCGGCATGCAGCATGTGGCATGCGGCAGGCAGCGAAACAAATGTGGGCGCTAATTTGCGTGGCAAAAACTTTTCGTTTGGCGCCCAGAAATGTTTGCTATGGCGGACTGCAGCATACGGAGGCGCCACAAACTGCGCGCGACGGCATTTCCGGCGGCTGAGCTAGCTGAGTGCAAGCCGCACAACATAAATTATGCGAGCGCTTTCCGCATCAGCAGCTCCGCGCTATCTGCGCCGCGCGGCCGCTAATCACAAAAGTTTTTGGGCTTGCGTTTCGCTACCTTCAATTGCCACTCGTGGAAAGTTTGGCGTGCGGCAGCGATGGGAGCCAAAAGGGTTAAACAGACTTGGCGAAAGTCTCTCGGCACTCGAAAGTTTTTGCAGCACTGATTAACGAGACATAATTATTTTTGCATTAAGCGCCAGCTAATAGGCCGTGTAATACCAAAGTTTTTTGCCCCTAAATCAGCTCATCAGACCATCGAAAAAAGGAGAGAGAGAGAGAGAGAGGAATAAAAAAGGAGACACTCGAAAATAATGAAAGTGCATTCAGGTGGCAAAAGTCAGAGACAGGTGAGTGCCAACATTTTTCCATTATCCGATGTGCCACATTCTTTGCCAGCACAAAAACCAATTTAAATAATTAAAATACGACTATATAATACTCTATAGTATACTTATGGGACGCTTCTTTGCCCAGTCGGCAATATGTAAAATTAATACATTTAATTTTAACTGCGTTATATTTTGATATATTTTTTTTAATTTTCAAAGCCGTAGCCAAATCACATGATTTGTTGCCTATTCTTCACATTGATGGAAAGGGTATCAATTTTCCAGGATTGTGGTAGGGGAGGCATTCTGGAAAAATGCAACATTTGACTGCCTGCAGCGAAATGTCTGCTGTTCTATGGTTGGCCAACACAGCCAGTGTCTGCCTTGATGAGAAAACTCAGCTCTTCTGGAGCTGAGGGTTAAAAGCTGAAATCGTTTCGAGCTCTGAGCCAGTGACAGCGACTGAGCCCGACAGCTTCACAACGGAAAGTGTGATTATATTTTCATTTTCAATTTTTTACGGCCAATTAATTTGGCAATTGACGCTTCGCTTGGCGTCTGCGACAGCACAGATATACGTGTATATGTGCATGGCTATGGAAGGGAGATTGTTGCAAATTGAGTTGTGTGGCAAGAATAAGAAAAGTCTATTATAGTGTCGGGAAAAGCTGCCTGCCAGCTATTTTGCCGTTGCATTGTCTGCCCCGAACATAATATGAAACTGCTTTTGTGGGCGGCTTTTGTTGGGGTGCCTTAATCCCTGCTCTCCTTCCCAGGAATATCATGCAATTTGCATCAAATCGGTTTTTCGAAATTACAAAACTCACTCAAGTGCAAGTTTGCATAGCGAACGGAAGCTGGCATTCATTTGGTTATCGATAAATAACCTGGGCGAAGTAATTTTGGTTATCGATAAGTAAGCAATTCCGTTACCGATCGATCACAAATGATTTTCACCAGTGTGACCACATTGTCAAAAAAGTTAAGGAAGATTTTTTTCAATGCACTTATGCATCAGTTGCATAGCTTTATTTAGGGATTACAGAAAATATAAAATTTAACTATTACATTTCGGATACGTCGGAATGCGTCTGATTTAGGGTCAATCGTTCGGTTAGTCGGTCGGGTAAACGGTTAATATGCGCTTTCGTCTTCAGTTCTCGTGAATAATCAAAACATCCTCCAGTTGTACGTTGGGCAGCTGCAATAGCTCCTGCTCATTGTCAATGCGTCGGTCGAGCGGGAAGCCTAGCGGACGGCTGTCCAATATGGAAGCCATGCTCATGCCCATAACGCCATCAATGCGCTCCAATCGCATCTGCTGCTCTCGGTCCAGGCGCTCCATGGGCGAGACAATCACAAGCAGCTGCATGGGAAGGCCCTCGGGACGACCGCGTGGCAGCAGCAAGCGCTGAGGGAAGCGTCCATTCTCGCCAACCAGCTCGTTCACCATCAGCACATCCTGCTGGCCGCGCAGTGTAGTCATCACACGACGATAGATCTCGCTGTAGGGCGTGGCATCGCGGGTAGTCCAGGCAATGTTCGTGGAGCGATACTGAATGCGATTGCGGCCTGCCTGCAGTTGGGTGTTGATTGCGTCCAGAAGCACAAAGTCTGAGCGGCGCTGCTCCAGGTTCACCTCACGGCCCGTAGCATCTTGACGTGGTCCCAGAAAGAGGCGCACGATGACATCTTGTGGGCGCTCCGAGCTCATGTCCAGGTCAATGGTAAAGGGCTTGTTGTTCAGGCGACGCTGGCGCACCATCATCTGCATTTGTTGCGGCTGATCCAGCAGGTTGCTCACGTCCATGTCGGTCTCCTCGATGCGGGTGCGCAGTTTGCCGACGCGCACAACGTTGATGGTCACATCCCGCATGTCCAGCTGCTCGCGCCTATAGACGCCCAGCTGTTGCTCGCGCAGATCATCCACAATGCTAATAATTCTGCGTAAGGTGTGCTGCAACAGGCGGTCACCCATGCTGACGCCCAGCCCAGAGCGATCCAGCTGAACGTTGGCATCTTGGAGCAGCTCACGAAGGATGCGCAATATACCAATATCACCTAGGCGTCCTATTAGGACATCACCAATCAGACGCTCGATGCGCAGCTGCTCATCAATCTGCTCCAGTCCAGATCCTGCCATGCGGTTAATACCGATGTTGCCATTGCTCATCTCGCGGACCACACGACCGATCACCTGCTGCAAACGGCCCTCGATGGCATTGATTTGCTCAATCAGCACCCGATTGCGACGTGAGTCCAAGCGCATCTCGTTCAGGCGCACTGCATAGCGTTGAGTCTGATCTTGGTTAGGCATGATCAAACGGGAATTGTCGATTAGCTGCATCTCGTCTTTGCCTAGTCGTCCAGCAACGCGTTCCTGGTTCAAGCGTGCCAACAGCTGACGTAAAGTGTGCAATATCATTTCACTGCGACGGGTCGTTTGCTCCACCATTGGGTTGACCAAGCTGCGTCGGTAGCGGTGTCCCTGCTCCATAGTTGTATGCTCTTCGTTCTGTTGTTTTTCCTGCTCCTTGCGCTGGCGATTACGACGCAGCATCTCGATGATCTCATCATCGCTAAGATTAACCAGACGATTGTCGCGGCGGATCAGCTGCATAATGTCCTCAACCTTCATGGTGTCTTCGCCGTCCACGCGGCGACCCTCTCCGATTGGACTAATGCGACGAGGAGTCATGTTCTCATTGGGCTGATTAAGACGTCGTCTATTAATGTGCACCAATCGCTCATCATCGCGACGCATGGTTTGCAAGTTGTCAGTACCCCGCTGCAAGTCTTCGTCCCAGCTGAAACCGCGTAGACTATTGCTGATCTGATCCTGTTCCAGTTGAACCTGGTCTACACGGCGGCCCTCGCTCAGTCGGTCGTCACGTACTATGCCCATAAAGCGTTCCTTTTGTGTTTGCTCCTTGCGCTGGCGATTGCGTCGCACCATCTCGACGATCTCCTCATCGCTTAGCTGACCTAGACGATTATCTCTGCGTATCAGCTGCACAATGTCCTCATCCTTTATGATGTCCATGTCACCCACGCGACGACCCTCTCCAATTGAATTAATACGACGCGGCGTCATGTTATCCTTAGGTTGACTCAAGCGACGTCTGTTGATGTGCACCAGGCGCTCGTCATCACGAGGAACGCTTTGCAGGTTGTCGTTATCACGGATCAAGTCTTCGTCCTGGCTGAGATCGCGTTGACTCTTCCAGATCTGACCCTGTTGTGTCTGTTCCTTACGCTGGCTATTGCGACCCAACATCTCAACGATCTCCTCATCGCTTAACTGACGTAGACGATTATCCTTGCGTATCAGCTGCACAATGTCCTCATCCTTTATGATGTCCATGTCACCTACGCGACGACTTTCTCCAATTGGATTTATACGACGCGGCGTCATGTTATCCTTAGGTTGACCCAAGCGACGTCTGTTGATGTGCACCAGGCGCTCGTCATCACGAGGAACGGTTTGCAGGTTGTCGGTAAGCTGTTGTACTCCATCCTGCTTGAGGATTCCGCGCATGCCAGTCTGCTCCTGGCCCACCCGACGTCCCTCACTCAGCCGCTCACCACGTGTGGCACCCATAAAGCGTGTCTGCAGCTGTTCGTCTTCAGGTTCGATGCGGTTCAAGTTCTGGCGGCGGCGTCCGACATGCAACAGGCGATCGCTGCTAATGTCCACAGTGGGCAATCGAGTGATGTCATCAGTTGGGGTGCGATCTTCCCGGATGCCACCTAACATTCGCCTAATACCCTGTCCTATGCCACGCAGCAGAGGCACACGGCTGTCAGTCAGTTGAGCTCCGAACTGGACCTCTTCGTTGTCCTCATCGTCGCGGACCATAATACGCTCACGCTGGTTCTCGTAGCTGCTGTCGTCTTCGCTCTGCTGTTGCTGCATTCGGCGACGATTGACACCCAGCAGACGATCGTTGTTGATGTCGGAGTTACCTTGACGACGCTGCTCCACCTCCAATTGCCTTGGCATGTCGTTGTCGTTTTCCATGTCGAGCATCTGGCGGATATTCGTGGTGTCCTCAAGCAGGGTCAGCTCTTGGATTAGATTCTGCATGAAGTTGCGCAAGCCAATATCCTCAGTCAGCAGCGAAATGTCCTGGTCCCCCTGCAAGGTCTGAATGGGCAAGACCACACGATTCTGGATCTGTTGCTGCTTCATCTCGTGCTTTCTCAGTGCCATTTGCATGTGCAGATCCCGCCAAGGCATAACCATCCGCATCATAGGATTCACCTGACGTATACGTTGGCCTAGACCAACCAGATCCATGAGAGAGGGACTCGGGCTGCCCTCCACCTCGGATTGCATACGCTGAACTCGCTCGATCGTCTGCTGGTCAAGATAAAGTTCGGGCAATATCTCCTGAACGGCGGGCATGATCAAGATTTGGGTATCTTCGCGATCGCGGATGGCCAGGGTTAGGGCATTGATCAGCAGCACGGGATTGATGTTGCGCCTCAGATAGATGACATTGCGCTGCAGTGTCTCAAAGTCGAGGGCGCGCACCAGCAGGCGATAGATGCCACGCAGCTGCTGCACATGCTCCACATTACGTATGCTATAGATCTGGTGCTCATCCAGCAGCCGGCGCTGACGATCCAAATCGATGACACGCTGCATCTCTCCATCAATGCCACCACGATAGCGCTGTGGATCCACAATCAGGCCCTGGTCCAGCTGTATAAGATCATCCTGCTGCAATGGCTGTTGAACTCGTTGCACAATGTCCAGAAGAAACTTTTGGCGCTGCAAGTCCTGCCTGGACATGCGTTCTATGCGCTGATCAACTGTAAAGCAAATTGAGATCACAAGGAATTTAGCGCCTTATCCCTGCTGGGAAACTTACCAGTGCCAATTTCACCCTGCCAGTCACGCTGCAGGATGCGTCCAGCGGATACCGTGCCAAGCACACAGGCTACCAGCACGAGAAGTTTGTTCATCTTGTTAGTAGCTCCTTCCTTACAAACCAGAAGGCGACTGCATTTTTGGCTTCACTCAGAGCCGCATTTATACCCATTCTTATCGGCTGGCGTTAGGCCTACGTAAATATTTTCAGCATTCGCCCTGAACTGGCAACAAAATGTTTATCTGTTCAATCCCAAAGTACATTATGCAATTACTTATAGACCGGTCAGCCAGCTGAGTCGAAATTGCGGCCAGAGGTCAACAGATTGCACACTGGCTGCATTCGGTGGGTTGATTGGTTGCTGCTGCAGATAACGGGTCATTTTAAGACGCTGCTTAATTAGGCCGTTGCCCTGGGGATCCATAGCTTTTGTTTGCTGCCTTTGTTTATATATTAATAACCAGATTTTTGCTGCCATGCAGCCTGCAAGTTATCTGTACAAACTTTCATTGACCGGGCACTCAGTATCGATTATATGTTCAAGCACCGGACGAGGCATCATATATATATTTACTCCCTTTTGTTACTCAAATCTTTGCATTTTGATCGAGCAAGTGAAGTTCCAAATTTTCCCGTTACTTTTCGTTTTAAATTTAACGATCTGTTTGCCTTTTAAAAGTGGAGTGCGATAACTTGACCAGTAGGTAATATATCGATATTCGCAATCACGATATTTATTGCCAATACATTTAACGATCTGTTTGCCTTTTTATAGTTCGATAACCTGCCCAGTAAGTAATATATCGATATGCGTAAATACGATACCTATTGCCAATCAGATCTCTTTCGAGCACTGTTGCCAACTATTTTATTGTTTTCGTGTTTTAGACATTTGGATTTTGAGTAAACAACAAATAAACGGTGAGCTTTACAAAAAATATAAAATCTAAAAGTGTGTACAACAGTGCGACCAAGTTTTTGTGTACTGTATAATACATCACGGTGCAGCGTGTAGTTTGTGAGCAGCAGAAAACGGGTAGGTCTGGGCTCGTGGCCATTGTTATGATTGGGGGCAACCAAGTGATTGGCGATTGTGAAAGGATTCTGGCAACTCTGAGGGGCGCTTGCAATTTTTCTATTCACATTTAAATTGGCAATTCGTTTGGCCGTGGCTTTTGTGTGTGCTGCCTGTCATTTTTTTTGTCTCCTTTGGATGCGCTGCGTTGCGACAATTTGCAACGTGCCTGGCATGCAACGGAAGTCAACGCGCTACGTGGGTGCCACATTGCCAGGGCTAAACTGTGGCCATTGTTGCCGCTGCCGTTGCCGCTGCTGTTGCTGCCTTTTCTAATGTAATTGCAATTGTTTGCCGGCCTGGCAAATGGTCAGCAACTTTGATTTTGCCTATTGCTGCTGCACTTTTTCAACTTTTTGCAACAAAATGACGAAGGCTCAGCATTTTTATGCATGCCAAGCGCATTTTTGCGCCATTAATTGCTTCTTTATGTCCAGCTGCTGCGGCCGCTGCCGCTGCTGCTGCTCCAGCTGCATGTTCAGCAATTATGCAGCGACAACTTTGCATTAATTGCTCCTTTGTGCTGCCCGCCCAGCTGCCTGCTGACTCTGTGGGCGGCGTTGCCACTTTTTACGCGTGCCTACTGGGAAAAAAGGACCTAAAAAAGGAACCGGGCATTGTTCGCGAATGCATTTGCAGCTCTCTGAATGCCGCTGTCCAGTGCTCAGTTTAATTGCTGACTGCCTCATTTGCAGCAGCCACGGGCCCAGGCAAAAGTATTTATATTGAGTAATCCCGTCCATGGGCCATTTCATTAATTCAGTATTTCATCTCTTAATCTGGCATACAATTTTAACTTTTTATTGAAAACCAAATTGAGAAACACAATTAAAATGATCATGTTTATTCATTTTGCTTGCTTATTACTATATTATATATTATATTATTATATTTTATATATGATATTATTATTTATATTATTATATATATTTATTATATTATTATATTTTTTATATTATATTATATAAATACAGTACGACCTCGCTCAACGCAACCTATTAAAATTTGGCCAATTGCGAAAACTGAGGTGGTTGCAAAAACCGAGGGAAAATGTACTGTTGGCCACGAGACCTATTTCCAAAAAGAGATGCCTTTGCTAACCATTAAAATTAAAGTAATTCGAATAGTTCTGTGTTCAAAGCAAGGATTTCATTTTACTTTATTTATTTTTCGAAAAATTGAGAAATTGTGGTCTGTACTTTTGTACAATTTATTCTTTTCTGAACAGCTGTTTCTACAATGTTAAGAAATCGGGTGTTGCAATTATCGAGGAGTTGCGTGTAACGAGGGTTGCGTTGGGCGAGGTCATACTGTATTATATTTTTTTTGTTTTTATAGCAGTTAATTTAAATTGCCTTTAATTCACCTGCTTACTGACCATTTCTCAAAGCTGTTAAGGGCTAGATACACCAAATTTTATATGTAGGCTCTCATGTAGTATATAAAGATACGACCCCTATAGTAGCCCTGGAAATTTGATAAAAATCGGATAGTAAACACCAAAATTATTCATGAACTAATTCCCATGATTTAGTAGACTCCCCCAATGTTTGACAGGGCAGCTTTACTCTAGTCCAAAGTACTTCCTAGTCGGGCACTCCCGACTGGAGTACATTTGCTTGTTTGTTTTGTCTGTATTCATCTGCAATACTCAGACCAAATTATGAAAATGTATATGTATATTCATTAAGATTATCGATATTTATAAGACTTTATTTTCCATGATTCTACTTTAAGCTCCACGCTCCTTGGCAACCCAGAGACCATATGATAAGCTGTACATATTCTTCACAGTGAAGTGGGAATGTCAAGGCATCAGTATCTTTGGCTGTCTTCATCTTTGTCGGCCTTCTGCCAAGCAAATGAAGTATAAGCCGGTCGCAGGGGGCGGTGGTTGGTTTCGCTCCGCATTCTGCCTCTCGCCTCGCCTTGACTTAAATGCGATTTAATGCCTTTTTTGTTTGTCTTCCATGCGTCGGATATCCGTTGACGCAGTGGGCGTGATAAACCGCAGTAGCGGAGCAGGAGCAGAGCCGTAACAGCAGCCGTGTCAGACGGCTTTATCCTCGCTCCCATCCCGTTGCACGCTCCTCGACTGTGCCGCTAATTTGCTTGGCGTTTTTTATGTCTCATCTTCGCCTTGGCGTCTTAATCTTATATCCTTTTTTTGGCTGGCTTGGCACTTAAAAAATGTAGTCTTTTGTTGGACCGATAAAACTGCTTACAAATGCTTAAAAAATTAAAATTTATTACACGCGATTATGGGCCACACAGGCAGCTGGAAAGAAAAATGCTTAGAAGTCAAGTCCCTACTGTCGTCGTCCCCTTCTTTTCAAATACCAGAGAGATGCAAATGAAGTGCCATCTTTTTCGGTTCACCATATTTCCGGGCAATGGACATTGCCCAATTGATTCATGACCCCACAATATCCTCTGCGTAATGGCCAATGGTCTAGGCCACCTTAAAGAGCCAGCTTCAGCAAAATAATAAGAGGGCGCACAAAAAATAAATATAAATATACTACTTCATAGTAATAATGAAGCGCGCAGGGCAAAAGAAAAGTGCCACACACCAACGCATGGCAAAAAGAAAATATTTCTTTTTATCGAAACGGATGTGAGTGTGCCAGGAATGAAATAGCAGCAAAAAGAAAAAAGGAGCTGGCAATGGAAGAAGGTTAAGAAGCAACCAGGCGACGTCGTTCCAAATAAATAAAACAAAAATTTGTACTCTAGTGCGGGGGCGGGTAGAATTCTGGGCTACTAAATTTCATTGCCACTTTTGTCACCTCTTCATCCACGCCCTCCTGAACTCTGCCCACACCCCACACCCCACACCCGACAACCGCACACAGAGCAAACCAAACAACTTTCATTTCACACGTTTCTCGTTTGTTCCACTCGCAGTTTTTGTTTGTCTTGAAACAAGTGACTTCAGAGAACCAGAACGAAATTGGAAGAGCTCTTAAAGTGAGTGTGGTGTGTGTGTGTGTGTGTGTGTGTGTGTGTGTGTATGTGCCTGGTATTGGGGTGAGCGCACGTGTCCTGCGCGTGCCTGCTAGTTTTGATAGCCATTGACTCCTGCCGAGCCCTGTAAGTAGTTGACCCGTTAAATTTTGATAATTGATTTGCCATTGTTTTCTCTTAAACTGGTTGAGAATTCGTAAACAGCTTAAACGAATACACACAGTAGTTACTTGTGTTATTTTCTTCCACTTCTGAAAAAGTTTATTTTTGAATAGAATATGTTGCATACATCTAGGCGAAACTTAACCAACTGTTAACTAATTATTTTCTTGGGGCATAGCTGACGCTATATCACTTAATTACCAGATCTTTGGACCGTTTGACAAGCCAGTTCCCTTCTGGTTTTCCGCATTGTGCGAACATGGGGGGGGGGGGTTATTGTCAACGTGCGGCCTGACAACTTCACTGGGCAAATATTTTTGTAGCATTTCGTAGTGTTTCGCACAAGTGATTTGCACTGTGACTGTGACTCGACTCTGGCTTTTGGGTGAGGTCAAATACAAACAACGAGGCGCTGTCTTTATTGCTGGTTGTGCTGGCTCTCGGACCAGGACACTATAAAAACGACCTTGCGGCAACAAAAGGCAGTCAGACGTGAGCTCTCATTCGCTTTCGCTCTGCCTTTCTGTGTGTTTGTGTGTGTGTGTGACTGTGCAGACAATCAGCGCACGACTTTTGCCTGCCGGGTTGGAGCTGTCACTATGAGGCTGGGGGTTGCATTGGTTGGTTGCTTAGTTGAAGGGGAGGGTGAGTGGGAGGCTAGAGGCTGGGAGGGCACTCTTTGGACAGACGTCGCGCGTTCGCTTTCTTATCAGCACTTTGGCTGCGATGCAGCGTGGCATTTGTGTGAGTTTTATGTGCGGCTTTTGAGCTGGTTATGATGCCGTCGCAATTGCTACAGCGCACATCCCACCCCGTTGGCGGCTTCTGCTGGCTGCTTCTTTGTTTTGGTCGTCAGCTGAAAAGGTGTCAATTGTTTTCTTTTTTTGTCGCTTGTCGCTTGTCGCCGTGCCGCGCCACGCCTCATCGCAACTCACAGTCGGTTGCATAAACAAGTGGGCGTAGTGAATCCCATTAAGCGTTAAGAGTTGAGCGCTGAGCGCTGATCAACCCCCCTGAATGGTAGACAACCCCCCGAGCGGCCGGCAATTTAAACTAATAATCAACGCATCAGCAAACATTGTCGTTATTATTCACGCGCCTGTGGCGCCCCCTGGCGGTTGAGTGCTGACAGATTGCCTGGCTGGTTGGGTGGTTATGGTTGTATGGGTGCATGTGTGTGTGTGTGTCTGTATCTGTATCTGTATCTGTATCTGTGTGTGGGTCTTACAAGTGTATTCATCAATCAGCGGGGCGTGAGCTATTTAAAAATCGTTTATTCGTTTGAATTTTGCATTCATTTTGTATCACATTCAAATACAGATTTTTATATTACACAAGATCGGACTGTTTGGAATTGCCTCGACAATATATACATATATATATTTTGTTATAAAGCATTAAAATCATAAACTCAAACAAGACTCTGTGTTTAAACTATTGATTTTGCTTGTGGCTACAATTAATTTAAACTGGGAACTTCAACTTTTAGATAAGTTAAATTAGCTGCATTCCAAAAAAAGGAGTTTTAAATTGTCAAAAAACCCCGACTGATAAGTATATCCAAAAAAGTCAGTTGAAAATTGATGTACTGCCATCTAAACAAGAATATACTCAAAGTACTTATAAACGGGAAAATTCAAAAATTAGATCAATCTGAATTTAAATTTTAACTTAAACTTTTTTTAAAGGGGTTGAAATTTAAACAAATTCCGTTGATTGCAGCTCTAACAACTGACATATAAGTTTACCTAAAAAAAAATCATCTAGATTTTCGCCTAATCAAGAATATACTCATGCACCAAGTTTTTAGGAACAATTTCGATTTTTTATTTATTTCCGTTGCCGCTTAAAGATCCGCTTAGTTATTTTGTGTATTTTTAATAATATTTCATTTCTATATACATAACTTAATACCACACATAACCAAAATGAATAGTTCGAACACAGTTCGGGGGGAAAAACAGAAACATGCAACATAAAACATAAACTCACAAAGATTCAGCTAACACTAGGGTTCTACACTAGCAAGTGGGTAGCTCATATTGCTGCTACCATTTTGGGGCGTGGCACAGAGGGGGTGGGGACTGTTGTCGGTGCCTAGTCGCTGCTGATGCTCCAACTTTAGACCGCATGCTCCGCAGCGGCAGCGCCGTAGCGCAGCGGAGTCGGTCAAATAATGTTGGGCGGCGTTGTGGCTAAGGCCGGAACGACTGCCACGGGCGAGGATTTAGCCGATTTGACACAGCCATATGATGAGATGCCTGTGCCGCTGCTGCTGGGCGGGGAGGGCGGAGTTTCCGGACTGATGAGCGGCAAGTAGCGCCATGGATGATATAAGCTGCCGGCGTACATGGCCTGAAGGCGCGCCTGCAGATCCAGCGCCAATGTCGGATCGAGCGGATAATGCCCCAGTCCCGGAAAGCCACCGGGCACGCGTGGCAGCGACAGCTCCAGCGGTGATCCGAAGCCATATTTGGCGGCCAGCGAGGTGGGTGAGTGCGAATGGGAGTGGGAGACGGCGGCGGCAGCAGCAGCAGCTGCGACGGCGCTTAACTGCGCGTGATGATGATGCGCATGCGCATGGGCGTGGGCGGGATGTGGATGTGGGTGGTGTGGGTGATGCGGATGATGATGCGCAAGGCCTGGTCCATGGGGCGAATGCTGCGCTTGGGCTTGCTCCTTGCCCAGTTGACCAGCGGCCGAAAGACCAGAGCTGCTGCTAGAAGCTCCTCCCCCGCCGCCGCCGCCGCCACCCCCTCCGCCCGGGACTGGTGATTTGTTCAGTGTCTTGGGCTTACGGCGCGGCCGATACTTGTAATCGGGGTGCTCTTTCATGTGCAGCGCGCTGTAAATAAAGTAAATGTTGAAACATTGATCAAAGATCGGGCCACGGCATCGATATTAAAACGATTGAACGATGGCGATGATATCACAAAGTCAATCGGTTGCCCTGTTCCCTGGGCCATAAAAATGAAGCCGCACAATTTAAGCTGTTATATTGCGCAACTACGGAATACCCTGTAAATCATGTTCGACAAGCTGAAAGCCGACAGACCGTAGCCCAACTAAATGATGATAGAAATTAAAGAGTTACCCAAACTGGACTCTTATATTATGGAAGACTAATAGAAAATATAATTCAACTATGTGAGTGTAACAAACTATATGTTGGTATATATAAGACTGAATCTTTGAGTGAGCTAAAATGTTGGCTAAAATGCGAATCACATTCATATTTATTATGCCCTATCTTATAAAGGTTCAAATTAATAAGTTATATTTGATTCTCTACATCTATCTACATCAATCTCTTCTATACCCGCCTTTAGGTCAGTTTGTAGGGTATACGAACTGTAGCCAAAACCCTTCCATAAAACCTCGCTCTCCTGCAAGACTCAACGCTTATCTGGCCATTTAGCAAGGCAGAGTTTCTAAAGTTCTGGAGTTCTGTGAGTATTCCCAGCTGCAACAATGCGCAATTGTTGACATTTGTTTGACAAACGATAAATGTTGATAAAAGGTGTGTATTATGGATTGTTCTTGTTGTTGTTGTTGCTTTCGTGGTTGTTGTCACTTTTGCTTTCTTTGCCTGAACTGCCTTCGGCTTTGTTGCAGTTCCCATACCCAAATTGGTCAGCCCTGTTATCTCTGCCCAAAAAATAAAGAAATAAATGGAAAAGAAGCAATATTGAATTTTGAAATGATATGCGAGTGTGCCGCCTTATCGACGCCTCGCACATTGGCAAATATTTGAACAGTGTTTCTTGTTTTCGAATATGATAGTTTTTTTTTTTTTTTAATTTACTTTATTATTTATTTTGTTGTCTTGGCCGAAAATTGAATGGCCATTGAGCTAAGCCCGAACTAGGCTCATTATTAAATGACAATTAACATTTACACAACCATTTGGCAGTCAAATGCAATCAATAAAAGGATTAGGGCAGTTATCAAAGTGGAATGTGGAACATTAAAGGCCCAACAAGCCACAAAATAGAATAGAATTCAATAGAATTATCTACCCGAAATAGACCAATAAAATATACAACCGCTCCGAGAGCTGCGAAAGCCTACTCAATGCGGTTTTAGAGCCTCACAATAGCTGGCCATTGTCTTAGCTAATCGCTCAAATTGTGACCAGACGACAAACCCACACACAGATATACTCACACACACACACACACACACACACACCCACATACACAAGCACACTCACCGCAAACGCTTGGCCTCATCAATGAATGGACGCTTCTGTGACTCGGTGAGCAACTTCCATTCGGCACCCAAACGCTTTGATATCTCTGAATTGTGCATTTTGGGATTGTCCTGCGCCATTTTGCGACGCTGGCCCCGGGACCATACCATGAACGCGTTCATTGGTCGTTTAATGTGGTCATGATGCGAGTTGCCATTGGAGTTGGAGTTGGAGCTGTGTTGTTGCTGCTGTTGCTGTTGCAGCTGCAGCTTGGGCACCGCCGGGGGCAGCGGCGGCGGCGGCGGCGGTGTTGTGGCCGCTCCGATTGTCCTCGGCGGTGAGAGGCTGCTGCTGTGGTGACTGTGACAGCTGCTCCCGCTGCCGCTGCTCGTGTAGCCGTTGCTATTGTGGCTGTGACTGTGACTGCGATGCAGCAGTGCCGAGATGCTCGTCATGGCTGCCACCTAATATTGTGTGTGTGTTGTTGGGGTCGTCAGGTGAGTGGCCCGATTGTCCGCTGTCGGGGTATCCAGGGATTCCAGTGCGGTGCACTGACCGTTTCCTCTATACGTGAATGTTCTGAAATGCAAACGGTAATGGAGTTCAATAGATATGCTTTGTTTGTGGCATGCCATCGCATAGTTGCAGACACGAGGCGAGTGTGTTTTGTGAGGGGTACTACAATGGGTTGCCCAACAAAATGGGATAACTGCGAAGGGGGGGTTGATTCAAAAATGAGTAATCATCGGGGAATAGTATTATGCTGAAGCCGAACACTTCAAAATATTTGCACAGTGTAGTGTATTTTATTGTAGATACAATAATTACTGGAAACTCAAAGCCAGTACTTCCTTCGTTATATATGTATAAAGATTTTAATTGTATTATTTAAAAACTGGGGATCCGTATAATAGCATGCCTGTACTCAATTCCTAAATTAGCATTAGCTGGGAGAAGAAGGGATATCTACGCAATTCAAGTAAGATACACCTTACCCACAGACTGATCGTATTTATTCTTTTTAACTGGTTTATTATTTCTTCTTTTATGCAAAGCTCTTGATACAAGTCTTGTGTTTATTCTTTAAAAATTTTCGAGCTTAATGTAAAATGGCTAAAACTAACATTAATAATCTCCCGTTAAGAATTGACATTGGTTTAAGATTGAAGTTTCTGGGATTTTCAGAATGAGTTGACTTCTTTTATTTTTTATAGGAAGTGAACGAGGTTTTCATAAAAGAATAAAACTTATCGCTTTAGATCTTGTTCAGAATATCAATTTTAGATCCTTAGACCCTTTTCAGTACATAAATCTTAGTATGTGTATGAATTGCAGTGAATTTTACAGAGAGTCTCGGCACTTATACAACCTAAATATTTATATTCCATTTATTAATTTTTAATAAAAAAAATTATAAAATATAGTTGTCAAACCAATACAAAATTTCTAATTGTTCAATGAAACAATGTTCAAATGCACATGAATTAGGTAAGGTGCTTATCTTTTTTTATGATATAACTGAGTTACCTTTTGTTCAGCTGCGGATTTGATGCGTAATCCCGAGAAAATTAATCTTTAATGGGCTTAGTTTAAACTCACAATTTTCGAGAATGTTAAGTTATTTTAAGAACTCATAGGTTTGAATTGTTATTATTTTTGAACATCCCTTGCCGGGCTTAGATCGTGTGCTTTTTTAAATATTGTTAAATGTGCATTATATAATTTATATATGCTTTGTTCAGTTTTAATCCCGATCTAAACACTTTCGATAACACTTGACAAAACGCTTTTGTGCGCCACTCGAAGATTCGTTTCCACTTTTTGTTGCCTGAACTAACCCCGAGCCGTGTGCGAGCTGCCGGAGCCGGTGCGTCCGTGTCGAGTGCGCGACAATTTTGATTTGAAACACACATTCTATGGGCTAAGGGCACAATCTATGGATGGCATTCGAAAACTTGCGACAGTTGGCGGAACAAAAACGGGAAAAACGGCAAACAAAAACTGAAATCAACTCAACTGTGTGAGTATGTGTGCATGCGTGTGTCTGTGTGTGTGTGTGGGGGGTAAATTTGTTATTGTAGTGGTTGCGTGTTGGCTGCTCGCATTGTGCGCCACAGGAGCGAGCAAGAGCCAATTAGCGTGCGACAGAGAGCGAGCGGGCAAGAGAGAGAGAGATAGCGAGAGAGAGCGAGTGCGCGACGGGTGTTTGTAGAGTTTGTTTTCTTGTTAATTTTTTTGTGTCGTAACTGTTCAGAGGACGCAGGCATCTCGACAACGCGTCGGCTAAGTGATAAAATTTGCTGCTGCTCTTCGCCCTTCTCTCATTTCTTACCTTCTGCGATTTGTGTGTGTGTGTGTGTTTGCATTTGCATTTGTATGTGTGTTTGGTCTTCTTTTTTTGACCAATTGTTTGTCCCAACAACAACAACAACAAAAGCAGATAATATCGTGCACAAAAACTACAAATATGGTTATTAATATGCTTTCCTTATTGTCAGATTTGTGTGTGATAATCTCCAACCAAATATTCAGTTGCTTATCAAAATTTGCCGGTCGCCTTATTTGCTCCCACAATCGATCGTCATTCCGATCGCTCTGCACGCGATTATCTTGTATAAATGCCCTGTACACAATTGTAGTTGCACTGAGATACCCTTTCGCTGTCATTGTTTGAAAGGGGAGTCTCTAGTTCAATTGCCCTCCTTGTTTGTTGTGAGCTGTACAGGAAATTCGTCATTCGGTAGTGCATGGTTTTCCATATAATTGAGGCGATAAAATGTTAAATATGTTTCAATAAGCAATTGGGGTCGAACACGGTTAATCCACTTTAATAAATGAGCGTCTCTTGTAAAATTGTGTTGTTCCAGGAATTATATTCTTATGTTTAGAATATAAAATAGTAAAAAGATGTTCCCTTAACATGTTTGCGAAGTTCCCCTTGATGGCACATTTTGAAAACATTTTCGCGCCAAAAGGCATAAAATGCACAAGTTTTTTTTTCAGTTCTGCGCAGGCGTCGCTCTCCAAAACGCGTGACTCGTTGTGTAGAGTTTGTGGCTGCTAGCTCTAGTGTAAGGGGGAAGGGATTGGGAGCATACGCCCCCCTCTGCCTGTGACAATAAAAATGGCAGCGCTATGAACTGCCACCCACCCACACACCCTCCCCGCTAGAGCCCTTGCAAGGCTATGCTGCGCGCATGTCGACGCTCGCCTGGCGCTTTGGCCAATGGCATAGACAATGCTCTGGAGGAGTGGGAGCGATGCGGCTGCTTAGACGCGTTCTCAATGGTGACGGGTTTTTTATCGTTTTTGTTTTGCATGCGAGCTGAATGCATTTTATTGGCCAAGGCACAGCGCCAAGACAATGGCCAGCAGCAACTGGTGGCCATAGTTTTGTTTGACTTCTACTTCTGCTTCTCCTACTACTACTGCACATTCAACTATTCCTGCTGCTGCTGGTGCTGCCTTCTGGCAAGTGTTATCGTGTCCTGGCACACACTATGCCAGCTGCCATTTGTTGTCGCATAATGGACATTATGGCTGCTCTATTATGCCCAGCATCAGGACAATGAGCTGAACGTCGTTGAATTGCCAACTAACAAAAATTGCGCTCCTTTCGCCAGCGACCCAGACTTGAACCGAGACCAGCACCCGGACCGGGTCTGCTGTGTGATTGCCATAATTTTGGGTATTTATGATGCGCTTTTTATGGCATTCCGCCAGTCCCTCGACTGCTTCGACTCAGCCTTCATTCATTGTCAGCTGAATTCGCATTGTTTGGCTGCATTTTAGCTGCAGTCGTCCAGTATGTCGCCATCGCCCACACTTTCCATGTGCGTGGATTCTTTTTTTTTTATCCCAAAATGGAAATGTGGCTCGCTAATCGTGATTTGTGTTTTAAATGAGCGCAGAGGACAACCAAAGCGAAAATTGAGTATGAAGTTGTGTGGAGACTACTGAAGTGGGTAAACTGTGGGCGTGGAATGTCTGTGTGCGACGAGTGGAATCTGATAGCGATTTACGACTGACTGTGCAGGTCAACAGTTTTACAGAGACAGTTGCTAGGATGGAAGATAGGTAAATAATGGGAGCATAAGGTATGATTTTCGAATGCTGTACATGTTGCTATAGTTTAGCGCTTATTTTATTTATATTAATATTTAAATAGGACAGACGTCACTAAATTCATATTTTCCCCACTTTGGCAGATTATTCATAAAAATCCTAAATGAAGTAGGGGCAGCCATCGTAAGTAATGCATAAATTTCCACTTCGCCGTTGACCTGCGCGCGATTATGTAGTTTTGAAGCGACTTATTTCTACGAGGATATATGAATTATCTTGATGATATCATTAAAAAATTTTATTTTTTATTTTTCAGATTTTACATTTTATATTTTGTTTGCTTTATTTCAAGTTTACTATTATTATCGATTGGCATTAAGAAAATCTAAATTTTGACCCAAATCGAAATAAAAGAAGGGATGGGTTACATAACTTTTTTCTCAAATTCGGGGTCGGTTCAAAAATCAACACTTTTTTGATGATTTTTATTAATTATATCGGGTAAATATTGTCTGATTTTGGAATGTTGTAACTTTTTGAATTCTTTTGAATTTTTTTTTTAAATTAAACAAATCGAGCACAATTTATAGTTTTAGCTTATTGAAAGTTAAAATAACTATATCTGGCTTAATTAAAGTACGATCCTGGAAAAAGCTGCTTTGTCACTCGTGAAGGTCTTTGGAGCTCATTGTAGTCCTTAATCTGTCAGTCTGAAAAGATAAAATCACATTTAAATTAAACATACAAATAATTATATAAAAGCGGAAAATAGGCCATAACTCAGGCATATCCTTGCAGATTTTCAAAGGACATGGTGCGTTATGATCGTAAAGACCCCCTGCATCGATCTGCATCATAAAAATCATGTGACTCGAAATTGGAATTGTAAAATTTATGTCTCGGAGCGCACGGAAATGGCCCGAAAACACAAATCGTTAAATTTCTCCAAAGCTACAAGGGCGATCCTAATAAAAGTTTGCCAGTTGGTAGTCCTGGTCAAAATAATTAATTTGACATATGACTCGCCAGGACACGCAAGGATATGGTCGAGTTATGGCTTATTTTCTTCAAACAAAATCGTCCTTAAAACTTTTTTGTCTGACGGACTTTCGTCCTTTGGGTTGTAAATCCTTCAATTGGGTGGTGAGGGCTATCTACTGGCTAAAGGTCATCCCAAAAGTCCTTCAAATTGCAAAGTTAGCCCAGAACTTTTCGATTTTAGCCAATTTTGCGACTAAGCCTCTAGAAAAAATTTCGAAGAAATTTTTTGTCGAATTTTGGAAATCCTTGAATGCCATTCGATGATCTTGCTCCCCACTAGTTCAAAACGATATATCCTTTCGACATCCTTAAGGATTTTGGGCGAGTTATGGCTAATTAAAAAATGTCCTTTTTCGAAAATAGGCCACATCTCGAAACGGCAAGGCAAACGGCAAGCAGAGTAATGGCTTTTTTAAATTGCGAAAGAATTGTATTCACATCTATGCTGTCTAAGGGACTTTCGTCCTTTTCATTATATAAACTGAATTGGGAGGATGACGACTAACGGTTGGCAAATGGACATCATGGTCGGCAAGGATACGCTCGATTTATAGCCTTGCATCTCTAAAAACAAAAATCTCTTTTTCTGAGGTCCTTGAAGGATTTTCGTCCTTTTTATTACATATTCTAAGTAAGCAGGACAAGGACTACATATTGTACAAAGGACATTAGAATGGTCTTTTAGGTGGTCAATTTTATGTCCTTTAAAGAGACAACACCCATGTCTTGCAAAATATAACGACGATTGGCATAAAAAAATGAAAATCTAAATTTTCATCAAAATCGGCAAAATGGCAACGATTGGTTAAAACAAGTGGTTCGTTTGTAAAGTCAACCTTTTTTGATAATTTTTTGGAATATCTCTGCCAAATAATGTCCGATTTGGGAATTTTATACCATTTTGGACTCGTAAGGTACTCGTCAGTACTATCAATTGGCATCAAAAAAAATGAAAATCTAAATTTTCACCAAAATCGGCAAAATGTCAAGGGGTTACATCACGTTTTTTCTAAAAATCGGGGTCGGCTCGAAAATCCAAACTTTTTTGATGATTTTTTTTGAATATCTCGGGTAAATATATTCAGATTTTGAAATGTTATACCGTTTTGAATTCGTACGGATCCCTACTATCAATTGACATTTAAAAAATCGATTGGTTAAAACAAGTGGTTCACCAAAAACCGATTCGTTTGTAAAGTCAACCTTTTTTGATAGTTTGGGAATTTTATACCATTTTGGACTCGTAAGGATCAGTGCTATCGATTGGCATCAAAAACATGAAAATCTAAATTTTCACCAAAATCGGCAAAATGGCACGTTTTTTCTAAAAATCGGGTTCGGCTCGAAAATCCAAACTTTTTTGAGGATTTTTTTTGAATATCCCGGGTAAATATATTCAGATTTTGAAATGTTATACCTTTTTGAATTCGTACGGATCCCTACTATCAATTGGCATTCAAACATTTCAAAAATCGATTGGTTAAAACAAGTGATTGACCAAAAACTGATTCGTTTGTAAAGTCAACCTTTTTTGATAATGTTTTGGGAATTTTATACCATTTTGGACTCGTAAGGATCAGTGCTATCGATTGGCATCAAAAAAAAATGAAAATCTAAATTTTCACCAAAATCGGCAAAATGGCAAGGGGTTACATCACGTTTTTTCTAAAAATCGGGGTCGGCTCGAAAATCCAAACTTTTTTGATGATTTTTTTTGAATATCTCGGGTAAATATATTCAGATTTTGAAATGTTATACCTTTTTGAATTCGTACGGATCCCTACTATCAATTGGCATTCAAACATTTCAAAAATCGATTGGTTAAAACAAGTGATTGACCAAAAACTGATTCGTTTGTAAAGTCAACCTTTTTTGATAATGTTTTGGAATATCTCGGCCAAATAATGTCCGATTTGGGAATTTTATACCATTTTGGATTCGTAAGGATCAGTGTTATCGATTGGCATCAAAAAAATGAAAATCTAAATTTTCACCAAAATCGGCAAAATGGCACGTTTTTTCTAAAAATCGGGGTCGGCTCGAAAATCCAAACTTTTTTGATGATTTTTTTTGAATATCTCGGGTAAATATATTCAGATTTTGAAATGTTATACATTTTTGAATTCGTACGGATCCCTACTATCAATTGGCATTCAAACATTTCAAAAATCGATTGGTTAAAACAAGTGATTGACCAAAAACTGATTCGTTTGTAAAGTCAACCTTTTTTGATAATGTTTTGGGAATTTTATACAATTTTGGACTCGTAAGGATCAGTGCTATCGATTGGCATCAAAAAATGAAAATCTAAATTTTCACCAAAATCGGCAAAATGGCAAGGGGTTACATCACGTTTTTTATAAAAATCGGGGTCGGTTCGAAAATCCAAACTTTTTTGATGATTTTTTTTGAATATCTCGGGTAAATATATTCAGATTTTGAAATGTTATACCGTTTTGAATTCGTACGGATCCCTACTATCAATTGACATTTAAAAAATCGATTGGTTAAAACAAGTGGTTCACCAAAAACCGATTCGTTTGTAAAGTCAACCTTTTTTGATAATGTTTTGGAATATCTCGGCCAAATAATGTCCGATTTGGGAATTTTATACAATTTTGGACTCGTTAGGATCAGTGCTATCGATTGGCATCAAAAAATGAAAATCTAAATTTTCACCAAAATCGGCAAAATGGCAAGGGGTTATTCACGTTTTTTCTAAAAATCGGGGTCGGCTCGAAAATCAAAACTTTTTTGATGACTTTCTTTCTATATCTCGGCCAAAAAATGTCAGATTTTGAAATGTTATACCTTTTTGAATTTGTACGGATCCCTACTAACAAATAGTGTTCAAACATTTTAAAAATCGATGGGTTAAAAAAAGTGGTCCACCCTTTTTGAAGATTTTTTGGAATATCTCGGCCAAATAATGTCCGATTTTGGAATTTTATACCATATTGGACTCGTAAGGATCAGTACTATCGATTGGCTTAGAAAAATAAAAATCTACATTGGGGTCAGTTCGGAAGTCGAAAGTTTTTTGATCATTTTTTTATTATTTGGGGTAACCAATTTTTGTTTTTAGAATGATTAAATTTTTTAAGTCAAGCGGTTACATCGCAATGTTTGTCAAAGTCGAGATTTTTGTCAAATATGGTAAATATTTATTAGAATTGATCCGACCACTCGAATAATATAGATACATACATATATATGTGCATATACATATATACATTTCAAACCATAATGTATCATAATTGATTCAGATTACCAAAGAGCCGACCTTTACATTTCACCCAGCAACAATTAACAACTTGGAGCTATAAACAGTGCTATTGACTACGGGGGTTAAACTATCACAGAAGTAAATGAGCGAGCACAAAGCGGACAACAAAAATCGGCGCACAGAAAACAGAGCCGGCCTCGTCTTGAATAGACAAAATTCGCAAGGCCAAATGCATAAGTAGATAATGCACAAGCAGTTATATACACATATGCATATACATACATACATATTTAGCGATATGTTGGGTGTGTGTTTTCTGAAGGGATATCTACTTATGCTTATTTGTGGTTGCTTATGCGTTATCTACTTTTTAATTGCTCTTACACGAATTTTCGTTGTTGCTTATCGTTTCAAAGAAGAATTTATCTTGAGATCAAATAATTGCTTTATTTTCTGTGCGCCGAGAAACTATTTTGCATAAATGTATGTATTAGGCAAAGCGAAATTGATAATACATACATATGTACATACATATGTATATGCGCAATGGTGCTGGACACAAGAACTGTAAATCTCTTTTTGTTTTGGTTCCATTGAACACTCGTCATTAAAAATCAGCTTTTAGTTATGAAAATAAGAAACCATTAAGAGCTGCTGTTTTTGTGCGGTTGATGATTGGAGATAAAACTTTACGTTTACTTTACTATGTGGCGATGCCTGCTATCGTCAAAGCCAAGCTTTCTTTCAATTTCGTTGCGTTTTTCTTTCAATAAAATCCTAAGGCAATTATTAAATCCGATTAATAATAGAATCTACTAATAGAATAAAAAAATTCGTCGTTCATATTGACTACCGTGGTCACACTAACAGAGTGCTAAATTGTGAGTGCCTTAAGTGGTCGAAAAAGCCGGCGCACAGAAAATAAGCAAGCGATCCAAATTCGAGTGAGAACGATGCTCCACATTAAAAAGCATACACACCCACACAAACAGGTGTATGCGCAGAGATGCGCCAAGGCCAGAGATAACCAAGCAGTCACCTGTTCATGCGTGTGTTCGCTGTCAATTATCTTCTTACGCTCTATACTCACGACTCTTTTCGTTGCTGAGCGGTAATTGGTCCTATCAATAATTCGTGCATTGAAGTTCTCGTCTGGCCGATCGCCTGCTCTATTTTCTGAGTGCCGATTTTATTGACCTGCGCAACTTTGTTTTGTGTTAGTGTGGCCCTACTAGTCAATAGGGCATGTTGCTATGCTGCGAGCTATAGTCTATTAAAGCAATTATTATTTGAGTAAGGGCAAGTGCGGTACTTGTCTAATATCTATTATATAAACAAATACATATATTGTGTCCATGGTCCATGTCCAGCATGGTTAAACGGACACACAACTAACTAACGCGAGCGCAAAGGGGACCAAAAAATCGCCGCACAGAAAAAAAGCAAATATTGCCTGAGCCTATTAGCAGCAAATTTGTGTGGTTGTGATGCATAAGTAAATAATGCATTATGCACATTTACGTGCATATTGTGCATATATGTATATGTTTGGGTGTGTGTTTTTAGCAGTTCATATCTCTTTATGCTTGCCTATTCGTTATTTGCCTTTTAATGTCGCTCACTCAAATTTACGGTTTAGATTCTCAATTTGCATTTCGCCGAGTTTTGTCTACTTTGCTTCTGCGCAACATAATTCCGTTTTAATTAAATGCCAGCTGTTGAGTATAGCTTGTCTGAAAATACTATAAGTAATAATCTTGGGTAAGTACCATCCGTATTTCAAATAGTTTACGTTTTTTGACTCGTACATATCGAGGGTATCGATTGGCATTATAAAATCGAATTGTAAACTTTGACCAAAATGTCTTTGACCAAATGGCAAACTGATTGAAAGATCTAGTTGGTTTTAAAGACTTTTACAAATCCCAAAAGATATATCCTTCCAAAGGCGGACATAATTTAACCTATATAGAGTCATTCGAAATCTAAAAATACTAATTTATTCTTAATTTTGTATTTTACAGCCGAATCTGTCATTGGCAGGCAAACATTCAGTAACGTTGGTACCTAGATTACCTTGGTTTTTTCATACCATGGATATACATACATTCAACAAAATCTCGTTCTAAATTTTGACCAAAATGGCAATGGTGACATTGTTACTGAAAACAACAACAAAGGCTCACAAATCCTAAAAGGTACGCCTTTGCAATATTTTAGCTTACAAAAACTTATTCATTTTTTATGCTATCTTTCAGCGAATTTTGCCACAACCATGCGCATTAAAATATTCAGTATTGTTACCTTGATGCCAAATATATCGTTGGTTATTCCATCCAATGAAGACATTTTAAACAATGTGAAGTTGTTGCCAAATCTGGAACGGTTCTGCAATCCAAATTTTTGGTGTGCTGTCGATTTTAAAGGCTTTAACGAATCCTAAAAGGTACGTCTTTCCAAAATCAAACGTAGTTCAACCGATATGTTATAGTTTTCAAAATTCATATATTTTTCATTTTGTATTTTTCAGCCCAATCTGCCGTGCCCATAGACAACATATAATCGACGGATCGGCGGAGTTATGTCGCTTTAAAATGACATAATCTCGTGCGGGACAACGGCAGAGCTGTCATTTTCAACCGTCATATCTCCGCGCAGAATTCATTCCTAGAGAAACATTTAAGAATTTGTATTTTATAGCTTGTTAACAATCAGCATATAATCGCAAATGTTGGTACCTAGTTGACCTATATATCCTTGGTGATTCCATACAATGGATATAGTCCTAGCGAACCTAAATGACAATTTTCCTGCAAAACACGCAATTTTATAGCTTGTTAACAATCAGCATATAATCGCAAATGTTGGTACCTAGTTGACCTATATATCCTTGGTGATTCCATACAATGGATATAGTCCTAGCGAACCTAAATGACAATTTTCCTGCAAAACACGCAAAATCATGATCTAAAAATATGTATGCTTTTTACAGCCCTGGATGGTTCCTAGTTGACTATCATATCCTTGGTTATACCATACCATTGATAGAGTCCTTGGGAACCTAAAGGATCAGATCCCTGCAAAATGCGCATGGAAATGGTCCAAAAACTTGTATGCTTTTTCTTCCAGCAGGCCTTTTACATTAGCTGCAGCTGCAGCTGTTGTTTAACAGTCGCCGTACAGCACTCATTTAACATAATCTGTTACTTAACAGTACTCATTTTAATTGAGTTATGTTGAACGAAAATTTTTATTCGATGAACTCGTCGACCTCCTGGGCATTTCTGTTCGCCTGGTACTTGAGCTGAATTTTGGGCAAATTTGGGGCCGGCAACGAGGGTGCCCCTTTTTACTACGTCACTTTTCGGCCGCAAAAATATTATTTGTCGACCTTCTGTGCATTTCTGTTCGCCTGGTATTTTTGGGAAATTTTAGTAAAAATTTGGCACCCAGCCGGCGAACAGGGCGCCCCTTTCGGGTATGCAATGAAATTTTTCGGCCGCTAAAAATAGTTTTTATCGACCTTCTGGGCGTTTCTGTTCGCCTGGTACTTGAGCTGAATTTTGGGCAAATTTGGGGCCGGCGACGAGGGTGCCCCTTTTTACTACGTCACTTTTCGGCCGCAAAAATATTATTTGTCGACCTTCTGTGCATTTCTGTTCGCCTGGTATTTTTGGGAAATTTTAGTAAAAATTTGGCACCCAGCCGGCGACCAGGGCGCCCCTTTCGGGTATGCAATGAAATTTTTCGGCAGCTAAAAATATTTTTTATCGACCTTCTGGGCGTTTCTGTTCGCCTGGTACTTGAGCTAAATTTTGGGCAAATTTGGGGCCGGCGACGAGGGTGCCCCTTTTTACTACGTCACTTTTCGGCCGCAAAAATATTATTTGTCGACCTTCTGTGCATTTCTGTTCGCCTGGTATTTTTGGGAAATTTTAGTAAAAATTTGGCACCCAGCCGGCGACCAGGGCGCCCCTTTCGGGTATGCAATGAAATTTTTCGGCAGCTAAAAATATTTTTTATCGACCTTCTGGGCGTTTCTGTTCGCCTGGTATTTTGTCAGATTTTTAGAAAAATCTCGGCAGCCAGCGATTGTCAGCAGACGCCCCTGGCGGGTGTGCAATGGATTTCTAAAAACCTTTAATTTTGGAATTTATTAATAAAAAAACAGGATTTTCATTTTAAAAAATTCGTTTATTTTTGTTAAAATTTATAAAATAGTTTTGATGCTTATTTTCTTAATTATTTCTCTTAAAAATGTACAAAACGAGCATAAATTAGAATTTTAGCTTATTTGTACTTAAAATAGCAATACTTGGCTTAATTAAAGTCCGATCCTGGAAAAATTTGCTTTGTCCCTCGTGGAGGTCCTTGGAATTCATTGTAGTCCTTAATTTGTCAATCTGAAATGATAAAGACACATTTAAATTAAACAAGGCAAAAAATGTATAAAAGCAGTTTATGTAACGAAAAAGGACATAACTCGGCCATATCCTTGCAGATTTTCAAAGCACATGGTGCGTTAGGATCGTATAGACTCGCTGCATCGATCTGCATCAAAAAAATATGGGGTCATCTAAGAATCATAGCACTTGCATTTTCCCTTGTAAAATTTCAGTCGCGGAGCTCACCGAAATGGGCTGAAAACACATACTCTCAAATATATCCCAAACTACAAGGACGATCTTAATGAAATTTAGCCAGGTGGTAGTCCTAGTTAATACAATTTTTTTGATACATGGCTCGGCAGGATACGCAAGGATACGGCCGAGCTATGGCTTATTTTTGTTTACAAAATCGTCCTTAAAACTTTTTTGTCTGAAGGACTTTCGTCCTTTGGGTTGTAAATTCTTAAATGGGAGGACGAGGACTATCTGCTGACCAAAGGACATCCCGATAGTCCTTCAAATGTCCAAGTTAGCCCGGATATTTTTGATTTTGGCTATTTTTGTGACTAAAACCCCCTAGGAAAAATTTAGGTGAATTTTTGTGTTGAATCCTTGAAATCCTTGAATGCCAATCGATAGTCCTGCTCCCCACGAGTTCAGAAAGGCATATCCTTCCGATCTCCTTTAGGATTTGGCCGAGTTATGGCCAAAAAAATGTCCTTTTTAGAAAATTGGCCATATTTCGGAAACGACTAGGACGATTTTGTTGTCCTTTTGACAGTTTATTGCCCTTGCTCATACGATTTGTTTGAAACAGGACTTGTCAGGAACCGCAGGGATACGGCCGAGTTATGGATTTGTTAATTTACGAAAGAGTTGTACTCACATCTATGCTATCTAAAGGACTATCGTCTCGTCTTTACTCGTAAGGATCAGTGATATCGATTGGCATCAAAAAAAATGAAAATCTAAATTTTCACCAAAATCGGCAAAATGGCAAGGGGTTACATCACGTTTTTTCTACAAATCGGGGTCGGTTCGAAAATCCAAACTTATTTGATGATTTGTTTTGAATATCTCTGGTAAATATATTCCGATTTTGTAATGTTATACCTTTTTGAATTCGTAAGAATACTATCAATTGGCATTTAAACATTTCAAAAATCGATTGGTTAAAACAAGTGGTTGACCAAAAACTGATTCGTTTGTAAAGTCAACCTTTTTTGATAATGTTTTGGAATATCTCGGCCAAATAATGTCCGATTTGGGAATTTTATACCATTTTGGACTCGTAATATCAGTGCTATCGATTGGCATCAAAAAAATGAAAATCTAAATTTTCACCAAAATCGGCAAAATGGCACGTTTTTTCTAAAAATCGAAGCCGGTTCGAAAATCCAAACTTTTTTGATGAATTTTTTTGGATATCTCGGGTAAATATATTCAGATTTTGAAATCTTATACCTTTTTGAATTCGTACGGATCCATACTATCAATTGGCATTCAAACATTTCAAAAATCTATTGGTTAAAACAAGTGGTTGACCAAAAACCGATTCGTTTGTAAAGTCAACCTTTTTGATAATGTTTTGGAATATCTCGGCCAAATAATGTCCGATTTGGCAATTTTATACCATTTTGGATTTGTAAGGATCAGTACCATCGATTGGCATCAAAATTTACATTTAATATCACGTTTCTTCTAAATATCGTTTTTTCTAAAAACCAAAGGCCCAAGCAGTGTCCGATTTTGGAATGATATGCCATTTTTGATAAATAAACAAAGTCTTGTATTATTGACGATGTCTTAGAATACCATATCATTTTTACAGTCCTTGGGAACCTAATATGTTAAACTTAACAGTAGAATAAGTTGTATTGTAAATATTCGCATAAAATTCAAATAAAGCAAGAAAAAAGTAAAAAAAAGGGAACCTAAAGGATCAGGTCCCTGCAAAATGTGCATGGTCCAAAAACATGTATGGATTTTTCTTTCAGGAGACGTTTTACATTAGCTGTAGCTGAAGCTGTTGTTTAACAGCCGCCTTAAAGCACTGAATTTACATTAACTGCTACTTAACAGTACTTATTTAATTGAGTTACATATCAGCTGCTCCACCGCTCCGCTTGGATATGCAATTATGCAACATGAACTGCTACTTAACAGTACATTATTTAGATGTTTTGTTAGCAGAGGAATCCGAGGCTACTTCCAAACCTAGATGGCGCCACATAGTTGCGAGCACACACACATGGCACGCTCAAATGCCATCGGCTGACACCCGACAGATGTCGCACCATGTCGCACCGCATGTTCATCAACCACTCGCCAGAGCGCGAATTCCAATTTAAAGGTATGAACACTAGGTGGCAAGGTTAGGAATTTTGATGTTAAATCCTCAAAATCGTCAAAACCGATCGACAATATTCGAAAAGATATAGCTGTTTCTTCTCGTACGGATCCCGACTATCGATTGACACCAAAGAATCTGAATTCTAAGAAATGGCCCATTTTGAGAAAAACTACTAAGTTTTTTGCAAAAACTTCGATGGTAACTGAAAATGGCTGTGAGCACGAGTCGAACGAGACCAATCTTTCCAAAATCGGGCCTTATTTGGCCGAGATACAGCGAGAAACGCGAAATAATGCCGTTATAATTTTGAAGATTTTTTGGTTTTTTTGCGACAATTCGGCTAAAAATGGTCCGATTTTGGAAAGTTATACCTTTTTGAACTCGTACTGATCTCTGGAATCGAATTGCATACCACATTTTTTGATTTTGTTTGGAAATCCAAAATTTTTGAAAGAAACAGGCAGACGAACAAAAATCAGAAATTTCATTGCATACCCAAACGGAACGGTGGAGCAGCTGGTGGAGCAGCTCAATTAATTTTTTTTTATCTTTTTTAATTTTTTAATTTTTTAATAAACTGCACACCCTCCCGCTCCGCCGTTAAAGCAGCCTGTCGCTAATTGCGGCTGCGCGCAAAGCGGCGTAAAATTAATTATATTTGCGGCGATTCCTTTACACCTTGAGTCCCACTAACGTTAATTTCTTTGAGTTGTTGCCGCTGCTTGAGCAAACGAAATCCGCGGCATATGCTCGTCAACGGGCAATGGAACGACAGCTGATTGGCCAGAAGGAGCTGCCGCAAAAAGTTGCCTTAATTAGGAAGCGTTTAACGTTTCGCGCGCTCTTGACTTTTGTCAGGCCTGCAACCAACCCCCAAGCACCCAAGCACTGCTCATGTTCTCGTCCTCGCACCCGCCAGCAACTCGCTTACAATTTAATTAATTAAAAACCAAGTAAACGACAGCCAAAAAGTTGTCGATATTTTGTGGTTTAACTCAAAGAAACTCAAAGAAGCTACAAATAAATGGGATATGGTGATGCAACAGCTAATTACCGAATAAAAGAAAGTGAGCTACCGTATTCCATTTGACCAAAACTTAAAGCAAAGTAAGATTGCCTATTTGTAGACTTACCTTTCTTGAAACTTGAAGCTACCTCTAGATGTAAGCTCGTATCAGTTTGTTAGCTAAAGAGCCGTTTCTTATGACACCGTGGGTTCCATTTTTGCATTTTTCCAGGGATAATTCGATTCGGGCACATCTATGAAACTGGCAAAAGGAAGTATTTTTACCTCACGATGTACGCCCATTTTTCTGTGTCGATCCTAAAGACTGCGAGATCTGGGTACACCAGCTTCTCGAAAATTATCTACAATCGAAAATATAGTTTATTGGTCTGCACACATGCCTTCGGACATGAAAAAAAACACTTACACACAAGTTGTTCACGAATACATTTTCCTTAGTGGGGGGTGGCTAGGGGAACTGGTTGTTGCGAAACTGGTTACAGGGTATCTGCAGCTCGTCGGACAAACTCGACTAGGAAGCACTGTTGTTTTGCATTTTATTTTACTTTTGCTCATTTGTTTTGTTGTATGTTGTTTTGTATTTGAATGTTGTATATGTGTAGAATTTAAATACATTTAAATTTATGCTATGCACTTCGTTCAGCGTTTAAAACATAAAAAATTGCACCGCTCGTTTTTCTGCCTTTCGTGAGAATCGCCAAGCACCTCCTCGATCGGAATCTCGTCTTCTCCGCCTCCCTCAGCTGCTGCTTAACTGCGGAGCTGCTCTTCATTTTAACAAAGCTTATGATTAATTTACAACTCGAGGCTTAACTGTAAAGTTGGCTACGTTTAACTTTAATCTCGCATTTCCTAAGTCATAGACAAGTTCAACTCCTCGCTGCCATTGGACGATGGTGGTCAGAAGATGACCGTTAGCGGCCGGCGGAAGTCGGAGGCGCCACCTGCCCCGCCGCCACCAGCAGCTGCTGCACCGGCGCCCACTCCAACATCGACTCCAATGCCAGCGGCGGCACTGGCCAACTGGCCGCCATATTGCTGGGCATATTGATGAGCATAGTCCAAGCCCACGTCGCTGGGCGAGTGCAGATGCGGCTTGGCCTCCGCCTGCCCGCCCGCCTCTAGCTGGGGCGTGGCATCGCGCTCGTCCAGCCCGCTGCTGCTGTTGTTGTTGTGCGAGCTGCCACCAGCACTGCCGCCACCCCCACCACCAGCCCCACTGCTGGCCATGAGCAGTTGCTGCTGCTGCTGTTGTTGCTGCTGTTGCTGTTGCTGCTGCTGCTGCTGATGATGAGCCGCCGCGTGCTGCTGGGCGCCGTAGATCTTGGAGATATCGAAGGCATAGTTGGCACGATCCTGATACATCTTCGAGTCGAAGTAGGCCTTGGTCAGCACACTGGGGTCCAGGTAGGCGCTATAGGCACTCGCCTGGCTGCCCGCCGCTGCGGCTGCTGCATTACTCAGATACGAGCTGCGTTCCAATGCCGCAAACTTATCCATCTGTCCAGAGAGTGTCGCCTGAAGTGTGAAAGGTGGAGGTTGAAGAAAAGTGTAAGTGAGATGGTATACAATATAATAAAATATTGAGTATGATAACAGCCGATCAGCAAAATAAAAGATTTCCACCAAACAATTTGCAGGGTAATTAATCTCTATTAACGGAATTGGGTAGGAATTTCCTATACCCAGCTAAATTTGTAGTCCCGCTTACTTTTTCGAGCCAAGTGCATCAAGCATTTAGAGTTGAGAATTCCATAAAAATGCAAGATTTGAGATTTATCAAAGAGAATGAAAAAGAAAGAGCAGGACAGAAGGAGAGAATAACGAAGTAGTGATAGGGGGAGGGAGAAAAAAAAACTGTGCAAAAAGGCGCCCTTCTACGCAATTCTCATAAGCAAAATAATTACAAATCAAAGCAATTCTTCTTATTCATTTTTCTTTTAATAATGGGTAGATGGAATAATTCAGTAACACCTCATGAAAAGTCTTTCGGGTTTTGAACAACCGCGAGAATTCGATCAAATATCAGCGTTTTAGCAAAGATTATTGTTTTTAAGTATCCCTGACGTCCCCGACACAATTTTTACAAACATTCTTTTATCTGTCATATCATGAGTTGCTCCTGTTGCATAACCAAGGACTGATTTGGGGAATTGGGTGTGAGTTGTAACCCTTGGTTAGTGCAAATTGTTTAACACTTTTGTGGCTTTATTTGACCAACTAATTGTGGATGCGAGTTGAACAACCCCACGCAGCATATAAATAGAAAAACACGTCTCAGTTTAATGTTATTTGATTTGCAATACGTTTCTCATTGCAACACCAGTCGGTTGGTAGGGTTCGGGCTTACGACTGGATCTGGGAATGGGACTTAGCCTCAAACTGGGTTCTTATGAACGGGTGCTAAGTGCGTCAGGGGTTGTTTTGCTTCATATCCGTTTTGTTTTGAGTGGTTGATTCGAGGGGTTGCTCCCCGTTCGCACAGCACTTTGCTCTGGGCTATAATTATGTTGTTAACACATCGTCATCATCATCATCATCACCAGCAGCAGCAACAACAACAACAACAACAACATCAGCGCCAACTGACGGAGTCGGAGTCGAGCCCAGAGACTCATGCGTTTATCTGTGTGTGTTTTTGGGCCGAAAGCGTTTTGGATTACAATTTGATTTGATTTGATTTGCGCCCAATTGGGAATTAGTGTGGATTGGTAAATATTTTGATGCACGGCGATTTACGCAGAGTTTATGTTTGGATTTCGGGCTGCTCTCAATTGGGCATTATTTCAGCAGTTAATTGATTTGGCTCGGTGGCTTCAAGTGGTTTGAGGCCTCAGCCTGAGCCTGAGCCTGATCCAGTTAAGGTTTGGGCAGGTGGGCAGGGTAAAATTGTCGCAAATGATGTTTGTATTTGTTCTTTGATTCGTTTTGCGAAATCAGCTGTGCAAACTCTGCTGGTATTTCAAATAGACACAACCACTTTCTATGCCCTTGCGGAGCTACCCATTGCAGCCCTTTCGAATGGCGGACATTGGAATGCGTTTAAGCTTGGCCTTTATATGCTCTTTGATGCCCGGCATAATAGTTTCCCGGCAATGTGGAAAGTGAGTTAAGGAAAATAAATGCCATCTTTGCGGCCTTCTACTACGCCCACTATGCAATTTTCTTGTACAGATTTCAGTTTGAGGAACGAGAACGCTTGCTGCCTTCAGAGCTGGTGTATTATTATATTTCCACGGGCTGGTCCAGGCATATTATTAACCAAGTAATGCTATTGTTGATGGGTAATGCCAGGCTTTCAACACCCGCAACGCATGTTAAACAGCCGCAGACATCAATCACCGCCTCAAATAGGCAGCCAAGCCTCAGAGTCGGACTCAGGCCCAGCAGACACAGCTCCAACAATGCCAAGCAACAGTCATGACTTTTAATGGGTTGTTAATAAATACGCATCCAATGCCAGCCAGAGAGTGAGAGAGACACAAAAGATCCCCAAAGGTTGGAGCACTGGGCGGCAACGCCCATTGCCGAGCCTGCTCCACGATGCTGAGGTGCGTGTTGCCGGAGCCACAAGTTTTAATTGCCAATTTTGTGTATTTTTCCATTTAATATTATTATTTTTGGCTGTAACACTACGCAGCTGGGCCCTGAGGGGAGTACCGGAGTACCCCGTTCCATCTTGTGGTAGCACCTGCCCGTTCTGTTTGTTTTCGCGCTCGAGGCCTTGTTATCTCAGCGATCTGCTGGGCAACTAAATGTGTAATGACAAGTTGTGGCAAATCCTTAGCATGACATGTCAGAACTCAACCAGGATCGAATCGTGATCAGGAAGCGTGTCGCGCTTAGTCACGGCCGCATGTTTGTCCGCCTTTTAAAGTGGGCGTCTGCCCAGGCAGTTTGTAATTATGTTATTAAGGCGACCCGCGTACCGATCGATGTAATTGGACGCGCTACCGTTCAACATTTTCTGATGGACGTACCAGGCACTTGAGCGCTTAACCCCCCGACCCAGACCCAGACTCGGACCCAGACCCCAGACCCCAGACTCAGAGCCAGAGCCAGGTTTGCAGCTCGAACGGGAACGAACACGGGAACACGGACTGTTTTACTCACCTGCGTTGTCGTTGGCGGCGATGTCTGCGTGAGATGGCTGCCCAGGTGATAGGCGGCCGCTGTGGGACCGGGGGCAAAGTAACCCGGCGAGATGCCTGCAAGTGAAGCCAAACAAAGTAAAGTGAGAGAAGGTAACAACAACAACAAGAAGAAGAAAAATAAGTTTACAATAATTATGACAATGGTTTTGGGTCTGTTGTGTGCTTAAAATAATTGCCACTCGAAATATTTTGCGCCCCCATTGTTCGGTTAACTCTTTCATATGTAACATATTTCGGACCGCGTTCTCTATCTGCGTCTACCTTCGATATAATTGTGCGCTGAATCAGCTATTTTGGCCGCAGCAGACGGAGAGAGAGTTATCTCTCTGTATCTGATAGATAGATGCCAAGCAGCTACAACCAATTGCCCTAAACGGTAGTCGTCCAGCTGCCCTCTTGGCCTTTTGTTAACGGGGACTCGATAATTACAAGCGCCGCTTATTGAAAAAAATTTACAAAACTCTTTTCATTCATGGCGCTACAGTCTTGAGCTTCTCCAAATTGTTGGATGCTGTGGCAATTAAAATTGCTTAGACAACAATGTTGAAAACATCTTTCGTGGCATCTCAAGTAGCGACATTTCGACATCAATCGACTTGGCGTCGTCTTCAATGCTATTGTTTAATATAATAGTGGATTAGTTGCTAAACAAAAACCTAACTGCCAGCTGCGGCTTTATTTATTTATTTATTTTAAATTAACTTGTCTTGTCTTGTTTGATAGAACTTTCGTATTGATTGAACTAGAAATTGTCGTTAATCTTTAGATAACAATTTGTCATGAATAAATTAATGTCGCTTCATTCAATTAAAAGAATAAAATTTTTCAAAAATATCTATACAAAATTTCAAAAAATTCTTTAATTATATATATATATTGGACTTGAACTTTCGACCAAATTTGATGTCTTTTGAAAGGCTAATTCTCATGATATTTTTTTCATATATATGATGAGTAGCAATAAGAGTAAAAATAATAATAAAAATTTGATTATAATTAATAACAACAATGATAATAATAATAAAATGCAAAATTCTTAAGCGATCATCGGCAACGATTTGGCATTTATTCATATGCAGCCAGTAAATTTCACGAATATGTGTTTTTTTAAATCCTTTTTTACTACAAACTGTCGCATGCTTCGGTTAACACACGTGCTGTGTCCTATTCTAACGCAATTTAAGCACACTTTGCTGTCCTTGTCTCTCAGAGCCATTTTACGGAGTGCCGTGTGCATTGAAGTGCACGTTAAGCAGGCCGAGGGCTAATTCGTTTTATTTATTACGCATTTCCTAGTATTTTTATTATCATTTCCGTTGCGCATAAATCATCGTGAAGGCATTGTCCTTAGCCGGGAAAGGGGGGAGGGGAGGCACTGATCCCTAAACCGCCAACGCACAAAATTGCTGCCACATCAAAATAACTGAACCCAAGAAACTTGCGTTAAATTTGAGGCCCAAATGGGCGAAAAAGACAAAAAACGTGACAAATGCTAATTTAAATCCTCCAACCAGAGCAACGACTACAGCCCGAACTATATGGAACTGCGCCCACTGCCACCCCCTCCACCCCGTTTGGGAAATCATGAATGTTAACTTATGCTTGTGCTGTGGGTTCGTCCCGAGTGTGAGTGTGTGTGTGTGTGTGTGTTTGTGTGTCTGTCTGTCCTGTCACTTGAATTGAGTTGTTAAGCCAGGATGATGACTTCACAGTTTGTCAGGGCAGGCGAACGGGTGGTTCCGGTAACTCTAAGCCCCCACCCCGACGCCATATTGTGTCGGTGGGGGGTGCAGGGGGTTTTGTGGCACAAACAAAAGCCCAACCAGTCAGGCACTCGAGTGTGCGGATAGTTTGTCATATTTTCATTCAGTTCTATGTTTATTTATACTTCTCCGCCTGGGTGGGACCATGCCATATATCGTGCCACATTTGCATTTGTCTTATGGCAAAGCTCATAAAACTCGCCTTTCCACTTTGCATAACCATTGAGCTCTACTGATTTTAAAGGGTTTAATAATACGTTTTGGTGTACAATTTAATTGGTTTTTAGCCTTTGAAATATATTCTTAGTTTTTGGATTAAAACTTTCTACAGTTTTCTTCGCTTTCTTTACTGCTTTTTTTCAATTGACAAATGCGAATTCAGTTTTAAAATATTCTCTAAATATATATGCAGATCAAAACACAGTTTTACCTTTCCAATTACTAACCCATTTTTAAGCTCTCCCAGTTATTATTACTATCATAAATGAAAGATTGTAGCTTAAGTAGATCGTAATACTCTTGCCTACCTGCACGTAACGCCTCCACTGGCACCGAAGGATATGGCATGGGATACGGGTAACCATCGCGTCTCAGAGCTTTGGGTTTGCGTCTAGGTCGATACTTGTAATCGGGATGCTCCTTCATGTGCATGGCCCTGTGTAGATAGAATATGTTGAAGCAGGAGACAGCAGAGTAGCAAACTGACAGACTTACCGCAAACGCTTCGCCTCGTCGATAAAGGGACGTTTCTCTTCCTCGGTGAGCAGCTTCCATTCGGCACCTGCAATCGAGACATAGAGCTATGTATAATCGGAAAAGTGGTTAATCCATTAGATACTTTACGTTGGGCACTTGAAGCTGTTGTCAAAATATATGGCAACACAATGAAGCGCTCTCATGGCAACCTGCTCCAGAAGTGGACGCACATAAACATAATTTCCAAACAGGCAGACGAACACAGACAGACGAACACAGACGAGCACACGCACACACGCACACACGCACACACATGCACACTGTAAACTTGTCTTGTTTGTGTGCTAACAAGAAGGATACCAAATACCAAACAATGTTGTCGTCATTTTCCTCCTCCTGGCACTTCCTTTGCCGCTGCTTCTATCTCTTTCTATAGTCCCTTGGCCATCTTCAGTCTGTCCCTGTCTATGTGGCCACCATTGTTGCCAGTTTTGGCATTGTCATTTATTGTTGTTGTTGTTGTTGTTGTTGTTGTCTTGTTGTTTGTCTCCGTTGCCTGTTTGTCAGTTCAGTCAGCTCCGCTCAGACGGGCTCTGGCTGGTTAGAGAATGCTGCCGAGTCCTTGCACGATAATGGCCCAAAACCAGCAGGTGGTTTGGGCCCTTTTGGGGGCGTGCTTTTGTGCCGCTCACTGTCTCGCTCTCCCGCCTCTAACTTCGAGGGCGGAAAGCGGACTGTGCTGTATTTGTGCTGAATGAGTACATGGCATATGCACGTGCCGCACACTCATAAGTGGCAAGTGGCAGGCAGGAGCCTCTTGGTTATATGCTAGTATGTCGACTCGTAGGCAGCTTGTGGGTGCCGCCTCATTGTGTGCAGAAATTGCAAATGTTTTTAAGTTAATGTAAAATGTTATAATGACATGTGTCACAAGGCAGCTGATAAGGTCTAAAAGTGAAGAGCTTTCCCCGCCGCCACAAACAGCACTTCACCTTTTTTCCACAAGTTATATATATGCATGTATTTATATGTATACTGGGTATAAATGTGAGTGTGAAGCTTGGGATTATAATATTGGAAGTGCGACAGTTGTGAGACCAGAGAAATAGTAACTATTTGAGTCCAAAATTATTTAGTTGCATTTGTCATCAATTACTACTCCATTTGGACTCATTTCAAATCCCCGCTTTGTATTCGAGATACTTGTACTTCAAGATAATCGTTGTTGTTGTCCATACAGATTGTAAGTAAATTAGTTAAGGGATATGCCTAACAATGGAAATGGACTTGAGGGAAATGTTCTTAATTAGTTATAACGTGTAATTTTAGTAGCTGAAAAGCTCACATACACACACACACAGTAAAATAAATTGCATTGTTACAACAATAATAAAGAGACACAATACTAATGAGAAGCTATCTACCAGCCACAGGACATGGCCGGGGTTAGGAAGAAACAGCTGTCAGGCCCATACACACACACACACACATTCGAATAGACACACACAATGTGAGGTAGTCCAACAAAAACTATGACAATAAACTTAACACAAAAGCACAATTGTGCCCAAAGAATAGACATGTGCCCACGCCCACGCGCACGCCTCCTTCCAATCGTAAGTTGGGGCCACTCACATAAAGCAAGTAGCTGCCCCTTAACTGGCAGCTGCTGCTAAAATACTAATTTATAGATACATTGACAGCCCGTCCAAGTGGCAACTGGCCATCAAATGCGCAACTCAGCTCCTGTGCTCGACACCTTATGGAGCATTTAGCTGGGGGCATAGACTTCCAGACAATTCACATAATAATAAACAAGACGAACGAGCAACAGAGATAGAGCGAGCTATAGAGAGAGCGAGTGTTGGGGGGATGTAGTATCTGCAAGTTGAGCAGTTGTATAAACTAAGGAGGGGTGCACTGCTGAGTTGACATGCCACAAAAGGATGACAATCGGACAATGTCTATGTTTGCCCGTTGTCGTCCGGCGCCTCCCCGCACTCCACACTCCACAGCCACAGCCAGAGCCTGAGTCTGAGTCTGAGCCGGTTGAGTGGCCAGCTTAATAATTGATATGAAAAACAAGTACAAGTTGCACATGACAGTTGCCAAGATGTGTGGCAGCCAGTTGAGCTGGCTCAAGCATAATTAACAACTTTTTCCCCCAACTGCCTGAAGAAACACTGGAAAATGTCGGATGCTAACCACAGAGCAAATATTTAACAGACGCCGGCTCCAGTTGCAGTTTGTAGTTCACACAGCCCACAATTGGGGCTGCGACTTATCTATCCGAGTTCCAGCCTCTCTAAGGGTGCTGAGGGGTGAGCGGGCAGGTGTGAAGGGGAATGCGGCTAGTTTTGGAACACTTCACACATCACACACAATTGGGCTACTTATGGGATTATGGAGTCTGGACCTGAACTCTTGGGTTCTGTTGACTGAGAACCAAGCGTGGCGCCCACTCGACCGTTTGCTCCCAGTCTGAACTCATAATTTCACCAGAGATTAAACTGTTTGCCCAGCAATTTAACGCAATAGCTGGATAAGCGCTTAAATTGTTCCGTGTGTATGTAACTCAGTTTATGAAGAGTAAAGAATAGATTTAGATATTGCCTATTGGGAGTACATGGGATTATGGGAAAGCTTGTAAATGTCAAGTTTGACTATAATGACTGCAACAAAAGTACAGAATAGTTTCATTATGATACATTTAAAATGAAGAATCAGATTGACAGACGGCGTTGGATTTCCCATCATGAATATATATATATATATATATGATTCAAATAGCTATCTCTATTTATGTATAACACATTTCGAATAAAATTATACTGCCCTTTGCAAGCGCATATATAAGAGGAGTGAAGCTTTCCCCACAGGGATTAGGTAAAGTTAGGTTAGTTTAGATTGGATTAGTCTGCTTGAAGCAGAAAGTCTGCATTTCTATTGGTCAGAGGCTCCTCTGCTACTGCGATTTTGGATAGTCCCTGATTCGGATATTTTCGATACATTACAGCTAATAGAGTCATATTTTGCTGAGTGCCGACAGAAGAGTTGCTCGCCACTCTTCTATTCTCCCTAACAACAAGATCTTCTAACAGAACAGAGTTGTAGATTCTTTGCTGGAGGCAGGGCAGGTAAGTTTAGAGACAGCGCAGTCTGAACATGAGTAGGATTATATCCACGCAGCTTCTTTCAGCAAGGCGTCTTTGGCTGGTGCCTTGATCCGTATTTCTGTTAGCTTCCGTATGCGAGGCTTCCGCTGTGGAAATGGACTGCTGCGTTTTTCCGTTGACAGACTGAATACACTTACAGAGTGTTAAAGCAAGGGTTCTTGAGGGTTTCTCTCTTTTAATAATACAACTGTTTTTTTTATGGTTCTCGTTTTGATTGAGCGTGTTGTAATAAAGAGCTGAAAACCGCCCACTCTCTGGCAATTCATCGACCGTCTCACACACCTGTCAATTGCCATGGCAGACCTTCGAGTTGGAAACGTTGCCTTTTCCCCCAATTGCAAACTAATCAATTGTTTGCGCTTTATTGTGCAACAAAAGGACTTTCTGGGTTGGGCAAAAGGCTTGAGAGCTCGACCTTTTGTGCTGGCAGTCGCAATGGAAAGTCGCAATCGAATCCAAGTCGAAGTCTTTTCCATTGTTCGAGGCCCGTCAGTCAGAATCCAGGCATCCATCTCTCGGGGGGCTTTGTTTAACATTATTTAATATTGCCGCAGGAGCTATGCAGAGTTTTGATTAAAAAATGAAGGCGATTGCCGATTCGACAGGTTTTTCAATTATTTTCAAAGCAATTTTCCATTCAACACAGCCTAAAGAAAAAATGACTGCCATTTTGTTGATGTCGTTTGCCACCGTTTTCGCTGTTGTTGCAATTGTCGTTATTGTTGCTGTCGCGTATTGTTTGTTTTGTTGTTAATTTAAATTTCCAGACAGTAATTAATGACAGTTACAATTTCAATTAAGCACGCGCAAGCAAAAAAAAATTGTTTTCTATATAACACATATTTTTTATTTTATTTCTATTTGTTGTTGTTGTTGTTGTTTTTGTTTGCCTTTTGTTTTGCATAATAAAATAAATGGCAACGCCGACGCCGACGGCGACGGCGACGTCTGAAGAGCTCTCCACAGTTGCCATTCGCCAGTTGCCAGTTACCGTTACTCAACGCCCGACGCTCTTTAGCACGGCCTTCCGCATTGTATCTGTGTGTGTTTGTGTGTGTGTGTGTGCATTGAAAAAGTAGCTTTCGCGCCGCCATTTTTTGTGGCGCCTTTGTTGCTGCCACAGTTTTTTGTTAGCCGCCTTTTCTCTGCGCAATTTTTCATAATGAGCCCTTTTTTGTGGTATTTATTTTATTTCATTTAATTGAATGCCAGCAAACTTTTCAAGTGCAAAACTTTGTCATTTGTGTAGATGTGGCAAATGGTTTATTTTATTTTACTTTTTTGACAGAGT
Source organism: Drosophila borealis (assembly GCA_035045885.1). Taxonomy (NCBI): domain Eukaryota; kingdom Metazoa; phylum Arthropoda; class Insecta; order Diptera; family Drosophilidae; genus Drosophila; species Drosophila borealis. Next base: position 703,214 of record JAWNOR010000202.1, on the reverse strand, counting down.
TGCCACCTTGTTGTTCAGAAGCTTAAACATTTTCTACAAAAAAGTTTGCGCTTTAAATTCTGCCGAGCATCTGTCAATTTCAGTAAGTTTTTTGGAATTGTCCCGTTTTTTCTATTTCCTCGTTATCTTAAGCGAGTTACCTACATCTCGAGCCTCCTTGTGCCACACTCTGCTGCTCAGCGGCTCATTCAGTTCACAATGGCCAACCGGCGTCTTTTTCCGTACTCCCTGCTCAAAAATACAAACTCAACAAAAGCTGCAACTGACAGCAAATATTACACAGAACTGTCAATTGACATAATGGATTTGCCAAAATACAACAACAACAACAACAACAACAGCAAAAAGGTGAAATGAAATGGGAACAAAAGCTCACGCCTTCCCACAAAATCTCAGCCCACCCAAAAACTCAAGCTTGTTGTGGAGTGTACGCATTGTGCTCAAATTGTTGTTGTTGCGCATCGATTTTCATACATTGGTTCGGCCTGCTACTTGAACTTTGGCAGGAAGCGTTGCCTGAAAACCGATTTCTAGGCAGTCAGTTGCCTGATTAAGAAATGCCTTTAATGGCTGTGAAAAACAGCGTCATTCGCTTGCAACAACCCTTATTGCCTGGCTAACATATACAGCTAGAAGGTAGATGCGATCCAGTTGCAGAATGTTTGGAATCCTTCAAAGCAATATTCAAAATTAAGTCACACCGCGCACTTTTGCGCATTGCGAACTTGTTAATTAAATATATTATTTAAATATTGTTTAATACTGACATTGATGGCATAATTTCAGAATTTCGGTTTAATAATTTTCAATAATTATTTATACCAACAATAAATAATATATATATAAGGGAAAATTACGAGATTATTCATCTCAGCTCGCTGGATAGTTAACGTGGTATCTTTTAGTCGATCAGTGCCAAAATACTTATGTATATACTTGTCAGCTACTACCCCACCCCCCTCTCCGGCGCTGCTGCCCTTGTTCAAGTGCAGCGAGTTTGCCTTTTGTTGTTGTTGTTGCCGCGCTCAACTGCGCTGCAAGTGAGTCGCGTTTAATTTGCATTGTTTTTGCTTAAACAAAGGTAAAAAAGAAAAAGTCATTTAACAAGTGCTTCAGTGGCGGGAACTCGATAGAGGGAGGTGGAATCGGAAGCCCCGTAGAGTTGTTATTAAAAGAAAATGTAAAAACTGCACAAAATGGCTGCCCCAAAGTTCTGTGGCATCAACTTTGCGCCTGTTATCGATGAGGGACGCCTTTTGGGCTTATTGTTATCGCTGTTATGACAGTATTTTTTTGTGGGCCTGATTAGTGCAAGGAGCCGCAGCACGTTGTCTTCTTCTTCTTCTTCTCGAACTGCTGCTGCTGCTCGAGACTCATCCAATATGCATGAGTTGGCCGAAAGGTAGCTGCGTTGCCTGTTGCCCCATTGTTATGCTAAAGATTTCTGCTGTCACTTGCCACGTGCCTCACAGGCTGGCTGCGTGTGTGATTGAAATTGAATTTGATGCGAATTGGAAACCAAAATCTAGCATCCCGAACCCAGAGCCCAGATAAGGTTCCCTGTTTGTGCGTGGGATTAGCCGCCGCCGCCGCCGCCCCACCCGAAATAAACTACTTAACTTTGCAACTAGTTAAGCGGCGAGACAATGCGCCAGGAGGCAGGCGGCGATGATTCGCCAGAGTCTTACTTGGCATGTGCCGTGCTGTGGTGGGGTGGGGGTGTGGGTGGGGTCGGGTGTGGTTGGCTGCCGGCAACCCTTCTCTGCCACATATACGAGCATAATCAACAGCTTCCTTGGCTCGATCTGCTCTTCCTGCTATTGTTTGACAGCCGCTTGTCAGTTTTGACAGTTGCGTTGAGTGCGCGCAACGGACGAGTTTTTGGTTTGTCATTGTCATGAACCGAATATGGAGTGGGTGGGACGGGGGGAATACCAGCCGGTATTACGTTGATTAGTTTAAGTTGCATAAGTAGGCGCGAGATAGAGCGGAAAGAGAGGGGGAGAGGGAGAGCGAGAGCAATGAACGATGTTCAGGGTGTGAGTGAGTGGGCGCGAGAGATTGGCAGGTCGTGTGCCGCCTCTTAATTTAGTTTTGTGTGAGATTTGTTCATTGTCTTCAGATTACAAACATACTACGAGTGCTTCTACATAAAGCCACGGCTCTTACCCAATGTGGTTCGTTAAAAAAAAGAGAAGAGATTAAAGTGCATGCATTTCGAAAACAATTTGGCATCCAGCTGAGCTGCGTTTTGCGTGTTCTTGAGACTTATAATTCAACTTTTGAACAGCTAATAACATTGCGATTTCATTATTAAACAGAGTGTTACACAAAGATAGGCTTTGTATATATAGCAGCCGATTTTCAACCGAACCAGTTCGAGCCGGCAATTTAATTTAATCTTTTACTCTGAACCGAACCCTTAACTAGAACAGCTTTGAAAAAATATGGTTTGGCTTTAATTAAAAACTTTAAGAAGAGACCAAGTACCAAAGTACAGATAACTTATAGCTAACTTTGGCCCCAATCATGACATTTATCTAACCATATTAGTTAGATGTCAATTTCGGGTAAAGGTCAAATGTAGCCCGCATTTTGTATATGAAAATATGTGAGGATTGCAATATTCTCAGTACAACGGGCAATTTTAAATTGAATAATTAATATTTGGAAAATAGATGACAAGCCAAAGTATGAACCAGCTTTACAACAAGCTTGGTTCGAAATGTGAATCGAACCACCGACCTTTCTTTTTGGTTTGCAGCCTTGAAATATTCTTCAAACTAAATTGATCTTTGCATGTTGGTTAAAGTAAACATTAAACATTAACTACGAGTACTTACCCAGCCTTTTGGATATCTCCGAATTGTGCATTTTGGGATTATCCTGAGCTATTTTCCGTCGCTGTAGGCGTGACCAGACCATAAAAGCATTCATTGGACGTTTTATGTGCTCCTCGTTCTGGCGTTTCGTTGTGTTCTGTATCATCAGGCTGAAGAAGACGTCGCTGTAAATGAATGCGAGAGTCGCTATTAAAGAGAGGCCTTCAAGAATATGCGATATTAAATAGCTAATGAATCTTACCTGGCGCTGCTGCCACTGTTCATGAGGCTGCCCATATTCTGGTGCAGATTGCTAATGGGCGACGCCTGCGAATTGTGGTGCAGATGAGCGGCGGCGGCGGCTGCCATGACGCTGCTTGAGGTGCTGGACGTGGACGTGTAGTGCACGGGCGCACTAGAGCTGGAGCTGGCGAGACTGTGACCCGCGCCACCAGACAGATGCTGGCCAATGCCGTTGCTGTGGGATGTCTGGTGCGGTTGCCCCTGAGCCTGGCTGTGTATGGAGCCGGCGCTGGAGCTAGCCGTCTGGCTATGATGCGAGCCTGTCGAGTGCGGCTGCTGCTGCTGCGCCGCCGCGGCTGTTGCTGCCGCTGCTGCTGCTGCTTGATGATGCTGATGCAGTTGCGAGTGCTGGGAGCTCAGGTGATGAGCTGCCGCTGCGGCGGCCGCCGAATGATGCAGATGCGGATGCAAACTCAACGCGGAGCTGCCGTTGCCGTTGGGGGAGCCGCCGCTGCTGTTGCTGTTACACTGATGGTGATGATGCTGCTGACCCAGCGACAATTGCTGGCTATGATGATGGGCGTGACTGTGGGCGTGGCTCTGTTCACTGGTGTGTTGCTGTTGTTGTTGTTGTTGCTGCTGCTGCTGTTGCTGCTGCTGCTGCTGCTGTTGTTGCTGCTGTTGCTGATGATGCTGTATCAATTGGCCGAGATGCGTGCCACTGCTGGAGCTCACCGAGCTTAAATGACCCTGCAATGGATGTGCGAGCGATAATCCAGAGAGCGACAAGTGCGTGGATAAGCGTTCCATCATTTTGTTGATGGAGCTGCAGTCGAATTGCTGCTGGCTCTGGGCCGGGATTGTGTGGTTGCCGGTGTGGTGTCAGTGGTTAAGGTGCTTTGAAGAGTATAAGTCGAGCTGTTGATAGAATTCATTAATGCTAGCATGTATTCAATTAAAATATGTACATATTTGAAATGCTTGAAAAAACAGCCCGTTGAAGTTCCTTTCCTTATTAATGCTCTTGGGCTTTTGTTAATCAATTAGCTAATTGATTTGGGCTTTTAAAAGTGTGTCGCCTGTCGCCGGGCCGTATCCCCCTGCCAGAAAATGAAAACAATGGATCTGCCCCAGCGGCACTTGCTAGAGCAGGGCTAGCGGTCGCCACCTCAATCCCGAGATTCCAGCTGAATGAAACCTTTTCTCTCGAAACTCTTTATACGGCTGAATGTCAACCCTTAAAAGGACGGGCTGCACACGCCGGCGACGGCGTCCACAAACACACTGGATACGTCCTGTTCATTATGCATCTGGGCACTTGAAAACCCATTTCTTTTCAGTTTTCTGCCCGCTTTACTCTTTTTTTTTTTTTTTTTTTGGGCACCCAACACAGGTCAGGTCAATGCCGTTGATAGGTTTCAATTCCTCAGTCTTTCAATTTCAATTCACATGTGCGTGCATTATAATCGGGATTTATGTGGTCCACTTGATGCCCAAGCCAAGTGTGGGTCGTTCGCATTAATGTGTTAAATACACACCACAAATACAGACACACACACACGCACATACACATATGTTGTAGTTGAAAAAGGGTTCCCAGTTCATGGTCAAGAAGCAGATCCCAGCCAGCGTCCGTCTAAACGCTTTCAATTTGCTTAATGGTGCAGTAATGACGACGTCGACGTCGACGACGACGACGAGGACGCTTCGATTCTGGACAACAATTGAGTTGGGCGTGCGGAAGACATTCGAGCACATATATGAGCACCATTTGCGTCCGCATGGTCTGCATATATGCGATGCTCTTTAATGCTCGACAAATGTGTCATCTGCACTTCATATTTGCATAGATGGGGTCCTTTTCGTCTGGATTTGACTAGCATATAGTATCCATTTTGAGATAATAGAACATTTTACCATATAATAGAAATTCTTTACATATAAGGAAAATGACACATTTTCAATTTAGTTATAAAGTGTGTCATCATTTAGTATATTCCTATGAGAATTTATGAAGTCTCTTAATTTTTGGCTGGCACTATTGAAACTGCTCTCTGCAGTCGGTTATCCTTGTCGCCTACCACTTTCGTGTCCATAACTCTCTTGTGTCCTACGACAACTGCGACATCTGCACTGCTTCCGGGCATTACCCACTTGGTGTTAAAGTAAAAATTGCCCAGGCATGCGTATTAAGCATGAAATTTATTAAATGCAAAAAAAAAAAAGATAAAAAAAAGATAACGAATAAAAATGAAGGGTTCGCAACAGAAACAACAACCTGCCGGAGGAAAAGGGAAAGGAAAAGGGACACGCATATTTTTGTAATCCTTATGGAGTGCAAACAAATTTCTGTGTGTTGTCAAGCTGGTCTGGATCGCGAAGTGTTTGGGGGAGCGTCGAGTTGTGGCCAAATGTGGTGCACGCTTGGAGCTGGCAGCGCACCACAGGCCACCGCCAGCACACCGGTTGCACCACCAGCTGTGCACAAATTGCACTCCAGATATTTTTATTTGCTGTGAATATCAGCGGCTACCAGACATAGCCCTACCCCGGGCCCAAAGCCTAATGCTGCCCACTCCTAACTTGACTAACGGAAAATCGTTCGCTTAATGTAAAAGTTGTATAACAAATTATCAATCAATATATACACAGAGAGAGAGAGAGAGAGAGAGAGAGGGCGTGGGCTTCTGAGGTTCTAATCCTATGGCCCTCCATCCGTATGATGTGCTCTGTTTTTCCCTTTTGCGCTAATCCAGTAACACCAGTAAAAGCGTTAATAGATATCGGCCAAGTTATTTATGGGCAGTGCAACGGCTGCCATCGTCTACGCTTTTCTTTTTGTCATGCAAATCTCTGGCGGCGATGCCTCGACGCAGTAGGAGTAAATTACCACGCCGGTCACATAAGCAAATATTTATACCGCGTGGTAAGAGTTCACGTAGGGTATACACCAACAAGGCAACCGATCTACCTGTCAGGGTATTTAGTTCTTGAATTATTTACAGCATAAGCATGTCCAAAGAATAATAAAAATTATTGCCTTCCCATCTTAAATAATACACTTAATTAATGTGTAAATGTTTTGGCAAGTTACAGGGTATCACATAGCCGAGCACTGTCAACTTAAAAAGCATTCCCACTTGTTTTCACAACGATTGGAGCTGGGCAGGCGGTGTGGTTACCTGTGCTACCCGTTGTCGTTGCCAGACTCGGACACTTGCAGACTGACTGACTGCGACTGGGCAGCCGGGCAGCTGGGCAGTCGGGCAGACGGGCTGGCGGGCAGACGGGCTGGCGGGCAGACGGGCTGGCGGGCAGTTTGGAGCCCCTGTCTTGCTTCTCGTTCATTTGTTCATCCGTTTGTTGCAGTGTCAAACAAGAATTATGATCGGCTTAGCCACATGCTGAGCCTGTGCATGGGCCCAGAGGCAGCTTCAGCTCTCTGGAGTGGCAGTTAGGCTCAAGAATCGAGAATCAAGAATCGAGAGTCGAGAGTCGAGAATCTCAATTCAATACAGGTAGAGCTTTAAGTGTCTCCACTTTGTGTTGAAATGTATCGTTCCGCTTCTACTTATGCTGGGAGCCGTCTCCGTTGTTCCAATCCCTTTTTCATTCCATGCCCAGACTCCATTGAAAAGTGTCTCTTGGGCACACGCTGTGATTGTGATCCGTAGCCCTAAGCCGCTGGGGCCCCCTAATGTTTGTAATTAAGAACTTTCACACTCGCAACAATCGCATCGTAAATGTATCTCTTGGTTTAGTGTCAAGTTCGTGCCAAGGGCAAATCCCAAAACTCAACGGAAAATCGAAAAAAAAACCCATGTGAATACGAATATGGATATTAATTAGAATGCCCACAAGTCGTTGGGGCTTCTTTCTGTAACGGAGCTGTGCGAATATCTGTAGTTGGTAGAATACACAGACCTATAACATCTGGAACTCTATTTGGCTTCATTTGTACACACTGTTAGATTACCATTGTTCCCCAAGCCGCAAAATATGCGGCCACCTTTGTGTGCCAACAAAACTCTGTTTGCACAATTGTATTTGGTCTTCAGATCAGCATTTCGCAGTTGTGCTTGGTATCATACTAACTAGTTCAACTTAGAATAGACTTTGGGCACGGTTCTCAATTGGAAGTCACGTCTCCAAATCGTTTATTTGTTCATTATGCACATATATATGTATTAAGCGAATTGCGTCATTTCTCGCATAACTGACCTCTATTAGGGGCAATAGGGACTTGGTTGAGGAAAAACATTTTCCGTGCTAAAGTGAATATAGAATTTTGAGCTTGTAATGGAAACAATGTAACAGTCGTTTGTTAAGATACGTAATAAAGAAAGAGTCTTTGCCTTTTCTCTGAGTCAAGTAAATATTTGGTTAACTTTTTTACTGTATCTAAAGCTTAATCCATTCTGTTGCGATTGGTTTCTGCCAGTATTGTTTCTTTTTTTTTATTGGTTTCACATTCCAAAATTTTAACGCAGAAAAACAATAAAAGAAGCGAGCATATTATGAAGGATACGATTGTTGAAAAACTGAAAGCAAGAATCGACACGAGCGAAACGAACTCATAAAGATTCCGACAATAATGATTCGGCACAAGCTGAATGATTATCTAAATTCAAATGTTTGCGCCCAGAAAACTGATCCAAAGATCGGAGATTTGAATTTCACTTTATGAGACATCATTTTGTTATTCAACTTCGAGACTTCGCAAAAAGTGGAAGCAAAGGGCCATCAATAGAATGTATTTAAACTATGATTCGAATTCAGTATTTTGTTGCCTTTTACCTTTAGTTACCTATCACAGAGTAATATGTGTATGTTTTTTGAGGCTTACCTTGAGTGGCGCTGCATTGCCTTTGTATTTGCTGTGCGGTGATTGGAATCGAATATAGTATACCCAGGTGTATTCTATATAATACTTAAAAACTTTAGATGTGTGTTTGGTTGTTGGCTGCTGAAGCGGTTTGTTGGCTTAAGTTCCATAAACGGTTGACTTTTGTATTATTTGTGATCAATTTATGAGTGACATTAATGAGCTAAACCAAACTGAGCTGAAGATTGGAAGCTTTGTGTCTGTTTCAGTATTTATATTTATGTTTGTCGCTGTTTGTTTTGCACATTACATGTTGGATATCACTAGTTTATGTTTATTTAACTTTGTTTATTTGCTTAAGCGGGCATTTCCAGCACGCCTTTCATTCATCTTTTTATTCATTCGGCTTGGGAACGTAGCTTCTTTGACTTTTTTTTGTTATTTGTTATTGTAGAACATCGAAATAAGTAGCTTATGCTTAAGATTTCACGACTTTATGAACAATATTGGTATTGAAATTCTTGATGTTTGTTTTGTTGAGCACTGTGCGTTAAGGTTTTTGTATGCCCATTTGGAAACTGGGGCGTTATCAAAACATTTGATATTACACAACACTGGAAAGTATCCGATTTTTTGCTGTGGGATTTGCTTTTGTAATGTTTATTGGTCAGCTAACCGTCGCCTAAACGTTTCGTTAAGTTGATGCAACGAGAAACATGCAACTGGCAACTGCAACGCGACAAAACAAAAAATTTGCCTATGATCACACAACGTTTTTCCGGTCTGTCTGTTGTTGTTGTGTTTGTTGTTGTTATTTAACTATGGATTAAAACTAAGGCCGTCGCTGCTGTTGCTACTGCTGCTGCTGCTGCTGCTGCGGCTGCGGCTGCTATTGCGACTTCTAAGCGCTGCCTCTGGCTTGGCGGCTATTCAACGGATCCGTTCCGACGCGTAACTAAAAACTTGGCGCGCGCTCTCACACGAGCCACAGACGAACGAGTCGCACGGACTTGTCATTTTTGGGGGGTTGGCTGCAGCGACAGCGGCAGAGGCCAGAAAACCAACAAAAACAACACACACTTGCACACACAGACCCAACACACACACACACGCATACATGGACAGCAGGGAGCCAGAAGCTTTGCCATGCAAACTTTTAGTTGCTCACTCAACACATTTGTGGCTCTCTCGCTCCACACACACCCACACAGACACACTCACACAGATACACAGTTGCCAATACGAATGGCAACTGGTTAGCAGCAGCATTTTATTGGTGTATTTGTTTGATTTTACTGTTGATTAATAAATTTTTTGATGACAATTTGTAACATGTAAAAACACGCACGTTCCCGCATAACTGAAACACAAGAAAATTGGTGGGCATGCAAATAAGTAAGTGTGGTTTTGAATCTGTATGTTTGTGTGTGTGAGAGAGAGAGGCAGCGCAGCCAGCAACACCGTCCCAAACGGTTTACCACGACCAGGTGCAGGTGACACTTGAGCCAAGAAAAAAACAGCAAAGAAATGCGACGCTTAAAAAGTAAAAAGAGCACCGCTCAGCTGTGCAGGGAGCTATGGAGAGAACGAGGGAGTGAACGTGCGAGCGAGCGAGCTAGCGAGAGCGAACTGGCAAGAGCGCCAATTGAGCGCCACGCACAGCAGGTGTTGCCTTATTGTGCAAGCGAGATGGCAATACTGTCAAGGCTCGCCATCGTTGTCGTCTATTGCTGCATATGCCTGCTGGTGGGCGTTTCCAATTGGAACTGCCTCTGCGACTGCGAGCTGCCGTCGCCAACGCCGCTACCTCTGGTTGGGGGGCGAAGTATTTTACATGGCTGGGTGTCAAATGGGAGTCGCTCGGCAGTTTTATTTTTGTGTTTTTGTTTATTTAACGCATTTACTTAGCGCTTCAAACTATCGAAAGCAAAATCAACTAATCTTAATGGACACTTTTCCAACTGATGCTGACATGTTTGGTCTGTTGGCCTTTTTTTTTATTTTTATCCTTTCCGATTTTTTTTTTTGGCTAATCTACACGGCACGCTTTAAAATGCAACGCTCAAGTCCTTGGTATAGTCAGCAGCTGCCTTAGCCATTCCCCGTATTTCATATTCATGCAGCTCTTTGTTTTATTAATTTCCTTGGTGTCCTGTTGCCCATGACAACTGCAGCGACTGCGACGGCAACGGGAACAGCGACTGCGACTGTGACAGCTCCATTTGTCGCCATTGTTTATAGAACTTTCTGTCCGTGTGTGTGTTTGTTTGTGCTGCGCAGGTGTTTGCTTTTGTTTTGTGGGGCGGTTTTTAGCGCTGATTTTGATTTTATTTAACTGCCTCGACGCGCACTTTGGCTTCATTTTAATTAACAACAAACTAATGACAAATACACACAGCCACATCGCAATGCTCTAATTCTTATTCTAATTTAATTTGGCTCTAATGACATGAGCTGCTCTTCCACTTCCACTCAAGATTCTAGCCAAGGAAGCGTCGTGACAGAGCGAAGGGTAGCAGAGGGTGTACAAGCTGCCTGCATTCGTTACCTTCTTTGCCAATTGTCAGTCAACAATTGCAAGTTCTCAACAATAGCGCACATTTTTCCAGCTCTCTTTTCACTAACTAACTGACTGACTGACGATTGCAACTGTGCCATTCGCTATACGAGGGCAGTTTCATTGGTTTATGCAGTGTCTGAGCGTATGTTAAATATGTTGCGATATTTTAAAACATATAATATTTCATATGTTTTAAAATATCGCAACATATTGAATTAATATTTTTATCTCAACTCTCAGGCTAGTTTCAAAGTTCTTTCACGTAATATGAAACAATTAAAAGATAGTGATTTACAAAAGAAATACATGGAAACCTTGATATTATAAATTAAATTATTTTAACCCCAAATTTAATAAAAAATAAACCGAACCGGTCTGAGCCCAGAATTCATTTTTGTATTATTATGAACCGAACCTTTAGTCAAAGCAGTTGCTCAAAAAACAGCTTAAGCTACATTTTTAATAAACAAATATCTGTATTCAAAACACAAAACTTTTAAGAAAGACTCAGCCCCAAAGCATAAATAACTTGGGCCCTAGTCATTGGAATTATCCAACCAATTTTAGCTGGAGATCAAATATAGCCCGCAATTTCTATATGAAAATATGCACGACTTGCACTCTTTTCAGTCGAACGGGCAATTAGAAATTAAAATTTGATTTACTCATTAACATTTAAAAAATGAATATATAGAAAATAAAGTTCTCGAACCGAACCATTTTCTGGGGGATTACAGCTCCTTTAGGAAAAGCAAGGGCCTAAGCTTTAGTTCGGCTTGAATCTAAACAAAAAGAAAATATCCAGCAAACAGCTTTATCGAATGATATATGTATATATTTAACTATTAAATGCGAGGAATTGTTAGTTCTTGAACCGCCCTACGCATTTGAATGTGACTTTTAGGGCTCCCTATGTACTTGGCTCTGGCCATTGTCTCTGGCAATGCTTCTGTCCCTATTTGCGTCTCTTTCACTGTTAGGCAGCCATTGTTATAACATAGTATACCCTGTACTCGGGATGACTTGGATAAATGGTCAATTTAACATTGAGTAGGCAAATTATGTTTACTAAATTATTATACTTTTTTTTCTATAAAATATTATGATTATTATGCGTAGTAATATTGTGCAATCGCCTTATTAACTCCAGAAATGTATATAAGAAAAGAGAAATAAAAGGAAAATAGAAGAGAAATTTACCAATATCTTAAGTTTGATTTTAATAACTATTCAACCTTTGACAGGGTATACGCATAGCCGGTGATTATTTGCTATGTCGCTGCCATTCTTCGTTGTTTTCGCAATGCATTTGTTTGTCTGTTGTGTTTGTCTATTCGCTCGTTGTTTCTTTCGTTTGTTTGTTTGTTCGTTTGTTTGTTTGTCTGTTGGTTTGTCGTATTTATCATGGCAGTTGCTTTTGCCTCTCTTCTGCATTCTCTGCACTTGCAAATAAATGTTAATGAGTAGTTGAACAAAAAGGCGCTGACAATGCAATCTGAGGCCCCTCCCCAGTCCGTCCACTGACTGAGTGACTGCCTCTAAAATGCAACTGAATATAATGAATACACAATATGAATACGAGTATGTATGGCCGGCTAACAGGCCCATTCGGGTTAGCTTTAGCAATTGGGGTCTTGAGGCTTTAAGCGCTTTAGCGTATGCAAATGCCACAAATCAACGGCACTTCAATGGAGTCTAATGCCTAAATCGCCGTTGTTGTTGCTCCCCTTGTTGGCGTTGTTGTTGTTGTTGCTTTTGCTGTTGCTGTTGCTGTTGCGGGGGCAGGTGCTGCCACACATTGCCGCCAACTTTTATTTCAATAGAACATTTTCCGAAGGGTCCCACACAACAAAGGTCCCCCAAAAAAAAGACGATGTTGCCATGTAAATTTTGCACTTTTTGTTGCTCATTAATGTTAATCAAAGTGGGGAGCAAGCGGCTGACAAGCTGCAAAATATTGGGCGACACCAAAGCTATGTGAACCCGACAAAAGATACCCTGTGAAGAAGACGAATATTTACATTAAAGCTGCACATTTCACGAGTTGTAGTGGAAACCCTTAAAGTATGCCACGAAAAATGTAAGCCTGAAATATGAGAAAACTTTGGACCTTTTTCTGCTCCTTCCATCAAATATGTATGCCAACTCTCTATAGTTATTTGCACGGGGTACGCAGGCAATTTCCGCTATACGCGTTTGCTTTTTGCATTAATCTGGGCTACTGCTGGGACCTGGATCAGCAACAGGACGAAGCTTCAGGTTGGGTTGAGCTCGCCGATTGATAAACATCGGCTTCAATTTCATAGGCCACAAAGCAAACAGTTTGGCAAATTGCTCAAGCGATCGGATAGCATGTTTATCGATAAAGATCAATCGACGGTTTGGCATTAAAACACACACACACGGCCAACAATTAAGATGCGCCTCAATGCTTGAGTGCGTTTAATCCTTGCGAATTTCCATTGGCAAACAAGGATAACAAACGCACACATATGCAGATACCATGTCTGGGCACATCTGGGATAGAGGTAAACAATGCAGCTCAAACGATTCTGTGAGATTTGCAGCAAATTGATAAGAGAAACTGCCAAAACCAAAAGCAGTTATGACAACGCTTCGATTCAGCGATTGATATAGCAGATACAGGACAGCATATGTGTTGCCCTTCTTGTGCTTAGGACCCTTCTCTTCTGCTCTTCGCAAGAAAAGACACAATAGCAACAAAGATGCTCCTGATTTGGCTACACGTTTCATAAACTTATTTTAAGATTAATAAATACTCTTCCAGCAGTGATAAATTCTTACTAAAATTGTAAATATGCTTCCTTAATCTTGAAATATATGTTCTTAGTAGCTATTTTTATACACATTTCATATTGATTCCGCCTGAGCCCAACAGGTATCTCGAGTTAGTTTCAAAAACCGATTTGCAACCTGCCGGTCAACGCCCACGCCAAATGGATGCTGGAGATGAATGATATAATACATGAGCGAAAGGAGAACCCTTCAACTTGGCATTTGTCAGAAGAGGAGGTGGAAGAAATGAAATTCGAGGAAATTGCTGAAAAGCGCAACAAGACACAAAAGGAAACTAAAAATATAATAAAAATAATATAATGCCAGGGTTTCATCTATTTAAATGGAACGCCAGAAGAACGCATGTAATTGACTTTTGTGTGCGCATTTTTCATTCATCGATGACAGACAATAGGGCGGCAGCAAAGAGTGAAGAAGAGTCGTGACAGTACCAGCCGGTGCGACAATTCATTGACTGCACCCGGAGCTGGCCAGACCGAAAAAGACCAGACAAACTGGCGCGACCCGCCGGCCCTAACGAATCATCTCTCAATGGTCAATGTCTCTCAATGGCGCAACGTGCTGCGTCTGCGTCTGGCTACGAGTCCGGGTAGGGGTCTGTCTCTCTTGCTAAGGATACGCCGAAAAAGTGTCAAAATTCCTATAATCCGCTTAAAGGTGTTTTAATGCCCAGCTCTATAGGCCGAGCTGGTCAAACTTCTTCTCCTTCTCCTCCTCCACGTTTTACTACATCGTTCTTGCCACCTTGCCAGCGCGTTTCACATGAATGAATTTTCAATTTGCTGCAGCGCATTGTCTTGGCAACGGGCTGCCGCCCGCGTCCTGCCATTCAATGTGGCACGTAGGTGTTTTTTGTACGCGTCATTGTCTCTGCCTTTGGCCAGAACAATGCCACAGCGGGCAGCGGGCAGCGGGCAGCGGACGCCGGACTGCAGACGGCAGACGGCGGGCACTGAGCATCACAAATGGCCGCATGACCAGCCAGGATAATGCGCGCTTCTTGCCAGAACTGGCTACCAATAAACAATAAAAACACAACACAAAAGTGCAGCCGACGCTCGCCACAGACAAGGTCAAGTGGCTGCCCGTACAGTCTAGTAGCTCTTGAAGTTCCACAGTTTCCCATGCCCAGCTCTCCGGTTGAGGCTGTTGCTCTTGATATCACACAGTTTCTGGTCTTTCTTGCCGCGTAATCATCTGCATTTAAATCGATCGATTCGTTTATTGAATGCTGACTTCCATTAGGCCATCGCATCCAGTTGAATTCCATCTACCATCTCCCATCTCCATTCCCATGTCTGGGACACTGTCCAACTGTTTTATCTAGCAGCAGCTACAGCATCTCTACATGATTAGGCAGTTTGGCTTTCCCTTTCAACTGGTCAAACATAAAAAACTAAGCATAACTGCATAAGGGTATGTGTTTATACGATGAACTTGAGCCCGAAAGTTCGCCCTTTCCAACCTTTCACACAGTTGTCCACAGAGGACGATTAAACTCCCCGAAAAGTTTGAACCGCGTCTCGAAAGAATTTCCACAAATATCTTTGAAAATTAGATTTTCACTTTGCCACTTCCACCAATTTTCCACAGTTGTGGCTGGAAATAAAAACTGAAGCAGACCAAGTAAATTGCGCTTATTAACATGCAAGCTGACTTTACGCCGTGGCATATGTCACTCAAATAAATTGTGTGCTCTTTTCCAGTGCGGAACTGTGTTCTGTGCCTGGAACAACCCATACGAAATCGGCCCAAAACCGCCTCACAAAGGCCCACAATAGCGACACAAGTCGAAATCGCAAGCGAATCGCAAATCACATATGCCTTTTATTTGATTTCAATCATTTCACAGTTTCGGGATGCCTATCATAAATTCGCATAAATTACTGAATGGGCAAAAGCGATACGCAAATTTCAAACAATTTGAAAAAAAAAATTAGAAAAAATAGACTGTAAAGAGAATTGCGAAAATTTGAAAAGCAAAACGCGACACACGCTGACAAATGGAAAACATTTGTAACGGCCATTAATCGATGTTGTTATTGTTGTTTCAGAATAAATGCAAATCCCATTTGACGAAGGGTTACGCTCTGTGAGGGGTGCGGTGGGGTAAGGGGTAAGGGGAAAGGGGTAAGGGGTGAGGGTAACTGGCGTGGGGTTTGCCATTTTAATGAAGCCATTAAAAATTGATGACATTTGTCGGTTTGTGCGGGGCGTTGCCAATAAAATTGTAAAATTGGCAAATTTGATGCCTTTTGGCTAACCTGAGCCACGCCCACTTCATGCCATTATACCTTTAAGCAAAACTATGGGAAGATCTATCGATTGTTGTGCCCTGTCCTATGGGGTGTTGAAGGGTTAGATTTCGGCCGCGTGTGCGCCAGCCAGTTTTCAAATATGATTTAAAAGAAATGAATTCTAACAAAGTTTGGCCATTAAATTGGCCACGCCCGAAATGTATAATTGCCAAATGCTGTACGCCCCATTCAGGTTTAAGTCATTTTCTTACAACCGTTACAATTTCTATGGACAGCGGACAGAAACCGTTAAGGCGCGCTCACTTGTTACAGTACAATAGATACAAAAAAAAAACAAAATGGAAAATGAAAACTGGAAACCATGAGACAAAGTTGTCACTGCCAAATGGGCGGCAGGCTAGGAACCGTAAACGTGAACGTATCAGCTTTAATTTGAATTCAATCAAAAGGGTCTCCCAAGCACAATCACATTCACATTCACATCACATTCACTACTCACTATTCACAATTCACTATGCAGTATTCAGTGCATACTATTCACCGTTCATGGTCACTTTCGCTGGCAAACAATCGAGGCTCATCAGCGTCTGAGTTGCTCTTGATCTTTGGTTCGTCGGGGCTTCGGTTCTGTTGTTTTGGCATGGCGCAGCTTCAAAGGGCGGCAGTTTCATATCCTTTGATTTGCATATGAGGCGGACAGGGACAACAAAAACAACAACAGACCAATCTCTGACCCTCGGCTCGGCTGCAAAACAAACAGTTGGGCAATGCCAAAGTTGCTACATTTATGTCGCGCCTTGCAAGTTCATCATCATCATCTTGATCATCATCTGGATCGTCGTCATCATCATCAGCAACATGAACATCATCTGAGGATCATCCACATCAATTCACGGCGCGATCTTTGCGCGCTCGCAGCTGCCGTGAGTCAGTCCTTCGATTGAGGTTCAGCCTCAGTTTCAGGTTGGGGTTCGCGCGCTGTCAGAACCAATCAAGTCGACACTCCTGACACAAAACGATGCGTAACTCTTCGAGAGCTTGTGCACAGCAATTCATCAAAGGACCGTGACCAGTGCCCGTGCCCAAGGCGAGACTCTTGCTCTTGCTCTTGCTCCTGCTCAGCGATCGCTAATTTGCCGACTTGGCTGTGGCCCTCTCAAGTGCCAGGCTCTGTGCGGAGCAGCTGTCCAGTCATTTATGACAATAGCCTGCCCTAATTGCTGACTAGTCATGGCCAAGAGCTCGTGGTTAAGTCGAAAGCTACGCAGATGATCAGGCAGCTCTTGTATACTTGGACTTATCCAATCTGATTATATTAATATAGTATTCCCAAAGTTTAACTTTCACTTAGAAGCACTCTTCTTCATTTCTCATCATTCAAAGGGTTTCATTTGAAACCCTCCTTTGATTTCCAGAATATCAAAACACTTATCATCCTGATCTTATACGAGTTCTGGTCACTTTTCTTTTAGCTCTTTCCTCTTTCCCCGCTGCAAAACAAATGCCAGCTAATTGCAGCCGGGCAGCATCCTTGCTTCATTATCCTTTTGCTGTCTGCGTTTTTTTTTATTAGTTGTTTTCAACTTTTGAACTCGTTTTAGCCTATGAATTTAATTGAATTTAAACTTTAGCCCTAGGTGTTCGCTGGGCTGTCAATTGCGCCTGCCTGGGCGACGTTTGACCCTTGTCTCTGGGCTGCTAAGTCAGGCCTTTGTCTTTGCCCGACCTGACCGAGCTAACTGAGCGACCGTTGCTGTAAGTTGCAACCCTTTTGTCACCTTTTAATTTGATGAACTCACTTCCGTCCAGCCCCCACCCCGGCCCAAGAATCAGCATCCCAGGCACATCGGAATCGGAATTGGAATCGGGATCAGGATCAGGCTCGTCTCGTCTTGTCTTGATCTCGAGCCGGTCTGCTGCCTTGTCAGTTTTGATTAGTTGAACCACTTCAGGTCGCCTTGCTGCTCATTGCTGTCCCGTATGGGAATGCGTACAAATCCTTACCTGATCGTAATACGAGCGCCGATCTACCGATAACGCGATCTTGCGCAACTCTTGTGCAATTCTGAAGGCTTTGCCATATTGCCACCATATCGCACCGTCCGTGGTAGTTGAAGTTGCTACTCATAATTTTCACATGACCAAAACAGCTTAAGATCAAGTTAGCCATCTAAGCTGACAGCTGGCAGCCCCTTATGACATTTCGCGAAACGCTAATCCCATCATAAGTAAGCTCCCAGCTCCTGGCCTTGTTGCTCTGCCTCTCCCTCTCGCTCTCAGCTGCTACTTCTCCATTTCAAATTCAATTTCAGTTTCATTTGTTTGTGCGACGCGTTTTGTTATTTGCTTAGAAAGTTTTCCAAACATTGGCAAGTTAATCCCGCTAACCTGTTTTATGAGCCGCAGAACTAGCCCTATCACTGGCGGCATTATGCAAATTATCCCGTACACCAATTTGAAGTCTATTTCAGGCAACCTCCTCTGACTGCCTGTCGGCCTGCCTCCCTGTCTGCCTCCGGCTGGCCCCAGCTGATGATCAATAATAATCATAATGACAGTTTTAAGTGGGTTAGCCCGACCATTGTGCATTTGTATTTAAATGCGCCTTGATGGATAGCTGTCTGTCTCCCAACTCATCCCATCTCAGTAGAGTACTCTGTTACATCATATTATTACGTGCAACGTTTTCTTCATCTTTTATTTGCATTCTCTTCTTTTTTTTTGTTAGCTCTCGTCCTTCAGCTCTTACGGGGCAATCAATCAGCTTAGCGCGCAGCTTCATTATGATTATGGGCTTGTCCTTCCAGCACAATATGTAGCGTAACCGCATGGATTCTGCATATTCGTATTTAAATGCATTCAAATGCCAATTTTTATGCCAAGATTGTCAAAGTGCTCAATGCCTAATCCCGACTCCCTGCGCCATTCTAATATGCTTTGAGGTTTTCCTTTTGAACTGGCCCCGCACAAAGCATAAATCTGCCCATTGTTGGACCTTGCCTCTATTAATTCCTTTATAATTTGCGCCTGACTGACCAGCAGTAAGAGCTAGCCCACCTCTGCCACTTCAACTCCCACACACACACACACACACACACACACACACACACACACAAACACACTCACAAGCACAACAACAACATACAAGGAGCAGGCAAATAGGTCATTCAGTGCTCGACTTTAATGTTACCCTGTAATTAGCACTTTACCATAAGAGTTCCAACAAAACTTTGTCATGTTATTCAATATGATATATATAAGATACTAGCTTATATTATATTTGCACAGTCGAAAAAGTGCAAAACATGTACAAACAAAAAAAAAGTACAAGTTTGTATACAAACATATTCCAGCAACTTCCCACACTGGCGGGTGGAATATTCAGCAACATAAAGGCTTAGGCTGTACTGTGATTGTCAATCAATCAATCAGTCAGTCAGGACAAAGAGTTTTATAAATTATTGAATGGCTCTAGTATACCCCACGACACCTTTACCAATGGGTACAACAAACAAAAATATGAAAGTTCCATAAAAAAGGAAATAAAGAAAATACAACAAAAGCCAAGGGCACAAAAAAGAAGGGAGAGGGGGGAAAGGAAAACTCAAGTGCACACACACACGCAAGTATTTGTCCATTTTTCCTAAGCAAAAGCCAAGATTGTGCGGGTGTCCACTTTTGGGGATCGTTTGGTACCAAACGCAGCTGATGCGTGTAACTGAATGGTCAGCCACAAATCGGATTAGCACTAAGCGATTTTGGCACTCGTCCTCAATTCAATTAGGTGACAGACACAACGAAAAGCCCAAAGCTAAAGGTGCAAATTGCCAGCCAGATGGGGAAGCTTTTGGCAGGGAGCTGGTTTTTGTATGGTCCCCTGCGTCAAGGCTGACATTTGCTGCCACTAATTGGCCGCATTTTGAAAAAAAAGTGGAAGAAGAAGACTAAAACTGAGTTTCTTATTGTAGCGCTTCCTTTTCTCAAGGACATAAATTACAAGTTTGGCAATGGGTTGCTTTTACCTTCGTTTTAATAGGAAAATTCAAAGAAAATTAGCGCATCCTGGCAGCGTGCAACGGGGCACCTCCATAAATTGTACCCTAATTTTCGGCACAAACCTAATGATGCCACAGTCCAGGCCCATAAAATGCAACTTACAAGCTGAGAAAATGTTGTTGCCCTTCAAAAAGGGGGTTGGACCTAAGGCGAGAGACAATGAAGCACTGACCTAAGGGTCGACAGGCAGAAGCTACCTAAAAGATATTGTCACCAGGCAAGGGAAAGGATAACAACAAAATTTGTAACAATTACGTAGCAATACAGCTAGGAGAGGGGCGAAGGGGGGTGGCATAGCGAAATTTATGTGTTTATGCTGCATTTCCATGGATGATCCGAAAGTTTTCATTCCTTTGTTTTTCATTTTTTTCCCCATATACGAATACAATTTGGAAAGCGCTTACGAGATTTGTTTACAGCTGCGCGCTGCGAGCGTTGGCGATGAGAAATTGCTCGCAGCCATAGAACAATGAGAACTTAATAACAAGAGCAACAAATAATAATAACAAACAACAAAAGGGATACACAAAAGCCAACAAAACAGCATAAGAAAAATGCAATGCATAACAACGTATCTTTTTTCGTGGCTTTTCTTTTCTTTTTTTTTGTATCTGTATCTGTCGGCTTAAAGGCGTGAAATACAACAATAATAATAAATATTTGTTAGCTCTCGATGTTGATGTTGCTCTTGCTGTTGCTGTTGTTGTTGTTGTTGTTGTTGTTGAATGTGCTCCTCAGTTTTGGGCATATTTTCATATGCTGTTTAAGTAGTTGTGATTGATGCGCACAGCGCGCGTGTTGAAAGATAGTTTTGTATCTGTAAGATACGCGCGTGGTTACTGCGGGATGGGTTGAGGTTAACTGCCATTATCGGTACTTAATATGCAAGCCTCATGCTGCGGTGCTTCAATGCTAAAAATGTACATTTCTTATTAGCTATCGATAAATGTAACTTCGATAACTGTGCTTGTCAATAATAACTATGCCCGATTGTTTATTGTGTATCGATAAATCGATCATAGTCAACTTTTTTCTCCGTTTTTGAGACACTTTTATGTGCCTATTATTGGAGCTCAACTGTCACTCATAACGAAGCGAATTTCCCCATAATAATTCTTTATTGTTTTTCCACGCTTTTTCCACTTAGAACTGTCGCATTGATAAATGAGCTTTACCTGGGACGGTTACAGTGACAATTGGCTTTTGTTGTAAGTTGCTTATAATTAAAATTCTGTGGCACAAACAAAGGCAACTACTTACAGCCACCGAAAAAGAAACGGCTCGAAAAAGTAGCGAAACGAATGCCACAAAAGCGGCAACAGCCGAGAGAAAGGCAACAAGCAGCGACACACACACACACACACACACACGAACGCACAACAACAGAAACAACAGCGAAGCAATCGAGTCACAAAAGCCCACAAATCGGATTGCGGACTGGACCTTTTCATGGCTTTCAATAACTAAACAACCAACAAATATTTGTCATTAAAACCTGCCTAACTGATTGTATCTGTATCTGTGCGTATCTGTAAATGTATCTGTGGCTGAAACGCATTTCTATTTCTAGTCAGAGACGAGCAACGGTTCCAGTTGCGGTTCTGCAACTTTTGATTTCGATTGCTTCGTCTAAACCCATTCTATATAGCGGTCTGTATAAAGCTTTGGACTTATTAATATGTTGCCCCTGCCTTTTTCCGCGCCCTCTGAGCCGCTTGCGCAATTATCGAGTTTTGTTGACGCGTTTCTAATATGCTCTATGCTATAACTGGGACTTATAACTATATAAATACTCAATCAATTACTTAAGTATTTTGATTAAAATATATGCAAATGTACACATTCTCGCAGTCCCACATATTATTCGCCTCAAATCATATAAACCAATTAATTAAAATTCGCATATGATTTGCTTGGATTATGCGCAGAATATAGAATGGAATTCTAAAAGTAGCTACTCGTTCTGATGACGTTAAAAGAAATGTGGCTCAGTTATTGTCTCCTCCAATCAAGTTTAGCTTTGTATATAATGCATAGATATGTATATAGATTAGGGTATTCATTAGTCGGTTCTGTAAAATGAGCTAGTCTTTTCTTATTACCGCTCTTATGGCTGATGCTGACAATTTATTATAACAATTTATTTTCATTGTTGACTTTATTGAATTGTTTAATTATTAAGCAATATTTGATTGATTGCGAATTCCATTTCATTTCATTTGCTGCTACATTTAGTTTTTTTAAGCTTTCTCGTGCGGCATTGTTGTCGCTTTTGTTGTTGTCGTTGTTCAGTTCAGTTGTTAGAAAATTTTATTGTTGCCGTGGATATTGTTGTGTGTATTTTGTGCTCGTGTCTTTTTGTACCATTTTTGTCGCTCACTCTCATTATTGTTATTTATTATTAAGTATTTTGATCATTATTTCTTAAATTTGCTGTTGTTATTACAAACGCTTATTGACCCAATTTCCGGCACATTCGCAGTTTATCATTGAGCGCAGGTTTCATGTCGCATGAGCTCTTACCAACAGCCAAAAGCGCAGAAGCAGAAGCTGGAACTGGAGCTGGAGCTGGAGCAGACTTGGCAGCAACTGGCAGCAACATAAACGAAGGCTCTCTCTCTCTCTTATGTTGTATTTCCAACTGTGCCCATAAATTTTAATCCATGACAAAGTTGCCAACTGGCTCCCAGAGTCCCGCCCAAGTTGCCGGCCCGCGAAATTGACTACATGGCGACCAGACACGATATGAATATGAACTACAAATGGACACTGAATGGAAAATACAGATAGGCTGCAGAAACCGCAGGCGAAAAAAATTGTATGTGAAAAGCCAAACAATTTTTAACCACATTTTTCTAGCCATTTTTTCTTCATTTCTTTCTTGATCGCATTCCCTTTTTTTTTTGTGTCGCACTTTGGAGTCCAAATGGAGCTATTGGGGGAGGCACAGTGAGGCCAATGTTACAAATGTTTGCACAAATTCATTCAAGCAGCACACTCTAACAAAGCCTTGGAGTTAGCCCTATGACTCTGCTCAACATATGCCATGCATCAGGCATAAGTTCCCGTCGTATCGCCCATTAATGAGATTATGTTCAGGGAAACGATATTTTCAATTTTACAGTTTCTGGTATAAGCTGACCCAGTATGCCAGTCTGCAGTCGTAATTCAGCTATTTCGCTTTCATTAGCTGATGCTGCTCCACCAAATGGACAGCAGACCGCCCCGGTTCTGTTGTGGCTATTCCTCTTGTTGATACTGAGGCGAACATTATCCTTTTGGGCGCTGATAGGTGCTATGTATTTGGGATTTTTCTGCTCTTTTTTTTTGGGCGCATTGATAAAGTGTGCCATAGCTTGGGGTTAATGTCGCGCCAATGATTTAGCACCTTGTTACAGAGCCGCCGCCCGCCACGGCCCCTCTGATGCTGGGCCGGCGCGATTCGACCCGACAACGCTTAATTGCGCTGATCGCGTGGACAGGGCTGTGCTCAAGTGTGCGTCGGAATCCGAATCCGAGTCAGAGTCGGTGTCCGATCAGAGCCCACCACGGGCGCGTGTCGAATTGGTTTTGTGTGGGTGCGTGCGCTGATTTGTTGTGATAAATAAGTGGCAGCCTATATAGGCTGTTACAGATGCATGCCACATAGAGGCATGCCACGGCAACGCTAGCGGCAGCGGCAGCGGCAGCCGAGATGAGTGGAATCAAGGCATTCGCATAAATTGCCAGCTCTTGTGGATTTTCATTAAAATTTTTAAGATTTCTTTTCTGTGGAGCTATGGAGGCACTTAATAAGAACAAACAGGCCGTTGAGTCGGCACAATCGCTTGGCGCCCCATGGTGCCATATTTTTGTTAATCCCCCAAGCCAATGCTAAAGAACGCACATAAAATTTTATTATTTATGGATGGCAAGCAGTGCCATATCCTGTGGCATTTATGACACAACCAAAATTCCAATTGTTTCTGCTGCCGTTGCCGCTGCCGTTGCCTCTGCTGCTGCTACCGCATGTCCCCTGTCCCTCTCCACCAAGCTCTTGCCGAGTCACTGCCTGGATGCATAGGTGTAAGGCATCGCACGACCGCGCTTTGATTAACCTTAAGCGCATAAATAGTGGATTCAATCAGACCTGTAAGAGCTGCCAGTCCGTACCCAATCGCTAAGAAACCGGCTCTGCTACACAGAGAAAAATAAACTAGCTACTGAGCACAAGATTCCCTGATATACCAATTATTGCCTTACCATTTATATTAATTAATTATATATACTCAAATATATATTGAAATATGTACTTACCCACAAATTCACATACATCCATCTATTAGCAGAAGAAGGACTGACTTTCATTTAAGCACATGTCTGAAAGAACAAAGAAGTAGAGAACGGATTAGATTAGATTAGATAGATTAATACAAAACTTTAAATCACAGCATGGTAGCCTTATTTTAATTCATGAGAATCGCATAGTAGGGCGAGGCGATTTTTCTAGTTAACAGTGCAGCGGTTAGAAAACTTGGTCTGCATTTAATATAAAGAGTATTTTCATGAAAAAGATATTCAGTAAATAGACAAGTTGAAAGTATTTAGATAATCACAAGCTTGAAAATTAAACTTCGCTCAAATATTCCTTGATCCGCATATTTTAGCAATGAGTGTTCACACTGATGAGCAAGTAAAATTCGGTGTTTTCTTTCTAAATTAGTTTTAAGTTTTCTGGCAGTGCATGCTCCACGTGTCTCGGCCGAACAACTCATTAGGTTCGATTCTTCTTTCGGAGGCTTCGCAAGAAACTTTTGCGGCAGCGTCATTGTTATTGTTGGACCAAGTTGCGCTTTTGTTGTTGCTGTTGTTTGGCCAGCATAAGAAGTAAGAAGTTTGGATGCGCTTTTGTCAGGTCTTGGAAAAGGGAAATGAAAATGAAAATGTTGTTGCTCTATTGATTATTGCATATTGATTGCTGCGTGGCTCTTTTTTATTGAGGCGAGCAGCGACAAATAAAAATAATAAATCCATTTCCACGGCACAGCTAAATTATTGATATGAAAACATTCCGAGTGCCACAGTTCCCCATCCACACTTGAGGCACACAGACCTGAAGTCGCCGACTGGTCTGGCCAGGGCCAGACAGACTGGAACCTTACAGCCACCAGCTGTGTGTGCGTGTGTGTGTGTGTGTTTCGATCTTAGTTGGATCTTGGAGCAGCTTGGGGTTCTCCGCTCTCCACTCGAAATGCATTTCATACAAAGTCATCGTCGTCGCAGTCGAATGACAGTCGCCACTTTATAAGAGGCTGATCAATGGCTGGATCTTTAGACTTGTCTTGTCTTGTCTGGGGGCAATGCATTTTCGTATTGTTTTGATCTGAAATTCGTTGAATTTTGAACAGAATTTTGACAGTTGCCACTCAGTTGCATTTGAAAATTCCATGGAACACTCGGGACTCGGGGGACCCACAAGCACCAACCTCGCCGGCGATAAAGTTAATTGAGTTATTTGGCCTGACAGCTGATTAGTTGAAGTTGGTCGAGCGGTTCGGTGTGGGGTAGGGGGTGCGGGGGTATATGTTGGCCCGGGCAATGGGCAATTTTATGGTGCGTGGCAATGGCAAAGTGGAAAATTATTATGCTGCCCCATTAAGTTGGCCCCATTGTTGTCGACCCACGCGCTTGTGGCACTCAAATTTCATGCCGCATGCAAATTTTGTTGCGCATTGCGCAGGCGTTGCAGGCAACAGCAACAGCAACAGCAGCAACAACAACAACATGAGAAATACATTTTTTTTTCCCAGCGATCTGCATGCAGGATAAAAGATTCAATTACAAGATGGGTAAGTGAGTTCGGCTCTTGATTCGTGTGACTTTTTTTCTTTCATTTTTATTTCTCCGGGGCGAGTGGGCCAGACATGTAAACAGCAACAATAATAATAATGAAAACGTTGCACAAATGCAAAAACCCATCAAAATGATGGATGACACTTTGATAGTCAAGTCTGTAAGTCGGGAAGTGCGCAAACCGCAAAGAAATTGCCCAATTGCAAAAAACTGACAGCTGCCTGGCGCAAAAAAAACCCAGAAGGAAGATATACAGACACGTTTAAGACAGCGATCTTTGGGAGAGCGTAAAAAATCAAAAATAAATTAAAAATCAACAAACAGTAGTCGACACGTCAATGAATTTGAAATGCATGCAAATGCGAGCGGGCCAATTGTCTCGGGCCGGCGAGAATATATATATATATGGTACTCTGCCATTTGAAGTCAATTCATGTGTCGCAGAATCGATCCTTAGGGGTTTTTGGCAATTGGCAATGTATTGGCACATGATTTGGGTCGATGCCTTGGGGGGTGGGGTTTCAGTTTCCCATTGATCGCCTTGAACTTTTCCTTTTCGCCACGGTTGCAATTCCCTATTGTTGTGCAATGAAACCATATCCTTGGGCATATTCGATTTGCATATAGATCGGCATCAAGATCGGCGACACGTCGCACACACTTGATTGCCTTTGAATGGCAAATGAATGCATTTGAATTTTCGCAAAGTCTGTTGCCGGGGGGGGGTAAGTTGATACTCTGAGGGCCACAATTTGTTGAGTTAGTTAGCTATGCTGCCAGATCTGTCAGATCTCAAGTGATCGCGTTTGCCATTTTTCGAAATGGTTCCAGGATTTCTCTTAAGGATGTGCATTTCATTGCATTCTATTGAGCTCCGGCAAATGTCTGAAAATATCAAAGATCTGCGCTGCGATTTCAATTTGAATCAGATTGCGTTAAGGTCTTGAAGTCTTCAAGGAAAGCTAAAGACTAGCAAAAGACTAAAGAAAATTTGAGTTCCAGTCTAGTTTTCCTTACTGTTGCTTCTAACCAAAGTCGAATTATATATCCAATAAATGATATAACAAATTCTTATGAAAATTTTTTCTTTGTTAAAACAACAGCTGCCCGTTTTGCTGTACCCGAAAAATTTGCATGCTTGTTAAATTAGTTGTTTGTTTGCTGCGGATCGTCCATTGAAATGTAATCTTTTCAATTTCCTGCTCCCATTTTCCATTTTAGCCGTATGCCCTTAGTTTTGGCGCCTTTTCTAGGATTTCATTATTTTCAGTTTGCATGTTATTGCAATCAGGACAACATTGTTTGCCATTTAATGCAGGATCAAACCTTTTCTTGTGCATATTTTTTTGAAATTCTTTTTGCCAGTCAAATGTTGATGCTGCGCATTGCTCTGATACCAATAAATAAACAACAAAAGAGTTAAATTCAATTGCAACTCTTCCGCGACCTTTGTCAATCCCAGACAATTACATGCTTGCAAATTTTTGTATATATATTTTTTTTTCTTGACTGTGCGCAACCTTCGTGTTCAATTATTTTGCACCTTTTGAACCGATCGAAGGATCAGCGAATGCCAATGCGACGGCGAGCGCAAAAACTCAATCAAGTCGAAAACCCAAGACTCGACCCCGTTTCAAATCCGAGAGATTGTTCTCGACCCCCGACCCAGTTTTCGAATGCAAAAAAACAACTGCGTGACCCTTTTCGGCAAAGATCTCTTCGCTATACGCGTTTTCTTATTCCTCTTTTTGTCAACTGCGCAGGTGAGAGATCGCAATTTGCGTTGATCTTTCACAGGGTTGCCCTTCGGGGCGCATTGATTTCTTGACGACATAAACAATATTACACAGAGAGTGAGAGGGAAAAGGGTGAGGCGCGGTTCGAAACGGTTCCAATGACAATCAATTGCCTAACGAATAGGTTGATTTTCTTTAATTTCATTTGGCATTTTCGGGTGTTTTCGCAATAGTTTTTGATTGTGAACAGAATCATAAATTATAAACGAGCTTTGCATCGTGTGAACCAATCAATTTTCGTTTTTTTTCTTTTGGGTACAATCGCAAACGCCTCTATAAGCATAGTTGGTATGGATGGATCTTAGAAATTCCCACAATTTGCATGCGGCTAATTCTAATTATACAAATCGTCGCTGAGCTGCGGTCATTTAAATCTGCCCATGGCTAACTGGCTAAGTCCAGTGGCCACAGGCCTGATGCCCGGGCTAAGTAAAAGCCGGCTTAGGCTTAAACTTACTTACTCCTTCCTCTGTTTGTTTTTGCACCAGCTGTGCCCGAGGAGCCTGGGAAACTCCGCGCCCGGCTCGCTCGGGCACAGGTGTTGCCGTTGCCGTTGTCGTTGTCAACGTCATCCTCGGATCGACTGTACCTTCTCGGTTATATCTATCTACCTGTTGGCTGGCATTGTCTGGCATTAACTATCTTTTATTTGGGAAATTCCCAAAACAAATGAAAATAAAGTGAAACGCACAACAAAAGTCAAATGCCCCGGGCACGGGTTCGGTTTTAGAATTATTTTTGTTAGTTTATTTTACTTCTTTTTTTTTTGGGCTCTAGGCCACCGATCACTTACCACTGTGTAGGAGGCCATTGTTTTTGTTTCTCTGTTCTCTGTTCTCTTTGCTCTTTCTCTCTCTCTCTCGCTCTCTTTCTCGCTGTGTGTGTCTCTTTGTGTGCTGTAAGTGATCCTCTTCTGTCTTTTATTTGCTTTTCTTTCTTTCAGCCTTATGTCTTTGCTTTTGTCTCGCTCTCTTTGTGCATGTTGTTATGTCCGCTCAGCTACTTGTCTGCATCTCTCTTTGGCCTGCATCCTCTCACTCTCTCTCTCTCTGTCTTTCTCTCTTATCACATACCTTTATACTGCATTGTTCTTGTAGGCTCTGTCCAGGCCACGTTGGCGACAGACTGTCTGGCGCGTCGGCGTCAGGGTTCACGTGAGTTGTGGGTACACAAGTATGTGTGTATATAGGGTATATAATGCATATAATACTAGTAAATACTATTTGAAGGTTGTGTACTTGAAGAGCTTGGAGTGTTGTTTTTTTGAGAGCATTCATTAATATTATAGGATTATAAAAATCTGTTTGGGATGCACCTATTTGCATGAAATACTAGTTGTACTATGACAAATTTAATATAGTTCAGATTGGGTTTCATCTACAAGCTAATTGGTAGATAACTCGAATATATACAAAATAAAATATTACAACATGACTTTCTCTATTTCCTAAATAATCTCATTTTTAAGGCATTTTTGTCAGTTGATTTGATTTTTGTTTCCGTTTCATATACATTTTAAATGAAGGCTTACTTCAGTAGATTATAAGATTCATTAGTTTTCAATTCGAAAGAAGAGCATTTTCTTCTGACATTGTAGATTTTCAATGCGTTTCCTTTCACAGTTTTATGACTTTCATTTAATTTCCACCCCAACAATTCGGTAAGCATTTTCTTTATGAAAAATTCACCCCGCCCCCTTGCCCCGTGTACGGCTGGCTATCAGCACAAATGACACTCCAATTTGGAGAGGCATTTCCACATTAATAGACAAGCAATATAAAAGCCAACTAAATAAATTCTATATAAGAAACAAAAAAAAAAAGAAAACTGCATTTTGTCTTGGGGCGCAGTCAACAGAAAAGTCGTTGTCTCTGTGCATTCTTCTATTGCATTTCAGTTCTCTCCCTTGTTCTACGATTCTCTTGTTCTACTGTTTGTCACACACTGTTCTACGAAAAGCGTGGCCAACAATGGATACGGATCGTGGATCGTCTAGGCAGCAGACACATAAACTATGCCCTGGACAATGGCCATAGAGCACTTCCTTTCAGTCGACCAACTACCTGCCCTAGGGTCCATGGGCGAGCCGGGAACTGTGAGTCGTCGCCAGCATGTCTGGCGAGATCACCGGCAATACAATGGCTAGACAGAGAGTCGCCCTGCTGTCTGTTAGATTAGTATAGAATTGCAGATCATTCTGAAATTTCATTTCGTTTCATTCATGCCATAATCTATTTTCTTTTAAATGTCCAACAACACCATGCTAAATACGCCCAATGACCCTGTCCCTATTCGTCTCACTGTGGCAACAACGGCGACGCACTGTCTGCCAGGATCGGCATTCAGTTGTAGGTTATTGTCCATGCCTAATCACCTTGCTTTATAGAGAGCATATATCATGACAATTCCCTTAAGTCTTTGATAACGATACATTTTCCTATGGGCCAGGGAGCAAGTGCTTTGGCTGGGCTAACTCTCCCAGTTGACAGCCCACTGGCAAGGCAAACTCTTCAGTTGACCACCCTGGCCCTACCGTACCCCCTGCCAAAAGAGAAACAATCAACCCCTCTTGAGCGGAACAATGAAAAATTTAAATCCAAGCTTAGCATAATAAAAATTCAAGCGAGCGTAAAACGCTAATCTCTGCCACAGAATGTATCCGTATCTGTATCTATATGTAACTCTAGAGGGTCTCGTCGACCGTTGCAAAAAATATACTTTTGCTTCGTACAAATTTGTTTATTGGAAAATCTGTGCAGCGATGCATTTATCTGTCAGTGTCTGCCAAATGTCAGATTAGATCAACGTTGACAACAGCGCATCACATAAAAGAGAGCGACAGACAAGGAGAGAGAGCGAATGAGAGAGAGCCATAGAGAATAGACCAGAGAGAGGTACAGTCACGCTTCTCTGCCAGTTGGGAGCTCAATTAAAGCGGGGCAAATGCTGTCATAATGCGCATTTAGTTGTTAGCAATGCTCCATATAAATTAATGCCCATTGTAGCCACTTCAGACAAACTACCCATTGCCATTACCAATCCAAAAATCCCTCTTTCGAATATCAGACGTAATAATGCCCGGGCATATAAAGCGCGAAACAAAGCAAAACGATGCGATGACGCTGACTGAAATAATATCAAAAAGGAAAAAAAGAAGAAAAAAGCCAGAAACAAGGGCGCTCGAACTGGGAGTGCACGACTAGCAAACACCCTGTAGGCAGTGCAGAGATGCGGTCAACAAATTTTAAAATTTCCTCTATAGAAGCATACACAATAGGAAAGATATACACATGTTTCGATTTCGATATATTTCGATAATACAGAAATATGAAAATATGTCGAAGTCGATATAGAAAATAACCTTACGGAAATATTTATTTCCCTACTTCAGATCTCTAGACGTATTGTTTTCGATACCAGATGTCCAGCTCAAAAATATATACTTTGTTCACTTTTTCTCTTTTTCGAATTCAGAAATATCTCTGGCTGCCTGTTAAAAGCTAGTATACCCTCTTGTAAGGGATTTTCAATGGGTACTGGGTATAAAAAGAGAAACACCCAGCAACAAAGGCGGCAACAAAAACAACAACAAAGGCAAAACACATATTGCGCAGGATACAGATACAAGGACACTGTTACGCAGTGGAGTGGGTAGCATTTTGGGGGGTGGGGTAGGGTAAGTTAGGGTAGGGGGATTTATGTTTCAACAATTTCAATTGTTTCCTAATGTTTTTGTATTGCGTTTGTTGCCATTGTATTGCCGGTTTGTCTAATATGGCAGGCAGGACAAGAGTTCAAAGATTATGACTACAAAGATTGGGTATCAAATTGCCGTTGTTATCGATAGCCAGCTAGCAGGCGGCATTTATCGAACGGCAGCCGCTCAGCATGCCCGGCATTAACATTAAAGTGTGAAATTTCAAGTGAATTTTGACAAGAAATCAGCGTCGAACGCTAATCGTCTGTCTGTTGCCCGGTTCGCCTTCTCGGAAGTCTCGGCTTGGGCATTGGGTTAAGAATTTGGGAATTTCCTGTGCTCTGCGCCGCGTCGCACATCCTTTGGCTCGCTCTTCAATAAACCCTCTAATAAGGCCAAACAGGCCGAATAGGGTCAGGGCATTAGCATTAGGCCAAACAATGGCACTGCAATGCATTTAGCTTTTATGCAGGACACGCGTCCTTGCCACGGAAATACCCAATGGACAACAGAAATCTGTTTCTACTTAGCTCAACACCACTTTACGATCCCCCTACTCAGCCTACACACCCGATGAGAGCATCGCGCAAAGGTAGCTGCCCAAAAGGTCACTTTGCCTAATAACTTTAGGTCACAAATACGCCTCACAATCACTCCTACGCGAAGCACTGACTGCTGATCCCTCTATTGCCTGAGTGCCACATTTTATGAGGTGTCTTGCCTCAAATGGGTGTTGTGCATAAGTTTGTCATGAGGCATGCAACACCCCATATACCAAGTAAATCGCTCGCGCTTAGGAAATAATACGAATCTCAATTCAGAGAAAAACAACTCTACAATAACAATTGGTGTGATATATAACACAGAGAGCGCGCATTAGACGAGTATTAGAAGTATAGTTGGGTGCAGTCAATAAATTAGTATAGTATACTTATACTCTAATGATTATTATAATGATAATAATTATAATAATAATATAGATAGCAATAATAACGATAGTAATAGTAATATAACAATAATTAATAATAATAATAATATTAATATCAATAATAATTATATTAATAATGAGAAAATTATTAATAAAACTTGACAACTGCAAAATAATTAGATATGCATCCGGCTAACCAGCTTTAAAACACCTTCGCACAAATGCCCTAAGATTTCATTTAATGTCCGAAACTATTCTAATGATTGCTGCAAGCGATCCTTCACGGCTCGCAGAAGGAGGCCCGAAGCTTACAAGTAATAAAGTGACTTCTGTAATTTTGAGCCAGGCAACTTCCTGAAGTCTATTTTATTCTTAACACGCCTAAAGAGCCAAAACTGAAATTGAAAATATTTTAATGTGCCATTTGCTGTTGGCACTTGAGAGGCTGGCTGCATGCGGCATGCAGCACGTGCAAATGGTCAGAATGTGGCAGAGCCAGAGCTCCAAACAAAAGCGCCAAGTGAGACCGAGACTGAGACTGAGGCTATGGGCGTTGCATCATTGGCATTGACCATGTTTACAGGAGGCGAACAAAGCCACAGTGGAAACGATGCTTTGGTGAATGGCTTTTGGTATGCTAACAATATGAGAATTTATATGACAAGTCTGTCATATTTTTACAAACGTTATAAATCATCGTGCCTCAAGAGGCACCGAAATGAGGGAGGTGTGAGGTTGAGAACGGCTCCTCCTCTGCAACTGAGACTGAGTCTGAGGCTGAGACTGAGGCTGAAGCCAATACAAATATGTAAATATTGCTTCGAGGCACGCGATTCCACATGATTCCTTCGCGTTTATTACTGAGCTCGTCTCGACTGAGTCGTTTTTATGGTCTACTTCGGCTGCCTTGCGGTGGGTCTGAGTTCTCAGTGAGTTCTCCTCAGTTTCGAGTTCACATTTCTGGAAGTGTTTCCGTTGAAAAACCAAACTGAAACTTGTACGAAAAATGCAAATTTGTTTGTCTTGTCTTGTCTAGGGACAATTGACAATTGTTATTGGGCTATGGCAATGCTTCAAAAGGTAACCGCTATTCAGGACAACGAGTGGAAAAGGACAATTGCGTATTGAAAAATGTTATTTTACTTGAAAGAATGACGAAAATGTGGCCGCAACAATTGAGACAAATGGCGCATTGTCAACGTGCCGCATCGAAGTCATATTGGGAGGTCCTGCATTGTCCTTGTCCCAAAAATAAATATGCACAAAAAGAAGCATTTAGTGGTTAATGCTCATCAAAACAACCAGACGGTGAGCCGGTGGTCAGCAACAGAAGACTGCTCTCTCATCCTTTTTGGGTTAAATGCAGCGTACGCAAATCTAATCCTAGCTCCGTCCACCTGGCAAATATTCAATTAGCACAACGATTGGCGCGTAAAAAAATGCCCGCCAAAGCCACTCGAAAGTGCGGCGCTTCAGAGCACATTGAACCCCCCCCCCCCCCCTCACCAGACCCATGCCCCTGGCCAATTCTAGCCGCTTAGCTTAGCTAGTTGCTTGCCGCTTTTAATTACTGGCAGCATTATCCTTTCTACTCGACGAACATTGGCAAACGTTTCCACATGCTTTGGCATTTCCGCTTCCGTTTCGGCTTCCGCTTGGCGCCAACAGCTTGGCCTCGTCATCTCCATTGTTCCCCTCCGCCAAAAAGTCAAGTGGCGTAAATTAATTACAGCACCAGCCCAGCCACCTCCCACACACACACACACACACACACACACACACACACATCTGGCTTCTATACAGAGACTCTCTCTGATATATCTGGTTGGTTTTGTTTTCCGCATTGCCGGTCCTCTAATTGCTCCAAATCTGACTGTGTTTTTATAAGTGTGCGCATTCATATATCAGCCGTAAATGTGGCCATTGTTCAACTTTAAAGCGCTGAATAGCTTCGCGTGGAAATTAAAATGTTTACAAATTCAAAATCATAGCGAAATATTTTAATTGGATATTGCGTTAATGCGTCAGTTTAGATGTTCAAGGATCACCAGGGTGGCGCATAGACTGATTGTTGGCCTCGCCAAAGTGGGGAGGAGGATATTAATTGACAACTTTTACTAACTAGCTACAAATTATATGCGTTATAAAGAAAATATATATTTTGAACATATTCAATTTGCGTCAAGGCTGCAAGCACGGCATTTCAATTTATTCTTTTCAAGGAACGAAACTGAATTATATATTTTTAAAAATACGAGTTTGTTAAACAAAAAACATGGTTTAAGCTCCAAGCAGAAATAACTTGGGCCCTAACCATAGAATTTATCTAACGAAATTTGAAAGATAACAAATTTCGGATAGATATCAAATCTAGCCCACTTTTCTATATGAAAATATTTGAAGCTTGCAATATTTTCAGTAGAACGGGCAACTGTTACTTGAAATATGAATTTTTAATTAAATTAAATTAAAATTTGGAAAATATATAAAAGACATGAAAAGCCATCTACACGTAGCGAACCATTGGCTAGTTTGCAGCCCTGACTTGTGGAACCAGGGTTCAAAAACATAATAATATGGTTGCACATTATCATTAGTATTAATTAGCTAACATCATTAGCAGCAGAACTGACCCGCTTTTGCAATTGTAGCTACCAGTTAATACTTGGGAGAACTGTTAGAACATTTCACCCAGATCCCAGATCCCAGATCTTTAAATGCTGGTAGTCAGATGATCAATGCACTGATTGAATCCATGCTAATGATCAGTTTTCTATTCATTTTTTGGCATTGATTTGTATATTGTTTGTTTGTGAAATGCCTTCGTTTTTTTTTTGTATTTTCGTGACAAAAGGCGAGCAGCATTGATGCGGGATCAGTTAATGCTGAAGATCGGGAATCATCAATGGCAAATGGACTAGTCCCTGACCGTTACGCGTCACACGCTCCAATATGGAAGCAGGGGCAAGTTTTTTGTTCGACTTGTACAGATTTCGAGATTTCGAGATTTTATGACTGGGGCGCGCCCCCTTTTGACAGTTGCTGCATAAATTTGAGAGGCGAGAGACCCGAAAAGGTAGCCGAGGCAGCCATAAAATTAACATCTTTGACGCTAAGCCGTGATTTACTTTTGTTTTAATGTCGCCGTCTTTGTGCTCTCCACTTGATACAATACAAATCGAAGTTGATTTCGATATGATATGATGGTGACGCCTACCTGTCTTGCTCTTGGATCATTTAACTGAATCAAATTGGATTTGCATAAGGCCTCAGATTTTAAATGGAACAGCGTAGACAATTGACAGGGAGTGAACTGTATGCAACTGTGAGATACTCTCTTATGGGAGAAAATGCCAGAGAATGCCGAGAGAAGTGCTGGGTATAAGAGGCCAATCAGAGAGTTAGGCAAACTCGTTTCATAGTTTCGTCTGTTGCTTTAGCTGCCACTTTTGCGCGTCTAGAAAAACATGCCAAATCCTTGTTTAACCTTTGCACCCAAAACGGCAGCTATTTAACTTTGGCAAACACGTAACTTGTCCAAATTTTCGCGCCGCCTCGGGGCCCCAGGGAGACGCAAAGACAAACTTTTCGCACACACACACACGCACGCACATCGCTCGGACTGTGCTCGAGAAGGGTTCTGGCTCGAAACGGGTTCAACTGGTATTCGCATGGTTCTGGGGCAGCCGCAGGGGACGTGTCGCTTATAATCTTCACGCTCAGCGCTGGGCTCGGCTCGGCTCGCCTGCCGTTGAAAGGATAATGGAACATTGATTATTATTTTGATACCACCACTCAAAGTCTGCAAATTAAGTACGCATTTATCTCAAGTAATTTGGGTTCAAATGTGCGGCAACTGCGGTCAAATTGTTGCCCATACTTGGCTACGGCTACAGCCTCCTCCTGCTGGACGTGGACGTGGACGTGGTCGACTGGTTGCTTGAGAATGACATTAAATATATCGTCTTTGAGTAAGAAACTGGCTACAAAGGATGGTCACTTTTGTCCACTTCCGATTCGCGTTCGCGCATGTGTAGCAAATGGGCCGTCATAGTTTCAATGATAAATGGCCATTCAAAATGGGAAAAACAAGAAAGAGCTAAAGAAAAACTTAATGTATGTACATAAATGCCTCAGCCTGAGGGCTGTTGATGGGGGAAAGGGTGGACGGGTGGAAGGACAGACGGACGGACGGACTGCTGGGATTTGTTATAATTTGCGATTTGTGTTAATTACTGTTCCATTATGTGAACTGGGCAAGACTAGACGGCAAAATAAAGGAGACCTGCATGCTTGTCTGGAGGAAAAGAAAAGCACAAATGGAGGCATGAATTGTGGATAGCTTTCAAAAAGTCCTTGCCTGAGTCTTTAGGCTGAACAACCACAATAAATACATAAGCATTAATCTGTACAGTAAGAAACGTACTAGTGGCAATAATTACCCAGCGCTGCACGGCTCTAACAAAATATTGAAATTTTATACTACCTACCTATACAATATACAACCAAAATATATGCTAAAGTCTTACTTTTCATCATGATATTAATGTTTATCTCGACATATACACTATGGGTCACATTCAGCTACTTGTTGGCCACAAAATGGCGTCGCACAATCAATCTCTGGCAGCCGCATTCATTGTCCCAGTTTTGTTATGCATACGAACTTGTGATACACACAGAGATCTACATCTCCATAAGCACTTCGAAATGCCACCTTTCTCTAAATGAGACAAATGCCAATGGCGGAGACAAATGCGAGCAGCGGTTTCACCGTCGCCACACAACAAAAGCACGTGCCACTTGAGAGAGAGAGAGAGAGAGAAAGACCAAAGACATTGAACCGACCCAACCCTAGCTCCAGATCCGGACAGGGGCACTTGGCAGGCTGAGTTTTTAATTTGACGCAATTGTTTGGCATCGATTTGAAACGATTTGAAACCAATCGAGTCGAGTAACCCCAAGAATTTATACAATTAATGTCTAAATGCGATTCGGCCTTAAAGCGCTTTCAAATGTCACTGGGCATGTCAAAAGACTGGTCGCCATTGATGCCAAACAAAAAACAAAATATAATAATTTTTATATAAATTTAAAGTTTTGTTCGAATTCTGTACGCATGTGTGCGCCAGTGTGTATGTGTGTGTGTATTGTTGGCTACTGCAAACGGCTGCCAGTTAAGATAATTTTAGATCTAGCAAACCCTAGCTAAGGAAATCCAAGAATAGTTTTGAAACAAGCTTTACTTTTTACAAATCCTTGAAAGTATGATAAGTAGGTCAATACGATATTTTTAATTAATTTAATAAAGCCTGAGGACCCAACCAGGCTTGGCGAAATATCACCTAAGCCAACTGTGTTGTAATAAAAATGTATGCTATTTTTGATTCAATACAATAAACATCTATAAAAAATTTTAGCATCAAGATTTTGAAGCAAGGGCTCGAGTTGAAACGACTCGAATCGGAAACTTGAATCTATTTATAACTAGAAATCGGTTGTTCAAAAAAACTACCGAATAGGAAACTGAAAGAAATCATTTCTATAAAATTAATCTTGCTTAAATACGAGAACTTTTGAGCGTGTGACCCAGACCCAAAGTATAATTGACTTTGGCCCCGATCATTGCATATATCTGACCATATTATGGGCACAGATCGACTTTAGCCCGCAATTTGTTAAGAAAAATATGCGAGCTTTGCAATATTTTCCATACAACGGGCAATTGTAAATTGGAAAGTAAATTCCTTGAAGTTTCCAACAGACCAAGGCTAAATTAAGCTGGGTTCATGCATGTGGAAAACTAGGCTAAAGAATCGAACAGGAAAAACTTAAAACAAAATCAAAGCTAATATTTATTAGCATGCTGCTTTCTCAAATTCCTAGAGTCAAAACAAAATGTATATACAAAATTGTTTAAAAATATGTGAGATTAAATGTAATATGAATGTAACCTGAAAAATATAAGCTTCACTTAAGACAAAGTAGCTTTGAGATGCTCACGACACGTTTAAATATCTACAACTTTAGTTCAAATTAAGTTTATAATTGACTTTTGTTGTTCTCTGGAGTCTCTTTGCGTATCGCTACAGCCAATTCATCATAATTCATTATACATTTTTGACATTTTCCATGCTTGAGCCCACCGTTGTGGAAACTAATAAAGATGTCATTGCCAGACAATCGACACGGTTAGACCCCGAGTCTCTAAGACGCAGCTCCCTCTCTCTCTCTCTTTCTCTCTCTGGAACATTGGGCATAGAAATGCTTTATGGGTAGCGTAAACCAAGGCAATTCATAATTTTCATAATTTACGCTTTGTTTGGCAAACATTTTGGCGCCTGCTAGATTTTCCAACATACTATTGCAACGGGGTGTGTTCCATGTTGTTTTTCCCTACGAACCGCAGCGGTTCCTTACATAACTCAATTTTACGATCCGAAGCTACCTACTTAATAAATCATAGAAATCCTAAGCAGGCAGAGTGCGAGAGAGCGAGTAAGAGTTTCATAATTAATTTTTAATGCTTGACTGCGCTGCACTTTTTACAGAATTTTGATTTATAGCGCAGCAAGCACAACAACAAAACAGAAAATACAAAAAAAAATGATTCACTTTTTTATGTAATTCATTTTTTTTTTTTTTTTTGCCTTCTGTGAAACGTTCACTTGAAATGTTTCGAGTGCATTTGGCGCAAGTTGAAGCCGTTTAATGCCCGCGCAATTTATATTGTAATTGCAAAGTGAAATGTCATTATGTATTGCATTTTGTAGCCATTGAAGCAGCGTCAAGTGGTTCGGCCTGTTCCGGTACCGGTAGAAGGATTGGGAATGGGTACGTGAACGGGAACGGGAAGGGCAACCACGGAGCGGGTTGCACTCGCAACAGCTGGCCGCACGCCAACTCAAGTGGTCCAACTTCAGTTTCGACTCTGACTCTGACTCTGACTCCAAATCTAACTTTGAGGCTGACTCCGCTTCGATTGCCGCCGGCAACGCAACTCATAATCATGTGTGTGTGTATGTATGTGTGTGAGTGTGGGTGTGTGTGTGGTAAGTTCCTAGCCTCCAGCTGTAGCTTACCTTGTTGCTCCTTTCTTTGGCAAACTGTCAGCTGTGGCTAATTAAATGAAAGCCGCTCAAGTGCTGGAACTCTCGCTAGTTGGTTGACTGAGTCTCAGATTCAAAGACTTGCTCCACTGCGAAGCTGTGTACGCTCGTCGAAGCGCGTAATTGTCAAAGGTTACAATTGAAGCTCCAACTCGCTGCGCGCGTGCGTGTGTGTGTGGATGGGTGTGTGTCATGTGTGTGTGGCAGCTTTTTACTGGTGTTCCCGCCAGGCAACACCTGGCCATAATGTCCAATGTGTTGTGCTGTGCACATATTTAAATATGCCACATGTGGCATATTCGGTTGCACACACAAACAAAAAATGTGCATGAAACAAAGCTAGCTTGAGCATGCGATTAGATAAGAAAGATAAGAAAATTAAAATCAAGCCATAATATTTAAAACTAAACTTCGCCAATTAGATTTATGTAAAACCTTGAATATAAAACTAAAGCCGAATCAACGAAATTTGATTTCCGCCCACGATGACTTTTAACTTCCATTTTCCACGCAGGAGCCATGGATTTTGCAAAAAGTGTGAAACACATCTCAAATGATTTTTTTTAAAGATCTCTGAGAATAAGTTTAAGAACAATTGGCTGTTAAACAAGAAAGTTTTATACAAACGTCCTTTAGAAAATGATGATGGATTTTTCTGTTCAAATTTCGACTCCTATTTTACGATTCAATCAGCTAGTCAGTCAGTCAGTCAGTCAGTCATTCAGTCAGTCAGTTATTCAGTCAATCAGTCAGTCAGGAAAAACAGTTTTCTATATATAGATAAGTATAAAAAAGTTCCTCAATTGCTCTCAATAGATAATGCCCATAATTTGTGTGCAAGCTTTTGGTTATTATGTTTATTATTTGGTTAAGCGATAGGCCAATTTTGCGGCTCGTTTGGACTTGAATAATGGCATCTATTCAATTGATGTCTGCCTGCGGTAAGCACAACACACAGCTGCCCCAGCTCCCGTGACCGTGTGCTCTGTGCTCTGTGCAAGTCGAACTAGCAGACTTCCTGCGCTTTCCACAGCCCACAACAGCTGCACAGAATCGCGAGATCCTTGCCACAAAATATGCCAGTCCTTTATACAAAATAGCTGAGTACATATAAGAGTATGCTCTCGTATTTTCATAGCGTCGACGCTGCCACTCAATTATCGTTTCGTATTTTTACGTTTTCGGGAAATCTGACCCCGCGCGCACACAAAAAAGTGCGGATTTTTTTTTTATATATATTTCTTTTTGTAATTGTTATTTTTCGCGCACACTTAAACCTAATGAATAAATAACATTAAACACGCTCTAATGGGCGCGCGATTTTTGGTCGAGTGCCGGCGGAGACGGAGACGGAGGCGGGCTGGGTGGTGGTGGGAAAAGCGGCGTAAAACATTTTCATTGTGTCTGTGTGTGTGTGTATGTGTGTATGTGATCCCGTTAAGTGGGCGCACTTGAGCCATGAGCTCTAAGTCCAAGTCCAGAGTCGTGGGTCCAAGGCGTGGTAGCCTTTTCGGTCCTGTGAGAACATATTTTCGTATTGCAATCGAATGGAAATGCGCAGTATCAAGACAGGCCAATCATGAGTTGACTAAAGCAGAGCTATACCATGTAATACCCTGTAATTTTGTTGTTAAGCACTCCATTTATTTGAAGCCTAAACTTCACGCGAAGTTACTCAATCGACCACCATTGAATTGATATTGAATTTGGTACAATGAGGAGCCAACAATTGCAGATACAATGGCATTGCTCGTTGCCAATGAAACCAAACTGAGCCAAAAGCTGTGCTAATTGGCAACGCAAACTGAGATCGACATAGACAAATAAAAGGCGGCCCACGATCGATACAATATGGAAAATTTTAAATTCAATAATCAAACATTAACAAATCGAACAACAGCGAAAATTAACGTACAAAGACGTACAGTAACGAAACGAATGGGAAATGCTCTGCAAAGGATTTCCGGTTATTGTAAACTTATTAATCTAATTATTGAGTTAATAAAAAATATCAATGCAAAGGACAAAGATCATTGCAAACGTTGGTAATTAAACATAAAACAGATTAAACAATCAACCAAATTTAGGGAAAACGTTTGTCAAAAGAACTTACAAATTGGCCCATAAACACCAGGGTTAACAATAATTGAAAGAGTCAGAAAACCGACCGCGAGACTAAAGCTTAGCAAACACGCCCCTTTTGGCCACTGGTTAATTTCGATGCCGCGATAAACATGAAATTAGCCCTGCCACAGATGGTGGCAAGTAGGCAAGGACCAAAGGCAAGGCTCTTCGCCGATTGCCGATTAGCCCCGACTGATAGTGGAGTGGATGTTGCGGATGAGAACGCAACCAGCTGATGGCTGGCACAGATAAGCGCAGCTGAGCCCAGTTTCTCTCAAGTGGGCCGGCAATTAGGGGTTGCAATTGCAGCCCGCAAATCGGCCTTGACAACAAGCTACACACGCTACAACTTGGCTAGGCTCGCGCCCCAATTCGGAGTAGCACATAAAAAATAACCAAAAAAAAATAATAAAATAAACGCAACAAAGTGTAAATAAATTTATTAAAAGCGGCCAAGGGAAATGAAAATAGAAAAACGCTCTTTTCGCACCATTTGAGAGACAGAACAAAGTAAACAAAGCAACAAAACAGCCAAAACTTTTGCAGTGTGAACGACTAAAACATACCCTGATTTCTGTTTGAAAAAATCAACCTTGTTTTATTTGTGTGTGTGCTTATAATTGCCGACGATGAACGTATCGACTTAGCCCTTTATTTCATTAATATGAATTACCCGGCGTTGCCCGGTGACAGTAAAATTGTTTGTTTTATGCGCCAAACTTTAGGCAGATCTTTCCCAACGTTGGTTCGATCCCTGCCAATTTTCATGTTAATACCTATTTCTAATATCCATTTCCTTGTGTTTTCTCATTACCTTATTATTAGGAAATATATATATTATCATATTATTATAAAGAATGAATGTGAATAATTAACAATTAAAAGTTTGATTTGAACCGCCGACTGGCTGTTTGTTAGTTCAATCTCAGATTATATATGCCATTTGGCCTACCTATCAATCCCGGTTCTATACATAAAACTCTTTTCACCTGCTGATAACATGGGTATGACAAAAAAAAACACACACATACACAAACAGCGACTGGCAAAGATCATTAATAGACAATGGCTGACGTAGTTTGTTAAGTCAGCGTCTATTATGTCAATTGTTTTAATATAATTGTTGTTTTTCTCCCTGTAAACATCCAAGCGAGAGTACAAAATCTAACTCTGTGACGTCGACATCCGACAATTCGATCTTATAGCTGGAGACACACCTGTGCAATTGCCGTTTTGAGCAGCAATTGACGCAGTTTCAATGGGTTATTTTTTTGGGATCTGGCGGAGTAACTGCCTTGAACCAGTTTGGTGGAAAGCCAACTACGATAACATTGTCTCGATAATAAAGTGGGATTTTTGATTTTGAGACCGAATAAGAAAAAAGATTGCTGCTGTTGTCAGTTTAAGTTGCACTTTCGCTAGGCATACAAATTCAGCGAAAAATGTCGACTCGTGGCATTACAAAAAGCAAAAAAAAAGAATATGAATACAACATATGTATGGCCCATTCAAATAACTGAGCACTCTCATACCCACTCGGATATCAGAGTAGCCCACACGGCTGTCATGGCGTCCAAATGGGCGACCGCGGCATCCTGACGTTGTTGCTCCTTTTCGTGACAGTTTCGAGTCCTTTTGCCGCCAGCTTACATTGTGCTTGGAATTCTGTTTTTATTTTTATTTTTTTTTTTCTGTTTGGAATGGAATGCTACGGGCAGACTGAGTGCAAAAGTTGCCAATCGCTGCTCACTTACTGAGAGGATCGGCATTCGATTGCAGGCATGCTGACAGCGTAATCTGAGCCAGGGCAACATTTGGACAATGTTTTGTCTAATAAATTCCGAAACACTAGACTTCCGTCACATCATAAATCACCCAAAGGAGAAATCACAGGCTGCCGCATGATTTGATAAGGGCTGCGGTGGGGGGTAATGTAAGAGTGAGAGTGACAGGGAGAGACAGAGAGAGAGAGAGAGCAGCGGGAGAGATGGACTGGCTACCCTCATAGCACAATGAATTAACGTAATTATGTTCGCATGTGTATAAATGACGAGGTTTTTGTATCAAAATTTGCAATGGTGTCGAGCGTAAACACAAAACACAACAAACGAAACGAAATCAAACAATAAACCGAAAATGAAACGAAGCACAAAAACACAAAACACCTTTGCTGGACATGGACATCGATGCGCAAATAAAACATAATGAACCTTAATGATATAGCAGCCAGCACAGAGCAGCCCAGCCAGAGATATTGGGGTGGGGCACATTGGAATATCGATCGATGATCGTTAATATACGAGCTTGTACTCGTATCATTGTGCTAAACAACAAAACCAATCGAGTGTTAAGCGGGCCAGCAACAACAACAACAACCGAGCAACCGAGCAACTGAGTGGAAAACTCGTCGAGCCCTATGAATTAAATGGGCAAACAAAAGCCCCGTCTACAAATGGCCAAGACAAACAGTTGACGCGACTTAGCTTCTGCTCTTGTTGTTACTCCTCATTTGCATATTGCAGTTGCAACAGTTGCAACAGTTGCAGCCAGTTGCCTCGGTTGCCTCAGTTGCCGCAGTTGCATTAAGCAGTCCCGTCCGGCAGATCCAGTTGACGCCGCCACAGCTGATTAGAAGCCAATCGAGCCCAAAAAGCGCAGCTCGCGCTCTGTTTGCCATCATTTAGTGGCATCCTGTCAAATCAAACAAATCTTCAGCTAACTGAACAAAATAATGTTGCGACTAGCTGACTATTGCATACCCTCACTTAACAGACAAGTGAACAAAGCTGATATAAGATTGAACCAGTAAATAAAAGTGGGTTCCGTTTACGATTCGAACCA
The DNA here is from genome assembly GCA_035045885.1 of Drosophila borealis. NCBI lineage: Eukaryota > Metazoa > Arthropoda > Insecta > Diptera > Drosophilidae > Drosophila > Drosophila borealis. Next base: position 659,306 of record JAWNOR010000202.1, on the reverse strand, counting down.
GCTCACGGCCCTAATGCTCGATTCCTGAAAATGGTTTTACATAGTTCGCTTCGTTTTCCATTTAATATGACTTTTTGGGCAATTCTTAGTAAAAAGTAAACTGTTATTCCAAGTTCGAACCGCGTTGGTTCAAACCCAATTTATAGTTCACTCAAAAATACACTTTCAAAAACTCCAAAAAGTAAAGTCAAAATAGAATTTCTACGTCTTCATGAATTTCATGTCATCTGACAACTAAAATTTCTTTGCATAACAACCAGCAGCAGAATGTTAGCTTACCTTGCCAGAGTAGAGTATAGCCAGGCAACAGGCTTCAGTATGCCGCGTGTAGTTGGCCAAACAGTAGTTGGCCATTGTCGGACGGCGTTGACTGCCTGGCAACGTTTAGTTCGCTGTTAATTGATTGTTCACATTTTTTATGGTTTTAGGTCTTTGGATTCTTTCTTGTTTTTCACGTTTCCATATGCGGCATTCACAGGAATTTGTCGTGCCGCTTCATGTTTGAGGCATTCTTGTAATTAACAGTCGCAGGCGCAAGGATAATGCCAATTGACTTTGTCGCGACAGATCAATGTTTGAACAGAGGTATTTGTGATATATGTGCACATAGAGCAAATAATTCCTGTTAATCACATGCACGACTGACTGCCAGCCTGCAAGACAAGACAAGAGTTTTCATCAGGCGGAACTGTGATTATGAAGGCGAAGAGCAAATATTTAAAGCTAAAGCAAATTTTGATAGGACTCTTAATTTAGTTGTGATGTCAATAAGAATCTCATCAACAAAAATAGTTGAGCTAATGCTTAACTCGGAACACAACTTGTTTAGCTGATGCCACACCCATTTATGCCACTTGTTTGAGCGCGTACCCACGCTCAATAGTTGCCCCACAGAATGGGGTCAGCACCGCTTCGTGATTGTGTTGGCCAACCCTTCTTTCGTACTTTTGGCCATTTACGAATCTTTACATGGTTAATAGAACGTAACATTTGTCACACATGAGCCGGGTCCCGGGTGTCGGCTGCCAGCGTAAGCGAAAGTAACTAATGCCCAGCCCAGCCTAGTTCTCTTTTGGGTCCACTCCCGCTTCCCAGCTGCCACACATTGTTGCACATAGCGTGTCAGAATGCAACTAGCGAATATTTTTGTTGTTTGTAGCTTTGTGTCTAAAATTTGTTGTGACAAAATGCAATTAATAGCAGCGATTGCCATCGAGATCGATTCATCGAGATACCCTTCAATTGTGCTGAGCAGAGTTACTCTGGATCGTTGGGATAGTTGTTGTACAGTTGCCAAGTGCCACGAATGTTGGCCAAAAGAGCGACGCTAATGAATGAACCTTGTGAATGCCTCGGGGGCATCCACATCGTCATCGTCATCGTCGCCGTCGTCATCTTTGTTATTATTACTTCATTAAAAGCGCATTAATAGCGATGCCGACTGCTCTTCACTTGTTCGCTCTTCGATTTGTTTAAATCAATAATGAAAACAAGCAACAAGCAACAACAATATTCATTTTTTTGGTCGAATGTACCTCAGCTAAAAATCTGAGCAGCCGATCCCAACCAGAGCCACAGCCACTCGCACAATGCCGATAAATTAGAAAATAATGCGCGCCCATTGTCCGATTGCTTTGTTTCATTTAAGCGCTTTTGTTGTTCCATGAAGAGCTTGGAACACTGGCTGACTGGACTCTGCCCTTTGCCCCCTCACATTGTCCCCTGTCCCTGAATAGTGCCCCATTCACCTCTGCGTTGCTGCCGCTACGATTTGACTGGTGGGAAGCTAGAAAAAATATATATATATGCATATATATAAACACTTTTTAATGCTCTTTCCTCGAGCAGCTCATTATGTTCATGCATAACTTTTGACACACATAAGAAACTCTTGCAATATTATCGAGTTGATAAATATAAAGGGAATATTTTCTGTCTCATATTCTCTACTCAAGCAAATACAGAGAATATGCAGAAAATGTTTTAAATTAATTTTCTAAACATTTAAATAAATTCGTTTAGCATTTTCCAAAGCGTGTTTCGCCGAGAAAAGAATCTTCTAAAATTGTATTGCACAAATGTTATTCATGATTAGAAAAGTCATGAGAAGTTTAAGAAATCGTAATTTAATTAAATTTCTTAATATTGTTTTAGTCACTCCCAAACAATATTTGAGTATTTTGAAGTTCTGCTCGCACTTTTGCCAAACTGAATTCCCTGGATTCCTTTCCATAAGATTAATTATACATTTTCTACGTCCAATTTCTGTTTTTTTTTTGTTTTTTTAGAGTATCTGAAAAGTCTTAAAGCAGATCTCATCAGTTCGGCTTGTGTCTTTTGTTTAACTAGTCCCTGTGTCTTTGAGCTACACGTTTTTTGAATGAAGCTGATTACTCAAATTTGTGCTTTGTTTACGATTCGTCAAGGCATTGATGAGGCGGGCCGGCCAGTATTGGAGGGGCATTGGAGAGGGGCAGGGGTTGCGGGGTAGCTCTGTTCGCCAACTTAACGCCAAAATGTTATTAAATATTATTAGTGACCAACAATGGGCAACAATTATGTGGGCACCGTCGCCCGCCGAATCTGTTCGAGCTGTTTCATTGTTGTCCCTGGTCTTGGGCAGAGATTTGCCCGGCCGGCTCCAATGGTTGCTTGTTGGTCGCTCGCTTACAGTTATAATCCCTAAGCTATTGCCAGTTACAACAGTTACAACAGCCACGACAGCTGTGGCGTTTAACCCATTCAAGAGAGCTGAAACCCAGTTATCAATAAAAACTATTTCCACTTCTATTTCCCTTACTCTTACTTTGTGTGTCCCATGCTTTCTTTTTGGATTGTCGTCGGCAGAGGCAGAGGCAGCGGCTGTGGCAGCTGGTGCTCCATATCAGAACGGTTTTTGCCCATTGTCAGTCCCGGGCCTATTCCCGTTTCCTTAGCCGTTCCCTCGTCTCCCGTCCACGTCCCCCGTGATCCGTCTGTCCAGTGACTGTTTTCAGGTCGTCTGCCGTACGTACGGGTTATTTGTTTGGCCAGTTCTGTAAGCAGTTTAGAGCCTGCATTTCCGTTTTGTTGCCAAAAATGTAAACAGTTATTGTATTGTGCGTAATCCCCGGCAGCAGATTCGCGTGCCTGAGCGATTCCCAACAGCGTTATGTAATCCAGTCAGTCGAGTAAACGAGGAGTTAATTATGTCATAATAGCTCCGATCTGGAGGGTATTCCACAATCAACAATTGCCAGTTGTTAAGCTCTGTTTGCCGTCTCTATATCCGAATACTCGCATTGTGCCAGTTGTTTTGATTGTCAGCACACGCCGCCTTGGCTCCGATGGAGCCGCATCTGTGGATCAACTCTTGGACAGCCTCCCTCCCTCTCTCTCTTCCTTTCTCACTGCCTGACAAAGTGGCCCAGCTCGGGGCTCTTTAAAGCGTGCCTTAATCGCAGCAGTACCAACAAGAGCTAAGACCCATTTCCGGCCTTTGTGTACTTAACCAGCAGCAAATATTACCTTTCTTTTGCACAATATTTATAAAACTCTGTATTATTCTGGCAGGCTGAAGATTAATGTGAATTGTTTTTTTTTTTTGTGTTAATAAAAACCAACAAACATAACTGAGCGGGTTTTCTGTCCAAAGCTGTAACTTGTTGGGAATTGCAAGCGTTAAGCAAGGAAAAAAGCAGAGCGAGCAAAACCAAAGTGGGAAATACAACTAAGTTAGTGAAAGAGCTTGTATCAACTAGACAAAAGACGTCGAATCGGCTATCTTAATATTAGTATTTCAGTTAAAAGGTGTCTAAAAGCAATTTACATAAAGTAAGTCATAAAAAGTCGCTTTTCAAAATATAAAATCAGCTAAAGCTGCACCAAGCTTAAACTTAATCCAAGCCTCGGACAACTGACGCTGGAATCTTCTCATCTTTATCAACGAAAAAGCCACTCATCTTCATCAGCATCAACATCAAAGAGCTATTCAAAAGCCAACTCAAACAATGACGAAGTGACAAATTTTTAACAAATTAATAATACTAAAAAAGTAAAATTAAATTAACGATATGCGGCACCCGCAACCGCCGCAACCGCCGCAACCACCGCAACCACAAATCAAAGCCAGACAAAAAAGATGAGAGCTACTTAGACAATGAATGGGCGGTTGAGCATTGAGCGGGCGGTAGATGGTTCGCGTATAGTTGAGTGGCTCGCAACACGCTAATAAAATACAAATTGACGATAAAATTATTACAAATTTATGCAAATATTTGCAGCGGGCTGCGTAGAAGCTGCCACCCTAACCAGCAAATTAATGGGCAAACACTTGAGCCTGGCCTGGGAAGGTAGGGGTGGGGGGCACAGGGTTGCGGGTCACATGGCTATATGTGACTATGTATTAATGGTGCACTGGTGGTGGTTGGCTCATGATTTGGGCAATAATTTATACGCCAATGCGCACGCGGATGCGAAATGTCCTGCTGCGCGTAAACAGGAAACAAATTACGCTCGAGAGCAGTTATGAAATTCCATAAAGCCAGGCGCCTTGTTACTGCTCTCTCGTCCCAGTCCTCATCCTCATCCTAAAACGCGTCGACATCATCTCACTGGACAGGAACAATAATGCATTAGACAGCCGCATTTAACGTCGCACAGGATGAGGCTAAGGATGCTTCTGCCCGAAGATGCGCACTGGCCACTGACAATGAATGGCTCAACCGGCTGCAGGCTTAGCCGGCGGGCGGGCGTTCCATCCATAATGTGGCGGCGAGCACGTGGAGATTCATGGAAACAGGAAGTACCGCGCCTCAAATCCCCTCGTCCATTGTCATGTGAACACTGGACGCCTGCCAGCAGCTTTAACCCCTTATCCACTGAAGCGCGCTGAGCTTTTCCTTTTCCATATTTTTCTCTATTTATATGTAAGTTTTTAGTTTTTATTACTTTTTTTAATGTTCCTGTAAATTGCATGGCTGCAAGCCAGTCAGTGGTTCGCTTCACGGTTTGAACCCATGACTTTTCTTGTGCTCAGTTCGTAGAGCAGCTTGTTTCCATAACTGGGAGCTCAGGCTTTGATTCGAAGCCCCTCAGCGAAATTGGAACTTGTTCGATTCTTACTTTGGATTATTTGGCAGAGCAGCTAATGTAGAATACCAAATTTAATTACTTTTCTTTAATTGTAATCCAGTAATTCTTTAAGTTATTAACAGCTAAACTTGCTAAACTCTGGCATAAGTCCCGCTGCCTCAATGATCATGACCCCCCTTCCCCACAGATCTCACGCAGCACGTCAATCGCTTGGTAAGTGTTTTGGCACTTCACAAGCACCACATGGGCGGCCAGTTTTGGCTCATCAATCGATGTCAGCCGCCAGAGAGAGGGTTGTGCAACCACAACACGCCGCAGCGGTGGCCACAGTTGATGTTGATGTTGACGCCAGGTCGCTTCTCCTTTGGCTTGACAAATGAAATGTCTCGCACCTAATCAAATTTTGTTCAACTGAATGCGCCTCGCAGTTTCCGCTGCTTATTATGCAAATGCCAGAGACGAGGCTCCTGTTACTGCCGCTGCTATTGCCACACGCAAATCAGTCGAGTCTTGTTGCAAATTTATCATCATTTAATTTCCATTTGGCGTCGTGCCATGTTAATGACGTTGTTGACAACACTCGAGAGCGCGTCTCGAGTCTCTGGGCAGACTGGAACGCGGTTATCCTTTTGGCTGCCTCCTCGACTGCTGCTGCTACTCCTGCAGTTGGTTACCCGCTGCATTTGCCATTTGCCATTTGCCTTTTGCTTTGACGCGCCCTGACAAATTATGTCCCAGTTGGCATCGCGCATACGCCTCGTGGGCCGCTCAACGCTCGGCTGCTCATTTGCCTAAGTGCGCTGTGTGTAGAGGCTTTTAATTAATTGTTAGCTGCGACTTATTGACGGTCTGGTTGGTTAGCTCGGTTGCCCATAACAACAACAACAACAACAACTACAGCAACGACGACTGCCGCAAAAAATGTCAAACTAGCACTTAAAAGCCGCCACGCTTTGCTACTTGTCAACCACGCGCCACCCCCAACAATATGCTTCACGTCCAGGCAGAAGCCGAAGCTAACAGCGTATAAATCACACTAAACAACAAAATTGTTTTGTGCGCCCGACAAAATGTATGCATAATTTTAACCAGAGTTTGTATACTTAAACATAAGCAATAATTTTCACACAAATTATATTTGTCAATTGACTGTAGCTATAAGAAAAGATTTATCTAAATTTAAAATTAATAAAAATATTTACTTTTGAAGCTTTGTTTAAATGAAAAAAAAATAATATTCAAATTTACAAATGAAAAATTTTGTATACAAGAAAATATACTAAAATTAAGAACATTTTGTATTTCATATAGATTTTGTAGTTTAGTAGAGTGCAGCTCATTAATCACATAATAATAAAAAGAGTATAAAAATAAAGTAAAAACACGATAAACTAACGTTTTGTTGGCCAGTGCTCAGAGCAACCACCCCCTGTGCATTGGAAAATGTGAAACAGTTTGACAAAAGCCACCACCCACAAATTAGGCTGTGCAACCAGACGCAGGACATTGGACTGGCGGCAGGCATTGCCCGCCCGCTCCTATTCGGTCTCCTGCTTGCAAGCAACGCTGTCGCCATATTGCCCAGGGGCTGTCGAGAGTGAAACAGCAATGGCAATATAGCAACAACCACGACAACAACAAGGAGAAGAACAACCCGCCAACGCCAACTGCTTCTTGACCCCTTCGCAGTGCGGACTTGGATGTTGTCATTGCTTTTATGACATCGAGGAAGCCTTCCATGTAAAAACGATATGTTGCCTTCGACCTCGAGTGGCAATAATTGTAGCGAATTGTATCACCTTTGTGTTAATCCGTCTCGCTAATCCGCCGGATTAGCGTTTCGTCTAAAAAAAAGACAACGACAAACAAAACACAATTTGGAAAAACGGCGAAAATCAGACACCAAACTGGCAATGAAGTCGCGACGCCCAACGCGGTGCTTAATCCGGGTCCCGAAATGCCAGCCGAGCAGGTAAAACAAAACGAAGCCAAGAAAAAAGAGGAAAATAAAACACCTCACAATCCCGCCACATTGCACACTCCTTTTGCTTTCCGGCGACGCAGACGCTAATCCGCCAATAAAGTCGTAAAAAAGGAAAATATTATAACTGCGATTTGTTTTTGTGCCCGTTCTTTGTTTTCCAAAATTATTTTCGTACACAAATCGCAGAAATAGGTCGTATCGTAGGTAAAGATATGGAAATGGGATTGAGGCTCAGTCATAAAATCAAAGATATTTGCTTAGCTGAAGAGCTGCTGGCTTAGCAGAGAACGATGCGGAATTAGTTTAATGGATTAGTCAAGATTAGACCAACTAAAAAGCGTAGTACAATGACTAACTTCCGCTTGCCTTCCTAAAGCTGACCTTTAATAAAAATCTTGTAACCGTGGGAAGGCACATTATTATGGGGTATATTTAAGAGGTAACTTCAAGTTTGGATAGTTAGAATATGGTTAAATGAAAAACTTTGAATTTACAATGCGAATAGCTATAGGCTTATTTTGAAAGATTTTTGGAAATATAAATTGAAAATGTTTTCCGCAGTTTTCGGAAAATCCACTCCCTCCCTCCTCCCTTGAGTAGATAAATAGTTTATTTTGAGTTTAATTTATTTTAATTGTATAAAGAAATTTGAGATCTGCTCGAAACTTAGTTTCGAAATTTTCGAAAATTGGCGGAAAATTAGGAATTAAAATTGAAAAGAATCAATAAAATTTATAAAAACCGTATTAAAATGTCATCTAAGACGCGTCAAGATATCCTTGAAATTGTGAAGAATTGTAAGATTAGCTTGGGCAAAGCCGGGTACGATCCACTTTACCATAACTAACTAGTAAACTAGTTAGTTAACCACACAAGCTAATTTACATTAAATGCATCTTTTTAACGAGCTACCATTTGAAGAGGTCAAACATTCTTCCCAATACATTGAGTTCTGAAGTATAAGCCGTTAAATAGTTTGATATTCGAATACAATCAACAAGGTGTGTGTTGCCAACCCTCTTAGTAGAGTTCTGCCTGGCCCGTTTTAGGATTCATTTTTCTACCTGAGAGCGTTTCGAACTTAAGCCAGCAACTTAACCTAAAATTCATTCTTTATATAATTATTCAATATCACGTCAATGCAAAGTAAATATTTGTGAAATTTTATTTTAGAGAGGAGAATAGCATAAGAATGAAAAAACACACTGTTGGAACAACAACGGCTACAACAATGTCTATAATAACAAACAATAATCAATATTTGATATTTTAACACATTTCACACACACACACTTTCTCAAATCTAAAAACACAAGTTGTATAAGTTGAGAAACAATGCTAGTGGATTTATTAATGACCGCAATTATTCTTATTATTATTACAAGTTAAGATGAGAAGAAAAAAAGTGTTTGAATATAATAAAATTGACTGAAAACTCGTTGATTTGATCGCCAGAGGTCTGTGTGGATCTGTTTGCCGTCTAAAATTTCAATGGCCCAGCCCCCCGTTGGGCCCGGACAATGGCCCCCGTATGGCAGATATGACCATACCCTCTACGACTCTGGCGACCTTTGTTTGGATCTCGTATAGCCCAGATCATTGTTCGCCGAGGCGCAAAATAAACAAAATAAACAGCGCATTAATCAATAGAAATTAATACAACGCCAAATAGTTGTATAAAACCTCGAATATTTCTGTGTGCAAATCAAATTAAAGTTAACCAAACAACAACAACAAGGCAAACACTGCGGGCAAAAATTGGTATTATATTTAATTGTTTGTATGGTACATATATATGATAAATATATATGAGAAACACGTGGAGACAAGGTTAATATTGATGGGTCTCATAATCTTACGTTACAGTTGCAAAGACTCAACTGAGCTGAGAACTCAATGTAATGTTGGGATATTACAAAGCAAGATACTTGCAAAACAGAACAAGGAGGAGCTGCGTTCGCATCCTGAGCATTGTCATATATAGCTCCAAGTTAAGGTGTCTACTTGGAACTATATAATCCCAAACTTTTGACTTAAAAGTCTGCTGAACAGCTTCCGATGTCAAGTACAGTAATTATATAAAAAGTTTTAACAATATATGCAAAGATTTTATTGTATTGACCTTTTTGAGTTTAATTTCTCAGAATGAAAGAAGTCTTAAAAATTGTTTGAGTTTTTTGTCATTTTAATAAATGTTGTTTTTTTATTCATTTTCTTCTCAATATTTTGCTGTTTTACCTTAAATATTAACGTTTTTGTTTTTAAAGTTTAATACAATTATTAATACATTTATGAATATATGTGTGTGTGTGTGTTTTTTGTTTCTTTCCATTTGCGGATTGTGTTTTTATAGTCTATAACGAATTCACGTGATATTTACAATTTGAGTTAGGGGGCACAATACTCGTAACTAGGATATGAGGATGGTGCTGATAAAAACAACAAGGAGCACACGCTTAGAACTAAATAAAATTAATTTACAATTAGGTATTTAATTTGTTTTGTTTAGCGACAATAAATTATAGACATTATTATAATTTGTATTATGTTAGGTAATATGTATGTTTATTGGCTAGGAATGTTTCTTACGGTTTCTTGTGCAAAGATTGTACTAGACTTTTGCGAGCGTTTTGCTTGATAGGGCGAGAAATATCAAAGATAGAGAACTACTAGATCGTAATTGGCTTACATAGAGCTTTTAAAGATTTAAAACCAGTGGATCACTTTGGGAACGCGTCAACAATGCAAATTGTACTTTACTCTGGGACAGCTTTGGCCCGCGCTTGTGCCTAATAGAGCACTGGCACCGGCCGCCTTAAGGCGCTGTCCATGGAGCCGTCCATGCCGTTGGGCGTGATGGTGCCGGGCGAGGAGCCCGGCGACGATGTCGAGGATGAGGTATACAGTCCAGCGGCGGCGGCGTTCGCAGAGTGCGCGGCATACAGCGATGGCGCCGAGATGCCCGAGTAGATGCCGGAGTAGAAGCTGCTCAGGGATGTGGGTGGCAATTGTGACGCCTGCTGTGCCTCCAGGTGCTTGTGCGTCTGATTGTTTGCCGCCGCGCTCTGATGCAGCTTAGACAGCGCCAGCGGATCGAAACCTGTGAAATATGGCACCGGATACGGTTGGTCCAGATGATGCGAGGGTGCAAAGTATGGGGGCAGCTGATGGAACGGATTGTAGCCACCGCCCGCCGGACCGCCGCCGGCTCCACCCAGTTTCTGTTGCGCCATATTCATGTTCATATTCATATTCATATTCATGTTCATGTTCATGTTCATGTTGCTCTGCATTTGGAGTGCGCCCTGGGGGCCAGCGGCCAGCGGGTTCTTGGGCTTGCGACGTGGACGATACTTGTAATCCGGATGTTCCTTCATGTGCAATGCGCGCAGGCGCTTGGCCTCGTCAATGAACGGACGCTTCTCCGACTCGGCCAGCAGTTTCCATTCGGCGCCCAAACGCTTCGATATCTCCGAATTGTGCATCTTGGGATTATCCTTGGCGATCTGACGACGCTGCAGACGCGACCAAACCATAAACGCGTTCATCGGGCGCTTGATGTGTCCCTCCTGTCCAGGCGATGTGGCCAAGCTGTGCATGGAGCCATTACCAGCGCCAGTGCCCACGCCGGAGCCATGTGCGCCCATGCCAATGCCTCCACCCATGCCGCTGCTGCCCAAGCTGCTCTGGCTGCCCAGACTGCCGGCGGAGCCAATGGAGCTGTTGGGCGAGAGGGTCTGCTGTGCGGCCACGGCGTTGTGCATATGATGCGCCATGTGGTGGCTCATGTTGCTGGCAGCTTGGCTGCTGACGCCGCCTGGGCCACCACCACCTGGTGAGCCGCCCATGGCTGCCAGACTGGCGGCCAATCCACCGCTCTGTGAGTAATGCAACACACGCTTAATATCCATGTCCATGCTGGGGCTAAGCTGGGCATTGACCAGGCCCTGGGACGCATAGTCGCCAGGGGACGGCAGCTCCAGGCCCTGACCGGTGCCCAAATGGAAACCATAATTGGGATGTGACGATAATGTGGCCATTATATGTTTATCTATGTTCGTTTATCACTTGATATTGTTTTCAATATAATGTTCACTGTGTTTGCGTTCTTGTTGTTCTCTTGTTTGTCACTTCACTGTATTCACAATGTCTCTTTTTTTGTTATGTTTACTGTAATGTCGTTTGTGCTTGCTAGAATCAGTTGCTGTTGCTGTTGCTAATGCTATTGCTCTTGCTGCTGCTTCTGTTCGGCTCAACAGCTACACACTGACTGATTTGTCTGCGCAATAATTGAGACTGACACGACTACAGTCAAATCCAGTTTTCTGTTATGCCCATTGCGGACGTACGCTCTTTCTCTCTCTCGGCACCAGCGCCAGCAGCAACAACCCCCTGCACAGGTATGCATGTATGCCTGAGCGAGATGGCAACAAGATTGCCTTGTTCTCGCATACCTGTGTTCCTACAGCGCTGCATTGTGCTCGCTCGCTCTCTCTCGTTATCTCTCTCTATGTTTCGCTCTTTTTCTCTCTGTTGCTGGTGCATTGTTACGCTGCTTGTTGGCTTTGTTCCATTGGCTCCTTTATTTCGGCCGCCTTGTTAGTTGTAGTTGTTGCCCATTGAGGGGTGTGTTCAATAGAAAGACTGAATAGCAGCAGCAACAACAACAGCAACAGCAACAACAACAATAACAGCTCGCTCACTGTTCGGCTCGGTTCGTGTCTGGTCGCCTTGTTAGTAGTTTTTGGCTGCGCTGCTCCCATTTTTTGCCGCAGCGACCTCATTTGGAGCGCCCGCACTCCCGCATTCAGCTGCTACAGAGAGCTACACTCTCCTTCTCTTTCTCTCTCTAAAATTGCATTGATTTTTCGCAAACAGTGGGCACACAATTTCCGTTATTGTTTTGCCTGGCGCTGCACTTCCGCGGCATGTATTGTTGTTTGTCCGAAGAGAGAGCTTCGGGAGTGTGAGTGCATATGTACATACATATGCAAGTGTGAGAGCCAAAAAACACACATACGCTCAGAGAGTGAGCGTATGTTTGTGTGTGCGTGGCCCGTTGGCTTTACCTTTTCAGCCAATCATAATGGCGCCTTGGTGTGAATTTTTGTATACCCTGGCCATTGTGGGTGTCTGTGTTACTCTCTGTTCTATATACAAGCCGCATGTGTATTGTGAGTGGGCAAATGTGTTTCTGTGCGTGGGTGTGGGTGTACGGGTGTTGGTGTGTGTGTTTTTTATGTATATGTGTGAAAAGCACATTTTAGTTTGTGAAAAGGACATGGAAACACGCTTTCCATTCTCTGTCGTTGTTCGTTTCTTTCTATTTCGCGCTCGAAAGGATATTACTGCAATTATTTACTTATTTGGTAAAGAAAAGTGGAAAAGCAAAAGCGACACAATGCGCCACACAACACAATTACAAAACTAGGAACGAGAAAAGCGCCCTGAATGGCTAGCTGAATTTATATAAGTATGTATATAGAGTGCACCTATATGCATGAGCGTGATTGTATGGGTACCTGTGGGAAGAGAAAGAGCTCTTCGTTTGACTACACAATGCGCAACGTTAAAGTTGCAAAAAAAATGATAAAAAAACAGACAAAATGAAGTGTTTTTCTTGGCTGAAGGAGTACAATATGCGTTTGCTGATAACCAATTATAATAAGTAGCATAGCTCAAATATCAAACTTGTCTGCATATATCATGTACATGCATCAATATAACATATCAATTGCTCCTTTATTGACCTATAGCACCCCAAATAAAATAAGGTTGTCCCTTTTATCCAATATAGTCGAGGTTTATGTTATAGCTCTCTTGTTTCGAGGTTTATGTTATAGCCCTCTTGTTTCGAGGTTTATGTTATACCCCTTTTGTGCCCAAGCCTAAGGCCTGTCGGTGAATTATTATCCTACACACTTTGTAGCTTAAACTAATATTAGATTATATTTACACACATGGGAGCTAAGTTGGACGGCTTCTTACAATTATTATATTATAGATATTCAAGAATCATAAAAAGTACTCACCTGATAGCCATTTCATATCAGAACTAATATACCCAATTTATCCTTTTGCCGACAGGGTATAAAAAGCTTTCAGCGCTTTCAACGTTTCCTTTGTGTTGTCCACCGAAAAAAGCAAAAAAATAATAATAAAAAAATAGAAAAGAAAAGGAGAAAAAAAACTTGATGTGTTGTGTAATGGAAAAAGTTTTGTTCAGCTAGCGTTTTGCTTTCTATCCATTCTACTTTTCACTTAGCAATGGGATACAGAGAGCAAGGGGAAGAGCGAGAGAGCGAGAGGGGGGGGGGGCACCAACTAGGATAGTGGCAGAAAGAAGGACAGGCTTTTGCTTTTTGCCAAACGCATCTCGCATTTAGCATTCAAATGTTGCCATGGACTTTTGTAGTGCATGCGAGGGGAGGGGGGCGGTCAGGTTTCCATAAAATAGTTTTGATATTTTGTTTTGTTTTCCTTTTTTTCCTTTGGCGTGTGCAAAAAAATAACGACAAAGCCGTCAGGTGTTACAGGTATATACTTATGAGCACTCAATTTCAAATGAGTCCAAATAGAATCAACAGTTCTGTAATTATGAAATCCATTTTGGAAAGTCTAGCCCTAACCCTTTCGAAGGACTCGTCTGCCTTTCTCTGCCTGCTTTCAATTCGCTCTCTATTATTCATTCGTTTTATTTTTTACATTAAATCCCGAGAGTCGCGCGTTCCATTGTTTGCCATATGTTGTTGTTGCTATTGTTGTTGTTGATGTCATTGTGAATACTTCAATTGTGAATTGGGGCTCTGACTCTGGGTAAGGCATTTTATACGGCCATATGTATGTATAGCACAGGCAAACAATTCACTTTATTCGTTTTTCGTTTTTGGTTTTTAAATTAAATTCAGCAACAATGCGGCAAATGTGATAATAACAATGATTATAATGAGATCATAAAGATAAATACAAAGCGAGACAAAAGGCGAAAGTCTGCGAGACTTAAATGTCAATTAAATGAGGTTAAATTGTGTTTACTTTGCGAATTGATTGAATTGTTTCATCCGATGACATTTGATTTAATTGGTATTTATTTAATTCACATTCACTTGCCAGTCCAGACAAAAGATTAACTATACATACGCGTCCCTGGCACCTGGCATTACACAACATTTGGAAAAACTGCTTTCCACAGCCGACAACGGTTAACTTACATTTTCTCACGTAGTTGGCAGCCGTCGGATCCTTTGTTCGGTTCGCATATTCCATTTCCCACTGTCCATTTCCCAGCACCCCCACATACACACACACACACACACACACACACACACACGCACGCACACACATGCATTTGATTACAATTTCCTAGACGAACGTGTCCATTTGATTACTTTACAGATTTTGCGCTTTTCACGTGACATTCTAGTTAAGAGCATTTTGCATGCACACGAAATCTAAAGATTTTTCTTTGCATTTTGCTTCTTTTTTTTGGCATTAAAACATGAAAAATTATGCGTCTTTGTGCGGTTCTGATAGGTGTGTATGTAATGTATGTCTATATTTAATGTTGGTAAAAATCAAGACTGTTTTAAAACCGGAAATATAATTTAGTTAAAACAGTTGCCCAAAAAATAAACGAACCAATTCATGAATTGTGGGCTTAAGTTGCAAAACTTTTGAGTGAGACTCAGCTATAAGGCATAAATAGTTTGGGTCCCAACCATTAAGCATATCTAAGCCTATTTGGTAGATCAAAATTTGGGATAGAAATCAAATCTAGCGAGTATCTTGTATATGAAAATATGTAGGAACTTACAATATTCTCAGTTAAACAACGCGCAATTGCTTATATAAATGAAATTGTTTCATTAAAATAGTTAAAATTTAAGACAAAACCAAAAATTGAATTTAAACATGTAGATAACCACGTTTTCGAAGCAAAGCTAAAGCCAAGAAGTGCGTTTGAGCCGTGAGACGAACCAGCGACAACTTTTCGTAGGGCTTACAGGCCTGTTAAAAAATAAACTCAAACAGAAAACAAATCAAAAACTGGATTAAAAAAGGCGAAGAGCACGTTTTACGAACCGAATCTAAATGCAGGGAGTGGGTTTGAACCGTCAAACAAACCAACGACACCTTTTTTTAAGGTTTGCAGGCCTGTTAAGAAAGAACTTGAACACAAAACAAAACATTTGAGACTTGTTTAGCAAATATTTGGTGGTAAGCTTCGTCGGCCTGGTATTATTATTATGTATTTGGAGCACATAAAAATGCAAACGTTTCAAAATGGAGCATATTGAACAAATTATAGTCGTGCAAGGGGAAAAATGAACAATATGTCCGAGCTGCAACTAACACTTCAGCTCATCCCATTAGGACTAAACAGTTCGGTGGCCAAAACAAAGGATCGCAGACTCACATGTGCCAAGTCGACTTCCGTTCCCGTTCACCTGAGTTGACCAGGTCGAATCGATGCTGCTGCTGGGCAATTGTCCTGGCATTGTGCTGTCTCAGCAGCATCTACTGGCTGCAGCGTCCTTTTGTCGTCCTTTATTGTCTGCAATTCAACGGAACTCGAATTGTGTTTGTTGTGCAAATTGTTTCAGCGTTTCAGCCAAAGACAACCAACAACAGCAAAATAAAAAAAAAATAATAATAATAAATAAACACAATAATCAATGCATTTTGCTTACATTGTATGCGTGTGTGTGTTTTTGTTGCAGCATTTCCGGCCAACACGGAAATGGAAAGGACACTATCTATCCCCAGGACCTTGCAAACAATTAACCTTTTCCACATAATATTCAATTTGCGGTATTTGTGCAAGGGATAATAAATGTTGGCCAAAACATGTGTAAGCCCACATGTAACGCCCTGAAAGTCAGTCTCCTTCGGTTTCTGCTAAGTGTGAGAATCTGTGAGAATGTCTCGCCTTTAATGGGAATGGCTGGGAAAATGCCAATGCCAATGCAAATGCAATTGAGGAGCTGTCAGAGCGTAGGATATCGATGGCACTCATAAGGCATGCTCGATTTGAGCTCATTAGGTGCCCAGCGGTATACTGGTTACTCCCCCCAACCCCCTCCCTCCCTCTCCAATACCAACCTACATAACTCTACTAGATGTCATAACAGATTAACTAAGAAATGTTCAGGATATGCAAAAGTCTCTAGCTCCGAGGCATTGTTCACCTGGCAGACCCGAACCCAAGCCCAAACCCAAACCCAAGCCCAAGCCCAGTACCAAGTCAGCCACTTGGCTAAACGACGTTAATTTCTCAATCAGCGCAAAAAAAGGGTTGCAGGCAAATGACGAACCTTGGCGGAGCCGCAGCAGAAGCACTTCATAAGCCGGAATTCATCTTAAGTTTGGCATGTAATCGAAACGGGCCACTTAAGAGCTGCTTTTCGTTTAATACTTGAGCATATTTCTTGATATATTTTTTGCATATATATATGTATATATATATTTATTTAGGGAGAGGGAGAAAGACGTGGCTATTGCCGTTTGGGGGTCATTCTTAGGGGTTGGCATTTGCCGGCCCCTCTTCAAGTGCTTAGGTCTAATTATTGTTGTCGCTCGACCCGCAAAACGTCGCCGCCCGAAGAGCCCACTCGAAGCGACTTTTGAAGTGCAGTTCAGTCGCGCGATTTCTTCGAGAACGTCATCGCCGTAACCGAATCCCACGGTGTGTGTTTACGACCAACAAGCACAGTTGGAACGAATGCGAGCCCACAAATCCAGGGAATTAGCTGCCCAAAAAGTGTCAAAATTTTGCGGTTGCCTCGGGCCATCATCAACATCATCAACATCATCATCGTCAATGTTGTTTGTGGGTAGGCGTGCGGAGGCGTTACCAACAGGCAAATGAGGTCCAGGCCCGGCCCGTGACACGCGGTGAGGCCTGTCAGTGGCAGCTGCCAAACCCCAGAGCCACAAGTTTTAACCAAAAGTGTTGACAGCCTGGCCGAACGCTTTGATATTTCTATAATTATACCCTGTACCAGCGAGACAGACGGCAGTGAATATTCGCCAGACAAGCGACTGCGATATCTAAGGAGCAGCACTCAAAGGTACAAAAGATGAGGTGAGCTTTCCCGGTGCACAGTTCCTTCTTACAGTCGAGCATACCCGTTGGCTGTCATCGTTGAACCGCTTTGCTGTGGCTTCTTGTAATTAATTTCACTCATTTGGCAAATGGGTTCGATGCATTCGAAAGTCAAAGAGTTTTATTGCGCGTGCTTAATGCTATCAAAGATCAAAGTAAAATTGTGGCAATGGGAAAACCGCTTCGACGCCTCTCGCCGAATACCTTTTCCATTCTTTACTAACCAGCAACCCGCCCGCCCGCCCGCCCACTCTCCAAGCTCCGTTTGTTTGTGTTTTCTTTGGTTTGAATTTTTAATGCAACTTTTGATTGTGTTGCGTATTTTCACTCAAGTGATTTGATTTTGCGAATTGAATTTATTTCATTTGGCTCTTAAGTATGTATGCATACCTCGTACCTTGTATCGCCTTTCAATCTATGCGCCTGTCAGTCAGTCAATCAGCCAGCCAGGCAGTAAGTCAGTCAGTCAGTCTGTTGCGTTGTTGGTTGTGTTTGTTTAGCTTCTCCCGCGAGACTCAAGTGGCAAAACATTATTTTGTTCAGGAAATTCAATTAAAACTTTGCGGTTTTTTGTTAGCACCCCCGCAAATAAAACATCAAGTGGTTCCCAATCAAAGCGAGGCAGATTCGATAACTGCCAGCAGGTGGCGGGATGGAGCCGGAAACGAGAGGGCCAAGATGGAAGGTGAATTCGGCACTAAAGCGAGCAAGATAAATGTATTTATTGTGTCTGAATAAAAATGTATGGAACCAAACAGTAGCATAGCCAAAGCTTAAACAATGCCCATGCAATTCTAGCAAGAATTTTTGGATGATTCGATTCATAGTTCGAATAAATGCCTTGCCTTGAAGTTCACTTATCACAGTCGTAAACCAAGATTTGGCTCGGCTTCAATACCAAAATGTAATAAAATGTATATTGAATGTTTTTTAAGATTTAAACTTTATTAAAAATTGGGCAACCATTCATATTTAGAATGCTGATTAATCTATTTTCCTACAGTCCAGAATTATGCACAGTCAATAGTCTAACCAAGTATGAATGAATTATTGAATGATTTGAAAACTGTTCCACAAGTGCGCATGCAACTGACAATTCCAAACACTGTCAGATACTCGAAAACGGGTTGAATAGAAAGTGTTAAAAATGTTGAAAAATTCTCCCAACAAAGCTAAATCAGTGTTAAATGCAGCATCAAATATGCCAAGTAAGAGCTAAAGTGCAAACAAAGTTCACGAGGGTCAAGCGTATCGAACTCTGATTCATCGTGAAGCAACCCTTGCAATTTCTCTACCCACACACATGCACCACCCCCTCCCCCCCCCCCCCTGGCTGTCAAAATAAATTGCTAGCTTTTGTCTGGTTCGGTTTTATTTGCATAAATAATTTACTTTAAATAAACTCAAAGAACGCTTCAAACTTTACATTTTAAGCAAAGATTTAAAAAAGGCAGGTGCGGCAGGGTCAGGGGGCAGGTCTAGTGGCAGTTCACCTGGGACTCAAGCCATAATTCTTATTTAAATGGACCCATTGATTTGAATACTTTTCGCATTTTTCTTTAGCCAGGCAAAAGTCCCAAAGGACTTTCCCTTTGGGGTTCGGCTGGCTGTACTCGAAAGATTTGTCAAGTGTGCGCCGGTAGGAAAAGAACAAACCCAAACAATTGCGATAGTTAGTTTAAGAAAAAAAGGCACAAGAAAATAAATAAATATGCGCATAGAAAAAAAAGCAATCATCGGGCCACGACGGCCGCATTTAAAAGTCATTTGCAACGCCCCTCGAAAGCCGCTAAACGGAGCTCATAAAGCAGGATATTTTTCCGGGAACATGACGACGTCCCTCATTCGGCATTTATTGTTTTACAATGTTTGTGTGCGGAGTAATTAAACAATTTTGCCAACTTTCTCGACCCGCACGAACTTGAGTTTTTACCCGAGTCACGATTTTACGACTGGAAAATTAACAAGCCGAGTTAGAGATCTTTACGGCCAAGTTTATGATCATGCCAAAACTCGCACGGCTATACGTGGACTAGAAAACTCTCTGGGGAGGTCAGGCAAGAGCCTTGCAAAAAAATATATACTATATATCATAAAATACAAAAGGAAGTGGGCGTTATGTGCACCCAACGTAAATTCGAAGCCCATTGCCAGCTGCCCCATTAGCAAGCACAATGGAGAGGCCCAACAAAGGTGCTGGCAAAACATGTGATTAAATTGTCGCTTACAACGAATTCGACACCTCGCCGGGAGTCGCCTCGACTCTATAATTACGCCGTGAAAGACCAAGAGAGAAAGAGAGAGAGAGAGCGAGAGTGGCGAGAATCAAACGCCTAACAATAGGAGAAGAGGCTAAAGCCAATCCAGATCTGGGAATTTTGGTGTGACATATTCAAATTATGGCTAAGCCTTTGTTATGATCGGCAAGGGTTGCCACCATATCATTATCGCCGCTCGCCGCTCTGTGGTGCCCATTGTGCGACCGCAGCTCAAGGGTTGTAGCTGGGAACCTTTCAACGAGCTGACCAAAACAGTTACACTGAGATTTATTTCTAGCTAGATTAGAGGAAATTAAGTTCGAACTAATTGCTAATTGAAAGCTCTTGCGTGAGGTGTAACAATTAGCAGTGGGGAGTACCCGACTAGCATATACCCTCTACCCAGCCTCAAGCTTAGCCCCACACTATGGCAAATGAGATATCGGTCGGTGCTCATAGTCCGATCTTTGTTAAATACGATATTAATACGGTATACATAAGCAAATGGCAGGGCTTTCTACCTATACAAATGTATTATTTTTCAATTTTGTGAAAATGGCTGAAGTTGTACAAAAAGTCAAACATTTTCTATCTGTATATACTAAATGGGAGGTTACATACCAAGTTTGGTGTATCTGACTCTTAATATGTTCGAGTTATGCCATTTCTCAAAATTGATTTTTATCGATATCTTAAAAATGGGAGCATATATCGCGAAGAAAATAAACTTTCTGCTTTACCATATAAAGGAGGATATATATTTTAAATTTCAACTAAGTAGCTTTTAATCTTTTCACGCAGACTGACAGACAGCGGGATATATGTAGCTAGATCGGCTCAACTCCTCGCCCTGATCAAGAAAATATATACTGGAATCGGCGATGCAGATGGATATTAGATTCATGTATAAGATAAGATTCGTATAAGATTCATGTTGATTTCTAGTAATAAGGAATTATCGATATTCTGATTTGTGTTGTTGAGCAGAACGAACATGAAGAAACCGCGGAATCAAGAACTGATCTAAAGAAATTATAAAGTTAAAGTATATATATCAAATAAAAATTATAATTATAAATAATCAAAGTCATGGAATGTATGAGAAACCATCCTGACAATAAAACCCAAACTAAATGTATTCGGGCTATACGAATTTCACAAGTTGATGTGATATTTTGTTAAGTGTATTAAAAGATTGTTTGTATCGCGCTGGCTCAGCATGTCCCAAATTGCTCTATTCAGACGCAATTAAAGTCAAGCTGGGAAAGCTGAGCAGCCAGGGAATCTAGACTCGCGAGGTAGATCGCTGCATTTTAACACTTTCAATAGCTGCAGCATTCGACAGTTCAGGCATAATTCCATTCTTTTGCGCAACAATAAGGACTCTAAACGTTTCCGGTGCATCGGCCTGGTCTGGCAAAAGGATCCCACGCATCAACAGTATCGATCGCTGCTCTTGATATCGATCTAGACACATCTTTCTCTAATGGCCATTGTTTGGCTGCACTTGCACCCTCGCCGGGCCTCGCCGTGCCTCGCCGGGCCTCGCCGAGAGCACAATGGAAGGTGTCATGGGCATCGGGCCGGGCAAATCTGTTGCTACAGTTGCAATTACGTAATCAAGATGCAGCAGATACGAGCCTGACAGGACTCTTGTTTGTTTCTTTGTGCAATCGATAAACGGATGTTGCCAAGGATGCAGCATATGCTCGCCCCCGCATCGAGAGTCGCTCAATGGATTTATTGGCCAGCCGTCCATAATAAAATTGTTATTATCATTCAAATGGCACATTATTGGCACCCTCCACAAGACGACGCGTCGCTAGTTTGTTTGTCGAGTCGTAAAGCTGAGTTTTATGATACGTATATAAATTAGCGATATAGTCTGGTGGTTGGAACGGCTCATAGACTAAACATTTATTGCACAATGCGAACAAATCTTAACAGGATTCTCAACAGAACACAAAAAGTAAAAAGTGCTCTAGTCGAGAGTGACCGACTTGGAGATACCCTGAACCCAACTGTACCGTACTGCGGTTACAAATACTCTACCTTTCTTCTATACCATGCCAATACATATTCTTCTCCTAATCTCTTAGGAAAATGCGTTCATGAATAACTTTCATATTTATAACACATCAGCTCTTAATACGTAGACGATTTCGTGGAAGCAGAGTGAATTATCCAGCTCCTAGTGTCTCTGAGATCAACGAGTTTATCCAGACGAGCGGACAAGCAGACAGACGGACAGACAAGCAGACAGACGGGCGGACAAAAAGACAGACGGAACCATCATGCCCCTATTTTTAATGGGTACAGGGTGTAAAAATAAAGAAGAAAATGGAAAACAGGCAAGGAGCGAAGCGCTCAGCTCAATAAAACTTGAACTAGCTCATTGTCAGGACATGACTGACTCACAGATTATGCTGCTCTGTGCTGTCCGTCTTCGGGGCGTTGCCAAAGAATTTCTCGTACTCCTGCTGGCGACGACGGGCACGCGCCTCCCGCTCCATTTGGCGCTTTTTGGAGAAACGTTGGTGGATGCGCTTCATCTCCTGCACCTCCTTCATTTCCTCCTTCTCCTCGTCCTGCAAGCAAATAGAAGAATTTAGCTCCTCAACTAGTTGCATCATAAGTGTCTGCTTACGGTCATGTTCAAACGCAGGACCAGGGCGCGTCTGCCATCGGACATGGACTGGCTGTATTGCATAAAGTTCTTGAGGCGCTCACCTGGCGGCACACTGCGCTCCACGACGAGCACAATGCGCGCCCATTGGCGCTGCCACTCGTTGCGTATCTCCGCAATCTTCTGGTAGGTGTTGCCCATCATGGCAATCAACATGTTGACCAGCAGAACGCTGACAATTACCATAAACAGAAACCACAATATCTTGGCCTCGTACTCGTGCTGTGTGGACACCATGGCGCCATAATAGTCGCCAAAATTGGTTAGCGACATTAGAAACATGGCCACAATGGATTCCATGGGCGAGGGCATTGGATTCGATTCGGCGTCCTGATCCTCGGGCGTTGACGGATTGTCAAAGGTCAGAAATATGATGTAAAAGGCCTGCGAGAAGCCCAGCACAAACACCAAATAGATGGAAACGAATCGCAGCAAATCTCCCATCACCATGCGATAGATCATCACAACGAAGGGTCCCACGGTCTTGAAGCCACTGAAAAGCTTAAAATTGGAAAAGCAACAAAATAATGTATGTTAATGCTACGCACCGACAAAAGAAGAGAAAATACGGCGCCGTGGTCAACATAATCATAACGGTCACATGATCATCGATTTCAGTAAGACAGGAGACCCTCAGCCAGGGTATGGTCATCATGAGGGCGCAGGAGAACAAGAACATGACCCGCGACGGAGCAGTCATCTGAGAGAAGGAAAGTAGGACCGTTAACAATCAAGGAAAACCAAGGTAAAAAAAATAGTTCAACTGACCAGATTCTCGATGAACATTTTGTAGCCGAGAAAACGTGCCTCCCTTAGTGCGACGAGCAGGTAGAGTATGGCGCCCACGAAGTTAATCAGCTCGGCAATGATGCGTAGCTTGGCCAGATCCGATTCCAGATTCATGAGCGGACACTGGGCGTAGGTTTGCCACCAGGCGGGCAAGGTCTCGACCTCGCTGGGATCATAATATTCCGTAAAATTCAGCCAAAAGGTTTCTGTGTGGACATCAAAAATGATTTCAAGTTTTTTTTTGATTGGATTTAACAAACGGACTGTATTCAGTGCTGGATGTGCCACGCTTGGCATGCTGGCCCAGACTGCCGTTGGTGTACAGATCGTGAGATGCGCTGCCATTGGAAGGTGTAGCAGCTGTGCCCTCCGGCTCCTCATCCTCGTCCTCCTTGGAATCCGGACCCGGACGCAATATGAAGCTGAATAGCGATATGAGAAAGTAAAAGGCGAACATGTAAAACTGCTTGTAGAAACGGGATTTGCAGAAGGTGTCCCATTTGGTCTTCAGCAGGTCAATGACCACGCCATCCAGCAGCTCCAAGTGCTCCAGCTTGTCACCGAATACCACAAAATTCAACACTGAATCCTTGTTGATGTTGCCCGTCTCCTCGTTAATGGTGTCGATCATGAGCAAGGGATACGCGGCACAGGTGATGCTGCCCAGCTGCCAATATATCTCGCGCTCAATGCTCATCACATGGAAGAACATCTCGACCCGCCCCAGCTTGGCGGCCAGCGTCAAGGGCGTCAGATTTTGTATATTACGCACGTGTATGTTCGACCCCACCTCGTAGCCCACATCGAACATTTCGATTTTCTCGTAAATGACCAGCATATGCAGCACCGTATTGCCATTGGTATCCTGAAAGTCCGGATCTGCGCCGCGTGCCAGCACCAGTCTGAAGCACTCCTCCTTTACGAATAAACGATAATATATTTAGGTTGAATAGCTTCTAATACTCCAATTACCTGTGACAGGCAGGCGGCAAAACTTAAAGGATACTCGCCCCAGTAAACGTAGCCATCATAGTTGGTTATCGGTTGCAGTGCCACGTACTCGTGATCCGGCGAATCCGTGCGTGAGGCCTTCGTGTCCTCCGCGGACATAAAAGCGCCGCAGCAGCTGAGTTGAGGGAATTGTGAAAAAATAAAGAGCATCCAACAGTGGCATTCAGTACTCACCGCTCCTGAACGTCGGCATTGGCGTCCAGCAAATATTTGACCATGGCCGGATCCTCGTTGACAATGGCAATGTGCAGCACACTCTCGCCGTAGTACTCGTCGCTCATATAGATGTCCAAAATGAGCTTCGGATAGAACTTCAGGAGACGCTTCGCCAGATCAGCATGCAGCGAGGAGGCATTCAGCAGGCAGAGATGCAGAATCGTTTCACCAACAGCGCCGCGCATCTGGAATCGAGATTTCGTCATTGTGACTCCAACTGGACAGGCTTATATTATCGAACTCACGTTCAGATCCCAGCACACAAAGCGATAGGCACTGGGATTCGATATATATTCCGCCTCGGATACCTCCGGACAATAGTCGTGTATATTGAAATCATCATCGGGATTCTCGAGAGCCCGTATCTCGGGCAATTGCCTGGTCCGTGGTCTGTCCCGATTTCGCAGCAGCACCAGCTTCGATATGGGAAAATAACGGCCAGCGCCCTTGTTATATAAAAACGGTTCCACTTTCGTTTTGATCGCATGATCGATCTCGGCAAACTGTTTGGTCTGACAGGCGCGCTTCATCATGTCCACCAGAAGGCCGCCGCCCTTGAGATTGACAAATTTGTAGAGTGCCTGGGTGGAGACTCCCGCCTGCTTCTTGACGCCACTCGTCACATTGCTCTCCGTGTTCCCCATGCTGCGGACCAAGTCCTTGTCAGTTGATTAGGAATCCGATGAAAAGTCACCGTAACTCTTTCGTTTTTCTAGTTTTTATGGCGCGCCATTGCAAAATTGAAGTTGGTTTTTTCTAGAACTTGGCTGTTTTCTGTTCGATGTGCTCTTGTTTTCTGTCTGTTTTTATCCTTCGAGCGGTCATCGATTAAACATTCCGTCGAATTGAGCGTTGCCAATGCAACAGCTGAACTTGAGCTCAATTTATTGTTTACAAACCGTTGCCAGGTTTCAAAACTTGTTGCGTTTGCTCAACAAGTGCCTCGTCCTTATCCTCAATTACGGCAAACTTGTGGATTCCAATGAGGAAACATGAACTTGACGTGTGTTTCGTGGCCTTGCGCCTTGACGTTGAGTACTAGACATGCCGGCTTACCGTTATCTTAAATCGATTTAGCTTAGGTTTGAGTTAAACATTTTATGAACTGGCTTGTTTCTTATATAACACCTTATTGTCGCTCTTTCAATATTATAATTTTATCAAGTTATTTATTTAACTGTCCAACAATACGACAAAAAGTAACAAACAATTTTCGAATCGAAAGCTTTTCAATATTCACTGCATATGGTCACTCTAAACGTCTCAGTTTTGCGTTAGGCGCCTACTTCGCGTGACGCAAAGTTGAGCAATCGATTCTGTTAACGCCAAGTGCGGTAACAGAATCAATTTGGCGTTTCAAAAATGTTACTTAGGTTACACTTAATGTAAACTAACATTTTTTGTTATGCACTGAACGAAAGTCGTTTCTTAACGAAATTGTAGATACGTAAGACAAAAGCTAATTGCTACAATACGCACTGTAAAAATTGAAATAACTTTAAAAAAACTACTTTATTATAATTGCAGAAGCAAAAAATTAATTTATTAATATGTTATTTGTTTGTGAGACGAAACTCATTTAAATTTATTTGGACCAGATCGTTATGTTTGATTATAGATTGTAGCTACAATTGTATTGGTTATTACTCATGTGCTCATCTCGGTTATTTAAAATTCCGAATTCAATAATATTCTTTTGATAGCTTTAAGTGCAGGTAATTGTTATAAGAATATATATATATTCGCTTAGCATTAATTGATGTGGTATGTTAATTTACTAACGTAAAAAGACTTCGACTTATCAAAAGATATATGTATTTTGCATCTAACATAAATATATTTCTTGCAAATTTATAACATTGCCCAACGGGGCATATATGTATGTATAACAATTCATTTACTGTTGTAATTGGTAAGCTTTTCAAAACAATTTAAATGTTAGCTTTTGATCCCATGGCTTGAACTATGCATGAAGACAATTCGATATTTGTATGTAGTTAAACGTGAATATTAATAACAATTTTGCTGTGTTATATATTCGAGCACTGCCGACCCATATAAATTGTCATCTGAGATTTCAATTATCTTTTGTACTTCGGGTAATTAACAAAAAATAAATTATTTTCGTTAAAATCAACTCTTACAATCCATTCACTTTTATGATACGTTGTAATCAGATAATGCTATTCCATTATTATTCTTATTGCTAACCGTAATTGAATGCAGTTTAGAAAGAAATTGGCTGGGAATGATTTGGCCTTATGGCCATCTTATAGCTTGCCTTTTTGTTCCTTTTCTTTGGAAATATGAGTAAGCATAGATCATAGAGCTTATAGAGCTAGATATATTATTTTAATGGATAGATAATTAGCTGCTTGTTTATCAGCTAATCGCCGATAGCACATCGATCTACCTTTTCCTATATGCCCTTTCTTCTCGGACGTACACCCCGTACTTTCAGAATATAAATTAAAGATTCACCTTTGTGCAAGAAATGTTATGGACGGAGTCCAATGCATTAGGACTCCAGCAGATAAAATAGCGAAATATTTTAAGAGAAGCTTTAAAATGCTTTACGGGGCATAAGCTGCATTTGATATATAATTTTCTTAATAACTTCTTAATTTTTAATAATATTTTTGCGTCTTTATGTTAGGGCTGACCGCTTATAATTTTGAAAAATAATTGCATATGTTGTACTATTTTAGGGTAATAATTATGACTTCTGTTCAACCACATTTGACTCACAGTCAGTCGGATCAATATCGTGCTCAACTACCAGAGTATTTCTTGATATTGTATCTGCCAGGCGTGTTACTGACTCTGAGGGACGCAGACCTGTTGAACGCTTGCGTACATATTCTTCTTGCTGTTCTTTTCTACTCAAATCGCTTAGTCTAAACGCCTCTAAGAACTCATTAAGATCTACCTTACCATCACCATTGAGATCCATCATACGGCATTTTTCCAACATTTCATCCTTTGAGTAAACGCCTGGCATATGAGCGACCAGCAGATCAATTGCCTTCTCGAATTCATCCAGAGTTATTTCACCTGCAGTTAAGGAATGACAAATTAAACGAGTTATGTACAGGTAACAGGCACACCGTATAATGCACCTGAATGATCAGCATCGATAATATTGAATATGGTTTCCAAGCTGGCTTTATTGGCATATAAAGCGTCCATTACTGATGTACCATCTGCCTCAGCTTCCATCTGAATATATTTATGATGCATTAATCTGATTAAAGCATGTTTTAGGAATAACATACAATAACATCCGTGTCGAGAAGATCCAAAGTTCGCACATAGTTCACGCATTGGCTATCAGTGCCCGGGGCCAATTTATCGCGTAGCAGTCGCCAGGGTAGGCCCAACTTGGTCACATTTTCCATTACAATGCACCATTTTGAAATGGTTATGCAGCCGGAATCATCGGGATCATACTTCTTAAACTCCGTCTCCAACTCATCCCGATGTTCACGCATCCGCACGGCTAGTTCCTTTAATGCCGCACACTCCACAATGCCCATGCGTTGCTTGAAGGAGAGCTCCTTGGTCTGTGAGGCCGCCGAAATGTACTGGACAAAGTGCGGCACCAGTTGATTATTTAGGCGCATATAGGCGCCTTTGTTGGAGCCCATGGCATAGTAGTTCGAGGCCGAGAATATAGTGATGACCTGCAAGGAGAACATACCACCGATAATATGGGTAGATACTTTAATGACAAAATCATTTATATATACCTTGTTGTCATGCATAAACTCGTGTCCATTTGGCTTGCACTCATGCGAGCGGATTACGTAGCTAAGTCGATGGCGTTTCAAAAATAATTCCGTTGTGTCTGGACCGAACCAAACACCAGCGCCTCGTAACGCGTTTGGCTTGCAGCCTTGCGAGGCCTGTGGATCGCTCCACATGATATCAAAAATCTGTAAAAATAAAAAGAGACTCAATTTTGGAAATGTTAGGAATAAGGGTTCGAGGGTTTTGCTTCACCTGTTGCCACTCTGCCTTCTCCAGAGCCTCACCATCCATTAGAGGTGGCCGCAGAATGGATACATACTGCAATAAAAAACAGGTTGAAGTTAATTAATATATATTTCTGATTGATTACAGAGAGCTGTGAATCTACCTTTCCTCTATCAATGCTTTTTATTAGGTCCAGGTTCGTAGTATCCGAGAAACCGCCGTGCACAATTAACACGCGGTTATTTAAAATAGATCCTAGTGGAAGCCAACGATAAACCTCGTCAATTAACGAGAGCAATCGTTTGTGATTACGCTGAAAAAGTTAAACGTCATAATTAGGGATCTCATTAAAAAACGAATGTATATACTCACGGGATACTTTCCCTCTACCTCGCGAATGAAGCCGTAGCGTGCGTTCATTACGCTATCTTCGTGATTGCCGCGATTCAAGAACACAGCATTTGGAAATGCCAAATAGAGGGACAATAGGAGCAACAGCACCTCCAGCCCTCGCTTGCCCCTATCCACAAAGTCGCCATTGAAGACATAAGGATTGCTAGCGGAAGGCAGTCCATTCTAAAAAAGAAATTCGGATATTTATTCCCATCTTGAGTAGTAATTACTATTGCACTAAATACCTTGTAGAGCACCACCAACAGGTCGTCCAATTTGCCATGCAGATCCCCACATATGGTCACCTGTTGGGAGACGGCCGTCGATACCATCCACAGGTTTGGCATCTGTTTGAGGCATTTTGCAGCTTCGCGCAATATCATACACACATATTTTGGATGCAGACGGTTGCCCTACAACACATATATTTCTTATTTGGTAATCAAAGCCGAGGTTGCCATTAACATACCCTTTTTTTGCGGAATACATCAATCATGAGATCTATGTGCTTTTTCTGTATGGGTATTTCGAGCTGTATACGTGCCATTTCGCCAGTTTCCTCATATAATGCGGCACTCTTCTCCGGGCCAATACCTAGTCGGAAATAAATAAATAGTTAAAATAACCAAGAATCGACTATACAAGTTGTTGGACCTACTTTGTTTAGAGGTCTGACCTTTATTGCCGGCCTCAATGGCCTGCGGCATGTGTTTGATAAGGTCATTGAAGAATTTGTATAGCTATAAATAGAATACAATAAAATAATCAGTAAAACTTGCAATATTAATTTTCCAACATATGTTCTGCACACATAAATATATATTATTTTCTATATATTTATGTGTGTCTATGTGTTTTCTTTCGCTCGTTTGTCCCATGTTATCGACTTTCGAATCATAACAAATGCACAAAAACGCAGCCATTTCCCTATTTTGGCCGAGCTTTTGTGCAGAGTATTTGAAGGGCTGTAAGCCCAGAAACAGGAAAATTGTCGAAGGTTCGGTTTCGGTTTGAACCAACTCCCCTTGCTTAAAGATTCGTTTGTGATCCTGATTAGCCAGGTTTATAAGCCCAGCTTTTTGGTTTGCAGAAAGCAATTGAATTTTTAATTTATAATTCGATTGAAAGCCCCGTTTTCAGCCTTGCATAACATAGTACATATTGTTGGTCAGCTCTTACCTCGGCCTGGTCCTGCTCGCAGGCGTACTCCACGTTTTGAAATATTTGCCAATTACAGCGCTTTCGCATTTCCTGCCGTGCCTGATGCCGGCGATACCATTTCTGTATAAATATTGCTGCTCTGATTGCTGAAATAAATTGATAGAGATTTTAAGAGCTTAACAAAAAGAAGTTACAACTAAAAAGAAAGATATTAAGTAAATTAATGTGTTTTAAGTTAGTTCTCAGACAAGTTTTGTCATTTGCAAAAATGGCTCACTAACTTAAATGCTAAGTTGCAAGAAATTCCTGCACACATACGTGCAATATAAAAGGCTATGCTTCTCTCTGGCTGCTGCTTCTCCCTGCTGTCGCTTGCAACAGGGTTTCTGCATGAGCACACAGGTTGGCGGAAGGAAATGCACTCGGCAGGAAATGCAGACGGACTGATTGAGTGATTGATTGCTTTAACGTAAAGGATGCACAGCAGAGACACACACACACATATATAATATAATATTGTAATATAGGGGCATGCTTCCTATGACTGTCACATAATTAAAATTACATTATTACTTGCCGTTGTCATCCATTATTATGTAATAGACTTGAAGAACGGAGTGCGAATATAATAGTCCTTGTTATTCACTATTGTACCTATTAGAGGAGAGTGTGATGTTTCTTATCAAATTTCAAGGCATACTTTTCATTTCATACGCAGCTTTGGGTGTTCTTGTCGTTAGAAGGCAACCCATTTAATTAGTGAGCTATTTAGTTCGGTTTCCCGCACGAATCTATTGGTAAAATCAATTATTATAGAATTGTTAAGCACATTTTCCATTGTTGCACACACGGTATCCAGCACAAGACTGCGACCTGAACGACTCGCAACCTTTTTGGTGTGGTCTTCGAGTGGTTCTCTCTATTGGAAACCGCCCTTGTCTCTGACCGTCTCACCGCCTCACTACCTCTATTGGCCCATAATACATATATGTGCATGTGTGTATGGCTATTCGAAGCGTCAGCCCCGTCGATTTGTGCCCCTCTTTGGTCAACAATGTTGTGGTCAAGCGACGGGGGCGGGGGTAGGGGGTTGCCTTGCGGCTGTCGTCGTCTGCTAAATTCGTTTGTGCCACAAATTGTAACAAAATATACACGAACACAGCCGCAGCCGCAGCCGCAGCCGCTGGCTCAAAAGCTAAAATGAGGGCTGACCAAACTTGGAAATAAGGTTGAAATGGGTTGGGGCCTGTGGAGGGTCGGCAATAGTATTTTTTTCATTTTTTTTATTATTCTCACTCTTGTTGAGTGGCGAAATAAGTAGTCCACTTAGTTACTCTAAGGCGTGCGCTGACTCTTATAACACAAAACCAGATCAAGTTTATTTCAATATTTTGGTTGCCTTGCCCTCCACATGCGTAAAATCAATACGAGGAAACTACATTCGCAAAATATATAACCTTGTAGATGAGGTTTTTTATTTAAACAATTAAAGATGTGTAAATCCAATATATATATATTTCATAAAATATACATATACATATATATATAAACATCCATTTAAACCAGCATGTCCTTGCTGATTGATTGATGACCGACTTATCACCTGACACGCTGACTGATAGGAGATCAATTTCTAAAAGTACCGTATGTTTTGTAAATATCTCTCTTTTTGTTTCTCACAGGGCTTTAAATTCATGTTCAAGATAGTTAACAAATACATTTTCCACACATTTCCACCCTCTGTGTGAAGAGTGGGGGCAGTTTTGTAAAGGTAAAAGTTCAAGTTTTATTCAATTTGCAACAAACTTCATTTCAAAGGTCAAACATAAAACGATTGCAATTATTTTGGGAATTTATTCGTCAAAGATCTGTGTGAAAGGTCAAATAGGATGTGAAATAAATCGGAAAGTTTGCATGGGCGGGAAATGAGTGGAAAGTTGAAATCCGTTAGTACGGATTTTAGAAAGGACATTTTGTTAAGAAAAAAAAAGAATATATTATCAAATAATAAATCAAATAATTTAATTAATAAAGGCAGCTACTCACTTTTCTCGGCCCGCGTTGCACTCATGCCTCGAAGCGGTTTGCGGAAGTGCTTGCACCAACCTTTCCGCTGAAACAATTGCAACAGACTGGAGGCGCGCGTGCTAGTTGGCGGAGTCAGCGTTTGCGGCTGGCCATTGGACCCCAGCGTGGTCGTCTGCATGCTGGCACCGACACGCTCTATTTCCGACGAGCGACACGACGAGGCGTCTTCCACGGAGGAGCTGCGGCGCTTGCCGCTGCCGCCGCTTTGCAGGCACACACAGCTGCGCAACATGTTGGTGTTTGGATTT
Source organism: Drosophila borealis (assembly GCA_035045885.1). Classification (NCBI taxonomy): domain Eukaryota; kingdom Metazoa; phylum Arthropoda; class Insecta; order Diptera; family Drosophilidae; genus Drosophila; species Drosophila borealis. The sequence goes on along the minus strand of JAWNOR010000202.1, from coordinate 627,319 downwards.
GGCTGGCTAAGTCCGGACCGGCAGCCACCTCTGACCGTGCCGTGGATGTGTGTTGTGTGTTGTGTGTTGTGTAACTTGAAACACCGCTGCCGTGTGTACTACGGCGCACTAACAGGTCGACGGGGCGCACCTATTGTCATCGGGCGCCGGCAGGGTCTGTCCTAATTGCAGCTCCGCACACAACTCGCTGGATAGTAACACGGTCTTGTAGTCATGCCACATGCATGAGTGTTTGCCTTGAGGTTTGTTTTAGTACCTTGTACTATTTAGTCTGGCCCGCAACGTAATATGATTCGCCCATACTTGGCCGGAAAATGCGTCGTGCGTTCGTCCGTCCTTCAACCACGGCCGGGTGTGCCCTCTTTATGTATGTTGGCACTGTTTCTTTTTGTGTCTGTTGCCTTCGGTGCAATTCAGTTTTCCTATCATATTACTTATATTACATTTATTTAAGTCTTGCGATTAACTAAATAGAAGATAAATATCAAAAGCCACAAATTTTACTTCTATTTAAAGAGTTCACTAAAATAAGTTGTAAGACAATAAATTATAATTTTGGGCAAATTCCGGCATTTTGAGCAGTGTATTAAGCTTTTCTCTCAATGTTCGACAAGTTTAATATCAACAACGATCAAGCAGAAGTTTTCAGCCTTCAACATATCCAGCCCACGCTGGGTATGAATATGCATACATACATACACACATGTTTGCACATAGATACACACACACATACATGCTACATCCGTTTTTTAGTGTTCCCTAGCGGAAATCTGCTTACTGTGCGGTTGAGTGAATAATGATTTAACCTTAACGAAAAATGCACAAACAAAAATAAATAAAAAATAAAGTGAGAATAAAGAAACATATTCGACACGTCGAGCATTAAATACCCTTAAGGCTTGGCAGATATATGTGTGTGTGTGTGTGGCATACTTAAGATCATAATTCCCGAATTCAGTCTAGATATCTTAAAAATAAGGAAAAGGTTTCATTTTTACACCTTATCTACCTATAGAGCTATATGATATTTTAGTCAAACGATTTAGGAACGTGTTAAGACTCCTAAATGTCAAGTTAGGTCGAGTTACCTCAAAACACAAAATCATTCCTATTTCAGCTATATAATCTAGTGGTCCATTCCACCCGAATTCCAACACATGTACTGCCAGCTGCAGATACCCGGACCTACACAAAGTTCCTTGTCGAAACCGTAAGACTGAGGCTACATCGACATGCCTTTATTTTTATTTATTAACTTTATGTGGTCGAATGTGTTCCCTGTGTGCGTTACCCATTTCATAACTAAATTATAGTATCCTCCTACAATGTTATAGAAACTATAGAGAAGACAAGCATGAAATGCTCAAAGCCCCTGAAGCGACTATCATTCACCTATTTCAGATGATTTGTTAGGTGGGGTGTTAGGGGGTGCCTTTGTATTAATTAGTATCTGCTCGTGACAAAGGCATTTCAGATGTCCGCTTCGTTTGCATGTGGGTCAGGATGTCGATGCTGCCCGTTGTCCTCCGTACTGCTAATAGCTTTGTCAAAAGAACAAAAGGCTCCTACTCGAAAGCTGGTATGGAAAACTAGAAAGCGTAAATTGAAATGACAGCAACACAAAAGCCAATTTAAATTAAGTATACACATACTTTCGAGCAAAATTAAGAACTTTCAGGACATGAGCTGCAACGGCACGTATTTGAGTAAGGTAAAACGGCTTTAGCCTTGGCAAGGAAGGCAGTATCTTGCAACAAAGTGTGTAAAATGAGGGAACCCGCAGCGTAGCTTATTGGTTTCTTGGTGTTCACCTGGCCCCAATGGTAACGAGCACCGCAACGACACGCATAAATCGTGTCGAAAACGGCGTCAAAAGTGGCACGCGGCAAGGGGCAAGGGGCATGCGGCAAGTGGCTGCTAAACTTTTATCAAAACTCAATTTGTACAAAGTGAAAATGTTTCAAAATTAATTTTCAATTTGTAAATAAGATTATTTTTTCGAAATGTGCGCGCCTCAGACCCCAATACGAGGGTCGCGCGACAAGTGCACCCACCTCCACCTCCACCTCCACCCACCTTTCAGGTGGCATTATTTAGGGGAAGTTGTCGTCACGTCGTGTTCTGTCATCTGCCAAACGACCGACCGACCACATGCTCAATTTCAGGCTGATTTAAAAGTTATTGTTGTGTTTCTTTTTTAATTGGCTGTCTGTTTCCTAATAAATTGGACCCAGAAAATGCGCAATATCGATTCCCAATTCGCTTTTTAACGTTGCATGCCAAACACGCAGAGTATTAAATGGGAAATTGGATGCTGTTTATGGTCTAACCACGGCTTATGGCTTTAACGAATTCCCAATTCTATGCTTAATGTTAACCACATTTCGTTTCGACTTATCTATAAATATTCGCTTCAATTTATGGGGCCCATCGTAGCTGATGGAACTAGGAAATATCATTTTATTCGCAGAGTTTGCTTAAATACAGCAATTCACGTCTAATCAAAGTAAATCCAAAAATTAATATGCGGAAATTGTTGTTGGGTAATTGTACACGACAGAAGCAAAAAAAGCAAACCTAATATCGCTACCATTTGTTTTAATTAAATAGAAAACTTTGCTTTTAGGCAGGATACGAAAGTTACGACACAATTCATTTCAATTACCCGCATTGTAAAGGTCATTTTCCGTCTTTTGATCCCCCGAAAAACTGGACCGCAGATAGGACAGATTGAGTAATGACATCATCTGACGGATAATTAGCAAATATGTAGTACATGTATATGACCGAAGGGACTTAAGGTTGTTCCACAGAATTGGAGTGGGTAACAATACTTTATTTTACGATAGGAAGAAAAAATATTGAAAATCTCAGAGACAAAATTTGCTATTTATGAATTCCCACTGAAATGTCTTTCATCTACAAATTGAGAACATTTGTGTTGCTCTACAATAAAATATATTGTGAAATGTGTTTTGGGGAGACGGTTGGCTTTCGTATACCCTGGGACCATAAAAAAGCAATGAATGACGTTTGATTAAGCTATAGAAATGGATGTAAGTTCTTAAAATATATAGAATCTATCTCAGAGAGTTCAGCGAAGATATAGATATATGAACTATATTTCGTTTTTTTCAGAGATATTATCACGCCATCGCCAACTGGGTACAGCATATCTGCTAGTCGAGCACGCTCAGTGCAAGCATTTTTTGTTGTTTTGTTTTGACTTATATTTATACATATGTAGACAGTATAGATGCATATACAAATAGATATTTTCACTCATGATTACCAAGTAGTTCAATTTATATTTTTGTCTTGCAAATATTTAACTAAAGAGATAAGCAAAGAAAGCATTGACCAATTAAGCGCCCCGATAAGACTAGATGGCAAAGAGGATTTAACCATAGATACATAAACACATGCTTAAACAAATACATACATATTGATAGGCATAAGAAAATATGTAAATTAAATGTAGGTATACCTTCGTGGAAGAGGTTGCGGCTAATAAACCGCATAGATTTTTTTTAATGTTCCTCCCAATTGATGACACGGCAGTAGAAATAAAGGAACAAACGTATGTATGTGTGCTTGTGTATGACGTATATATACACATACAAACGTTAACAGCAATTTTGTTGCACCAGCAAATGACAGATATGTATATCAGCGACCATAACAGAGAAGATATACATATAAAGGCGGCAAATGATTAAAAGAAGCCACACAGAAAACTGATGCGGCGGCACCAGCAATAACTGCACATACACACACAGTAGACACCGTAAACACCGTACGAAATTACACACACACACACACAGCACACAGAGCGCCAATGTTACGGTTCTTAAATAGCACGGACTAGCCTCTGAATGCAATAGCAATGCGAATTTTTTTGCTTATATGCATAAAACATTGCTGGTCCGCGTTCCGTTCCGTCTTGTATGGAATACCGATACGAACTGAAATGAGCTGAAAGCACGGAAATCCTTTTAGTCGACTGTGGCTGTGGCTGGCGACGGCGCAGTTATTGCGAAAACGAAAGAAAACAAAAATCGTTACCGAAAACAGCTGTTTGCTTGCTTGCCGCGCTTTTGCTTCCCCTTTCGACGCGCGGAGGCTGCGCGTTTCACACACACACACACACACACACTTTCACTCTCACTTCACAAAGCCAAGCATATTTGAAGTTTTTTTAAAAAATTTTTTTTTTTTTTTAATATATGTCTTGAAGGGCAATGTCAGGGTTAAGGAACCACACCCTGCTCAAGGCGATTATCTAAGTATTAGCACAGACTTCTTCGAAGCTTGGTTACATTTTGATAATGGCGTAGTTCAAATTCAAAGCCACATAAGGTACCAACTTTTTTATTTACTTAGCGCGAATTCAAAGGACCTTTAAGCCAAGCTTCACGGTTTTTGACGTTTTTAATTTTATGGTACAGCGCGGAAAACCAAAAAACTTCACTAACTCTGTAAACACGTTTTAAAGACTTATTTAGCTATTTTTTTTAATACCTCCCCTTTTAAGCAAAAAAAAGAACTAGCAACCGTTTTGCATTTTCGCATGTCATGTATCGTGCTACTTTCTCGCAATTGGACAAAAGAAAAAAAAACGAAGTTGTAAAAAAACTATGGTCCATTGTGTTTAAGTACTAAGTTAAGTAATTAGTAAGTCCCAATATACCAATGTACTATGTACCGCAGTGCCGGGTGTCACCCAGAGCAGAATACTTAAAATATGCACTTAACTTAATGTAAAATAGCTTAATAAATGATATGTTTTGACTTATGATATATGCCAATTCAGTAATTTCAAAATTGCTCAGTAAAAAGCGTGGATAGAGTATGTAGTGTTAAGTCATCATTCGGTCAAAGGCAACGAATGGAAGTTACAATGAATATATGTAAATTTATATAAGTATATACCTTTTGCAGCCTTAGAAAAAAATAAAGAAAACGTGTCTTCTGCAACGTCATCAATATTAAGTTCTATTAGCGCAGAACGGACTTTAGTTGCCGTAAAATTCAGCAACAAATTCGAAATGAGGGCGCGACCAAGCGATTTGTCAAGGCCAAAAACCGCCTGGCTGATTATTATGTTTGGCCATGCGAGCTGGACACAAACGGTAAGAAAGGGAAACTATATTTAAGGCAAGCAAGTAACAAGGGCTCGAACTGATGCTACCCTGTTTTTAGATTAAAATTATTATATAATTTGTATTGAAATTGAAGTTAGAGCTTAGCAATAAAGTTATACAAGTTGTAAGGCTTAAATTATTTATGTATTAATATTTGTTTTATTTACAAGCAATTTATTTCAATTATTGAATGAACTTGAAAGCAACTGAATTGTACAACTAGTATTTAAATATACATAAGAACTAAATAGAATAACTTCGGTCATGGACATTAAAAATAAAAGGCCGCAAACCATAAATTCTGCACTATGTCTTTGTCTATTGTTAAAATTCATTTATACTGTAGGTGCTAAAACTATTTTGTAGTGCGCTTACTTATACCGATTCTATGTAAATTTTGGATGTGTCGGTAAAACATAAAAAAGTCTATTCATCTATGCGTTTTGAAAAACAAATTGCCAAAGACAATTTAAAGATCTATGTGGTATGCAACTAAAAGTGCATTGGACTTTCGGATTTAAGCTTATGAGATAGTTGCTACCAGAATCGCATTATTATCTTAAGGATACCCATATTTATAATATTATATACATAAGTTTTATACGTTGCTACAACGCGTTTATGTATGTTTATGCGATGTGTATAACATATGGCTTGATTGGATCGCAGACTGAAGAAGACTGCGATATGCAATACGAAAAACCGTCCTAGCACAATCTTAAGATTAATGTTATATGATTATAACTAACAACTCATTGAGTTTATTGCAGCTTTGTTGTATACATTAATATATATTCAAGCGGCTCCAGCTCCAGAACAACCTTCAGTAAGTAAACAAAGCCTATTATTGCTATTGATAATTACTGCATTACTTCGCGAAAACGTTTCTGCCGCTCCAAACTCTCAACTTCAGCCCAACAGTTGCGCATGTTGCGAAACAGCTATCAAATTTAAAAATATACATTTTTATATAAATCAACCGACAATAAAATGGAATAACTAACCTCATCTATCCAGTTGTGTTCGGCCAATAGATCATTTAGTATGTCCGTTGAGGTCTTGCCGGGAAACTGTTGTTGCTGCTCTGTAACACGCTGCGAACAATTGATAAACAGATTGAACTTCTCATGAGCAATCTTGTGGAAGAGATCCGCACGCGCAGCACAAATGCGACACAATACAATGTCCTGAAAGCAAATAGAACAGTGAACCAAACAAATGATATAGACAGCTACAAAAATAGTTTACCTTCTCGTATACAATTCGCGCATCTGCAGATATGGTCTGCATGGTGTTTGGATTATAGGGTTCCCCAAACAGAAGGAAACGAACCGCAATGCCTGGTTGATGGCAGCCAGCGCAGTTCTTCTGGGTCAAATTGTTTTGCACCCATTCAGAGAAAACGTGACACTTTGGCCACGTCTCAATTGATGAGATAATGCTGCGTGTCCACGGGGTGATGGCCAACAGTTTCCGTTTGCAATTGTCCATAATGTTGTCTATTACGCGCACGCTACCCAAGAAGTAGTCATCTGTTAAGTAGTAAATAAAATGTAATAGATTTTTTGAAACTGTAATCGAACACTTACCTTTCTCGCGCGTTATCTCAGAGAAAAAGCTTGGATCGAGTGCCTGCGATATCATTGTTTGTATATAAATTTCAAAATTATCCCGATACGTTAGAAAATCCTCCATTATCTTCTCAATGAACTGCTCAGTATCGTCGGCCAGCAGCTCGGAACGCATAAACTCCACAATTGTCTCAGTGTGAGATTGCATCTGTATGCGAACGGGTGCTTTGAGGTAGAGTTTCTTCGTTTCTAGATTCCACGAAGCGTACTTTATGGTTACAAAGAGAAGAGACTTTTTAGTTCTGATAACATGGATAGATATTTGCATTTACTTTGGACATGTTGCGGTAGAAGGTCTTGCCGTTCTGTCGGAATGGCTCGTACTTTTGCAATATACATTTAGAGTCCACCTGCCAAATGGTGGGCCAATCGTTAACCAAATCCGCACGTAAAACGATAAAGTCTCCGGTCTGTGCGAAAATTAAAAGAAAAATTAAATATTAATGATAGATTTATACGGGCGTCATGAGTTCTTATTGCTGAACATACTTTAAAGTTCTCAGCCGTGGCTGGTGTTCCTGTTGGTGCACTTCCATAACCAACATCTGCCCCACCCTGCAGATCCTGCTGCGGATTATAGCCATCGCTAGAGACATGCAATTGTGGCTGCTGCTGCTGCTGTGCCGCCTGCAGCTGTTGCAACTGCTGATGTTGATGCAAATGCGTTGTTGGCTGGCAGTAGGTGTTCTTGCGCGGCGTTCCCTTGATGCGTCGTGCTGCTTTCCGCTTGCCATAGCCCTTGCCACCGTCGTCACTCTGTTTGATAAGGAATAGATTACAAACGACGAACGGGCGAGAGGAAAACACTTACATCTTCCTCCTGCGGCGTCCAAACGGGATCCGTGTCCGAGTCGGTGAACTCCTCTGGCTCACCAACCGCACCGCCCTCCCCAATAGTTGATGTATTCAAGAGAAGCGCGTGCATGCTGCTCTCCTTGGCCTTGCGGGAGCATTGCTCCCGACGCGGCGGCAAGTTTAAAGGGTCTGTGAAGAGCACAAAAGTAGTTAGCAAGCATCATCAATGTGGTGGGGCGGCGGAACGGCAAACACAATGGCAATCAAGCCAATCGCCGAACAACAACTACGTCAACAACATTAACCCACAGCCGAGAAGCCATCGAGGGACACTGCCGCTGCAGCCGTTCTGGCTCACAAGTAAATAATAAAAATACAAGTTTTTATTTTTTGATGATTTTTTTCTTTTCTTTTTAAATTAATAATATTTGTTCTCGGTATTCCATCTCAAAAATACTTATACTTTCTTTTTCTTTTTTTTTTTTTCTTTTTTTTTTGCTCTTGCGTTTCGGCATTATAACAATTTTAAAAGTTAAGTTTATGTATTCGGTTTTTACATATGCACAGTGTCCATGCCCCTGGTATTAAGGTTCGTTGTCTGTCTCGTCTGTCGGGTCACATGGATCATGGATGCGATGTGGTCATTATCGCGACTAATGCTGCCACGGCCAAATCAGATTAATAAGGTGATGATGATTGGGGGCGGCTGGTGTTGCCACGCTAACAGCTGTGTTGATGGCGGCTGCCGCCGTTGACGCGTCGGCGGCGGCGGGTGTGTGATGGTGGTTGTTGTTGTTGTTGTAATTGTTGTTGCATGGCGCAGCAGTAGTTGCGATAGTAGAGTGCTTATTGGAATTATGCTGTTGGTCAAGTAACATACCTTGACTGCCGCTCCCGCTTCCACCAACACCAGAACCCAACTGCGCGCAATGCTGCTGCACGAAATGCTGTGCGGCGCCCAATCCTGGCGAATCCTGTTGCTGCTGGGCGTATGGCCGAAACGAGGATGTCGTCTGATCGGCTGCAGGATGCTGTATGACAGAGGTAGATGTTGATTCAGCGGCTGCTGCTGCGGCAGCTGCCGCCGCCACCATTTGTGCATGCGGCCTCTTTTTCGGCAGTATTTGAGTTTGTGAGAGTATTTTGATGCGATGCCCATCGTCTCCGACGAGGCCGGCCAGATTCTGTGCCGCTTGGTTGTCCGTCGCTGCTGCACCCGCTGCTGTTGCCTGCGACGTGGACGCTTCATCACCGGCACCAGCCTTGCCTTTGCGTTTATAGGGAGCACGTGGATAATTAAGCTTGCGCGAAGGCTTCACCACTGGCGGCGGATCATCGTCACGTTCGCCTTGAAGAAATTTCAGATAGCTATCCATAAACTGTGTCTTCTTTTCCCCAATTGACGTGCCCACGCTGACTGGTTTCGGTGCGGCGGGGCTGTACGTTGTTGACGTCGTGCCGGATGTGCTAAGTGTTGTAGTCGCCGGCGTTAACCCGTTATTGCTGCAGTCGTGCGTTGTAATAGAAGGCGGCTCCGGTGAAGGCGTTTTGTTAGGATTACGTATGCCAAAGTTTGTATTGTTTGTCGAGGAGTTCGTGTTGCGCCCATTAGTTGTCAGCGAATTGGCATAGCCCTGTTTAGGTGCACTATTCGCATCGGCCAAAAAATCCAGCTCCTCTTCTATGTTTGGCACAATGACCTTATTGCTGGCCTCGGCTGCAGCTGCAGCTGCCGTTTCCTCCTCCTGCTGATGCACAGCCTCAACCTTTTCTTGCTGATGTTGCTGCTGCTGTTGTTGTTGTTGTTGTTGCTGTTGTTGGTGCTGCAGTTGTTGTGCATAGACCTGCTGCTGCTGTTGCTGCTGCTGTTGTTGTGTATAGACCTGCTGTTGCTGCTGCTGCTGTTGTTGTTGTTGCTGCTGCTGTTGTTGTTGCTGTTGTTGCTGCTGCATACACGCCGTGTACTGGGATGCAATGGGTTGCGGAAACGCTGGATAGTACTGGGCAAGCTGCGTGAGGTGCGATTGCGCCTGTGACGATTGCAAGTGTGCGGGCTGCGGCAGATGTTGCTGCTGCTGCTGTTGCTGCTGGGAGGACTGTTGATGTTGCTGGCTGTGCTGCGGATATGTGGGTATGTTGATGGTTGTCGCCGGTGATACAGACGCCGCATTGTTCTCCGTTTTGAGCGGCGCATTCCACTTGCTATTAAAATCGTAATACGTATTTTGCTGCTGTTGCTGCTGCTGATTATGCTGCTGTTGCTGCTGCAGCTGGTGGTGCTGCGATTCCTGTGGACTGCGAACGGTGCTGTACTCGCTACTCGGAATGAGCGTCTTCTTCGGCTGTCGCTTGCGCGGCGTCTTTGCTGGCTTAGGTGGCGGCTTAACGTCCTCCTGCAAATGGACCAACAATAGGATTTTGATTAACACACTGGCTAATGTGTTGCTTCAAATTGGTTATGTATTAAGTTTGCATGTGGGATATATTTATAAAATGTAGTACAAAGATCACATAAAACTTCCTCAACAACGTCACGTCACAGTTTCAAATTGACCACAAGATTTTGCCAACAAAACAATTAGCTATGATTGCAATAATTTAATAGTTTTAACAGAACGTACGTATGTATTTATATTTAGAAACAAATAAGATTTAAAATCAAATGAAAACGAAAGACCGCCACCAAATTGTAAACAATAACAGTTTAGAAAAGATAACAGAAGGTGAAGAGCGATTACATATATACTGTTATATACTGTTATGTATGTTAACATAAATGCTTTGCATAAACACACATTCAGACCATTTAAAAGCAGTTTCTTTTCATACATATATATACATAGTTGGAATATGTACATACTTTGTTATACACATGGCTAAAATAGGTTCGATTATGAACTAGTTCTGCCTGTTGAAATCGATTACAAATCTGTATAACAGCCGTTAGGTAAACTGAACGCGAAAACAAAACACACAAAATAATAACAAAGCATAAGCAAAACAAACTTAAACAGACCAACAAAACAAACGAAAAATTAATCGAAAATAAATACATACAAATGAAATACAAACCTTTGGCACTGTTTGAATCTGTGACGCTAAGCTGCTCGAAGTCCCTGTCCCTGTCCCTGGTGACAATATCATATTAGCCACAACGTGCTGTCGCCGGCCTTGCGGCGAGCTAGCACTCTGCTGCTGTTGTTGCTGTTGCAACAAATGCTCCTGCGCCACTGCCTGTGCCTGTTGCAAGGACACTGCCGCAGATGAATCTACATCAACAACGGCCGGCTGATAGAACGTTTGTTTTATCTCAAGACCTGGCGGCAAATTAAACACGAGATTCTCGCTGGTATCTGCACCGCCAGCTGCATCATTGGCATAGTCCAGCTGCCGATGCTCTTGCTTGACGTGCAACTGCAACACACTTTTAATCTCCTCCTGCCCATCCTCTGGCTTTGTCCAGCAGTGCTGCTGCTGCTGCTGTTGTTGTTGTTGTTGTTGCTGCTGCTGCAAGTGCTGCTGTTGCTGCTGTTGCAGCGTGCTTTGTATCACAGATGAGTAGGCCACCGTTGTGGGCGCTGCAGACGAACCCGCGCCTGCCACGTTCATAACGGTGCGTCGCGATACTGGGGAACCAGCCGCAGCTGCCGCCGACGCGGACACCGGCGCCGTTGTCTTATAGACAATCACCTGTGGTGATCCGCCCACGTCGACCGTGTGTAAATTCGTGATAGGTGATCCGTCCGCAGAGCTCAATGCAGGACTCGCATACTGCGCCGCATAAGCAGGGCTAACATTCTGCTGTTCGATGTGTATCGTTTGCGGATCCTTGCGAGCCAACTTCAGTTTTTGACCATCCATGGTGTAATAGGTTTCCGTCTCGGCAATCTCATGTTGCAATTGTTCCTGCTGCTGTTGTTGCTGCTGCTGCTGTTGTTGTTGTTGTTGCTGCTGCTGTTGTTGTTGTTGTTGTTGTTGTTGCAATTGGGTCAAGTAAATTAGTTCGTTGTACGCTTTGATTTGCGCCTTTGCTTGTGAATTTTCTTGTTTGATTTGCTACAGATACGTTGTTGTTGTTGTTGTAGCCGCAGAAGTTTGGTTGGCAGGTTGATTTTTTGTTTTTGTACATAAATTTGATGGAAACGGAAATTGTTTTGTTCGGATTTCGTTACATATTTACAGTACATACATAGACAGTTAGGCATAAGTTGAGGCATAGTCTAAGCAGAGTTAGTATTAGGGAACTTGAGGGAGCATCAAAAGGGGCCCAACAGATACCACAGTTTGCACTTGAGCTAGACTCAAATTAGCTACTATTCAAGTAAATGGCTCCAAGTTAAGCGTAGAGGTATCAGTAGTAATCAACAGGGAATAATTGGGAATACTAACAATAATCGGCAATCAATTGTTTCTCGGTCACTTCAATTATTTTCTTAAAGGAATGCTATACCCTCGTTTTGTTAAGTGCAAAGCCTCCATATTAATGGAGATATTAGAAAATACCACCGATTAGTATGCATTGAGAATTGCTTTTAGGAGGACACCAACACACACTCACACACACAACCTGAGCCCCTTGAGCCCCTCCCGGCCATGGCCATCTGCAACTCTGTGTTAAATTTGGTTGCAATAATTACTTTTAATACTCACCACTTTGTCAGCCACTAGGTTCAGTTGCTGTTGTTGCTGCTGCTGTTGCTGTTGTGCCTGCTGCTGTTGCTGCTGCATGGCAAGGAACGTGTTGGATATCATGTTGGGTGTGTTCCACGTCAGCGAAGTCGATGTCAGAGCCACTGTAGTGGGTGACGGCGAAGCGCCGCTGGACGATGAGTTCTCGCCGTAGTAATTGGAGGCAACATTGTTGACAGCAGCGGCTGCTGCAGCGGCGGAGGAAACAGCCGCTACCGCAGCTTGGTTTTGAAAGGAGCTAAGCTGTTTGTCCAGCGATGTGGGCAGTTGCAGCTGCTGCAGCTGTCGGTGCGGTGTGTTGACCGTCGTTGAGGCATAGTGCGCCGGCTTGGGCTGCACGCTAGCGGCGGCCGCATGATGATATATCTGCTGGAATACTGGATTGTAGCTGCCGATCGGCGATGGTGGCACGAAACTGCCGCCGCTCGCTGCAGCCGCGTTAAAACTAGCAAGGCTGGCCGCTGTAATTGTCGCTAAGTGCGGGTGCTGAAATTCCTCCGCTGAGCTGCCCGTGCTGCCTGCGGAACCGGGTACGATGCGATTGTAAGCGTAAGACCAGGGGCTGGAGTTGGGATCCATGTGGGGTGCTTGAGCTGGAAGCAGGTTTAGGGTTAATTTTCAATTTCAGTGTGGGATAAACATCAAATGCAGACTCCAGGGCTGCGAGTACAGACACCGTCTGCTCAATGCCCCGTCGAGACATACATACACGCATATGTACATGTAGAAATTTTTGTTTTTTGTTTGTATTGCATTGCAACTCACTTAACGCATTCACTTATTTATGTTTTTGCAGTTAAAATATGTTTAAAAGGCTACATTAATACAGTTGTGCTTTATGCAGCCCTTGCGACAAGTGCATTTTTCGCAGATACTTTGATATTTATACATATGCACACATACATACAATGATAAATTATGCCGCGCACAATTTGGCGTGTTTTGGCAGTTACTGGAAGGCACATTTTTATATTTTTACATTTTTTTTTCAATTGAATCAAAAAATTTTATTATGCGCTTACATACATATGTATGCGTGTAAGTTTGTACATCAGTTGATATTTCCTTTGACCACTTTTAACATGTACATACTTATGTATGTATGTATGCTTAAAGTATATGTATGCATGTACATACATACATGTGTGCGTGCGTTGAGAGATAGTCACTGGCGAAGCAACTTGGTCGTTTTACTGCTTCGTTGGTTTCACACTTCGATGGATCATCTTTATTTTTAGCTTTGATTATGCACTTGTCTATTTACGTTACAATTTTAAGTAAATTTATTTTGTAAACTACTACAATTGGGCTGCATAACTTTTTTGTGGGTGAAACAATCTCCAAAATGGCCGCTCAAGTACAAATGAACTGTTGTTCATTTGAACAATGCACACGTGAATCAGTTCGATGAAATTCGTGTGCTTATGTTAGCCTGAGTGTTAAGTTTTTGTCTTGTATTTGCTATTATATTATTTTATATTTAATTATTTGCTTGGTGAGTTGACCTTCCGGTATGCCAGAATTATATTTTGAATCTTAAATGCAAGCCCACATACATTTATAACAACGTGCGAAAATACAATATTTATGTATGTAAACATGCACATAAATCTATATTATTCATACCATCCAACAGTGTTGTAAAATGTGATATATTTATACACCAGCGGTCAATTAAATCGTCGCAGGCCTTACAATGGTCAGTTCCTTAGTTTTAACATCGATTTGATGCACATAAACTAATAAAATCTTACTTAATTTATTATTAGTGCATTGAAAAATTTTTACGGCATGCGGAAAATAAAATGTTCACACAGTTGAAGTAGAATTAACACAACCATGTTAATATAATTTCTATTAATCCGGGTGGTTATGTAAAGTAATACTAACTATATTTTTTTAAAAAATATTCTCAATTATTTATATCAGCAGAACAAAAAATTCTATTAATCGTATCGGACTTTAAAATAATAATTTTATATTATCGATAAATTGTCATCTCTATTAGTGACTGTCGTTTTACTCATTTCTACAAAGATTTTTTTTACAAAAAAAATAACTTGTGAAGAGTACGCATATTAAAAATTACATTTGTATATGCTCAGAAAATAAAAAATAAAAAGCTAAACTATCATTTCGTAAAACACAACCAAAGTGGTAGGTATTTATGCATTTTGTTAATGAAATTCACCATTGCATTAACTTGATATTTCCACATATCTACGTGTAAGTGAAAATACGCCCATTAACTGTAAACATGTATGCGTGTAAAATTTTCTAGAGTACAATATGGATTTCGGTGATGATTTTGCTACCAAAGAGGAAGTCGATCCAGCAGCAGAGTTTCTGGCCCGCGAGCAATCGGTTCTGGGGGACCTTGAAGCGGAAATAACTGGTGGATCTGCAACAAATGCAGCTGCAGCACCTGCGACTGACGATGGACTACTTGGAGGTTTAGTCAGCGCCGGTGCCGAGCTGGGTAGTGAACTATCTGCAAACATTGGAGGTGGTTTCGAATCGTCGACGGGCAGCTTCGAAGTCATCGGAAGCGAGTCGAACGAGCCAGTTGGAATCTCAGGACCGCCGCCGTCGCGTGAAGAGCCCGAGAAAATACGCAAATGGCGTGAGGAACAAAAACAGCGGCTGGAGGAAAAGGATCTTGAAGAGGAACGCAAGAAAGAGGAATTACGTCAGCAGTCCAAGAAAGAGCTGGACGACTGGCTTCGTCAGATTGAGGACTCCATTTCCAAAACAAAACTATCGTCTCGCAACGCTGAGGTACAGGCCGCAACATTGGAGAATGGGGCTGTTGAGCCTGGCACCGAGTGGGAGCGCATTGCGAAGCTGTGCGAATTCAATCCTAAAGTCAATAAATCAGGCAAAGATGTCTCACGAATGCGCTCCATTTATCTGCATCTAAAGCAGAATCCCATACAAGTGCAGAAAATCGCCTAAGATACATATAAACCAATTAATGCACCTAATCAAATTTGAATATTTAGATTCTGATGAAAGTATTTTTTGTAAATTCCAATTATATTAAATATATATTACTTTAATTTTTCCTCTATTATATGATAATATTCATAATGAATAAAAAAGAATCAGACACATAAATGTACACAATCTGTTATTAATTTTTTGGTCGAAATCAAAACCAAAGCAAATTAATCTCACTTTATATATTTCAATGTTTATTTTCAGTGTAATGCCCAAGGAACGTAACGACAAAAGCGAGGAGGCGGCAGATCTTACTGCAAGCTTGGCGAAGCTGCATATTCAAAAGCGACAGGATTACTTACATTGGGATGATTACTTCATGGCCACGGCCGTACTCTCGTCGAGGCGTAGTAAAGATCCCTCCACGCAGGTTGGCGCATGCATTGTGGATAAGCATAAGCGTATTGTAGCAATTGGTTACAATGGATTTCCGAGAGACTGTAGCGATGATGTTTTTCCCTGGTCGAAAGACGAGAGTGATCCTTTGGAAAATAAGAATATGTATGTGGTTCACGCGGAAGCCAACGCTATACTCAATAGCAATAGCACTAGTCTGGATGGTACTCGCCTCTACACGACTCTTTTCCCCTGCAATGAGTGCACGAAATTAATCATACAATCGGGTATACGAGAAATATACTACATATCTGACAAGTATGCGGAAAAACCAATCTATCAAGCTTCCAAGCGGATGCTCGATGCAGTTGGCATCGTCTACCAGCGACACGTTCCAACGCAAAAGCAGATTATTATCAACTTTGACGAAACCCTTAAGGAGGAAAGCAAATAATAAACCCGGTTTTGAACACCTTATTTAAATTCTATGTCAGTTAATCCAGGTGTACTGTTCCTAAGGCAAACGATTGCAGCTAAGTTTAAAAGTATAATCAACCTGGTTTTAAAAAGTAGATGTTAAAAAACACTAAAAATTAATTTGTTTACGTACTCTATAATTTCTGATTCTATTTAATGTAAAACTATAAAAACGAGTTCAAAAAAAAAAAATTCTAAGTTATAGCCTTTTTACTCGGTTAGTATATAATTTAGCAAGATAGTAAGTCATCCTGAATTTTGACCACCGACCGTAACCAAATCTAGAAAAACACAATTACTTATACATACATATTGGACATATCTATATTTCTAAGTCGGGTCTTCGGTTCTGGCTCATGCAACTATAAAAAAATACAGGATTTAGTGCAAATCTGTTGAATCGGTAACGTTTGAATTCTCCTCAGACTTTTTGGACACGGGCGAGTCAGAAAGACGTGGCGAAAGGTCGCGCAGTTTTACAACATTGCCCACTGAAACCGAATTGGCCGCCTCTGTAACAGAATAGCCGATGTCCGGCGGTGTACCTTCCGGATAGCCTAAATAGTAATCAGCAATGCGACCAGCCTCACGTAAGCCGCTCAAATACGCGCCGTGCACAGTCGCTGGGTAGTTGCGTATCGTGTGCTCGCCCGCAAAAAAAAGGCGAGGCAGCTCTTCGGCTTCTTTGCTAAAATGTGGCTCGAAACTTGTAGGCGGGATGACTGGTGCTGCAAGAAGATCATAGTCACTGCCAGAGGAACCTACAGAAACATAACTATATGATCCTCGGGCCCACTGATCGCTGCGCCAACGAGTGACGACCGTCTCCTTGGGCTGAGGCACCGATGTGTTGCCAAATATATTTTTTAGTACAGACATACAGCGTCCGATAATGATGTCATCCGTCACGCTCTCAACAATATTGGCTGCCATGCCAGCGACGAGGGCCAGCAAAACCGGTGACGAGCTGATGCTCCAGAACAGAAACATTTCTCCTTTAAAGTAAACATTTTTGAAATGGTTTTCAAGTGAATGGAAGCACAAGTGTGCCACTCACCACGACTGGCAGTGGTGCTGCCCACATGGCCAAAGAGATTCGCATTGGGATCCCAGAAAATACGATCGAAACAGAGCACAACCTTGTTGAGATTACCAAATCCCAGGCGACGTATGGCTTGTTGCTTCCAGTCTGGCAGTGGTGGATCAAATTTAACGGTATTGCCATGCTGTGACTCTTCCTGTGTGACTGCTACCTTTAGAACGCCAAGGGTAAGCGTACAGACGGCCAAATCGGCCTTGTATGTCATTTGCGAGTTGGAAGTTTTCAGATTTTCAGCCACAATCTCTACGCCTTTGCTGTTGTACTTAATTTCTTTGACGGCGCTATTGAGTCGTATGTCAATGTTCTCGGTAAGCGCGACTGGGACGCAGGAGTAACCATTACGCACTGTTGTATGGTGTCCAATAAACTCAAAGTCATCATCCTGATCCCAATGCTTTAGCGACAAGTTGTCTAAGCGTGTGGCATTCGCAAATTCCAGATTGGCAAAGTGCCAGTCAAGTATCAGACGGTCGCGTGAGGATAGATACACCTGGCTGCGAAATATATATATTATATGAATCCTAATGTTCATTTAAATGATATCCACGTACCTCGGTCCGTTTTGTTCTAGCTCTTGGAGCTTGATCTCCATCTTATGCCCCTCGTTGCGCAGCTCCGCTTCGACATTGACAAGGTCTTCCAGCTTAATTTGAGTGGTGCGAATAGTGTATTCTTGGCACGCATAACCATTTTCGTTCTGGGCGCCCTTTGGTACGCGCTGTTTGACTAATGTTTGAAGTTCAGCCTTGAGCGTTGCAATCTTCTGTAGAATGCTCTTCAGCCTTTTTCGGTGCTCAATGATTTTCGTTTGTGCAGCAATAATCTCTTGCATATGTGCGGCGCGCTTCTCCTGCACGGCCTTGTCCTGCATATTAATGATCCACTCCAAAGCATCGCCCAATGAGACCGGATTATTGCCGGCGTAGTTAAAGTCCAGGCGATGCGACAGATAGCTAGCCGATTCAAGTAGCCGATTAAATTCGCGCTCAATAACATCATCTTTTTCCTTTGGCACTGGTTTGCCATCGGGCCCGTATAGCGGACATGTCTGCTGAATTGGCACCAGATCCATGCCAATCTGCTTGCTCAGAATAGTCATGGGATTGCCGTAAACGCCCGTTACGACCATAGCGCCCAGGTCGGCAATATAGCTGTTTTTGCGAAACGTGGCAATACGCCCCCCAACGCGGTCTCTCGCTTCCAACACGATCACATCCATGCCGAACTGTTGCAACTGTTGCCCAACTGCCAGTCCAGAAATACCCGCACCAATCACAATTACCTTGCCAAGCTTCTTGATGGGTATGGGAGTTATCCGCTTGAAGATGCCAAAATTGATAAAGCCGTGCCGCTCCAAAAATGAGTGCACACGTCGCACCAGATTTGGGTCACTGTCGAAGGGCGGCGGCAGCCGTTTAAGCGCATTATCAAAAGTCAACTGGGTTTTGGGATTGTCTACCCACATGTGCAGCAGACCGTTGCGTATATTAAGGAAAACTCGGTGCCCCAGTATGCCCGAGCGGCTAATATCCGGAAAGCACGCCTCCTCATTAGGTGTCATTTTGCTAAAGGGCAGGCGGGACTGAAAGACTGCACCTTCCTGCCCGGAAAGTACCGTTGGGGTGCTGTTATCGCGTGCATCCCCATTGGTGCCATTTGTGTCCTTTGGCAAAGCGCCGCGGGTGCCAGAGGCTGCGCTCTGATGAGCTGCCGTCTCCGACTTCCGGGAGCGCAGCTCCGTCTGCACATGACCGCGTTTATCCGATAGTCCAGTGCTGCTACCTGAAGAGCCCGAGCTGCACTTTTCAAAAGACGCATTCTCCGCACTAACTGTTGCCGGCTTATTCGTGTAGTCGACTTTGGGCTTGTTGCGCCGGCTAGTGCGCCGCTCGTCACTGGTGGCAGGTGTGTCGTTGGAGTCGTCGTCAAATTTTGCCTTCGTTTGGTTACCGGCTTGGCTGCCGCCTCCTGTAGGGTTTCGTTTGGGGGACGGCTCTCCGTCAGAGTCGTCGCTAATCAGGGTTACATACTCGATGGGTTCGCCCATTTTGCCGGTGCTGGTACTACTGCCACCGGACTGAGTAGGCTTCATGCCAGAGCTGTTGATAAATTGAAAATCGAAACTGAGCTGTGAAACAGAACGCGAGTCTTTTTCTAATTTGACTACTTACAATTTTATACTCGTATAAATTCAAAACTCAAGTCGACAAAAAAATGTGTATATAGTAGCTCAGCACGGATTTATTTTACACATTTTTTTATTAGTTTGCCGTCACTTGTTGTCGGTCTGATATTTGCACGCGTAAGTTAATTTAATTTTGCACTTTTAAATGTTTTTCGTTTAGCATTGCAAAAACAAACTTGCAACGAGCGACGACGTTTTATCGTGTAATAGAGGAAAGAGATGGACTATTTGGTTGTAATCAGCAAGCAACTTAACAGTGACACGAAACTTAACACTGGCTGGAACTGTTGAATAGCAGGATAACTAACAGCATAACATAAATAATAAAAAAAAAACCAACAACTTAATATAATAATATCAAGATTATCAATTGAAACGATCATTTTGAGATTTTGTTCGAAATGAAAAGGTAAGTTGAAAGAAGTTATTAAGCTGAGGCAGTGTTGTAAAATATATATCGATTTTTCTATCGATACCGAGTATCTATGCGATATTTTTCCATTTTTAAGTTGACGGAACCGCAATTTACTGTTTTATTATTTTGGTAGAACAACCAATGGCCAAAGCGTAAACCTGTTTGTAAACATAACAGTATTTTTAACATTATTTTCGGCTGCAAGTTATGCGTTTAGAGAGTTTATTGTTGCGAGGGTAATAATAAAGATTAAATTGGCTAAACAAATGTTCTGATTTTATAAAAATATGTTAAGTTCAGGAAATACATGGTTTAAACATCAACTGCAACTCACATGTACACATAAACAAATTGTACGTGCGTACCTGCTGTCAACTATTTGATTGACACCTACACATCCTAGTACGCACACACATATGCACATATGTATGTACAAATATGTATGTATGTATATTGGCACGGCTATAGTTCAGTCACGACCATCACAGCACTCGTCGTAAATAATCTTACTAGAGCAGCCTTGCACTGACTCATCGAAAAAGTAATCCCAATGGCAGGTGCTCTCCTCAACTTCGACGCCGTCCACACACTTAATATAGTTGTGGCAGTCGTTGCTGCTGCTGGTAACGAGCATGGTGCCACGCCCTTCACAACGGTTGTGTGTGCACACCACTGAAGTGGGCAGGCCGCATTTCTTGTTAATGTCATCGAAGAAGTAGCCCTCTGGACACTGGGCCCACATGGGATCGATGTCGGGAACGGCACCGAGGTCGGCGCAATGGAAGTAGCCACGGCAAGTGGCGCCGTCCGATTGGTAGCCAGTAATCGGCTTATTTTTGGACAAGCATACATCCTTCTTGGAATGCGCTGTGCATTTCACTTTACTTTTAGGCGCACAGTCGCCGATCTCTACATCAAAGTACTGCGTTGACGTGCAAGCCTTAAGCGTATGCTTTCCATTCTTGCACTCATAGTACTCGTTACAGTCATCCTCTTGTCGAAACTTGGTCTTGTCGGGCAATATTTCGCATATATTTGCTACGTCCACGCAAAGCGAGTCGACTCCATACTGGCACGACTGCGTGGTTTCATTGAAATGCTGCGAATTCTCGCAGTGACCGCCTAGGGCCTCGCCATTCCTGCAGTAGAAATAATTTTGGCAGTCTGTTGGATCGGCTACCCATTTTTCATTCAATCCCTCGCAAAGGTTGCCACAGTAAATGCTATTGCTTGCCGTCGCCTCCTTGCACTTCTGTGAACTTGGCTCAAAGACCAGGGAATCGGCACAGGTGTGTAGTACTCCCGTGTCATTTATGCATTCAATGTACTCGTCGCAGGTGCCGGGCTTGCGGATGTGGGTGCCATTTTTGAAAAGGCGGCACATACCAGCGAAATCGTGCAACGCGTGCAATGGCTGGGGCAGGCATATTGCTAGCAGGACTACTCCGATACCGAATCGCAATGACGCTAAATATGAATTAGAAAAGTAATTTCATATACATAAACAGCCGTATAAACAATACATTCAAACTCTATGTACTAGTACTCAGGCGAAACACCTGCGACTTTAAATGTCTTCTTTTTTTTACCCACCGTGCATTTTTGATTGGGAAATTCCTCTAACAACTTATTAAAGACAAGGGTACGGTGCGGCTGCTCAAACTGTCTGTCTATGACTAAATGCAGATTGGTGCTTGAAGAGAACTTATATTTGGGGTGGAATATTGCTGATACTGATACCTGATTCTGCAACAAATTAGGGGGAATGTGTGAGCGTGTGAGCGGCTCAAATCTTATCTGCGTTTTGCTAAAAATATGCAGATATTGCAAACTATGGCGGGACAAAATAGAGAATTTGTTTAATTTAAAGTCCGACAAGAACCAACGCATTCACTTAACACAAAGATTGCTGAAAAGTTTCCAACATACCTAAACAATTTTAAGCAATAGATAATGTTCTTGTTTATGTACATAGTAATAGCCAGCTGACTGTAGAGCTTTTACATACATACACACATACATATGTACATATGATTCTCCCCTCGTAAATCTGCCAAATTGATAAACTGATTGCCGAACAGCGTTCATTAACTGTATTGAGCTAATGGTAAATAGGTGAACAACACATGTCACATTTCGAATCACTGCCTAAGTTAAATTATTTAAAAAACCTTAAAGCAAATATGGAAATTCTTTTCAATAGTGGTCGATTAGGAAATACCCTAACTTGCACAACACATTAATATTTACCTATATATGATAATTCCTTATATCTTATTAAAAATGCATTTGACAAAAATATGCCAATATTCACCTACACATTGCACTTCGTCACAGCTTCAACTAAAGACCAGCTGCAATGGATGCCGAATCTTATACGTATAATCTTCTTCTTGCTAACTTACACTAATACTAAAAACCTTTCGTTAACATTACAGACAAAAAAAAGGCACAAACACATTAGCACACCACCTGCACTGGGCCGCCTCGCAGTCTCAACCTAAACAAAGCTTCAATGGGCAGTCCTATTTATACTGTTGGCTCTGCTTCTGGAGAGCTTACATTGATCTACATTTCTATTCTTAAGCAAACTCACCATCTGCACTATGCTGCGTCGCAGCTTCGACTGAAGACCAGCTGCAATGGACAGCGATTTTTATATCGCTAGCTATTCTTCTTACTAGCTTACACTCATATTAATAATCTTTCGTTAACATTACAAGAAAAAAAAGCACATACACATTAGCACACCACCATCACTGGGCCGCTTCACAGGCTCAACTGAAACCAAGCTGCAATGGGCAGCTCTATTTATACTATTGGCTCCACTTCTGGAGAGTTTTGATCTGCTTTTATACTTTTACATAAACACACCATCCGCACTATGCCTCATCGCAGCTTCGACTGCAGGCCAGCTGCAATAGACAGCGATTTTTATACTGCTGAATCTTCTTGCTAGCTTACACTCATGTTAAAAATCTTTGTTAACATTACAAAAAAAAAAAAAAAAAAAAAACAAATCACGCACAATCACATTAGCACAACACCTGCACTGGGCCGCCTCGCAGGCTCAACTAAAACAAAGTTGCAATGGGCAGCTCTATTTATACTATTGGCTCCACTTCTGGAGAGTTTTGATCTGCTTTTATACTTTTACATAAACACACCATCCGCACTATGCCTCATCGCAGCTTCGACTGCAGGCCAGCTGCAATAGACAGCGATTTTTATACTGCTGAATCTTCTTCTTGCTAGCTTACACTCATGTTAAAAATCTTTGTTAACATTACAAAAAAAAAAAAAAAAAAAAAAAAAACAAATCACGCACAATCACATTTGCACACCACCTGCACTGGGCCGCCTCGCAGGCTCAACTAAATCAAAGTTGCAATGGGCAGCCCTATTTATACTATTGGCTCTACTTCTGGAGAGCTTACATTGATCTGCTTTTATATTCTTAAGCAAACTCACCACCCGCACTATGCCGCGTCGCAGCTTCGACTGCAAGCCAGCTGCAATGGACAGCGATTTTTATACTGCTGAATCTTCTTCTTGCTAGCTTACACTCATGTTAAAAATCTTTGTTAACATTACAAAAAAAAAGGGCACAAACACATTAGCAAACCACCATCACTGGGCCACCTCGCAGGCTCAACTAAAATAAAGCTGCGATGGGCAGTCCTATTTATACTATTGGCTCCACTTCTGAAGAGCTTTGATCTGCTTTTAGACTTTTACATAAACACACCATCCGCACTATGCCTCGTCGCAGCTTCGACTGCAGGCCAGCTGCAATGAACAGCGATTTTTATACTGCTGAATCTTC
Source organism: Drosophila borealis (assembly GCA_035045885.1). NCBI lineage: Eukaryota > Metazoa > Arthropoda > Insecta > Diptera > Drosophilidae > Drosophila > Drosophila borealis. The sequence goes on along the minus strand of JAWNOR010000202.1, from coordinate 603,719 downwards.
TTCTTGCTAGCTTACACTCATGTTAAAAATCTTTGTTAACATTACAAAAAAAAAAAAAAAAAAAACAAATCACGCACAATCACATTAGCACACCACCTGCACTGGGCCGCTTCGCAGGCTCAACTAAAACAAAGTTGCAATGGGCAGCTCTATTTATACTATTGGCTCCACTCCTGGAGAGTTTTGATCTGCTTTTATACTTTTACATAAACACACCATCCGCACTATGCCTCATCGCAGCTTCGACTGCAGGCCAGCTGCAATAGACAGCGATTTTTATACTGCTGAATCTTCTTCTTGCTAGCTTACACTCATGTTAAAAATCTTTGTTAACATTACAAAAAAAAATAAAAAAAAAAAAACAAATCACGCACAATCACATTTGCACACCACCTGCACTGGGCCGCCTCGCAGGCTCAACTAAAACAAAGTTGCAATGGGCAGCCCTATTTATACTATTGGCTCTACTTCTGGAGAGCTTACATTGATCTGCTTTTATGTTCTTAAGCAAACTCACCACCCGCACTATGCCGCGTCGCAGCTTCGACTGCAAGCCAGCTGCAATGGACAGCGATTTTTATACTGCTGAATCTTCTTCTTGCTAGCTTACACTCATGTTAAAAATCTTTGTTAACATTACAAAAAAAAATAAAAAAAAAAAAACAAATCACGCACAATCACATTAGCACAACACCTGCACTGGGCCGCCTCGCAGGCTCAACTAAAACAAAGTTGCAATGGGCAGCCCTATTTATACTATTGGCTCTTCTTATTCTTAAATTGATCTAATTTAATTTTTATACACAAAAACAAGGCTACAACGGAACGATTTGCATACTGCTGGCAGTTCTTGCTAGCATACACTGATATTAATAATCTTTCTTAAACATGTTTACGTCCCTTACTCGCATACTCGTTAAGCCCACGCACTGGGCCGGTTTACCTATCTCTAATAAACAGTTTTATTTAATTATATTCTTATATTATAATATATATAGAATTATGCCTTTTTAGAGGGTATTATATTATACGCTTGTAAAGTCGCCCACTTTTTAAGCTAAAGTATTTCTGCTGCAGGCAGTAAATATTCAGTACCGGCCCTCTATCATATAGCTGCCCTAGGCCCGATCGGTCGAAATATAGAAAAATTGTTTGTTTCCCAACATATCTTGACCAAACCAGAAAATTTTAAATTTAACTATGCTTTTTATATATATGTAAGTCAAGTCTTATCAAGATCACAGTACTGTATTATATAGCTGTTATCTTTGATATTTTCACTAAACTCAGGATTTACAAAATTTGCTTAAAAAACATATTTTGCTTGATCTTCCATATGTATAAAGTTATACAATAAAGGGACGTCTTAGAGTCGAAGCGTTATATGTTTTTGTAATCAGAAAAAAAAGCTTGGAAAGCTCATCAAAGTATGCAATATTTTTACATCTAATGAAATAAATATCCAATGCAAAAATCGATATAGGTGGTTTATTCTATCACTGAAAAAATGATATTACTTGTTCGTTAAATCTTCAACCTATAAGTAATATGTCCATATTTCTGTTTAGCTAGGTCAGGGTTTTCGGTCTGTATGAACGTGTCGACCTCAGACCTCATATTACGAGGACTTAAACTACTTAATTTTCTTTTTTTTTTGCTGAAAGCTAGTTAGTTTTCACGATTCTCGGGCTCGTTTTAATACAATTACTTTGGGATTTTTTTAGTATTATCCTAAAAGTATACAATATGGATGAGTCTTGTTTATGAATGCTCCACAGACCCGCTCTCACCATGCCAACAAAAAAAAAAAACCAATCCAGTTTCAAAGAGCGATTCCGCAGAACACAAGTCGCCGGAAATGGCGTTGTTCATAAATATTGTCTATAAATATTGTCTATGATAGCTGCAGACGTCGAGTAGCTGGGCGATCAATCATTAAAATGTCATTTAATTAAAAACTAATTACATACATAAACAGCGTTCACAATGAATTGATAATCCAAAAGCACTTGAAAGATGTTTATATGATTAATCGGACAAGTAGGTAAAAGCTTAAAAAAAAAAAAAATTAAAAATTAAGAAAATGTTAGGTGAATCAGAGCATTATCGCAGTTTAATTACGACACTTTTGAGGTGTTTTGGTTGCGGGTAAGCTTATCTGCAAATGTGCGAACAATTTTAATTAAACGCACCGATAGGGTATTAGGTGCCGCTGGCTAGGCCCTCTATATAAAGCATATCATGAAATTGGTAGGCTTAGTATTGAGTTGGTATGCGCCTATAGCATACAATAAGTCGCTAACAACCTGAACGCAATGACGGGTAGGGCTCTGATACTGATATTGAAATTGAAATGGATACCAGCAAGGATTTCTAATTAAACTGACACTTTGATATCTTGCAGCTTCTCATTTGAAGGCTTTTGCCACTTTTGCGGCCGCCTGCCTTTTGCTGGCCAGCCAGGCAAGTGCCTATACTATGGAGGACATGTGTGCTCAGTGGTCGGGCACTGGATATATTGGCAATCCTACCAATTGCACCGGCTGGGGATACTGCAAAAATCAGAAGCTTGTTGCCACAGGTAGCTGTACCAAGGACGAGGTTTATGAACCGCAGTCGCAGACCTGCCAATACGCTTCTACCACGGCGTGCACCACCAGCGCAAAGCAGACATGCGCTGCACTAAAAACTGCCGGATTTGTGGCAGAGCCTACAGACTGTACCAAATATACCTATTGCTTTGGCGATGGTAAATCCGAAACTCAAACTTGCCCAACTGGTCAGATGTATGCTGCCAACAATAACTCCTGCGTTTGGGGTCCAAAATGTCCACAGGATACACTCTGCCGTTTTATGCCGAACAATATTTTTGTCGGTGATCCGACCAGTTGTCAACAATATCTGCAGTGCATCAATGGCTACGGAGTATCGGGAAGTTGCCCCGAACGTTTTCCTTACTACAACGCTGCTAACAATGTTTGCCAAACAACTGATACATGCACAGGCAGTAATAATGGCGGTGTAACCACTAGTACTCCACCTGTAACAAATATTGAATGCGATGGCACGAAATCTTATAAAGCAGATGGAGCGACTTGTTATGGATACCTATACTGCGCTGAAGACGCGGCAGAATCTGTTTGGGGATCCTGCCCCTTTGGATTGGCATTTGATGAAAAAACCCAAACATGTATCTCTCCCGCAGCCACCGTTTGTGGATCTGATCGCTGTCAAAACACGAATCTGACATACGCAGCTGTTGCAGATACAGGTTGTAAGAATTATAAATATTGCCCGTCTAATACCGTGGGCACTTGCCCATCAGACTTTGAATATTTTGATGAGGTAATCGGGAAATGTGTGACCCAGCAACCCCAGCAAGCTATTTGTTTAGAAACACTTCCGGCTGTGAATCCCACATAAGAGTAAACTATTGACGAAGCCGATGAAATTTCCGTTTTTAACTGTTGCCTTAAATTGTATGTACGTAATTAAATATTGCTAAAGTAAAGCGCATATAAATAAATCAAATCAGTTAATCTAGCATTCTGCTCAAAATGTATGCTGGCGTCTTAATTAATATGCTCATATTATCCAGGTGCTAAGAAATACCAAGAAAATTTGATAAATCCAAACGATTTTCCTTACCTGACAACTTTACCTGTTTAATAATACCTGTTGGTTGCCCTTTGTGTGTTAAGTCCTTGGCTGTTACCATGGGCGGGTTCGATGCGCGGTCTTTCGATCAGGGAAGAAATCACTCAATGTATTTGATTTCACGATAATATCGAGTTTTTTTTTTCAATATTGAATTCAAAGGGGCGTTCACTCAAGTCAATGCCTGGCCACGACTCGGCTCGACATGTCAAATTTTCGTATCAGCACCAATAGAGGGTTGATGGCACATACGCAGATGTTTACCATGGAGACACCGAGCCACCGAGCCAGCAATGCGACATGTTATTGCCGTGTAATTTACATGCTGGGCCCGCTATCAGATGCGAATGCTATCGCTCACATTGATTTCTGATATCAGAGACAGGCAGAAGAGACATCGACATTGTCTTCCTTGGCCCTGTGCATTTTCAAAATTGTTTTTTTTTTGCTAAAAGCCAATGAATGAAACGAATGAAGCTTTGCATATTTAAGAAGGCGCCGCCTGGTGGCAGCGCATCAGTCAAGTTGTGGAGCTGCACGCGGAGCTAGCGATTGTAACAATTTAAGGATACCGTTAACTGACACCGATAACACCGATAACTGCCGATAACTATCGACAGCATGATGCAAGGTAACTGATCGCATTGCTGCTGATCATCATTGATCCTAACACCGTTCATTGCAGCTAGAGTGGTCCTTCCCCTGCTTGTGCTTACCCTGGCGGGCGTGGCCAGTGCCGTTAGCAAACTGGACGACATCGATCATCTGACAATGGTGGAGATGTGCGAACTTCTGCCATCAGACACGAGCTTCCTGCGCCCAAACACTTGCAACAACTGGGTAACCTGTCCGAACAATGGCACCACCATAGAGGAGGGCACCTGTGCCGCTGGACTTAACTATGACAAGGATCAGGGACGCTGTACTATGGCCTCAAATGTCGTTTGCCCATACCCAAATACTGCTGACTCCGGCACCAACGCACATGTCAATGCCTGCGCCAATGAGACGGATGGCACTTTCCTTGCCGATCCCAGCAGCTTTAACTGTCACGGCTACCTGCTGTGCAAGGGTCATCGCGAGGTCAAGGCCGACTGTCCCAACGAGCTGATCTTCAATCCCAGATCACACTCTTGCGTCTATTCCACCCAATATAGTTGCCCGGGCAGCAGCAAGACAACCTCGCCCGCCTGCCGCTCTTTGCCCAACGACACTCGCGTGGCCAATGAGGAGCATTGCCACAAGTACTATGTCTGCGTGAACGAAGTGCTCCACGAGCGCGAATGTCCCGCCCAGATGGCTTACGATGTGTCCCTGGGTCGCTGCGTCGCCGCAGCCAATGCCACCTGCTATGGCACGGCGGCGCTGCCACCGCCAGAGAACACTTTCTGCCTGGTCAACGGAACAACGGCGCGTCAGGGCTACTTTGCAGATGATGAGTCCTGCAGTCACTACTACATCTGCAAAGCGCCTGCTAAAGGCAAGCACGACACGAACCCCCAGCATCTGCAGTGCCCCCTCGGCTCGTACTTTGACGTCGAGAAGCTATCCTGCCGCGATCGGGTCAATGTTCGCTGCCCTCTGGACCGTTGCGCCGACTTCGCCCTGACCTATGTCAATGTGCTTGGCGACTGTCAAGCCTATGCCCGCTGCTCGAACGGAGTCAAGGTTAGCATCGGCCACTGCCCCGCCGACTACTACTTTGACGAACGCAGCCAGGGATGCACTCCCACCAACCACAACTACGTCGCCTGCGCCGCCTAGGCGTAAAAAGTTACCCAGCACGAGATGCAGTGCGTCTTCAAATTGTAATTAACTTTAACCAATTAAATCAGACATAAATTTGTTGTTAGTCGAAAGCATTGCAAATTGATTTTGTTCTGTCTAAAATTGATGAGTCTTCGATTATAAATAGATCATAATTGGGGAAAATACGCTGCCTGCGGAAAGTTCAAAGTACCCTCAACAAACGCACAATACAAATTCGAAATTCCTCAAATAACTTCAAGATTTCACTTGAAAAAAGACGACTATTTTAAAAGCATTTAAAAAAATTATATAAAATCAGTTATCGAGCTGTCGAATATCAATGCGAAATTCCGCAGAACTCGGGTACTCGAATACGTATACCTTGTACAAAACATACATTATGCGTGGTAATTAATACTGACGATCACTGATATATTTATTATCAGGTGCTTGTACCTACTTACTAGTAGTAATTGTTGCTGTTGCGATAAATAGCAAGGTGAGGAGGAAGGCTATCTTGAAAACGAACTGCCGAAATATGGTTTGATAGAGACAAATGTTTTTGAAGAGGCGTCTAGAATGTTGTTCGCCCTGCTCATCTGATGAACATTTCTATTAACTGTTCGTACAAAACAAATTGCAATTGAATCAAGTTAAAACGGCTTAACATCCGAATAATCGCTTCCCGAACTGCACGAGACTTGTTCTCATATAATTCTGCTAATATACAGTTCGCAAAAGTTGTTCAAATTGTGTTGATAATATACAAATTTATATAATATTTGTGAGTCCCAATTATGAAGCCATATCAGACTCTATTTATATATATGTATATAAATAATAAATATCAAAGTCCATGGTTAGCAAATAAATAAATGAGTATATATGCGTATAAATTTATCAAATCGATTGGGTGAACCCAAACCAAACCCCTGCCTTGAGCCTTAAGGCCTGGCCCGTGCCTCTCGAGCGTCTGTGCTCGTGTCGTCATCCATCATTGTTAGCAGCGCGATTTGTGTTGTGGATTGGCTTGATAGGGCGCAGGCCGTGTACGATATGACCTCGTTGGTGCAGCGCTGAGTCAGCTCGTCGAAGTACTCGCCATTTGGGCAGGTGCCGTCGCCAATTTTGACACCGTCCTGGCATATGGCGAAGCCCGTGCATCCATCATTCGACTCGTTGGCCAGCTGTATGCCTGTGTAGCCAAGGTCCACGCATCGGTCGTAATCGCACTGGAGCTTTGATCGCGGCACACAGGCGCCACCATCCCGGGCAGAAAAGAAGCGACCATCGTCGCATTTGCCATGCTGCAGCAGCATTTGGCCATCGGCACCCTCACGGCAATAATAGTAGCCATTGCAGCTGCTCTCATCGGAAATGAAGCTGCCCGCTTTGGGGCAAGCCTCTGGCGCTGCTGTCAACGGCGGCGGCTCCGTGATCGCGCACTCCACATTCTGTGGATAGTCGCAATCGCCCTTTTTGGCGCTGAAGTAGAAGGTGGCGGGGCAGGTACCATTGATGACCTCGCCCTTCCAGCACATTTGCCAGCCGTTGCAGTTGGTGGTGTCCTTAACGAAGACGCCATCGGGCAGAATGTTGCAGTAGCTGTCCGGATTCATTTTGTCACTACACGGAAAATCACGTATACATGACTCGGTGCCCGGATTATAGTTGAGTCCGTTATTGCACACGCCGCGAGTGCCCACACCCTCCCTACAATAGTAATAGCCATTGCAGGAGTACGGATCGGCGGCAAAGCCATTCGGCTGTGCCGCGCAAGGATCGCTAGAGATGCACTTGACATCGGCAGATGGCACGCAGTCCCCAGTTTGCCTGTCATAGAAAAGTCCATCGTCGCAGGTGCCGCTTACGGGTTTGCCATCGACGCACTGTACCCAGGCATTGCAAACACGCGGATCGTTGATTTTGGTGCCATCAACGACCAGTGTACAAATGAGTTCCGGATCAAAGCTGGCAGCCAAACATGTTGGCAGAATCAGGCCAAGCCCGAGAAGTATGTGCCAGACCGAACTATCTACGAAAGACATAATAAATACTGTAAGGTCGAAAACGATCTGCTTTAACCTATTTAGAAGAGAGCTAATATCCAGATAAAGGGTATACAAGATATCCCTATAATCAATTATTTATCTTCTGTGTAAGAGTATCCTGCAATTTCACACATATGGAATATGTCAAGAATATAATAGAAGAAGAAATGTTTAAATTAAATGTACTTTAGTAAAAGTTTTGGTATATTCAAGAATTATATGATTTTCACTTGAATTATTTAATTTTCGCTTTAAGTTTGACAATGCACTTTTAATATTCTCATATGCAGGTTAAAGATTATCCGATACTAAATACTACTTTTTTTCTGATCCGTAAATAAATTTAAAAATTTACGCACTCATGTTTATGAAAACGAACAGGAACTGCAGAGCGATCCGCCTGGACAACGACAACGACTAGCTGGGTGGAACCCGACTTGCCTATTAAATAGAACTTCCCAAAACGTAAGGCTGACAGGGGGCACATAAATTTTGGGGCATTAAAACAGAGCTGAAAATGTCGCTATCTGTTTAAATTGAATACATATTTTATCAATTGACTTAATCAATTTGACAATTAATAAATTAGGAAATACCGCCCATTTCCCCAGATAGTCCCATTTGCGAATTGTTTAAAAATACTTTAGAGACGACATCAAGAACTTCAATCCTTATGACCAATAGGTTTCTATCTTTATTGAAGTGCGTTATTCGAGAATTATTTATTTTTTTCTTATCACATTAGTTTTTATTTACGAAACAGAGATTTGTTATACTGGTCCCACACTCGACACAACGAATACTAAACTTTTTTGTTTACTAATAAGTTGGTCTTACACAAAACAAGATAGTTCGGATATCTTCGGCACGTGGAAGATTAAATACTTTTGTTGACATTTGGTTTACGGCTTTGCAGATATGTGGGAAGAGGAAGATGGTAAATTATGATTTTGGTGAAAAACTCTCGGGAAACATAATATGACAAAAAGGCATTTTTCAAGCAATTCTTCCTTAATATAGTAGCGAGTTCTCAATAAGACTTGATTTATATAAAAACAGCATAGTTTAAATAGCAAATGCTGGCTTTGATCAAGATTTATTGACAAACAAAAAAGTTGTCCATACAAGAACCTATTTTTCGACTGATCCTATAGCAGCTATATGATATAGTGTTCCGATGTTGTTAGGATTTTGCATACATGTACGGAGCATGATGAAATTAAAAAATGCCCAGTTTGGCCCAGATATCTTAATAAACAGAAAAGTTTTTCATAAATGAACCGTTCATTCCAATGGCTTCTATATGACATAGTGGTCCGATCTGGCCGGATCCTACATACTGTCTGGCTATATAAAGACGGACCTATGGAAATATTCAAGACGAGCGCTTTAAAACTGAGAGACTAGCTTGCATATAAATAGACGGGAGGATGGACAGACGGACATGGCTATATCAACCCGGCTGTTGATGCTGATCAAGAATGGAAGAAGTTTTTGGGGTCGGAGATGTCTTCTATGCGTTACACATTTTAAAAAAAAATCGGTTTATTTACTTGATTTATAGCTATGAGGTAGTAGCAGAGATGTGGTGATAGCTATAAAATAAAAGATACGTGATATACATGTACTATTCTAGCAGACTCATATCAAGTTTGGTGGCTCTGGCTCTTATTATTTACCCAATTTGCTCAAAAAACTGGATTTCGATATCAATTTTTATCGATTATTTGCGGAAAGTTATCGATTATCGGAGACAAACTCGCACTGCGCGGGCACTAGGTGGGCCTACATACCAAATTTCAAGTCTCTAGCCCTTATAGGTTCTGAGATCCTTGCGTTCATACATACGGACGGACGGACAAGCGGACATGGCTAGATCGATGCTGATCAAGATTATATAAGCTTTATGGGGTCGGAGATGCATCCTTCTGCCTGTTACATACATTTGCACAAATAAGTTATACCCTTTTTACCCATTTTCAGTGGGTTCGGGGGATAATTATAAAACTCTCTACAAAATATTTGGAAACCTGCGCGAATTTCGGGATCATGCAAGACGTTGTCACATAACGCATATTTAAAAATCCAACCCGCGAAAGTCCCTAAATCCCGATTCCATCACTAGTTTTATTCAATCCATAAATTTTACCTAATTTCTGAGCAGCATCATCTAAACGATGGCTGCAACTTCTAACTGCCACCTCAAAGTATGCCACATTTTCTACCCTTTCGTATGACTCATTGGGTCTGAAATTTGTGCTCTTTTTCGTTTCTACTTCGTGTGTATTTTTATCAAATATGTATTTAGTCTGAGGCGCGACAAGTGCCAAAAAATATGTTTTCATGTTTCAATTAGTGTAGGAATAATATTCTTTAAATGGCTGCACCCAGCGGGTGCTGGGTGTGGGGATTGGCCTTATATAAGGCTCGTAGATGGGGCAATTAACAAATATTTTATCACAGCGCGTGGAATTGTTAGCAACTAATTACGAAGAGGATCGCATGGAAATACGTATGCATTTTGCATTGCTTGTGGGCGTCTGTTTCGGGGTCGCCCAAGCTGCGGAGCAGCCGATTCATATAGAAATCGCCGATCTGAGCCATGTGAGTAGACGGCCAAGAAGACTGTCAAGGAACTCGCCCGCTCACCGTTTTGCTTGTAGATTTGTGAGGGACGCACGGATGGTCACTTGGTGTCCCATCCGCTGGATTGTAATGCGTACTTCGCCTGCGGCTCGTTGGCCACGCTCCAATACTGTGAGGAGGGACTCCACTTCGATGCAGCTGAACTGGTGTGCGATGTGCCCGAGAAGGCCAAATGCACTGCCATGGAGGGCATATCCGCAGTGACGACCAAGGCGCCAGGCGGAATCTGGGACCCTGCCATCGGAGCCAAGCCCTATGTCGATTACAACTGGTGGATGGGCAAGCCGCAGCCGGTCTTTGTGGCCGTCGATGTGCAGACTGGCGAGGCCGTGAGTCCCATGGAGAAGTACGATCCGGAGCACGTTGAATGCCGTCACTTTGGTGCATACTTTCTGCCCCATCCCAGTAATTGCCAGCTGTACTTTATTTGCGCCTACGGCCATCTGCATCGTCATCAGTGCGGCCGCGGCACCCTCTGGAATTACAAGAGCTCCGAGTGCCAGTTGAGCGCGAACGCCGAGTGCTATAACTACAGCCAGGAACCTGCGGTGGATATGCCGAAAGAGCCGAGTAGCACAACTGGTCAAGTAACAATCTGCTATATCGTGAACACCAGCAGCACCTTGCCCAGCCTGTCCAGTGAACGTGAGTCGACCACAAGCGCGTCTGCCCCAACGCCACCAAGCCCACCATCAAGTGCACCGCACAGTGCTCTGAAGTGTCCATCGGAGCGCCAGAGCTATCTGCCGCATCCCGATGACTGTGGCAAGTACTACATTTGCATAGCGGGCATGCCGGTGCTGACCTCCTGTCCCAAGGGTCTATACTGGGACCAGAAGGCCGGCTATTGTGACCAGGCTAAGAACGTCAAGTGTTTTCAAAATCAATAAATAAATGCATCCCATTGGGGCTTGCTAACACGCACACAACACATTTGGGAGGCATCAGTTGCCTTGTACAACAAGAACTTGGTTTTGGGCAGAAGCCCGGGACTGGAAGACCCACGTGTCTCTCTTAGTCGCCTCTTACGACAAGCGATGACATGCTGTGGGGGTATTCTAATGTCCGCCCGCCACACGGTTCAGTGAACAAATGCGGTCCTTTTTTATTTGGTTCCTTTAATATGTAGTGCAGTGTAGTCTACGGCATGCCTTACAAAACAGTTGCCACGGTCAGCCGCTGCCACATTTCGCGTCGCCTTTGAATAGTCGCGGCACTCTCCGCATCTGGCTTCGCTTGCTGCCACTGAAAGTCCAACACGCTTGCTTTTAGACGCTGCCAAAATGTGGCGGGTCCGGCTGCCGGCCAGTTTACGGCAGATTCATTTACTAAGCCCTGCGCAGACCCGATTCCGCCCAGCCAGAAGGCGAGCAGAGCAAATGCAAGACTCAAACCGAACAACCTGTATGATGCACTCATCCTGTGTCGCTGTCTGTACTGACGGATGACGACGGCGACTCGCATTTTTTATCACGACAGCCATCACAATTAAATAAATAGATAAATAGATAATCGTATCCAAGTAAAGTTCCTTATCAATGAACAGGCAATTGCTTTACAATGGATGATAAGATAGCTAACGTAAATTTCTTAATACGATACACTTGGAAATTAACAAGTATGAAGGTACGATAAGATTCATGAGTTTTAGATCGAAAGTATTTTACCTGTGTGGTCGCCGGCTCAAATCCAGCATCAATTTGTTTGGGATTTATATGTCAGTTAGGCATCGCTGCTTCTAGCATATTAATTATGATAATTGCGAATCTAATACGCCCGCTGCACGCATACGAAAGTGTAATCCAGATGGACAGCATAGTTTATTAAACCATTAAAGGACTCGGTGGCAGCTGCTGCCCGGCCGAGAGTGGAAAAGCGAACACTCTGCCAGTCCGGAGTCCGGACAAAGCATTATCATGGTATGCAGCTTGATAAATGATGTCCGCTGTGGCTTAGAAAGCAGCTCCTTCTGGCCTAGCTGGTCTTTATTCATTATCCTAAAGTCAAGCATTTCGCATAAATCGCGCCCATCTTGAAATAAGAAAAATAAAGTTAAGTGAACGCAAGTTCGATTCGCTATTAACAAAGTAATTCACTTTCTTCAATCAGCCGGAACGAGGAAAACTTTCCTACTGGGCTGCTGATTCTTAGACTGTAATTACAAAGCAGTGGCTCTCAAACTGTGAAATACTTAATCCAATATAATCGCTTTGTAAACAGCGCACAAACATTACAAAATAATAAATAAAATAAGTCTTAATTTAATTGAGTCAAACTCGGCTAAAATTAAACATTTTTGTTTTTACTTTTTTTAATTCATAAATTCTTTAACATTTTATACATATGTATGTAAATAGAACTAATTTACCGGTGTAAATAAAGCTATTTTTTATTACGCTCTTTACTATGATTAGTTATTGTATTTTATTATGAATACATATGTATATATGTATATATATATATATATATATATATATATATATATATATATATATATATATAGATGTGTTCGTCTGTTAATATAAAGGTAGATTGCGTTTGGAGGCTGCTTGCAAAAACATTCAAGCTTGAGTTCCATTTAAGAACAAGAATTTATAGTTTTTATACGGAATATAAGTGCTTGAATACAAAAAAAAAACAAAAAAGAATTAAAGAAGTGAAAGGATAGAATACTACTTAATATGTAAACATATGCATGTAGATAGCCTTTTGAGTGCAAACTCCCAGCTATATATATATATTTATATCAGAGCCATAGATTTGATATTAGAAATATATATTAAAAATACATTTGCAATTGCACACTAAATAATACTGTGGGAGTAGCTATTTGTTTAAACAGTATATGTATTATATATGTGTATATATTTTTAAAATATGTATTTAAAATACGCTTTCTTTTAAAATACAATTTAATGCTTCATTAAATAATATTCTAAGATTTCAGCTGTAGCCTTTTTTTATGTTTTTTTATTTATTGGGTATATGTTATATATGTATGTATTCCTACAGGTAGGTATATGTATGTATGTACGTCTGTATGTATGTATGTGCATACAGCTTTGTAATATTTAGTACAAGTAAGGGTATTTGTTAATAATCATTTTGTTTGTACACTTGAAATAAGTACAATCTCCTTTTTAAGACTTTTTGTGATTTAGAGCTTCGGACACGCCTCTCTATCATATGCATATATATATGTATGTATATATAAATAATTATATTAAATCAATGTGGTTAAAATTACCTCATTAAAGGTATTCTCAATGCGAATCCACTCGAAGGTGGGCTACACAGCAGGCTTAAATATTATCTAAAATTACACAAACTGCAATAATCAATCTAGATATTTATGCCCGATATTATTCCAAATTGTGGAATCAGTTGAATGGCAGGAAGAGCGTTTATCATTCCTTAGGCACTACAAATTCTATTGCAAGCAATTATCTAGTTTAACACAAAGAAGAACATATTTATCATACTCGTTATCAAAAACTAGAGTGTGTGCGTGTGTGTTTGTTAAAACCTTAATGAAGTTCGTTTTTGTACATTTTGTTTTGAAGTTAAATAGACTTGTTCGTAGCCATTTTATGTAAGTTATCACATATTTTTGTGTGTCCAAAATATATTGAAACTTATCGAAAGTCGTTCTAAGCATGCACATGAAAGTCGAGCAAATTATTGGGCCATATATATACATATATATCTAACTATATATGTTGATAAGGATATAATATAATATACTAATCATTTGCCGACCACACTGCTGAATATGTTGTCCAATAGTTGATAGTTTGTTTATAACTTTAACTTATGTATATATGTATATATGTGATAATTGCTATAAACTATAGTTAATATATATTTCTGTTGCTGTCACATTTTGAGCGCGATCTCTAGTAAGTACGTTCTGCCTCGACTTTGACGAACGAAATCTACATAAATTCCGTGAGGATATGCGAATTACATGTGCGCTCTTAAGCACATCATTATTAACAGATTTTTTATGTTAATTAAAAAAAATATGGCTGTTTTTTAATAAATACAAACAATTAAAAAGGAAGAGCTGAGACAAAAATAAATGTGGCTTGAAGCCTTTGGGTTTTTTTTTGTCAATATACAAACAATTAAAAAGGAAGTCAAAGTTTAGACACCTAGACCCATATCTGCCATTTTATAATAATATTTATGAATATATTATGAACTTATTCTGATCTGATCAATACAAGTATTCTTCATTAACTATAAAGACAACAAACAAGTCGAAAGGCCTTTTCTTTAATGTCTTTTAAACTGTAAAGCCAAAGCAGTGACTGTCAAACTTTGATATTAGGTATCTTGCGACTTACGTGGGCGGGAGAGAAAGTAGGAAGAATTAAGAATACTTTTGGCTCGATCTTCTAAGGAGCTCATCTGTAGTCAAATTGCCAATTTAATTGTTTCTAGCTTGAAAAACCTGTGAAAATATGGATTTTGCCTTAATATAGTAGAATATAACCAGATTGGGGCCTCAAAATAATAATAAGGTTAATCAGACAGTCGGACAGCAAGACAAATTTTGCGCAAAAGAGCATAAAAAATGATATTTTAATAATTCATGCTAAACACGCAAAGAAGAATCCAGTAAATGGGAAGCCTATTATCCTATCTCGTAGCTCATATGTACATTCTATTTTCATTCTATATATTATGGTTAGTATTTTTTTATATTCACCAACATATATAATTTTGCAGATGTTTGTGTACTCATATGTTTTCAAAAGTTTTGTAGAATCATATAAATATGCTTACAAACATATTTATAAATATGTGTGTATTTAAATGTTAATTAAAAATTGTCTTCTATGTATATATATATATATGTATATATATTATTTTTTGGAAGAGTACTTCTGAATGTATTCGTATAACCGTTTAATATGTTTATATGCATAAGTAGACTTGTATATGGATAGACAATGGGAATGGGTAGCACTTAGTCGGAATGTTTATTATATTTGTATCTTGTATTTGGACCCAAAAGGTGCAGTATTAGCAACAACATTGACCAACTCTATTGATGACCTTTTCAAGGAGAAGCCAATGTGTTCTGTTATTATTATTTGTTTTTCTTTATATCTAATATGTTACCTAATCTCCTATTTATTGTTGTAGTTGTTTCTGTTGGTTAAATGGCTGCTTTAAACGTCGGTTTCATTGCTTAAGTTTCGCTGAAGGTCCAAATTACTCTGCTTGGCCGTCTGCAAGGGCATCTGATGGGATATCTGTTTCTGCAGCATCCTTGGATCTGTGGCGCCCGGCAGACCGACATTGCTGGCCTGGTTTGGATTGCTGGGCGAGCTGTGCTGCGATCGCGGACTGGGCGGCGTGGGCGTTGCGGGTATCTGATGCCAATTAATACTGTTCTGAGAAGTAATATTGCGCGTCTTCAGCAGGGGTGGGTTCTTCGTTGACGTGGAGAATGCCATGCCGCGCTTGAGCGGCACTCTAGAGACACACGAACATAGTACGCATTTTTTTTAGGTGGAATGGCATAAGGATTCAATGTGGTGGACCATTCGTTACATACATATGTTTGTGATGCGAGACATATGGCAGGGGGTATTCGCGAAATGCAATGTTACAGAAAAATGACAAGAGATATAATAAATTATATGTGAATGATGCTAATAATTCAATTGCTCCCAATCTCATTTCGGACTCACCTAGTTGGACTCGGCGGTGGATAGGAAATGCCGCGATGACTGGGCGACAACAATAAAATACCCGAGTGACTAGTAGTTGTGCCCGGCACAAGCAATGTATTGTTACTATAAGTATGTTAAAGTTTACTTTAAAACCGATCAGACCGTCAGCTCGTCGGACTACAAAACAAACTGAAGCAAGAATCGTACTAAACCAAAAAAATTAACCGTTTGCAGCTACATTTTCAGTGGATCAAAAGATTACAGCGCGCGTGCACACAGAGAAGCGATGGGCCGAGTTGAGAACTGAGATAATTTCTATCAAAAACTACATGAAAATGTACCATTTGATATATACACAAAAATTACATTATAATTGTATTTAAAACTAAAGCAAATATATCAAATATTTGCACAACACTTTAGTTTAAAGCAAGAGCAAATTATGTACTATTTTGGTACAAGAAGAGGTCTAGTGTACCATTGCACAACATATGTACCAATTTAGGTACATTTGTAGCACATTTGTTTAATACAGCTTTTGTTTGCTTAAGCTCAGCTCTCAACTTAACTCAGTTCAGGTCGCAGCTCAGCACGCTCTTTGTGAACGCGTGTCCTAAGAGAATAATTCGCAGAGAAAAAATTGAAATTAAAATGAGAGATGCTCGGCACGGCGTTACGTATGGTGGAATTGCAGGCAGATTAGCATTTGTGGTGAGTATTTGAGGTGAATTTAAGCAGAGCGCATTCTGAAAGCGTTGTAGATGATTCTTGATTTTACAGTAGTTTATATATATATGTATGTGTATGTATTATATAATAAAAAATATATATAAATATATTTATTTTAAAATTGTTTTGCATTACAAATAAAAAAAAGAGTATATATTATAAATTAGCCAAACTATATATGTATGTGTATATATATATAAATATGCTCGTTTCTTTTCTGTTGATTATGTAAAGTAAGTGTATAATATTACAACATTAACGACGTATACGGACGGTCTTAAGGACTTATACAAATGACTGGAAAATGCTAATTTGAAGATGAGTAGTGAATACTTATGTATGCGATATTGCTTGCTCGTGTGCTTCTAGTAAGCAGGAAGCTTATCATTGTCTGTGGCGACTTACGTTTGGTTGTGTTGCAGGTTCAGATTGGGCAGACTCTGGCCCAAATGGTTTACCGGCTGCACGGATAGGGTATTAGCCGATGTCGATGGAATCGTGCCAATCTTTGGCTTTGGCACGCCCCTTAACAATTGCTGTTTGCCCTTCGACGCCAAGCCTTGGTTGCCTGAAAAGAATAAATGGTGCGTTTGAAACGAGAGCGGAGCGTATAGTAAAGTTTGGCATACCCATTAGGCTGGAGCCCTCGTCGCTGGAGAGTGAATTGGTTTTTTCAAAATCAACGGATATGTTCCGGGAATCGTTCCACTCAACGCTGCCGCTGTGGCTATTGTTTGCACTGGACACATGGCTGCCGATCGATGAGTTAATGGGCGACTTGCGCACACCGAGGGAATCGCCAGTGGTGCCACTCCCGCCAAAGCGAAAGCTGTCGCCTCCATTGCCCCGCTTCAGTCTCTGGTATATGGTCTTGGCGCGCCACAGGGCATCGTACCAGTTCTTGGCCTCGGTGCACTGCAGAGTAAAGGCTGTGGTGGCCACCTGGAACTCATTGAGATAGACGCAGTTCAGCGTGTTATTGTGCGCCAGATGGACGATCAAATGATCGGTCAGATATGGCTGGCGTATGACCTTAAGCGCCCCCAATCCCTTCTTGGCCATGCTTTTGCATACGAGCAGTATATCGGTCAGCAGAAAACAATGCACATCGCTTTTACCAACGTTGTCCTTGAACTTGTGATCCCCTTCCATAAACAAATGACGCACATGGCTGGCGGGACAGCCGCGCATTGGTGCGCACAGATCAAACATTTGACTGTGCTGTTTGATCAGCTTGTCCAGCACCTCGTTGTTGGTGTCCTGCAATCGTTGAGTTATATTTGTGCCAGGCAGTACAGGAGTATATCTATATATATATTTACCACCACATCGTAGGATTCAATGCGTGCCATAACACCCTTGAGGCGTTCACTCTCCTGCCGCATTGTCAAATGGTTGTTAACGCTACCCACAAAATTTTCAACGCTGTGTATCATAATGTCCATAACTTCGATTTCCTCCACATCGCTCATATGCTTCTTGATAGCCGCAAGCAATAGACTATACTTGGTTAAACGCTGCATGGGACGGACAACGATATCGGCGAGGCGCAAGCGATTGCACATCTTCTGTGACTCACACCAGGCCAAGTATACAGTGAACAGGGCATTATTTTGATTCAGCTCCTTGCAGTAAAACTGACAGGTACTTTGTTCCGCGCAGTAGACCTGTGGATAAACAACAAAATAGGTGACGATGATGCGGAATATGTGGAATAGTTGAATCTACCTTATAGGGGGCAAAGATAGAGGCAAACGAAATGAAACCCTCCTGGAAAAAGGCACACCTTAGTGGCTCATGAGTCCTAATGCTGTGTGCCACCATCGGATATAGCCACAGAGTCCAGAATTTAATGTTTGCCTCGCACACGGCTCGTACATTTGAGAACAGTCTGTGCTGATCGACGTCAATCAGCAGGCGTTCCTCCTGCACTGCCTCCAGACAGGCCAGAAAGAGCTATAGCAAAATCGGAATGTATTATGGATTGACGTCCTGGCATATGTACGAAAATATCACCGCTTACGTCTGTAACCGTTTGCAGCGCGTGAATGTAGTAGACCTCAGTGGTGACCAGCTCCCATATGGCAGTTTGTATCTTAATCTCACTATCACTCATGGCATTGCTATCGACAAAATCGCGCCACGATTTGTCCATATTTTGCAGATAGTTCAGTGAATCAGAGAGCGCGGGATGTTCAAAGTTTAAAGCATCTGGACGCTGGGGCACACCATTCTTTGCATAGTTGTTGAGCAGGTCATATAGTTGACTCTGCTGCGGGTTCTTAATTCCGAATATGGAAGACCAACGACCAAGTATCTGCTTGCCAGTCGCATTGCCCGATTCACTCGTCTCCTCTGTTGAGGCGGAAGATAAAAGTCGAGGTGGTCGCTGTCGAGAGCCCTAAAAAAAAGAAAACTTCCTTAGTCTCGAATATCGGTATCGTTTATCGTTGAATAAACTTACAAATGATGCAGCTTTTTGCAACGATTTTCGACTGTTGTCGCGTTCGGTGATCACAAGATGATGCCCAGCCAAGTTCTCTACATCGGTATTTTCGTCCAAATGGCTTGTCAAGTTCGTTGGACCTAGCATTAACAACGAAATAGATAAATAAAGCTTTTGAATAGAACATTTTATAGATAATAACGATATACCTGTATCTAAATAGCTGAACGTGGGATTATTGTCTGTAATTTTGATCTGTGAAAAGATCAGGTTTCGCCTGTGCAGCAGCTGCTTAAGTGCATTTCTGTGAATAAACAAATCAAAATATTTAGTTATTAATTCGAATGTGTTCCATACCGACTAAAAATAAAAAATCATTATTCGATTTGCTTCAAACTTATTTTCTAAGCTCTACATAAGAACTTAATAAATACGTGTTTCAGGGATTTGTGAAATTCCACCCACAACGGTGGTAAATTGGCAGAAAACGATTGTACGGTTTACCGACCGATCGGTTTAAAACTCATTTTCAAAGATCTTTGGGATAATTTATTTTAAACGTGCCACGGGCAAGGCCTGGCAACGTCATTCTTGGTCAAAATTCATGTGAAAATACACAAACACAAACACACACACACTCACTCACTCTCTCTCTCACACACACACACACACACACACACACACACACACACACACACACACACACACACACATACACACACACACATACACACACATACACACACACATACACACACACATACACACACACACATACATACCTACATACATACCTACATACATACCTACATACATACCTGCATACATACATAGCTACATACATACATATCTGCATACATACCTACGCCTCCGCCCCCTTGGTCCTCCTCCTCCGGCTCCACAGCTTCCAGCGTTGAAGCCGCCTGCGCCTAATTAGTAGGTGAAGCCTGCAAGCCTTACTTACATTTTTGAGAATCGAGGAGGAGGGCAGCGTTAATAAATACGTTGTGTTATTTAAATTTGCCGCGCAACAAGACAAATTGGTCTGCTATTGGTATAGAAGACAATTTACATGCATACATACATACATATATATACGCACACACATACATGCATATGTACATATACACACCCACACACATACACACACGCATACATACATACATAATTACAAGCCAGCATTTAAATTCAATAAATTTGGCATATAAATCTGGCAACATTATTCTTGGTCAAAATTCCTGTGAAAATGGTACCCTAAAATATCCAATATAGACATACATACACAGATCAAAATTTACCAACCCCATAACTCGGTCAAATCTCATCCGAATTTGACGAGGTTTGGGTCTTTGCTTATGGTTTGGCCAGTAAATCAATTTGGCAACATTATTCTTGTAGAATATATACTTACTGTAATGTAGTGCCTTTGGTTGCCGGTATGAACTCCTCGTCATGGCATTGCATTGCATCCAAGCAAAAGGATACCGAAAAGAATTCCGAGCTTGAAACCTAAAGTAAGAACATATATTTATTATCATAAAGAACACAATGTTGTGTCGTAATAAGGATCTGAACGTTCTGGTCTCCATACTGTAGGAGTCTCCATACATAGCATATAGATAAATGACCGTCCCGTACCACTCATCTCTATTTTTATACCGTAAATAGGTTTGACAAATAGTGTTATCCTTAACGATATGTTTACAAAATACGATAACATAAATAGGCAAGAGGTGCCCATTGTGGGCTAACTAAGTTGATTATGGTTTAGCAGGCGAAGATTAATGGGAATGGATGTTTTGCTGGCTCAATCGAAAGTAAAACAAAGTTAAAAAGAAGAAAGAAAAAACAACCAACTAAAATTTCCATTTGTTCTCCATACTCCAGTTGCGATATCAATTGCTTATTATACTCATTATACAATCTGTTGAGTGCTGCGAGGATTGTTCTTCTTGGGCTAACCCGATGGGCTGGGTGACTCACCTCGCTGCGTGTCAATAATGGTTTCTTGCGATGTATTAACGATGACGTCATCGTCGTTGAGGTCACGGCCTTAGAGCCGCCATAGTAGCTATATGGAATTAACGTAGCTGAGCCGATCGGCGATGTTGGAAAATTGTCGTTAATATTGCTTTGCACACTTTTAGTAGAAGGTGTCAAATAGCTGGTCGCCGACGCACTGGTGCACGTCGCATGCTGGCTGGAGCTAAAGCTGCAGCGAACACTTGACCCGATGCCCGAGGCCTGACAGCTGCCCGGCGAGAGCATCAGAGACGGAGATCGGCGCACAAATTGCGGAGCCTGCGTATAAATCGTGGGCGGTGCACAAGTTGTGGGCATGGTGTGTGAAGGCGGCTGGCCTAGAGGCGGCTTGGGGGGTTGTCGTATTTCCCCCTATATAAGGTGGTCGTATATATGTGTGTCGTATATATGTGTGTGTGAGCAAAAAGGTAGCATTTTGGACAGAAAATAGAGAAAGAAAAGAAGAGTAAGACCGGAAAGAGAAAGAGAGAGATATATAGAAAGATGGAGGAAGAGAGAGAGAGAGAGAGAGATCGTGTGTGTTTAAAAAAGCATGAGATGGATCAGATGTACAAGGAAGCATTAGGATAGAACTAATGTCAAATAAGCTTTGAATTTACAATTAAGGTTTCATAAACCCAAAGCTTTTCACACATCTAGGTGCAGGGTATATGAAAGTCTTAAACCGAACGTTAACAGAACAAAATATGACGAATGACTGACAAAAAGTCTAGTTGCCAATAAAGTGCCACAGACTGGGAGAGATGTGTTCCATGAAAATAGGAATCGATGACAGTTGCGAGGGCACAAAAAACGAAAAAAATATATGATTCCTCTTTTAGTTTTTATACAATTTGGAAA
The DNA here is from genome assembly GCA_035045885.1 of Drosophila borealis. Lineage (NCBI taxonomy): Eukaryota > Metazoa > Arthropoda > Insecta > Diptera > Drosophilidae > Drosophila > Drosophila borealis. The sequence goes on along the minus strand of JAWNOR010000202.1, from coordinate 581,871 downwards.
TAAGGAAAGGCCAGGTGGGACGGGAGTCGTTTGGAATAGAACGTTTGCATACACGGAGGCATGCAGTTGGTTGAACAAAATGCCGTAGTTGTAGTTGTAGTTTTATCTTCACTTACCGCCTGCGTCTGCTGTCCAGGCGTGGCCGCTGGCGCTGACATGCCCGGGGAGGCGATGGTGTCGGTGGCCGTTGTGGGAGCGGCAGCTCCATGTTGGCAGGGCACCAACGTGTCGAGGCCATCTAAGTGGGTGAGACTTTTTGATTTCAGCTGAAATGAAATAAATGATAAAGTGTGGGTGTGTGTGCATGTGTAAGTGTGTGAATGGCATAAATCCACAAAGCGTCGACCCAATATCCGATATTTATAATCGAATTTAATTGGCGTAGCCGGGAAACTGCCAGCCCAAATCCTGTTTCCCAATGCGTGCATAGTTTCAACCACAATTGGATAAGCACTTTTTACATCGATTTTACATCACGTTGGTATTAAACAAAAAGTTACAAAAAATAATTACATCACGTGCGTTATATGTACATTTACATTTAAATTGAAATTCTTATGCGCCATATACTCGCTCTTTAATTTGCTGCTCATTCAAGTTCGAATTTCCCCCGGAAATCACAGACAGCATCAAAACCCAATGCCACAAAACAATTGTTAACAGGAAGGAGAGCGTTTCTTCGGCACGCCGAAGATTTAATGTCCTTGTAATGTCAAGATATCTTGGGAAACAAAAGAGTTTTCCATACAAGAACCTACTTTTCGACCGATCGTTCCTATAGCAGCTATATAATATAGTAATCCGATGTTGATATAATTATGCCTTTATGGCGAATCTAAGGAATGCCGAGCTTGGTTCAGATATCTTGATAAACAACAAAGGTGACATAGTGGTCCGATCCGGCCGAATCCTACATCCTATGTACTGCCTGCTACAGAAAGATGGACCTATGCAAATCTTCAAGATGATCGCTTTACTGCTGAGAGATGTTAACTCGGCTGTTGGTGTTGATAAAGAATATATATACTTCGTGCGGTCTGAGATGAATACATGACAAAATTATAATACCCTCTACAAGGCTATAAAACAATAAAAAGTTTATCAAATGAAATTTTTAATTCTAAAATAAATAAACTATGAAAAATCTTGCAATTGCATGTTAACTATTTTTGCCGCAGATGCGTCCATTTCAATCAGAATGCGCCTGAATGCGCCGCTCAAACTTGTCCAATCAATAAAATAATATTTTGTTGCGCTTGGCTAGTTACAGATACAATGTTCATTTAACCAAATATAAATGCATGGTTTATACACTTGGAATAAAGTTTTGCAATAAGGAAGCCAGCAAATGGAAGCGCAAATCAAATGAACCAAAATAAAACAAATAAATGAGAAAGTTATGACAACTTGTGATGACAGCAACCGTTTCCAACGCTTGTGACAGGTGGGAGCAGAGTTCTTTGGAATTAAGCGAATTAATAAAATACCCGTACGGGCAGATTTATATTATCATTTGCGTCACATTTCTATATTTAATAATACAATTAATAATAATAACTAATAAGATTATTAGGTGCAAACCAAAGCTCGTAATTGGTGAGATGCGTCGGGATATCTTCAAGATGTTTATACAAAGCTACCAATTTTTCCTATAGAAATAGGACCTATATGATATAGTAGTTCGATTTGGACTGGATTGAGCTCATATAGTAATAACAAAGCCTCCAGCTAGACTATAGACTTTGCTGAAGATATAATTGATATATTTATATTTGATGTGATTACGGATTCGATTAAACGGAGTTTGCATAGTGCAAGACAGTCAAATACATAGACAGATATATATATCCGATTACGTATCAGATTAGGCGATATATTATACATATATCTCCTGCACATCTGTTGGAAAATTATAATGCACTCTCTAACAATAACAATAAATGAGAAAGTGATGACAACGGCGATTTGTACAACAAATTGTGAACGAAAGAAACAAATAAATAAAACAAAGAAACAAATTGAAAAGTCTTTATTCGCATGTTACAAATTGATTTCCGGCTGACAAAGTTCCGCTCAGTTCAGGTGCCACGCTCGGTCTAAGAACATGAACTCACCTGCAGTTTGCTGGATGGAGGCGACACAACCAGACAGATTTTCATTGTTGCACGTAGAAACTCCTCACGTTTGCTCCTCAAGTCGCCCGGCACTGCAATGGGCGACGAGGTGGCCGGCAGAAAGGGATTCAGGGGATTGCGCACCGGGACGTTCGCATTGAGGCTCTCCGTTGGCGAGACGGACATTTCGATTTTCTGTGCCTGATTATGAATATGCTGCTGACTGCCACTTGTACCGCCCTGCTGATGATTCAGCAGACGCGTAGGAGAGTTGAGGCTGAAGAGCTTGCGCCTGTGGCGGCCCGGCGTGGACGAGGAGCTCGACGCTGGGCTGGGCGTCGGTCCCTGCGGATAGCTAACACCGCTTTCACTGTACGTCGACTCCTGGGAGCCGGCACGGCTGTAGGCAGGTGTCGGCAGCTGTGCGGATCGGGACCCGGTGCCCCAGCCGGTATATTTAACAGATGTCACATTTGAATCCAACTGCAGCTCCTCTGGCTGAATTTGTCCCTCAATCGGCAACTCGTCGTCCTCGTAGGTGCTGTGATAGGTGCGTGCGGTGATTTCCGGCAGAAAGGGATTGTTCGGAGATGTCAGCGTATACTGATAATATGCGCCAGCTTCGCCACTTTCAATAGGCAATGTGGTATCGCCATCGGCTTCGTCCGGTGTGTCCTCCTCGGGAAACGAGCCCGTGTTGAGATCATGTAGGCCGCCAACGCCGCTGCTACTGGACAGGACGTGGGCGCCCAGCTGCTCCCATTCCCCGGACGAAGAGTTAAACGACGAAGCAGTAAACCCATCATTCGAATGCCCCTGACAGCTGCGCGAGCTCTCGTTGCTGCTCCTGAATAGAAAGTTCTGCAGTCTCGTTATCCTCACCGAGCTGCTCTCGCTGGTGATGCTGCAACTGCGACTGGCATTGGGCGGTCCAACTGGCTGCTGCTGATCATTGCGGCTGCTGCTGCTGCCCAGCTGTTCCTTTCGTTTGACACTCTGCTCTGGCGTCGCACTTCTGGTGGCGGCGGTGCTCATCTCGCTGCCCATTTCAAAGATCTGTTGACTGCCGGCCCAGTGTAGGTTCGTCTGTGAGCTCCTCAGATCGCTCAGCTCAAAGTTGCTCTCAAGTGAGCTGCTGGAATTGGTATTGGTGGTGGCCACACTGCTCAAGTGCTGGTAGGCGTACTCGGGCGGCGTGCACTCGTCCGGACTGTCCAGCAGTAGGGCCGCGTTGATATGACCGCCAAGTCCCAGGCCGGGCAGATGCAGTTGACTAGCAACTGAGAAGGGTACACGGCCGCCGCCGTGGTTATTGTTGTCCAGCTTAGACAGCGGTGGCGAGGCGCAGCTCTTGCTTTGATAATCGTCCGACGTGGTCTTCAGCTCCAGGGAGCTGTGTGCACTGCGGCGGAATGAACGGCGCAGTCTTTCTGCAAGTCTTGACTGTTGTTTGAGGGGTTTCTCTTTGGACAGCTTCTCCTTGGCGTTACCAAGAAGCTGCACCTTCTCAGTCTTTTCTTTTCGTGAATCCTCCAGAATTTTCTCGTGCATTGGTGCGACCTTCAAATTGCTCCACTCTCCCAATTGCTCTGACTGCGCTTTGGCAACGGCGACTGTGCCACGTTCCTCTCGATTGGCGTATGGAATTGGTGGCGCCGCAAGGCCAATACCCATTACGTTGACGCTCCGTCGTTCTGCTCATGGGCAAAGCTGTCCGTTTCTATTAGACAGCGTCGCGTCAGTGAACAGCTTGACACGGAGCAGACACAGACTGGTTGCTTCACATGGATAACAATGGATTCGATATATTTATATATATATGTATATGTATACATAAAATAAATAAGGAAATGTCCACACTGATTAGGTAAAAACTTCCATGTTCTATCCTTAATTTGGTATACTTAAAGTCGCCTTTAATTTGTATTTTAATTTACGGTCATTAGATTAAGAAGCGTTAATTTTCCCCCAAGTAACACGAAAAATATTGTTGCATTTTTCTGTGCCCTATTATAACTTTTAAATGTATAAATTTATATGCATTGTATTGCTTAATTAGTTATTTCAAGTTGGTTAATCGTTGATTAGCTGAAATTAGACGGTCAATAATCAGAAACATGTCAAATATGATTCTGTCAATAACTGTCAACTTTGTCGAACTTGTCTTCAAATTTAAATATTATAAATATTATTACCATAGGTAATTCAAGAAAGAACCAACATAAAAAATCACACAAAACAGAAAGAAAATCATTTCACTTCTATAGAATTCGTTTCAAATTTAAATCATTTATAACCGAAAAACCGAATTGTCAACTCTGCGAAGAGCTTTGTTACACGCTCCATCGGCCAGTCGAACATTATAGGCCATTACTCACCTTAATTGGTTTAAAAGCATTTCGATATTGGATTTCTTTTTATCCTTTTTGCGCGTTTTCCTCCTTATACAGAGTGGCTGCCTCTTACCGTACATTTATTTTTGAAATATTATTTTTTGCCCGGCTCGTTGCTTTTCCTCACATTTGCAAATGAACATGGATAATGGAGTATGGCATATGGAATATTTGAATTACCTACAAGCAAGATGGGCATTATTATATTGAGATATTCGTAAATTGATTATAATTAAACATATTACTTAATTCGAACTTCTAGCTACCCGGCTACATTGTCTATACATATGCACAGAAATAGAAGCCCACGGCACCCACAAAGACCCTTCTGGGCCAGGCAGACCATTTGCCTCTGATGTCATTTCAGCCAACCACTTTGCACTTTTTGTCAATCATTTGATTTATATCGTTCACTATGCCACAAAACTTTTGCTCAACCGAACAGGAGGGGTAGGGGGGGGGAGGGGTGGATGATGAAAGAGGGCGTTGCAGTGGCGAGTCCCAAATGGCACCGCCTACGTAGGAAAAGCTAATAAAAGAGCCAAGGCAGTATATAAAATAAATGCATTCTCGCAAAAACTCACACAGTTGCAGTCTTCGATTTGCGGAATACTCTATATATAAGCAAAAACGTACACAAAGTCGATTAACTTCTTTACACAATCTAAGTAAAACAAATTAAGTAAAACAAATAAGAAAAGTCTAAACTTCTAGTTTCAACAGTGAACGCGCAGTTTTTAGGATTATTTCTACCTGCACATTAACTAAAAACTTCAGCTTAAGTTTTTCGGCTTTTTAGGTTCTATTTTTAACAAAACAAAAATGATTCTGAAAAATATGTTATATTTTATTTTTATCCAGGGTATTTAATCTTTGGCATTCAAATACATTAACTTGGCTTTCTTTTTGTTTTTCAGGTAGCGCAAGCTTGGAATTGTAAAACAATACTTTACGGTCTGTGATTCAAATGGGTTTGATCAAAGAGGTAGAATATTATTAGTTATTTTTAGGCTATTTTTAAACTTGGAAAAAGAACAAACATATTTTCTATTTATACATTGCTTTAATTAAAAGTCGAATACCAATCCAGCAATATGCAGATTTAAGGACGCATTTCAATTATGCTTGATGAATTCAATTAACTCTCTATATAAAACTGACTGACAGACTGATTGATTGACAGACTGAATGACTGACTGATTGATTAACCAAACTGATTGGTGATCAATATAAAAGCTAGGAAGCTGAAATTTTCACTTTAGACGGGGTTTTGTAAGGACCCACCCGCAAGTGTGAAAAAAACGCAAAAAACGTTTATATGAAACTATTTTGTCAACAATCAAACTCATTTTCAAACTTCTTTGTTCAAATTCATATTAGGGGTGTCTCACACTTTTCTGAAAATCCATCCTTTCTTGATGGAAATGGAGGTCAAAGATTTGTTGGCTGATGTTTTGGGTTCAAATTTATTTCTAAGAATCTTTCAGCGCTTTTAGAAATTCCATCCGCAACTGTGGTAGAAAACGGTGGTTTAGAAGTTTTTAGTTTACCATACTTTCGGCTTCAAAATAATTTCCAAATTTTTTGTAAAAATGTATTGGATAAGTTTTTCGCAAAAAGTTTATTTGCTACTCCAAGATTCTCACCACAAGACTAAAATGGACGGAAACCGTTCATTCCAACTTTTGGTTGTTGATACGATGGACTTAAAGCGGGTTAAAAGTTATGTACAAAATGTTAAGACATGGGCTAGGCTGGACAATACCCGCTGGTGTACACATACATTCCTGTTCTACCCTGGTAGCTCTGGTATACATATGTATATTTAAAACTATAAAGTTTTAGATTCGTGTAATATACGTCTGTATATACAAGGAGGGCCCGTTAAAACGGATAGTTTTGACCTCATTGGACTTCCGAACAGAACAGAACGGAGCGGAACGGAGCGACTTGCTTGGCCTTCTAAAATGGGTTCTTGTAACAACTTGTGAGGCTATCTACGAGTTTAAATGTGTCAAAAGCATTCGAGTTTTCCTCGATGGACTGGAAAATACTGAGGTTGCTTCGAAATCGATTTAAATGTTTGGCTTGCGTGTTTTGCGAGTAACCGTTACTGCCAGCATTACCTTGAGGCCTATATGTATACTGTTAGTTCTTTATGTGCTATGTTCTGATTCCAAACACTGCTTGTTCAGATGATGCCCTGTAAAAAGGCAATAAATGGCATTAAAAAGCTCGCATTTCCTGCTGTTTTCTTTTCTTTGTTAGAGTTCTATGACACCCCTTAATAAACATTTATGAGTAGAGGGTATAAACACACATATATACTGGCCCTTAGGCTCGTACTAGTAGTTTTTGCTTAGCTCATTTTGATTTTCGATAAATCAGACCGTTGGGAATATGTTACGTTGGGGCAACTGGAGTAGCACCTGGCTTCAAGTGCTTTAACTGGTAATTTAGCATAATGCTCCACTTTAATGCGTAGACGTAGTATATGAAAACGCTTGGTTGGATTTAAAAAACGCTTTGTTATTCAGCGTAATTTATTTGTTCAGACTTGACTCAACAAGCAGGCTGTGGACCATTTTACAACCGTTTAACGCCTTATGTTCATTTTATGGCAGCTCTTCAGAAATACAAATAAGAATAAAAGTAATAACGCAACAACGTGGACTTTATGCTCGAAAAATAGCAATTTTGCATAAAGAAGCTACGGAATTTAATAACTGCGTACACTGTCAGAATGCCTGAAGTTCCCAAAGCAATTATGATACAGTCAAATTTGTATATATTCGAATACAGGTCCAGGTTTCAGGACATCAAATGGCTTTAGCTAATTGAATGTGTTATTCCTTTTAAATAGATCAAGACTTTTACAGCGTAGTAGCTGGTCGAGCATTTTCAATTGGAGAATTTGTATTTTATAATAATGGCAAGAAGGCACGCAACACGTCAGGAAATTGGATGCACTCCAGCCAAACAGGAAAACTATTTGTGCAGTAGGAGTCAGGATTGATACAATGTTAAAAAGCCAATCAGCAGCATTATTGTTATTATTATTATATTGTATGCCAAAGAGTACAAAGAAGGTGGCTTTTGATTCGCTTGACAAATTATAATTCGCAACTAGTTTAAGCGTCATATGACTGATAAGGCGTGTGAATATCTGGTAAATGATAGCATCATTTGCTGATGATAGAGCCAAGTCTGAGTTTATACCTTGTTATATTCTGTTACCCTACGAAGACAATTATTATTGTTATTTTTATTATTTCTTTATAGTATTTAACATTATTTTTTGTTAAAAGCTAGCAATATAAAAGAAACTATTAACCTTTGTGCTCCATAACTCTGGCAACTTAAATCTTGATCAAAATCTGACAACAATAAACTATAGCTTGGCATTTGAGCCCGGAAACTTGTGTTAGCGGAACATGCAACTTTATCTTATCCTTTCAAATGCCATTTCAAGAAACTTTAGTACGTTTCACTGTCTAATGAACTGTTGTTAAGTTCAGATAAACAGCTTGCCTGAGAGGAGAATTCGAATGGCTGGCAGAATTAAATTCATTTTATGTTTCTTCTATAATTTCCTCTTGCATTGTCTTACGTCATTTAATATAATTCACGGTGACTTTGCCGCAACGCTGGCAAGGTTAGGGCCCCTGTATGTGTCATCATTATCGCCCTCGCCTCACGTGGCAATGCCCGAACCCCATCATTGTGCCCCCATCCCAGTCGATGGCCCTTCCAAGCCTTGCCAATACTCAAATCGATCGTTGTGGTTCCTTTTCGTGAAAAGCTATATTTTTGTTTATTTTTTTTTTCGCATTCGCAGTTATTTTTGTTATTGCTTTGCCTTGTCTGATTCTGCGTTATTGTTGTGAAAAAACAAAAAATGAAAGAAAATTTACGTAAGTCGTAGGTGGCCCAAGACCCCAGATGCCCAGAAAATGTTGCACACGCAAATTTGCCGTGCTCGAACGTCCGTGTTGTCCAAAGTTGCCTTTGTTTGCCAATTTTTATGAGCTCCTTCTGCCAGCACCTACGGTCAAATTCTTCACACGCTTCGTGCATAAATACACAAATATACACACACACACAGACGCACACTCACGCACACACACACACACACACGCACACAATCCGACTTTGGAAACAACACCTGTAGACTAATTAATGACAAATTTCTCCAGCTACGTGTGTGCGTAAATTGGTATATAATAAAATAAGAGCGTTACGCCTTCCCAAATTCCATTTGTTTGCAAATTGTGTTAACGTTGATTTAAGGTGATTCAATTATTTTTCTTCTTCTTCTTCTTCTTTTTTTTGGCTAAAAATGTGGAATTATGGCCGAGCTAGAGCTTAGAGGGAACTGTTAAGAATGTAAATGGGTTCCCTTTAAGCGCACTTCATAATTATGATTCCCTTGGGTATATGTATTTATGCACGCAGCGAAACCATTTCGAATTATGTACTCACATTAAGTACAATCTCTTAGTGGGTCATTTTTTCTATGTTTACAGCCTGTACGGTCCGTAGAAAACTAACTTTCTATTACCTATTTTGTGGTATTCTTCAATTCAATTGGGGCACAGTTGCCATTAATAGTAATTCGCACTTAATGCAATTATTTTGTTTTTATTTAAGGGATATTAATCCTAATTCTATTCAGTAATTACTACTACGGCTCTAATTATATTATAATATTTAGTATCTCTTCTACTTAGCAAAAACTTCTCCATACAATTTCTAATGCCATTGTATACAATGCCTAAGTATTTTTCCCATGCAAGGTAACGCTCAAGTTAAATCCTCAACTGCTAGTTAAAAGTTTATCGATTAAACTGATAGTTAACTATCTATCGATTTAATTGCTACGTTAATGCTTAATGATTTAACCACTAGTTAAATGTAAATCGATATATCGAGAGTTAAATGTTTATCGATTTAACTGCTAGTCAAATGTTTATCGATTCAACTGAGAATTAAATGTGTATCAGTTTAAATGATAGCTAAATGTTTATCGTTTTAGCTAATATTTAAATGTATATCGCTTTAACCGATAGTTAAATGTTTATCGATTAAACTGATATTTAAATATTTATCGATGGACGTGGCGCTTGTTTATATTTCGACAGCTGCGAAACTCTATAAAATTAAATAAATCAATTTTTTATAACTACACAAACGAACTAGAGTTTGAAAAGGCCCAAGAATGAAAGATATTTTGTCACATTTTACCATAATTAGCCTTTGTATACAGTTAACTGCCAGTTAGTAGAACTGACTAACAGAGGAAACATAAGCGACACTTAGTGTGCCGATATATATAAGTAAGGTATAGTTAATCGCCAACTCAACTGAAAGCCTCAGGTGAGATTTACAAAGAAATAGTTAAAGAAAAAACATATACATATAATTTATATGCACAGACATCTTTATTTTTAGATTTGTTTCTATCGTTTCAATTTACTATAGAATTTGTACTAGTAGCATAAATTTAATGAAATAAAGAAAATACAAAAAGAAATAATAAAAAGCTCCCAAGCTCACACAGAAGTAAAGATGGGAACTCGCCCGACTGAGCACCAAATGACATTCAACAAATGATTCGAGCTATTAATTTAGAGTACAGCAGGGAACACATAATTAAAACAGTTTGCCAACGGGCAAAAATGTAAAAGTAGATGATATTTAAGGATAATTTCAATGTTTAGTTAAAGTGTGATAAAATTTAATTAAAACATTCATTGCATTTTATTATATCCTGTTTGACTATGGCCACATTCATAAATAACAGTACAAATATTTATGCTTTGGTTTGTTTTCATAAAATTCCTACCAACCGACCAAAAATGCGGCAATATTTCTCAAATTAAATTTGATTTATGACTTTTGTCCCATCCGCCGCCAAAAGGAAACCAAGGACCAAAACGAAATATTTACCAGTCGCGCTTGGAGCCGTACCGAGCTCTGGAACTGGACATGTCTTCGTGATACTTGTTTGTATTTACTTTGACTCTCATCAGGTGCCCATATGACTGGGTCGTGCTGACGTCATCCCTCGCTCGGCTCGACTCCAGCACACAGCCTCCAAAGATGTCTGATATGGCCATTGAGGCCATACGGCAGACATGACGGCAAAGAGAGCAGGAGCAGACTAAATGTGTGTGTGCACAGGCTCTGTGTGCCATGCACTGAGCCAAACTGGGAGCGTGTTTGTGTTGTTAACAAAATTAATTCAAAATAAACCAATTCTGATTATGATTTTATAACGAATATCATGCATAGGTAAAAAATTTAATCAAGTGCAAAAGCTCTTTAAATTTAAATACGCGAAAATGAGACTAAATGGAAGTTTCATTATCTTAGATAATTCTGTTGTCAACTTAAGCTGACATTGGATTAAATTCAGAATGCTGACATATCTAAAACTTCTACAATTTGGATAGTTCTATGCAACTGCCTGTCTTTCATACTGGTTATATCTAAAAGCAAATGAAAAATCTAAAATTGAAATTCAATGATTTCTGCCTCTTTTTTTCTTCATTTAAGATGCATGAAGAATATGAAGGGTATGGAACGTGTTTGTGTGGTTGCAGGATAACCTTTTCGGGACGTTCGCTCGCAAAGGCGTTAGAATGATGGCAAGCATCATAGGAAGCGTGCCTGCTCATAAATATATTTTTTTTTTGGAAGCCCACCACTGCTCTGCAGGTGCTCAGTTTTATGGCAATGTCTATAGAGTATAGGCCATCAACTCGCGGGTTGAATTCAATTTCAGAACATGTAGTCGAACCTCACTGGAGGCCAATCTGAGCGGTCGTTGAAGTCCACGCTCAAGGACTTAACGGCTCCTAAATGTAATTAGCATCTAAATGCATTGACGAGTCACGGACAGAGCTGTTGGGCTGCCATATAGTACATACATATATACATCAGGTATCTAGTGAATATTATAGCAGCCACGAGAGAGACTACCTTATATCTATATTTATATATATAAATATACTTATATGCGAGTGTGCAGTGTGGATCGCGTGGGTTGCACCAATAAGTATGCTGCATGAAATGAAATTGGGTTATGCATATTTGAAAAGACTGCGCCGTCGGCTCGTGCTGGCTTTCAATATTGGGATAATAAAGCTTTAGTTGCAGCAAACCGGGCTGCATATCGAAATTTAATAATTCAGCTGCATGAGCCTGTCTCTTTTACGTTAAGTAATAACCAAATGGTATAAATTAAGCCCCAAAAAAATACGAATGAGAAAATGCAATTGATGCCAAATCGAAATTTGATCATTTAACAGCTCAATTATTTTTCGAACGTAATCGATATAATTCCCCATTTTCTGCAATGCCGGCAACAATGCGTTCACAGTTCGTATACTTCATATAATGACTAATCCCTTGTATGTTGCAAGAAAAATAATGAAATAAATTGAATCAGACTAAAGTCAAAGAGACCAAAACAGTCCTTGGCCAAGCGCTACCTACATAATCTTTATTCATATATGTATAAATAAGTGGTATGATAGACGGCAATCCGGCTTTCCTTCTCCTTTGGGCAGCTGATTCATTCAGCCACAGTCCACGATAATTCTCTTTATTCACCCACTTGCATTTGAATCGCAATCGGTTTTTTCTATTAATTGGTTTAGGTTATACGGTTTTATATATTATATGTACCATGATTTGCATGGTAATCATAATTTGATGAGATTCTCGCGACATTGAAGTTTGTTTGTTTGTTTGTTAGTTTGGTTTATTTTATATAATTTCGTTATTCGCCGCTTTGTTTGCAGAACTTGTTATTCATTACGTTTGCTCTTGTATATATAAGTATTACGCTGCACTTAGTTTTGTTTGTTTTTTGTTTGTTTTTCTTTTCTTTTTTTTTTGTATTTTTTTTTTGCTAGTCCCCGCGCAAAAAACAACCACAACAACTATAGAAAAACAAAACGTAATCGTTGCGAAAGCAGAGAACTCGTAGTCCGTAATCCGTGTCCACTTTTGCGTAGTCCTTTGGCCGTCCGCACAGCGCGACGTTCCGCAACGAACTAATACGGCGGAGGACACATTGGTTCGTTTAAAGGACGAGGGCAATGAGAATGGCATTGGTAGCGTAAAAGCTGAGAAAACACGCTTGATAAGGATAACGGCGCCTCAAGGACACCCAAAGAGAACTTTCGCATATTGCCTTCAAATTGAAACGCATGCAACTCGCTCTCTTAACTAATTTGCTTGCCCCTTCTCCAGGGGATGATTTGTTGCCAGCGACGCGACAACATTTCACCTTCCAACTACCAAAGATTTTCAATGAGCTGGCCAGACAGCTCGACCTGCAGATACGCTACAATTAAGTGTCACTGTATTATCAACTAACTGTAATTTCTTATTATTAAATAACTGCTCGTTAAGCTACATGTTTATTTACCATGAGCATTTGCTCTACGAAACATATTGTGATTTGCCTCAACGCTTATGACTTTTTGAACGCGCCTCGTATGCAACTAGCGAAGAGTAATTATTTACTCTTCATTCAACTACGCACATTGTCTCTTTGGGGCGCTCTCTTAAATATGCGTGCGTGCGGCAGCAAGAGCTTTTCACAAGCTTTCTGCGATAAGCCATTGGTAAACAAACGTTACGTTCATTCATGGAAACAGCAACAACGAATTTTGTCATGCCCAGCGCAAAAATATAAACATATCTACGTACGCATATATAGATTTGTATATGCATAAATATTTGTGCTTAGCTATATGTATATATATAAATTTAAATATATATTTATATAAAAACGGCGATTCGCAGATTCAGTCGACTCAAAAGAAATAATCAAAATAAAATATGCTGAAAAGCTCAAACAGCGGCGCCATGTGCCATCGGCAATGACTCATTCTGCTTGGCCTGAATGTTATCGTAAATCATGGTTTCACATTTTGTAGAGCCCACTTAACCAAATTATTGATGTGCAGTCACACCTCATGGATGCCAACCTTACACAAATACCTATTGCAATAAACACTTTACAATATCTCAAATTTATGTACGACCATTTACAACAAAAAACAAATAGGAATTTTATTCAAATTTACATATACCCATCTATATAGTGGACGGTACGCATTTTTATAAATCGGAAATTTATGTTTCCCACATACAGCTGAAGAGCATATGTACACATGTTTCTATGTGCGTCTCCAGATTCGCGAATCTGTTTTCATTTAGTCATCCAAATACTCGTTGCTGTGACACGCCTTGAAAGCTCTGAAAGCCGCCTACTGCGGCAGTGCTTATTGTTATTCCTTGGTTGCCAACGAGGGTTGTTTACAAGCTTGTTAAAAGTTAATCCTTTAAATATTATTATCATCAACAGTAGAGGATACCTTTATAAGCTATCGGCCTAATCTCGTATACCCTGAATTCAGTGTTGGTTAAGAAGGGTTTAATGGCTTTGTGTAAATGTATTTGACCGGCAGAAGGGGACTTCTTCAAACCCATTAATATATATATATATATTCTTGATCAGCAACGACTGTCGAATCGATTAAGTGATGACTGTCTGTCCAGAGTTTAAAGCTAGAAATTTTAAATGTTGGTTCTTTTAGGGAATATCGAGTTTCGATTGATATCCTGCATGTTCAGCATATTTTAAAAATATACAGCTCCAGAATATTTAATTCTTTGCACACATATCCCATTTCTCACCAAAACTGAAATGAACAAACACCCATTTGTGATGGATAAGTTCTGGACTTTGGTCTTTAAACACATTCACAAATACTTAAATATCGGACATAACACATCAAAGCCAAGATATTGAGATATTAGAAAGGCAAATGCCAATATCCTTTTGACCTACCCTCGCTTTTGCCGGCTTTTACTACACATTGAAAGCGGCGCGGGCAAACGACAATAACGACAACGACTTGCAATGATTCATCGCAAAAACTCAGCGGCAATACATATAAATATATGTATCTATATACACATAAGTATGTCTATATATAATACATGTGCATGTATCCATATACGATTCCAAAATTAAAGTCTCTGTTTGAATTGCATGCATTCGAATAAGCGTGACCGGCTGTTGCCACAGATTTTGAAGTTTTAATTATGCAAGTACCAAGAAACGAATCAGTTGGTTAAGAACAGAAAGGAAACCGGGCTATAAAAAGTAGGCCACCGATCTTTGGTACTTAACTATGAGTAAGCTATGCAAATTTGTACATAGTATATACAGAGATACATAAGCCAAAGTTTCAGCTGAGATTAAAGATCATCGTTTATCATAGCTAAACTCCCAAAAGGGTATCAAATCTTCGGCGTACCGAATTAATGTGTTCTTTCTGGTTTTATTTATAGCAATGCCACCGAAACGAGTTTCTAGAGCACAGCTTGCTTTTGTGTGGCCAAGGTTAATCGATTTGAAGGTCCGCTCAGCAGTTGCCAAATATTTATCAACATGGACCGAGAAAAAAGTGTTATCAATGGGTATGGGAGCTTTACATATATTTATACAGGCATATATACATATATACACCGAGCTAAGTAGAAAAAAAATGATTCTATTTAAGAGTACAAATCATTGAAATTCTTTTCAATTGAAAGAGCCCAGGATTTGAGTTTGAAGTTGTACTCACTGCGATCCCAAAATATATATAGATATATATAAATATATATAAGCCATGACTGGACCACATGTGTTTTTTTATTTTTAAGTCAATCTGCTCGTTATTCAGGGATTGAGCGAACTAATTTTAAATACATTCATTGACCATTTTGAATATTCAAAGTGAACTGAATTTAATTTTTATTCATTCCGACCCAATTGAGCAAAAATGAATACGAATTGTTGTTTATAACATATTTATTAATTTAAGCCCCTTTATGACAAAATTATAAGTATGTGAGAAAATCCGGCGTACATTATCACGCAAGCTCAAGAACCAAGCGCTGGCTCGCGTTGACGATGACGTAATGAGCACCATTTCCGGCGCATGGAATGACGCTTTTTGGCGTCGACATTGTCGCTTTGTAGTTGGCCATGATTAATGCAGGAGTTACAAAAGAAATACAGAGAAATACAGCATACGCCAAATATGTTGATATTTGTTAGGCTTTAAAGCGATAACAATTCCAATTGCGATTAGATAGCGAAGCGACCCGACGCATGCGCAGGCGCAACAACATACAAATTGGTTTGTGTAACCCATTTCGAAACGCACCTGTTATCGCTGGCCTTATCTTATCTGGCACCTGCCCAGATTGCAAAAGCTACAAATTCTTTTGACTATTTTCCCCCAGTTTGTATCAGTCGAGCATTCAGTTGAGTAGCGACAACGTAACGAATACGAATACGAATACGAATATAGATTGAGTGTGTATTAATTAAAGAAAATGGTATCTGTGGAGACAATTGGTTCGATTTTCATCAAAGCCCTAAAACTGGTAAGTGCCAATCAATGTTTGCATGGGCAATAAAAGTCCTGCGGTTTTAGCTTAGAAATTTTTCATCGTTTCGCTTGAAAATTGTTGAGCAATCCGACGACTAACTGGTTGGCCTTATCGGCCTTATCAGTTGTTGGATGTACTTGTTAGTAATATTACTCATATATACGAAAAGCACAAAATCAAAAGTGCGGGTCGTGAGTGCGCAATAGCTTTGGCTAAAGCTTTTCACAGGGCGGGGCACACAAATGATCATTACAAGGCATTACCACAATTGGGCTGATTCATTAGCCAGTTAGATTTGGACTTAATATTGCATTCTTGCAGATCATCAACTTGGTCGTGATATTTCTATATCGCTGGGGCGATGGCGGCGAATTCCTGGGCATTGGCGGCACCTGGAATCTGAACGAGGAGAAGAGCGCCGATGCGGAAATTGTGGCCTCCGGCGTAATGATCGGCTTCTTCATATACACGGCATGCCACACAATTGCCTACTTATTCGGCACCACAAAGCACAAGGGGTAAGTCTTGGACTCCTCCAACTGCCCGCCCCTTTTAATCGGATTAATTATGTGCTTACAGCGAACTGTGCGACACCATTATGAATGTGGTGGGAACCTTTATGTGGATCGCCGTTGGCGGCGTGGCGCTACATTACTGGAAGGGCTACATGTCCGATGAGGGTTTCCTCTATGTCAATTCGGAGCGACAGGTGGGCATTGCCATGGGCTCGCTGTGCGTCATCGAGGGCGCACTGTATCTGCTGGATACCGTGCTGGCATGCATACACTACTCCAAGGGCGACACTGACTTCACGCAATAAGCTAGCAAGTTGGCTGAACAAAATGGGGCAACTGCCGAATATAACTGACAAAGTTTTTCTTATTCTACACAAATTTCAGTTATTTTTTAAGTGCAAATTAGTTTATAACCTACTTATGAAGCCAAATCTGTATGTTTCGTTTATAATTTTATAACTACATGCATAACAATTAATCATAGGCCAGTTCGCTGGCCAAACAATTTAAAAGAACAAATCATTAATGATTCACTCCAACATTACACTACGCAAAATACAAGATCTTAAGATCAGTACCAACAAAACATTCGATTCAATATTTAAACGGATTACAGACTGGAATATCGAATATCTACGATGGGAAAACAAGACTTTTATCTAACTGAGAAATTTCCTTACCCTATTTGGCTTGTCATTTGGCATTCAGCTATTACGAATTCTGAACAGCGCTCGGTTCGTTTTATAGCTCTTGTAACCTTCCCTGAACTAGCTCAGTTGCATCTTTAGGCCAAATTATTATTCAAAGAGTCACACGCTTGCCATAAAAAACTAAATATTTTACGTTTGTATGTATGAAGGTATGAACAAGCGTATGATTATCTATGCATTCATGTTCATATGTTTGGGTCAAGGCTGTAAGCCGATATTTGAATCGAAACAGTTCAAATTATTTCCGGAATTCTGAACCAAAACCCGAACCTTATCATATGCCACTCGAAAATGGTTTGGTTCAACAAAATCTGTCTTAGCCTAAATATTATGGGCCTCAATCATTGGATTTAGCTAACCATACGTGTCTTTGGTAGTTTTAAATTTTGGGTAGCTATCAAATTTAGCCCGCAATCTCTATATGAAAATATGACTATATTTTCAGTAGAACGGGCAATTATAAAGTACAAATTGAATTGTTTCATTAACAATTGAAAATAAATTAAGCAAAATAACTTAATAATTATCGTTAAAATCTGACATTAAATAGATGAAGCAGGCATGGAACTAGGTTCACGAACCGAATCTAAAGGGGAGGCACTGGTTCAAACCATGAGCCGAACCAATGATCTTTATATTTGGGTTTGCTTATTGATAATAACAAAAAAGTGAAAAAGGAAAATTCTTCGTATCTTCTACTTCATATAAAAATCTAAGATTAAGAATGGGGATAAAAATCAAAATGACTTTAAATGTAATCAAAATTATTTAAGACAGAAAACTTAATATGTTTAAAGCCTTCATAAAATGGGATTCAAATAAAACAGAAAACTTCTAAGTAAAAGAAATGTGGCAAAGGTTTAAAGAAACTTGCCAAAGACACAAAAACACCTAACCTCGTCCCATATAATCCAATGTACAAACTGTAACTCACCTGTATTTTGGGCTTCCCGCGCCCATCCACGGTGTCCCGTTGTTGCTTAAAGCTGTTGGCTCTCACGACACGCTGAGCGCAGAGCGCACAGCGCCGATTCGCAGAGCCATCCTCCAGATTAAGTGCATCAAAGAGCATTGGCTGGTCCAGAATAAAGGAATTGCGTGAACGCTGATTGAGCAGCTCGAGGGTGCGCGAGTCCAGGCTTTCCCTGTAGACATTTTGCACTCTGTCCAAATTGTGCTCGAAATCCGTGTCCAGATTAAAGGAGCTCTGGCTGCTGTAGCGAGTCGAGGCGGATTGCTGGCGTGCGAGCAAGGAGCTGCTGCTGCGCTTGCGACGCCTCACCACGGTCTTTGGTGTGCTCTCCTGGGAGGTGCCAGCGAAGGAGGGCGTGCGCGGCAGGGGCAGACTAGCGGCGCCTCTGCTCGCATTGGCATCACCTAGGGGTGAGGATGAATGCGAGTAGTAGGGGCTGCTGGCGGTGGTGGGTAATGGCAATTGGGGCGTTGGGCCGGGCGGTTGCTGCTGCTCAGCTGCGGCCAGGCTCATGATCGAGTGCTGGCGCTCCAGTTGCTTCTCATAGCCATTGAACTTGTCGTAGTCAATGAATGACATGTTGGCATAGCTGACCATATTGTCGATGGCTTGCAGCGACTGCAGCGAGGCGCTCCACTTGGGATTCATCTTATCCTTTTTCTCCTTTTTGTCCTTTTTCTCTTTTTTCTGCTCGCCATTGTCAGTGCCCGTCAGTCCACTAAACGTGCTCTTGAAGGAGGCGATGAGCGTGCTCGAGCGCCGCTTTTGGAAATTGAGCTGCGGATTGTAGCTGGCATCGGCGGGCGTCAGGGACTTGCGCGGCGCGGACGACTCCGTCTCCTCCAGCGGCGTCGAGGTCAGCGCCTGAGTGGACTGTCGTCGCGGCGGCGTCGAAATCGAGCTGGCGGTATCCGCACGTCGTCGCATAATGGGCGAACACGTATCACCCGCACCGCTCTCAGCCATTGAATTCTTGCGCGGCGATGCCGGCGACATGGGATCACCCGATTTCTCCGCCTCCTCCGACAGCTGCTCCAGCATCGGCTCAATAAAGCTGCGCCGATTGGGTCGCCGCAGCAAGATCATCGAACGGCTGCGCGTAAATGTGAACGGCGTTTTGCCCGCCTCATCCTTCGACTCGTCGCTGCGCGCCAGATTCTCCTTGCTGCCCGTTAACGTATTGAAGAGCCGGGACAGCTTGCCGCGAAAGCTATGCGTTCGCTCCATTTTGGGCAACGTATCCAGGCTGGGCAACTGTGACATTGTGGCACGCCGCTCCGCCTCGTACTGCTCCTTGAATTTTTGCGTTATGTTCGGCGTCGTCGTTGCTGGAGTTGTGCCAATCATAGATTGTGAATTGTTATTATTTTGCACCATGTTGTTGTTGTTGTTGTTGCTGTTGTTGTTAATGTTGCTGCTGCGATTATTGGCCTTTGTATCGCTTGGCTTGGTTTTTGCATTCGTGGCCGGTTTACTGATCCCGTTTTTACTGCCATTAATGGCCTGTTGCTGTTGTTGCTGTTGTTGCAGTTGCTGCTGTTGTTGCTGCTTCTGCTGCTGCTTTTTATTTGTCTTTTGTAACTTCTTTTGTCCCTTTGCGGCGCTCTTCGTCTCTTTGCTGGCATTCATTTTGCTGCCAATTAACTGAAACAACAAAAACACAAAGAGAGTTAGAGAGACATACATAGGTATAAATAGATGACAGGTAAGTATATTATTAGCCCAGTTTAACACTCTCTTCGCAACGATATCTCTTATCTGCCGTGTGCCTTAATATATAAATCGGCATTCCAGTGTTTCTAGCCAATGTGGATAATGATATCTCATTTTGGTGACTTGTCTAATCTGTTTCTAGGCCACTCGCGTGTAATACAAAATAAAAACTAATAAATAGGCTATGTTCAGCAGAAACACTTTATAATACCCTGTATTTAACACTTTTGCGGTTCTTGAGATCTTTCGAATTTACTTGAAACTCTTGTTACTAGAAGAAAAAAATTGAATAATGAGCATTTCTATAACAAATTTTACAAGCTTTTGTAAAACTCAATAAACAAAAGATTTTAAGTTTTCTCAAAAAAAAGAAGCCTCATACATCGAAATGCTGAGAGTTACCAAACTTGACCTCAAAGTTATTTTGCAAATTATGTTAAGCCTTTCAATTTGATTACGAAAGATAAAGCATTCAAAAATAAAAATTTTGTAGATAAAACCCGTTTAATGCATATTTTGCACGATTTTAACTTCTGTATTTCTTCTGTACTAAACTCTTATGATAATAGAATATATAGAATATGGGTTCCAAAAGAAATTCCAATATTTTTAAAACGCCTTAAGAGCCTATGATTCGCCAAATTTCTTTTGAAATGATGCATCAATTCTTCAACTTATCTGTGTTAAAGGGAAGTTGGCGATGAACCAGCTTGTGCTTATTGATAACGCATAAGAACTTCCTGAAACGAAACTCTTCACAAAATCGCGACTACAGTTCGTATAATATTGAAATGCATGCAAGCTGTTACGGAGATAAATAAAAGATCAAAGATCTTTCTCTCTCTCTCTCAGTCTCGCTCTCTTTATTTCTTGCTTGCAGCCAGTGAATTCAGTGCGAAATATCCGAGTTGTGCCCACAACCTCGAAGAATAGAAGCATTTACAAGCATTTGATAGCTCCCGGGAGTATCATTAAACACGAGGGCTTCCAATCATGTCGCAGTTGGAAAAAAAGGCAAGATATCACTTTGACAAACGGCGCAAAAATGGGGATAGAGTGTGGTGTGACAGCTACGACAGCAACAACACAAAGAGCCAAACTGTTATCTGAAACAATTCTTTTTTTTCGTTTTTGTTTTTTTTTTTTTGCCCAGTAAAGCTCAAAAACAACAGTTAACAGTGTGATAAGATTTGAAAAAGTCACACACAAATGCACTTGTCGGCGTGCCTGGCATTATGCCATTTTAGTTACCTGGTTAAGGTCCGAAATTGATATCAGAAAAGTAAAAAAGTATTTCACCCAGACGAAAAGCGTCAAACAAGATATAATTTAGCATGTTCAATGCACACACATATTCATTATTTATACGATCTCCTCTTACGAACTTCTAAAACAACTTCATAGTTTGCAAACAATTCTTGAAAATTTGAAAAATTAATAAACAAAGTATTCAGGATTAAACACAGCTCAGTAAACTAAGTCCAAGCTAAAGGCCTTAGTAGCCAAAACTATTTATAAAAGTTGGTTTACATCTCAATAATAATATTTATATTAATACCAAATTTTATTCAATTAGTCTTTGCCCCTTCCTCACACTCTAAACTATCGCCTTTCTATGAGATTTTCATATTTTCACTCTGCACGCATCTGATATTATTGCATAGATCCGTGTAAGTATTATTTTACAACTTGCTGTGCATATTGATCTTATACCAAAACCAGTTTGCGGTTTTAATTAACCGAAACGTTGTTGTTGTTGTTTCGACACGAGATATTGACACTGGCTGACTGGCCGTCTGACTGTCAGACTGTTGATGGGTATTCATTTTAAAATTTACCTAATGACACTAACTGCGTAGAGGTACAAAGGTATTCGAGCTTTATACAACGTTGAATTTAGTATTCATACTGGCAAGCAAATCCACTTTTTTAAGAAAAATTGGCTAGCCGAAGATTAAACACACTCTTAGAAAAATATTAGACTTTTTAAATACAATTTAGTTGATGTAGGCCTAGGTCAAGATAAAAGTAAAGCTCGATCTTAAGATCGGTCAATATGTCTTGAAAAACACATGCAATAACTAGCTTTTCGACCGATATTTCCCATAGACTAAATGATATAGTAGTCCGCCATTGATAAGATTTTGCTTATAAGTAAGGATAGTAGAACTCGTAAATATGATGTTTGGTCAAGAAATCTTGGTAAACAAAAATATTTTTCAAACAAGAACTTAATTCATAACCGATCTTTCCTATAAAAGCTAAATATATAATAACGAAGATACTAGTTTACTGAATACTTCAAGTGCGCGCCAATATGATTCGTATACCTCAGGGTATAAAGTTTATCAATTATTCCTACAATTGTTAATATAAGCACCGAATATAGATACAAGACTGTGCACTTTGCCTGACAGAGAAAGGAACGAGATTGGGCTGGAACAATTGATCCGGCCAAAAGATATACATATGTATGTATCCGTTTTGTAAGTAGAGTTTTCACTGTGCATGTTTTCCTTATATTCCTTATGTATATGCGATATATAAAAAGACTTAAGAGTTGGTCTTATCTGCTTTGAATTCACTTTGAGTTCATTTTGTGTGTGCCTTGCTATCGTTTCCTTATTGTTATTGTTGCTTCGTATGTGTTTTGATTCATTTGTTTATATTTTGAATTAACATTCGCATATTATTGCAACAAAAAGCAGCAACGCTCGAGTTTTTCGGACCGTACCTTGTCGCACACCCGAAATTTGCTCTTTGAATTTAATGTAAGTATATATGTATGTACGTATGCGCATATGTACGTAAAAGCGTATGCACGTATTCTTGGTTAGCTTTGGATCTTTGTCAAGTTCGCGGCGTAGATGTAAACAAAGTCGCAAAAACTATTATTTAAGAATACAAATACATTTTAATACACACTTGTGGGTATGTACATATTAGAAATGTATGTACATCGATGCCATTGTGTATGTATGTAAGTATTTATGTATTTCTGAGTGCTATGCACACAATATTGCGTGGCCACTTGCGCAACTTGACAACCAGCTGACAGTCGAACGTGCATTCTCTCTCTTCCGTTCTCTTTAACGCACAAATTTCTTTGCACGCTGCTCTCCTGCCCGCACTCTCACTGTGGCGACGCAACGTAAGCACGCTCATCATTTTTAACTCGTTTTCGTTCGTTATTTATGTATGTAATTATATGCTTGCACACATACATATGTATGTGCATAAATGCTCAACATACCAGCTTTTAGAGCACTTTAAATTTCATTTTTAATTAATTGTTTAATTATGTTGGAACACAAGCATATGTGTCTATGTATTTATGCACATATGTATGTATATATGTATATAAAGCTGTGTTCACATTTGTCATCACTTGTTTGCCGGTTTCCCTGCTGCCACACATTGTCGCTAAAGCAACAAAAACTTTTCCTTTTTTTTTGGAGTTTTCACTTACCAACCGGCTTATTGTCACAATCACTATTGTGTTTTAGATTCATTTATCATATATGGCACCTTAATTTACACTACGCCAGTTGCAAAAATAAAGGAAACACTTTGGCACGATGCGAATTTTCTATTAACAACGCGCAACGACGCAACTTATGAACACCGCGCGCGCGGGTGACTAGCGGTTAACTGATCGACAGGCACCTCCACAGCTGGAAGCATGGAGAGCGTTAAACAAGGTGACGCAGTGCGCATGTTCATACTTCGTCGTTCTCTTTCGGCGAAACATTCGTAGCGTGTGACGTTTCGTTCTCTGAGAGGCACTGCTGGCTAGCTTTAAGCGTGTACGTGTGTGCGTATGCATCGATGCAAGTATGTCGGTGCTAGTTCTGTGTCTACAGGGTATTCCCAAGCGACCTTCATCGAATAGATTTTCCGCGGCTTAGCTTTTTTATCGACAAGAATAAGATCGAAACGTCATCGTAATCGGTGTCCAACGTATATATTATATACGAAAGTTGAACATTATTAGTTTTTTTATATATTTTTCATCGGGGTTACAATTGAAATGATGTACGTACGCATACATATGCTCTCAGTTTAAGTCGCAAAATTATGATAAGAAACAAATAAGTCCACATTTATATACACATGCGCATTTATGTGTTTATGTTTGCATGTGTGTGCGTGTCAAGTCGATTAGATTGTATTAAAAAATTCAATTGAAATCTATAGATTAAATCTTCAATTGAAATGTTCCAGTTGACTCGGAATGGCCACAGCGAAGCCAGTGCTCTGCGTGGGCTGCACGGTAATCGACTTTGTCACAATCAACGAGAGCTTTCCTAAAGAGGACACTGATCGACGATGCCGCGACGGATTTTGGCAGCGTGGCGGGAATGCCTCTAATGTTAGCACCGTGCTGCGGCTACTGGGCGCCAATGTCGAGTTCTTTGGCATGCTAAGCCAATCAGACGGGTTCCGTGTGCTGCTGCAGGATTTGAATCGGCGTGGCATTGATGTACAGCACTGTCCCAAGACGGATAAAGATCCGCCCTTCTCATCGGTTATAATTGTCCAGGGCACGGGTTCGCGCACAATTGTCCACTGCAATAAGAACTATCCTTATGTGACGTGGGAGGACTTCAGCAAAATCGATCTCGATCGCTATGGCTGGGTGCACTTTGAGGCGCGCAACGCCAATGAAACAATCAAAATGATAAGATCCGTGCAGGAGCACAACGAAACTCATAACGAGCACATTACCATCTCATTAGATTTTGAGACAATGTATGAGCAGAACCTTCCAATGTGCAGTCTTTGTGATTATGTTGTGTTTTCCAAAGAACTCGCTAACCAGCAGGGCTGGAGAACTGCCCAGGAAACGTGCAATGAACTGGCTCGCAGCTTGGAATCAAACTGTCCGTGTATAATTTGCCCGTGGGGCAGCACTGGTGCTGCTTGTCTGGATGCCGCCTCAAATGAGTGCTCCATGGTGGCGGCCTACTCGCCCGACCGTATCGTGGATACGCTCGGTGCCGGTGACAGCTTCATGGCCGGATTTATATACGCCACCTCTGTGATGCAGCATAGCCTGAAGGATGCTGTGAGTTTCGCAAACCGGGTGGCCGGCCATAAGATCACTGACTATGGATACGATCACATTGCAGAGCTCCAAAAATATGACAAGCTTAGAACTGGGTGAACATATAGCAACGGAGTCGTATATTAATTAAATTTAAACAAAAATAAAATATAGTTATTAAATATGTGCATGCTAATGTTATACATATGTAGAGGCAAAAAGGAAACATAAAGTTGGAGCCAAAGCTCTAAAGCCAAAAGACAACAATAGAATTCCAAGAATATTCAATGAATGTCAATCAACTGAGAGGGTTAATCATTGTCCACAGATATTGTAGCTTATTGACATGGGTATCTTATAAGAAACATCCTATTGCAATAGTTTTGACTCTGCCCAGCGCCTATGTGAATTTGGTAAAATCTCCTCGCTGATCTTCCACATCTGTGCTCACGGCCGATGAGGAGGCGATTCCAATGCCGCTGGACGAGCTGCCGCTTTGTCGGTCTCGTTCTATTTGTTGTTGTTTTTTTTTATTTTCAATAAGCTGAAAGAAAAATAAAAATATTTTTTTAATTTTTAAATGTTCATTTTGTATTCTTTAATTTAGCAAAACCTGCGAGCGCAAACGCTTCAGTTTGCGCATTCTCTCAAGCCAATTGGATGCATAGGGATTCGTACTCTGCACACTTTGGTAGACAAGCGAGGCCAGCTGCAAAGGGACACATGTTAGAATCGAATTATATAGGTAGTTAATTTTTGTGTACAATAAACGTTAAGAACATATACATATATATAAATAATTTTTAAATATACAATATGTCTTGTTATACCCTTGCAAGACATAAGGCATATAAATTCTTGATCAGTATCCACAGTCAGTTTTTATGAAAACTTGTCGGTAAGATTTAAAGCTGCCATCATGAAACTCTTAATAGATCCATATTTTAGTAACAGAGTCGCCGGAAAGGCCCACTATATCAGATGGGCTACGGAGCCCATAACATTCCGTAAATACTAGTTGAAGGGTATTAAATATTCGGCATGCCGAAAATAACGATAATTTTTTGTTTTCCTCACATTTGCATGCAGCGCCATTTGTCGGGCTAGTATGGGTGCACTACGATCGGAGACTATTCGCGGTACTGAATGGCAGACGAAGTTGGAGATCTCTGAGCGTGCCTTGACATACACGCGATTTGAGTTCAGCTCCAGCGGTTCAACGATCACACATGCATAGTTGAAGTGGCCCTTTAAAGAATAAAAATAAAATTTGATCAGGTTCATATCGAGTAGCTGGCTTATCGTGATAGCTAAAGACAAACCGATATCGTTGTTAGATTATATTCCTCGCCGCTTTCGTTGTAAATGATTTTCACAAAGTCGTTGCCAATATGCTTTTTCTTTTCATTGCAGTTGGGATCATCTTGCAGATTTGTGGGCATCAATGTAGCCACATGGAAAGTGACCTGAAAACGAACAAAACGCAATTATTTTGAATGCTTGGTCAATTGGAATTAATTGATGCCCACCTGCAGTATGTCATCTTTCCAGATGTAGGCGAATTTGCCATCAGCTCCACTCTTGTCCAGTCCTATAAATAGGTTATTCTGTTCGGCTTCCTTAAGACTGACCAAAGTGCCAATGCTCCGTAGAAATTCCACGTAACGTGTGCTACCATAGGAATTGCGCAAGATCTCCACCTCGTTGTTGCACTGATTCCGACCCACATAGAGCACGCCGATCTTATGTGTCTCAAATGGTGGCACAAGATCGAGCAGCGCCAATGCGCTTGACTGCTCTGGGCCCACCTTAAGCGGTGTCTCCGTCACCTCCAGCTGGCCAGTGCTGTACAGCTGCAGAAAAACAAAGCTGGGATTCATGCACAGCTTGGCATTGGTCGATGGCTTGGCGGCGCCAAAGCTGCGAAAGCTGCTGGCCGGCGGTGGTCGCGCTTTACCATTGTTCACCTCGCGCACCACCGATATTGTTTTAGAGCGACCACGCATCATGTCTCCGCCACCATTGTTATATTCTGATCCGCCAGCGACGACTCCGTTGCTGCCATTGCCGCTGCTGTTGGACTTGGCTAGGCCCAGAAGCGATCCGACGGCATAGCTTGTTACCTGGTTGCCAGCCGATGCCGGCGGCTGCTTGGGTGCGACTACTGCCTGTCCTGGCCCCTGAGGTGACAAGGGTGGCTTACCAACGGCACCCAGCTTCAGAGAGGATGCCGACGCTGAGGTCTGCACCATGCCCGGTTGAACGCCGCTGCCCGTCACCTGGCTGCTAACGTTATCGGCCGAGTGCTGTTTCGGAGGCAGATTGCCAGCCGCCGGTTGCAACGGACATTTTAATGCCTGCGCTGATTGCGGCGGCGTTGAACCGGCTATCTCCTCGGGTATAGCCTCGCAGCTGACACGCATGTCTTTGGTGCTGTACTGAACGGTCTTTTTCTTCGACGGAAGGTGCGGCTCGTCGAAGGATGCTTTAACGGCCTCCGGCTCTTGGGAGAGCGGCGCCGGTTTTGCGGCTAGGAACGCCAGCCGCCAGCTGGAGCTCATCTCTGGACTGGAGTTAACACGTCGCACCGGATTGCGAGCCCGAGATTGGCCATCACCAAAAGCCAATGCATCGTCATCGGCCTCACCATCACTGACGCTGCCACTGACCGCTGCTTCCTTGCCTCGTTTGGAAGCGGCAGCGAGGCGTGGAATGTCAATGGCCGCTGTGCCGCCACCTACGTTGCTAACGGAGTGAACCTCCTCTTGACGCTGCAGTGCGCGCGCCTTAGCCACCATTCGGTTGCGCATTTCGGTGGCTGCTGGAACCACAGCTGGTGTAGGCTCTGGTTCTGCCTCTGGCATTGGCTGAGTTTCCGGCTGTGGCTGCTGCTGCATCTGTTGCGCCTGCAGGGGATTGTCCGGCCCGAAGACTCCGCCATAGGCAGTGGGCAAAAAGAGTGAAACCATGCTATTGAAGGGCAGATCCTGACCGAAGCAATCGTTAGCGATGGGATTTTGAAGGCGCGTTATCCATGAAATGTTGCCCGTTGGACGTCTTATATAGACCTCGGCCCAGCCAGTGCACGCACGCACACAAACTGGCTGCTGCACAACTGAAGCCGACTGCGGCGACGGACCCACGCTGGCCGTTGACAGGGAAAGGGAATTGCCCAATAGGGATGTGTTGCTGCCAGTGTGTGCGCCCTCGACTAGGTTACTGGCACCCGAAGCCTCCGGATTGGAGCCGCGTCGCGAGTATGCGTCCAGAGAGACCGTTGAACTGTTTGAGATTTGCCGATGCGGATGCGCGGTGGCTGCCGAGTTCGATGTAGATGAGGACGTTGTATGATCTGTGCTGCCGGCGCTCTCGTTGCCGCTGCTGTGCTGCAAACTCATTTTGGTGTAGCGGCGTTCCCGCTCCGGCGACAAGGGCGGCTGCTGCGATGCATCGCTAAGACTCTTTGAGTTTAGACTGATGCTGGGTGCTTTGCCTAGTTGCGCACAGCGTTCGCAGAGGCCGTTCCGCGTAGGTCCCGATGGACAGCCCGATGTGGTAATTGTGATCAAATTGTGGCCCACCAACCACGTCTGCGAGACACCATCCTTCAGCAGATACTCAACGGCCGGCAGGCTGCAAACAAATTATTCATAAATAATAATAAGCTTAGATCACAAAATTTCATACTCACCGCTTAGGTAAGGAGGGGCACGGCGAGAATGTATGACGTGCCAGAAAATCAAAGCATGTCTCAGCCAACTCGGCATGAAAATTGCGTAGCGCGTCGTTCATCAGCAGACGCATCTCGGATTCGCTGCGGGTTGTCGCGCTATTCCGACTGCCTCGCTCAGTTAGACTGGTACTACGCTTACGATTGCTGGAATCTTCATTCACGTTTTTTTTATCATCCTTGAGCATCTGGGCATTCGACTGCATGGACTGCAAGCAATGAGCTGGTCAATTATTTGTGCCAAATGGTTTTGTGTCAAGGCATTCACTCACCGAGTTAATGTAGCTCACAACGTTCTTGCGTACCTCGAGCTTGCACTTGAGAAACCAGCCCGCAATCACATGATGAGCCAGTGATACGGTGTACTGATCGTATCTGTGCGGCTTTGTGTATGGCAGCGATATGGCAAACACATACAAGTTCTGCACGGGAGTAAAGTTGGTAAACAGATTGTTCGATAGATGGATCAAAACTGTCGATCAAAGAGAAAACAAATAGGTTAAAAAAAAGGGTAGCAAGAGGAAACTAAACATTTACAAAATAACCTCGGTTTAATTATTTAAAACCTTACTAACGCCATCGTTTAAGGATGTTAGGATGAACAAGAGAAAAACATGTCTAAAATCGTTTGTTTCAGAAGACAGACCCGTTTTATCGGGCCGTATTTCGTTAAAGTTTTGTTTTAGGTCTGGTAAATTTGCCAGCTGGTTTGACGAAATATCCTCTTCTTAAGGAGTAAGCCAAATTATATACACTCACGGGATAAAAACTCCAAAACTGGTATGGCCACCGCGTTCGTACCGGACACCTTGCTGATTTCAAGTAGAACGTCTGGCAGCTTGCGCATAACGGCTTCGGGAGTCTCCAATATCAGAATAGTCATTGTATTGATGCAGACACTGACCATACCGGGTATGCGGGAGTTGAGGGCCGTAATTATGCTTAAGTGCTGATGCGGCTGCAAGCACTCGTGATAAATGACCAGGGATGCGATTGCGGGCATCACAAGACTATGGAACTCATCGGTGGGTCGATTAAACCTATCTTTGTTTCCGCCCACATTGACTTTAAATAATGTACTGGCCAGCTTCTCAATATCGTTGCCCTGTATAAGTGCTTTGTTTTGGAGCACTTTGGGTAGCTCCTTGATGACCAGCTGAAAAACTTGGTAATCAGAGTCATGCTCCAGACAGCGCACAATCAGATTACAGGCGTGTCGTATCGAAATTGTTGTGGTTTGCGTTTGCGGTGGCAATGGCGAGTCGATGCCCAAATACTGGCTAAACTTTAGGGTTTCGGTGCTGCTATCAGGATAGCCAATGTGATAGGAGGCATTGGCACGTGCCTTGAGCATCCAGTTGAATATCTTGAATATAATTATACGGGGTTAGAGATATAGAAAGAGTGTAAGTAATATCATTCCACTCACCTTAAGCCGAACAATGCTTGCCTGTTCAAAGACCTTTGGCCGGTCGTAGTGCAGCTCCAGATGATCCGTTAAAATGTTGAATATCTTTATGGCATGAGCGGCGGGCAGGCGATGTAGCTTAATTTCAAACACCTCAACAAGCCCATCGATGGCAGCTATAATATCGCCAATCTCTGACTCAGTCTTTATAATAATGCTGTTGCCCGCCTCGGATGTGTAGGCCTCTGTCGCAACTTGACGCATCTGTTCGAACGGCCGATTGATGAGCGCCTCCAATATGTCTAACAGCTCCAGGCAACGTTTCGAATCACAATGTGCTGCAAAGTTAGAGAGCGCCCGAGCCACCGTCATGCGCACCTGTACGCTGGGCTCTTGATGGATTTGCGCCAGCTGTGGCACAACCACGCGATCCAGTATCTCTTCCTCATAGCTGTAACGATTCTGGTTCATGATCTGCACCAGCGAATCGATGGTTTTGATGCGCACATTCACATTGGCCATGCGATAATAGCGATGCACGAACTGGGTCAAGCCCAAAAGCCATTCCGGTCGCGTGGCAGTCAAGCGACGGGTTCGATAGTCGATCAGGGCCAGCACCGAGGCCTCCGAGCGGCGATCAGCGACCCGCTCGATTAGATCATAAATACGATCCACATTACAAAGAAGTTGTGCGCGATCATCTTGGAGTAACTTCTCGATGCAGTCAATATTTTCGTGGAAATTGATTTGTAAATGACACAGGCGATCCTTGTTAACACCCAAACGCTCTGCAAGATTAGATTCATTAAGAAGTGAGCACAACGGTCAGCACAATACGCACCATATTCCTCAATGTTGTCCACAATCGCCGACATAATATCACAGATCAGATCCCATATGATCTCAGACAGCTTGTATTTGCTAATCACCATGCGCACACTGAGAATTACCTCATAGGTCACAATCACCTCGTGGCTATCCAATGCCTAGAATAATTTAATACTTTGTTAAAACTATTAGATCAGAGTTAATGGATTTTTTTACTCACATTCCGGAAGCCCATTAGCACATTTGTTGCATATATCATCGGGGATACCTGAAAAATGATAGTCGAGCCAAAGATGTTCATGTTGAGATGAAAGACCGCTCCACGCAACAGTTGTGCATCCTCATATTGACCCTTATCGTTGAGTATGTTGCACATCATTTTCATCGATCCATAGCCAAGCTGGGTGCCCAACAGATTTTTCATGATCTAAATAATATTATGATAATAAACGCCATAAATTATTGATATACAGATAAGGTCATTAGGGATCTCGACTAAGCGATATCGGGCGGATGAGAATCGTTCATTAGACCTGTTTTGTAAGGATAACTTTTTTGGACTACTTTACTATATGGGTTCTACTGGAGCAATCCTTTGAATTAAAGCTAGCTTTTGGCTTAGATGTGTCTTCTTATGTCTTATGTTAGAAACTTGGAATATGTCAGTAGTTGATCGATTTATTTTTGTAAGTCACATATTATTTGGCACAGCTTGGAAATTCAATAATAAATCTAAAAAAAAAAACATGAAGAAACAGATTGTCAAGGAGTTCATAACGGTCAAGAAGGTGCGATATCTGCCGCGAGAGCCGCCACCACCTCCTCCACCACCGCCGCGGCGTGTCCTTGTGGTAGGCCGCTGTGCATTGGATATTATCACTATATGCAATGAACATCCCATTTCTGGCGGCAAAGAGCGCACCACTGAGGGTTTCTGGCGTACTAGCGGCTATGCTGCCAATACATGTTGCGTTTTGAGGCGTCTGGGCACCGACTGTGAGTTCCTTGGCATTTTGAGTAGCGCCCCCGCTTTCGAGAGCATTACGACCAGTTTTCAGGCGATGGGCATTGACATTTCCAATTGCCCGCGTTCGGCCCAGCAGCCGCCGCATCGCTCAATCGTCGTTGTGCGCGGCAAGCAGACGCGCACCATTGTCGAGTACTCGAACCGCGACCATGAGCTCACCTATCAGCAGTTTGTGGGCGCCGTTGACTATCGTAAATACTCCTGGATACACTTTGAGTCAAGGAACAACAGGGAAACGCTTCGCATGATTCGTGCGGTGCACGAATACAACGCACGCAGTCCGGACGAGAACATCTTGTTGTCCGTCGATCTGGCCGATCTGAAACCACTTAGCCTTCTCATGGCCGACTTGGCGAACTATGTGCTAATACGTAAGCGGGTCAACAAGGCAAACGGCTACATGAACGGTCGGGAAACTGTGTGGGCAGTGCGTGAACGCATGCAGGTGATACGCAAGCGCTGGCAGGCAACGCAGCCCAAGAAGAGCCCTTATATAGCCGAAGATAAGCCACAGCTAGATCCAGCTACATGCGAAAATGGGGAGCACGAACCTTGTCTTATATACGACAACTACGAAGAGGGCGCCAGTTGTTTGAGTCCTGATAACACCTACTTCAAAGTGGGCGGTCACAAGCCGCCAGAAATTCTAGATACAATTGGCGAGCACGAGACATTCGTGGGCGCTTTTATTTATGCCATGCAAGGGGACAAAATGTCATTGCGCGATGCCATGGAATATGGCACTCGGGCGGCCGTCTTCAAGATTGCCCAACGCGGTTTCGATGGCCTGCGCTGCATGCCCAAGGATTTAATTGGCTGCTATTACGCTTGAAACGCTTGCTAAACAATTCGCTAGCTTGAAATGCACATAGACCCGGATTTCGATAAATTACGTTTCCAAATGAATTGGATATATGTCATTTGTATATATATATAATATATAAACTAGGACCAAAACCGATGAGCATTTTAATTCGATACTTTCATTTAAAAAATATTGGATTTTAGATGGGAGCATCATTGAGACTGTTTAGTTTCTTTTAGCAAATGCAGTTCGGTTGGTTTTCGGGCAATGTTTTAAGTGAATCATATTCTCGACACAGATAGTATGATGCCATTACCTTGTGCATGATTATAGACATTTGGGGAGTCGGCAATCATTGGGGAATTCTTTCATTTATATTGTTGTTTGTGCTGATTAATTATCAACCCGTTTGAAGCTAGATAAGAAATTGTAAACACCCAAACGGATCAGATAAGGCGTAAGAAAACGTTGACTAACAATCAGAATTTCATTAGCATAAGGAAACGAATTGTAACCCTTATGTTATCAAGTTTCCATCGGAAATGAGCTGATAAATTCATAGCGCGTCTAGTACCATAAAAGTAGAGCCGACATCAAAGCTGCGAGGCATTCCATTCAATTCTCCAGGCATACAAATAAAAATACACAGATCACAGATGAAGAGCAGTAAGTCGTATGGGTCACATAGCATAGCATTTCGATTTCGGATTAAATACTATTCAAATATCAGTGATAGGGAGAGAGATTGCGAGAGAGATGCCTTATCGATAACTTGTCTACGTTTCAGAACTGCAACAACTGATCATAGTCCTATTGCTGCATTTGGTAACAATTAAAGCCACTTCTCGAAGCGACCTCTTGGTCGCCATCGAAACGCTCTGCCGCAATGCCCTGGTGTGGACTCTATTCCCCAATGAGCAACATTGTGACAGATTCTTTGTGTGCACGGGTAGAAAAGATCACAACAGCAGCTTTCAGGAATTAAGATGTGAAGCGAATTACCACTTTAGCAGCTATGAGCAACGCTGCATAAGAGGCACATGTTCCCAACCTGTCACCACAACCTGCAATGCAACCGTCGACAACAATGTGCAACGTCTGCTGGGCGATTGTACGCGCTTTGAGCGTTGCTCAAGTCGCGGAGAGCTCGCCCTTATCAGCTGCTCGTACGGTCACTACTTTGACGCCGAGCGACATGCCTGCCTGCCGGTGGCCATGACGCCATCTCATCAGTGCAGCTGCATACTGCCGGAGCACTCTACGCTGGCCAATCTGGAGGACTGCCGCAGCTACTATCGTTGCACAGAGGGCCAGGCAGTGCTGCAGCAGTGTGCGCAGGATTACTTTTATGAGGTTAGCGTGAATAGCTGCCTGCTGGATACGAGGGGTGTATGCAAGCCCGAAGTGCCAACGCCTCTGCTAGGCGAGACGTTGCAGGAGTGTGACAGGGAAGGTAGCCGACTGGTGCCGCACACTCAGGACTGTAGTCGGTATTTTGTGTGCATCGGCAGCCGGGCCATCGAATTGAGTTGCCCCAAAGGCCAGTATTTCGATGTGGTATCGCGCTATTGTACTACTGATGAAAATTTCCAGTGCGTCAAGCAAAACACAGGCACACAACCTATGACAACTGCGTCACCTGCCACGACACAGGAAGCCAACAGCAGCAAGCAGGCCCAGAAGTTGAACACGCCAAGCAACAAGCCAGCATATGATGTGATCGGCAACAAGTTGTCATCAAAATTTTTGTTATTTTAAAGAGTTTGTGGCGTTTCAAATAGATATCTTACTTGGACTGAAGTGCCCGAAAACCAATCAAACCGAACACCGAACTGAACTGTATTCTTTTTCCAAAAAATGTTTTGGTCAAGAATAAAACAATTTTGAAAAAAAAACTTGCTTGATGCCATTTTTGGGTAGAGATCAAATTTAGACTTTTTAGTAAAACGGGCAATATTTAATTACTTTATAACCACTTAGAAAATATATGATAAAGCATTGCTTCAACCAAAATTTTGAGTTTATGGATGTGGAAAACAAGCTACGCAAAAAGAACCTAGAGGCAGATAGTCCGTTCGAACTGTGCAGCCCTTCTTTAACAGCCTTACCTTAAATAAGTAACTTATAGTGTGGACATACCTTGAACGATGCTTGGCAATATTTCGAATTGTTGACGGTGCGGCACAGTGTAACAATACACTGGTGCAGCGGCTCGCTGGGGAAAATTGTATATCCGATGACCATCTCCAAAACCGTCAAGCATTGCAGTCCGATATCATCGTTGGCCACAGTGCAGCTCAAGTCACAAGCATTTCTGAAAAAAACACAAAGATACAAATCCAATCAGTCGGTTTAGTTTTAGTTGAAGATGAATGCCACTCACTGCACAATTCCCACAAGTATGTCTTTGTCCAAGTGTGCTGCATTGAACTTGATTAGATTAATCATCATATCTAAGAATGGGCACAGCAAATTGGCGTCTGTGATGGCTGGTATCCAGAGCAGCATAAATTTACCAATCTGTTACAGATAATAAACAATATTACTTAAATTCATTTAATGGTATATATCGACTGTCGTTGGATACCTTCTCCTCAAAGTTGGTAATATCCTTGCCGTTTTCTGTGAGTGTGTCGAGCAGCTCCAGGAG
Source organism: Drosophila borealis (assembly GCA_035045885.1). Taxonomy (NCBI): domain Eukaryota; kingdom Metazoa; phylum Arthropoda; class Insecta; order Diptera; family Drosophilidae; genus Drosophila; species Drosophila borealis. The sequence goes on along the minus strand of JAWNOR010000202.1, from coordinate 546,489 downwards.
ATGACGCAGATCCTCGTGCGCCTCATGATTTTGTATAACAAGAAAAAAATTCTCACGCATCAGCGTCAAGTTTTTATATTGCGTAGAAATGAGCCGCTTATAAAAGCTTAATGCTATCTGCCGTGTTTCAGCCGGTTTGTTGGGCACAATGAGATCGTTGGTCAGATGCCATAACTTGGTTATATAGGTCTGCATGGAAAAAGAAATACAATTCGAATTATTTGCCAGTTTGTACATGGTGCAATAACGAAGATAAGTGCCGCCCTCTTACTTCATCCAAGGTAATGTTCTGCAAATGCATGTCGCCCAATTCCTTTAGCATTTTACAGCGCTGGGCAATTGGCTGCTCTGGCCGCAACTCAAGCTCAAACTCTTGACGCAAGGTGCGCTCGATGGCATTTCCTAGAGAAATACAGATAAATTAAGCAATTGTTCGCAAGAGTTGTACGGATACAATTTTTTTTCTTACCTGGTGGTTTCTTTAGAAATATCTTGAACTTTGATTTATCTTTGGAGCCCATCATAAGGCCTTGTGTTTGCGTTGCAAGACGCACAAAAATCTATGATATACTTAAAAATCGCACACTTTAATTAAAATAAATATATAAAAAACACATCTGTTACGAATAGCAGCTGGAAATTGTACCAATGTGCCCCAACTGATTACAATAACAAGAACAGAAAATAAGGGTACTCCAACACAAAAAGAACACAGCAAATTAACTAAGCATACGCAATTCTAAGTCTTTTCCATCCCTGAAGATATTATTCGGCTCACAGAAACACTATTTTGCAACGACTATGCAAAACTTATTAATCGATGGTTAGAAAGGTTAATCTAAATTGTTAAATCGAATATGAAGTTTTTTAAATATTAATATGGTAAAAACATAATATGTTAACCCCTTATAGTTTGCAAATAAAAAAATTGTAAAATTTAAAATCACATATATAAATCACATATAGCTTTAATAGCTAGGATTTAGTTAATTAAGTGCTAAAAACATTAATAAATAAAATATATAAGACCGGTTCCGGAACCAAGTTCCAAAAGTCGACATATTTATTTCAATGAGTCGTTCAATTGAACTAACTCCGAATAATTTGACAGAGCTGTAGCCAGGCAGCCTGCCGGCTAAAAAACAAAATATTTTATATAATAATTATAAAAATAGTTAACAGTATGCCGCGCAATCTCAATGCCGAACGTGACAATCCCTGTCTAAAGGTAAGCGTGCTGCTCAAGAAATATGTACAAACACACACATCAAAATCGTTTTATTCGCAGGAACAAGAGCTGTCATTCAAATGCCTAAATAAAAACAACTTTGACCGGGAAAAGTGTGAAGTTTATTTTGCTAACTACAATAACTGCAAGGAGTTTTGGGTATGTTGATGTACAACACAACCCATGTGCAACTACAACAAATCCAATCCTCTGCAGAACAAAGTACGCAGTGATCGTCGCGCCAAAGGAATAGTACCCTATCTACCGCCACTTGAGGAGCGTGCGGAAATTAAGGCTGACTATATGAAAACCAAGCCACAAACGAAATAATGTGATATGTAAACAACAAATTTAACAACAAAAAGTATATTTTGACAAAGTTATGTTTCGTCATGGATGGTGTCGGCTGCTATGACTTTAAGCGGCGGCATCGCCAGTTCCAGCATAGCAGCGGCTAATTCCATTTCGAGCGACTGCTTGGGATCGTTTATAATTAAGAGCTTAAGCTTGGGCAGGCGATAAAGACATGCTAGTCCTCTTTCTGTTATGGCAGTGTTCGAAATATCCAAAACCTCTAGGTGTGGATAATCGGCGCCGGAAATGCGATCCAAACACCAGTCGTCAAAGGTTTTTACGTTGTGAAAGGATAGAAACTTTAGGTGCTCCAAGCAGCGCAGATTCTCCAGTCCTTCGTAGTATAGCTGCATGTTGTCGCAGCGGAGCGCCTCCAGTTTGAAGCTTGCATTGAATTTATTGGGAAGATTGAACTCGCCGTCCTCAGAAGCGCGATGCCAGCGATTGTCGTTTAAGAACTTGGCAGCACCACCGCGATATAATACAAAATGGGCGGCGGCCAGCTCGGGACCAAGTATCTTATGGCGTTCGGGCACAAACTGTTGCATGTGTCGCTCGATACGCTCCTGGCGTTTATTCCACCATTGTTTCATGTTCTTGGCGCTCAGATCAATGGGCCGCTGCATCATGACTATGAAATCGGAGTTTTGCTCCGAGTTGGAAAACAGTTTCAATTTACTATTCCAATCCTCTGGACGGTCACCAATAGGTGTACGCCAGCTCAGTTGCTGTTTGTCCTGGGCCAGCTCCTTACGAATCCGCTTTACAGTCGCACTGACTTCCCCCCCTTCCGATTGGGGGCTGGGCAGTGTGCTTGCACATCGATATAAAATGCTGGCACTTGGCTGCAGACGCCGTATACTGAACAAAAACATACTATTTTCTTTAAGAATTTATCACACTATTCCGAAAACTGTTGGGACAAAACGTAGTCAGCTGTGGCAACAGCTGGCAGTTTAATTTCAATATGACAATATGGCAACGTCGAGCAGACGCCATTTTTTCCTGTCTTATGCAGCCCTGGCCGACTGCGTGAAAATCGTTTGTGCTATTGCAAACGTTTGTAATTATTTTTATTAAAAACAACGTAATATTCCACCGAAAAGCCAACTGAAGGTCATATAGATGTACAAAAAGTGCAAGCCAAGACTTTTAAAATAAAGCGTTAAAGAAGGTTGCATACAGGTTGCTGAAAATTACTGGTGAATCAGCAGCTACATATAAACGGGAGGGCAACGGTAGCGTCAGTGAAGCCAATATCTAATTATTATCTACACACAAATCGCAACGCAATATGGTCAATACATCTGGCAGTGAAGATGGCCAGCTGCGCAGCCCCAACGATGGACACTATATCAGGTGTGTAAAAAATATATGTATATGCCAATGTCTATTGAAAATCATATAAAATTGTTGCTGCATACACACACGCATAGACAACACGACTACATTGACATGCATGCGCGCGTGTGGCTGTGTGTGTGTGTGTGTGGGAGCTCCTGTGTATTGAGTGCGGCAACTAAACCATTCTTCTATTTGAAAGCGTTATTTTCTGATGTTTATTTACAAATAAAGAAAAAACAATCTGTAAAACATACCATCATCCAATGCCCCACACGGTTCACTGATCAAAAGGTTGCGCATTGTGCAGGTCCGTTATTCCATTCTTTTATATTCACATTTTCATCTAAAAATTATATTTTGAAGTACGTCTGTTTTGCCATGAGAATTGCAGACGGTGACGTCACAGACGTACAGAAATAGAGACAAAAATTGCGCACTTTGTAGCACCTGTAGATCACTCAATCGTGGATTCCCTCACACCGACATCCTTTTTTCGCTTGCTTAATATATGTGCAATGTAATGTACATATATGCATATGTATTTTGCCTACCAAATGTTAAATAATAACAAACAAAAAAATCCAATTTATTGACTACCATAATTTTGCAAATGTACCGTTTAATTGACTTGAGTTTTTTCGTTGCAAATAGGCCAAAAAGTGTGTACTTGTCCCAAAATGACCGAGGCGCGCGATGGCCAACAACTAAAACTAAACTTAAAAAAAAACCTATAAAAATACAAAAATACAAATACAAAATAATTATAAAAGCTGAACGCAAGAAATGAGATTCAAATTTAAAGTGTGCCCAGCAGCTCAAGTGTGTAAAATGGCAAATCGGCAGCGAACTGCAGGCCCAGGACATGGCCCCTTCTCAAACACAATATGAAAAGTCAAGCAAAAACCTTTAAATGAGAGAAAGAGAGAGAGAGAGTGAAACCTCAAAGAGAGTGAAGATCTCAAAGCCTGGCGGTAAATCGAATAAAACTTTCTGTTCAATAACAATGCTAATGCCTTTCCAAGTCCTGTCATCTATATACGCATATTTATACATATATAGATCTAAATCTTTGTCTTTTGTCCCACGTAATTACAAATATATTTCTAGCAGAGTTTGCAGTCGTAAGTTTACATTTTACAGCCCATCGGAATTCAACTCAATGCCCCAAGGAATTGTTTATCTAATTGCCATATTCAAATGGGGGTAGGCCAAACAGGTAAGTACCTAATACAGTGGAACCTTGAATTACACGAAATAAGTAATTATCTATACGAATAATATTATTTTCTTTACCATTTTTTGCAAAAAGAAAACTCTAAGTAACACAAATGGATCAAAAATATTTGGAGAAGAGTGTAAAGATGAAAAGGTTCTACTTACAATAATTCGTACACCCAAATAGAGGGATATTGTCATAACAACGAGCACACATAAGACTGTTCAAGGTTCATTTGACGAAGAAACCTGGCGTTAGGATTCAAGCTAAACTATAACACACAAAAATTAAGCCGATATATCTACGAATAGTTATACCTACGGAAATCTTTATATTTTTTTTGGAACTGTTTTACGCATTGATGGAGACACCTTCGACCACAAAAGTATCTTAATAGATATAGACTGCTGTCTGTTTCTATGCTTATAGGTCTTTATTAGTTTTACGAAACTTTGAATAGATGTGTTTTTGGTGCAGGCAGGAATTATCGGTCGTATGAAAAATATTTGTATTTTGGTCAGATATAGACTGCTGTTTGTTTCTGTAATATATATGCATCTTTATTATTTTAATGAAACTTCGAGTAGATGTGTTTTTAGTACAGGCAATACATGCGTAAGAGTTGGCAGAATCAAATCACTATATAATAAATAACCTGCTGTAGGAATTATTGTTCGTATAAAAAATATTTGTTCTTTAAAATATCAACAAAACAAGTCAGGAATTCACTATATTTTCAATACGTTTTAAAATCAGAATCTACCAAGAGTTAGTTAATTTTATAAAATTAAACCTTATATTGCTTCTATAGGGACAATCGGCCGGAAATTGTAGTTTTTTTTTTATGTCTGCAAGAGTATTTATGTTGATAACTCGTGATGTTGAGATTAACGATTCTAATTTATTTATAGATGTTTAATACATTTGTAAATTTTTATAAATCTGAAATTTTGAAGATTTTTGGTAAAAACTATTATGCGTATTCAAGGATCCACTGTATACAACTAATGCACATATACAACTTCGTATTATTTGCTAATATACTACACCAAGCGTTGTTGTTTTTTTTTTATATTATTATTGTCCATTTCAACCCAATGTTCAAGCAGTAATTCGCTCTTCCAATGGGGCCTTGAGACTTGAAGCTGAAGGGCAACGTAAAATGTAATCAACGACAAGCACTGCAATAACAACAACAACAACAACAACGAAAACAACAACTAGAGTGAATGTATACATATATAACAAGAACTACAAGAACTGCTAGAACAGTCAGAGCGCGCCTCGTCGCCCCCATTCAAAAACTGGTCGCATACTTTCGTGGAATCGACGAACTTCAACAATTTATGCAATTGGCGTCAAAATTAGTGTAAAATTATTTCTTTTTGGTTTTTTTTTAGCGGCGAAGACGATCATGACGCGGACGCACTGTACATACAACCGCCACAGGCAACCAGCAGTCAGGGCCGAGATCCGGCCAGTACGCGTCGGGAGAAGAAGAAACACTCGCGCGATCGTCGACACAAGGAGCGCAACAGCTTAGAGGGCGTCGAACGAGAGAGAGAGCGAGATCGTGAACGCGAAAGAGATCGGTATGAGTATCGGGGAGCACGAGAGGATATTGAACAGCGCTATCATCAGCACCATCAACAGCATCGCAGTGAGCGAGCCAAGCATCATTTAAGCCATGCCTACCATTACCCGCAACAGCTGCCATTACCGCCGCCTCCACAGAGTTATGTTCATCATCACCACCATCATCAGCAACTAATGAGCTTATCCCGTGGGGGAGGACGTACCGATTACTATCATAGCAGTCGGCATGTTGATTATGTGGATGTGGATCAGCCTCTGCCGCCGCCGCCGCCACGACGTGCTGTCAAACATGCCTACGAACAGCCGAAGGATGCTGAGAGCCTGGAGCAGGATCTGCGCTCGCGGCTGCTCAGCAAGCGGCACAAATATGTTAAGGACTATGAGTCGGAGGAGAACTATGAGCAGCTACAACAGTCACATAGTCGGCGCAAGGATCGCGAGTCACGACGCGGCAGCCACAGTCACAAACTACGTCATGGCCAGGTCATTGAGCTGCTGGACAGTCCCGAGACAGCGGCGGCGACTCAGCATCATCGCAGCAAACAACAGAAACGTGCCGAAGCCGAGGAAGCCTTAAATCCGGCACAACAACGCCGCACAGCAAACAGTGATCCAGAGCTGCTGGCGCGGCGCGAGAAGATTCTGGCAGCTGAGCGTGAGAATCGCCAGCGTAAGCAAATTGCACGCGAGGAGCTGGAGGCACGTCGCGAACAACTGCTGCGCGAACGGAACGAGCACAGTGATGCGCTCAGTCCCAGCGCCGTGGCGGCCAGTGTGACGGCCGGCCTTCACATAGTCAAGCGCAAGCAAAAAGTTAAAATGGAGGACGTTCATTACGAGCGAAGAAAGCGTATCAAGCAGACAACTGAGGAGAACAAGCGACAGATAAAGCAAAATGATGATGGCAGCGAAGAGAGCGAAGAATCTGACTCCGAGGAGGAGGAGGAGGACGACGAGGAGGACAGCGGCAGTGCGGAAAGTGACAGTGATACGGCAGACAGCGCAGACAGTAGCTACGCACAGGAGCCGCACAAGAAGAACAAGCAAAAACGAAAGCAGCCAGATGATGAGGAAGATGTTCCACTGCCAGATAGTCCACTGAGTGTGGGTGCTCTATACAAATCACCCAAGCAAAGACCGCGCTCACGTTCCGCAAGCTCCAAGAGCTCGGAGCACAGTCATAGCAGCGCAGCCAGCAGCAATAGCAATAGTCGACACAGCAGCCGAAGCCGCAACAGTCGCAGTCGTTCGCGCTCGCCAGCCAGCAGCCTGGGCGAGAGGGAACGCTCGCGCAGCAGCAGCACGCGCAGCGAGGAGCGCGGCATGGCACAACAGCAGCAGCAGCTGCTTGACAACATTGAGACCAGCGTCACGGAAAAACCGTCCAAGGCACCTGTTGAAGATTTGCCGCCCTGCGATGACAAAGGCGTACCGCTGCCCAACTATTATCCGGGTGTGCAGGGCTGTCGATCGGTTGAAGAGTTTCAATGCCTCAACCGCATTGAGGAGGGCACCTACGGTGTCGTTTATCGTGCCAAGGACAAACGCACCAATGAGATTGTTGCCTTGAAGCGTCTCAAAATGGAAAAGGAAAAAGAAGGCTTTCCTATAACATCCCTGCGTGAGATTAATACGCTGCTGAAGGGCCAGCATCCCAATATTGTGACTGTGCGTGAGATTGTCGTTGGCTCCAACATGGACAAGATATTCATTGTCATGGATTATGTGGAGCACGATCTAAAATCTTTAATGGAAACAATGAAACAGCGCAAACAGAGCTTCTTTCCGGGCGAAGTCAAATGCCTTGTCCAACAGCTGCTGCTCGCTGTCGCCCATTTGCACGACAATTGGATCTTGCATCGTGACCTGAAGACCTCCAATCTGCTGCTCTCCCACAAAGGCATTCTCAAGGTCGGTGATTTTGGATTGGCCCGCGAATATGGCTCGCCACTTAAGAAGTATACCTCCTTGGTAGTCACGCTATGGTATCGGGCACCTGAGCTCCTGCTCTGCTCACCGGAGTACTCCACGCCCATAGATGTGTGGTCTGTGGGCTGCATTTTTGCCGAATTTCTCCAAATGGCGCCACTCTTTCCGGGCAAATCGGAGATCGATGAGCTTAATCGCATATTTAAGGTAATGAACAGTATAGTAAAGAGGTATTAGCAGTGTTTGATTCCATTTTCTTTTTATTTTAGGAACTCGGCACACCCAACGAAAAAATCTGGCCTGGATACTCGGAGCTGCCGGCCGTCAAGAATATGTTGAGCCAAAACTCACAGTTCACGGATTATCCGGTCTCACAGCTTCGCAAACATTTTCAGGACAAAACCTCTGATGCGGGACTTGGACTGCTGCAGGGCCTGCTGACATACGATCCGAAACAAAGACTGACTGCTGATGCGGCGCTTAAGCATGGCTACTTTAAGGAGCTACCCCTACCCATCGATCCATCCATGTTTCCCACTTGGCCCGCCAAGAGCGAGCTGGGCGCACGCAAAGCGCAGGCTTCGTCCCCAAAGCCGCCGTCCGGCGGCTCGCAATTCAAGCAACTGGGACGTGATGAGCCCATGCCGACTGCAGCTGCTGGTGGCGGTGGGGCAAAGCTCGCCTCGGGCATTATAACTGGCAACAAGAAGAGCGGCGCAACGGCAGCCAGCACCGGATTTGTGTTGAACGCGGGTCTAACGCAACGGCAGCTGGCAATGGGTCCCGGCTTCAGTCTGAAGTTCTGAGACAGATTGTGTGTATACAGATTTGTAGCCAATTTGAATAATTGTTATGTATAGTTTAGCGTGTAAGATGAAAAAAGAGGAAACAAAAATATCGTTTAATGTATGTGTACAAATATTGTTCCAAATATAATTTAAAAGCCATACAAACACACAACACACTTTAAAATCACCATCTAAACCAGCATGACAGAAATCTTAAAAGGATGTCAGCAGCAGTCTCCTTACTCCATAATTTACATTTATCTCAACATGTGCTCAAATCGCCCATTAATCCATTCATAACTTTTTATCTTAGCTTAAAACGGAATACTTGTTGCCTAGCCTTAAGTGGACCACAGATAAAAGTAGGTGCTCTGCCATTGTGGAATGTATTCCCGCAGGGGTCCGGCCACCAATCTGACAAGGGGCACATGCTGCCCCACAAAGCCCAAAATTCGTTCGATGCGCGTCTTGCTGTAGTTATCGTAGAAGGGCGAACGCACGAGGAAGTACAACAGATTGATGCAGCGTCTGCTGAGCTCCAGTTTCTGCTGCTTGGACATGATGTGCCTATGCTGGCGATACAGATGTACACTATATAAATCAAAGGACAGTGCGATCATGTACTGCTTCCAGCTGCGTTGACCGAATAAGCCCATGGCCGCCAAATGGACGAGCGGTTTGGCAATGTACAAGTACTCCGCTTGGAGCAGCTCGCGCGGTATTTGTGTTTTAGCCGCATCCGCATTGTCCACATGTAACTTAAAGTCACGATATTGTATGGGCGGTGCGCCCTCAACTTTTCGTATAAGGCGGCCGGAACGTTTCAATTGAAACGTAATGGAATGCTCCGACTGGGAAACAGATGCCTCCGGTGTACGCTGTTTGCTCAGTGCACGACGGTTTAAAGCTGCGATGGGCGGTGACGTGATAATGTCCGAAGTGGAATGCTTGAGCAGAAACAAACGGCCCGCTGCCTTGAAGACTTGTATGAGCGCTATCACCAGCCATTTGCCCGTTTGGCCAAACAAGCGTCGCGCTGATATCTCGATAAACACCTCACAGTATTCGAGCGTCGTCAGCGTGACCTTTAGACGATAGCAAAGGCCGGACTGAAGCCGGAGTACGGCGTTTTCGTTGGCACCACGTCCCCTGTCGATAATGCGATCGTTGTAGAACACCAGCATATTGGATAACGTGTATACTAGCTCGGAGAGTACATTGGAGTTCGATATGCGACCTAAATTAATATGAATTGCATCACCAAGTCCGAAAACCGTTTCTTCAATTGAACAATTTTTACCTGCCACAAAGTATGAAACCCATTTGGCCGTGGTCTCGAAGTCGCCGACAACATCGGGATTTTTGGCTACCCATGCCTCGTAGGACTTAAGTAAGCCCTTCAACTGGTCCATTATGAAATATACACGTTCTACTCAAAGAACACCAATCGAATTGCCGTTCTTTGTTTTCTTTTATTGCGGTGCAAATGCAACAAACCACCATTGCCATTCACCCCGAAGATATGTTATTTCGATAAATTTTAAATATATCGAACAGGGGAAACGATGTATTGATACCAATGAACTTTTCTGGCGCCAGTCCAATATGAAAAGAACATTTATAGCTGTGCGGTTTCCTTCACCATTATGAAATAAACACGTTCATTGTTTTGCGGTGCCAATGCAACAAAGCACATTTCTAATTCGCCCCGACGGTGCGTAATTTTAATCAATTTTAAATATATTGAGCAGGGGAAACGATGTATCGATATCAATGAACTTTTTTGGCGCCAGTCCAATATGAAAAGAACATTTATAACTGTGAGGTTGGTTCCCTTCACCGAATTGATTTCAAATTTATTTAATTTCAATTTTAAGCCTTAAAGTTATCCTTCTCCTTACGTAACATCTCCATGGTTATAACGGGATTCGTCTGGCCACCGGCATGCTGCTGCACGGTAGACTCATGTACGCGCATGAAGGGATTCCACGACTTTTCCTCGCCGATTGTTGAGGGGACTGTGGGATCTTTCGAGGCGCGACGCAGCTTGGCCCATTCAATGCGATTCTGGACACACTTATTGTCCGGCTCAACATGACGTGCAAAGCTCATGTTCTGCAGCGTATACTCATGGCCACAGAAGACCTTTGTATCATCCGGCAATGCGGACAGCTTGGCGCACAGGGCATCGTACATTTCCTGAGGAGTACCCTCAAAGAAACGACCACAGCCGCCTTGGAAGAGGGTGTCGCCAGTAAAAACGGCGCCAGGGTCATGGCTGTTTGATGCAGTTACATGATAGCATATGTGTCCGCTGGTGTGACAAGGAGTCGACAAGCAGCGCACATTGAGATTACCAATGGTGAAGGTGTCGTTCTGGCGAACTTTGTGATTCATTGCGCCGATTCTGTCGTCGCCGCCATACACCTGTAGTTCACCCGTCCACAGCTTAACAAGCTTCTCATTGCCGCCTGCATGATCCCAGTGATGGTGAGTCGTCAGCACCTTATTTAATTTGACATTCTCCTCCTGCACGGTCTTGATAACCAGCTCGGGATCTACGGGATCCACTACAGCTGCCTCGCGCGTCTTACTGTCCACAATCAGATACATGTAGTTATCCTGGAGAGCAGGCAGGATTTTCACCTGCATGCTATCCAGCCTTACGTCCTCCAGTGTGCTATGCATTCCCCTAAAACCGACGGTCCTCACCTTTTGCACTGCAAAGTGAGTAGGTAAATTGGAAAATGTTTTAGTTCCGACGATTTGAGTACGCAACAGCATGCAAATAATAAGCACATCAAACACAGATTAGATTAATGACAATAGATTACAATTGACGCGACAGAACGGGACAACCAGAAACCGTTTTAATGATCCAGCACCAGCACCAGACGCAACGACTGCAACGCCTCTCGTTGCTAATTTGGACGAACCTCGAAAGTAGTAGGAAGTCAATTGGGTTTCAATGCTGGTGGACACACTTTTCCAGACTGACGACAACATTTAAGCGCTTCAAATTTGCCAATTGCTGTATTTATAACCTAATGCACAAAATATTGCTTATTTACAGTTAGATTTGTCACCAGATAAAATGCCGGAACAATTGATATATGTATTTTTTTCCTGTGTCAGCTTGTCAAAGCTCCAGAAGCTCGATAACAAAACTATCGATACATTTTTAGATTATGGTGGAATGACACCTGAAACTAATTTTTAGCACGAAATAATACTAGAGTTGAAACTTGTTTGTCCGTGATGCTTGGTTATCCGTTATGTATGTATTTATTTGTAAACACACATTTATTTAAAGATTTGTTTAGGGTAGTCTGTTTGGGGTTGACATTTATACCTCTTTATTATCGGTCAGCTTAAATGAAAGCTTACTGATAATAGAGGTAAATCACACTTAATAGAGGTATAAAATCGACCTCTCAGCATCTCGGTTAACAGATGTTCCCGGTTTAAAGAGTTCCGGATAAATGACTCGAGTAGCCTCCCTATTTGTGTCCCGGCAGATTCGGATAGAAGGCACCGGTATAGAGTATCTTTTGATTATATGTATATTACTACAAGCATTAACGTATTGTGGGTGAATTCAAGTTTGGCCAGAAGCCCGGAATTAAAAGTCCCGTTTGTCTCTATTAGTCGCCTCATACGACAAGCGATGACATGCTGTGGAGGTATTCTGTTGCCCGCCAACCACACGGGCTGTGCCAATCCATCCATTGCCAAAATGATCTTCGCTTAGATTATGTGGATTGCACGTTAGAGCATACTTTATACATATGTACATAAGCTGGGTTTCTTATGTCATTTAAAGCCCGGCATATATTTGTAAACGAGTAACATAATAAATTGGGAATGTCTGATGCTGGTGAGCTGAACTCATCGCAGTCCCATTCCCAATTGATTGAGGTGCAGGTACATCATGTGGGCGTTACGGCCAAGTTGCAATCGCCTTTAAAAAAGCTACTGCCCCAACTGAGCAGCTCAACCGAAACGGAACTGTTTCAAACGACCAAATCGCAGTACAATATGTTTGAGAACGAGGGACAAGGTGATACAACGGCGACAACAACAACTGGCCTGTCCAGTCCGACGCGAGTGCTCTATGAGATGCATGCGGAGCCGGAGAAGCATCTAATCAAACCGAATCGCATTGAGTTCCAGCGCTATTCCAAGAGCAAGTGCACCAAATTTACGGTGCCGCCGCGCCAACGTCCGAGCAAAGCCAAACAATATGCGCCCACGGCGAAAGCCCTGCAGGAGCAGCAGCAGCAGCAGCAACAGCAACAGCAGCGCCAGCAGAAGCAGCAGCGTCCTGGCTTCCTGGAGCGCCTTGTGGCCTCGCTGGATAATATGTGCAAATGCCAGCCACAGCATGCACACAATATCATCGACGATCTGCCATCACCCAAGTGGAACAAGAAGGCCGCCTCCCGGCACACTTGCATTGGCGTCTATCCGTTCGAGCACGGCTGTGCGGATTACTTGAGCACCACCGACACACATCCCAAGATTAACTCGATCATGCTGGCGGATCGGGCCACCACCTATGCGACACACTTCTGGGCAGAATTCTTTGGCCTGCTGCACATCGGCGTCGCCTTTGTGGTGGCCTTTGTGCTGCAGTGCTACAGATTCGTGCTGTACTCGGTGATCAATACCCTGATCGTGGGCCTGCTCCATACGACCGCCGACTATTTGGTCAAGCCGGCGTTGACCGTTGTGTTCAATGGCTTCCTGCAGCCGCCCATGATATTTTTATATAATGTGATGTGTTCGTTGCGCGACATTATGGAACCGCTGGCGGACACCATGGACAACTTAATGAAACCGTTGGCCACTTTGGGCGGCAGCCTACGTCTGATTAATGTCAACTATCGCAATGTGCGTCGACTCGCCAAGGATGTATGATTTCTCACGCTTTTCTCGCTATTTTCTCAAATTGTACAACTGTTTAAATAAGTTTTGTTTCGTTTCGTTTTGTCGTTGTAAAAACGGTCTGCTGTTTCATTCCGCTGCGTTCCGCACGCACAACGGGTAGGAGGAGCCAGCCTGTCACCCCTTAAACAAATTCCTCTCTCTCTCTCTCTCTCTGTCTCTCGCTGTCTGCCAGCTGCTCTCTCACAGCAACAGGATTATATTGGGCATACACCTTGGTGCCTACAATACAATCTTACGCACATAGAAACCATATCGGGTTACATTGTTTTTCCACTGCTGTTCACAGAACTGTGCTACCATAACGACCTGGTCGCTGTGCCTGCCTCGCTCTGGGGCTTCCTAAGGGTGGTTGTTGTGGACGCAGTTGGGTGTGGGCTCAATTACGTTGAATGAAACATTTATGATTTATTTGCTCATTTTGTGGCAGCGGCTACGAGGGGGGACCGCAACATATGCCCACTATAACGGGTCCTGATTGTTTTAAAGCGACTAATTGTATCCCATGAGAGTTTCTTTTATACTTTTTATAGGTCTAATAATTTAAAACTTGGCCTAATGAAGGCGTTATAAAAAATAGTCAATAGCAAGGCAAAAAGAGAAAACGAAAAAATACTTGAGCCCCAGCAAAATTCCATATAAAAGATGAGTTTATCACTAGCCTTTCTCTGGCATACAATGCTTACTTGGCAAAATTTAGAAATTTACCAAGAATTTTGAAAAACCTGAAATCAATTTAAAAGATCTACAAAATGATATTTATCAATGGATTAGCTGCTCTAGTTTCCTCGAATATCCTTGGACATTGCTCATCAAAGATAATCTTGGCAAAACTGTAACCCCATCCCCCTTTATGCCTATTATGATTATACACCATGCTTTGGGCATGGAAGGTGTACGAATACTAGAAAAACAATTGAAGCTCCCAATGTATACAAATAGTTTATGTAGTAAATGTAGAAAAGTTTTATTTGTTATTTGGGTAAATGGACACCGAGACCCGGCGTCGCTTCATTAATGAGAATTAATGAGATTGTTGTGGTGCGAGTGTATGAGTGTGTGCGTGTGTGTGTGTGCGTGTGTGTGTGTGTGTGCGTGTGTGTGTGTGTGTAGACCACTGACTAAGGATCGTTTTACAGCGCACATTCATTGAGTATTGGGAGAGCAACACCCACAGCACACACACACACACACACAGCACACACCCACACAGATGCACAACCCTTTTTGGCGGTGTATCCAATTAGCTGTAAAATATATATGTTGGCATATGTTGGAAATTCGTGTGCATTGATTGATTTCCGTAACTAATTGGTACATAGTTTCGTGGTCTTGCTCTGAAAGCTGAACAATATTAATTGGTCTTGATCTTCTTCCTGTTTCTGCAGCGCTATAAATACTTCATGAATCCATGCCCGTTTAACATACGTTTCCAATTCCCAGCAATATTTCTATTGAACAATTGACGACAAGGTGCGAAAATCAGGTTCCGTACACAGACGCAATAGACCAGCCCCCGCACACACAAAACAAATGCCTGAGTTTGCCCATTATTGTGCGATCGACAAGCGGATAAAGGATAGGGGATAAAGGGACCTGGCACATAGAGATCAGACATTGTGACTACATTTCATGAATGGGCCAGACACAGGGCACAGGAAAAACATAAGTGACATACACTTTGCAGACGTTTTGTTGGGAATTTTGGGATTACAGCTGTTAAGCTGTTTGGTGGGTTTGTCGCCTTTGGTTGCTCTATTTTCCGGGCTATTAGGCTGGGATTATACAATACACAGGTTGTTCTCTGTAAGGATTGCGTGGATCTTAGCATGACGTTAGCTAAATTTTAGTCTTTTTTTTTGTTTCGCCCAGAAGTTAAACAATTTGTGGTAGAGATGACAATGGAAACAGAAATGACAATAGATTGGTTGGTTATATAAGAAGTTATGCGTAAAGCGTTTTGAATATGAATCCAGGGATTTATGGACTAAACGGTATCAGATAACATATATAGATTGGGTAGACACAGTATGATGAAGGTATTTTCATAATGAACGTACTTCCGCAGAAAATGTAGACTAGAGTTTTTATAGATACGTACACATAAAATATGTAATTAATCTTGACATTAGGTTAGGATCTTTGAGAAATTGAAGAAACTGCTTATACGCACAAATTGCATCACTGTCACCAAATCCCCCAACAGATCCTCGATTCTCACTTAAATGCATTTTCTGTATACGGCTGGCTGCATTCAAGCGCTGCCCATGCCCTGCATTAAAACGAATCGGACACCAACCCAGGCAAAAATCTGCTATGCTCGACAAAACATGATAGTGTGGGAATCGAAGCGCTTCGCTTCGCATGGCTCACGAGCTTTTTGGTTGGTATCGCTTGGCAGCTAAGTCCTGACACGTGATTGTAATAATCAAATAAACAATATTAGCCTAATGCGATTACAAGCCTTTTTTGCGGTCAATTAGAGGGCAACACGCACCCCAACCACGCCCACAGCGTCGTATGCCAGAGTTGCCTGCTGTTTCAAATTATATAATCCTTGCTCTCAAGCTGGTTGTCGCTATCGATAGCCTGTGGCGATGTCAACGTTTAGCCAGCAGGACGCCCCGGACACCCCACCAAACCAAATCTCACGCCTAGATTGGTGGGCTAATAAAATTAGCCTAATCAGATTCAAGCCTATTTGTGGCTAATTAGAGAAGGCATCACACTAACAGCTTCATAGCTGCCTGCTGTTGAGCTTTTTTGCTCCTGTTATCGATAACACTAACTGCACCTGTGCCCCTCTCTCTCTCTCTCTCTCTCTCTCTCTCTCTATCGTTGTTGTGCCCCCTTCCCCTTAGAATTGATCGCTCAATGTTATAAAATTAAGGTTCGAGCTGATGCTGTGACAAATTGAAATCTCTCGTGCGACCTGAAACTGGGACAGGCTCAGGGATTTGGCAGTGTGACGAAATTGTCAACCCTCCTAATTTCAGTCCTAATGAATTCTTTTTAACAACAACAACAAATATATAGAGCTACAATATGCTGCTGCTTCTGCTGCTGCTGTTGGCAACCATTGTTTAGCCTTTTTGTGGATTTGCTGCCGTTGTCACCTTTGTCATGTCACTATTTTATCACACCATTGAAGTGGCGCACTCTGATTTTAATGCTTGTGAATGGGAGGAACAATTCTGTAATTGAAATTTGATGCCATTAGATGACAGCGACAAAGACAGCAGCAGCAACAGCAGCAGCAGCAGCGACAGCGGCAACAACACATTTTTTGCAGCGCGCCCCTTCATCAGAGAGGTCTGTCTCTCTGTTCAGTTTTGTTGCCTGCTGCGGCGGGGCATCAAGTTGCAGCGAGTTTTGGTGACTTTAAAGACTGATTTTATATGCAAACTCTAACAAAATAGCATTGAGCAATGCCAAAGAAATTTGATGTAAATTCTACGAACCGCACACGGCATTCATCAGATACTCATCAGCAGCAAATGAGGTCATGATGTTTTTATTTCAATTTAAATTTCATGTTAAACGTTAGATAACATTCGCACACACACACGCTCACACACACGCATATGCACATTATACATGTGTACGTGCAATCAAGTTTATCTGGCCTGTTATTGGCAAATTCAAAATGGCGCCTGCTTTGGCCAGGCAACGCCCACTAGCAGGACAAGGCAATGCGAATAAGCCACCCCTAATTAGCGCGCTCACGCACACGCACACACACACACACACGCACACCCATGCACAGATACGGCTACATAACACACAGGCAAAGCAGCTAACAGGCGCCTTTACAACGTTTCATTTCCAAACGTTTCAGGCAGCAATAGAACCATCGCCATAGCCTTGAATGCAGTTCCATATTCACTCGTCATCGCTGCTGTCGCTCTCTCTGCCACTTGCAGTTGAGTTTGAAAAGCGAAAGCGTCGCGTTGCTGACAGCGGGAAGCCAAGCAAAAATACAAAATTATTAATTTGTTACAAATATTTGTACTTGAATAAACCGTTATTACTCGCTAATATCAATCGACAGAAATCAATTGTCGGGTTAAAACTTAAACATTTTCACGTATTTTGTTGTTAAAAAATTTAAAATAATTGCGCCGAATTCAAGTTAAATTAAAGTGCCGCTGCAACTGTACAGGTTCAGCATAAAAATATGTTTGAAAAAAATATTGATAGCACAAATCTGTCGGTGTCCATAAACGGCGATCTGGACTCGACCAGCTCCGCCGGCACAGCATCGGATCATTCCGCCGTGCAACACGATAATATAAGCTCGCCAATGGCCTACGGTTCGCTCTTTCTGCCAAATGCTGGTAAGCTGTGGCTCAAGTCTTATCAGTTTGGCTAGCCAAACTCTAAAATAAATATATATATATAAACATATATATGTACATATATATATGTAGATCAAATTACTTGAAACAGGCGTCAATGAGGCGCTGCATAAACAATTAAAGCCTGGGATTCTTGTTTTATGTTTTAATGTTAATTTATTTTTGCTGAAGATTTCACATTTTTTAGACGCTGAATGTGCTCGGAATTGTAGTGTAATATATACGTAGACCGTTAAAAATGAATGCTAGCTATTCGTAAACTACTTTGAGATAAACTCTGATTAAAGAATTGAGGCACGCTAAACATAGCAAAGAATTGTGAAATAATTGGTAGCAAATAAAAATGTTCTAAGCAGTAAATCTTACTTAAATACTTTAAGATTTAAATACTTTCTCAAAGTGAATTCTTGAGTTCGAGCAGATCGTTGGCTAATAATTTTGGTCTTAAAAAACTTAGACGATGCCTTAAGATTTCGAAAAAAAAATGTACTCGTATTAATTTTCCAAAACAATCTTCAGATTATATATATATATATTTATTTATTATATATATATTTATTAATCATGAATATGTGTTGCGGCTAAAAAAATGCCTAAAACTTTGAATACATTTTCTTATGTAGCTCTAAATCCAAATCTTCTTGACATTCTTTGGTGTACTTTCTGCCTAAGAAAAACACTTGCAATCGATTGTTTTATAATATTAACATAGCATTAATTATGCGATTACTGATCTATACATATGTATGTACATACGCATATATGTATAAGCGAATGTATCACATGTCGTTGTATACAGTTATTTGCCTTATGTCTCTTTCTGGTCAATATGATATTGTATGCTATGTCTGAAGTCTCAGGTCTGAGGTGTCGAAAATCGGCAACGGCTTTGCTCATGTGCAGAATTTGATTAGTCACATGCAATTTCGGGGGGGGTCGATTGCTCGATTCAAGGGAGTCTTTAAAGGAGCAGGGGGTGGAGGGAGGGAGGGAGGGAGGGCAGCTTTGGCAGTATTGCTGAACAGCAAAGTAGCACGTGAGACCGAATTCTCTTGCGTCAATATTCGTCGTGCATACATATAAAAAAAACAAAAACATTAAATGAATAAAATTATGTTTCAATTATGTTCACACGCGCCAGATTTATGAATTATAGCAGAAATTCTATGATATAATGGTTGATTGTTAGGAAAA
This sequence comes from Drosophila borealis, assembly GCA_035045885.1. NCBI lineage: Eukaryota > Metazoa > Arthropoda > Insecta > Diptera > Drosophilidae > Drosophila > Drosophila borealis. Next base: position 527,535 of record JAWNOR010000202.1, on the reverse strand, counting down.
ATTGATTAAAATTAAATATATGGATATACATATATTGATAGCTTTGTATACACTAAACTGTTTAGAGTATTAGAATATTTTTAATCATTTGCATTTGTTATTCGAATTCTGTTCTTTCGATCTCAACAATGTTGCAGGTTATCGCGGCAACATTTCATGTAAAACCGTATTGCAATTGGATAAATTTGCGCCGTACGAGACAACCGAAAAGGATTTGATCGAGCGGCGTTTTCAGGACATCACCAATGACTATGACAAATCACCGCCACCCACAGCGGCAACCACGCCCACACACTATCCCACGCTAAACAGCATCATCTTTGAGAACGGCAACAACAGTCTAAGCGATCTCAATGGCAATACCAAAACGGATGCACTCTGTGCGGGACTGCAGCGCGCTCCGACGTCTTTGGGTGGCACTGGCGCGTCCAGTGGGGGTCATCTGATATCAAATTTAACTGCAGCACACAACATGTCAGCCGTGGGCAGTTTTCCGATCGACGCCAAAATGCTGCAGTTCTCCACGGATCAGGTGAGCCAGTGCCGCACTTTTTCATATGTTTCGGTTCTTAATCGAAGCTCTCCACTCGTGCAGATTCAGTGCATGTGCGAGGCACTCCAGCAAAAGGGTGACATCGAAAAGTTAACCAACTTCCTGTGCAGCCTGCCGCCCAGCGAATTCTTCAAGACCAATGAGAGTGTGCTTCGCGCCCGCGCCATGGTCGCCTATAATCTGGGCCAGTTTCATGAGCTCTACAGCCTGCTGGAGACGCACTGTTTCTCCATGAAATACCATGTGGATTTGCAGAATCTCTGGTTTAAGGCGCACTACAAGGAGGCGGAAAAGGTGCGCGGCCGTCCCTTGGGCGCTGTGGACAAATATCGACTACGCAAAAAGTATCCACTGCCCAAGACAATTTGGGATGGCGAGGAGACGGTCTATTGCTTCAAAGAGAAGTCACGCAATGCCCTTAAGGATTGCTATCTGACAAACCGATATCCCACGCCCGACGAGAAGAAGACGCTGGCCAAGAAGACGGGCCTGACACTGACGCAGGTATCCAATTGGTTCAAGAATCGCCGGCAAAGGGATCGCACTCCGCAGCAAAGAACGTAAGTTTAACATACAAGAAAATAGAACTATTTTTTTTTTCTTTCTATGTCGCCCAAAACTAATTACAATATGTTTTCCACATAACTCGTAAAACAATTCATTCAACGCTTGAGAGTGCGCATGTTCCTTAAATAAAAAAAAAAACTCAATTGTTTTCAAAATTGGCATTAAAAAAAATCGTTTAAGTGACCGTAAAACACTTGCGTTTGCATCGCCCTCCCCGTCACAGGCCCATTCCCGATTTCAGTCCCAGTTCAGTGCGGTCCGGTGCCATTTTTCTTAAAGGCACTTGAGCGTGTTTTATGTCCAATTTTGCAGCTCCTTGTGCGCACGGTCCTATGCATATTTATAGACCTCTTCGGGCTCTGGTCGCCAACGTTGACGTGCCCCGATGCCGAAACTGAGCGCATGCGTGTAGCATGTGCCTCAATTGTTGCCGCACTCCCCGCTGTGTTTGATCGTTTACGGGCGTCAAATTGCATACACTCTCTAACTCATACATATACATATGTGTGTATGTGTACATACATATATTTACACACACCCACATTCACATACATTCACTTGTTTAAATATGCGTATATTTTCTTTCAGTGATTTAATGCTGCCTGTGGGCCAATTGGATGCCAATAGATTCCCGCGCATGTTCAACGCCCCCAGCTATTATCCCGAATCTATTTTCAATGGACAGTAGAGTGCGTTGTACAATCTAAATGCGCAGGCGCTGCTTTGTAAATACAAATTTTAATGTTATATTTGGGTCATCAAATGACGATATGTTTCTAGTTGTAGAGTAAACTTTAATTTACTTTATGTACTGTACAATAATAATAATGCAATTGCAATAAATAAATATAGAAGAACAAAAATCGAATTTTAACGATCTTTTTATGGTTGGGTAGCACTTGTCAAAATCGCTTTCAATAAACTATCGTAAATTATAAAATATCGATAAGAAACATATGAAATTATTTACGATTAGTTAAATATATCCATGTCTCTATTCTCTTTATGGGCAAAACAAGGCCCCCTTATTATGGCCTTAAATCACTGCATTGGGAAATCAATTATATTGTTTCCAATAATTTTGTTAGCATTTCAATAGTTTTTAAAAATAAATTTTCAAATTTCTTGTAAAACTATTTCAAAAAGCAAACTCACCCGTTTTCAGTGTGACCGTAATAGTATATATAGAAAATCGATATTGTGTTTTTTATCGGTTCCGCTTTCGATTATTTGGCAGGTGCTAAAAAAGAAAAGAAAAAACATTAAGGCAGTGAACACGGAATGACAAACAACTCAAACGGTCGATTAAGCGAATACTTCGCCAACGATCCGCCCAGTTTTTTTGATGAGCTGACAAATAACAAATCAAGACCCAAGGAAACGCAGCCAGCGAACGCAGCTGAAACAAACAGCAGCAATATGTTGGCCAGCACATTTACGGGCTGCTTTCAACCGCCCGAGTATGTAGAAGCTGCCGAAGCGGATGAGCCTATAACAGTATCTGACGAGGTGAGAAACCTCTGGCAGCTCCCCACTCCAAGTGAACCGGGCAAGCAGGCAACACATCTGATTACTCCAGGCTTACACATAGCAAACGATTTGGTAAATAATCAAATATTTAACAACGGCTCTAAAGCTAACGCTCAGCTCTTGTAGGCCGACCCCATAAGCATTGCGGTGACTCAACATTTGGGCCAAGCTGAATTGCAGCAACGCAAAATCCTTGGTGTGGAGGATGTCACGCAAGATGAGCGTGGCATACGGACGCTTATAAACGCCGGCTGCTTTCGCGCTGCTGTCAATCTGACGGGCCGACTATTGACCATATACGGCCAAGGCTATGGACGCGCTGGTCAGCCGGCCAAGCATTCGCCACATTCACTGCAATTGTGGTTTACACGCCTCGCATTGCTGGCCAAGCTGGGCGAATATGAGCTACTGCAGGCAGAAGCTGAACCCTTTGACCAGCTAAATGGGCCGGATGTGTTTTACGAGTACTACACGGAGATGTATAAAGGAAAACACGGCTCCATAGCGTGTTTCTCGTTTCGGCTCCTATTGGCCGAACTGCCCATCTATCTAGGCAAGCCGCATCTGGCGCTGGATCGCTTGTCCGAACTACATGTGATCAGCAATGAAATCAAAGAGCATTTTGATAGATTCAAGAATGCAAATGCAGCTGAATTTTGGCAGCGGCGTGCCGAGCGCGTTTTGCAGTCCATAATCAACTGTGCTCTAATGGTCAGTGAGTTAAGGAAACTTAAAAAAGTGCATTAAATAACTTTGTTCTTTTTTAGATGAAAAAATTCAGCATGATTGATGATATTATGGGCGGAATGCTGCTTACACGCACTACACTTAGCAAAGAGGAACAGCGCTCCCTTTATTCGGCTTGGGGTCGCATTTATCTACAAATTGGTGATATATTTGGGGCAGAGCAAAAATTTGCCGTCTCCCGGCGACTGCGTGAGATGTGAGTCAATTTATTAACAGGGTTTTTTTCAATCCTCTACAATATCCTTTTGTGTTATAGTAATTCACCACCTGATTTGCGTGATCTGGTGGACAAGGGGCTTATAGCCGTGGCCAAAAATGATTTTCCAGAGGCCTATCTAATTTTTCAAAAGGCGCTGCATTTGGACTCGGGCAATACAATGATACTGAACAATATGGGCGTATGTTTGCTTTATGCCGGTAAACTAAAAGATGCTATCAATTTGTACGAGCGAGCAATCAATCTGAATCCGCAAAAATCATTGAACGAAAGTTTGCTAGTGAATTTATCCACATTGTATGAACTGGAATCTAATAATTCCAATGCGAAAAAGTTAAATTTGTTACGTTTGATAAACCGATTTAAACCGGATCTCAATATAAGTGTAGAAATTTGCCTTAAATTACAGGCAACAAATTAGATACAAATATATGTAAATACTGTTGGTAAACATTCCAAAACTCCATCCAGATTGAATAAAATTCAACCTAAAATAACTAGTATTTCGAAGATACTTTTGTGTTTATATCTATATACTGCACATGACTGGTGCTGGTATTTTTCAGAAGCTCTCGTGTACATTATTATCTTATCGATTGTTAAAAAGGCACCTGTCGGCAAGTTATTATAATAAATATTAAGTGTACAAATATGACAGGATTAAAGAATACCGTCAATAATTATTGCCCGTTATAAATATTATTATAGTTAACGATAATAATTTATTTTTGATAATTCAAAATTTCCGATACGTTTCTGCCACCAGTTATGCCAACATTTGTGGCGATTGGTCACACTTAGCTGGTGAAGTACTTCTGGAAGAAGAGTTTTTCAGGAATTTATTTATAAAACATAAATAAATCGTATCAAATAATTACGTACATACGTTATAAATGTTTGAAAACACGTTGTTCGTATTTTGTATAATAGGATAGTTGAAAATAGGTGAGTTTAGTGGCATTTAAACGCGTTCGAAATATGACCATACGAAACAGCAGCAGCAAGGCGTAGTTTATATTGATGTGGTTGAAAAGAAAGTGTAGAGAAATTTTCGGTGCAGTCACAATGTTGTTTATAAATCTATATAATCGACAAATGCCACAATTATATGTATGCGCGCCAAAATGTAACGAAGCGCCAACCAAAATAACGAAAATAAAAATATCAATTATATGAAAATTTTCTTTTTAGCTGTAATTAGTGTGTTGTGTGTTTTGATGGAAAAAGCGCGCCATTATTTTCTGTGCCTGACATGACGTAGACACGAAACCACAGAGCAGCACTTGAATGTTGTTAGTGTATTTTTTTATAAGTCATTGCAATTGTTTATGGCAAGTAATGCAATCGGCATTAGTGTGAGTGCGTGTGTAGATTGCAGCAACAAAGTTGCCTGCAAATAATTTTTGTATATTTTTATTTGTGCGGTGCGCATACGCTAGGTACACGCTCGTCAAAACATATACACAAGCAGGCAGAAAATCTCTATTCTTTTGCAATTTGTTTTGATTTCTCATTCGTGTCTGTCATAGCGGCTCTCGCTCTCAGTTGCTCTCTGTTTGTTGCTCACAAAACACATGCGCGCCGCTCTCAGCCACAGCAAAAGCTCCAGCATGTGGGAGATTTTCGGGGGAGTTGGATGGGGGCAGCAAATGCGTGCTCATAGCTTTATAATAACGGCATATTAATACATATATATATGCGTACACATTGATGCGTCACATTTATGACGATCCTTCTGCTCTGACACTTGCGCGTACTCTCCGGCTTGCGTTGCTGCTTCGCTGAGTGTTTCTTGCCGACTAGTTGCCGTTAAGCTGGAGCCCAAGTATTTTACTGCTTGTCAGACCAGCGGGCACTCTCACATTCGCGCGCACGCTCTCGCTCTCCCTCTCGCGATTGAAAAACGTAAACAAGAGCTGTTAATAATGTATATATGTGTGTGTGTGTGTTTGTGTTTTGCTTTTGCAGAGCTCAAATGGCAGCTAACAACAACAACATGCACAATCTGGGAGCGCTGCAGGTGCCACCATCGGTGATCGCCTCCACGGGCTCAGTGGGTCCCATGATGCAGCCGAGCACTAGTGCACAGAGTGCCTGGGATCAGCTGACGGCGAGTGCATCCAACAATATGACGCCATCGCCGACAGCGGCAACAGTAACAACAACAGGTACTGCGGATGCAGCTGGACACATGATGAGCGCAGGTAGCTCTCCTGTGGCCAGCTGCTCGTCACCATCGACGCCCACGAAAACACACCATGTGCCGCCCACGCTGGAGGCTATGGCCCATACGCCGCAAGGGCCACCAACGCTTGGACCTGGTGGCTATGGTGAGGAATTGACCGCCGAGTTAGTGAATCAGGGCTGGCGTAAGTTTTGGTCGAAGCGCGAGAATCGGCCGTACTACTGGAACAAGGTTACCGGCGAATCGCTTTGGGAAATGCCCGGTGCACGTCCCTTTGATCCGCTTACCGATCCATTGGGCATTTGTCATGCTGGTGGCGTTGGCGTGGGTGGCCCAACGCCAATGACGCCGCATCAGCAACAGCATCAACATCATCATTTAAAGCGTCGGCCATCGGACGATATGCACATACACCCGCACCCGCATCATCAACAGCTACAGCAGCAGCACATGGGTCCGCACGGTGGGCCGCCTCTGAAAAAGTTTGTGTTAGCCGGTCCCTGGGATCTGGAGGTTTGCACCAATGCAGTAATTGTTGAGCGTCCACCCACGTTACTACCACAGCCGCATCCAGAGATCGAAGCGTTGCGCGCCGCCTTCAGCATGAAGCTGCTCAAGACATACGAGGATTTATGCATGCGCAGGGAAAACATCAAAGCGCCGCGAGACTCCTTTAACCGCTGGCTCATGGAACGTAAGGTTATTGACACCGGGTGTGATCCATTGCTGCCCAGTAACTGCCTGCCTGAAATCTCCAGCTCCATGTATCGCGAGATTATGGCCGATATACCCATTAAGATTGTCAAGCCCAAATTCACGGGCGACGCACGCAAACAGCTTTCACGCTACGCGGAGGCGGCCAAGCAGATCATCGAGTCGCGTTCTGCGCCGGCAGAGTCCAAGAAGGTTGTAAAATGGAATGTGGAGGACACATTTCAATGGCTGCGCCGCACGGTGGGTGCCAGCTATGAGGACTTCCAGGATCGTTTGGCGCATCTGAAGCGCCAATGTGAACCGCATTTAGTGGAGACCGTGAAAAGCTCCGTGGAAACGTTATGCATTAAAATCTATCATCTGTCAGCGGAGCATGCGCGTAAAATACGGGAACGCCATCTGCAGCTGCTCAAGGAGCATGGCATACCGGAACCAACGCCTCCACCGCCTCCCCCGCACCTGAAGAAGGTCTGGTGCTATCCCATACAGTTTGCAGTGCCCTCGCCACGTATGCCGGCCATTGAATATTTGCAGGATCGCGATCATATGATAATTAAGTATACGCCCGCGACCATCAATCAGCCGGACGCGCAGTATATCAACCTCACCTATCTCCAAAAGCTGGAGCAGCTCTATCGTCACAATTGTTTCGACGACAAGAAGTTTGATCTGTTTATCGGACGCGTCTGGTGTCTGCTCAAGCGCTATCAGACCTTCTTGGGCAATGCTCTCAACTCCTCCCAGGAGGCGGAACTCACCCAAGCTGCTTTGCCAGTGGCAGTTTTTGAGTGCCTTCACAGGCATTTCGGTGTCAGCTTTGAATGCTTTGCATCGCCATTTAATTCCTATTTTCGGCAATATTGCTCGGCATTTGCGGATACGGATGCCTACTTTGGTTCCAGAGGGTAAGTCAACAAAATTACAATTATCATGGTCACTCCATGGCATCCAAACTGAACTGACCATGATCATGGAATACATAATGCTATGTTATCACGATCTCATATAATCTAATTGTGAACTTACACTTTTTTCTGCCTGCAGACCATTTCTGGACTTTAAGCCCGTTTCTGGTTCCTTCCAAGTGAATCCACCGCATTGCGAGGAGCTTATGGATGCCTGCCTTTTGCACATTGATAAGCTACTCACCGATTCCATGGAGCCATTGAGGTAAGTTGCTCCGGGATCGTATTCGCTATCCGTGGCTACCTGAAAAAAAAAAACATATGTTAATAATTCCCAAAGAAATTATCTAAGTGTGTGCTAATATTTTTGTAATTGTAAACACAGCTTCATTGTCTTTCTGCCGGAGTGGAAGAGCATAGCGAAGCTGGAGGAGAGCATGTACAAGCGTCGCTCAATGGTGGTGCTGGGCATGGCGCACGAATACCGACATGGCTACCAGCATATGCTGCAAAAGTGAGTAGTTAGTAAATAAATCAATTGCAGAGCGACTTCAACTAATTATTCAATGTACTCAAACAGATCCGAGGTGCTCGTTAAGTGCATGCAGGGCACTCAAGTTGTTTGGCTGCAGAATAGCGCCGGCTATGCACGCTGGGGACCCAATGAGAATCGAGTCGAGGCACTGCGAGAAGCTTTCAGACCGCAGCGAGATCGTGAGCGCGAGCGTGCCGCTGCTGCAGCAGCCGCCACTGGCGCCAATAACAATCAACAGCAGCAGTCGCCACCGTCAACAACAACGCCGCAATCGACGGCTTCGTCAGCTGTTGCCATACCAACCCCTGCAACGCCCACAACAGCAAATAGCAATAGCCACACATCAGCAGCTGTAACTGTAGCTATCACAACGAGCGCCAACAGCATCGGCAGTCCCGTGTCAACAACGTCTTCCGTGCTTACGCCCCTGTCGCCGCACACGCCCACTGGCACACCATCGCAATTTCCGTTGACCATTAGCAACACCAGCAGCAGCAGCAATTTGGTTGCCGCCTCACCAACGATGAGCGTTCAAAGTGATTGCTCATCTCCGTCATCGTCAACAATGTCATTGTCGCCGGCACCTGCCTCGGGCGGCTATCCGGATGGTGGCACAACGGCAGCAGCGGCTGCTGTTAGCATAACGGCAACAGCAAGCACATCTGCAGCCTCAGCGTTTGGACCAACAACTAGCATTAACAGCACAGCGGTCATCAATTCGGCTGTTTAGATTGATTGCGAGGGGGGATAACATTTTGTAAACTACTCGTCTTATCTTTTTAAGCTAACTGTGCACCATGGGGCTAAGTACCACTATTGTGTTTCCTTCATTTAGAGTTTATATTTTAAGTATAGTTTTTAAAATATCTTGAGGGTATTCACAGCATTAGACTTATGACTCTTACAGCTTAAGCTTGAAAGTAATTGTTTTTCTTACTAAGTAAATCTTTTGATATAAAACACAGAAAAACTCCTACATTTTCTTTGAACAATTTTAAAATAAGAACTAAGCTTGATTTTCTATCTTTTAGCCAGTTCCTTTTTCGTTAGATAAGTCAAGAGTCGGTTCTGTCTGTGAGTGCCCTTGAAATTAATGGTTACAAGTTTAAAGTTAAATAATTGTACATATGTTTTTTATCAATTATAAATAGCTGATACTTAACCACGGCCTGGCTGTTGTTAGTCTTTGCAATTCACCCTGAACAAGGGCCAAGCTACCCAAAAAAAAAACGAAAAATAAGGTTCAGATATGCATACAAAGTATGGGTAGAATGGGTTCCACGTATCCTGATAAGGGTAATTAAACAAATTAATTGTTTTCCAAATCCTTAAAACAATATAAACACACACACATAAACACATAAAATACAAATCATGCACCAGCACAGGAGATCAAGCAATATTTTTGATTATTCATTCCGTGCTGCACCATAACTTTATATACAATATATGAGTAAGCCCCAAACAATCTTTTGTGAGACTATAAACATATAATTTAGGATTATTACTAATTACAAAACTAATTTATCGTATGTACAAATCGATAAAACCTTTAACTTAAGTAGTTGAAAAAAATATACATATATAAACGGGTCGCGCAGAGAACCAAATTTGTAATAGGACCTAAGCAAAAGCTACGCACCGCACAAATAACATTATAAACCTTAAAGGGGATTGTCACAATTGAATCTATTGGTTAGCTTAAAACCAGATCAATTCAGTTCTTGAGTTTTCAGTTAAGCTGCCAATAGAAGCCATCGTGAACACGCCCATATTTTAATGGGAATTTAGCCAATTTAATAGACACGTAGAAAATAAAAAGAATCGGCAACTTTAGATACAAATTGAATGCTAACTGTAAGTTTGAAAAATATCAACTAAGCTGAACTATTACAACACCCGGCCACCCCACCACCTCTCCTTAACACGATATGTTAACCTTTTTTAACACACGAAAACAAATCCAGCGCTCTTGTCGCATAGATTAACAAATTGCATAATTAAAGTTTCTTTCAATTATTCAAACCGGTTTTTATTATATTTTTTAAATATATATTCGTACTGTATATATGTGTGAGTTAACTTTTGGTAGCAATTATGGATATGGATAAGCCGTTGACAATTAAACCTAAATGCTTAAACGCAAACCTTCTAAATGATATTAATTCAATTTACAATGATTAGTTGAAGCAGCAAATTTTTCATATAAAATATATATACGTGTATATATGTATATATTTATAAAGCCAAGTTATATAAGCCTCGTCATGCCTTTTACATGATCTCTAAGCTAGAATCACTGTTCTTGGTTACTACCTCAGTTTCGGAGGAGCCCGAACCGGAGCCAGCATCATCGGGCTTTTCATTATCATCCGACTGGCTATTGTTGCTATGGCGATGATGATGCGGAGAACCGGCCAACTGCCAAGCAGGTATCGAGGGCACCGCAATGGGTTGCACAGGTCCGGCAAATTGTTTGCGATTTAGCAGCAAACCCTTAATGGCATCCAAATCACATCGAAAATTGTTGAATTCACGATTCATTTGTTGGGTATGCTCCTTCTGTTGCAGTGTAATCAAGTCCTTGACCAATGTAATCTCCTTATTAAGCGCATCGGTGCGGTCTTCCACCTTCTTGTCAATGTCTACCAAGACATCCGCAACGGGTTTTCTCTTGGGCTTGCCAAACAGAAACGGCGCAATGTATTTCTTTGAGTGAAAGGAGAAGAATTAAGCACAATGGGAGCATGCTATTATCTATTTTAGCTACTAACCCGCCAGAACAAAAATATGGCATAGACGACTCCGCTGAACAAAGCAGTCGTGTGCAACAACTCACGCAGTCTGCCAAAGGCAGTTTGCTGTTGCTGCACCGCCAGCTGAGAGCCAATATTGATAACGGTATTGGGATTGTTTGGATCTTGGCTAAAGACACCGGCCCGCTCGCAAGCCAATTGTATCTCATGCGCAGTTAGACCTTTGGACCGAAGAAACTGCTGTTTCTGGACGAGTGTTGTGTGTCGAACTTTGGTATTTTGTAGAAAGCTAACAGCTGTGGTTATCTATCGCATGAAGATTATAGATTAGACAAAGTCGAAAGGGCCTGGTATAAAGGTTTACTTAAGCAACATACCAGCGACTCGCGCGGCTCAAGTGGCTCCCCATCGATAGAATTGGGGTTGTAATCCTGCACAGTAGCACTTGTTGTGGTCAGTATGGTTGTGTCCCCGGTGTCCGTGTTGCTGTTCGCCATTTTAATGTTAACGCTTATTTCAATTTTGTTATTTGAGCAGAAAACCCAAGTGCTAATGTAGCAAGGGGTTTTGGGCTGGCAATGGCTGAATACAAAACATCGATATATCGTGGTGATTTTCGATATATTTTTGCAGAGCTTATCGACATGCGATATAATTTTAAAACGGAAAATACCCAATTTAGTAAACTAATTTATATTTATATATTTTTCAATATATATGCATATAGAGAATTATTTGTACACACAATATAAAAAATATCAGGATATTGTCGATTGTCGTGTAGTGGAAGTGAAGTACAATTATTCGACGGACTTCAGTCAGGTGGCAACACTGTACGATCACAGGTGGCAACTGCCAAGCAGCAATCATTATTTCAATTAACACTCTTACACCATCTTTTGTGTATTTTTATAGTCAGCTATTTTCGCATGAAATTCGCTGCATTATTATTGATATTCAGTTCTTTAAATTTTGATGATTTTATTTTATTAACTTGGCATAGTGCTTGTTTTGGGCATTCAGTGCATTGGAATGCAAAAGTGTCTGTATGAGCCCAGTGCCAGCGATACTTGTTAGCTGGCAACGCTGCTTGCACTCACTTAAATCGCCTGCAGTTTTTGTGCCCCACGGAAAAAGTGAAAAAAATCGAATTTAAGTCAAGTTGTGCCCACATAGACACGAGATAATGTCTTGTGCCGCACCTCTAACAACGGCTAAAGATTCGACAAATGCTGCTGCCAGTGCATCATCTTCGGCTACCTCCGTGGGTGTGGTAGTCAGCGGAGGTAGCACTGTGGCTGCTGGTGTTGGCAACGGGGGCAGCGGCGGCGGTGCAGGTGCTGCTGCTGGCTCAGCTGCGGCGGTCGCCCGACGCTTTTCCATGGAAGGAGTTGGTGCGCGTGTGATTCGTGGCCCGGACTGGAAATGGAACAAGCAGGTTGGTATCGTTGTGATCAACGGTCCGAGGAAGCACCCCTCAGATATTGCCTATTCTTTCTCGCAAAATTAATTAAATCAATGCGGCCCTGACTTTTCAATAACAAGCTATACACTTTCGACGGACAGGGTCTTAGGCTTTGTCGTGAGACTTGCGATGATTGCATTTAATTTTAATTGGGCTGATTTTGATTGTTGTTTTCGCCTCGAAATTTTTAAGTTGTTATTATTTGGAGTGAAGTCCACGGCTTTAGCCGTTTTTTGCGTATTTGTATATAACATCCTTTCGAAGTTTTACAACAAATTTAAATAATATAGTATATTACTTTCTTAAACCCTTCCAAAAAATCTATATTCACTATTTTATAAGTAAGGACTTGACCTTAAACTAAGTGTGGTAAATGTTCTAAAAAAATTTTAACCTCTGCCCGTGGAATAATCAATATGGCCGCTTTAATATATAGGGCCCGTAGAATTGTAAAACTTAGGGTATTCAAGGTGCGAACCCATAGATTGTCTGCTTGATTTGTTCTGTTTTCTATTGACACTGACCTGGACGAGGTGGCTTTGGGGTCGATCTGAAGATCGCCGACTAGATTGTGCAACGCACCGAGTGCACCCTTAACAGTTAACAGTTAGTAGATTGAGCACAGCGGAGCATTGAGGAGCGTTGGGGAACAGGCAAATGCGCTTTAATTATAATTTTCGCGTTGTGATTAGCGTGAGTTGCGAGTGTCATCTTGTTTAGCGTGTTGAATGTGGCGTGAGATGAGGCTGGAGAAACTTAATGAATCTCTGTCTGTTGCAGGATGGCGGCGAGGGGCATGTGGGCACGGTGCGCAACTTTGAGTCCGCCGAGGAGGTGGTCGTTGTCTGGGACAACGGAACCGCTGCCAATTATCGCTGTGCCGGCGCCTACGATCTGCGCATTCTGGACAGCGCACCCACTGGCGTCAAGCACGAGGGCACCATGTGCGATACGTGCCGCCAGCAACCCATATTTGGCATACGCTGGAAGTGTGCCGAGTGCATCAATTACGATGTCTGCTCCATATGCTATCACGGCGACAAGCATCATTTGCGTCATCGCTTCTACCGGATTAGCACGCCGGGCGGCGAGCGTGCAATGGTTGAACCGCGTCGCAAGTCCAAGAAGGTGCTGGTGCGCGGCATCTTTCCAGGCGCTCGCGTTGTGCGTGGCGTCGACTGGCAGTGGGAGGATCAGGATGGCGGCGTTGGACGTCGCGGTAAGGTGAACGAGATCCAGGATTGGTCATCCGCATCGCCGCGCTCAGCGGCCTACGTAATTTGGGATAATGGCTCCAAGAACTTGTATCGCGTTGGCTTTGAGGGCATGGCGGATCTCAAGGTGGTGAACGATGCCAAAGGCAGCAATGTATATCGCGATCATTTACCGCTGCTGGGCGAGAATGGACCGGGCAAGGGGCCACATGGTTTTCAAATTGGCGACAAAGTCACCGTTGATTTGGATCTGGAGATTGTGCAATCGCTGCAGCATGGACACGGCGGCTGGACAGACGGCATGTTCGAGTGCCTCAGCAATGCGGGCATGGTCGTTGGCATTGATGAGGATCATGATATTGTTGTTGCATACAACTCTGGCAATCGCTGGACATTCAATCCAGCTGTGCTGACCAAGGTATCTTCGCCAACAACAGCACCGCCCGAGTTCCAGGTGGGAGACATCGTCAAGATCTGCTCGGATGTGGAGAGCATTAAAATACTGCAGCGCGGCCATGGCGAATGGGCAGATGCCATGCAGTTGACATTGGGTAAAATTGGACGCGTCCAGCAAGTTTATCATGACAACGATTTGAAGGTGGAGGTGGGCAACACTTCTTGGACATACAATCCACTGGCTGTCTGCAAAGTGGTTTCCTCCAGCGGTGCCGGCCCTGGTGCTGCAGTCACAGGCGATGGCAACTGTGCTCCAGTCATACCCAGCGGTGAACGCCTCTCCGCCATTTTAAAAAAACTTTTTGAGCCCAATGTATCCGGTGATGCCACCGAGGAGTTTGTGAAGGCTGCAGCCAATGGATTTGCGGTTAGTTGGTCCCTTGTTATATTTATTACCATTTGCTTATGTTTTGCTCATCATTGCAGTCCCGTTGTGAGGAGTATTTGGCTGGCGCCACACAACCCTCGACGTCCAGTGCGGCGGCTGCCGCGGCTGCGGGCAGTCCCAGCGGCGGTCCCGTGCCGGAGGTGAATGTGAATGGTGTGTTTGCGGGTCACACGGCGCTGCAGGCCGCCAGCCAGAATGGCCATATTGAGGTCATTCAAGTGCTCTTGCGACACTCTGTCGATGTAGAGATCGAGGACAAGGACGGCGATCGTGCTGTGCATCATGCGGCCTTTGGCGATGAGGCAGCTGTCATTGAGATTTTGGCCAAGGCTGGCGCAGATCTAAACGCACGCAACAAACGTCGCCAGACATCGCTGCACATTGCCGTCAACAAGGGGCATCTGAATGTGGTCAAGACGCTGCTCACGCTGGGCTGCCATCCCAGTTTGCAGGACTCCGAAGGCGATACGCCGCTCCACGATGCCATATCGAAGGTAGAGATTGAACAAAATGTGCAAAAGATATCTACGTGGTGTCTTGCCTGATAGAAGATTCTGATCTTAGCTGCAGCGGATCTGTTTTTAAAAATATATTTCTCTATAAATAATGATTTTTTTTTGCAGGAGCATGATGAGATGCTTTCGCTGCTGCTCGACTTTGGAGCTGATATCACGTTGAACAACAACAATGGATTCAATGCGCTGCATCATGCAGCGCTAAAGGGCAATCCGAGCGCCATGAAGATATTGTTGACTAAAACGAATCGACCCTGGATTGTCGAGGAGAAAAAGGACGATGGCTATACGGCATTGCATTTGGCCGCACTGAACAATCACGTGGAAATTGCCGAATTGCTCGTCCACATGGGCAAAGCTAATATGGACAGGCAGAATGTGAATCTGCAGACGGCACTTCATTTGGCCGTGGAGCGGCAGCATGTCCAGATTGTTAAGCTGCTGGTGCAGGATGGCGCCGATTTGAATATAGCCGATAAAGACGGTGATACGCCGCTGCATGAGGCACTGCGTCATCACACACTGTCACAGCTGAAGCAGTTGCAGGATGTTGAGGGCTTCGGCAAGCTGCTGATGGGTCTGCGTAATGCCAACAACAAAAAGGCATCCGCATCTATTGCCTGCTTCCTGGCGGCCAATGGGGCCGATTTGACGCTGAAGAATCGCAAGCTGCAAACACCGTTGGACCTGTGTCCCGATCCGAATCTCTGCAAAACGCTTCTAAAGTGCTACAACGAGCGTAAAACCGATGACGCCGAGCTACCAGGCAATGTGGCCGGCACGAGTCTCAATGCACGTGCGCGTGCCCAAAGCGCAGCTGCAGCTGGCACTGCAGCTGGTATGCATCAGTCGGCCACGGCGAATATACCACTCAATACTGTTGCCTCGGGCAGCGCTTTTGGGCTCAACGGGCTCAGCACGGACATGGCACAGTCCATGCATGCAGATAGCACCAGCAGCAGCAGCAGCAGCAACAAAAACAGCAGCGGGACTGGCGGCAGTAGCAATAACAATAACAATAACAACAAGCCCACCAGCTTGGAGGAATGCCTCGTCTGCTCGGATGGCAAGCGAGACACCGTGTTCAAACCGTGCGGCCATGTTAGCTGCTGCGAGACGTGCGCGCCGCGCGTCAAGAAGTGTCTCATCTGCCGTGAGACGGTCACATCGCGCGAGAAAATTGACGAGTGTGTCGTCTGCTCGGATAGACGTGCCGCCGTCTTCTTTCGTCCCTGCGGTCACATGGTGGCCTGTGAGCATTGCAGTGCGCTGATGAAGAAGTGCGTCTTGTGTCGCACACAGATCGATGAGGTATTAACCTTTAACCTATGCTGCGGTGGTACGGGTAACACCGAAAAGGTTTGCGTCGCCGGCACCGTGTGCCTGACTGCCACCGAGGAGAAGTTTATGGAGCCGCCATGTGTGAACACTTCCGGTCACAGCGTGGCCATGAATAACACGGTGGTCACTCCAGTTGCGGGCAGCAGCAACCAATTGAATAGCCAGAATAATTTATTAGCTGCTGCGGCAGCAGCTAATGCTACGAATTTAACAGCGGGCATGGTCGCGCCTTCAGGCGTCAACAATTTCCAAATGGACGATGTGCAGAAACTGAAACAACAGTTGCAGGACATCAAGGAGCAGGTGGGTAGCAGATGAAATATTCAAATAATAATCTTTGTTACTATCATAAGCTTGGCAGCTGTAAAACAACAATTTAATGTGATTTATTTCTTTGCAGACCATGTGCCCTGTTTGTTTCGATCGAATTAAGAATATGGTCTTTCTGTGCGGACATGGCACCTGCCAGATGTGCGGTGATCAAATCGAAGGCTGCCCAATTTGCCGCAAGACGGTGGAGAAGCGTATTTTGCTATTCTGAAGCACAATATATATTTATCCAATGCTTGGCACACATTCCGCGCACAGTCCCCAGGCACATCAGCGTGCGAATCGGCCTTAAATTAAGTATTACTTAGAACAAATAGCATAAAAGTCTCGATGTATACTCATATATACAAGTACGCGCATATATCGTCTTATAAAGCGAAAAATACATATATATTTTTAACAAATATTTCTCGAAATCCAAACTAAGCCGTTATATTCTTTATGCTTTCATTGCCTCCTTTGCTTATTAGATCCTTGAGAATGTCCTTTTTGGCCTCAAAGTAATCGCGGAACCACAAAACGTGCTCTTTTTTCTCCTGCGCCGTAACATACGGGTTTTTTGAGAGGCCTACGCACACCAGCTCCATGAAATGGCGTATGGGCCCCTTGTTGGGACACCAGCCCTCCAAATGCTGTTCCAGAAAGATGTGCTCCGAAAAGTCAACGTTCGCCTCCTCATGCATATCCTGCTCGTTATCAATCGGAAAACGCCAAACTTTGCCTTGTGCCGTCCATTGGATCATCTGCTCAAAGTAGTTGGCGGGTGGATGAGCTGCCTGTAGTTTCAATTCACGCTCATTTAGCGAAGACCAGGTGGAGAGAATGTCCGGTGAATCCAGTAGCTTTGTTGAGTCTTTGGTAAAAATACCCAAAGGTTCGCCCCCATACAAGTTGACGCTGCCTGAGAAGGTTTCCGCTTCACGTTTAATGTGTCGTTGCGGACGCTGCGACGACGAGTGGTCACCCGACCTGGATTTGGGACGCGATGCCAATGTGCGACGCACATATTCGCCACGAGTTTGCTCCGTTTGCTGCGGCTGTTGGCGACGATCGATTTTCATGCCCACAATTAGTTCGCTAGAAGTCGCCAGAAAAGGCAAAGTTATGAAAGTGACAATTGAATATGGGAAAGCAGACACCTTAAATTCAGTTCCTTCTCTGTTCCGGCATTTGCTGCTGGTGCGCTCTTTTCCTCGCCTTGCGGTGCATCTTGTCCAGCTTCCACGCTGTGCCCCAGTAGTTTAGCCAGCAATTCGGATTCGGTTTGCTTTCTCTCGTTTTCGCCCGTGCCCAACATACTGGCAATATTCTTGGCTGCTGTGATAACGTCCTTCGTGGCAGCATCCTGCTTTAGTGCCTCCCGGCGCCGACGATTAGCATCCCCAGGGCGTGGAAAGTCCGTATCCGCTAGCTGATCCGTAGTTTGCATTTGCATGCTGCCCAGCAAGCGATTCAGGCGCTGCGCCGCTGTTTCTTTGGGTTCCTTTGCAGACTTACGCTGCTTCTTCGGCTGCTTCTCATCATCCGAAGAGGAGGCACCATCGTCGTCCTTCGACTGGGAAGAGCTTGAGTAGCTTAGAAGTCCCACGTTTTTGCAGGCTGCCGGCAGCAAGGCACTGTTGATAACAATGAAAATAACAACATGGCAACAAGCTGTGCTTATTGATGTATCACTTGCCGTATATTAAACTTTTGTGTATTACGTAGTGCTAACATATTTACTAATTTCTTTGATAATATCACAGAAACTCAACACAATAACTTTTTCATGCACCTTGCGCTCGCGTAACAACAATAAGCCAGACCAGAATGACAATATGGCAACGCCGCCACCGCTTGGCTAAACTATCGATTATTTCGTCTGTTATCGATGTATAACTTATTATTGTTGGTATTTTTCTTGCCCATAAAAGTTTTGCAATAATGAAAGTAAACAAACAACGCCACAAGTTGTAATAAATGCAATTTGTGGGTGCCACTTAATTTTCAAGATGAGTGGAAATGCCTTTAACTTTGAAATAAAGTTAAAACGTGAGAATAAAGTGTATTATGAGAATGTGCGTATGTAAACAATCCAGCAAAATATTTAACTAATTAATTACTCTGCGCAGGACATGCTGGTGGGCTGCGTGCAGTTTCAGTGTCCGGCTGAAACCAAGCACGACGGCATACTCCTTACATTAGACGGCGTGGTCAACTTGCAGCTAAGTAGCAAAACTGTCGGCCTATTCGATGCCTTCTACAACTCGGTGAAGCCGATCAATTTGCTACAGAACAGTCTGGAGCTATCGGCCCCGGGTAAACTAGGTGCCGGAAACTCGGAATTTCACTTTGAATTGCCGCTGGTGTGCAAGAAGGAGCCCCGCAAACTATATGAAACATATCACGGCGTCTTCATCAGCATCAACTATCAAGTGAAATGCGATGTAAATGTAAAGCGCAACTTTCTGGGCAAATCGCTGCAGAAAGTGCAGCAATTCTGTGTGCAATATAAGCCCGCGCCCCTAAGCGACGAGGCGACCCGTGCCGTCCCGTTCAGCCTGAGCATGACCAATGCCAAGGAGCGTGTAACGATGCCGCGTTTCCTAATCACTGGTCGACTGGACCGCTTGGAATCCTGTGTCACGATGCCCATTACTGGCAGCTTGACCGTGCAGCATACCGAGGCGCCCATAAGGTCCATTGAAATGCAGCTGGTGCGCGTGGAGACTTGTGGCTGCGACGAGGGCTATTCCAAGGATGCAACTGAGGTGCAAACCATACAGATTGCCGACGGAAACGTTATGCCAAAACTGGAAATACCCATATATATGGTGCTGCCACGTTTGTTTACATGCCCCACGCTTTTAACCAAGAACTTTAAAATTGGTAGGTTGCGGTTTTCCCTTTTGTGACATTTGGTTTCATTAATAAAACTTATGTGTATGCTTGCAGAATTTGAGCTGAACTTGGTGGTGCTGTTTAAGGAGGAGCACACTGTCAGTGAGAATTTTAAAATAGTACTAAAGCGCGCTTCAGGCCCATTGCTTAGCAAAATAAATACAGCTGGACGTTGAACGCATCGAATAACTGCCAACTATTTACATACAGTTCAATTAAAGCTGACACTCAAGTAGTCTGCAACTGGATGCTAATATCGAAAAATTATAAGCAATATATGCTCTCGAACCTCTATTAACAATAAATAAAAACTTTTTTTAAATAAAACTGGCATTTTACTAACCAAATACTGAAAAGGTATTTAAAAATTTGCGCGCAATTAAAGTGCTGCCACCCGATCTATGAATACAATCTTAAAAATGACCTAAAAAATGTCAAAATCTGAAACGGCCAAAATGAAATGAACCCAAACAAAAATTTTTAAAAATGTACAAAAACGAATACGGCGCTGATGGCAAAACAATATTAGACAAGTAACAATATTTCATAAAATTGATGTTCAATGAATACGATTTGTTAGCATTGTTTAGCTATTCTCAAATATGCTGGTATTTGTTTAACATTAATTTCCTATTTCATTTTACTTGAGATGGCGCCATCTTTTGTTTTCAACTTGATTATTATCTTTCAATTTACAACAGCTGCCAAAACAAACTTCACCTTAGGCAATTTTACTGTAATAATATTCGATGTGTGTATATACTATATATATTTCGGAGTTCCAAGATAGCACCCTCTTTATTATTCTTATATTCCATGATGCTGCTACTGCCGCCGCTGCGACCGGTAAGTGCATATCAATTTCCTGCTTGCCTCGTTGCAAAAACTTTAAATCTTTAATAAATTAAGTGTGTGTGTGTGTGTGTGTGTGTGTGAGGGTGTGTGTTTTTGGGTGTGTGTATATATTTGCATGTGATTGTGTGTAGATAAGTATATATGTACATTTATGTAGGTGTATGTAGGTAAGTCTGCACTTACACACACACACAGCTTTTAAGTCTGTGCCGGTAAGCTACACATGCATGCCTACTGATATAAATTACTTAGCATACATATGTAAGATGCCATGTTCTCTTATTTTTTGGGGGCTACGACTATAAGGCAGGTGTTTCGGAGAGCTCTTTATATTCAACATTCGGTGTATAAATATTGCAAACTATATTCACACATGCATATGTACATAAATACATACATACATATACATATGTATATAGCCAACGCAAGTCTCAAGTTCACTAAATTATGTAAATATGTATGCATGTGCATACATATATGCATAGATATATTGTGAGTACATATGCACATACATACATATATTTGTTCTACTTGGCGGCGTAACTTTCATCCATAAAGAAACACACAAACACACTCATACCCACAAGCGTATTTATTTAAGACAAATAAAAAACGAAACTGTTGCTTTCTCCTTCTGTTGGTTAACAGACGGGTAGACGATGTAGAGGTGTGGGAAAAGTGGGGGGGTGTTGGGGGAAGAGGCTTCAAACTGAAATTGAGTTGAGAAGCTGCTGATTCCTCTCACAGGCAGTTCAGGCTGCAATTTGTGTGTCACCAAATGTACCACTAACAAAGAGCACCCACTGACAAACTTTTTCGAGACTTGTTGTATTTTTTTTTTTGCTCCTTGCGTTCGCTTCTGTTGAAATAAATGGAAGGACGCTGTGGGCAACAACTTTCAAAGTAATACCCCCGAACAGAAAGTTTTCACACCAAATGTTGCCAACATGGCTGCTGCCTTGTACACGGATTTCGATATTAGTTGGCACTGTTCATGGGCAGCACTGGCAGCTGTCAAAGTCGCGTCGCAATGGGCGTACTGTGCCTGTATGTGTGTGCATGTGTGTGGATATTGTGGGATTGGGCTTAGCATTAAAG
Source organism: Drosophila borealis (assembly GCA_035045885.1). Classification (NCBI taxonomy): domain Eukaryota; kingdom Metazoa; phylum Arthropoda; class Insecta; order Diptera; family Drosophilidae; genus Drosophila; species Drosophila borealis. The sequence goes on along the minus strand of JAWNOR010000202.1, from coordinate 506,284 downwards.
TGCCGTCACGTCGTGTAATTGATTTAAAATTAGCACATCGCTTGCAAATTTAAATTGTTTACATGTGCCTGGGGACAGCTGGTGCTGTGTGTTTGTGTGTGTGTGTGTTTATGCATGTTTAATGAACATGGAGCTACCGCCAGGGCTGCTGTAATCGCATTTCAATATGCTATGTAACCGAAGCCGTGTCCCGTTGCGAGCTGCTCATCGCTCCTCCTCCTCCTCCTCATCTCTGTCGCCCTGCGTTGCCTAGCAACGCTCTGCTTCGCCATCTGCTCTGTTGCAACGGCAATTTAGTTTGTACGGCAAACTTTTCATAGCTTCTCTGACCCGTAAACGAGGTCAACGCAAAAAACATTTTGAAAAATTCATATGCAAACGTATTTTCAGTTGCACTTGCAGGTGCCAGATTGCAAAAACAGAAATTCCCTTTTCAAGTGCCCGGGCCATAGAAAAACTTTTTAATGGCCGCACATTTTAATAGGTGTGCTGCTCAGGGTTATATAGAGTAGTTTCTCCTCCCACTTAGGCTCTAACCATTCGTTCAGACAACTTGCTCTTGATGCAAATTAAGACTTTTGCAAAAGTTCAAATATCGAATCAAATAAATGCCCTTAAAATTTCTGTTACACTTCGGCAGCTAATTGACAGACGGAGCTGTCAAATCAATCCAATTATTGAACGTTGCTTTATCGATTGCTCGCCGAGTGCAGCCAGCTTTACTCAACTGATTTGCATGGCTGGCGGCCTCTTTCCGCTTTTTAAACTCAGCTGCAGACAAAGTTAATTCCCAGTGCATTAGCTAATTGTTTGGCCAGCTCGTGCGGAAGTTCGTCGCTGCTAGCTCAAAGTGAAACATTTTGCGTTTTAAGATAAGCACCGGACCGTTGGCCGATGACCGTTGCCCGTTGCCCTTGACGGTCGCCCCTTTTTCTCCTCCCCCCTCCACTTCCTGCTTCCTGCACGGGTCAGATTAAGTGTGCATCCCCGAACTGCACCCACCGAAATAAAACTTTTGACTAAGCCCGGTGTTGCTAATTGTTACACGGGCCCAAACTACAAGCCCATGAGTAATTAGGGTCTGGATTAGGTACTGCCTACACTCAAATAAATTTTCGCCTAAAGGCGAACTCGGGTCCTGTCCGGAGCCCGTCCGGGGCGTTGCCCGCAACGTGCAGAGGAGAAGGGCGGGGATCAGGACGCCGCCTCCAGGTTGTATTATGCCATCTCGCGTCCGTTGACGCTGATGTACGTACGTGTTTCGGCATGCTTCCGTGATAATTTCAAACTTTTGCACCAATTATGTGCACGGCAGCGCCGATTCTCTTCATCTATGTGTGCGTTAGTGTGTGTGTGCGTGCGTGTGTGTGTGTGTGTGAGTGCGACGGCTTCGTTTTTGTGCCTGTAGTTTATGCTCATTACGTGAGTGCTGCGCGCAGCAAACTCGCAAATTGCTGTACAAGAAACGATGCCGTCGGCGTTACACAGAGAATCGGCACACACACACACACACACACACACATACACCTACACCTACAAACGCACACACATGCACCCACACACAAATATGTATAGAGCGAATGCAAAGGAATTATTTTTGCCTTTGCAGCGCATTTTCGAATTTAATTTTCAGGTTAACTGCGCGCTTCCAAAGTTTCTCTCAGCTTTTACACGTGGCGTATACGCGTTTTTTCATTGCCCATTTCATTTTCGGCCAGCAGCGAGGGGCGCTCGTTAAGTAATGTACTTGCTGCTGGCAGGCTGGCACTTAAAATTAGGCATCATAAAACTGTCAAAACTTTAGCACTTTTTAATTAATTGGCGGATTCTCGTTGTGCATTTTCGAGGCTAATAATTTGAGTGCCCAAAAATAGGGCTATGCTGTTAGCAGCAAAAACAGCTCCCAAAAATAAAAGGATTTGGCAAAATTACACATAAAAGCCAAGTGCTCAAATAGTTTTTTATATTTTAAAGATAATTGCTTGGCATATATTATGCAAGCTGTCTATATTACACAGCTATAAAGATTTTATTGTCAATTTAAACATCAAGTCCTAGTTGAGTATGCGCAACAAGGAGTTGCCCCTTATTCAACTCTGAATTGCGGCAATATATCTCTGTTGTTGCACAAACTCATCTCATCCAAGTGCATCCAACTGATCTCAGCTCAAATTTGCCGGCAGCTTTATTACTTTGTGAATTGCCCTCGATTAGTTGCAAACTACTCATGGCATCTACTTAGCCGCCTCGCCACTCCCATTCACTATGACTTGACATATAATTAAGGCAGTTGGCGTCTCTGAATGCTTTTCAGCTCTGTTTAAGAGCAGATATAAAAGTTGAGTTCCGCTTGACGTGCTCCAAATGTTGACACTTGAATTTTCGGGCTTGTTTACCTTTTGGACATTTCCTGGCTAACATCCTGTGGCACTTGCAGCAGCAACCGCAGCAGCAGCAGCAGCTAAGCACGTGCAGCTTGGCGAAAGAAAAAAAAACGTCTTAACGCAGCAGCTTTTCCGCTTTCTTAAAGCACTCGTCGGCTAGACAGACTGGAAAATAGAATGGAAATTCCAGCATTTGCGTGTCTTTTATGCTTCTTATTTTTACCATTTTTTCACATTTTATTTTCCTTACAATTGTCGGCGCGAAACAGCATAAACATTCAGAAGCAGCTGGAGCAGAAGGGGGGTGGGGGTTTAAGTGGGTGTTCGGGCGTTGTGGTACAGGAAAAGTTTGTGTCGCATTTTCATTGAAGCTCAAAGTGAGAGCTTCTACCGAGCATAGTTACATTTTGTTTGTTTGTTTACTTCAAAATTGTAAATGGATTAGCCGTACAGTGAGAGAGCGCGCAGCAAGTCTGACAAATTGAATTTGTTAGACTCGGAGCGATGAGAAGTTTTCAAAACTTTTGCTTGCATGGTTGAGGATATTGGACGTGTACACCGAGCATACTAGAACTGCTATCGCCATAAGCCCATGCCGCACAAAGTTTCTCAGTGAAAGTGTTGCAAAATAAATTGCACCACTAACGGTGGCCGGAGGCAAACTGAATGGGAAGGAGCCAAGTGCCCCATACTGTATGTGGATGCCATTTGTAGCTTGCCTGACTGATGAAACTACTGGCAAACAGCTATCAATACTTACGTTGAGCTTAAGAATTACCAAACAAATGGATGATTAAGCTTAAATTGAGGATTGTTCAGGTGCAGCTGAGTTATTTTCTACAGCATTTAAACTAGAATTTCAATAGAAAATGTATCAAAGTCGATTTAAAGCCACAGAAAACGTTTTTAATTGCTGCAAACCGCAGCTAACTTTGCGTAACAGTGCTGCCCATAGAAGATCGAATGCTTTACCTAGTGGTGTGGTTAAACAGTACTACCCATTAATATAAGTTTAGCTACACGTTGCTCAATGTGAAATGTACACACAGGCAACATTGGTTAACAGTGCTGCCCATATCAGAACAAATGTAGTTGTTTAATAAACGTTTTACAGTGCTACCTATTAAAATATGGTATTCAGTGCGAAATGTAATACATTGTAAGCCAGAAAGTGCTGCCCATCGTTGAGCGTCTATTTTGACTGGTAAATGATTTATAAATAACTCTCGTAATGGCAGTTAACTTAATGTTCAAGCTGTTGCGCAAATCGTTTGCCCTTAGGCTAATTTGTATTACTAAATTATTGCCACGTACTACACATCACATTTGGTGCATGTAATCTAAAATATGCTACGGCCACGCCCCGACACTTTAATAAACCCTTTGCTAGTTATGTTAAATCCATGTAACGACCACTCGCCAAAATGATGCCCTTCCCCGTCTATATGTCATTTACATTATTATGATGAGATGCAAATCTCGTTAAAGGACACTTCAGTCAACCCCCAGCCGGGTAGCCCGTCACCCAGTTGCTGTCGCTGCTGCTGCTGATGCTGCTGCTGATGCTGCTGCTGCTGCTGCTGCTGCTTTGTTGCTCTGTTGTTGCTTTTGTTGGCTGGTCCTTTTGCCATACTTCAATATGTGTGCCATATGCCCCAGTCTGGCGTGTCTCTCTATCTACATCCATGTGTGTGTGTGTGTGTGTGTGTTATTCTTATGCAAATTACATTTCCTGTGTTTGAGCTACAGCTTGTAGATACATGTGTACGTGTGTGTGCTGTTATGTTATGCTGTGTGTGTGCGTGTGTGTGTGCTTATTTTGCATGCAGACACATACACATATTTAGTTCAAAAATATTATACAATTCTTTTGAAAAAGTCAACGACAAACAGGCCAAAGCTCATAAATATATGCCGCTCTCTTTCTATCTCTACCAAATTCCCGCTCGCTCTCTCTCCCTCTCTCTCTCTCTCTGTCTCTATGTCTCTTTTACACTCACTCTTGCTGAGTGCATATTTGTGTCCTGTTATGACATATTTGTTGCTGGCGTCGAGTTTGTTTAGCATCTGATTTGCATTTGTAAACTTTACTATGTGTCATGTGTCCATTTGTTTTGTTAGCATTTTTGCAGATTTACGTATCAGTAGCAGGAACATAGGTACGTTTGTATGTATGTCTGCGTGCGTATAAACCATATAGAAGGTAGCATATACCGCAGAAGCCGCATGCCAACCGCCACCCACTGTGTCAGTTCACCTTTGAGGCTATGGCCGCACACGTGCGCATTTTCATTTTTATTTGAAACTCATTAGTTGCTAGTGGATTTTATCATCAGTGAAATGCTGACACAGCACATAATACACTTGCCAACAGCAGCAATATAAATTGCCAAAACAGCATGCTAAACATTTAAGCGAGACAAGTAGAATTTAAGTATTTTAGTTTTAGAGCAGTTTATCACGTGCTCTCAACTGAAATTAACTTCAACCCGAACTTAACTTAACTTCACTTGGCTGTTAATTAAGTTGGCAAGTGTATTAGTGGTTCGTTGCATTGTAAATGTGTATTGAGAGCTTTACGTTTTCCCCATTATTCGTTTATTTTTTTTTTTTTTTTGGGTTTTCTTTCAGTCTATGCTACGCCTGGTTAATGGCTGAGAGGCGGCACGTCTGACAATTGGGAAATTGGAAGTTAAAACCATTAAATAAATGAGCGTCACACAAGAGTCACCACAGAATCACATTGTCGGTGGATGCTGTAGCAGCTATTTGGCATTTTTATCTCTTTCGATTTGCACAGTCATTCAATAACCCGCCCAATTCGGTTCAGATTCAGTTCGGTAGCCAGAAATGGTTGTGCGCTCGCTCGCTCGCCCGGTTGAGGTCTTGGGCTTGGGCGGGGGCGGGGGTATTGGGAGCTGGCAGCCATTCTGATTTGATGCCGCACTTTCGACAAAAGGCAAAACAACAAGCCGGGCAAACAGGAAACCCTGTTTGAAAGTCAACAGTTTTAACCTAATCACAGTGGATTTTATTGCCCCGCTGTCAAATCGATACGAGAAGCGAGCAGAAGATGCGCCCAAACCCGAAGATGTTGCCCCAGTTCAGTTCAGTTCAGCTCAGTTCAGCGCAGCCCATAGCAGCAATTGTGGAGCGCCACAGGATGCGTTATCTGAAAGTCCCGAAAGTCGAAAGAATCATTAGGACTTTAACGCTAGTGCTGCGTAAGAATTTTTGGGTGCGTTAAGTGCCTCCAGGCACTTGGTTAGGGGGTCGGTCTGAAGGGTGACCATGCTGTAAGCTCCCAATGTTATTTATCTCTAGATTAAATGGATTTGTGTGCAAAATTGTCCATTTAGCTCAGGCAGCAGTAACTGCTGTTAAGGAAGCCAGCTCATTGTTTGAACTTTTCGCAACGTTCACGATTTGATTGAGTTTGAGCATGGTACGTGAAAAGGGGAAATGGGACACGGACGGGGGGGGACTTGACAATGGGAAGTGTAGCTTAACGCTTCACAATTTGCTGGTTTTAAAGGCAATTAGAACTGACAAGTGCCTGTCGATTGATTTGGATTGGACAACGTTCTGCTTTTGTCTGCTCGGCCCGAAACACGTTGACAGGATTCCGTTGTGCTCCCAGTGTGTGTGTGCACTGCCATTAAGTGGATGTCAACCGGCTTGGCATGGCTCGGTCCACTTTCAATTGGGTTAACCCATTTTGACAGCTATTTCTATTTTCTATTTCTATTAGTGGCTAGCATTTGATTAAAGTAGAAAGGACAGGCCGGGAACATCAAGCTATTGATTTAAGTTTGTATTATTAGCAACTTGTCTATTGAGTCGAGGATACTATTTAAGAAATATAACATGACTAAAGTCTCTTTTAAGAAGAGGTACGTACTATAATAGCTACTAGCTGGAGTTAGCCCGTTACCGTGGGTAGCTGTTATTCTTCTATCCAAGTGCCATATCTTCGCCTTCTTATACTGCTGTTCACCCTTCTCATGATGCTACTCCTCCGCCTCCTTCTTCTCCTTTTCCAGCTGCTCCGCAGACTGAAACCTATGATGCCTACTTAAATTCATGAGAATCGCAGAGTAGAGCATTATTTATATGCACTTTTTTTTTAAATTTGCAGTGCAGCATGAATCAAACTTTTCCTGCGTTTGGTACACATGCATATAACACACACACATACATAAACACATACACTCATACACCCAAAATGATAGTTTATTAGAATGCCAGCACCACTTTTTACTTGAATTCATGAGAATCCTCTAGAAGGGCAACATACGTACGTTATTTTTTCAAATTTGTGGGGCAGAATATAGTAAACGTGGACTGCATTTGGTGTAAGAAAACATGAATGCATGTATACATTCGCACATACATACATGCATAAATACGGCCACAAAAAATGATAGTTTTTTAGATTGTCAACTCCGCTTTTAAACAACACTTATAATTAAGGCATAAAGACCTGCAGGGCTTACTTGAATTCATGAGAATCGCAAAGAAGGACTGTGTATGGCACGCTTTAATTAAATGTATAGCGCTGAATGAAGTAAACTTGATGTGCGTTTGGTATAAGAAAACATACATGCATACATAAACACCCACATGCATACAAACATATATCCACACACACATGCATACAAACATATATCCACATACATGCATATGCATATACATGGCGTATTTATATTCATTCCGATTATATTAACATATACACTGTCACGTTAATATATACACACTGGCGGGTATTTCCGGGCCTTGCCCGTGGCCGGTTTTGTGCTTCAAATTTTGTATATAAATGCTTCATGATTTCCCGCTGTAGACAGCTCAACAAAAATAAGTTAAAAGTCCATTGAACAAAGAACCTAAAGTTGAAATCTTGTGCTGAGAATCTTCAAGTCCAAAAATAAACTTTCCCTAATTAAATGTTTTACCCGTATTTTCCGTTCAAGAAAATTGCAAATTTTTCACCAATTCACCACAGTTGCGGGTAGATTTTCCAAAATGAAACACGTTTTTAAAGCATTTGGTCCCAAATCTTCGCGTCCCCTTTCCACCGAGGGGAATGGGTTTTTATGCAACTGTTTTTCCCCAATTTTTCACCCTTGCGGATGGAATTTCAGTCAGTGAATCGGGACAAACATATTTTATATACATACAAACACACTTACATACGCAAACACTCTGTCCTCTTTTTACGAAGCTGGGGATAATGCTTTTGCAGCTAGTAAAATGGGATTTCATAACGCGAAAGTCTAGAAAATAATAAATTCATGCAACTTGCCAAAGTACAATAGCTTATGCCAGACAACAATGCAATCGATTAAGGATAACTTTCATATTTCGTGCCAGCGAATTTCCATTCAACGAAATTGTAATCTTAATGGGAAAATCGCTTTGGTACAGTCACTTTTGGTACTTATCGATGACCTGTGCAATCGTTGGCAACCTTTCGATTACGCAGCAATGCAACTCTCCCATTTTTTTACACAAACAATGCTAGCAGCTACTCACAATAGACGCTGTGAAAGCTCAGCTTACAGATTACAGTGGTCATACACACGAACTGACTCGTGCACAATGGCCTGGGCCAGGCAATTTAAAATAATAGTCTAATAAAGTTACTTAGCTGGCTCGCAACTGATTAGGTTGCCACTAGATGGGGCAAGAGTTTCCAGTCTGTGGCGCTTACCCATCTTAAAGCCAATTTCCCCCAATTTTATTATTGCGCTTTTTCCAGTTGGACAGCCAGGCCACAATAGCAGTAGTATCAGCACAACAACAACAACAAATTTCTTATTAAGATAATAATGTACTGACTGTGAGATACCCTGTGGATATGTTATTGTGGGATAACGGAAATATATGTTTATAAATTGAAGACTTTTGAAGGGGATTAAAATATTAAATGACTAGGAATAAAACACTATTTAAACAATAGCGCCATGGAACAAATATAAGAAGAACATAATATAGCTTGCGGGCATTTCCCGCATTTTCCACCGAAGAGCGGTAGCTTTCGTGAAAAACATATCAAATAAATTTTCACATAGATCTTTGAAAATGAGCTTCAAGCTGGTCGAATGGTAAATAAACTCTCATACAACAGTTTTCCGCCAATGTACCAACCAAACCTGCGAGTGAATACGTCCCGGAAAGACGTTTTCATAAGGTTCTTATGTAGTTATGTTCTTGAGTTTTATGCAACCGTTTTTCGCGATCTTTCCACTCTTGCGGGTGGAATTTGTGTGATGTACTCGGGGCAAAGAGTTTTAAATATATAGAGATAGAGTGCATGTGAAAGAATAGCTTTGAAAAGAATATATGAAATATGAATAATAATTTTAATTAATTAAGAGTCGTATAGCCCTTGTCACTCGACTGGACTACAGGGTATGCAAACGTTGATTCGTTTGTTGCCGCGCTCGTTTGGGTAATGCGCCGCGTGCCTCCGCTGCTGCTGCTGCTGCTTTTGCTGCTGTGGCGATGGCCTTTTTGTGCTTATGGGTGAGAAATGCTTTCTTTATGTATTAATAGTACTCCCTTCTGCACTCGAGAGCCAATGGGGGTGCCCAGTTTGGGGGGTATGTGAGTGTGTCGGGGGCATCGTCGGGCACATTTATACCGTGGAATGACTTTAGTGTTGTATCACGTAGTAAATAATTCCTTTGTGGCGTTGTCTTGGTTGGCTTTCGGTTCTGGCTTTCAGCTTTCAATGTGCCCTATGCCTGTCCTTTAACCGCTTTCACTGTTTACCGTTGCTCTCTTCTGCTGCACCAGAACCTATTCTATGTGGGGGCTGTGGGGCTTGGGGCTGTGGGATGTGGGGGCGTAAGATGTCTGCTTTTATTGTTACGCGGCAAATACAACATAAAAAAACGAACGTGTAAATGTTATTTCTTGATTTATTTTAGTGGTGCATGCAGATGCTTACGCCACCAATTTTTAAGGTTTTCGCCTTCGCACATTACACATAGGTAGACGTATACGAATCAGAAAACGACCGACAAAATATAAAAATTCCGCTTACCTTGCATATTTGTATATGTAAGTATATATGTGTGTATATATGTTATCGGTGCATCATATAATATTACACGTGTGTATCGTGAGTGTGTAGGTGTTTGGTTGTGTGAGTCTGTGTGTTTGACATTGTTGAGTTTGGCAAATTTTCATTGCTTTGGCATTTTTCATTATATATACCCTGTAAATGAAAATGAAAATGTGAAAATATGCATATTGGGGCGTATTCTGGCAAAAGTTGGCATCTTCGACTTTACAATATATATACTTATATTTTTATTTTATTCAGCATTTGTAGGCGAGTCCATATCGTGTTGTACACACCGATTCAGAAAAAAACTACCTCCCCCCATTCTTATAAAATTTGAAGGAATCTAATTTTTTGAGATATTCATAAAGATCGCACTATGAACATCAAATTAATTGAATACATTTGCCGAGCGCTTAGTAATATTTTCGTCGATTTGCAAAGATCATCCAAAATCTAGGATCCAAACAAAAACTTTATCCGAAATTTTTTATTGGATGTTAGTCACAAAAAAAGTCTTAAAAACCTAAGAATAGTATGGACCGATCTATATAATTTTCTAAATTTTCCTTTATTATTAAACAGCGAAAGAAAAAATGTGTGTTCAGAAATAATTTTGCTAATAGAAACTAGAAAGAACGGCTATGTTCCGCATGCCGAAATGTATATACCCTTATGATAAGTACATTTGACCTAATTAAATTTACATAATGTCTCCAGATAGCTTGTAAGTAGAGAATACTATATGTTTAAAAAAATGTATGCACTATGGTAAAAGACGCAAATGTCCACTTTGGTTAAGATATCTTTTAAAACAAAAAAAATATGTATTCAAGAACTCATTTTGGCCGACATTTCCTAAGGTAACTTTATGATATAGTGGTACGCTTGAAGTTAGAAGACTATTTTGTGCAGAAACAGACAGACGGACATTGCTTTATAGACTAGGTAGGCAAGGGTATACAAATAGAAAACTATAAAAGTGCTCATTGTTTTATTTAAATACTTAGCTTTTAAGATATTGCTCTATGGGCTTTAGCTCTTCTTTAAGGCAATATTTATAGTCGCATTAAATTAGATTCTAATATATATTATCCGTAAATAACAATTCTTTTCTATTTGTTCAGGGTAGGGTATGTTGGCTTCGTTTTGTTTGTATAGCCTTTTTTTTTTGGTTTTGTATGCATACCTTGTCGCAAAAATATATATATACTACATATATATATATATATATTTTTTTTTTTTGGATGCAAGAGAGTAAACGTCGCGCATTTATACAATATTTGCGTTTCCTCTCAGCTCGTAAACGGCTGCCACTCCAAATATTATATTTTTATACCCTATAACAATAAAAATGCGCAAATATATAAATGCCTTAGAAAGGGTATAATAAAGTTGTGCAAATGCATGAAGAGGGGAAAGCAGGCATTGCTAATCCCAAAGGTTTGGTATATATATATATATATATATATATATATATATATATTTATTGGAGCTGGAGATTTTTAAGTTTATCTCTTTGTAAGTCATACGTAATTATATTATGTTTAGAAAAAGACAAGTAAACAAATATAAAACTACGTTTGCATTTTTAATATATATATATATATATATATATATATATATATATATATATCAATAATGGCATTACTAATATCAAATCGATTTCTATAATAGATTCCCAAGTGTATTTGTGTCAGTTTGGGTTGCTCTGCACCAGTGTAAAGGGTATCTGCTTGTGAAGTACCTGCCATGAACTGAAGTCATCTTGCATGTTTTTTTATTCGGGGTTTTGGTTTTCATGTTGTGTCTTGTGCCTGTTGACGCAAATTGCCAAAATTGCCTGCGGTTGTGTTTACATGGCGAATGTAACAGACAAGTGACAGCCGCACGCACCAAATTCAAATAAAAGCCAATGCCAATGCCTACCAGGATGGTGCCTAGGGGGGTTTCGAGTGGGATCCAGTATTGCTGCTATGGTGTAAAATGGGTGGCTTGGCGAGTGGAGGACCAATCGTGCGTTACATTATTTAATTCTGACATGTGCTTGAGGTTTATATATGTGCGAGTGAGTGTGCGAGTTGTGTGTGGTTGTGTGTGTGAGTGTTTGTCTAGTGTGTGCCAATTCAAATTTAGGCTAATGTACCTTTGATATATGGATGCGGCTTTTCGTTTGCCTGCATATATATCTATATATATATGAATATATATTTGTACAGATTGTATATATTTCTAAATCTGCATGTGTAGATAGCGCACAGTCATTTGTGGCCATCAATAAATAGATTGCCGTCTTTGATGATTTATTGCCTTTCAATACAATTTTTGTTTTGTCTAACAAACATAATCCCAGCCTTGAATAAAATTTCTCCGCTTGGCATTCAACACAAATTCTCATTTTTGTAATGCAATTCAACAATATTTCCTTGCTTTAAGATCTGTGCCGTGATTTCATTGTGGGTCCTGCAATGTTTGCTTTACATTTTTTGCCCCCACGTCTTGAGACATGAATTTAATTGCTTCGACAATTTGAATGGCTCCAGCAGATACTGCTTTTCACTTTTTGCTCCTCGGGTTCCTTTGCTTTTTTTATCAACAGGCTTTCAACAGTTTGCTGTTGTCGTAGACTCTGTTGATTCTGACAGTCCTTTGCATAAACTTCTCGCAGCATCAATAACTTGTATACTCCTTCATTTTCACAAGTGGGCTATATGGCCTCATAGTAGCTTCATTATATAAGAATAGTAAGGGGGTATAACCCGTGCCCAGCCTTACTATACACTGTTATTTCTATTTAATAATAAACATGTACTTACCCAAAAGTTCACAGAAGCTCGCAAGATTGCGTTTAATTAACAGTAGGTAATCAGACTTGTCTATTAAAATACACAACACTTAGGGCATAAACTAAGCAAAGGCAAAGGTAGTTAATTTTCTAAAACTTTCAGCTTAGCATGAGCTATACTTGTTCTGCGTTTGGCATAAGGGAACATACATGTATGTGTATATGCATGCATGCACGCATATGCATACATACGCATGTTAATGTAACACATAAGCAAAGCTGTCCCAGTTTCCTCCGTTGCTAACTCGAAAATTGTTGCCACCGTCTCCATCAAAGTCATTTCCTCATCCTTCTCCCGTTCAGGCTCCTCCTGCTCTTAGTGCTTTGTTTTTTGCTGATGCTTTCCTGCTCCTGCTGCTCCTCCGCTTCCTCCTTCTGCATTATTGAAGCCTGCGGTACTTAGTTAAATTCATGAGAATCGCAGAGTAGGGCAATATCTAAAATTGAATTTGTTGGCTTACAACGCAGCGGGAAGTATAATTGGCCTGCGTTTGCTAAAAGAAAACATGCAGGAATACATGTGAATACATATATGTATTTATGCATGCTTGCATATGTGCATATAGAAATTCACTTACATGTGTGCACACATATGTGCATACATGCACACAAAAATATATACACACAATCATGCATACATACGGCAACACAGAATGATAGTTTATTAGATTTCCAACAACACTTTTTAACATAACTCTTATAATTAAGCCAGGAAAACTGCAGGGCTTACTTGAATTCATGAGAAGCGAGTAGTAGGGCATTATATAATAATACGTTTCTTTTAAGTTTTCTAGAGCAGCATGGAGTAAATTTAGTCTCCAGTTGCGAAGGGAACGAACGTACTTGTATACATACATACATGCATGCATGCACACATGCGTATATACTTGCATACGTGTTAATAAAGCACTTATAAGCAAAGCTGCCCCAGTTACCTCCATGGCCACCTTGAACATTGTTGTCGTCGCATCCTCCAAAGCCATTAGCTTCACCTCCAGTTCTTGCTACTCCTCTTTAACCATCTCTAACCTGCCAGCGTTGAATCTGCCGCCTCCTACAGAGTGGCACACTTCAAAGCTTAATAGAATTCGTGAGAAGCGCATAGTAAGGCAATATTTTAAAATATTTGCATTCAAACTTTTTTTATCTCATTAATTGTGGAATTTCCATAAGCCTCCCGTCTCGTTGGGCATTTACATCCCATAAGGACTTTATAGCGCATACGGAAAATCCGTGATTAAGTTCCTTTAGATCCAAAGGGTATCTCCTAGTTCAGCATTGCAAATTGACGCACTCCTACTTGTTGTATACACACTCGTATTTTATTAAAGCAAAGCTTAGCACTGGACACTCTCTTGAAGGGGTCCTGTTTGCCCTTATCAAACGCTGCTTTGGGCAGTCGTTTTTCCACCTTTTTTTGTCCTCCCTTGTTCTTCTTCAGGTCGTGTTGTGTAAGAGTTTCTATCTGCAGCCTCAATAAATCTACCATCGCATATCTTTTGGCCCGCTCGTGTTTTTACAGCATCAACAAAATAACTCAAAGTGTCATCCGAGCTCTTGAAGTCTATTGTGTTGTTATGCCTTTGTTATTGTTCAGTATTGTTACTGGGCCCGCCCGGTCGGGTGCCTCGAGCCCTCCTACCTTCCTCCTAGTGCCAACATCACTCCGGGCACTTTCTCGGAGCTATTTCCCCGAGATGTTTGCCATTGCTTATCCGTACAAAACGTTTGCGCTTTGAGGCTCTGCAATCGTTAGACATAACACGTGTAACCTTTGTAACAATGCAAGTATTTGCCTGGCTTTCAGAAAAATTGTAGCGATTGGCCCTTACGCCTATCTGAACACCTCCCACACCCCGGCCAAAGCCCCCCCCCCCCCCCCCCCGCCCAACCGGAAGCACCATTTTTATTAGGTGTGCCTTTATTGTCGGGCTCTGTGACACGGCACCTAGTCGGAACGTTTGTAAATCACTATGCTAGTCAATATAGGGAGGGGTGGGGAGGTAGGGACGGAGGTTGTGCCACTCGTGTATATATATTTATATATAAATATACTAACATATATGTGTTTTATTCATGACATTTTGGGCTTTGATAACAATCTAAGCAAAATGTACGGCATTGTTGGGTTCTCCATCTTGAAGGGCCCCAGATGTGCTCTCTCTGAGTGTGTGTGTGTGTGTTTCTGTGTGTGCGTGAAGGTGCTTTTCGCCCACGCAACCCTCGATTTCCCGTGGCACCTTTATGTATTTTGTATTTGATATTTCGCACTTTGTGTTGTGCCGCCCCGCTGCCCACTTTAACTTTTGGGGGCCCCAATGCCAATGCATAGAAATTATTATATATTATAAATCATATGATGCCATCACATTATGCTCAGCCATACAATTTCCCATAATCGTCAAGGACCTCTTCCAGCATCCAGCGGCATCTAGGGAAATTTTCAAGTCAAAACATTTGCGACCTTGACTTCCCCCTCACGTGTCATGAATGTTCTCAGTTTCGAGATGGATGTGTGCGTGACGTCATACGAATCAACGAGACCGATGGGCGACACATTTAATTCATCTTAAATATCTATAGCGCTGAAAAAACCTGTCATAGCGTTAATATCATAGACTATATTATGTAAATGATGAATACCTTTTGGAAGGTTTCAGAGGTGAAATTAAACGAATAATAATTTAAGGCTGTTATCTTCCAGATCTTAATGTTTCATAAAACAAATAGAGAAATAAAATTCGAATTGTTATTTTGTTTTTTTTTTGGTAGTATATGGACGTAGTGTTGTCTTACTTTAAGCCCATACTTTGGCCCTTGTATCGGTCTTAGCATATTTGGTAGATGCTTATTTTGCAACGGGCAATTGTTAATAAAAAACTAAATGTTTCATGGAAAATGTGCGAGAAACTAAGGCTTTAAACAAATACTAGGTTCAAGTATATGAGCAACTAGGTTAACGTAGTGCACTTCAGGGCAGGTTGTTGGTGCGAATTGTGAACCGTAACAGAATCAATAAGTTTGCAGCCCTGAACTTTAGCCCACACTCTCATAATAATAACAACATAACGAGCTGCCTAAAATGCCGAATAATAATATTGTGTTAATATGTATAAAATTTGATTACATATGCAATAATTTGGGCACATATAAAATAATGCAACGTAATAATACGCCCCCACACAAATATATATATATATATATATACATTTGAAGGAGCACCCACATTTTGCATGCTGATTGCACACACTTGATGCTAATTATTGTTTGTACTGTTCGCATTGATTGATTAATGTAATTTCTGGTTGTTTACTCTTCGTACTTCAAGCCGAAAACGCAAATACGTTTAATTTGCACGTATCAATGACCCCCCAAAGTGGTCATAAAACGATTCAGATGGGGCACAGATGATGGCAAACCTGGCGATGGTGCGATGTAATAAGAAAACGCATTTTGATTGGCATTATTCGCGTTTGCTTATTCGGATTGTTTATTTAGACTTTAGATAATAATTAAATGGTATAGTACTAGATTAACGGCAACGATCAGCAGCTGATTAATATTAATTGATTAATTGATCCATTTGCAATACTTTTGAAAGCGCGCCAGTTGTTTTCAGTTTGTTTGTTTTGTTTATAGCATTTGTTTATAACATACACTTATTAACAAATATCACATAGATATTCTAGCTTAGCTGCTAACTTAATTCCTCTAGTTTACAAACGATGGCCAACTCGGATTCGGCTTTTAATAATATTGTGACCCATTTTGAGGCTAGGCGAACCTAAACCATCTTTTGCATACCGTTTTCGTCATATATGATTACTTTTTTTGTTTGTTTTTTTTTTTTAGTTTTTTTTGTTGAAATATGTTTTGGCATTTTAGTTTGTGCATTATAATAATAAAACATTGGTGTGCTTAATACTATCCATCCGTAGATGTATATACAACATGTTCTTCGTCTTGAACTTCTGCTTCTTTTGTTTTTCCTTGAAAATTCTTGTATTTTTGTTTTTTTTCGTTTCTTTTCTTTTTTTTTTTGTTGTTGCTGGTTATAGAAACTTTTCTTTGCGCGTAATTTCATAAGAATACTTTACTTTTGCGTCTGCGGATGTCTGCTTGGAAGTGAAGGTGAAATTAAAATGAGATCTTTTAGATACCAAAACAAAAAAAAAAATATAATTAAAAAAAAAAATAGAGTTAAACTTAAAGTTTTGCTTGTTTTCTCAAAGAGTTTTAACTTTCTTTTCTCCTTTATGTAATATGTTTTTCTTCTATTTAGCCATCTTTTGTTTTTTTTTTGCAAGTGTCTAGACCTTATCGTCAAAGTTGGAGACGGGCCTGTAGGAGCGCTGTTTGGCATGCAGACGCCTGATGTACCAGAGCAGGGCAGCAATGATAACGAACAGAAAAATGACAATTATGGGATAAAGATGTGCTGTGATACTATTCTGATGTACGACCTCCACCACCTTGGGAAAATCGTGCATCTGGCAGGGTGGTGGCGGTGGGGCAGCGGGGCTGCTGCTTACAAAGTCGATCGGTTCAGCACGTTGAGTGGTGCTCGTGGTGGTTGCAGCCGTTGTTGTAGTGGTGGCAGGCGGTGCAATGGGCAGCTCGGTTTTGGCTTCTAGATGCTGCTGATGCTGTTGCACCTGCTGCTCCTCGCTATCGTAGCCATAGCCATCGTCATAGTTGCGCGGCTTCTCGTGCGGCATTGGTTCACCCTTGGGCCAGCAGACCGGGCAGCAGCTGTCCTTCAGAATAACCTGACGTTCCTGGGGACAATTGACATGACCGCAAAGGGAAATAACGCACTTCTCCTCGCCCTTGACGCACTCACACTGATAGCAGCCATCCTCCCAATTTTCGCCGTCCTTGAAGAACGTGTTCAGGTTCTTTGATTCGCATATGGCATTGGTGCCCTCGTCGCAGCTCTGCTGACAAATTCGAGCACCGGATGTGCACAAACAGCGCTGGCAGCTCTGCAGCCAATAGTAATCGGTGTCCCACACTTCGGTGCAGTTGGGCTCCCTTTTGCACTCATATTTGCCGCAACACTGGCCCGGCGTGTTCATTGCCTCCTGCTGCAGCTCGACCACAACCTCGCCCTCATCGCTGTTGCAGTCGGGAATGTAGCACGTCTTGCACACACACTTCTTGGACAGACAGCACTGGGCAAAGAGCTCGTCCGGCACCAGGCTGCTGTTGAAAAAAGACTTCTCCGTGGTCGCAATTGCTGCATTGACGCTGCCCACCGCATTCGAGCCGTACAGATCCACGGTATTTATCTCACTCATCTCTCGTATGGCGCTGTCCTCCGGGCACTGCATGTCCGCATCTGCCGGACATGGTATCGGATCGCATAGCTGAGGAATGGGTGACAAGTCCAATTCTGTTTGATAAAAAAAAACGACGCAAAAATTGAGAGAACATCTTTAGAAGCAGTCGACAAAATCACGTATTCACAATGAATGTATGGTGTACATGATGAAATGGATAGAAATATAGATGGCAGTATGACATCGAGGAGGTTCCAAATTTTTACAGTGTTTGCAAAGAATGCATGTTATAGATGTTGAATGGACGCAAGTGTAGCTGAGAGGGTTCCAAATTTGTACAATATTCACAAGAATAGATGGTATAGATGTTGGTAAAGATGACGATATAGATGATGATATAGATGGAATAGATGTATGTGTAGCTGAGAGTAGGACATCGAGGAGCTATAAGTTTTTACAGTATTTACAAAGAATGGATGGTTTAGATGGAATGGATGTAAATGTAACTAAGTGTATTACATTAAGGAGGTTCCAAGTTTTAACAGTGTTATAGATGATGACATAGATAGAATGCATGAAGGTGTAGCTGGAGAGTGTTACATTAAGGGGGATGGTGTAGATGATGAAATAGATGGAATAGATTTAAATATAGTATGACATCAAGAGGGTTCCAAATATTAACAGTATTCACAATCACTGAACTATCCACGTAGCTGAGTGGTTCCAAATTTTTTTAATATTTACGAAGAATAGATGATGATATAGATGATATGTATGTGAGTGTCGTTGGGTGTATGACATCAAGAGATTCCAAATATTTATAGTAATTTGTTGCTTAAAGCGTTCAAAGCGCTTTAGACATAATATAAATGGTTCAAACTGGAGGTCAGTTGTATAAAAGAATTAATTTTGGTATTAGCCTCTAATCGGGTTTAATTTAAGCATACATATGCAGGATGTTTTTATTTTCATTTAGCTAACTAAGCTAACGGCCATCGGAACTAAGAAATGTTTACTTAAATTCAAGCATTTTTGAGCATAGACTTTATGCAAGCAGATGTTACCTCGCATTTCCCATTCCCACCTTCCTTGCTGACCCTTTTGGATTAATGGAAATGCAAATATAATTCGATTTAAAAAGGCACCCCATATATTAGCCTTCCGTCGAACAAGAGTCTTTCGAGAATTTTCCGACCTTGTATTGTTGAAACACCTCCTTATTAATTAAAGTTGAGAATTTCGTATGAAGGTTGATTTTCCGAAAATTGTAAGATACGTGTGCAAGGATTTTCCATATATATTCATGTACAACATTTTTGATTCAAAGAAGCCAAGAGTATTCTAATTAGGGTTCATCACCCACAGAACACCTATATATACAAAATGAAACGTAACCAGTCCTATTAACATATTTTTTTTTTATTTTACACTAGTCTGCAAATTCAATGTGCATATATAATTAAAAATTAACGAGAAACTCGCAGCTTTCTTCGTGTCGCATTATCTCTAATTGAATCGACAATTTCTGCGGTGTCTGTGTGTGTGTGTTCGCGAGTGTGTATGTGTGTCGTGTTCGTGTTGGCAACCTTTCACTAAAGTCTCGAATTTACCTTTACACTCAGCCGCACTTTTGTTTGCCAATTGGGTTTGGCAGCTGCGAAACTTTGCGGCTTCCTTTGAGCTCCAAGTTAATTTGTCATTTTCACTCGCCCATATAATGGGAATTTCTTTTTACTTTATATATATATATATTTTAATTTTTCGTATTCTCTCTTTGTTTTCCGCAGCATTTTTGGGGATAAATAACAATGAACTTTGTCCTTTTACTTTTTGGCCAATTTAGAGGTGAATATCTCTTATAAAATCGACATGATTTGCTCGTGAAGGAATACGAGAATCTCGCAGCTTGCACAAATTATGAACTCGCCAGCTCCTCTGCCTGCCAGCCTCACCCCGCCCCTCTGCCTTACGCACTCTGCTTGGTGCCGCGTGTCTGGAGTCCTCAACATGCACTGCCCCTGAACCACCTAATCACCCGCCCTGTCGCGTCACGCTGCCAGCTTTGAAGGCCCTTCAACAAACTTCTTACACTTTATTTAATTAAAGTTTGTTTTTTCTCCTAATTTATTTTTTTATTCTTTTTAGATTTTGTCGGTCTCTGTCGTCGGCTCTTATCAGCGGGGCAGCTTAGACAGTTGGGACACTTGTTTCCCGCTCACATTTTGTATTGAGTGCGCAATTTGACTTTGAAGTGTAGCGCCAGGGCGGCGGGTCGCAACAGAGGAGCGGGGTTGGGGTTTAGAAGTATATATCTGTATGTATATTATATATATATACATATATGTAACAAAAGGCAGTGCTTGACTGAGCGAGAGAGTGAGTAAGAGAGAGAAAGAGAGTGACCATGTACTCAGGTTTAACACACACTAAAAGCCAGTCAAATAACTCACAAATACCCTACATGATGCTCGCACGACTTTCATTTGAATAAAATTAAAGAATATTTATAATTTACTTTATTAAACAAGCATCTTATTCTTGAGACTTTGCTCTTGATTAAAATATTTTTGAATACTTTTTCTTTGTTGTTTGTTGTCAAAATGTGGGTCAGGTCCAAGACTACCCAAAATATCTCCCTTTATTATCGAATTCTTATACATCGATTTTTTTCATTTACTAGATATCACTTGCTGGTCGAATTGTTTATATTTTCAAATTCTAAATATACTCTCAATATTTAAAGTCTAGCAATTAGAAGGGCCAAGCACTGCCTGTACACAACATCATAAACGCCCTCTTGATTCACATTCGTGTTTACAGGGTATTTTAAGCAGACCAAGTTACAAGAACAATTTAAATGCTGCTGCTAAGCGCAATAGTGTAAAATGTGAATGAATTGGCCTTCAGAGTGCGAGACTGCAATGCCAAGCAACTGTCAGACTTAACAGTTGGCGAGTCAGTCAGCCAGTCAGAGGAGCCCGGGACCAGGCCAAGCCAAGCCAAGCCAAGCCAAGGCAGGCCAATCCCAATCAAGGCAGCTTCAAGTTGTGGCAGGAGCAGGACTAGTCATACAACCAAGATAAAAACCGCACACTCGTGTGTGGCAAGCGGAGAGAGTGGCAATAACAGGACAAAGCATACAAAAAGTTGCAGCAACATGGACAAATTTTTTTTTTTTTTTGTAGTTTTTTAAACAATTTTTTCTTTTATATTTCCCTCTGTTAAACTTATAAACAGCGTGGAAAGTTTACCGTAAAGGCTAAAGTACATATACAACTCGAGTGTTTTGCATTTTATGTTGCATGAAAAGGAAAAAGGGAAAAGAAAAACGGGGGAAAAACTCTTTAAAGGAAAAACTTTTTTAATAATACAACGACAACGACAAAGACGACATCGACAAACGCAGGGGACCGACAACGTTTTGAGTAGACTGTATGGGAATTTCGCCCACAAAAGTCACTGCAGCCGAACTGTGTGAGGAATTTAAATTGTAAGTTTATCTCTTGACACTGATTGGAATCACGATTTGAAAACATGTCTCCGCAGACAGCTGAGAGCTTGCTAGCTTAATGCCAGAACACCTGGAAAATTTGTGGCAATGACAGGTAATCAGCAAAAGTTGCACTAAGCGCTGTCGGATTACACTAATCTTGACTGGAGCCAATCTTGAAGATAACAAAATGACAAATCTTTAGGCAACTTTTTGGAACAACATTGGCTATACTATATAAAGCAGCTCTATTAACAAAGACAAGCTGAAAGGCGAAATCTCTGGTTATAATTTTAAAATAAATCATTTTTTTAAGATCCTTCGACGATCCTTAACAGTTCCAGCTTTTTGGAATTTAATGTATTTTAATGGTGAATCTCTAGAAATTTCCAAGAAAGTAGTTTGATCTAAGTTAAAATAAGCTGGAGTCTAGCAGCTAACAGCTGGATACTTGGATGCTTTATGATCCTCAAAGACATTATTATCCATAAAGTATATGTAAAAACAAAGTAAAAATTCCTCTTATACATTCCAAAATAATTATAAATAATTCTTTAGACATTTCTCTCACTCTATTGGTTGTCCCTTTACGCTTTGTTCCTTTTTATATAAATAATTCCATTTAGGAGCTAATCTTTAATTATCTCAGTGCTTACTCTGATATAACAAGGTGGTCTAGTCAAGGTTTTGATTATTCAGGTTTTCACCCTTTATTGTTATTCCATAGAATCCTTTTGTTTTGAGGCCGCATTCATGCCTGGCGCGATATCTGGCTGAGTGAACGCCTTGGCTAAATGAAATTCAATCAGGCTAATAGACGTTGTGAGACAACGGAGACAGCCGACAACAGCGGGGTGGTGTAGCCCGGTAATCGTGATTCAATTATGGACAAAGCATAGCTGGAAAGCCCGGCCTGTCCAGGTGTGTGGCCCGCTCAGTTGTTGCTTAAACTTGGTGGCACTTAGTATGTTGCGGCTGCACAGCGCCCACTTGTTGTTGCAGCACTTGCTAACGAGTGGCACGTTGCGTGCTCTTCACCTGCTGAGCCAGCTGCTCGGCCTGATGGCTGCCACGGGGACGCCCAGCATGACGGACGGCCTGGAACGACTGCAGTGCAGCTCTTATTGGCGCCTGTATGGCCATCTAGTCCTGCTGTTCGTATTGTGCTACTCTCCGTACGCCTTCTACATTGTGTACACTAGGATGGATTTTCTGCGCCAGAATCGTCTGCTGCTCATCGTGGGCTGTCATCGATATGCGCTGTTGTTGTGCGCGGCTCTCGTCACGCTTTACAGTCACACGACCAGGCAGCTGCGCATCATCGCGTGGGTAAATAAGCTGATTTGGTGTCGCCACCAGCTGTTGGGGCTGCTGCACACGACCAGGTTGCAGGAGTCGGCACGTGTGCTGCACACGCGTGACCATTTGACTGTATACGCCTTGGCCCTGTCCATTGTGTGCTCCTGCAGTTACACAATGTTCCTACTTCAGAATGATCCCATGGCACATCGCAGCCCAATGTATTTCTGTAGTGTGCTCTTCTTTTACGGCTGCCAGCTGAGTCTCCAGGTGTGCCTGGCACTCTATTTGCTGGGGCTGCTAATGATTAGCCACCTGTCACATCACTCTAATCTCCTCCTGGCCCAGATACTGGCCGATGCCGTAAACATTCAGCACGCACTGCTCGCACGCTGCCTGCCCAGCCGCCGGCGCTTGCACGAGGCCCAACAGCATTGGCTGGCCCTGGAGCTTTGGCGTCTGTGGCGCCTGCATGGCAAGCTGATGCAGCTCACCAGCCGTCTCTGTTCGTTGAATAGCATCCAGTTGCTTGCGTTTGTGGTCTTTGCGTCCATTGAGCTCGTAATGCATTCGTTTTTCTCCTACTTTGTGACCTTCAGCCGCTGGTGGCTACGCAAATTTGGCAAACCCGCCCCCTGGAATCCCCAAGGGACCATTTTTACCGTTTCCCTGTTCGTGCAGCTCACATTGGTCGTTGTGCAGACGCATCGCCTGCAGCAGGTCTTCAAGACGACACGTCGCACTCTGAGAGAAGGCGCCCTGGCGTTGCCCGCCGACTGCAGCAAGGCGCTGAGGCAAACGGTAGGTATCGCGGGGCAAAAAAGAACAGCTATATGCGGAATGCCAGAATTTAAATACCCTGGCAGACATAGACCATATCACAAAATAGTATTTCTAGTCATATAACTGCACAAGCCATATGATAGAAAGTTTCCCATTGAAAGGATATATATAT
This sequence comes from Drosophila borealis, assembly GCA_035045885.1. Classification (NCBI taxonomy): domain Eukaryota; kingdom Metazoa; phylum Arthropoda; class Insecta; order Diptera; family Drosophilidae; genus Drosophila; species Drosophila borealis. The sequence continues at coordinate 482,960 of JAWNOR010000202.1, read as the reverse complement.
ATGCAAAAGTAGACCGATCTTTATAAAGTAAACACAGTGAAGCTTGTTAAGATAGATTTGGTTGGAATATATCTTCCAAAGCTAACAAGCTTTTCATTTCGGATCGGGCGTTTCTATAGTAGCTATATATTATAACTTGATCCGACATTTGACTCATATAAGTAAGTAAAGCCCGTTAATTTTGAGTACTTTAAGGAAAAAAATACGTTTTTATATTATAATTTTGAATTACGATCTTTTGCTTCTATGGATGATATAGTGAACCTGAGAGATAATTTGGCATAGAAACAGACTGATTCTGAGTTGATTTTCTAAAGAATTTCAGAAATGTACAAGAAAAATAAAAAAAAACCATTATACATTATGTATACATATATATTTGTTGTTTATCCATTGCAGCTGCATCTCTATGGACTCCACCTGCAGTTGAATGAACGCATTTTTAATCTGACCGTCTGTGGACTCTTCGAGCTGAACAATGGCCTCTTATTTGGCATAGTGCAAACAATTATAATCTACACAACGATACTTATACAATTTGATAAGATCATGAACAGATAGGGGCAATAAAAATGTTGTTTGCACAGATCGAGATATATGTATATAAAGATATATATGTACACACATAATTAAAGCAAATATTTGGCAGACATACCTGTCGTTGCACTGGCGACATTCAGCTGAATCCCGGCAAATATTGGCAGGCACATTATAAGCATATGGTATATGCACCTGGCCTCGTGCGGGTTCAACATTTTCCAGCCTGTAGACTGTTATTTGCTCAAGGGCTTCAGATCCAACAGAATCGATCTAACCTTGAAGCCTGCTCTCAAATGCTATCAGAGCTCTATGGTATATATATTGCTCTGTATATCTGCTGCTGTTGGCTTTATTGCAAAATCAAAACCAATTGAATTTCGTTGTATTTCATCTGAAAGAGAGGGGAAGAAATATGAAATGAATTGTCAAATATTGTGCCGTGGTTTTATTCTCTTTTAATGAACACACCGAATACATATACATGTATACTATAGTTAAATCTCCTTCATAGGGTTGTCGCGATATGTGCAAAGCTTTGCTCGTGCTAGTTCCTTAGAAACTTTAGGTATACTGAGGCAATATGTCTCTAACTGCCTGTTTATACCTGGAGAACATATAATAGTTAATATCGCAGAGGGCTTTTCTATAAATGATATTTGCAGCATAGTTGAAAATTTTACTCTTCTCAGATATGTATATTCATAAACAAGGAAATATTTTATATATAGCTTATATAATGATTATATATATGTATTTATTTTTTTTGGGTTGTTTTCAGGCATCCTTATCAAGCTTTGAGCAAATTTCAACTACAATATTACAGAGTATTTAGTGTACGGCATGGCGCAGATAAGTGCTTGTTGCTGTTTTGTTTATTTTAATTTAATTGCAGTGCAAAGCAAGGCAGTAAACACACTGAGAAGCGTTACTAAGTCACAGGCGGACGAGTGGACCGGCGGACGGGTCTGTTGTATCACTGCTAAAAATAGCAACCTTTTTTGGATTTGTGCGAATAGTTTTAATGACCGGAGGCAACCCGAAAGCAACCCGGCAACCGGGCACACACACAGAAACACGCACATATATTTCACTCTCATGATACTCTCGTATCTCGAACAGACGCCGCAAAAACCGAAAACTGAAAAGTGTTTTTGGGGCCCCGAGTGGCAGCAAAGTAAAGCAGAAGCTGATAAACGTGCCACATGCGGCATGGGACGAGTTCAGGTAGTTGTTATTGCAAAAAATCTCAGCCTGAGATTGGGGCTCGCATCAATCCTGTTGCCTTTGCCGCATTCCATGAAGCTTACAGTGACCCGAACGGACCTCGGCGTATCTTCTTTTCAGATGCATTCAATCAATTGCTGAAATGATTGAAGGACTTCCACATGCAGTTGCCGCAACTAATGGACCTATTGATGAGGACGAGTTGGAAGCTATTCTCGAGAGCCTGCAAGTTACTTTCAAAGTTTTGTTTCAAGCTCACTTTGTGCCCGAACAAATGACGGGACTGACCATGGCGTAGCTTCTTTTCATACGCATTCAATCACATGCGAAAATGAATGAAATTAACGAATGCAATTAACGAACGTATTGGCAAGAGAGAGAGAGAGAGAGATGTAGGCTGTTCTCGAGAGCCTGCAAGTTACCCTTAAAGTTAGGTTTTAAGTTTAAGTATATATGCACTCAATCAAATGCTAGAATGATCGCAGATGATGTACCTCTTCGAAAGTAACGAAGCTATTCCCGAGAGCCTGCAAGTTGCCTTAAAAGTTTAGTTGAAGATCACGTATATTTTTTAATGCATTCCATTAAATGTTTAAATGATTGAAGGACTCTCGCTTACAGCTGTCGCAGCTGATGTACCCATTCGAAAGAGAGAAAGCTATTTCTGAGAGCGTGCAAGTTACCTTAAAAGTGTAGCTGAAGCCTTTACTTAAAACAAGAACGAGAACTGTGTACACAATTGAAAACTATCAATCATGCAGTTAATCGAATTGTTAATTAATCAACAACAACGCCGATTGCACACTTCCGACTGCCTTTGAATGGAACGAAAACGTTTCTGCCCATAGAAAAGCATAATAAATTGTTTGTGGTTTTGTTTGTGTGGGTCTGTGCGTCTAAGTTGAGTCTATTGTGTTTCAGTTCTTTATTATTCCAATTCAATGCACCGGCTGCATCAATTTGAGGCAACTCTCTAAATATTTACAATATTGATGACTTGATTCGGACACCCCATTTGGCTCTTCGAATTCTACCTCATTATTGATTGGACTGCGAGCGGATTCATGGATTAGTCATTCAATGTCTTTGTTTACACCATGAATTGAATGTATGGGGACTGTTCAATTTGCAAGGAATGTGAACTATAAACAGCTAGGCAGAGTCATAATTCGATAATATTTTTGAATATTGAATAATGAAGTCTTTTATAAGGCATTTTGTTTATATACTTTCAGTTCTGCTAGACATGCAATTTACGTAATATTTGAAACAACATAAATAGAAATGCAAGCTCAATAAATAAATTGGTGTTAAAAAGATTTTAAGGTTTCAGCTTTTTATAAAAGGAGTCTTTTTGATCGTATTAATTGGCAAAAGTCTAGAAACTTTACTAGGAAAAAAATTAATTTTGTTTTAATAGAAAAACATTTCATAATGTGGACAACATTTCAGCACAATTCGGTGTTATTGGAGTTCAATTATGTGTCTAAAAAAGTGCTTAACAGTGCTTTCTCTCAACTCTAATGCTCCCCCTATCTCTCTCTCTCTTTCACTCTCTCTCTCTCTCTCCACTGCGCAAACTATAATCTTTCTTCTGCTTTACCAACTTTCTTATCCAATTGCTTGGCAGAAATACACGTTTAGCTATGTATACTCTTTTATCTAACTATCTATTTTAGATATTTACTCATTTTTTTCCAGCTAATATTTCTGTTTGTACCAGGTGTAGTTTTGAATGTATGTACGCGAAACTGTAATCTGTCTTTGGCTATGCGTCTCTCTTTCTCGCTCTCTCTACATATTTGTGTAGATGACTAAACTTTGATAGCGCTTGGGCTCTGCGTACTACACGCTGTTCGTACTGGGGTCTTGAGCACTATGTTTGTCTGCTTAAAATCAACAACAACAACAGCAACAACCACAACAACAACCACAGCAACAACGGCAACAACAACAGCGATCTGCGAGCATAATGGAGCTTTGTAGTTGGCTGCGATAAGTACTTGCGTCTGCTTCTTGTGCCCTATACACCCTGCTTGAACACTCGCGTCTCGTAGTCCAGAGTTTGGCAGTATTTTTGTTGCTTTTTGCTTTTTGTTGTTTTTTTTTTGTTTTTTGGTGTAAGTAAGTTTTTACCTCGAAAGCAAGATGAGCTTTATGATTGCCATAAATTTCACTTGAATGCGAAATCTGATGCATCTATTTCATGCCTTCGTTTTGCGCTTTTTAACTGTAGTTGTTGTTGTCGTTGTTTTGCTGCTCTTTTTTTTGTGCTTTTTTTTTTGTTTTGTTATTTATCTTGAGATGCTACACATGCAAAACAGCAGCAACGTCGAAGTTGACGGTCTCCCCTCGTGTGCATGTGTGTGTGTACAGAAATACTTATGCAGATATGAGTGAATGTTGTGTGTGTGTGTGTGCTGGCGTATTTACTCGTGTTCGCGTACAATAATTTCACGTTCAACAACTTTTGGCTTTTTTGATGAGCCAGCAGCAAAAGCAGCAGCAGCAGCAACAGCAGCACTTGAAAGGGAGGGCGAGCGGGTGGCAAACGCGGACTAGTGGGTAGCAATGTGCTGAGGGAGGGGGTGCGGGGTGGCAGCCGTCTGTCTGTGTGTGTGTGTGTGTTGCTGTTGCTGCGGCTCGCTTGTTGCCATAGCTACCGCAGAAAATTAAGCTCGTCATCTCTTTTGCACGCATTGCAATCGGGCCAACATAGCCCGGCTCTGGCTCTGGCTCTGACCGGGGTTGGGTTGGGCTGGGCTGGCCGGCTCATCGGTTAAGTTCTGGGCCTTTGCTTTAGTCTGTGGCTCCGATCGACCCTTTAATACACTTGCAAAAAGGCATAATTGCTTTCGTTTCAAGTTTGCAGCGCAATGCATAAAATGCAAACTTCAGCTGAAACCGACTGCTAAAGTTTGCCATGAGGTTACTCATCGGAATTATCTTGGTCTTTATATCAATAAGATAACAGTAGACAGGAGTTTTAAACCGTTCTAGTCATCATTTCACAAAATCGCTTCAAGATTTACCCACGCAGAGATAATTGTCTTTAATACCAGAAAAAGCTATCTGTACACATACATATTGAACGACCTGTGATTAAAAGGGTTGGTATGTTATCTAAAGCTTATACCGGAAAAAAGAATTGAACATAATAAAAGTTAACGAATTGTATTTTTCTTAAGGATATTATCTTGAAAGAACTGTACTCAGTTTTTTTCTGACGAACTTTGTGTATATTTAATAAACAAAAATTATTTTTGCATTTTGAGCAATAATTGTTTATCAGACGGACTCAAGATCATTTATCATTTGAAAAGGGTACCCAAAATAATTCCGGACAGCAACAGCAACAGCTACAGCAGCAGTCGTTGATTGGCAGAAGGCAATGCAAATCTTGAATTTATATAATTAATCATATTAATATAATCGGATTACTTGGGGATCGCCAGTTTAATATGCGCTTAAACTTTAACTGACACATCCAATTGATGTCAACTTATGTCTCAGTTAGAATTTAACAGCGACCTTTACTGCAACATTTTTTCGGGTGTTAAAGTTCACAGATCAGCGCCAGAGTTTATGGGCAAAGAGTATGAAAGCTTCGACTCTTACTCTCAGAGTAAGCTTTGCTTTCTTGGTTTTTGGTTGTTGTTGTTAATTTTTTTTTCTCCGCTTTTTTTGCTCTGTTTTGTGTTTGCTCTGGTTTCAGCCGCGGCTCAGCTTACTTGACAGCCGTCGAGGAGGCCTCTCAACTAGTTCACGCTTTACGCTTTAATAGACTTCCATGGCTCATTTTGGTACTTTCGGATAATGCGACCACAGCATACGCACGCAAACACACACAAGCACACGCAAACACACACAAACACACACGCATGCATACACAATTATTCGATCATTGCTCGTTTATTGAGCGATATATTTATTTGCTTCCACCTTTTACGCATGTCGCTTTGCGCTTTTAACCTTGATTTTTGTGTAAACAAAATACACAAACACACGCATAGCAACTACAGACACAGTCATGCAGCATATTCTCGTTTATGTGTGTGTGTGTTTGTGTGTTTGTGCTGCTGCTGCTGCTTAGCAAAAAAGCTTTTGGCTTGGTGTGCGTTTTTCATTTGTCTCTCTATGCGTGTGTGTGTGTGTGCGTTTGTTTAGTTTCTAGTTTACTGTACATTTATTAAGTTACCTATGTATTTATAATTTGTTTATTATTTAGAAAATGCCAGTGAATAATGTTTAAATATAGTAGTGGTCAAAAGACAGAATCGACCAATAATGAATGTACACACATGGAGAATGGAATGGAACGGAACTGGAAACCCTAGCTCTACAATATAAACAAGCTGCGACGAACGTATTTTCTTTTTTTTTCTTTTCTAATATACACGCATATGTATGTAGTATGTGACGTTATGCGCTGCGCTATGCTCATTTCATTTTCTGTGATATTATTAGATATGCGCTATCTTATCTATATAACATACAGTTGCTGCCCCGTATGTGTCTGTATGTGTGTGTGTGTGTGTGTCTAACTATCCAAGGCCCCGCGCACTAGAATCAACGGAAAACCCAACATTGTCGGCGGCTTATATAATCGTCAATAATATGTGCATAGAGTCCCCTGATTATAAGGTGCGGAACCCTTTACTCCGGCATGCCCAGAGACTGTGGCATGTTTTAGACGCCAAATGCCATCGCACAATACATTCATACTTATATAGATTATGTGCACAATCTGTGGAATGCGCACTGAGCCAAGCGGTGCGACGCGGCGCGGGACGGAACGAAACGCTCTACACACCTGCCACGTAAATTTTGTAAGCTCTCCAATATTCAGAGCATAAATATCGTTTCTTTTGTACGTTCGCTGGCTGCGCCCCACGACTTCACATGCTGCTTGGCTTTGTCGCTCTGTGCAGTTGATTCACTTTACACCTCACTCTATATTACACCTTATTTTCTTTTTCACCTCTTGCTTGCGCGCTTGTTTTTCGTCTCGCGTCACTCTGTTTTTGTTGTTGTTGTTTTTTTGGTTTTAATTGCTGAATTACATTTACTTAGTTTTTCTTTTTTGTTTTTGTGGATCTTAGAGCATCTTTGCTGTGTCTCACATCACATCACAACGCACACTGACACCGACTGGCCTAAAATTCTCGTGCTCGTGCCCCTTTTGGCTATCACTCGCTCACTAAACCGTTGAAGTTTGCGACATACAATTTTAAGCTCGCTGCTCGCTGCCCGCTGCTCGACGCTCGACGCTCGACACCGCACGACAGCGACGATCGTCTGGCAGCGCACAGTGGACGCGCGTCTAGAATTATGTGCTCAAAAATTTCGACTCTTGCGACAACATATCAACAACTGCTGCCTACCTGCTTTGGCGAAGAGCTTCCTATGTGCATAGAGAATAGCCAAATTGAGCAGTATACAGATATATTATCAACACAGCTTACATATCTAAACGTCAGCTGATCACCCACTGTCAGCCGGTTTGCGGCGCAGCACTTAAGCATCATTCAGGCTCTCACACTTCCACTCTTTCGCTCCCATTATAAGTGGTCAGCCGGCCCGGCGAACCGGCTAGCCGGCAACCTGTGCTCTCGCCATTTCTGCTGCTCTTCTGTACGTATCGTTATGCTCTCTTTGGCCAAAAGCTCAAATGAGCTTTGGGTAAACAAAACATTGCTATAGGCATGCATAATTAAGTGTGTAAGTTTGGATGTGTGTGTGTGCACGTATGTCCGTTTGTATGAGATGGATATAGGCAATTCTTTTGGCAAACTTTTAACATGCGTCGCAAACAATTTTCGAGCACGCCATAAATTTTCACACACGCACACACATACACACAACAACAATCAAAAATGGTGCCGCTAAGGAATTTTTGGTGTGCGTTGAGTGCATCACACGCACTCGTCACGTGCATTAATTTCCATTCCAATTCCACGACCGATCGATCAATTATTCGCATATACATGTGTATATATTGTACATATAGAATTAAAAGATCGTTGCCTTCATTCCGATTTCCAGGCCAAGGCGTGTGTAAAATGCAAATGCAAATCATGACAACACCCTCGCCCTGACGGATTAATGTTAAAATGCAGAAATACAATCGAATATGCATATTTGAATGTTTCCTTGGCATATGCCAAGTGTTTGCTTGCAGAGATCGTTCAAGTGACTAATTGCCCAGATCAGGGAGTATGACTAATTCTCAGGTGCTGTCATTGCATAAAATAGCTACAAAACTGATTTTGTATAAATAAAGATGATCTGAACTGCAGCAAAGAGCTGGGCATAGCCACATTGTAAAAAAGCACATTTAAATATGTTAAGCTTGTGATGTTTATGTGGAAAACTTGGGCGCTTTTATTTATTAACACTTCTGGAAATTGTGAACCGTTAATAAAAAAAAAGTGGATAACTATGTACAAAAATAGGTTAATACTTTTTTATGGTTAGCATTTATTTGCGCTACAAATCCAGTCCAAAGTTCAAAAGCAATCCCATAAAAAGTTATTAATAAAAACTTATAAAATTTGTTAATTAATTGCCTTTGTGGCAAAAGCTCGTTATTAAATAACAACTTTCGTATATTTATCATATCAATTCCTGATTTAATGCTAATTAATAATTTATATTTATTGCTCAATAAAATGTTTGGCCATTAATATTTCATTTGCCTAACAGAAGTTCTTTTATGAGGCATTAAAAATAATATAAATGATTACAGCATCAAATATGCTATTAGTTAGCTAATGTCCTGCTGCAGGATTCGTTACAATTTTGTCAAGTTTGTTATGTTTATTGTTAAGTTGCTATGCACTGATAATGGCGCTTAGTTGTAACTTAGTTGTGGCTGCCAAGATTGCTGCTACAATTGCCATTAAATCTATAGTTTATTTCATTGTGCATTTGGCTTAACAATTTTCATGGTCAGTTGCCTCCGGTGCGACATTAACTGCCGCAGATAACAGCAAAAAGGCAGCCAAATCCTTATAATGAAATAAAAAGACATAGCCAAATAAAGCGACGACAGCTCGACAGGGCGACAGGACGAAAGCTCGACAGGACAAGAGTACAAGCAAAGCCAAAATGAATAGCAGCAAAGCAACAAAAACAACATCGATTTCACTTTAACGAGCTTGTAATGTCCCAAAGACGAGAGTAGTATATAAAAAGCGTTATGTATACGACATGTGTGCTTGCTGTGGGTGTATTTCACTGTCTCAGCGCGTCTTTGTGCGTGCGTCTGTGTGTGTGTGTGTGTGTGTGTGTGAATGAAAAGTTTCTGAGCTGCTGTCACAGCCTAATAGGATAATAACGAGCCAAGGCAAGCGAAAGTTGTTGCGCCTGCAACTTCCAAATAAAATATGTAGCCAAACAATAAACGATGATAAGGGGCCAAAGAACGTGTCGTTTACTCAGCCTGATCCTAGCCCCAATGAAGCTCAGCCTTCTCATCCTGGTAGTCATTATGCCAGTTCACTTAGCTCTTGCCGCCGAATCGGTTGGCTGTCCGAAAGGACAACGCCCGCTGGAAAAACTGATAAGCAAACGACTTGCGGCAAAGTGCGCGTATAATGCCCGGCATATACCCTTCTCCACCCTCCGCCACGAAAAAAGAAAATCAAAAGAACACAAGTAAGAATAATGCAATCGGGTCCAACTGACCGCGTAATACTCGTTCACAGTCGTTCACAGTCCCTTTAGATATTTTATGCTACAATATTACAATTATTACAATATTTCGATATCTAAGATGGAAATTATAATTATCGAGTAGCTTGCTTTTATTCCAAGCAGAATTTGTTTAGTATTTGAAAAGTTTACTATTTTTAATAATATCGCAATCAAAATTTAAATAATTTTGATTTTTTGGTTTTTTAAACTCAGTTTTATTCCAAGCAGAATTTGTAGAGTTTAAAAATCATATTTAAAATTTAAATAATATTTATATCTAAAAAAGATATAAAATAAAACAGATAAAATATTGTAATAAAACAAAATATATATTAAAAATATTTTTTTTAAGTTAATTTATAAAAAAAAAAAGTTCTTGTTTTAAGTTTGACCTGGATGTCGAACCCTTGCTTGAAACTTATTTTGTTTAGTAAATTGAGAGTTTTTCTATTTTTACTTATTCTTAAGAGTTTTGTTGCTCGGTTTACTTTTAGTTATTTCTATTGGGTTTCAAGTATCGCGGATATTTAATTTAGCCTCATTCCAACATAAATTTAGTCTACATTTTTCGCTACGTAAAGTCAAAATATGTTTGGATTGAAGTGAAGAATAATCTTAATAATCTTCAGTCTAATTATAGTCGCTCTTTCTCTTGGCCGATAATCTTAATACTTTCACCTGAATCACAAGACTATATATTCTGTAACTTCAATTGCATTCATTCGAATAGACAGACAGAAAACCAATATACCCATTATACTTTCTGAACGAGTATACAAAGGCCCTGAAGTGATGCGATGCGATGCGGCTTTTCAGTTGCCCATATGGGCTGGACAGAACAGGGCAGGGCAGGGCGGCGGAGCTGGAGTTAGAGCCGTATTCGAAGCCGGATAGGCGTTGCTTGTAGCTGCCAAATGGTAATTTATGGGCGGTGCGCTGCCAAAACTGGTAGGCGGCTTTAAAACTGTTGCTAAATCGTAGTTGAAAGCTAAACGGATGCTGCATACCAATGGCAAATTGAATTTGCCGCCAGTTCGGCCTGATGCCAGGGATAAAGCAATGATACGAACGGCTCTTTAGTGGCCAAATCCCCATTTGTGCACCATCTCAAAGGTGGCTTTAAAGGCTAAACTGCCAACAGGGAATTGACTATGTCACTGAAGAGTATTTGGCTTAAGCGAATGACTTTGCTGCCATAAGTCTAGCTTAAAAAGTCGCATATGCTTTTTAGGGTTTCAGAAACTAGAGGCGTGCTTTATACTAAATGCCCAGGCCGATTTTGGTTGATGAGCTAAGTTATAAATGCAAGCAACAGAGTCATGCTGATAAAAATGACTAAGGCTACAAATAAGGAATTTATTTTGGGGGGATTACGAGTCTAAAAGTCGATTGTGACACTTGACAAACTCATCAAACGATACTACATACAAGTATTTATTGTAAACACATTCATAGACATTCCCTAGACCTATCTTGTAAGTCATGCTAAAAAGTTTGATTGTGTATTATGAAAGAAGAGCCTAGGCAAAATGCACTCAATTCCCTGCTTGGTATACAGTTTGAAGTAAGTTTAAGATTAACAAATCAGAGAATATAAGAATTAGTCCTTTCCACTATTTCCATTTAGCATTATATTCTATTTGTCTACCTTTCGCGCCCAGCCACAACCGCTGTTGGTTAAAAAATTCCACAGATTTCCCACTGATTACTGGTTTTCTGTGCACACACACACACACATAGAGATAGAGAGAGAGAGTCAAACGCACACATAGAGAGAGAAAATCATCTCGACAGCTGTACAAACAAGTCATAATTTGACGAGGAAATCGTTGCCATCGTTTCGCTTCCTGCTTCCTGTACATGGTCCCTTTTCCGTCATTTAGCCATTAGTAAGACCCCTAAACGTTCATTGTTCAAAAATCCAAAACGAGTTATTTCTCTAGCGAAGCCTTTGCCAACCCTCAACCCTCCACCCCCGCTTGAGTTGAGCACTCACATCTTCATTTCCCTATCCTGTTCATCAGCTGGCAAAATGTCGCTCATTTATTTTGATTACCTTTTCAGAGGCGAACGGGAAAAGCGCCAACAGATTTACTCAGCTATGCGTTTTTCATTTCTTCATTTCATTTCATTACGTTTTATTTTTGCAGCACATTTTTAATATACCCCAGAACAGTTGTAGTTTTATCTAGAGCTCCTGCGGACTGCCTCGGGCATGGGGGGAGGCGGAGGGGGGGTCGACTCCTTTTCGGCTTGGCTGTTCGGTTTCCTCTTGAATTTTAGTTAAGAGCTGAATCATGGCCATCAGCGTTGATGAGCTTTATTCCCCGGTGACACTTTTCGCTTCGTACAAATTTAGTGTGGCAAATTTTACACACTCACAATCTTACAAACACAAACACACAGACACACAATGGGCAGTGGGCAATAATAAAGTTGCTAGAACTGAGTTACTTTTGCCAACCCTCGCCCTTGATCCCGTCTTGGTCCCGCCTTGGTCCTGGCTTGGTCCTGCTGGGGTTTGGCTTCCGGTTCGTCTTGACTTTTGGTTTGCCGTTGTTACCAACGAAATTCCATTATGAATCCTTGCTCATTGTTTTGTGCAATGTCGGTTTGTGGGTTTATCAAGGGCATGCCCTTCCGTTTGCCCGGGGTAGCCTACCCCTATTCGCCCCGCACTGCTCGCCCCTGCCCCATGCTTCGCACTCCCGTGGCATACACAAAATTAATATTACAATTTTTGCGCTGGGCTCGGTAATGGGTTCGGGGTTGGGGTCCTGTCATAAGAGTGAAATTATTTCAGAAAGCATATTTCAAAATGAAATTTTCTTGCGGCTTTTTGCTAAAACAAATGTTTGGCCTGGCCGAGCAATGGGGTCTGCCGTTTGCGGGGTGTGGCGGCGCGGCGGTGCGGGCATTCTGGCCTGTTTTATAATGAAATAAATTTCGTTTGCTCATTGAGTCGACAAGCAGCCTGGCCGACATGTGTGGCCGGGCATGAAGACGTTGTGGAATTTGCATGCATGTTGCCCTACAAAGTGGGACGGACGCATTAGGACGGACTTTAAGTTTGTGGCCTGGCCGTGTGCTCAACGTCACAGTTAAGGTATTAGGTCTCGGCCAAAATGAAATATGACATGGCTGACAAAAGGATGGCTGGCAGCGCGCATCTATTGCCAGCGCACACACACACAAATATATACACAAACACACGTGTAGTCTAAGCCAGGAGCTGGCAGCAGCAGAAACCACAAACAGCAGGAGCAGGAACAGGAGCAGTTGACCAGCTGACGAGCAACACCCAATAGCAAATATTTTGCCTCATGTTGCGCACTATCGCTGGCTATAACAAAAACATCTGCCCCCTCCGCCCCGTCTCCCCTGTGTCCGTGTATACCAGCTGTCCAAAGGGCTGTGCATTAAATGCCACTCTGGCAGCCAGTTCGCTTTAGCTTCACTCATTTCCAGGACGATGACGATGACGATGACTGGCCATGAGGATGAGGATGAGAATGACGATGACGGCGACGTCCACAGCCAGCCAAGGAATTTTGCGTCCGTTTGTTTGTTCGTTCGTAGGAAGTGAAGCCAAATGCTGTTGCAGCAGGCATTGCACATTTTCAAGCTTGTGTCTTCGTTGCATCAGCGTCATAATTACACCCTGTAGCTTATTAATGATCAAACGCGGGCATATTGTACCCTCATTCATGTTAAACATGCAACAAATTCGAAAGCGGGAAAATATATACTTCAAATAGATAATAGATATATTGTGTTCGGTTTTTTTTTTATAAGTGAATATGTTTTAAGCCTTTAAACCGGTCCGCCAATTTTCCACAGTTGCGGGTGAAATTTCAGAAAACGATGAAATTGAAAAGAGGTTGGCAGCTGTTCAGGCGGATATGTTAACTTCGTCCATTAACCTGATGGCCCCCGTTTTCCTCTCAGGAGTGCCTGATTTTGATAAATTAAAAACTTTCATGCAACCATTTTCCGCTAATTTTCCACAGACGCGGGTAAAATGTCGGAAAACGATGAATTAAGTTTTGTTTGAAGGGCTTTGAGAAGAGTTAGGTTTAAACCGTTGCTCCCCATTTTCCACTCTTGGGGATTGGATTTTACAAAAAGTGTGAATGATGAAATGGCTTTTTATAAAGATCAGATGGTAAATCAAAAAAAATCTTCAAAAACCCTTTTACCGCCAATTTTCACTGTTACGGGTGGAATTTTCCAATTTTATCAGTTTTTCAGGACTTCAATATATATAAAAATATATAGCAAAGAGATACGGTACGCTGGTTTTGGTTTACATTTAGAAAATATATATAAATTTTCAATTTCTTACTTACGCCATTCACCCAAATGTCAAATGACATGTTTGTGCTTAGCCTCTCAACCATATTTTGAGATACTTAACATTCGATCAAGGGGTATTTTTGCAGTCAAACACACGCCACTCGAGCTCTGCAGCTTGTCTTAAAGATAAACAAGTCGACATTTTGACAACCTAAATACGTGCTGGTAACAGGATGCGGCTAATGTGGCACTGGATATGACTTGAGCTGTTCATCTGGCTGCCGTTTTATGGAAAATTCCATAAACTTTCCACAAATTATCGAAATCAACTTTCAAGCTTAAAGTTTGGTATATGCAAGCAATTTATATGTAAATTTGATTAAGAAAACACTGCAAGGCAGTTGTTATTCGACTTGGTTGTCTCTGATCCCAAACCAGCCTTAAGTCCCCTCCCTACTACCACGCCCCTCTTTTCACGCTTGTCGTAAGTAATTGAAAGAAAAAATATGCATTTGACCAGCGTCGTCCTTTCGCTTAACTAATGTAATTTAAAATGGACGAGTGGCAAATTACTTGGCCTTAAAAACGCGCTGGCCCGCATATCCCCAGAGTTCCCCCCGCCCGTCACCCGCAGACTGAAATGCCGTTGCGTAAATTGCCCAGCGCAAATCCCTTGAAAACAAAAATTGTTAAAATAAATTGTGTGGGCACTCGCAAATTGGTTTGGCTTTATGCTCGGCTTAATTTGTAATTCAAATGTTCCACGCGAATGTTTGTTAAATGCGTACAGCGCGATCTGGCAACGCCAAGGATCGCTAACAAGTGCAGTGTGGTAAAACTCAAGGGAATATTTTACACTGTTTGTATATGATGTAAATAATGCGTATACGTATAAATACCTGAGCCTCTCTATGCGATTCTCAATCATTCAAGTGTGGCTTCAATAACTATTTGTATTCTAATTAAGAGCAAGGGACTGTGACAGCACGTGTGAGAAAGTGAGACAGAGAAAGTGTGTAACTGGGATTTAAACAAGTGGAGTTGTGGAAATAAAGGGTAAATTTACTTTTTTTTTTAATAATCGACAAAACAAGTGTAAACCTAAGTATACAATATAAAATTAAAGCCCAGAACCATAAACATAATTTAAAAAGAAAAGGAATGAAAATGAAAGGAGGGGTAATGGTAGATATCTGCAATGCTCTCTAATAATATAACATAGTATACGATTTTTCCACACAAACGGGTGGAATTCCCCGAAAACCGGTCTCAACGTGCCTTCACCACATAAGGTAGCTACAGTGAAAATTTCAGCTTATTAGCTCCTTCGGTTTGGGCTGTGCGTTGATCACCAATCAGTCAGTCAGTCAGGACAAACAATTTTAATTATAGAGATAATTTAGCATATAGTATTGTAATAAATGTAATCTTACAAAATTTAATATTATTTAATACAAGTTTTAACAATTTGTATATTTTTATAAGCCATTCCATATAACTACTCACTTGGTACGTACGCCCATGAAAATCGCATAGAAGGGCGATGTGTGTTTAAGAATTGGGTTTAAAATAAATATTTACATTTGGAATCGCAGATTAAAACCAATTCTATTTGCGGACATTTAAAGGATAACTAAAAACTATTCTTGAGATAAAAACTAATTCATTTTGAATTTTGCTTTGTTTATATATACAGATATACAGATATATTTATATACAGTTTATATTTAGACAGACGAACTTAATCATTATGATCAATTAAACTGCCATGCTATTACCATTAGGAAAATATATTAAAACTCGAAGTTGTGAGCCGTTTCCTTTCAATGTCTTGGTTAAAATTATACCAGATATTTTATTTCGGAAAAGAGATATCCGTTACCTGACAGCTTCATCCAATTAAAACATGGCCCATAATTATAGTTTAAAAACAAGGCGCATGTTTTATCTTTTGTTATTTCCCAATTAGCAATTATAAAGTGTATAAGAACTGAGCAATCGCTAGAGAGCTACTTTCTTTAATCAAGCCACTTAAGTTCTATAAAAAATAGAACATAATTTTGTAAAATGCCGCCTACACACCCAGCTGCTGGCTATATGCAAAGAAATGTGTTTTCTTTTTCCTGTTCTTTTTTTTTCACAGGAAAAATGGCCAATAAAACTGTCATCAAAAAGTTGTAAAGCAATGAAAAGAATTGAGAGAGTACGAGAAGAAAAAATATGAATGAAAAAAAAAAACAGAAAAATAACAATTGAGAAATTGAGAAGAACTGGAAGGCAAAAGTTTTCGCCGCCAGCTTTTGTACGAAAATGTATTAATAAATAATCGTAGATTTATGTTGCATATACACAAAAGCGATTTACATTTAAAGAAATTCCCCCCTCCGAATCTTGTTGCATATTATTTTGCACTCAATCAATTTGTGCTTAACTTGAGCGCAAAAGTCGGGCGAATATACACATATATATATATAGATGTGTTCTATATATATCAAAGTATTTATTTTTTGGCATTTTCGTTCGGGTCGGTTTTGTTATTGTTGTTAAAAAGTTTGCTCCACTCATAATTCCCGATTGCTCTTTTGTTCAATTCTGTAAACGGGGGCGTCGCTGGGCAGCGGCATGCTTGATAGGGTGTGTGTGTGTGGGGGGGGGGGAGGTTGGTAAAACCCACAACCCGCAGTGGCAAGTTGTTTTACGCAACATTTGCTGTGGCCAAGAAGCCCCAAAAGACCAAGGAACAGCAAAGCCCAATGCCAACTTCAACTGAAAAGATGACTCGAACGTCTGTTTTCTTTACTTCTTTCTCTTTTTTTTTCGCTAATTGGAAAAGTTGCAAGTTGTGCGGGCTGCGGTATTTGGGTATTCGCTAAATGTGCTCATCTGATGTTTTACAAGTTCTGAATATCCTAGTGACTGGCTGTCCATGGCGGCTTTTATGGCATTTGGAATGCTTATTAGCAGCTGACACGGCGTCAAAGTTTATAAAGCATGAGATTTTACACTCGTAATTGCCCATTAGACCACACTTCGGGGGCTAGACTGAAAATATATATATATATTTGTGTATATATAGATGTACATGTTTGTCTGGCTGTGATGTGTTCTGATGCCCCTTAAGCTGCGTCTTCCTGCGCTCTATGCCATTGTAATTACAATAACCGAATGACTTATATTTTGTGGCAAATGCTTGGCATCCGTTGCCGGTGCTCTTCGTCCGTTGTCCGTCGCTGATAATTTTGCCTTCCAGGCGTTCCCTAAAACCAGAATCCCCGCGCCTAAGACTAAAATCCCATTAGAGCGCCTGCGCGCTCTGAGAGCGTGCACGAATTGAATAGTGGGAAATTTTTGTGTGTGTTTTCCTTTGGTTTTCCCTGTCAGCAGGACCAACTGGCAAAAGGTGTTCAATTCGGTTAGTCAGTCGACTGCCTCAAATGGCCGCGTGTGGCAGACAAAAGCGCATGAAAAATTCATGAGGCAAAAGTGCGTCATTATTATCAACACAACATCATCATCATCATCAGCAACATCGTCGCTGTTGTTTGAATCGAACGTTGAGCGGCCAATGAACGGCTTTCAAATACCCAAAACATAGAGCCCTAGTGAGACCTAGTACAACAAAAAAGCACGTCGTTAGGTGCTGCGAGCCAAGGTGTGTGTGCGAGTGTGTGTGCCTGTGTGTGTGTGTATGCGTGTATCGAGTATGTGGACAAGTGGCTAACCAAATACTTGACTTTCAGTTTGTGTAGTTTTCATAAAAATAAAAGAGAAATTTCAAAATGCAGACACTCAAAAAGCTGCCATTCAAATTGAATGGCAAATCGAAAAGTGCTTGACAAACGAGCGTAGGAAAAACAACAATATATGGGACAAGTGTGTGTGTGTGTGTGTGTGTGTGCGGTCAAAGCCAATACAAATACACAAGTGTTTCGCTCTCAATACACAATATACACAAATAAATATATGTGTATATATTCTTAGTATATAAACCATGTCACACAAAGAGGATATCTTGATTATTTGGCCATTCGATTCGGCCGCCCTCCCCCCAACCCCAACCCTATCTCAAAATCCCGCCTGGCATCGCCTGTTCGTGAAACGAACTCAAGTATCTTTGAATTGTTAACTACAAATTAGTTTTTGTGCGATATTCCCGCTTACCGTTTCACTTGAATTGCGACAACTTTACGCATTGCATACTTTGCGCGCGCGTAAATCGCTATCATTTTGAAAGTTTCTTTCTGCTTTTGAAGATAAGTTGGCCCACACACGCACACACACACAGCCAGAGAAATGTTATTGAAGTTTAACTCTTGTTTGAAATTAAATAGAAACATTTTATAACCGCAAAAGTTTTGACTAGCATCAATTCTGAGTTAATTTTGCATAACAAAAAAGTTTATATAGCTTTGGGGGTGTGTGTGTGTGGTATACACGTGTGTGTGTGCGTGTGTTTCGCATTCGCCACAACAATGCCACAATATTTCTCATGTGTAAATTAAATGAAATTTCAGTAATTTATTCGCATGGAAATTAATTGAATTCAACGAAAATTGCATTCACTGCATGGATGTGATGAATATTTTTTAATTTCATTTTTCGTAATTGATTTTAAACAGCAAGTCAAATTTTGACAACCATATTAAATTAACAGATATGCGCTGCAAAAACACTTTATCCAATAAGGGAGCATGCGATATGAGCAGCATGTTTATGGAAATAGTATTATGCGCATCATTTTAAATATGATACAACTTTAGAAAGCTAATATAAAATTCCAGTTAGATAGTTGCAACCAGCTGTCTATGGACTGCATTTATTTAAGAGAGAAATGCTTTCCCTTTTGATATAATTTATTCAACTGTTGGCTTACCGTAATATGCAGAATTTAAGCTGGTTACATTATGTTGTTGGGCTTAGAGGGAGACTGAGAAACGTGAGGATTTGTTTTAATCCTGTTTTTTAGCAGTCAGAGATTTGTGGACATTAAAAATGATGATAATAACAACAAGAACCTGTGCAACCGACTGCGCAATACAAACTGTTCACAGTGTAATAAGAGCTACAAATAAGGCTAGACTCTGAGTTTCGGGTTTCCATTTTGAATTAGGTCTAAAGAAATGAAATTCAAAGAATAAAAGCTAATATAGGATATTATTTTATTATTGTATTATTATTATGGTAGTATTATTATTATATTATATTATTTATATAATATTTTTACTTATTCGCTGGCAATATAAGAATACATTTAAATATTGGACTTATTTCGAAATGAATCAATATACAATGAGACAAATTTTATAACTTAATTTAAAAAGATAAGCCGACCAAATACCAATATTCTTACTATATTTTTGCAAGTAGAAAACATAGTAGATTAATAAAATGGACTTTAGTCGGACTGAATATATATAAAATACTAGCGGGTATAACCCGGCCTTGCCCGTGGCACGTTTGTTATAAAATCAATGTTCTCCAACAAATTTGAAATGATTTTGAAACTGAACTGTTGCGAGTGGAATTTCCCAAATCGCTGAAACACGTATTCATTACATTCTTATGTTGAGCTTTGAAAATAAGTTTGAAGCAAATCGGACACAAATTAAAACTTCGTTCAAAAAAAGTTTGGATTCTGCAAAAAGTGTGAAACACGTCTCAAATGATTCTTCTTATAGATCTTTGAAAACGAATTTGAACACAAAACGTCATCCACCAAATCTTTGACCTCCATTTCCACCAAGGAGGAACGGATTTTCCTAAAAGTGTGAAACACCCCTCAAATGAATTTGAACAAAGATCTTTGAAAATAAGTTTGAGGACGATCGGATGGTAAACAAAAAAGTTACATACAAACGTTTTTCGCGATTTTTCCACACTTGGACGGGTGGAATTTCCCGAAACCCTGTCTTAACGTGCACCTACATCACATAAGGAAGCTACAGTGAAAATTTCAGCTTCCTAGCTCTTACGGTTTGGGCTGTGCGTTGATCACCAATCAGTCAGTCAGTCAGTCAGGACAAACAGTTATATTTATAGAGAAGAAGATTATATTATATTATATATTAAGGCAAACAGGCAGATAAAAAACCTATATTACCTATACTATGCATTAACCGGAATACAACTAACAAGTAGAGGTTCTAGTCGGGAGCTCCCGACTAGGGGATACCCTGAACCCTCTTCTACCAACAGGCGATAGGTATAAAATGAAAGATGCTTGTTATATAACTATACTATTCTAGAAGCTAAATGTCAAGTTTGGTGACTCTAGCTTATATTATTTACCAAAATTGCGCAAAAAAACAGGATTTCGGTATCGATTTTAATCGATTACTTGGAAACGGGGCAAATTATCGATTATCAGAAACAAACTCGATCAGCACATGGACTAGGAGGACCTACAGCTAAAATTTCAGTCTCTAGCTCTTATAGGTTCTGAGATCCTCGCGTTCATACATGCGGGCGGACGGACGGACATGGCTAGATCGACTCGGCTGCTGATGCTGATCAAGAATATATATACTTTATGGAGGCGGAGATGCTTCCTTCTGCCTCTTACATACATTTGTACAAATACCCTTTTTACCCATTTTCAATGGGTCCAGGGTATAAAAACGATAAGCTAACAAAATAAAAAGAGGTAATTTCTGTTTTAATATATTTATGTGCTTTTATCAGATTTACAAACTCAAGACATTCCCAGTTCTCTTTGAGTAGTCATATTCAATTACCTTTCTCCTTTTCGCAGAAAAAAAAAATCATATGCGATTTAATGCGAACTCGTGAACTTGACTCTGTCTCTCACTCTCTTAAATATGCTCAAACTGCTTTCCTTTTTCATACTCTGGCTTGACTGTCTGTTCTTCAAGCAAACAAATAAATACATAAATATATAAAATCATGAAAAGCCTGCCTAAAAGTATGTTTTATGCAGTTAACTGGAGTATTCCGGGAGATTCTCGGAACGGCTTTAGTCATCAGTTAATTATTTGGTTACGGATAAGTAAATATTAATTTAGTTATGCAACAGTTAAATTGTACGCATGTTCAATACACGCATGCACTAAGCTGATATTTAATTTTATTATTACACAATTAATTGGTCGAATTGGCAGAGAAATGGGGGGTTTGTATTCGAAATAGAATGGAACCCAATTTAATATGCGCCGCAAAAATATGCTATGAAAAACAAAAATAGCAATTGAAACAGAAACAGTTTTCCATGCGCTGCAGGGGGCGGGGTAGGGGCGGTAGGGTTAGGCCAGGCACACCGAAAAGTATGCTGGCGCCGTAATGCGGTAAAATTAGGCTGAATGTCATTTCCCGAAATTCATGCGGCAGTTACATAAAAGCCCATTAAAGCCCCTGGCCACTGGGCGTGGCATAGTTTATGGCATTTTAATCATTTAAGAACGCTTTGGTTTGCAGTCAACATGCAAATTGCTGGGCGAGCTACGGAACAAACCAAACAGACCGAACCGAAGCCAGGAACACAATAAAAATTGCCTATAAATGGGCGGAAGGGCAGAACCTAAGGGAGTTGGGCTTGTGCCAGCGACTGTGTGCGTGGGTGCGAGTTCGAGTGCGAGTGTACTCAATGCCAATGGCATGAATATAGTCGTACGCACAAGGACAGCAGCAAAGAGGAGGACGACAACAACAACAGCAGCAGCAGGAGGAGGAGGAGAAGCAGCAGCAGCCGGAACGTCAGTCAAACAGAAGAACAACAAAGCGAAACTTCCGCATAGGATGCGAGGAAACGGAAGTTATTTTGGTCGTTTAAACGTACGGATCTATCTCATCTATTTGTGCTGCTATCTGCTGATGATAATGGCAGCAGCTGGCAGCAACAATGTGGTAAATGGACTCAAATGCTACTGCAATCCCAAGGAATGCGATGTCATACGCGCCCTAGACTGCCCCGGCAAGGGCCTAATGCTCTGGGATCCCTGCCAGTAAGTTACACTCGACTCCACATAAATATCATTCATTTTATGCGATTCGATTCGTATGTGTGTGTGCTTGCGTGTTTGCTCTAATTCTATATTCAATGTGCAGATGCTGTCGCATTTGCGCCAAAACTCTCGGCGAATCCTGCGGCGGACCCGGCGGCTTTTCCGGCCAATGCGAGCCGCCCCTTCAGTGTGTCACCAAATTGCCCATTAGCAGCGGCTTGGGCGTGTGCATGGGTAAGCAGCGAGTGCAAATATTAACTCATAAATAAATATGAATAGCTAATTCCAATATGCAAATACGAGAAACGGGTTAAACGTTTCGATAAACATAACCAATATTCCATTTACCAACTACCATTAAATATAGTACTATATCAGACTATATAAAGCTCACGACCTGCGCGTGCATAAACTAAGCGATAATCCATGATTAAGCGCAAAATTAAGTATAAAGAAATTTTTGTATAACCAAATAAAGTTATTTAAATTGGGCTAAATTCGGTTTAAATTCAATATCCAATTTATATTTTAGATTAATTATACTTATTTGACAGACGCGTTTAATATTTAATTTCGATCTATCATGAAAATGGCTAATAATTAGTTGTTGTTGCTTTTCTTCCACCAGATTTGCAACACCTGACGGCGCTCACATTTAATCAGCTCAGCAACTGCACGCAGGACGAGTCCATTGTCTTGGAGCCGGGCTGCGAGATAACCAATAAACGCTGCCAGTGCTGGCCCACAATGCGCACCTGTCTAAGCCAGTTGTCCAGGGACGGCGGCTCGCCAAGCAATTTGCGTTGGCATTTCAAAAATCTCGAGGTATATTGGATATATCACATATCTATCTGGTTATTAACTTTAATATTTGTCTGCAGGACTGCCAATTGAATTTGCAAAATCTTATTAAACTCGAATTGGAATTCGATGAAGACTATAAAATCTCACCGAGCAAATTTACATACAAAAAGCTGCGCAGAAAGCGAAAATCGCTGAGAAAACGCCTGTGAGTGTTAACTCACATTTTTAATCTATATTTATTTAAACTCTATTCCCTGCAGCATAATTTTGGAGGACGGCGACACCTCGCAGGCCATATAAAAGTCCCTCTTTCTCATAAATACAATTCTTGTACAGATAGTAATGCTTACTTCTATGAAATGTGGCTAATATAAATATGATGATAATAAACAGCATATGCATATACAAATACAAACAAACATATAAATATAAATACATATACATATATATACACATACATGCATGGGGTATGGCAAATATGAACTATTGTATGTAATCCCTAAGACATTTGTTACTTTATTGTTTTTAACAAAATATGTGCGCATACATAATGTATTATACATTGCGAATTTCAATTCCTAAACTAAAGACAAAACAAACAAACAAACAAAAATACCTAAACAATAAAATAATAAGCATTTTCCGAATGTTGTTGCTTTCAAAAATAATGCGATTATGGCAAAGCATCGAAATTGAAATTGAAATTGAAATATATATATATATATACTATACATATACATACAGAAATATTGCCAAAAATGGATGTGTTATATTTTTTGGGTGCGCTTTTGTAGTTTCTTATGTACAAGCTTTTTAAATTAATTATTTAAATATAACTTGAAATGTTACAATAGTTGTTGTTCCTGGTGATCTGTACTAATTTAAAAAAGTTTAGGCTCTAGAACTGAATGTTTTGTGTTTTATAGTACTCCAATTTCTCCAATAAATTTCGCTGCTTGTAAAACTTTTGTCAATTTCAAATTTCGCGCCAATGCTGATAAGCTGATTGCTATGAGACATGTTACCCGTTTCACACTTTCGGTTAAGGGCAAACGAACGTATGCGCTTTACAACACTGGAGAAATTCCTTCTGCAGTTCGCCGCGCCACAGCCTCAACGCACACATGTTTATTCGCCGCAGCAAACAAGCATTGCCACCTTTTAGGCTGTGTAATTTACTTAAAATCTTATTTGCGTGACGTATGCAGCACGAAAGTATGCAATGCTTGGTTTTACTTCTATCTAATTTTGAAAAATTTCAAAAAAATTCAGATTTTCCAAACAAAATCAAAACGTGGTATGCCAGTCGATGCCAGAGATCCGTACGAGTTCAAAAAGGTATTACTTTCCAAAATCGGACCATTTTTAGCCGAATTATCGGAAAAAAACGAAAAATCTTCAAAATTATAACGGCATTTTTTCGCGTTTTTCAAATGGCTGTATCTCGGCCAAATAAGCCCCGATCTTGGAAAGATTGGTCGCATTCGACTCGTGGTCACTGCCACATTCAGCCAACATCGTCATTTTTGCAAAAGTTTTCTTGAAATTTGGCCATTTCTTAGAATTCAGATTTTTTGGTGTCAATCGATAGTCGGGGTCCGTACGAGAAAATAGAGGTATATCATTTCGAAATCGGACACATGGTACCCGAGATATTTCAATTTTAATTTTAATTGCAAAAACGTATTATGCAGACAGCACGAAAGTATGCAGTACTACTAAAATTCTGCTAAAAACCGCTACAAACGGCTATGAATGGCTATTTCTCGGCCAAAAAAAGGCCGAAATCGGGCAGATTGGGCACGAATGTTTTTTTGCAAATGGCGATATCTCGGCTAAATACAGTCCAACTTCGGAGTGGTACACCTCGTTCTACTCGTACGGATGCCGGCTATCGATTGCCACCCAAAACGATTGAACGCTCTGGCTTTAAGTCGGGCATTAGCAGACAATTTGTACTCAATAAAAAAAAAGTAAGTACATATACTCTTGATCGGATTCAATAGCCAGCACGATCTAGCCATATCCATCTGTCGGACGTTACTTATCTATAAACAATCTTTTTGGTTACTTCCCGCCTCGACTTTGACCATACCCAAAAAGCATGCATTTTGAGAGGGGTTATACGATAGGGCATTTGCTAGTCGGACAAAATCAAAGCAGGTTAAAAATGTGCAAGAATCCTGTTCCTGTTCTTTATTATGCATAGCATGTCTGTACTCATAAAACGTTTAAGAAGAAGGAAGCACAATTCAATGGATGATTTTGCCGCCAAAAAGGACATCAGCAACAACAGCATCAGCTCTTATTATTTTCAGTCGTAGCTGATATGTCAATGCTGGCAAATTTGGTGGAAGTTCATCGGCAAGTACCGTATAGTTGCGTATTGCATAGAGCTGGTTCTATTATTAAAACTAGGGTATTATTATAAATATATCTAATAAAAAAGCAATTTGTACACTCACGCCGCGAATTGGACATTTTTTGGGTAAATTGCTGACGCTTTGAATGCGTTTAAAGAACTTTCCGTAAATAAATTTGCCGTTGACGGAGCTCAGAAACTTGGAGCCATCGAGTTGATTGTGCGCTAGGTTCATTTTGGTGTTATCCTTTTTGAGCAGATCCATTTGAAAGTCTATGCTGAATTCATTCTGAGTTTCGTGTAGACTGAAAAACACAGACACAGTGGGAACAGTGCGCTTCCGATGCACGATACAGGTTAGTTCTTTCCCAATTTTGAGATCGACAATGGCACAGGTAAAGTTCTGCAGCTCTATTGTGAAGGATCGCTGTGGGAGTAAAGAGCAACTATTAAATGTAATCCTTAATGAGATAATTTATATCAAATGCGATGCCCACCTTGGCTGGACCAAAGCTCCACAAAGTGAGAAATACGAGCGACCACTGCCAAGCGCGATAATCCATTTTGTTTGGCAAGAAGACTTCGTTTAAACAGCTCAACGCAGCCGGTTTTATAGAATGGGGAAGCTAAAAAAAGTCAACAAATAAATAAACTCATTTTAATAGAGCAAAATTATAATGAATAAAGAAAAAACATTACACATTTCCACTGGCAACTCTTAATGTATATTTAATATCTATATTGATAAGCAACGAAATGAATTGTTTAATGCATCATTAACATCATTAATCCAATGTATTGGAATGAAATTGTGAAAAAATTATAAGTCCATTCCAACTGATAGCTACGGAGAATTTCAACATTTTTTATTTCATCAAAATATGGCTACAATATTGGTTTCAATCAGAAATATTTGTTGGATTAGCTCGGTTAGGACTTAAGGTGCTAAACCCAAATAACACACTCTCAATCCGAAACAAAGTACTTATCTATAAGGTAATCCTTGCCCCTACGTGGCGATATGGGCTCCAGGTTTACGGAATTGCCGCGAAAACGCACCTAGACAAACTTCGCATCATCCAGGCTTGCGAAAAATCTCTGCAGCCGAATGGTATATTCGCACACGAGACATCGCAAAGGACCTTAAGGTTCCTATGGTAGGAGACGTTATGAACAATCAAGCAACAAGCTACCTATCTAAGCAACCACCCTAACGTCCTGGCAAGGAACCTGCTAAGGAGGCGAAGAGTAAGGAGGCTTAAAAAGGCTTTTAATGAAGCAAAATAAACATGTACATAAACATACACAATGTAAATGCTTAATTTAAGCTATCATTAATCAAAATACACGCTGATAAAAGTTGCTAAGCAAGCGTAACAGAAGATTAGCTGTAAAAAAAGAATTTTAACAGAAAAAAAATAGTACTTAAGGTACAATTTTAAGTCGAATTTTCCATATATTTAAAGCCAGGTTCTAATTTTCCGGAATTGAAGGGCTATTGGAACAGAAAAATCAATTTAAATAGTCTGCAACTTGTGCCACATCCTCAATTTAAACTAAATTCGACGAGCCTATTCAGACATTCTTTATTATGGTTTACAGGTTTACTTGAACTCAAAACATTGCATGCAGGGCTCCATTTTTATAAGCTCTCGTTAATTTGTCACAAAAATATCGACCATTTTATGGCAAAATCTATGTAGAGAGAGGGTATAAATAAGAAATACACTTTAAAGCAAATTGCAATATTTGTATTTGACTTGATACTCTGGACAGGAATAAAGATTGAGCGAATAATTGATCAGCCAACTTTTAATTTACAACAGCCGCCTCAATGAAGACATCGCCAATTTTCTCATCAAATTTCAATATTTTTAATCGCACGTGGTATGTCAAGGCGGGCATTGCGACAGGAATTTTGTCCAGTGTAATTGTATAGTTGCGTATCTCAAACAGTTTATTCTATAATTTAAGTGAATAATTTAATTTGTTGTTTTTTGTAAGAAGCGAATGGCACTACTTACGGCCTGAACTGGGCAGCTTTTGGGTAAATTGCTCACTTTCTGCAGCCTGGTGAATATCTGGCCATAAAAGTTGTTTTTAAACGCGGACCTCAAATACTGACAGCCATCGAGTTTGATGTGTGCTACGCTCATTTTGGTGTTATCCCTTTTCAGAATATCAAAATCCACCAGGACACTAAACTGTTTGACTGCCTCCTTGAGCTTGAAGCGCACGCTCATGGAAGGATCGTTGCGTTTTCTATTGAAAATGCAGCTGAACTCGTTCGTAATGGCAGGCACAACGCCGCACAGCTGAAGTTCTTGAGCGCCACAGTCAAAGGACGCTTTGTGAGTGTAGTGAAAGTAAAAGGTAAACTTGATCGTGAAATAAGTTAATTGCCTACCTTAGCCTGACCAAGTGCCAGTAGAGTCAGCATTAAGAGCTGCCACAGCCAAGCGCGGTAATTCATGATTTTTCGAAAGATGTCAATTTGAAAGCGATTTTCAACGCTTTTTATACAAAAAACTAATCTAGATGATTTGCATAATAAACAAATAAGCCTAATGAACTTTTAATGTGCGTATTAAAATAGTATACTAGATATAAATTGGATTAATTTGTTGCACGTTTCAAATTGTGTCGCAATTTGTTGTATTTGTGTTTTTAACAAAATCATAAATATATTTCAATAGTGCCCAAACCGATCGAGTTCTAACCTGGAAACCCAACACATATCGAAGCTTAAACAAAACCGAGCTCCAATTTGATTACTTTTAGGCGGTTTGAGTTTTCAATTCGAAACAATTTGATCCTAACTTGTAATCAATTTCTTAACATATGTATATTGTAGACTTCTGTAGATCATAACATTTATGAATATAACGCATATAACTCGATTTTCGGGCAAACAGACAAAACTTCTGGCAGTCAAGTGGGGTCAGCTATTCAAAAGATCAAAGATTTGGCGCTTAAGTGTTTTTGGAGTGGCACGCCGTGGAGTAGAATTGAAACCGAGTTTCGTTTATTGAGTTGTTATACTTTGGATTTTGTTGTTGTTGTGCTTGGAGTGCGTTACAAATGATGTTGCGCACCTTTGTGGAGCAGACAAAAGCAATTAGACGCCGTCTTTTGACAAGCTGAATGAAATAGTTGCAGCTCGAGATTGAGTTGAAGGATTGAGGATTGAGGAATGCCAAGAAGCAGGCGTTTATCGACTGGCACACAGCTCGAGCAGCTCGATGTCGATGTCGACGTCGATGTCTAACTGAGTCAAGTCAAGTCAAGGGGGCGGAGAGGGGCTACTGTGGCAAGCGCCGCACAATGTACAAACTCAAGTGGAGATGGCCATACAAAAAAGGTGTTAAAAAATTCTACTTTTTATGCTCTCAATATGATTTGATGGACATTTACGATATGAGGCAAAAATGTTTTTATACCCGTTGGCTGGCTTTGTTTTGTTTTTCCTTCTTTATTTGATTTTATTTTACTTTTTCCCTCTGCCCGCCCCACGCCTATTGTTTCAGTTGTTTGACAAGCGATGCGTACAAATCAAAGCAGGCAACAAAACTGCTGGACCCGGCGCTGCTCGGCCGTTTCTGGACTTGGTAACGCCACGAATCTCTTGAAGCTCGGCTTGTTTGATTAATAGCCGCACAATTGATATGTTAAGTGGTAAATTACGCCATTGGCACGCAAATGTGTCGGCCCGATAGACTCGACAAACGGCCAAATTGCTGTTCGTTTAAGGCGCCGCTAAGGTGCCAGCCTACCGGGCCGATCTCGATCTCGATCTTATCTGGAAACCAAAAGGCGGAGCTACGTGTGCACAAAGTGATTTAATTTTGAATGGAGAAAGTTAAACAGCTGCTGCCACAATTATTCAATTACCCAAAGATCTAGTGGGCAGACTCAAATAACTCTACTTCATTTAGCTTCAATTTCGAAAGAAAAACTCCTGCTTAAATTAATAGCCATTAGTCCAATTTTAACACGCTTTTGGGCAGCAGCAACAACAACAATAACAGTCCATTTTGAACTTTATGGTCTCATTTATATAATTAAATAAAACTGAGAGAGGCAAAAAAATACATTAAAGAAGTGGAAAAATGCACAGAAATCCATTGGAGACCTTTTTGCATATTCCAAATACAATAGAGAATGTCATTAAAATTTTGCCACGCCGTAAAAAAATCGATTAAAACACACAAAATGGAAAAAAAAAGAACACACACAATCGTTGAAGTGTTATAAAAATCATTTAAATGTCGCAATCGCCATAGAGTTTTATGGCCTAGTCTCGTATGGCTGGGATTCTCGGGTCTAACGAGCCTCAGCAACCGCTGAATGCTCAACTAAAATGATTTAATTTCGAAACGTGTCGTGCACATTTTATGATCGATTTCTATATAAATCTATATACGCTATATATACGTACGCATATAGATTGTCCATTATTGTCGCTGTATATTTCTAATCGATTTATTTTTATATTTTTAGACATGATATAGAAGGCGCTTGCTTAGCTTTTTAGCTAAGATTTTAAACAATCAAATAAATACTTGCTTGAGCTAATTTTTAGCTTAAAATATTCTAGATATTCTTGTTCATTTTGGAATAGAAAAGCATAAGGCAGTTGCCCTAGTTTTATGCACACATAAATAAATAATAGCAAAAAGCACATATTACATAAACTCAAAGAACTTCTGCAGTTTTGCCTATTTATTCGTTTTTAACAACTTTATCTTCGTATAAGATCACGAGAGTTGCCCTTATTTCGTATTTATTTAATGAAATTCTCAGCAGAACCCATAAATAAAGTGTGGCAAATTCTCTAAGCAACTTGTTGAAGTGTCATAAATAAAGCGAGAGCCAGTCATTGGGCTCTGGGCCAAAGCACCAGAGCAAAAGCAGCATAAAGCGCTTCAAGTGGTTGTCATTTTATAAACTACACACATCTGCAGCTGGGCATGTGTGTGTGTGTGCTGTGTGTTGTGTATCTTGTGTGCTGTGTGTGCCTGCCGATTGCTGTTATATGATTTCATATATCATCAACATACGCTGGAGACGACCAACTCAGAGCAAGCTCTCGCCTCTCGCTGCTTACCCAACTTAGGGCTGCCAGGCCGTTGTCTGTCTGACTCTTATCCCAATGCGCCCCTCCCCTGCCTCCTGCCCGTTGCCCCTTGCCGCACCCTGACCGACCAACTGCTTTCCCCCCTGGCTAGCCATTGAACAACTTGTTGAGCATTGCGCAGGCGTGCGGCATTTAGTTCAGGCTGTCCGCGTGCGCCTCTTGTTGTATTTTTTGATAACATTTTATTGTCCGCTTTATAAATTATTGGCGTTTGCCTCGTTCCCAGTTGCCGGTTGCCAGTTGCCGGTTGCCCAGAGGGAGGGCACGGCGTGTCTGGTTTGGACTGGACCAAAAAGTATCCTTTTACGTGCACATTTTTTGGTATGCAGCGTGTGTCCAAATTTGTGCAGCGCAAATAAATACTAAAGTATATACTTAGACCCCCGTTCAGTTCAGTTCCGTTGGATTCGGTTCGGTTCGGTTCGGGCTCTTGACGGCTCCGCACGGCTCTGTGTTGTTGGGCTGTGCGCGTGTTTTGGCCTTTTAGGGCTTGTCGCCCAACATAAAATTGAGTGTTATTCTCCTTATTGTTGTTGTTGTTGTTGCTGTTGGTAGTGTGAAAGTTGCTTTAAATATCGAGTAGCTGGTAGCTGAAAGAGTTGGAGGCTGCGTGGAGCTGCCAACAAATCAAACCATTTATGTCCGATCCTCGATCACAGCTCAAAAGACGCACATTCATCATCGTCAAGTGGCAGCAACAATTCAGCCCCGCACTCTGCCCGCAAATGCAGTGCTCAAGTGCTCAAGTGCTCCCTGCACCTGTCTACCGAACTTCGGAGCTGTCCTTCAATTATATAGCACACCCGCTGTGCTCTACTGGAGCTGAGCCGAGCTGAGCACTGCTGAATTCTAACTGGAGCCCAGCTCATACACTGCTAGAACTTTATTTCTCGAGAGATAGAGAGAGGGGGCAGAAAGAGAGAGACAGAGAGAGCGAGCAGGGCAGCGCTTAAATGTGGATTCTGTCTGGTATTTCAATTATGCCTTAAAACTCGGTATCTTATACCAGACTCACGGCGCATGATCAATCGAAATGATATAATTATATCCCAGAGCCGCTGGGCTCTGTGTAAATTGATATCAACAAATTACGCGAAAAAATTTCAAAAATATTAACGAATGTGAATGATATAATGATGAGATGACGATTGTGGAAGACACTGAGCAAAAACCAAAAACCAACCAATTAATAATAACAAGGATATAAGAAACAACAAATTATACAAAAATTAAATGTATAAATTATTCAATATTTCATTTGTTTCCTTAAAGAAAATGTCTAGCAAGTTACAATTGGTATATTTTTAATATATTTATATTTGATATTATTTCTCGACAAAATGTAAATACAAGACTTTTACAAGACTTCCAATTCCCTTCATTTTATCGAAACCTAGTAGAAATTACAACGAATTGAGATCCACATTTGTCTCTAGTTTAATGTGAAATTCTTAATTTTTACTAAAATTTTATTTTTGTATCGTTAATTTTTTTTAAATTTAAGTTGTGTTTTTATTATTTTTTAAAAATTGTTTTCACTTTCTTTGTAGCTTGTTAGACAAGATTATGCCTTAAAACTCGGTATCTTATACCAGACTCACGGCGCATGATCAATCGAAATGATATAATTATATCCCAGAGCCGCTGGGCTCTGTGTAAATTGATATCAACAAATTACGCGAAAAAATTTCAAAAATATTAACGAATGTGAATGATATAATGATGAGATGACGATTGTGGAAGACACTGAGCAAAAACCAAAAACCAACCAATTAATAATAACAAGGATATAAGAAACAACAAATTATACAAAAATTAAATGTATAAATTATTCAATATTTCATTTGTTTCCTTAAAGAAAATGTCTAGCAAGTTACAATTGGTATATTTTTAAAATATTTATATTTGATATTATTTCTCGACAAAATGTAAATACAAGACTTTTACAAGACTTCCAATTCCCTTCATTTTATCGAAACCTAGAAATTAGAACGAATTGAGATCCACGTTTGTCTCTAGTTTAATGTGAAATTCTTAATTTTTACTAAAATTTTATTTTTGTATCGTTAATTTTTTTTAAATTTAAGTTGTGTTTTTATTATTTTTTAAAAATTGTTTTCACTTTCTTTGTAGCTTGTTAGACAAGATTTTTTTCAGTGTATTGGCTCCCCTAATTATGCCCAATTTAAAAAGGGTTAATTAAGGCACAAAACGCAGCACACGAAATGTCCCCATCCGGGGCGTTATTAATATGCGACATTTCTGATATCTTTTTGCCCCAAAGGCATGAGACATGGCAGACGGGCAGACGGGCAGACATAAAGGTACTAAGTCTGAGAGTCCTTTTGTGCGATCAATGCTACAAAATATATACAATAATTACATACAGCATTTGTCATAACACCAGATATGGACAGAATGCTTGTTGCTGTTGGCCTGGCTGTTGGTTTGGGCGCGAATGGCCAACAGATCGGCTCCAGGCCAGGCCCAAACTATGCGACAAATGTACGCAAAAAATTGTAAATATCATCATCGACAACGTCGCATCAGCATCAGCCGAAGATCTGATGAGGGGGGCGGTTCGGGGACGAAGAGTGAGTGAGTGCTTGGTTAGGATGCCTACGAGCTAAAATGATGGGCATTTTATAAATAAAACAAAATCATAAATGATGCGCCTGCCAGAGGCAAGGACAGCCCTCAGATCTGACGGTTCCAAGACACAGCTCGTTGGGCTTGGCGGGAGATTCGGGTGCTATAATAATTACAGCTGGAACGTTGGGGCCTTGGGGCAATGGGTAGACATTTCGCGCCGGAATTCGGAGCATTGTGTCATATTTAATACAGAAATTTTAATTAAACATAATTTGTAAGGACTGCACGTTTTTGCCAAACCAGAGCCCTTCACCCACCCCGCTCAATAAGATAGTCGGAGGAGCATGTCTGCGAGTATTCCCCAGTTGTTTTCCTCTGATTGCTCGTTGGCGATAGCTTTGGCTTATGCTCGAATAGAGTAATTTATAGCACTTTATGGACAAGGCCCACATTGAATGACAGCCACCTGTGTCTAGCATTCTCAAGGAATGCCTTTGATCATATCGATTAAGCGATAACAACTGCAACCCGACATGCAAGTCCCATAAACCAGACAAATGGGCAACTAACACCCTTGACTATCTAACTATTTCTGTACAGCTCTTGATTCTGCGAAGCTAAGGAGCAGCTTGATATTGGAAAAGCTGACAAGTAAACCCCTTTTAACGCCCTTAACAGTTTTGAAAGAGAGCGAGAGAGAGAGATAAAGAGGGATGCACAGAGCGGAAGAGAGCTTAAAGTGTATTCGATTGCGCTTACTTGAATTCATGAGAATCACATAGAAAGGCCATAATTAAAAATAGGTTTTTTTTTCTAATTTACAGCACAGAATATTAATCTCCCGTTTCAAGTTCTTATCTCTTGCAGCATTGGCTTTCCACTCAAACTTTTGCAACTACTTTGAGCCGCTTTTTGCAGAGCAGCCAAACATTCGAGGACAAGCAAAAGACCTTTCTTCATAAAAATAGGCAGCGGCTGAAGCCATGAGGAAGCTGGTGCCAACGAGTAACTGCTGTTTAAAGCTACCTAATAGAGCTGCCCTAGACGGGTGGGGCCTAGCCCGTAAGCTGAATGTGTGTGATTTTTTCAAATGATTTGAACTAGTTCACAATGTTGACCCTTTGCTTGAGTCGCTTGGTTCATGGGACTGGCCAGTTAGAGGCCAGTCGCAGGCCAAATTTTGTCTGGCTGCCTACCAAATTGAACTCGGTTTGGTTGGCTCATCGCCGGGGGCCGCATTACATTTGCAAGACAACAATGGGCATTTGGCATTGGCAACTGCAGCGGCGTTGGGCGTTTTTATTTTTACAGATATTGTTTACTATTTTCCAAAGCCTAGGCCAGTTCCAGCTACAGCTTCAGCTCGAGCTCCAGCTCCAGCTACATCTCTAGCTGCAGCTTGAGGTCCAGCTCGTTTCAGATTGTGCTCGGCTGTGCCCTCTCATTGTTGTGCGGCTGCTCCAATCATCATTTTTGTAGATATTCGCTTGGTGATATATTTTGGGTGAGCGCTTCCGGCAAATCTGCGCTGCTGCGGTGCAGTGAAAGGTCAACTTGCGGCCAGGAGAAGCTGAAGCAAACTTCTGCCTGTTGCTGCTGCTGCTGCCAGGGAGCTTGAGATTCGTGTGGCAGCCAAATAAACAAATCAAAGTGAGCAAATGTTTTGTCTCTGCCCCCGTCTCACTCTTTCGCTATGGCTCACTCTCCCCCTGTCTCTATCTCTGTGGCATTGTGTTTGCGGTATGTGCTCAATTTTCTATAACATATTTGATCGGCGCGATCTTTGCGATCGCCTGACTTTCCATTTTCCACTTTTACAGCTTCGTGTGTGTGAGAAAAACTTATCGAATCGTTGCTATCAATGCCGCAAACGAACCCAACCAAGGGGAAGCAACAGCCTCAAATTAAGCTCAGGTGACCAAAGGCCAACGAGCTGACAAACCTTGGAATTTTTACCGCACGATCGCAGTGCAAAATGGTCACGGATTAGAGCATTGCAGCAGTGCCATATGACAGCAGCTCACAGATAAACGGCTTTGACATGCCGTTTGCAGATCTTTAATTGCTGATCTACAGTCCACACTGAAGCGAATTATTTTCCCAAAAACAAACTGTCCGGCAAAGGTTTAAGGTTGAGCGATCGAAACAGGACTTTGGACTTGGACATCCAAAGGATTTGTTAGTTGATCTTTGGAAAGATTGACGCGGAATTTCCACAGCGAAGGGTCTTAAATAATTAGTCATTGATCTATAGATCCTTCCGAGGTTAGTTCAGGGTAATGGATAGACTTGACTAATTGAATACTGGGAGCATATTAAAGACTAGAGCTCCTACGCCAATCTTAGCAGTAGGACCCAGTTAGTACACTTGGAGCCTAGGCTCTTGATAGTTGTTCTCCTTGAGTGAGCTGGTCAGCGATCTGCATCAAAGACTCGCATGTCTACCAGTGCTTTCCCAAACCAAATCCTGAAGTGCCATTGCGCCCAGACTCCCACACAGCCCCGAAACACAACCACACACCCACACTCGCAACAAGCATCAAACAATGATCACGAGTGATGCTGCATTGTGGTGCGGGTGCGGTTGCGATCGTTGCCCAGTTGCCAGTTGGCAGATCGATGCTGCCTGCCTTTTGATGATAGTCAGCCTCGGCTTGGCTTTGAACGCCCTAAGGGCGTTGCGATTGAACTTGTTCCACATTTTGATAGTAATGCCGTTAGAGAGAGAGAGAGAAAGAGAGAGACAGAGAGAGAGAGAGGAATATTTTTTTGGCTTTATGGGAAAGCTGGGAGGGCAAGACAAATATGATTTTCAATTTGCTGTGATCGCTTTCACAAGATTTGCATTCCATTCCGGCTGACCATTAAACACTTGAGCAGCTTTAGTCAAAGTTCAATACGGGGTTCAACTGGATGAACTAACAGAGCTCTCTCAACCAACAGCGTTTTGATGGCCCATTAAATCGTCAAATGGAAACAACCGCTGCGAGTACTCCAGTTGAAAACTGCAGCACCACAAATCAAAATATTTATGGCCCAAGCGTATAAGAGCCGAAGAGCCGAAGAGCTGGAAAGCCGAACACAGCCGTAGAGGCTAATGAGTCTTGAGAGTCTCTACAGCCGGAGCTTAAGGTGCTCGATATACCACCCAAGTTGAAGACTTTGCCTGTCGGGATGCACCGCATAAATAGCCACAAAGTGTGTCGTAAATGTCGTCGCGATCATATAATCATTTCCCTGCTTAGAGAGGTAGAGAGGGGGGCTAGAGAAAGATCATCCAGTTTATCAGACGCGGTACAAAATGCAAATTTTTAAGAGTATAAACAGAGCTGTGGCTGCTAGAACAAGTGCAGGACCCGCAGGCTGAGCTGAAAGTCAACCATAACTGTGCATCCATTTAAACCCATTCCCATTCCGATTCCCATTCCCATTTCCATTCCCAATGCGATTGCCATTCCCATTCCCGGAGTCAACTGTTGTGTACACTTTGGAGTTTATGTGCTTGGCATTGCGAAATGCGTTCGCATGCACATTTGAATCAATCGTTCAGTTGGATTGAAATTGCGGATTCCGATTTTTATGATTCGTGGACCGGTTGGGGAGCGACCACCGAGATGAGAGATCAGCCTGCGCTCTGCTGTCGCTTTGAACTGAACTGATATCATTTGGTCTTGTGACATTTAGCATCGCTAATTCATGCCAAATCACCCCGAGATTATGTTCATAAGCACACATTACGATTACACGTTTATTATAATTTAGGAGTTTAAGGCAACGGCTCAGGTCTAGGCAGTAGGGGCAGGCTCTGTCCAGCCTGGGAAAGCGTGTGACAAACTCAAAGACAGTCACCGAGAGCGGCAATTTGCAGATCACTTAGTATATTTATAGATTAGCGACCTAAAAAGGAGCCAAGGGAAAGTTGAGCACACAAAGTGCTAGCTGGCCACTTGATGCTTCAGTGAATTAAGATAAGGTGCTAAAAAATGAGACTTGCATCCAGGCAAACTCTTAGTCAGCTTGAGTAATAGAGTGCATATTTGACAAGGGAAAGCAGTTGCTCGAGTGCTGACACCGCAGAAAGGTGACAAGATATTAAAGCGAATCTTAAATATGTGGGTGGAAAAAGAGCATCGGGTGGCAAAGAAGCGAAAGTGAAAAACAGATGTAAATGTAATTTTCTTAAGATAATGAAAATTTCAAACTTGAATAAAGCTTGTAAATTGAAGAAAGACAAACAGAATTGGAAATCTAAGGGGGATGAGGAGGATTAGATGGATCTATGCAGAGTTTTTGTATAAATAATTGTTTTTAATTTGAGTATATGATCTAGCTATAATAGACAATAGCCTGCATTGGAGTTCGGATTCATTAGGCTAATATCCCTAAATGGACAAATCGGAAAAATAAGAGTTTAAACAGAAGAGTTTATAAAGAAATGAATATAGAATTAAGGTCTGATTTCAACAGATATATTTAGCAACAGTTTGGCAGTCAGGTGAAAATCGAAATGTGCTTGTGTGTAAATCCAAGGGTTTATAGCTGTGGATGGCATCACTTGGGGGCGGTGTTTAAAGGTAAGTGCAAGTGGGTTTGTTTGAAGTTCGTTGCGCTTGTTTGTGACATGCGCGCGGTTCCACCAATCAAGACAAGAAACGATCATCACATGCAGCGCCCGACAAGCAATGGGGCCAGTTAAGACTCGTAGGGTCTTGGGCTTTGGCTGAAGTGCTGAAGTGCGTCTTTGTTGTTTGGCTTGGTTGGCTGGCTAGTTGGTTGGCTGTCTTCGCACTAATTGAGCATTTAAATGCAAGGTAATTACTTTTCTAACACCTTCATCAGTGGGACGTCTGTCAACCGGCTGCCTTTGATGCCCACTGCAAATTAGCATATAAATTGTCCCGTGTGAACATTAAGTCAAATGACATGTGAGTTTGTCAAAGAGCCGCTGCGAATGCCGCCACCAAAAGCTGACGGAAGAGAGCACCAGGACATGAGATGGTGAAAATCGACTCTCCTCCACCCCCCCCGCTAAAAACCAACTGAAGCCCCCTCCGCAGTGGTGATCATTAGCATAGCGAACGTGCAACTAATTGGAAATGGAACAGTACAGTAAAGTCATGAATGGCGCTGCAGTTAGAACAAAAGCGTTGGGTATGCTAATGCCTAACAGCTTCAAGAATACCGAATTTGTGTACCCCTAAATCCTAACAAGCGGCGCCAGCCAGACGTCTTTATGGCCTCTACTTGTGTTCGTTTAAGCGGCCCTGGGGCTGCATTCGAAATGCGTCCAAAGGGCAATCAATTAATAAAGCATTAAAACAGTTACACGCTTACCCCAAGTCGAAGTCTGCCACTAACCCCCTCCCTTCCATTTGTATCTGCAACAACAGTTGCTGTGGCTGCGGTGTGGGCGAGTTTTTTGACCCGAGCTGGGGGCAGGAAACGCAGCGCGTTCTGAATGCCAAGGCGTACCGTCAACGATCGTCAAGAGTTGATGGTTCGTCGTCGTCGTTTTCGTCGTCGTCGTCGTCGATCGCTGGATCGTTGCACAAATGCGCTTTGCATAACTGAGTAATTTCGTGGCAACTGGCGTTATGCACTTGTTGCCACAGAACAGACCCCAATGGGGCATGCACTGGCCACCGATCTAAGATCGGTTCGGTGGGCGGCGGGCATGCATCCGGTCAGATTTAATAGCGCTGCATATACATTTATATATATATACATATATGTGTATGTATGTTGGCAGGCACTGCAAATCAAAACTGGGCATAGAAGATCATAAAAATTGATAAGTGAATTCATATATTCATCATAATTTATAATCGATGAGTTGCACTCGCCTGTGAGTGCATGTGCGTGTTGCCACCTACACACGTTAATTAATTATAATTGTTTTGCACCTATTTTCACCTGTCTTTAAGGAAACGCTAAAATATTTAGTTGTATGATTGATTTTAACCCGGATATCAACCACATGCCCATTTCGTGATAAATTATAAGCAATTATTTAGCAAATTTATCGGCTATTATTTTACATACGATCGATAGGCACCTATTTATATCGTATACAAATAATTCACAACAGTATCTACGTCGTGATCTTTCATCCTATTTAAAGTTATTTATATAAAATGAGATTATATACGATCATTGAGCGTAACTCGAGAGTAAATTTGTCGCAGGCATCACAATCACGACTAGACGTGATTTTCACGAGTTTCAGTTCTAAGGACTGCAAATATTATTGTTGGCATTGCTCTGTTGCGATCTGGTATACGATATTTGCATGTTCTCGCGTAGAGCGCAAGATGTGTGTGCCTGTGTTCATTGAGGGACTTTCCCGGAGATCTGTTCATTGACTACGTTATTTCCCGTTAGCTTAACTTGCGTGTGGCTTAGATAGATTATCGAGCATTAGACGGGGATCAGCAGCTCATGTTTTGCCAGGACGGTGTCGAGCACAACTTGTGCAACTTTTTTTTTTGTGAAATCCCAAAGCCAGGATCTGATCAAACAAGTCCCAAAGACCGAGTCGTTTCGAGCGGATTTAATTGAGATCAGTGCTCACAGTTAGGGAGCAGAAGAGAAAGTGTGTGAAAAACCGCGAGAGCATTTGGAAAATTTGCCATGCGACAGATCAGAAACCGCAGCAGCTTCGACTTCCGTTAGGGGGTTTTGCCCAGTCCAAAACTGCAGTTAACTCTTGATAATCTTGAACATGTGGGTACTGATCGTATGTGATGCGTATATTAACATATCGTTAGTTTCGACATGATCTGATCCGTGGGAAGTTTGCGATCTGCATGCGATCTGCTCTTGGCGGTCTGGTTCTAAATCAGCGGAAACTCCAACTAGCAGTCGGATTTGCTTGAACAAGCAAAGGGCTAAAGGCCAAATATATGCAAATTCCTTGAACGAAAACATATTTTCTGACAAACCAAATGTCATAATTGTATCGTAATTATTATTTATGCTGTCATGCCTGATTATAAATGTCTCTAAATCGATGTTTGCCAAAAGTATTACGTGCTGCGATCAACCCCAAGATTGAAATCAACGCCATTGTAGGGTGTTATCTGCGATCAAATAATCATAATTTTTATTTGCATAATTTCATAATTCTAATACAATACCAACTGTATGACAGTACGATGATATAATGTTAAGATGCTACGTGCCTGGCGATAGAGAGATTGCTTTCAAACCTATAGGTTTTCTATAGAACACACTAATAAACGAAAGCCATATATCAATACGAAGGCAAAGCCATGGAACCAGTTTATTCAATATAGACACTAAACGTAATGAACACATTGCCCAACACAATTAAACATAGGACATTTATCAGCTGGAAACCAAACCAACAACTTATCAAATTCTGATATCTTGAGAAATTGGCCAAACAAGTTTTATTGACTTTTCTTCAAACGGCGATTAATTTTGCGAATTTCTGCACACATTTTGGCACAAAAGTTTCGGCCATAATGATTCAAACGATGAGCTTTACAAAGTGTGGGATTGGTTGAATAAGATAAAAGAATTGAAAAAGATAAAGAAGCTCGGTATATATAGATGATATAATGCTATAATTATGATATGCAGAGCTGGATTTGCTCTACGATAACCAACTCTAGCTCTGATAGTTTCTGATATTAATTATATGCACAACTTTATAGTACCAGTTAGTTAATTTAATGGTTACGGGGCATTAACACATTATTAAAGCACCTCTAGAAATATTTCAATATTCTCGACTTGATTAGTTCCAAGACGTTTGGCTGCCCTTACATAACTACAACAAATTGTGCCCACCCCTTCCCAATATTCATAAACTATTGTAAGTATTAACGACTTCAGCTGTTTAAGTATATAAAAACTTGAAAAGTCATTGCAATTAATGAATAAATTACCATTGTTCGGTTGGCTAACAAAAACTGGCCCGATGATACATGGTCTCAAGCGACGTATTACAGGCCAAATCTAAGCATTTCAGACATTTGTTCATTAATGGCCAAGCTGAAGCTGCTGCCGCTGGCTAACAAATAATCAGTCACAATATGCTTTGTATAAAAATGAAATATTGAAAAATTGTCTAAAAAGCGTCAGGCCTTATCTTTGTGGACCAAAATGGTATATCAGATAATTGTTAGCGCATCCCAAATGCAAATTATTCACACATAATAACAATAACAAAGATGACAAAACACAAGACAAACAAAACGGCAAACAGCAAACCAAAAATAAAACAAGAAATCGCAGATACTTTTAATGCGATGCCGAAGTTTTGATACCCTTACATTTTTAAACTCATTTAGTATGGTTCACAATTTTGGCAGATAATTAATGAGGGAGTACAAAAAAATGGAAAACGAATAAAATTTTCGTTGGGTTTTTCTTTTATGTATTTTATAAATGATTAAAATAAAGAAGGAGAGATATATGAAAAGATAGACAGATGGATTTATCTATATCAAATCAAGCACATTTTAACTTGGAAATATTTCCATGTGCTATTAATGCTGAGACAAATTTATGTAGCCCGTTGGCAAGGGTATTACCAAAGTAAAGTAACTAAGCAATCGTCTAGCTAGCGAGCTGTTAAATCAAAAATATGCAAATTGTTTCGAGAGCCACACGAGCTCAACACGAGCTACAGCCACAGCTATACGAACAGAGACAGATACAGATACAACTACAGCTGTTGTAGATACAGATACAAAGTGTCTGTTGATTGATATGTGCTGTTGTTATATGGCCATTTGGCCAAATGATGCAATCAAACTATGTAAATGCGAACGAGTTGACTCTT
This sequence comes from Drosophila borealis, assembly GCA_035045885.1. NCBI lineage: Eukaryota > Metazoa > Arthropoda > Insecta > Diptera > Drosophilidae > Drosophila > Drosophila borealis. Next base: position 441,537 of record JAWNOR010000202.1, on the reverse strand, counting down.
TGACTTTTGTATCGCTCGAAACGGGGCAGGTAACAAGCAATCCGGCCTCAACTTGAGGCCTAATGCTAACCAATAGTCGTATTTAGTAGCTGCCTGTCATTTCCGACTTGCAGTTTTGTTATTTTTGTACATTTTTTTATGGCCAATTAAAAAGTTGACTCTTTTTTAACCGTAAAGTCAAAAAGTCAACGCATTTTTTAACGTGCACCGTTTTTTAGCATACAAATGCACATATATATGTAAAATTGTTTTTTTTTTTTAAAGAAAGATCTGGTCTATGTGTGTCCTTGGCTTCGTTCTTTGGAATTCTGCACGCATTTTTTACGCAACTCTCTAGGGCAATTGACTTTTTTATGGATGCTACCAGTACGCTTAACGGTAATTTCGAGCTGATGCATCCAGCAAAAAACAATATTACAAGCCATATGCCTCGGCTCGCTTGGGCAAGGAGTCAGTCATCCCTTTTCCACTTAAGCGGAAAGTGTGATCTGCGGCTCGGGTTACTCAGCCTGCTCGACTTTTTATGGTTCCGCTGACTTTATGACTCGTCGCTTGCTGGCTTTTTTAGGCCAAAACTTGCGGCTACCTAAGCACGCGATTCTGTTACCTAATCGCTGGATCAGCATACCTAAGCTGCAGATTATCCTAGGATCATAATTATGATGAGCCAGCCCGTCGACGCGCCGCGCGTTCAACTCGTCGTCATCCTTGTTCTTTTTCGCGAGTTCGAGAACTCAAAAACCGAACCGCTATTTATTTTTTTGTTGTGTCTTGTGCTGCGCATGCAAAAAACTTAAGCCGGGGATTAAACCGGATTAAAAGTCACAATGTCGCACCGTTTGTCCTTATTTTTCAGTTTTTTGTCGTGCTTTCCTTTCGGGCTAACTAATTACGCGGGAAAATTACCCATTTGCTTTGTGCCCAGCAAACTGCGGAAATTCGCAAAATTTTTACGAAACATTTTCGTTCGCCCTCTCTTTTTTATTTGTTTTATTATTGTTGTGTGTGAGCAGGGAAAAAAACGAAAAACGCGAACGGGCAAAGTCAGTTAAATTGAATCGATTAGAAAAGAAGATGTTGGAAGGTCGCAAAGTCCCGGGCTTGGGTTCTATATTCTCTGACTTTTTTGCAAGCCTTTGTTGGATTTTTACCGTGGATTTACGTGGAATATGTCATTCTGTTGGGTTGATGCAATATTCTGTTTTCTTTTTATGGCTAAAGGCAGGAGCGTATGTTGAGGTTAGGCTGCTGCTGTGGTAATCGTAGCTAAATGTAATCGCAGTGAGGGAACTACTGAAAAATTGTTCTAAGAAAATTCAGACTTAAGTGGTAAAATATCCACTTTTGTATATTAGTAAATGTACTTAGTGAGCTTTTGCTTGAGAAGTTCTTTGCGGTCTGTTTAAGCTCCGCTTAAAGCTTTGTAGCCTATGTGTCCATGAGCGACATACGTGTCGCATTTTACAAACCGCATTTTACTAGGTTTCACACTTTCTCCATTGTGTTTTTTAATGTTCGAAACAAAGGATAACATAAAAGGGTTAATGTGTGCGTCCTAACCAGGTAGTTCAGTAGCTCGACGCAAATATAATGAAGGTGCATAAAAAGAGTTAACTTATCCTTTGTAAAGAGAAAAGGGCTGTTGATTTTGGAAAGGATTGTTTCTCTAGCGGCAATAAAACTGAGAACTAAAGTCAATTGATAATAAAGAAGAGGTCATTTAAGAATATTCGGTGGCTAAGGAAAATTGTGGGTTATAAGTAAAACAGAATATTACATTCAGACGCATTTTTTAAAAAGAGTTGTAACTGGTTAGAAAATTACCGACTCTTGAAAAGTTTAAAAATTTGAATAATAAGTATACTTTGACAATTAAGTCCATTTGGAATTCAATTAATTAAGCGAAATCTGTTATATTCGAAAGAAGTCATTATAGTAAATAACAATAAATATACAAATTAACTTAAACCAAGAGAATATTGCAAAAATATATTTTATATTTAACAGCATACATTTTTTTACTTAAAAAAAAAAAACAAACAAGCAAAGCTGCGCAAACAATTCAATTAATCCAAATCGAACACTTTAAACGGTTTCTCTGCTTATGTAAACCTAACCTCTCATAGTATAAGTTAGCAACTTCAACAGTTGAAGGCTCCGCCCATGCTAAATAAAATGAGCAACTGTTAAAAATGAAGTCAATGGCTGTGTATGTGTGTGTGTGCGTGTGTGAGTGCGAGAAAGCTTAGTTGCCCTTAACGTGCGAGTTTTAATAAATAACCGAATAACGAATAATATCAGAGCAATGCAAATTGAGCGGGCTCCAAAAATGAGCGAGCGCGCGCCAGTGAGAGAAAGAAAGAGAGAGAGAGCGAGAGCGAGAGCAGCTCATTCATTGAATACTAACAGTGCGGCTAACAGCGCATTAACAGCGACTCAGACAGTGACTGCGACTCAGGTAAACTGAACTCGTGAGAGCGCTGCACCATTGAGTGCAATCGATTTACGCTCTGCTGTTGTTGTTGTTGGTGGTGGTAGTAAATACATGAGTACGCGATCGAGTCAGATGCTGAGACTGTGATTTATCAGAGAGCTACAAAAACACGTTACTGCTGCTAGTGGTGGTGTGTTTGTGTGTGTGATTGGAGTACTGCTAGCTGCTGTTGTTGCATGTATATAGAGACTGGGAGTTGGCCAACCGAGCGACACACAGAAATGCTTCTTGCCAGCGACGAGTTTGAGCAAGAAATCAGTCGTCAGCTAGTAGCCCAGGTGTGAGTTACACACATCGTGAGTACAGAGCGCGTTTCGTGTATTTTAAGCCGAAACAGAGAACCACTTCAAACAGTTCCCTACGTTAAATTCTACGCAGCGAGTGTTAAACAAACCCAAAAATAAAATTCAATAAAATTTAAACAGATAGAGACTGATCCACACAGATCGCATAGTGCTAAAAAAAGTGTTGTGAAAATACAAACTAAAATCTTAAGAATCTGCCACGTGCAATTAAAAAGTCATCAGCTATAAAACACACGAATTCCATAAGCAAAAACCCTAACAGAAGAACCCAAGGTAAGTTTGCAAGATCAGTGAGGAAAAATAAAAAAAAACACGCCCACACCCAAAGTCAATTCACGTTTTGTTTTTGTCTTCATTTGTTTTTTTTTTTACTTTTCGGCCGGGTCGCAACCAACGACATATTTTTATGAGCCCTGTTTGCACTACTTTGATTTTTTACTATTTCATGCGAAAAAATTGACACAGACACCCGTACACCCACATACACACACGTACACACTCCGCACTCAGTGCAGGCGAACATCTTTATGCATTTTTTTTATTTGGGCGCAAAAAAATTGCCAACATATTTTTATGACACAACGTCAAGGTCTAGGACTCTATATAATTTTTTAGGCGTAATGACTTCATGTAAAAAAACACGCACACACACACACACACGCACACCCAGACATCGTTTTCTACCTGCACAAATTGAAACAACCCATAGGGTTGCATAATTCCCGGCAGCTTAAGTTTTTTGCCTGCCCACGCAGATGATCATAAAAAAAAGAAACCGTGTCTCAATGTTTTGACAATTTTCGCTAACTATTTCCTATAAATTCTTGTGCCAGGAGTAGCTCGAGCATCAGTCACACAACAGCGCAGCAAACGAACAGAACGCGGAAAACGATACGAAAAGTGACGGAAATTCGAAAAATTATTCGCAACAACATTTAAAAAACAAATAAAATTAACTATATTAATTGATAAAGTTGGCTAGCTGCCAAAATGGTGTTCAACTTGGTTAGTTTCTAGACAGCTAAAAAGCACGCACAAAATGGATTATCAAATGAACTGAACCCACTCAGAAAAGTGCAAAAATTGCGAGTGAAAAAAATTAAATAATTAAAGGAATATACAAAATAAAATAAAAAAGTGAAATATGAAGCCAAAATCTTTGCATCAAGACAAAACCAATAAAAAAAATATTTTTGGCTGCTATTTTATACCCAGTTCTTGCACTTTTCTCAGTGGGCAGCTCTTTTAAAATAGGCTGTGTTTTTCGTTATCAATGGATTAAGCTTATGCTAAAGTTATATTTCTCTTCTTAACTCAACAGATGAATCAGACGTGCAAAGTGTGCGGTGAGCCAGCGGCGGGCTTTCATTTTGGCGCCTTCACATGCGAGGGCTGCAAGGTAAGTTGCGCATTTATGCAAACACGCAGCAAATCACTTGGCGCTGTTTGGTTATTTGTGACCCGTTTAGCTAATCCAATGCTCTGCCATCTCTCCCTTTCTCCCAACCACAGTCATTCTTTGGACGCTCGTACAACAACATAAGCACCATTAGCGAGTGCAAGAACGATGGCAAATGCATCATTGATAAGAAGAACCGGACCACGTGCAAGGCCTGCCGTTTGCGCAAGTGCTACAATGTTGGCATGTCCAAGGGCGGCTCGCGCTATGGACGTCGCTCCAACTGGTTCAAGATACACTGTCTTCTGCAGGAGCACGAACAGGCAGCCGCTGCAGCAGCTGGTAAGGCGCCGGGTCATGGCACCGGCTCGCCAATGAGCTCACCCGGATTTGGTGACTTGGCCGCGCATCTGCAGCAACAGCAGCAGCAGCATCAACAGCAGCAACAACAACAGCATCAGCATCAACAGCAACAGCAGCGTCATCCACATCTGCCGCCGCTGCTTGGCTATACCGGCTACCATTTGCCGGAGCACTTTGGTGCACGCCATCCGGCTGATGCAGCCGCTGCCGCCGCCGCATTGCCCTTCTTCAGCATGATGGCCACACCACAGTCGGCATTCCAGCTGCCGCCGCACTTGCTATTCCCGGGCTATCATGCCAGCGCTGCTGCGGCTGCTGCTGCGGATGCTGCCTATCGCCAGGAGATGTACAAGCATCGCCAGAGCGTGGACTCCGCTGCCTCGGCCGAGTCGCACAGCCGCTACACGCCGCCAACTGTGGCAACGGTGGCTCAGCCGTCACAGCCACAGCCAGCGGCATCGCCCATTGACGTCTGCCTGGGCGCTGACGATGATGTGCAGTCACAGCATAGCCACAGTCACAGTCACAGCCAGAGTCAGAGTCCACACACCATACACACGCCAGTTGCCATACGCGCCACACCGCCGCAGCAGCTGCTCCCTGGTTTGACGACCGCCCCGCACTCCAGCTCAGCCTCGCCCACACCCATCAAATCGGAGAGCAGCAGCCCATTGAGCTTTACGGCCAAAATGCAATCACTTTCACCTGTCTCCGTGTGCTCCATTGGCGGAGAAACAGCAGCAGCGAATGCAGCGGCCTCGGCAGCCGCTGCCGCCCAAGATGGACCCATGGATCTGAGCATGAAAACGTCGCGCAGTTCGGTGCACAGTTTCAATGACAGCGACGTGTGCAGCCTGCAGGATGAGCATGAGTTGGCGCCGCGTCGCAAATACTATCAGCTGGAGGCCGAATGCACCACCATCACCAACACCACCAACAGCTGCAGCAGCAGCAGCACCAGCAGCAGCCACAGCTCCACATCCTCCACAGAGGCAGCCGTTGCCGTCAAGCGGCAAAAGCTCAACCCCATTGGCGGTGAGTCGCCGCCGTTTGGCGGTTTCGCTGTGACCCACAATGCGTCCAGCGCCATGCGCAGCATCTTTGTGTGTGTCTAGTGTGGTTGTGGGTGGAGCCAAAAGGCAATCAACTCATTTGCCTCGTCGTCGTCGTCGTCTGCGTCGTTGTTGTTGTTGTTATTTTTTCTCCGTTTAGTGTTGTTGGTATATCTATTTTTTTTTGTATTTTTATCTTTTCGTGTGCGGTTTGAATTCGATTTGCGCCGTCGAAATTGAAATTTTTATGGACAGGTTTGAGAGCTGCGCCTGCGCTTAGAGAGTTGAAAAGAGACAGCTATAGCTGCAGCAAACACACACACAAACACACACACACACTATTGAGCTCAAATCCAAAAATTATTTTTACAAAAGAAAATGAAAAAAGTTTTAAAGTTTTTGTTTAATAGTCGCTAATTGTATATATGTTTTTTAATATTAAATTTAACTAAATGCGAATTGTATTTTATAGAAACAACATGTAAGCCCTATACCCAATCCAACCACAAAAAAAGAACTACAAAAAAAAAACAAAAACAAAAACATGTAAGCAAAACCCAACCCACCAAACAGAGCCCTCAATGTATTGTACATAAAATTTGTTTAGTCCTAGTTTGATTTTACTATTGATAAGTATTCTATTCTAGTTTTTAGTATTTGTCCTAAAGATTGGCTTTTAAATTGATGCAAGAAAAATAAATTAATATGAAAATGATATATATTACAACTTTTATTTATGGCTGGGCCTTAAACGATTCGGTTTTGTATTTCATTTGGAACTGAACCTTCAAAGAAAAGCATATAAATTAAATATTATATTAAACAAGGTAAAAACAAGCCGAACACCTTGAATATATTTTTCTTATTTAAAAAAAAAGAAATATAAACTTGGATAGAGATTTGGAAGAATCATGAGATTCAAAGGCACGATATTCTACCTTTTGTTTATTTTTTTAGACAGCCTTTTATTTAGCTACTTATTTTTCATTTATGGACTATTTCATTATATTTTATCTCAATATATGAAAGAAAATTTGATAATATTTATAAATTGGGAAAAGCAAACAAAGAGCTATTAAATACCTGAAAAATTGATTTGGTATAAATACAATGTATATTTTAAGATTTTAATGATATATTACTTATATTTATTTGAAAATTTAATGGTGAGCATTTTATTTATTGTTGAAGGGTGTCTATTTAATTACAAAGACAAGTTGAGCATCTAATTTGTGATTTGATTTGGCCAAAAAGCATTTGCTGTCAAACTTCTATTCAAACTTTAGAGCTCTCGCATTCTACGATACAATACGATCAATCCCATTCCAGAATTGATTGCCACGCGGCGAGTTTACTTTGTACTCAATCGTGGCGTTTGTATCTGAGACACAGACAACAATTGGGGCGTGGCCAGAGGGGGGCTGGCGTTGTCAACGCCAAATGGGTTGGCATAAATTCATCAACGTAGCGACTGAAACATTTGTTGCAAGTCGATCGTCGATGGGCGATGGACGATGGGCGATAATAAAACCGATATAGTAATGCTTAAGTGCCGGTCTGCCGTCTAATGCAATGATTGCTGTAAATTAAAAATGCCACAAATGTTACGCACAGATATTTGTCGTGAGGCCCCCGCTGCTTGATATGCTGTGGCCAGCATTATGGGTCTATGGCAGCTACACTCAGAAAACAATTTACTTCAAACAATATAACAATATGGCCGGAATGGAATCTCTAGCGAGAAGCTACGTAAAGCAGATATTTAACATGAGTACAATATATCTAGATTTTAGATAAATTATACTTGTTTTATGCGATAACCAACGGACCATCCGTTTATTTTTCTCAGTGCATGTATCCAGTAGTCGTACTTATATGGGCTACTTGATGTTTGCATTGAGCCCGAAAAAGAGGCCTATAGACTGACTGACTGCGAGTCAACCACGTGCTGCTTCAAATAATAAACTTTATATTAACACATACAAAAGTCATACGCCTCGGCGTCGGTCAGAATTTTAATCACTTAATTAGGCAGTCGTCGAACAGTCGCCCCCGAACTTTGTTTATGGGCTGCCCCAGACCAGGCCAGACCCCAGACCAGACCACAGAGCTGCCAATGATGAATGGTACGAAAACTATGCAGGATCGGACAATGCGACAATCGGACGATCGAACGATCGAACTGCCTGCAAATATCGTTTACGAGCACATTGTAAAATGTGGCTATGTCAGAAAAGTTGACGCCTTAACGGACGACAATAAACAATGAACTGAACCCGAGAGAGCAACGCATGTCATCAATATGCATGATGAGCTGCTTGAGAAGGTGGTGCTGTTGGTGGTGGTGGCGGTGGTGGAGTTGGTGGTGGGTGCAGGGGCCAGCCGGGGCGGGTTGGGTCTCTTAAAGCCAGCGCACGCCATTATGCGTTTTGTTTTATTTGTTGTTGTCTTAACTGCCGCCCGATCACATTCCAATGTGTGTTTTGTCGTCATTGTTTCTAAATTTATTTTTATAGTTTATTAAACAGTCAATAGTAGCACAAAACCAACCACAATTACGAACTAGCTACAGTGGGCGAAGCTTTCATACCCTAGCCGACGGAACTAAAAGACAAAGTGTGGTAAAATATTATAATGGATAACAATCATAATGGATAACATGATTTCCTTTTCATTCTCGACTGGTTAAAGCTCAATTTTAGCTTAACCCCAAGAAAAGCTCAACCGCAACTTATTTTTTTTATATATAGCGTTAACAATATAAAAATTTTTGATAGAAATAAATCGATATATCAACTATCAGCTGCAGAAGTACGAAATGTATATAGCTAGACAAGTTCGTTGCCTAAGTCTTTTGTTTTCTTGACTTTTTTAATTTTTATTTTCAGCTGTCAAACTGAAAAAGTGGTTCATTTGTATCGCTGCTCCAATCTCTCCAATCAAAAAGCCATTTAGAGAACAAAAGCCAACCAGACGAGCCAAGAAAATAAAATCGATGCGACAAAGAAAACAAAATGAAAAGTATAACATTTCAAAATTTTATTGACTGTCAAAATGCAGGCGCCAAAATGCATTGACCGATACGGGAAGATGGAAACAAGGTAGAAAACAAGCGGGTCCGATCAAATTACGCTAGCCCATTGGCGCCAGACTCCAATGTTGGGCCTCAGCGCCAACCTTAGCTCAGCGTTGAGAGGCATTTAATCGCTTCAAAATGGTTTATTATGTATGCGACATGAAAGATGCATTATTAATAGAGTTACGACTCAGATATCTATGTATCTATATATATGTGCTTGTGTGCACTTTTCAGAGTTAGTTATGAGCACATCTTTAAAAATAGTGCACAACAGCTGGTGTTGTATCTAGTTGTAGCCACTGCCTTGACTTTAAAGCATTCCCTATAGTTGTGAACATGCTTATTAAATTATATATTTTATTGCTTGGCGCGCAGTTCTTATAATGCATCATCTAATCAGCCGTTAAGAATTTGCATTTGAAACTGACAGCGAACGAAAAATTATTGACATATGATAATGGAAACATGTTTTAATGAGAAATTATGCAAAACATGGCCAGCACACACTCACACACACACACTGAGCAATTTTTCAACTCGGTTGGTTTCTGTGTCCGGTAGCGGCCTTAATTACTGTCCAAAGCTTCCTATAGCAGCCCATAGCTAACCATAGTTTCTACAGTTTCTATATGCCATGTTTGGGGCGTGTTACGCTGTCTGACAAATAGTCAAAACAAACTAAGTATATGATGGTATGTCATATCTTTTTGTAGACAGCTGCCAGAGAATCGCTTTTATGTGCACGCGTGTGTGTATGTGTACGCTGAAGAGCCAGAGATCGTATTATTAAGATAAACTCCAAGTTGATGCCAAGCAAGTGTCAGCTAGACAATGCAGGAAGTAATTGCTATATAATGGAAATAACATACAAATAGCCTATAAAATATATACACATAGCATGGCTTTTAAAGGGGAATTTATACAAAAATTATTTCGAAATAAATCATATTTTTGGTAGATTTCTTTATATTGCAGCTTAAATATTTTATTTTAATATTTATGACTTCTTTGGAGGAATTCCTTTATAATTGTAAAACACGTTGATTGATTTGCCTAATAAATTGATTTTAATTTCCGATGGAAATTTGTTACTTTTTGCTAAGAATCGAAGTGCTATATAAAAGAGCTATCATTAAGTGTAAATCTTGTCAATTCCACGTAATACCTAAAGCTGTTGAGCAGGTCTAAAAGAGAGGTCAAGCGATCTATAGCATTTAGGCATCCAAAATACACACATCAATTTGAGTTACTGCATTTGAATGCCATCAAAAGCTATCGAGTAACGGTCAGCTCCATTGTTTCACGGCAGCGGCAAGAGAACGACATTAACCCGTTTAAGGGCCGCCGAAAGTTAAGCAAACACTTGACCACAATCTGGGAACGATCTTTATTGATTTTGGATGCCCACAAACAAACTTGAGGTGCACATTTTGAAGTTTCATGGCAAGCGAGCGGCGCTTGGCTCTCACGATGCTCTCGGCTTGTCGAGGAGCAGTTGAAAGAGGGGAGCATTTTTTCAGTTTTGTAGCTTTGGCTGGCGCTGGTAATTAGTGATCTGGTGCACTTGATATCCAGCTTAATTTAAACATTTCGTACACACCCAGAGCCATGCACACGCACTCCAACAAATCTGCTGTAGCACAGAGTGTAGGTACCGCATTTTCACCTCACCGCGCCCGGCCACAGCAGCTGCCAGTCACAGTTCGCAGTTCTCAAGTTTTTTTTTTGCAGTTCCGGAGCCCTTTTTCGAGCTGCGTGCAGCGCATGCCACTCGCTCGTTGTTGTTGTTGTTGTTGTTCGCTTCATTTTGTTGTGTTCTCGTTTAAACGTTTATTTAACTTAAACGAACTTTGCGTGTCGATTAAAATGCAGCGATTAAGGTACGATGCTCAACATCCAGGCCCACAGATCTCAGAGGACTGGCCACAGCCGCAATCGCAGTCTCCTCTGTCTTGTGTCTTGATCATTTCTGGCTCTACTCCAGTGCGTGTCCAGTGAACTTGCGGGTCAAGCTCAAGTCAAGCTTACGCATGCCAAGCTGGGCGCATTAGCAGCATCCAAAAATGTATCTGTATCTGTGACTGTGAATGTATCTGTATTTGTGTGCGAGTGCTTGCTTGACCTGCGAGTAAATCCTTTAGCTTGCCTCTGGCACCCAGCACTTTCTCTGAGTTCAGCCTGCTCTTAACGACAAATTTGCCCATTGTTCTGGCTGATGATGTCCTTTTGTCTTGTTCTCCTGTGTATGAAGGTGTGTGTGTGTGTGGAGGGCCCCCCTGGAACGCAACAGGACCACAGACCGCACACGGCTGCTGCGCCACAAATATTAATTTGTGCTTCCAGCACCTTTCGAACGATCTTTTCAGTCTTTCCTAACGAGTCCAGAGAGCTGCGAGATGCTTATCGCAATCGTATTGTAGATCTGGCCATTTGCTTGTGTTTTTGTTTTTTTTTTTTTTGTATTTTTTTTAGTGTTTGGCTTATCTTGTTACCCTTAGTTTAGATTTGAGGGCCTGTGGTCCACAAGTGATTTTGATAGCTCGTAAAGAACTCAAAAATTGACTTCAGTTTACGGGAAATAAGCCGCGTGCGTCTTACGTTTAGTAACCCAACACTGAGAAACTAACGACCACCGCAGCAGGAGCCGATCCAAAAATTTATGTTGTAGCTCATTAAATTAGTGTAAATGTGGGCTTGTGGTATGGGTTAAGGAACAAGGTGGGGGTTAGCCATAAGAGGTAGTCCAGCAGCTGCTGCTCTGCCTTTTACAGGTGGCAAAGGCTTAAGCATTTATGCATCATTAGAACAGCCAGCTAGCAGCCTGCTCTCCATTCGTCCAGCTAAGGCAATGTGTGCTCTAACCAAAAAAAAAACACCTTGGCCCAGCAATCAGCGGCTCTGACACTTAAAGCTTCTTCAGCAGCTCGCAACACTTATGCGAACGATCCACGGTTTATTGTATGGTTAACTGATATGCTTAGTGCACGTATTAAGACCAGGCAGCAAGCAACCAGCAGCCAGGCAGCAGCCGCTTGGAAGCTGTGCAGCAGTGTCACTGTCAATGTCATTTACTTGGCAACCAGGCCACATGCACTTCTTGGGCAGGCTAAGGCGAGCAGCCAGCCAGCCAGACAGCAGTTCAGCTGCTCGAATCTCTCAGCCTGCAGATCGTGTGATCCATTACCAAACGTGCGCGATCGTTTGCGCCTGTGTTAAGTGATATTTTTGGTTTCTTCGCCTTCTTTTCGCCAAATACCCTTACGACAAAGGGACAAACTAATTGGTCATATAATTTGTGGCAAGCACTTGGCAAACACACGAAGTACATCAAATCTTATCAGACTCTCTTCTAAAAATGTATTCGATTTGTAAAATTAATTGAAATAAAAATTTAATTTAAATGGGAATTTGGAATTTGTCTAGAGTATTTAGTATTCGTGCTGATTGTGTTGTATTTGGACTTTTATATTGCTTCAAAGCTCTTCAGCATTGCAGTTAAAACTTTTTTTTTGGTTTTTTTGCATTGACATTTGGCAAATATTGCCAAGGCTCAGCACACACAGCATGAGCCGGGCCCAAAGCCAACGTCCCATTGTTTAAGAGTGAGCCTCCACAGTGAGCTAAACCTGTGGACTTAGCTGCTAGCTGCTGGCTGCTGGCTGTTGCCTGGTGGCTGCCAATGACTTGATTTGATTTTTATACTTGACTTTACTCTTTTCATATGCAGAGCTAGGAGATCGGCCAACGAAACCGAACCAGAACCCGAACCGGAGCCAAAGAGCCAAAGAGGCAAAGCCAGAGGCACTCAATCAAGCCGCCTTTAGCCGTGAATTGTTTGTCTAGCGCACTTCGCTGGGCAACTCAGCACCTACCTTAGCACTTGTGGCCATCGACTGGGACCCGATGATGGTACTGGGCAACCTCTTCGGCACATTCTAATTAACTGCTCTAGCTGGTCAACACAAACGCGAGCAGCGAGCGTTTTGTTTAGCTGGCTTTTAACTTTTTAACTCCTGCTCTGTGTATTTTTTCTTATTTTTGTTTATACCCTGTACCCATAAAACGGTTATAAAGGAGTATCATAAATATTTGTTAAAGTATGTAAAAGATGAAGTCAAAGCAGATCCAGCGCATCAGATGTAAGGATGTATAAGCTCCAAGATATCGAAGACTTTCAGATTGAATGATTAGAAGTCTGTTATTCCATTAACTGGAATTTAGACTCTAATAAGTTTGGCGGTCGTGACAAAAAAGATATATATATTTAATCTTCGCTACTTGGTTTTTTTTTTTGGATAAGATAGCATAATAAGCACAGCGCTGTCTAGACAAAGGGCATCTTGTAGGCGAGCATTCTTGAGTATCTTTTTTTTACATTTTTTTTATGACACTCAAAGTGACCGACACGACGCGTCGCACAATAAACTCCTTTCATGCCCGTGGCACCATCTTGTTAGGCGGGATTCCTTTTCAGTTTCTGGACAACGTCCACCCGTCCATCTGTCTATTCGTCTGTCTGTCTGACGGTCTGTCTGTTTGCACAACATGATCTGGGCGAGAGTGCGGCTTATTAGACCAACCTGGCCCACGAATTGTTTGCCAACCATTTGGTAAGGATGCGCGCTGCGGCGGTCAGTTAAGAAACGAACAGCGAAAACAACAAAAATCAACCCGTTGCCGACAAAACTATTTGACAAATGCAAACAATTTTCCCAGCCTACCGCTCTGAGTTTTCCACGTAAAATACAATAGTTTTTCTTAGCTTGTTATTAGAACACTTTTTGAACTGCTTTTAACCCGTTTTTTTCCTCTACTCTTTTTTTTTTTTTACCAAAAAGGCCACTTAGGCACGAAACGAATCAGGGTCCAACTTCTATAGCCTCCCTCTTTGACTCCGTCTCGGACTCGGACTCCGTCTCCATCTCGGTTTCGGATCTGTCTTGGTGCGTTATGATGTAATATGGCTTTTTGACTTTTGTAGACATGATAAAATACAAAACGTTGCGTGGCAGTTATATTGGCTAATGGTCCGAGCGGCCTTTTAGACCATTTGTGAGTGAAGGTGTCAGTGAGGCGCGCGTTGTCTTCAATGAATGCGCCCCAGTCGCGGCGGCGGTGCCAGATCAAAGCCATCCAAAAAGAGCTCTTGTTCTTGGTGGTGCTTTGTGGTGCTGCTATTGACCATCGGCTAGTGGCACAGCCAGTGCCAGTGTGCTGCATACGCTTGTGCATTTGTTGTTGCCGAGTTTAGTGTTTAGCGTTCTGCTGAGTTGCAAGTGCCTTAATAATAATGATCCATCTGTCTGTCCGTGTCCGTCCGTTTGCCTTCGAGTTGGGTGCGAGTCGCGGTTATTTATACATGTTTGTGCTTAGCTTTTGCATTTACTCAGATAATGGCTCGGTTCTATATATGTTTCTGTAGCCGCATATATATCTATATCTATATCTATATCTATATCTATATCTATATCTATATCTATATCTATATCTATATCTATATCTATATCTATATCTATATCTATATCTATATCTATATCTATATCTATATCTATATCTATATCTATATCTATATCTATATCTATATCTATATCTATATCTATATCTATATCTATATCTATATCTATATCTATATCTATATCTATATCTATATCTATATCTATATCTATATCTATATCTATATCTTTATCTATATCTATATCTATATCTATATCTATATCTATATCTATATCTATATCTATATCTATATCTATATCTATATCTATATCTATATCTATATCTATATCTATATCTATATCTATATCTATATCTATATCTATATCTATATCTATATCTATATCTATATCTATATCTATATCTATATCTATATCTATATCTATATCTATATCTATATCTATATCTATATCTATATCTATATCTACTTTTATACCTATATCTATAAGATATTTCTATATTTATAAATTATATCTACATATATCTATATCTCTATATCTTGTATGATATTCATTTCTGATTGTTGGGTTCGCTTTTCCAGTAATGTCCATCTTTAGTCTGTGACTTTTGCAATTGCATTTGCTCATTTCGAATAGTCGTTTGCATAATTCGCGCAAAACAACATCATGAGCCGCGCCCTGTTTTAAGTTTGGTTTGTGCCCTGCGCATGTCTAGAAGTTGTCCATTGATTGCCAGCCCCTTTACACGCCCCGTATGGCCATTGGCACAATTTGTATGCACGGATGTGCCTGGTGACATGTGCTTTATATATAATTTAGAGTTGTATGCTACCGTTGCAAGTTCGAGTGCCTGGTTCGTGCCGCGTCTTGGCGTGCTTTGGACGTCAGCCAATAAAGCGAGTTCGAGTCGAGGTGCGACCAAGTTCGTTGCCTAAGTCTTTTGTTTTATTCGCTGGAATTGGCGACTCATTTCCGCAGTTAAACGACAGTGGCATGCTAGTTTTATGTATACGCATTATCAACGGGATCAACCAAGCAGCGTTGCATTTCGTAGTCAGCAACAAAAATTACAACAAAGAAAAAAACAGGTGCAAAATCGGTAGCCAGTCGATATAACTCGATATCAGCGACAACAACAGATGCCAAAACTGCTGGCCCGACTGGCTAAAAAATGCGTGCAACTTGTGGCATGTTGAGACTGCGTAAGACGACAGCAACAACGACAACAATCGACTGCTGCCCGCTACCGGTGGGACAACGGGGACAGCGAGCAGCCAACCATTTACAAGGCAATTAAATGCCAAGCATAACAATCGCAATCATTTGGGCTGAGTTTGACCCTTGAGAGATCGCCACAGAAAGGGTTGAGTGGGGGGGAGAGAGAGGTATGCTGGAGGGGTATGTTGTGAGATCTTTGGCTCTTATCAAATGCGGTCTATCGGTTTCACATTGCCCCATTTGACAAACAATTAAAAACGATTTAAGAAAGTAAAAACGCCTTTTGGGGTAGTGTGAATGGGCACAACAACAAAAATAAAATAAAAACAAAAACTAAAGAAATTCGGGAAAAAAATAAATACCGCATCCCATGTTAATTAGCTGCCTAGGCGCCAGTCTACCAGCTCTAGCTCCAGCTGCAGCTCCAAGTGGTTGTACAATTAAAACGTGATCAGGCAGCAGCTACAAATTTGTCCAACACGCAAAATGTCGTTGCGTTGTTACAGACCGTCCCCCCTGCTCCGCCTACCTCTCCGGTAGTGCATGGCACAACAATTGTTGCATTGGTTTTTGGATTTGGTGGATTTGTTTTCGGGCTGATTCGATTCCCAGACATGGCCCTAAAAATAAAACTAGTTTTGCATACGTAAACACGGCTGGGCGAAGTCGCCGCCACCACCGCCGCCGCCTGTCTGCACTACTTCCCTCGGGAGCGACATAGACGGACGGGGCAGCCTGCCGGCCTTAAAGTGTACCACACAGTATACTCCATGGGACAGCGGAGTGTGGTATGGATGGGGGCACACAGACATGGATGTGGACGAGTGGCGTCAGTGGTCAAACCATTTATGAATTGTTAAACGCCGCTTAAAAAGAAAAAAACGAGCAGCGTGCAGCAAGTGCAACAACTTGTCAGGGTGCAGACAGAGCCGGGACGAGTCGAGACGTTCTTTATTAGCTTTTTATTGCCACCAATCCAATAATTGGTAAGGGTTTCTCTCACTGCTGCCGTTGGCCAAATGTCATCACATCCGGTGCCCTGACTCGCGCTCGCACCAAATTAGTATTCTAAGTTGATGACTCCA
Organism: Drosophila borealis; assembly: GCA_035045885.1. Lineage (NCBI taxonomy): Eukaryota > Metazoa > Arthropoda > Insecta > Diptera > Drosophilidae > Drosophila > Drosophila borealis. The sequence goes on along the minus strand of JAWNOR010000202.1, from coordinate 425,092 downwards.
ACTGCAACTGCAACTGCAACTGTGTCTATCACCGTGTAAAAAAGTGCCAGTTGCATAGGCCTATGGGGCAAGGGGTAAGCGCTTGGCACAACAGTTGGCCTGGGCCTGGCTTGCATTGATTTGAGTACCTGATTCGTATGCATTTATTATCATTAATATTTCTGTCGTTCATTCATTGCACTGGGAAATTTATGACCATTGACAATCAGTTAAGACTATCGGATATCTGGGGTAATAATTTCTAATGTTGCTGCAGTCCAAACATCTGTTGCGCTGTGTGCACTCGTATGTTTCTTGGGGAGGATGCAACATAGAGTTTTTGTGGAAGACCAGTGAGCTGGAAGGAAGTTACATGGGGACTGCGCGCGCATAGGGTATATGGCGCGCCCTAGGCACTTCCGCTGTAACATGTGACGATGCTTGGAAGTAAGTGTAGAGCAATAAGATCGATAGCCAACTATGGAGAACAGATGAGTTGAGATGTGGAAAATTGTTGCATCTGCATAAAACACATAAAAAGATGGGAAGCCCTAGGAAAAACTGCACACTGATGCGGAAGGCTGAATGGTAGAAAACATTTGAAAAGAAGAAGGCAAAAAAAATAATAGAAAGAAAGAAAACGGAAGCTAAGAGAATATATACTTATGAAATATAAAGTAAAACAAAAAATGTAGTATGCTTTATGGAAGTTAGGCGATAAGCCCTGACCAGGAAAAAAATGTAGAGAGTGGGTTAGAGAATGTGCATGAGTGAGCAGAGAGGGACAGATAAAATGTAAGATATAACATTTTAGTGAGAATAGGAGCAGAAACAAAGTATATTAGATTGCTAACAGAACTTGTAAGAATAATAAAAAAAGCGAGAACACCTTTGAGGCTATCTGGAATTTATGAGAATTTAGGAAAGGCGGTGTTCAAAACTACTTTAAAAACTGTAAAATTTTCAGCTCCCTAGCTTTTTTCGTTTCGTTTAAGCGTGAATAACAAATGAGTCAGTTAGTCAGGCAATGAGTCTGGACAGCTTCCATATATATGGATAAGTTAACATAGGAATCTCAACAGATATCTGTCTATATGAGTTTCACTTAGATATGCAGGTTAATTTCTTTATAAATAGCACACATTGTTTCTCCATGTGTACAATACAGTGAAAAGCAATTCAGAGCACGAGCGCGACAAGCAAACATTGACATGATTCATCATTCAGTGGCATTGTCATGATTTTGTCCGAGGTTCATTGTCTGCTCTGAAGTCGGTCTCAAGACGGAGCTGAGCCTAATTGAAAGCGCCTCAATGGCGGGGCACAGACAACATCACAGCCGTACCCAACCAATTCCGTAAAAATTAGCTCAAAGATATGCAAAAATGCCCGAAAGCGAGGCCAAAGAAAAATATTATTCTTAAGCGATGACCGCAATATTTATCCAAAGTGTCTCTCGCTTAAGCCGCCCCAGAGCCACCGCGCTTACGCAGAGCGGTTAACCCAAGTGCCCGAACCCAAACCCAAGTGCAAAGCCAAAGCTCAATGCGGGCTCCTTAAACAGTGCTCCCCCTCCAAAATAAAAAACTTGAGTAAGCAAACAACAACAAGCAAAAATCAATTTCGAGCTCGAGCTACTTAGATATTTGCGGCCGCAAATCATAAAAAAACAGTAAGAATGCTTTAGTTGATCGTGCTTTACGGGGAAATACCCTGTAACCAAGATTAAATACTTTAGCATATGAATACATATTTATAAAGCATATATATCTCCTTCTTAATAAATCAAGCTGCAATTTGCTTAATTAATAATCTACCTGTTACATTCAGATCCACATACTTGACAGTTGTTGTTGACAAAGTACAATCATTTCTTAAGGTCGTAGATGCCTTGCTTTATCTATTAAAAACTAGGTATACAAATTCAGCGAATCGAGCGCTCTACAAATTCACTCTTATATATAGGCATGATATAATTTGTGGTATCCCGACTTATTACGAGCAATATTATTATTAGTAGAGGCACATGTTGTTGACACCTATCGACGATTAGTCATGGAATTTCTTGTGGTTAGATAAAACGATCTGTTAATTTTTCTAGCTTTCCAGCTAAGTGGGGGCCTTTACCTTAACATAGTTCCGAACAGTTGAGGGTTGGATGGCTATTAAAATCAAACGCTCCAACAATTTGATGATATTAATAATGAGATTTGACAAAGTATAAAAATAATAACGATACGATATGAGAGCGGCTTAAGGCAATTAATTGTATAATAACAATAAATGTTCAATGTGGAGCTTTGGGCAAAATTACTGAAGCGTCGACAATAACTTCCCTAACTTGACCTTCAAATATGGGGAGCAAGTCATTAGCGAGCAAGCGAGCGAGCGAATCGAACGACAAACAGACACAACTGCCAGCCGGACGGACAGTTGAACAATGCACAATTTCAGTTTCTGTGTCACTGAAAAAACAAAAATCACACAAGTCAGCCAACTATAGCCAAGTTGGGGGCATAATTGCCGGCAGTTGAAGGTGCCAGCTGGGCGCAGGCAGCGAGTGGAGGGACAGAAGGGAACAGAATTCGAGTGCAACGTCAATTGCTACAGTCTGTCAATCGTTCAGTCTGGCGTGTGCCTCACTTTAAGCGGGTGAAATTGGGCGCTTGACTTGAACTGTGTGACCTTACTGGGGGCAGAGCAATTTTCGAACAAAATATAAATTACAAACAAATGCAGAGGAAACAACCTTGATAGAAGTCGGAATCGGAGTCGGAGTCAGAGCCGGAGTCTGAATAAATAAATATCGTTGCATCATAATCATCTTTGAAGTTTTTGGCCACAGCTCTTGACTTGGCACACTTCTAGGTTGCATTGTTTCTTGTTTTTTTTTTTTTTGTTAAGAAGTTCGACTCATTGGGTCTAAGCACATGCGCATGACAATCTTAACAAGCGCATACACAAACATAATATCAAGCGTGGCGCCGTTCTTTTGTCTTATTGTTTATGCCTCGACAAAATACGTAAAATTAAAAATAGAAAAAAAAAACATTTTTAATTTTTTTCTGGGTTAATTTTCTGTTGTTTTTTTTTTCTTCTGTTTTCAATACAATTTTCAGCAGCTTTGCTGTCAAGGTTGGAATAATTTTGTGAAAATGCTTGGCGGAAAATTAATAAATACACACACGCATAATGTGCGCACTGTCGCTAAACAAAAGACTTAGGCAACGAACTTGATTTTTTTTATTTTGGGAAGCCAATTTATTCCAACAGATTTCGTAGAAATACTTACATTGAATTTGCCCAACACACAGAAACCACAGAAGTAAAACAGAAAACTGTCAAACTGGCGCCAGGCTCTGCCGAAGGACCACACAAAGAGTCACCTGATCGAAATCGGTAGGTGCGAGAGCTCTGAACTAACTGCAAGTGATCTATTTACGATGTTATGTCTTTATGTTGGACAAGCCCAGAGTCAACACACATAGACAGACGGACAGCTGTGAGCACATCTTTTGTTAGGCTGAAACGGTAGGTGGGCACCCAGGCAAACAATTAGTTGACTTCCTCATCTTCATCTTATTCGGCCTTCTACTACTTCTATTTATATTTCTTTTGTTCGATTTTTTATACGTGCAAAAACATAAATCAATACTAAGCTGTTCGATAAGGCTTATAAATCTCAACTGCGAATCATTTCTTTGGCCCAACCCACCAATCATATTTAGCTAACCGGATGTGGCGCATAACTCACAAAAGGAAATGCGCATATCCTTTCGTTTTGACATTTCTTTGACTTCATAATTTTCTGTGATGGGCTTCTTATTCGTTTTCGTTTTTTGTGTGTTCCCATAATCAATGCAGTTTCCATGCAGCTCGTCAACGCCGATTAATCTAACTTAAAGTTTGCTCACGCTTCGTACGTGATGAGACTCTGTATCCCACAGAACCCAGAACCTTAGTGCCCGGAGTTTCGATATCATGCACGACCATTGAGGAAGAGAGAGTCAGGCATGAGGTCCTTTTCCACCGTCAATCTGCTTTTGGGCCAGACTTTATCTTTATTAAGAATTTCAGTAGCCCTACGCATAATGTTGATATCTTGATTCGATTCAATTGTGATTGTGTGCAAGTGTGTGCGTCTGTGAGTACGTAATCATATGCATGCATTTTGATTTGTCTCTTAGTTGTTATGTGGCTTGCTTTTCAGTTATTTGTGCTGCATGCTAATTCACTCAGTTCAGCTCCGATATATATATTTATATATGTTTTTTCAGGTCGGAACGGAAGCACATTGGGGACAATGACATTGAGGTTTTTCTGTTTGTATGCAAAAAAAAAAAATTTCTCCAGCTGAACTCTGACCGCTGTCCAAACTGGCACTGTGGGCCGTGTAGGCAAATTTGTCAAAACGGATTATCACCCATTTTCACCAACGGCCAACAGGCTTCGCTAGTATTTAGACGAACCCATTAACCAGCCATAAGCGCTATGCCAGCACACCTGATATTGCAGTGGAGTGTGCAAGGCAGAGGGTGGAGGGGGAGGAGCGCTCATCGCATGAAAAATTATCATCGACACCCAAAAGCCGGCTGGCTAGGCTAGCACAATGGAACTGAACGGTGCCAAGCCGGGTGCCCAAACATGTTGATAATTTGAGTATCCGACTGGCAACACATGAACACAAATGTTCAGAGCCTAGAGCCTAGAGCAGACGAGAGCCGAGTGCCAAAGAGCTGGCGGAGGCACCAGCCCAAGATGTTGGCATTGCTCAAAAGCTGGCGAAGCGGTGGGCTTAAGATGACATACAATCATATTAAAAATGGTTGCCGTTTTATTTGCAATGTTTTCAAGTGACCCCTCTCGTTATACCCAGCAATCACAGCAACTAAAGGGTATACTAGTTTTTAACTGTGGGCAAACAAAAGCATAATGGAAAAAGCTTGAAGCGGATTTTAAGTATTTTGGAAGGATTCTGCAGGGCGCTTGATTCTGGCTCTTTATGGAGCTTATAGAAAATATAATGCGGTAGCTTAGTTTTTATAGTTATCAACTTTAATAGAATGGTTATTACAAAAGCTTAAAGGTCTACATGGATACAAAATCAGGTAGCCTCAATTATAAGTAATGCATATATATTTATAATAACGACGATATAGTAACGAAGAAGAACAATCTCAGGTCTGCCCATTTTACAGGTCAACCTAGAGTCTATCAATTGTTATTGGATTCATTGGCTGGCAGTGCCCACCACAGCGAACGTCGCATGGCATTATTAATAATGGCGAGGTCTGTGCTGTTGTCTGTACGGTGAGGTGACCACCGCAAAGCAAAGCAAAACGAGCCCAAGATCCCACCGACCGCCCGAACAGCCCGACAGATCCGACCCGGCCAAAGCAGTTTCAAATGCGACTCAATGCAATTTTATTAACGCAACGACAAATGATCCCCAAGCCGGACACTCAATGGAGCCTGGGACGTGGATGCTGCTGCTGCTCTGAACTGTGTGGGGGCGCAGTCGCTTTGTAAGTCGGTTGGGGCACCTGGGAGACCCTATTAAAATTGAAAATGTCGCGAGATCACTTATCAGACGTAATAAAAATGGTGCTTTTAAAAAACAATTTGGCTTTTGGGGCGACTCGACAACGAGCCTCTCTCACTGTAGGCTGCTATTGTAATTTATATCAGGTCTGTGCGTAAACTTCAACTTAGGCCCCTCAGCGAGGCAGGCGGTTGGGCGGGGTGGGCAAAGAGTCGGAGTGCAAGGGCGTCTAATGTTTATGGCAAACGGTTAATGTTTTACGATTTCTGCAACATTTAGCAGGCACTTTCTATTACATCAACTCCCCCGCACAAGGAGAGAGGGTCAATAGTTCTTTAAGATTTTGTCAATACGACTTGGCAACGTGCTAACCACTGGACAATCAAAAATCCAAAACGTAAATAAACTTGTGAAATGTTCTTCTAATTTGAATTCTCACAAATGAAAGCTTACGCTTCCCGACACACTATTTGTTGTGCTTCGTTTTTGTCATTCCAGCTCTCCGGTTCCAGCTATTGTTTAAAGTTTAATAAACGTCTAAATCATACTTTTGTGATGCATGTGCTAAAGACAAACGAATATCAAGTCGCCAAATGTGAGTGAACAGCAGCTGCAGGAAGGGAGGGTATTCTGATACTTGTGGGAGCGGCTCGCCTGTCCGCGTGCGTGTGGTCCGCTATTTGTGGGCCTGATGATGACGCCGAAACTAGACAGCAAACTGTGTCAATGAAAATATAGAAATTAACCAAACGCGTGCTATGCATGTGGAATTAGTGGGCGGCTTGTTCAGCTGCTATGGGAAGTGTCTTGGGAAATGCAATCAAATGCAAGCAATAATTAAGTTTCTGTTCAACTGCAATTAAAATTGAGTTGTTTATGGTAGAAACTACTTCCTTTATGAAGACCAGTAAGTGGCACAATTTAAATATGAAGTCAGAGAAATTTAAACCCAATACAAAAGCCCAAAAACGGCTTATATTAGATTTCTACAATTTTAATAATAATACAGAACCTAACTAAAAGTTTATCTGGGTAAATTTTAAATATTGATTTTTGCAGATAGCTTAGTTTTGGATATAACCCATCGAAATAGTGAGTTTATAGTTATAATTAATATGAATATCTAAAAAAAATGCCTGGCCTTTTTATATAAAACCCTAATCACTCTTTCTGCTGTTCAGTCATCCGCTTGGCTTTTCTTAAATGTACTTATTTTATAGTTCCAATTAAAGTATCTATTGCTCTTCACACATGGTTGGCATTTCGTTTGAATAACTCAATAAATGATTCCTCGCTAGTTGGTTGCATTTGCAATGCATTCAATTAAGCAGTTGCATCGATTGTCGGAGAGATCCGGCTCGACAACGACAACGAGCAAAAGTTCAATTTTAATATTATTAGATTATTATTTTTGCCATTGTTTCAATTTTAGTGCCGGAATTCCCCAATGGGAAATCGCTTGGCCTGGCTAAACTAGTTTAGCAATCACTTGGGCATGACTAAGTGCCTTAAATGCATACAAAATTCCTGAATACACCGCACCGCGCAGTGCCCAACAATTGCCCGGTTAGATTAATTTATCGAAGATGATGCCGAGCCCAGCCTCCGTTGAGCTATAATTACGTGACCTGCTGAGTGTGTTGCTCAGGTGTGAAATGCTGCAAATGTTTTGCCAAATCATGCAAATCATTATCTGTTGCATTTTATGGTTCCAATAAAAATATTAGCCAAGCCGAGCTACAGCTTCGGGCTCTGTGCCGCATTTGTAGCTCACTTTATAATATTTATTTTCCCTGCAATCGCACGTAATTTCTAAACTTAAAGCCGCCGTTTTGCACCGCAATATGATTTCCGGGCGAAGCGCCCGCTGGCCATGTTTCCCGTCACCCGTCACCCGTCGCCTTCGCCGTCACTATCTCCGTACCCGTCCCTGTCCCCGGTTCCCGTCCCTATCTCCGTTCCCATTCACCGCCACCGCCACTGCACCCAGCATCTGAGTCGCACTCGTATCTCGTCGGCTTGCACACATTGTTAACGTCATTCACTGCCTGAAATATCAAGCGTGAGAAAATCTATTATTATTAACTATCGCTCGATGTGTGTAGTCGGCCGAGCTTTAGCTACCAGCTTCTAATGCCAGTCGCTGTGGCTGTGGCAGCTCCAAACGGAACTAGACGGCAGCACGTAGGGACTGGGATTGGGAGCGGGAGATGACATAGCGACGACGTCATCATAGAATGGGCTCGACCAGATCAACGGCCAACTACTTACGAACATGTGTGGGGGAGTTTTCTACTCAAAGATCAGGGTCTTGATATTTAATTAATCCAGCTTAGAAATTATTAGAAATTAGCTGTAAGCAAACTCGATCAACAATTACAAGTTAAATCTATTATATACATCAGATTTGTATGTCTTGTACAAAGTACAAAAATGGGCCAATGTTTCGAACTAAGATACTCCGGTTGAAGAAGAGTATGTAGCATTTGTATTTATGACTCTTACATCTTTCATGTGAGGTAGTTGGAAATGATAATATTTCATAATTTAGTTAAGCGTAGTATTTATGAGCACATATTGAATATTATAATTAATGGGGCTTATAATTAAAATTCGAAATAAATTAAATTTAATTGAATATAAATATTTGGAACAATAAGCAGGATGCAAATAAACAACGAAGGTGGATAATTTAAACATGCTTGAGCTAAATGTTTCAAGAAATTACTTAATAGTATTAATATTTTTGATCTAATAAATTACCTGCTATATAATCAAATATCATATGTTCAATCTATAGATCTTTGATTGCATGTTTACATGGAAGCAGATAATTATTATAGATTCCAGCGTTTAATCTAGTTAAGATTACATTGATATATGCTATTTATGCTAACAGCAACAACTAACAATTAATTGCCACAACTGATAATTATATTATTATTATTAACGCCCTTTTTGTGCTAGGGTATGGTTATGGTACATAGCATAACATTTATAAATAGAGACATGAGTAAATTTATTGCATGGCAATGATCTCATTACAACCAAATGCACGAGCGCCGTATGTGAAGTTGAAAAAACATTTAAATTAATTTCATTTAAAAACCACTTAGGCCCACCCCCAAGTGGCACAAGTACCTCGCGTCTGGCTGGATCTGTGTAGCTGCAGCTCTTGAAGTGACAAAGTGCGGCATGGGCCAACTTGTTAGCATATGTTAATTAAAGCGGGCGAGCGAACAGATTCAAGACTCAAAATGACTCAAAGACCCGTTGACTGCTTGCTGCCTGCTGCCTGCTGCCAAAGACTGGGTGACTTATGGGACCGGGTCTTGGCAGTCAGTTGGTCATATAACTTCATTTTGCACTATGCAGCAGTTGTTGTCGATGCAAATGCCAATAGATATTCGCATGTATCTTGCAGATACAATTCGATTTGCGCCCAATTTCAACGCCTCAACTGCTTTGGCATTGCGCGCACACACACACAAACACACACACACACACAGCGAGATAAATCAACAGGCAGCCGCGAGTTAGCGCAGCGAGTGACTCATTGACTGCTACACATGTATCTCAATCTCAGTATCTCAAATAGAACTAACTCTCTGTGTGTATGCATATGCCACAGATTTGGCTTAACGATTTTCAATAATAATTTTTCAATATTGTGGAGCGTGGCGCGTTGGCGCTGCACAACAAAATGCAACTGATTTGTAATGCATAATGTTGTATGAACTCCCTATTGATTTATTTCCATGCATAATTTGCTCATAAACATTGTGGGTGAACTGTCAGCAACTGTGCAAGATCAATACACACTGAGAGAAATATTTTGATAGGTACTTCAAATCGAAATAGAAGTTTCTTGCTCTCAAATTCGATTCCCTTTTAAAATGTATACAAATTTTCTTTATGTGTATGTGTGAATACTCTTAGTTGTAACAAGATGAACTGTTGTTGCCTTTGATATCTTTGTATTTCGGTCATTTGGTGTTGATATTTGAAACGCACTCAAATTGACTTAATTGGCGGTTTGCGTGTGTGGCATTAAATTCTCGTATTTGGAGCAGGAAGCGGCCAAAATGAAAATGAAATTAGAAACGTTTTTAGCCACTGTGCACGCTGACTTTTCCCATAGTGCATGAGAAATGTTGCCCGTTAGCCGAGCCTCGGCTTGTGGAGTTTGTAAATACAAGCAACTGCTTGTGGCCCAAACGTAATTTGGCTGGCCTTTTTGACCAAAGAGGGGCTCAATAGCAGGAGCTACTTACTACCGTGGGACCTATAGTTAGTTTGTTCTGTTTAGATTGCTCTGTCTGTGGTGGTTCGCTTCCGCTGCTACAATTTTGTTTTGGTTTGGTTACATTTTTGGTGGCGTGACCACCGAGTGGCTCCAATTCCAATGGCAAGTCGAGTGTCGATGTCGAAGTGGATGTCGACACTTGGACTCACTAAATATCCCCCCCTGGACTTAAAAGCGATGGCGATAACAATTTTGCGCCCATGGCGTTGACGTTTTGCACTTATTTATACCAAGGCGCTGGTTAACTGGGCTCAGTCCCTCTTGACTCTGGCTCTGCGGCAAGCTCCGATTGGAATCTTTGCCTTTTTTTTTTGTTTTTCTTGCCTGCCAGCAGAATTATGGCTGTCATCAGCCGTGCAGTTGACATAAACACTCAGTGGCCGCAGGGGGTCGACTTGCCAGTGCCTGTTTGCCAGTTGCCAGTTGGCAGTTGGCAGTTGCCTGTTTTGTCAGGAACCTTTTGTTCATCATCTGTGGGCCATTTGCATGCCCTGCACGCAGCTTTGGGCCTATAAAGCTGCGGTTCGGGCTGCGTCTGTGGTTTATCAGCGCACAACTATGCTTTAAAATATGCTTTTAATCACATTTCCGCTGTGTTTGTTGCTGTTGCCACAACAAATAATTCCACACGAAACTAAAGTAAATCATTTGGAAATTTATGTGCCACCGAGCCATACATAAGCATACAACAACAAATAATCATGCGCTAGTCGCACGTGCTCAACTAACAGCTACCCTCTATTCCCCTACCTGAATCCCTTTTTATAATAAACAGAATCCTTATTGATTTTTGTGTTTATTTTTGTTTGTTTTGTATATCAGCTGTTACTCAAGTTATTTATAGGGAAGTTAGATATTTACGTATTGAACGATTCCCTTTTGTTTGAGTACAGGGTATAAAAATGATGAACGAACGTACGCACGTTCCTGCCATACTAAACGTAAGTTGTATAAGGGAGAGGGAGAGAGAGAGTAAGAGTAAGCGACAGAGAGAGAGAGAGAGAGTGAGAGAGAGCGAGAGAGAGGGGCGGCTACACTATAGAGCGATCTCATTAATATGCGCGCCACATTTGTTTTATAAAATCCATAATTGGTTCTACTGTACTTACGCACTGTGTGTGCGCCCCGTACGTTTGCTTACGTGTATTTGTATTATGATACACAAACAATCGAGACACTTATGGTCAACACTTTAGAGCCAGATTTGGGCTGCTGTCCAAAGCCAAAACATCAAGTGGCTCACAAGAGCCAATGACCCAACTGGCGATCGCCAGTGGAGTCGCGCTTTGGGGCCTCATTCGCGCCCCTATTTGCTTAGGTCGCCAAAAATGGGGCTGGCATACGCATAAATATCAAAGTAAGACATATGATTTCTTACTATATATACCTCATATGCTATTATATATATCCGACTCAGTTGTGCTCCGCTCATTTGTGCCTCATTTTATTTGTGCTACGTGCTTTGTTTTACCAATTAATCGAATCTTGTGGATGCGGCAGCAAACTCCGGCGCGCTCGATTTGTTGACTTGGATTCGTATTCGGTTTGGTTTTTGGGCATGGGGCGGATTGGTATATGGATTGGATTGCAAAACCTTTTCGTCAGTTGTCGTTTGAGCTTTTGGTTATTGGTACAATTATGAAGTTTAATAGACGCCGTTATTGTTGTAAATCAAAGCACATTGTGACACTTATGACAACTAAAGTAGCTCACATAACCGTATTCATACGTATGTATATTGAAATGCGTGCCGATCGTCCAGTTCAATTGTGTGCTCTTTATGGTAATGAAATCGATAGCTTGACAACTCACTTGAGTAATTTATAATGCGACAATTTAGCGGACCCAAATACCGGTCAATAAGTTGAATTATGTGCCAGTTCTATAGAGAAATGCTATAACTTTTAAGAGAAATTGTTCCCAAGAGAACTTTGATTTTTTTAAAAGAAAAAATTAATTCAAAGTTATCAATTAACCTATAAGCGAACTATGTACCCAATTAAAATGTACGAGTTTTTAGCCAAAACATTATATTTTAGTCTTTTCTATAACACTTCTAATATTATATTTTTATTTAAAGAAAAATGGTTATATTCGGGCTTTCCCCTTTCTGATCAAACTCTAGATAATTGGTTTTTCCCTGAATGACTGTTTTGTTTTCGAAACTTACAGCTTATATCAATCTTTCATATATAGCTCATATGTATACCATTTCGAACATCTGCGGCAGCTTCTTTTGCGACTTCTGCTTGCCTTTAACAATCTGTTTTAATTCTCTCCCACACATTTCTATTGTATTCCCTGTACCCGAAATTTGGTTCGCCAATTAATCACAACTGGCGCTTGGCGAAACCGAATCAAGCGATGGACGACCAGCTCGACGGCCTACCATCCATCATGGACACATTTGTCAGAGGTCACTCAAAAGGCCACACACACGCACACACACCTAAGTGAGAGCGAGAGCAGGTTGTTGCGTTACCTGCTTCGATTTTCTAGGCGCTACATAATTGATGTCTTACTTTTGAAAATTTTGCTACAATTTTCAATTTGAAATTGAGCGTGCGAATTCTGAACCCTAATTATGGGATGAGTTTAACAAAATGCCAAAAAAGTGAGTGCGTGTGTGTGGTGTTTCTCCGGCTCTTCAATTGTATGTGTATTTCCGCCGGAATTAAATATATCTTTTAGTCATCTTTGTTCTGAATTTTTGGCACTTGCCGCCGGCGTCGGTATGGTCACGTCACACATCATCTGACATTAAAGTCGAATAATCCTCTTATATATATAAGTAGGTAGACAGTAGAGAACACATAACGTGGGCGTCAACGGAAGTAACTGCTGGGGCCACCTAGACAGCTTAGGAGCGTCTTATGCGTATTATGTGGGCTCTCAATTCTCATTTAATGATTCTTGCCAGAGTTCACCAAATGAGTAGCTGCCATAGATCTAATGAAGTTATTATGGATCGCTTAGCTGTTGATTATTATTACTCTGCCTTTCGCTCAGCTGAATTGGGAGTAACAAACATTAAGAGTCAAATGCCGAACCTCTAGCAACAACTGAGCGGTATCGAGTACCGACCACCGACTACCGAATCACGATTAAGCAGTTGCTGATTCCATTTACATGCAAGCACATTCAATGGGTTGGCAATGTTTTTAAGGAATTCCAGTAGCAAATTGTTGCGTGCGGGCCACATTTGCAGCCACAGTTGCACATGCACAGACACAATATCTTTCTATCTATAGCTACAGCAAATGCAACAGCAGCAACAACAACTGCACCTGACATTTTACGCGCGGGGGAGCCCGGGCATCAATTGTCCACGATGTCGCCGTCGTCGTCGTCTTTGTCGCTTTTGGAAATTTTGCGCAAAATACTCAAATTAAATTCCAATTCATTGAGAGGCACACACAGCAGAGTCGAGCAAAAGAAAAAGTAGCAATTGCATTGCATGTATTTTGAGAATTGCATAGGAAGGCGGCACTCAAGCTGAAGCTGAGGCTGCAAACTGCTTACAATGCGCCATGCTCAGCATTACCATAAAACAAATTATTCCAACGTGACTTAGCCATAAATGAATGAACGTCGTCTACAACTTGAGTTTGGATTGGTTTTCTTTTTAGCCGTATCGGCATTTAGAACTTTAACCGACAAATGCTCTGAATGCGGCCCTAGGCCTAGATTTTAAATGCATCTATATAGCTATCACTTTATAGGTAATCACTCTTTTTTACTCTCAAGAAATGCTTTTGAGTTAATCAGACTATACGTTAGGTTCGCAGAAAGATTGGTTTGAGAAAATATGATAGGATATACATGTTAGTATATATAACAAAATACATCCAACAGTTATGTATTTGAAAAATAAATATAAATTTATCTGGCTTCTTTAAACTTTTTATATGATAAAAATTGAATTATTTAAAATATCTTCGTATTTCAATATTTTAGTAAGATTATTATTATGAGAATATTGTTTTCATAACTGCAATATATTTACACAATTAATTGCCTCGATTAAAAATGTATATAAATTAGGCTCTTAAACTTATTGTGTAAGTTTGCCCATTATTTAGAAATAAATCTATTGCCGGAATAATTTGCCTTGCAGATACTTTTATCTCGTATTAAAGGTAATTGTTTCCTACTGCAAATTAAATTTAATTAATAGGAATTAAACATGTTTTGTATCACATCAAACAATTGGCTACAGATCCAACGAATGCTTAGCATGATTAATGCTAATGCTAATTAATGGATAATTTCTAGAGCTAAGCCAATTATTTTAAGCCTATATATGATTTCCTATGCACTAATTCAAAAGAGATATAGAGCATATAAAGCTCTTAGATAAATTAGTTAAAAAAATACTAGTAAGAGCATTAGGAATACGAATTGACATAGTGTACGAAATACCCTTGTTTAATAACTGCAGCCATGTTATATCACCTTCTGACATGACATCACAACAGAGGCACAACGGCAGGCAGAGAACGAGGCCTGGATCTGTGCCTCTGGACTGCGGACTGTGAAACTGCGGCACGTACGTCACGATATGAAAAAAGCAGAAAATACAAAATAAAAAGCAGAGAAAAAATCGGCAAATATGTGCATTAAATGTGCATTGGCATTAATCGATGATGCTGAACGGTCGTCACTGGATATATGTACGTACAGAGGAGTATAAATATACATATAACTCGTATAACTGTTTGCCGCACAATATCGGTCATGTTCCAGTTGCCCGTTGCTGGGCATCCACCTCTGACTTGGCGGGTGCACCACCGTCGCCAACTACGTGTGCAAAGAGCTCCACACAAACCAATGTTAAATAATTTATAAATTTTTCTGATTATTTGCTGCGACTGTGAGCTCTGACTCTGAACTTCACGTTCAGAGGGAAATAGAGACGATATATAGAGAGGGAGAAAGAGACAGACAGAGAGGTAGAGGTTGGCCCCTAAACTGCCGTTCTGTACCGTTGACTCCACAGGTACACAGGACTATATGACACAATTGCATGCATTAGCATGCACAATTAGTCAGGAGAGGTTTCGGATTTGTCGTGATTCAAGTAACTGCGATGCGGAGCACATTGGTCAAACATATTGGGCAACATTTGTGGGCAAAATAAATCAATTGACCGACTACTGTTATTCTTTCATCAATTGAATAAACAGGATCAGAATCAGGATCAGGCACAGCACAGCGAGTAGGTATGGCTATGCAGGTGCTAAATTGCTGTCTCATTACGTGACAGCACAATAACAAGCCGTACCCGTAATTGGCAGCCCAATCGCACAGTTATCTTGGACAGGGCTCGGATCTGGTTTCGGTTCTGGTCCACCGATTGTGTGGTCTCTCTCAAATCAAAGGCATTGCTGTCCGCTATTTGGCCAGAGGAGCTGCAGCGCTGAGAGTAAACACAAGCGGCAAGCGGCAGGCGGCAAAACCGACAACCAACAGCCAACATCCAACAGCCAACAACCAAACAACCAAAGATTGCCGGCGATCGGCGGCTTGTTGTCCTAATAATTGTGTAAACAACAATGACGCGTACGCTCCTCTCCTCAGGCCATTTCCACCTCTCCACTCCAGTCCACTTCTGTGCCCTGCCTCTACACATTGGCTGAGTCTCTAAGGCGAGTGGGCAAACACCCAGAGCTGGTGCGGCTTTCTTTTAACTTGGCCAAGAGGCATGCCGTCAGTCGCTCGCTCGCTCGTTGTCTAGAACCAAATGCATTTGTCTGCCAGTTAGAGTTTGGCTAATTTCTGTGCAGCTGCGGTGGCCGCCACTTCGGGCCTCTTTGGGCCACTTTGAGCCACTTTGGTCGCAGCTTACTTCTTGAGCAATTCAAATACATAGTAATATCAATAATAACAAATACTAATGGTGAACAAATACGGCTGTCCGTAATCCTCACATAGCCGATGATGATCATTAAAAAGTGTTGGTCATTCGGTTGGCTCTATTCAAACATAGATCTCTTCCTCTGAGACTCGCCATTCGGTTCCTCAGGGCAGTGGCAATCCAAACAAGTGTTTCAGTTGCAGTTGCTGACATAACTGTTCAACCTTTCGCTGTGCTTAACTTCAAACGTATCAAGCCGGGCCAAGTCAAGCCAACTTCCCCCCAATAACCATCCATACCCCACAAGTATCTAAGTACATTTGCACACTCATTTTTCGTCAGGGACACGCCCTGATGTCATTGTCTCTGATTACCATTCGCAATGATTAGGTTATTACGTTCGATACTTCCGTCAATTAGTTGGTGAGATATTTGCTGAGTGTTCAATAGAAAAACTAATCATACACGCTCGCATGTGTGTCCCTTATCTGATCTTGTTGTACATTCACACAGATCGGGTGAAAAACCACAACTATTTTAATAGGATTTATGCAAACAATAAACTAGTAATCAATTGATGAGTGCAGTGGTTTATTGGAAGCCGGAATAATCAAGTGGAATGTTGTTGATTGTGTGCTTAACTAACAGAACGAGAAAAGGAAAAACGATAAATTTCTGAATTTCCCAATTCTTGTAAACTGCAAACAGATCTGTAAAAGAACACTTTCCATCAATACTTGTGCTTCCCTTGTTCTTCCCAAACAAAATTGTATTTAAATATTGTTATTAAGTTATGCTGCGTTTATGAATCATAGGAAAATCTTATCAAAATGAAAAATGTATTGAGTAAGTTTAATAAAGACTCTTGGCTTCCGTTTACGGCATAAACTATATAACTATATAATTTTTACAACTTTCCAAGGGCTTTAGCTTCAGCTCTGCACGCACTCGCATAAATCCATCACTTCCCAACGACTCGTAACATAATTCAAAAGCCATAAAACGTTTAAATGCAATAGACAAAAAATAAAACAAAATGGACGCTTTAACTATTTTGGAATAAACTTGATGAGCATAAAACTTGAATATATTTTCAATGCAAGGCGCAATTTCCTGTCGTAAATATTGAAAATTGTGGGCCAAAGCCAAGCCCAACCCCAGACCTCAGGCAGCAGACGCCAGCCCCCGATCCCGCCCCCGCCCCTGACCCACACGTAGCCAATAACCTAATAGCTTCATTACCACTTCATAAAGTCACGTTATTATTACGCTCGGCTGTCAGTATGCCGCATATACATATATATATATATATATATATATATATATATATATATATATATATATATATATGGTTCTCCTCCGATTGACATGCGATCGATGTCGATGACGATGTCGATGTTAAATTTCGATACATCGCTTGCATCTGCCAATTTCAAAGGCAAGCTGACAGCCCAATAATTGAGATGTGCAGCACAAGAACAAACGCACACAATTTTTACTGCTATAGAAACTTTTAGACATATCATTTATGGCTTTGGTTATTATGCAAAACTTGTTCGTTCGGCAAATGCATTCATCAAACTCTGTGCAACAGACACACACACACACGCCAAGTTATTGAACTTACCGACCGGGCCAGCCGATCAAACAGGTCGAAAAGTAGTTGGACATGTGTCAGAAGAAAGCTTTTGGGCGGCATTACAGAAAAACTTTATACAAAAAAAAAACATTTTGGCTGATGTAACTGTAAAAAGACACCCAAAACAAAACGTGATACCCTGTAAAATGGTTGGCAGGAAGTTGTGTAGATGTCTAAAAGCTAGATGCTATTGATTGATTCATTAATATCCAATAATTTATTTGGTAAATATATTTTTTGAGATGTCAAATGCAAAATATATCTGTGTCATAATAAACTATACACCATTCCTTTTTTAAATTTAAGATATCTATTCTAAGATAAGAAAAACACCAAAAATATATTTTCCTGTTTGGCTTTTATATAACTTGGTTATACAATAATACAGCTTTATTTTTCACTTCTGTTTTTCATAGTGTAAAATATATTTCTTTATAATTAATAATTAATGTAGTAGCACGAGTCACCGGTTTGCAGGGTATCCCTTGGTAAAACACTTTCGACTAGAATATTTTGACGGTTTTGTTAATGAAAATATTGTATTGAAATAAATAAAATATGCTGTCCGTTTATGCTAATTTTGATTCTTTTGGCCTGTCAATTAAATGCACATTTCGTATGGCCGCCATGCACTTTGCCGTCCCAAAATTAATATGCAAAGCAAAGAGCTTTCCACTGATTCCCATTGACCAATGCCCATTGGCCATTGACTGTGCACAGGAAATGAAGCATAAAAATGCATGTAGAAATATTTAAAATTTTGTAATTGTAATTATATGCACAGCGCACACTCCGCTTACATCGATTTTAATAGTCAACTGTATCTAAATCTGAATACAAGTACGCCCCCGGAGTACGAGCACAACCGGAGCTAAGCTCTTTTTTTTTTTTTTTTGGGCTGGGCGTAGAGAGGCCATAGCTTGACTTAATTCCCACATTAAAGCAGCGCCAAACGATTCGCAAGGCAAGTTTTGTGATTCAACTCAATGACACGGGTTACCAGATAGAAAGTTGATCGATGGAAAAATACGCTGTACACAAAGTGGAGAAGTAATCAATGGATAGTCGAAAATAGTGCAGCATATATAGGGTAGATGTCTTCTTCAATATGAATCACTGAGGAAATGGAAAACCTGTGAGTTCTTAAGGAATAATAACAAATAATTCTGATCTTTTCTGATTTAGTTTAAACAAGCCCCGCAGTCGATATACCCTATGATACCCATGCAAATTGATATAGTACTTTGCATAGCATCTTTAATCACGTTTTTATTGTTTGTTGCACAAATGAAAACGAAAATTCCCGTCTCAAAGCATTAACACCAGAGCTATTTCTAGCAATTATAGCCATTGACCAAGTTGTCTTGATTGGCCTTACATTGCTCGTAATTGTGTTTGTTTGTTGTTGTTGTTGCTGTTGTTATTGCAGATGTCTTGTATTATTTGGTGGGTGGTGTAAAAGAGCTGAATAATGATTGAATGCTGCTTGAGGTCGCCGCGTATGGCATCGATGATGGATCATGGGAAATAATTCGTAAAGAATTTGTGCAGAAATCTGAAGCGGAGACCACACACAATAGGCGATCGAGTCTAAAAAGCTTTTCACCAAAGCGCTAACTGAATGTGTCAACAATAAATACCTGTTACTTGGCTATTACCATTTCGGCATAATTAAAATGCAATCGCCGACAAGCTCCGGGGGCAAAACAGTGTAAAAGAATAAAAACATATTCTCGGTTTGCCGAACATTCAATACCCTATCGCATAGCTTCTAATGTCTAAGATGCTTTCGGCATCTGGCAGTCGTTTCAATGTGAACTACAGCTTTGTATATAAACAATTTCTTCCAACACCTATCGACATAGCTTCAAATCAAGCCTGTATTAATAGTCAAAATCTCCCTGGGTGCGTTCTACATGACAAACTTAAAGTACCCTGTGCATAAGTGGATAAATTAGAAGCCATTTAGCTGTATGCACATTCGATACGCTTGTTGCGCGCTTTTATCGATGAATTGTCTAAATTATCACACACAACAGACCAGACACCAGACACAATACACAACACAATACACAACACAGCACACAACACAAAGCTACAACAAAACAACAATTGACACTAACAAAAAAAATTATCAACAACTGATTGCCTAAGCAAACAGCCAAACAACCCAAAGAGATCCCAAACATAAAAGGCATACTTAACACTTTTTGGAGCCCAGCAAACAAGTGTGGAGTGGGGCAGCGGGGAGAGGGGGGTGGGCGGGAGCGTCACACATGCCTATAGATTGGCATTTGTTTCAGCAACGCACGAGTTAAGCGGTTCCCAACAAGAGTTTGCGCATTGATTTAAATTAACTTCTTCTCTTTTTTTGGGTCTTCGGGTGTTAATTTCCACTGACAACAAGAACACAAAAGTGGATGTATTGTGTGGGGCGGAGGGGTGGGGGAGGAGGTGCGTCGAATTGTAGTTGTTACTCGGCTTGAACCGATTTAGCATAAGTTAACTGTAAGAGACATACAAAGAATTCATTGACATTTCGCTTTGAGATGCCACAAAACAAAAGACTTAGGCAACAAACTTGCGTAGAACTCATATTTTATTTAGCAGCTTCCAGCTTCGAGCGGATTGCCAGTTGCTATAGCCAGCTACCAAGCCACCAATCAGCATTAAATAATACATTTTGGGCTGCAATCAATTAACTAGAATTTTTAATAGCAGCGGGTGGTCGACATTCAGCCCCTCGTTAGGCGTTGCTGCTATAACAATTTCATTTCGACAAATAAAGTTATTAGGCACAACGGGTTGCTGTATGATTATATATGACGCTATTATTAAATGCTAAATTTATTTAGATTTCGATCGCAGTTGGCAAAAAAAATATGTATATATTTTAATATATATGTATCGATGCATAAATACACAAACAATCGCGTACTCAGAATTCAAACATAGGTGTGAATTAGTCGTAATGACATCATTGAACTTTAACTTGCCAACTTGGTGAGTCGATCCACAAGTGTGTGAGTGTGTTTGTGTGTGTGCATTAACTGAAGCTTGGCTGTAACACACCTTATACAACAAGAAAAATTGTTAAAAGCAACAACAAACAGGTAAGATATAGAAGTGTCTGACTCTGAGATATTCTGCACTCAAATCCAAGCTTGATAAATATTAAGAGCCAATAAATAACTAAATATTGTTATTTTTCTTTCATTAATTATTATTGTGCCTAATTTTTGAGAACAATAAAAAGACCAAAAAACAAGTGCAACCCTTTAAAAAACACTTTTGTCCCTAAGCTCATATTGATGGGTAAGATGTTACCCTACTCATGCATTTCCATGAGTACAGGGTATCAAAAACAATAGCTTCAAACGTCAATAACAACAACAAAATATGTGCAACTATTATGGCTACGATCGCTTTCAATCAGGTTAGGTTTATTAAAATGTAAATGGGTTCAATGTATAATAGCTTAACTGTAGCCTAATGTTAAAACAAATTTCTGTGAATTTCTGTGACGTGCGATCTACATTGCAAATTGATAGATTTTTCGCTAATTGATTTAATGACTGATTTTCGCCTTTGAGTTCTATAGAAACAGGTGCTAAGTGAGAGAATGCATTAATTTGAAAATAAAAACACAAAAAGTGCCAAATGATTCACTATCAGAGTTTTTCTATAGAGCGAACCTTTGATATACTGGGGCTAATAGTTTGGGTTTTCAAATTGTTACCGGGTGAGAACTAGTTCTTAATTGACTTTGAATTGAATAGAACAATAGAGAATCGATGCTACTGGTGATAAGGAATGATATATATAAATATATGTGTATATATATATATATATATATATATAACTGACATGTGAACCATAGAAATTACAGCTAAAGCTGCAACCGACGCAACGCACATACACGATCCTTTTATAATGCAAATCTCTGCAGATATCATAAATATATTCAGACTATTATCTTACGATTTATGACAGCCCGAGGCTGTGCATTTATTAATGCCACAGACTGTTACAATTAAAAGATAAACGGCCACTTTGCATTGGAAACGCACCGCTAAATACATGAATATGATAGAGAGAGAGTGTTGGGAATACAATGAAACAAGTTGTGGAAAGAAGATCGGAGAATCTTCCTGCTATATACGTTTATATAAAACCGGTTAAATGCATTTTGTGTAACAATGTGTCAACAAATAATATGAAAAGGTGTAGAAAACAAATGTAAGAAAATGTTGGCATTAGAGAAGGCTTGCCAGCTGTCTGACTGCCCTCCTGCCTTGGCTGTATACAGTTCCCCCCATTGGGAGCAGTCGAAACGTGAAGAAGAAGAGGAAGAAGTCAGCCAGCTAAACATTTCAATTTTAATTAAGCATGATAAATGATTTCACTTGGACGCATAAATCTCTTTTACAGTCGCGATGAAACAATGAAGTTCCTTTGTTTAGGCCACGCTTCGAACGTAAATTTGTTCGTTTCGGTGCAGTTTTCAGTTGTTGCCTTTTTGGGATCTCTCTATATACAATAAGATAAGGGCCTTTAGCTGTGAAGAAAATTGATTTGAAATTAATGCAAGAATTTGTTATAGAAAAAATAACAAGCTCGCCTTTGAATCGCTCGAGAAAAAGCTGTTACGAGTCAATAAGCTAGCGATTGAATTGATATCGTTTAAACAAATGGATTTCCAACCAAATAGTCTACGCAACGTGTATTAATAAATATGCATGCGGCAAATGAACAAACCTGATCTATTGGCTGGCCGAAACAGATCTCAACAGGTCCCAATTGCAACAAAAACAAAAATCCCGAAATATACATATTTACAAAGCAGTTTTCGGTTTAGATAAGCAAAATGTTTATAGCACTTACCGATACGATAGATTGAGACCATTTTGTTATTGCCAGTTACGGAACCAGCCCCACTAAAGATAAACTAAGTAGCTGAAGTTTTGGGTCATTTGTGCTGGAATGGAGGAAACATAAACGTTTATGCATAAGCTCACATTTTACATAATATTTCTTATAAAGCTTATAAACGATGGAACATAAAATGAAAACGTTTAGGATAGACCAAATTTTTGTCTGTTGAGTTGAGATAGATTCACTTCAAGATCTTCTGAAATATAAGGCAGAAAATTGAATTTTCAAGGAGCAAACATACCAGAGATGATGCTGTGTCAACTGAAGAGCCGACTAGCTCAAGGTTTCTGGATAATGGCACTGGCTCAAGACACTTTTTAAATGACAGAAGTCCACGTTCTGGGCTCATGTTGAGTAGCCGTAAGCGCTAATAAATTGTAATACAAATACATTAAAACTAAAGACTAATTAAATGACTGTACTTAAGTGGCGAATGGACTTGGAGCAGGCGACTTAATCGCCAGTGAAGGAGCCTCAGCTTCAGGGGCCGACTTATGGCGAAATCTCTCTGTGTGTGTGTGTGTGCTCCGCTTTTTGCCGCATTGAGTTGAGTTAAGTTCAGACCTGGCCAAGAAGTGAGCGTGGTCTGGTAAGCCTTTTGTGGTCATTAATTCGCACTTAATATGCTTTTTATGGCCTGGCCAGGTCCATTTGCAACGGTGCGAGGTTATGTGTGCAAAACAATTATTCCGCAATTAAACAGTTTGCACTTTGCAAACGCAGTCAGAGCCACATTGCCACAGACAAGCAGACAAGCGGACAGCCGGCCAACCAACAGCCAGCCAGCATACATATTAATGAAGTTGCCCCCCCTTTACACCCCACACACTCCCTTGGGAAAGCGCGCTGAGTTCGCTGAACAAATCACTTAAGCGGCAGCAGGCAACAGGCAACAGGCATGTTGCAACATCGTCACCCCGAGGCAAATGACCACCATGCAGCAGCCGGCGACAATGCGTCGACTATGCGTTTTTTTCTCTAGTTTACGTTATCAAAAGGGAGTGTTAAATATGTTGCAAGCTCAGCGGCAGCCGTCTGTCTGTGTGTCTGTTTGTAGCCTGTGCACCCTTGCCCCCTTCATTCTAATTGCTTGCCACACATCTGGAGCTGGCTACGCCTGTATCTGGCCTGGTTTTGTTGGCCTTTAACGGCTGGTCATCATTGCTGGCCATCAGTTCATGCATATGTGTGTAGCTTAGCATTGTTTTACTGCTTCTTCATCTGCTTCTTTTCCTTTTTTTTATTTATTTTATTTTATTTATTTTTTGTTGTTGGCAATTATTCACTTAAAGCATCAGGCATCAAGTGTCATGCTGAATTGCAAGCTCGCGAGCATCGAGCTGTCAGATGTGCAGGTTAACAGAGATTTTTGTCGCGCCTAGGCGACAGCTCCAATGCCTTGCAAGTCGAGATGTTCAGAGTTTTAGTTAAGGAACTGAAATATATTTTATTTAGTTTTCAGAATATACAAGGCACGACACCAGCGTTCACAATTAGATGAGCTATAGTCAAACAGTCGAAGACTTCGATCTCAAGAATATCTGTAAATTCTTTAATATTACAAAATTTTGTTTGGAGCCTTTGGAGTCTTGTCTCTTAGAAAACTTTTCGATCCGTTGAAGGCATCTTTTCAAGGCCCTTCACCAATCAATATACCCAACTGATATGCGCTGCAACTGGCCAATGTCGTTGGTTCATTGAAGCTGAACGTTTGGGGCAACATTTATGACAAAATTGAAAACAAGAAAGAAAAAAAAGGTCCATCAAGTGCCCTGACCTGGCCTTTAATTCCGACAATTGTTCTATTAATAAAGCAATTCCAAAACGATTAAGAGCAGCTACTACAACAAAGTGATTTTCTGCATTCTGTGCTGGACTCGTCGCGACGCGTCGCGCGGTGGCTGAGGTTGGTTGGTTGATGGTTTTGCTGGCAACTCATTTGGACATTTATAGCTCGCCAAGATGAGTGGTCACAAATGCGTGGCATATCCCCATCAGGCGACAGGGGCAGCTCACTCAATTCGCCGACTCCCTGACTATCTGTGGTGAACTTTTACGAGGGGGTAAGCTTTCCGCCAAACAGTTATAAATCACTTGAAGCTGCTGCGGTGGCCAACAGTTGCACACGGTTCACATCTGCCACACACAAGCACACACATATACAACCACATTCACATCCATGGGCGACGCTTTCCTTGCCTGACGTTGCGGCGCCATAAATTTAATTTGAAATTAATTTTTTTGCTGCTGCTGCTGCTGTTGCTGGGGCAGCCACCAGCCAGCCTGCTCTATGCCACAGTGTTGCACAAATGGCTGGGTCATCAAAATGCTAAGCTATGTAAATGATAAGCACAATGCACGAGCTGCCTCTGTGCTTGCCCCTCCCCCTCTCCCGCGCCCGACGCCCGCTGCCGCTCACACAGTTTGCTAAGAGACTTGGCTTATTTTTGCACGCCAACTAAATATGGTAAGGCACGCATTTGTTGTAAAATGCAAAATTGAATATCGAGTGCAGGAGTTGGGCCCAAAGCAATAACAGATACAACCGAAGCCCAGCTCGGAGTCAGAGTCAGATCCACAGTCAGAGTTGAGAGCCGAGAGCCAAGAGCAGCGGCTGCTTTTGGGCTTTTGGTAATTATGAGCAATGCACTCGATAAAAAATTGAAGTTTTCATTTCGCGAAAGTTGCTGCCACATTTGAATGCCCAAAATGTGGCAGGCAACAACACAAGCCGAACCGGACCGAAACATTTATTGTTCCGCCCGTTAAGGCAAAAAAAAAAACAAACAGCAAAAACAGAAAACAAAAGACGTAACTGCCTTCGCGTTGCCAGAGAGGAACCAAAGGCGACCGCAAGGGCATGCGAACTAAATTTCGTACAATTATGAGACCAAAAATGGACAAGTTGGGCAGAGCAGGCGGGTGGTGCAGCAGGTGGGGGGAGAATGATGAAGCAACTGGGCAAACGGTAGCAGTAACCGCAACAAAACAATCGAGCTGCATGTGGGAGGTCCTGCAACAGTTGCAACTGCAACTGCAACCCCACATAATGACAACAACAATAACAACAACAACCGCAATGACTGTGGAGAGACGACCACCAGGTGAGCAGCGTTTGGTTGCATGCAAATTTTATTTTAGCCGCGTTGCCTGCTTGCAGAGCTGGCATTCAGGCAGGCGACAAACTTACGAATTGCTCATGTCAATGCACGCTACGGGTAGCGGGTGGGTTGCCCCCGTTGGGTGGTGCGGTACGGCTTGCCACAGGAAATGGGCGCCACGATCATAATCTCTATGGGAAGCTACTGCAGAAAGTATCAGCTACTGCTGTTGTTCCTGTTGTTGTTGTTGTTGTTGTTGTTTTTCTATGCTGATTGGCATTAATAATGGATTATCACGATCATGTGGCTATGGGGTGTATGGAAATATTGAGCGAACAGCTACTACGAATTTTGCTTTCCTTAACAGTTGTTGTTGTTGTTGTTTTTGTTGCGGTTGTTGTTGTTTTTGGTTTTTTTCATATCGTGCGATCATCAAATAATGTGAACGTGTGATCAACGCTTCGGCTGTTGGGCTTGGACTTGGTCTTGGACTTGGGCACAGTTCTCTCGTGTGTTACACTAACTTATTTATGCGAAATATTTTGAAATCGTGTTTGGAGTGCAGCGTGCGCTCGATCGGACAGAAGGCACAACTGGACGGAGGAGACCAACTTGGCCAAAACTCTCATACGTGGCTTACAGCGCGGCCTCGGTCAACAGCATCGTCATCGCCTTCGTCTTCATCTTCATCTTTTATACCAGGCAGCAGCGGCAGCAGCAGCAGCAGCAACAAAACAACGTGACCCTCTTTTTGCGCCTGTAGATCACGAATTATTCAGAATTTTTTATGTTTTTTTTTCTGTTTCGTTTTTTTTATTTTTGTTATATGCACTTTTGTGCTGGGCATGTTGAATATGTGTCAAAGTTGGTAACGACAGGAAATGAATCGAACAATCGATATGTTATTTAATTTGTAAAATATAAATTGAAGAGTTGTTCTTAGCCAAAAGTTTTCTGGCTCAGAGTTCTTGGCATCAGTTGTTGCCTACGCTTAATATTAAAATATATTATTTAATAATAATATTTTTTTAATATTAAAATTTTCAATATAGAAAAAATATGCTTGTTTAGATTTTTACTCAGCTAAAGCCTCAAAAAGTACATTTAAAATGGTTTCAACATCCGCTTTGTCTCAAAACATTGTACAATTGAATTTAGAATAAATTAAGTATAACGTCTTTCACTGCAGATAGGAGAAAGCATCTGAGCAAAGAAGTTGCTCAGTTCAGATCAAAGCTTCTTCGGCAAGAGCGAGCCTGCTCTTTGTCAGGGAGGTCGAGCAACTCTTGCTCCGACTCCCGTCGGACTGCCATTCCCGCTCTTTTGTGAACCCTCCTTTACATAATTATTTGTATTATGAGTATTAATATTAATTTCCTCATTAAAGCAACAAATGTTATAGTTGCATTCCGTAAATATGTATGGGCATATAAATATATATACTTTCAAGTATGGATTAAAAAAAACACACACACGTATGCGTAATGCGAACCTACACATGGCCAAAATATCCTTTGAAAAAGTGTTATTGACTTTTTTGTTGCATTCCAATTGAAAGTGCATTAAAAATTCCATTCTTCTCTGCTTTATATGCACTCCTTTTTTTTTGGGCGAACGCGATTTTGATATTTGTAGCTGTAGCTTTGTCCGCTTCTGCTGTGCTTTTGCATTTTAAGCGTTGCTCACAAAATGCTTTTGGCTTGTTATGAGTCATGTGAAAGCGCCAAAAGAAGGTTTCGAGTCGGAGTCAAAGGCAAAGGCAGAGTCAAAGAAGAGTCGAAGGCAAAGATTTAGCTAGCGAGCGAGATTCTCTGCCTGATTGTGAAAATTATGTTTGCTCTGAGCGCGGCGGACACACGAGGACAACAACGGCAACATAAACGGCAGGTTCATGTGGCGGTGAAAGGCTGCCATCATCATCAGCAGCAGCAGCGGCGGCGGCAGCAGCAGCGGCGGCAGCAGCAGCAGCGGAGACAGCATTCGCATTGAGGTCCAGGGTCCGAGGCCTAATCATCATTACCATTGTTATTAACATGATTATCTGCATTATGCGGCAGGCCCCAAGAGCAAGTTGAAAGTTCAGAGACGGCGTTTAAGCATGATTATGAATTGGGTCAACGTGCGGTCGCCTCTTTCAGTCTCCCATCCTCCAATCGTTGTTGTTGTTGTTGCTGCCTGCTCAATTATGCCAAACGTCGCTGCATGCGTTCGGGCCCAAATGGTTTTTGGCATTGGAATGGGCCAAAACGAAGACCTGCCAGCCAAATCAAATGAAAATGAGACGTATCGAAAAAATTTAAGTCGAAGTCCGCTAGGATTGACAGGTGACAGGCTGCAGCTAGCCTGAACTTGGCCTGCAGCAGCGACAACCTTTTAGCTCTCTCTTTTGCTCTCCCTCTCTCTTTCTCTCTCTCACTCTGCCTCTCTCAGTATCCACTCACACGCCCGCTGTATAAGGCGCTGTGGCAGATGAATCTCAGTGGAAACGTGTCTCGCTATTGATGCGGCTTATTATATGCAAATTTGAACCACGCAAAACAACAATCCGAAGCGAATGTCCCTGGCTAGGAACAGACCGAATCCGAGTGCTGCCCATAAAGAACAGCCATGTCAGCCAGGCGGTATACATTCACATATTTTGTTGCTCAAATACCCTGTGCCGTTTGGGAAGTACAAGTGTGATAGTGGATTGGAAATGCATAGGATGTATGCTTTTTAAGTAAAATTTAGCTAGAGAGTTCAGCTCGATTTAAGAAATTGTAAATCAAACTAAACTGTACTGGCATGAAATACTTTATACCATAAGGAAACATATATGTATATATCAGCAAAATATAAATTAAATAACTGATTTACTTTTACTTTACAATTTAAACTCTATTCTTTATAGATTCGTTGAAAAGCATTTCATTTAAGTCTTGGCAGCTTTTTATATTCACATTAAAAGAATTTTTATATAGAAAACAAACATTTACTCCATTTTATAATCTTAAACTTGGGCTGTTTGTGAAACGTTTACGGATACGACACAAAAAGGAATGCAAAACTCAAATTCCCTCAAGAGAGCTAATGTCATAAGGTAAAGGCGTTTTCTTTAACGCTGTTCTCTGCATTAATTCCTACAAAATGGTTCCACTTAAAGAGTATTTCATTGTCTATGGCTTTCTTGTTCTGTGTGTCCGTTTTCTAGCCTGCGTAAATTCACAAAATATTGACACCGTGTCGCGGGCAACGTGACAGTGATCGAAATGTGTCTTGGCTACGAGTAAAGCAACAACAAAAACAACAACGACAACCAAGACAGGGACAGGGACAAAAGTCGTTCTCAATTCGAAGTTTTTTTTTTGTTCTTCTCAATTGCGGGCGGTTTGTTTGTGACGTTTGCCTAACAAGAAGAAAATTGCTGCAATTCTTTACAAGTTTGAGCGGCAGCAGGCCGTCACATCGCCAACTTGGCTCGTTCCCATGGATCGTCAGGCTGCTCCTTGGGGCTGCTCTTGTTAGCCCGTTGCCGTTTTGGCTACTTCTATGCGTTCGCCATGCGTTTGTCATGCCAAAAGTGTAGTAAATTGTGTGGCACTTAAGTCAACACATGCGACGGCATCTGTGCATGTGGCCTGGCTAAAAGCAGATCCCTCTGCCTTCTATTCCTCTAGCCAATTTGCATGTAGAACTATCCCGAAGGGGGTTGGAGCGATGCGACTGTTTGTATTGTGCAGGAGATTTCTGCGCTCTATTTTGACTTTGATAGATGTCGTCGAGTTACTTTTGTTCTGAATGTGTGTGCGTGTGTGTGTGTGGCTGATGCGAACGAGATGTGAACGATCTGATTATTATGCTCATTGCGATCGTTCACCCGGAATTGGGTTTATGCGTTGTTAACATATTAATGGAAATTGGAATAGTAATAATAGTCATTTTGAATTTAAGGTTCAAGGATTGCCTATCGTTAAAAGGACAACTAATGCAGACATAAACTTTAATTTACTGTAGAGCTCTAAACAGAAATTAAATTCGTTCTGCTTCTTGCCATTGCAATTATTCAGGTAGATATAAACATGCCCATAGGGGCCAAGTCCTCTTACCGAGCCTGACCTCTGGCTTGTGGCTTGGTAGGGCTCATTATGCCCCCAAAATGAATGCAAAGCGGCGGCATTAATGTCACATCGTTCACCGGGCAATTAAGTGTGCTGCGTGCCACTTCTTTGGCTGACCAGACGCTGCCTTCAACTGCAACTTTTCCTTATGCCTATCAGCTGGTTTGTAGGTTGCTTATCATGCCGCCACACTCTCACTATTCAGGAGTGTCTGCATGTGTGTGTGTGTGTGTTGTGTGTCGTTGCACAAAATTTGCAATTATAATTTTGCGCCTCAGAGTCGCTGAGAGGTTCGGGAGACTCTGTGGCGGTGTTTTTACTTTGCGGCTTTGGCTCTTTCAGACGCTGCCGCAGCGATTAAATCTCTTACTTTGAGCTGGTCCACGTTCTGGGGTCCAGCCCGCTGCCAGCCCACAGAGCGTAGTTCAACAATTGAATTTTTTAAGCTTAAGCCGCAGCATGTAGCATCCAGTCCAGCCCCCCATTTGGGTCTAGTCCTTTGCATGTCTCGGAACAGAGACGACTCCCTCTAAGCGCAGTTGCCGCCGCCACAAGCGCAGCTAATTGGATTTCTCTCCTGGGAGAGCTTCGCCTGGCTCTGACTCTGGCTTGGCTACGACTACGACTACGTAAACCATATCGATAATGTCTTGATCAGACAGCAGTCGCAGTCGCAGTCAAACTCTCCGCTCGGATCGTTTGCCCGTCTGTGGCCAAATTGTAATAGTAAAGCACACAGCGCGAAATTGTGGCACATCGCATATAAGCACAGACAGGCTGTGTGTGTAACACTTTCGGCTCTAACATTTCTCTCAGTGCACGGCGTTGTACTTGCATGTGTTTTTTGCCAGATGAATGATTTCTCTGGCGAACGCGTGTAAAGCAGCAATTAATTTGTACTACGTAACATACAACAGAGAGCGCGGCACACGGAACTTGGGAACTAGCGATGGCATCGTGATTGAATATTGCGTGCCTCGTGCGTGCTCTCAATTGACGAAATTGCACTACTATAGATAAACCTTAAATCAATACAAGCTCAAGCTTCACATACGAAACACATGAATGCTGACTGTTTCCAAGCTCCAAGCTCAAGTAAGGTAAAGTAAAGCACATTGTGCTTTTCAGGGAAAGGCACACTAATACATGTACACACACTAATACACAGAAATGCTTAAGTAAATATAGTTATAACCCATGCTCATCTATATAGCGAATTTTCCTGGTGGTGCGTGCCTGATACACAGCAAAAGGTTACAAAGCAATTATAAGGCACTGCAATGGGGGGATTCTCAACTGCGCCTCAGTGTGTTATAATTCTCTTAGCATATATGAGCAGATGGGGCTCAGATCTCGGACAGCATCTCTCATGTAACCGCGACACGACGACCTCTTTGAATATTGTGGCAACCCAGACGGGCAGGCGCAGGCGCGCTGGCACCGGCCAAGTTTGGGTCTCAGACCTCCGACTGGAGTACGTTGTTCAGCGCACTTTTTGTTGTTTTTGAGGCTTTTTGTTTTTGTAATCTACGCTATAATCATGCACTGAGCAAATTCGCATAGCCGCCCATTATTCCACCCACTTTTTTTGTGGTTTTTTGGCTCGAGTGCAAAGCGAAGCATTCGGTTGTTGTTGTTGTTGTTGCTTTTATTGCAGCAAAATACACTTAATTTTGGCCTTTTTGCCGCAATTCATGAATTTCACATGGCCGCTGCGTTGCCTGTCCCTGTCCCTGCTCCTGCCACAGCCTGCACCTCCAACTCCCAAACTGCAATGTGCATCAATCGATCGGCGGCTCAGCGTCTCAGCGCCGCAAGATGATCTACATTAAGAGAGAGATTTTTGCAGCAGCCCCATACAGCATCCAGCCAGGCGCTTACCGATTCGCATCCAACTCCAAGCCCCAAGTCCGACCTTTTGCTGTAACCGCCGTCTCGGTGGGCGTGTACTGTTTTTTTTTCTTTCTGAACTGAACGCTTTGCTCGCTGCTGCTCTGTGCGCCAGGCCTTGGTACAGTTTTAAGTAATTGCATTATGTTTAAGTTTAGTTTTTTTTTTGTGTTTTTCATTGCTCAAAATCGATGTTTACCTTGAAGTTCGAGTGGGAGGTTTTCGATTTTAAGACACTTCAGTGGGCTAAGCCAATAATATTAAAATTCTTCAAGATATTTGGCGAGCGAGGTGAAGGATGTTATTTATGTTTATGTAATGCACATTTATCAACTTAAAACTATATCTACTTTAAAACATTTTTTAATTATTTACAAAAAATTCGTTCCAAATAAATTCGAATTCCCTTATTTATATCTGTCTCTTGTTTTATTTCAAATTAATAGCACCTTCTCCTAACTATTCGTCGAAATAGGAGCAATTTAATCCGAACATTTATGCTCTTAAATGCACAAGAAATGCCCCGGCGAGTGGCATAATCAAAATGCAGCATTAAACAGCTCAGAATTTTGTTTATATTCCCAGACCCCCCACAAGTCGTTCAGACTAATTAAAACGCATATTACGAATGCTATTAACATGACAGCGAACACAGCGCCATGGAACAGGCTATAAAACTGCGGACAAAACCTAATGATCAGAATCGGAGAACAGAATCGAGCCAGAATCAGAGAACAGTAACGATTCAAATCAATGTGCATATTTCGAAATCATTTTAAATGTGGCCGGACTTCGAGTTGGAGAGGTCGAGACTTGAGGCTACTGCAAAATTGCTTGGCCAGATATTTAATCCAATTAACCGAGAGCCGGGTAGCAGAGCAGAGAGAGAGAGCGACAGAGAGAGAGAGCGAGAACACAAGAATACGAAGCTGAAAATTATCGAAATCAGTTAACCCACACAGAGCTCTTGGCGAGATATTGTCACTAATGAGTTATGAGGCACAGACGACATAAGAGCGAACCCAGCGGCAACCAACATGGAACTGGCAACCTGCAACTGGCAACAACGTGCAACAGCTGCAGTCGCATCCAGCAACTGACTGACTGTTGAACATTTTAAACCATAACATTTTATTAACATAATAAAATCAAAATTATCAACAAAGTCGTCAATGTCGACGACGAAGTCGAGACGAAACTGAAACTGAAAAAGGTAAGCTTTAGTCAAGAGAACACGACTAGAGGATACCCTGTGCTGAGGTTAGAACTTGCCACTAGTCAGCTGTGCGCTTTAGAAAATTTAAATTGAAGAATTCTCTCGTTTTGAAATGGGAAATTGAAATAAAACGTTTGCAAATGAATCTAATTATTTAATATATCTACAGCTGGTATTCATAAATTCATAGACTAAACTCGATCCTTCTGCATTCTGACTCATTCAACATGCAATAAGCTACCTTTTCGTTTTAGCCGAATTCTTGTTTACAGGGCAGAGAAAAATGAAAATGAGACAACTTTGGAGGTAACGAGCTGCAGCTAGCGGTTCACTGATTGGCATCTTGTAGCTGGTGTATTTGTAACTGTGCAGCTGTGAAGCGCTGAGAGAGGAGCTCAAAGAATAATAGCTGAAAATTTGTATTGGATTTGGAATTAAATTTCGTAGCGCCATGCGAGTGCATAATATAATATATAGTAAACGGCTGCATTTATGCCTAAAGAGAAAAGTTAACTGGCCCACACACTCATTGTCAGCCCAGCGCCGTTCAGACAATATCTTTTGATAGTTTAGAGTGTGGTGGTCCGCCCAGACAGCTACGTGGTTGTCTGGGTATCCACATAATGTGCGCCTCATGCGGCGCTGTGGCCGGTCTCTAGACAAGAATTATGATTTACAATAATGAAGCGTTATATTGTCAGCCGATAGGCATCTCTCAGGCGCTGGGCTTGCCACTATCGTAAACCTGATGAGTTGTTATAGATTTTTAAACAGAGTTCAATAATCGTAGCTCGCCGAAGTAAATTTCATATGAAATTAACGCCCAATGAGTTGTTTGTTTTGTTTCTCAGTCGTCGCATTGCTAATAAATTTTATTATGAACTTCAACTCGTTGCTGAATCCGCTGAACGTGAATATTCGAATTTACTCTCCCGTTGAGCGCACACACAGATCGATGCGATGCGATGCGATGCTCATAAACAACATGCAGAAATTACTTGTTTAAAATTTGTCACACCATTAGTAAAAAAAAAAATATCGGCGGCGAAAGGACCTCGCTGTGGTCAGAGATCCCCTACCAGTTCCACTTACAGTTCCAGTGCCAGTGCCAGAGCCATTGCCTTGTTTGCTCTTGATTTTATCAACCGCAAAACATCTACTCAAGTGTCAGTGTCACTCGCACAGCGGGCGGGCGGCGACGGCCGACGCAGATGAGGACCCTGGACCATCCCAGGCGTTGAAAAATGAAGAACAGACAGACCAGACACACCAGACAGTTCACGAAATACCAACAACTAAAAATAATGCACGATCTTTAGGGTGCCAAAGATTAAATACCCTTGCACAATCAAATCTAAAGCTAGTTACAGCTACAGAGGCTGAAGTAAGAAAAATCTTAAAAAATATCAGCTGTCGTTATGTGGCATAGTATCGAGATCATTTGTAAGTACTCTCATATAATAATTCGATCTTCTTCTATTCAGATTTCTATAACGATTGCTTGAATTATATCAAGTATAACTTACTTAAATAGGTTTTAAATATATAAACTTCTTAAAAATAAACGTTGATAACCAATTGATTGTCTTCCATCAAAGGAAATCAAGTTCCACAAGAATTGTTGTACTAAGAGGCTTGGTTGGAAGGAATCAGAAAATAGACTAAGCTGATTAAAGCGTCTTTTTTATATACATTGGATATACACTATCAGCCTATAAATTTAGATACTCGTTACAAAGTTCATCATTAAAATAAAATACCCTAATCGGCAAGGGTATATAAATGCCAAAACGCTTGCTTTCCGCGCTCAGTTGCTGAGCCAGCGTCGAACTTTATCCACATAATGAAAACACCCTCAACTTAAGTGCATAATTTATAACGAAACGAGCCAGCGAGACAATGAAAAGGTTGAAATACCAACCAGAACGAGCCTTGGAATTGGACTTGGAGTTCGAGCTAAAGCTGGAGTTGGACTTGGAATTGATCTTGGACCAGGGGCCAGTTTGTGTGTTAATAAATTTCTTAATAAAACATGCAAATTCAAATGCATTTATCTAGATCAGCCAAAAGCGACAATATTTTACGCTCATACCATTTATCAGTGCGATTCGCATAATTTTTTTGTGGCACACGTCTCATCTGTGGGTAGGGCCCAGCTCAGCTCAGGTCCTGGACTGGCCAAAAACCAGTTGAACTCAATAAATATTTTGACTCTTGACAAATGCGCTGAACAATGCCAACAATGCCAGCAATTCTTCCAGCATCCCAGCCTGACAGCCAACCTTATGAATATCAAAGGGCAAGGACAGCTAACAGTTAACCAGGGGCGTCACCTAACCGCAAAATCCCATAAATATATCACAAGCTATTACAAAAGGTACAAATTCTAAGGGAAGTTTTCGCAATTGTGCAAATTGGTTCGAGTTCGTGTCAAAATTGTGTTAAGTAGGAGGGCACAACCAGGGGCAATTTGTGTCCAAAATTATAATGCTGAAAACATGAGAAATTGCTGGGCTGCCCATTGTTGCGCCTAAAGAGGCGATGGGTGTTAAGGAATATAATCACAGAAATGTCAAAGGAAAGTTTTGGTAAAATAAGAAAATATTCTGAGTTTTGGTTAGCTATGTATTTTTAAGTGGTAGCGATACCTGATATTAGGGATATTCCCATTTTTAAAGGGTATTCGAGTCGTCTTAAATTCGTAACCTACATACATTGTGAACAAAAATAGACTCTTTTATATTCTCCAATAATTTAGTTCCCATTGTTTTAAAAATTATATTTATTAAAAAAAAACTATTTGTGATGGTATAAAGTTTTAACCATGAACATCTAATAGCATTTTAAAAATTTCCATTCCAAAACAAATAGATTTGAATTACTTTACAAAGCATCTGACAAATATGCGCAGTATGCCTTAAATAAATGGAACTAAATAAATGATTTGAGTGCCGACTCAACCAGTTCTCTTCACGGAGCATTGGAAATTATCTATAAGCAATTATTAGTTCACACAAGCATAAAACGTTTATAACATTTCCGCATAAACTTAACACCCGTAAAATATTATAAATTTGACAAACAAAACTGAGATCGAATGCATTTGCATATTTCATACGACAAACGCGGCGGTGGGTCTCGGTCTGGATCAATGGATCCCAATGCGTCTCTTCAAATACGAGAGACATACACACACGCACACACGTTTAGCGTGAACTGAAAAGCGTGTTAATTTTCACTGTGCATTTATTGTGGCCATATATTGAAAGCAAGGGGTAGGCACAGTGGCAGGGGGGAGGTTAGCAAGCAAATCGAACGTCTTATGTTAATGGGCGGTTCAGATGGACGCCTCAAAGTTTCACCGTTGAAAACGTTGCGCTGTAAAGCTGTTAATTAAAACGAAAAAATGTACCAAAAAACAAAAAAAAAACAAGAAAAAAACAATGAAAAAAGAAGAGGACCACACAAACGAATTGGATTCCCACCAAGCCAGTTTGTTGCCTATTTAAGTCTTTTGTCTTATGGATGCACTTGTCGCTTTCTGCCCCCAACTCAACCCGACTTGGCCGAATGTTTGAATATTTTTGCTAGCTGTACTCGTTTCGCTGATTGATTCTCTAAACAGCTGCCACTCCTGCAGTCCCCGGACATAAAAAGAAAACAAGCTGGAACAGATGTGTGCGTGTTGCCGAAGACGCAATACCCTTACTGACAGGCTTACACTTTTTATATGTGTAGATAGATAGATAGTAAAAAGTAGTTAAATGGAAGGTATATGTATGAAGTAAGGGATATGTAATGTAGATTACATTCTGCACTAAACGGATCTTTGATCGACAGCTTCTATGCTGCTTTAGAGAGCAGTCGAGTACGATGGGCATGATTTAATTCGGACAGAACGCCGATACTCGTAATACCCTTTGGAAAGGGTATACACAAAGATGTAAATAGAGGTAACAAAAACACGAAATGCGAACAAGTTGTAGCAGGTTTCGCATCATTTGTGGAGTTATCAATCACACATAGAAATTTGAACGTTAGATGAAGCGCGAGTTTGACTCTGACTACGCCTGGGCCGAATGTTAGTCATTAATTATGCGACGACGATGACGACGACGACGACTGATCCAACAGTTTCAGCTGGAACCAAGGCATCAAGCACAGACTCATCATCGTCAATATTGACAGCCAGGCGAACCGCACGAACATGTTCTTTAAACTTTAGCCTTGAAATGGCAGCAGCATCACAGTTTGCACATTTAGTATGATTATTTTTGAAATAAAAAAAATTTCTATTTATTTTTTTAAGATTATTTTTTTCGTTTTTTGTTGATGCAGCAGGGTCTAGAGAAGCAGGTCTTACCGGGTCTTAGTCTCTTCGACGGTTTATTCACATAATTGTTGCTAGTATTTTTTTGTTTTTGTTGGGGTCTTGTTTATATTTAATTGCTAAAAACTATAATTCTGTCAAGTTTATTATGAAAATAATTATAATGCACGTTTTGTTTGTTGTTGTTGTCGTTGTTGGTGGTGCCATTGTACGGCAAGTTTATCTAAGTGCGCATATCTTAAGATTTTGCGTCTAAACAATGGTCGTGGCTTGGCTGATTTAGCGTTATAATTACCCCCAGACGACTGTGCACAACAAAAAACACCAAATCACACACATACAGAAGCACACACATAGATAGACATATAAATTCTATGTAAAGTTTTGTAAAGAACTTGTCCATTGGGTCATTGGGTTAGTGTTAAGTCATTTTCATTGAAATTAACAAAAAACACACACACAACGGTTCTGCTGCCAGAAAGTGAGTTCAAGTTGACATACTTAAGCATTTAGTAGGCAATGGGAATGAGTCAGGAATTTGATGGGGCGATTGGACAAAGGCCAAACAGGGCAAACAGAAAACAGAGTAGCGGAGACTTTTCTATTAAGTAGTGTGCGCATTAACTGTTTGAGAATTTTGAGCTTTGTTTAGCTGGCAAAGTTGTCAACTGATACAATTCGATTTGATTTTATGAGCAGCTCGACATAATTTCATTTAAGATATAAAATTGCATAATTTAAAATACATATATATAGATATGTATAAAATAATAATCTCCTTCCCCATCAATTTCATAATTTAGTTTATTTTATTATATACCTAAGCTCCTTAACCAAACTTCTCAATTTCCGACAATATATAAAGGGCCCACTTCCTTTCATTAACTGTTTTACCTTTCCATATTTAGACTCGACTAAGCCCCATATCCAAACAATTAACGCCTTTTAACGCTTGATCAGCAAACGCTCTGATCAGTGGACCACAGGCAGAGATTGGATGCTCGTGTATACCACACCTTGTGTGCTAGGTAGTTTTGCTTATAATTACAGCGAAACCGACAGATGCCATAAATCTCAAATCCCATGAAACGCTACAAATTAACATTATTAAAATTTGGTTTCGACACATAAAACAAAAGACCAAAAAAGGCAAATAATAATATTTTGATGTTATTTGGACTAAACTAGCGGCCACAGTACCGATCCCATGTGCTAAGTGAGGAAGTAAGCGTTAACAACTCGCCTCTCTCTTTAACTCTTCAAGGAAACATGATGGGAATCAACAAAGGCAAATTGTGAATGGGGCAGGGAAACTCGATAGGAAACTTGCTTAAGGTTCAAGCTTGCAGCGTATAGAAAAACTTATACAACTTGAAGAAAACTAACAGCTGAGCCGTAAAACGTGTCATTTGAAAAAGCAGAAGAAGAAGAAAAAAGGTGAAGCATTTGGGAACAGTTGATTTTTATCGATCCATAAAATCTACACTCTTTTGATGCCGTTGCCTGCCTTTACTCAACAGCAATTTACGATTGATAATAAATCATTGCAGATATCTGTACCAAGTTGTGCCCGAAACAGAAACAGAAAAAAATAAAAAGATATGAAATCCTGATGCACTAATTCATTTTTTATTAACGCCCCGGGGCAAATGTGGAAAAACACGACAACAACAACAAAACCCTCGCAAAGAAGAAGTAGAAGTATATATTTATAATCAATAACAAGGTTCGACTGCGTGCACAGTTGGAAATCAGGACACCAATAAAAACTCAAGAGCGTTTTAGGCTGGGAAACGAAATCTCATCTAAATAAAAATATATATATACATACTTTTTTTGATGTTTATATGACGGCGATAGTCTGTGAGTCCGTGAGTCACATTTACGAGTTTCGATTTTGTAGGAGAGGCCGTTGTTACACAAAAGAAAACAATATGATGGGTCCTTACAGAGATCGCATTGTCTCTATAGAATGTATACATAAATAGAGTCAGAGTTAGGAGGCCGAAATCTAGTTGGTCGGATGATAAATTGCTGGCCAGACGCCAGCTAAGGTTTCCAGCAATTGTTATGAACTGTTTATGCCTTGGCCTGGGGCAGCTGTGGGCAAACGAAACGCCCGCCAATTAATGGAGGGGGGACTCCTTTATTTTTTGTAGGTACAGTTGCTATCGAACCTATCAGAACTCAATCAAAGTCTTTTCACACCTCCGGCAACTTATCGCACACATCGATCAAGGTGGGGAAGTGCGCAACTTAACGGACCCGAGTCCCGCATCATGGATTGCAGCAACCATAACAATCGTATTAATCGTGCGATAGTAAATTAATGCAAACCATTGTAAGGTTCGACACGATTCCTGTTAGTAACGCTGATTAGGATCAGGCCACGGCCTCACGCACCACGCAAGGATACATTAATGTGTCAACATGTGCGATAGGTCTGAATTCACAAAACAGAGTGGAGAACACACAGTAGTTGTCGCTGGTAGCCCACAAAAACAAATATAATTCTGATGTCTAGTTCCTGGTAGTGAGATATTGTGTACGTAAGATCTGATAGGGATCACACACATACACAAGCACTCATACAAGCACACAGAGCACACACAGCACACACACGATTCGTGCGAATGTCACAGCGACCACAACAATGTGCGCATAATGAGTAGAGGGCCGGCCAAAGCAGAGGAACCGTAGCCAGGAGCCAGCAGGATTGCAGCGTTGAGATATCACATGCTACCAATATATTTGAGAACTCCCTGGGCGCAATTCTCAAAGCCATAAACTACATTTCGTTTTTTTTTTTTTTGGTACATTTTGAAAACAATTTTAATGCCTCTTTTTGGCATGCTACATAAATCTTTTGGCAGGACATGGGCGCTTGAGGAAAATTTCATATCACTTTTTATTGCGATATGCAAATGGTTTGTTTGGCTTGATTTCCATTGTCTAGTCCTATGCTGACCTTCAACCCTTCGCTTAGAGCACACAGACAGTATGCGGTTGACCGCATTTTCAACGGTTTCCGCTCGCTCTTCCAGAAAGGGTTGGCATCAAGTTTTTTGTTGCTTTTTTCTTTTTAAGCGCTAACAACTTGATTAGAAAAACTTGCCGTACATTATTCTTGATTAAGTCACATTAATTATGATAATGATGACGACTGTCTCGAATTGCAGCATTCAAAGGCACACCCAGGCCCTGGGTTTGTAAAGAGGGGCAATTGAAACGGGAACAGGATATTGTTTGACTTCAAGGTCCAGACAATGCAGCGACGTGTGCGCGAATAAAAAATGAGCAAAGCAAAAAATATCATAAAAAAAAATAAAACTGAAGAATAGAGCAGCAGAGAAGCCGAACAAAGAGAAATATATTTATGTATGTGTGATAAATGTCAATTTCCTGCTCAGCATCCGACACGCCTGAACTCGACCGAACTGGCTGGCTGGCTGGCTGGCTGGCTGATGACTTCATCTGTAGGATATCTAGATTATATACGGAAGTTATCTAATAACGGCTGACACTTTTAATCCTTTTATGAAATTAATCAAGTGTGCCCATGAAAGAACCAATGCCCAAAGCGGGCAGCTGTTTGTGCTGCAGATGCAATTCACGCTCCGCTCAGCTGAAATTTTGAAATACTTTTCTAATTGGTAGCAAAAAGAGATTTGAAACTCCATAATAGAGGGTGGCTGTACGTATCTAGACAGCATAAAAATGTACTTAGACATTAACACATCAATTATAAAAGGGAACTGAAATTTAGACTATTTGAAATTTCGGGAAGAAATTAGTGAAAATGTTTCGCAAAGGTTAAGGATTATTTCTATTTATTTTAAGACTTTTTGATCTTTCAGTTTATTTTCTCATAATTGGGTGAGATCCGGAATTCCAACTATATATAAATTAGGTAATTTAAATAGCATAGCATTAATATATAATAGTAATATTCTATTAAAATTTCTAACGTTTTAGATATTTTAACGAAGACTTAGCTAGGCAAGAACTCAAGAGAAGAAAAAGATTTAATCAATGCTTGATTCTTAAGACTACTAATGTCGACTAGATGACTCCGAAGAAGTATATTTTCAATCCTTAACCTAGCAAAAATATTATTTGCCCGGCAAAAAGCAAAATATTTCTCTAACTGTTTGAAAAGCTTTCAGAGGTCAATAGCCAACTGAGCATGTTACAAATTGATTGATTAAATGCCATATAAAGATTATAAAATGAAGAAAACTCATAAAATGCAATTTCAATTATTCAACTCACATGATAAGCGAGAGACATTCATAAATTAACCATAAGACAGACCAAAAACAAAACAAAAAAATCAAACAAAGTTAAAAAAATTTATGGACATTCATTGATCAGTGCATGAAATTTTATGCTTTATGTTGTGTCGTATGTGATTTCCGTTCGGGAACTGCGCTAGGTGGGCTAGACCCATCAAAAATGAAGAAGAAAAAAAAAAGAGAAAGAAAACTAACTGAAAATCAAACTAGAAATGCAGTCTGCATATTAAAAACAAAAGAAGCGAAGAAGAAAACAGTTTTCCAGCCAGAGTTCGGAGAGTTTTAAGAGTTTTCAGTTGCTGCTCAGCAGCTGGTAGCCAAGCACGGTGGGCACTCGTCTAGAAAATGACAAATGAGCAGAAGCTGGATCACGAGAATCTCAGCTGAAATGTCAGTAGGCAGAAAGTTGTCAAAACAAATGGTTAAAGGCAAAACGGATCATCATCATCTTTGGCTAAACAATTCGAAAACAGTTGCAAAATGTGCAACTACTTGAACTAACCATTCGGTTTTTGTCTACCCATCCTTGAGCAGTTGCGATCATTAATCATGAATCATGCAAAAAAAAAAACAAAAACGCACTTAACGCTTTGCCAAACAAGAGAAACGAGATGAAATCGACTTAAATTAGGCAACTTCTTGGGTTACAGTTTGATCGATTTCGCCGACACGAGATCCTAATGCCCACCACTTCAGAGTTTGTGTTTATTCGGCTCTATTGATTATGTCACCGCAATGTCATTAATTATGCCTTTGTTTAGGCCTGGCTGTCACTTTTGTGGTTCAGCAGCCCAAAAACTAGACAATCTTTCGAGTGCAACAACATTCGAACGGGTTAAGAGCTAACCGAACAGAGAGAAAAAAAAAACATCTAGGTAGAACCGACGCCTAATGCTTATGAATTTCTAATGTTGCGTCATTAATCAAGCAGTCAAAGGTGTTTTGATTTTGGCATACGTTCAAGGCTACCTAACTAGCAGCCCAAAACAAACAATTGACACACACACACACACACACAAACATACGTATACACACATGACATTGGACATTGTTGCAAATGCATGGCTGCGAGGCCTCTGGCTCGCGAATCAGTGGCAACTTCCACAACTTGCAACATGCAATCGCGAAAATTTGTGCCTGCGAAACTAGAACACGAATGAGAACTTTTTATGTTATTTTTGTTTCTTTTTTTTGTGTGAGGCCCCATTATCTTGGGCGCTTTGTTTGGCCAAGAAGAATAGAAGGAGAACCCCAAAACGAACCTAAGGTCAATCTTAATAGGTTCGAGGCACTGAGCCATTGAACTTGTTGGGTAGCACACACCTTGACTCCGTTTCGGCAGCTAGAGAGCTTGCATTAGCACATGCTATTAATTCTTCAGCGCTTGTGCATTGTTATAAGAGACTCAAGACAGTCCCGCCGACTGACGGACGGACAGTTCGACAATCCAATAGACAGACAGTTGTTAACAAGACACCCGAACTGGAGGGCCCTGCGGCTCGAATATTAAGAATGCGGCACACAGTCGATTGTGCTCAGCTTAAAGATACTCTGTTTAGTTAAGGATCGTTATGATATAGCAATAATATGATATATGAGTTCGAGTTCCTTAAAGATATGTACATATATAATAATAGGATATTTAAAAAACTACCATGCCTCCTACAAAAGTTACAAATTGTTAATATTCGTTTAGGGTCAAGGATACCTCTTTCTAATCTATACTTGCCCCTCCTAAGTATATTGTATTTACAGGGTATCCGAAGAAAAAAAAAGATCTCATAGTTACACAACGCACAAAATGCGTT
The DNA here is from genome assembly GCA_035045885.1 of Drosophila borealis. NCBI lineage: Eukaryota > Metazoa > Arthropoda > Insecta > Diptera > Drosophilidae > Drosophila > Drosophila borealis. The sequence goes on along the minus strand of JAWNOR010000202.1, from coordinate 382,097 downwards.
AATTAACAGAAATATGCAGCGCCCACTTGGCAACTCTGGCTCGAGTAACGCCCCACAGCAGCATTCAATTTGGATATAGCAGGGAGCAGGCGTTGGGGTATACCCCTATATGGATACTATAGACTATGCCTTCGGCTTATTATTTATGATTTTTCGCATAAATTTACGCGAACGCTCGTAAAACTGCGTGAAATACGACATTTTGAGTTCTGTGAAAGTGTAACACGAACAGCTCAAGACTGGCATTGGGATTGGTATTGGAACTGAGACTGGAACTGAGACTGGGTCTGGGACTGGGACTGAGGCATGAACCTGGACCTGCACAAGCCTGCTGGCCGATCGATGAGTGTGTGAGAGAGAACTAACTTGGCATGAACAATAAGCCAACATCATGGTGATTTGTAGCTTTCAGCGTTAACTTGGCAACAATGTTGCTAATAGATGTTGCTAAGCTGCCGCCGCGGACGCAACACTATGCAACAAAAGCTCTAAAGTTCCTTTGTTATAGTTTTAGCTGCCGAAAGCTTTCACCTTCAGTTGTATGAGGCAGACAGCGCTTAGTAGGCGCTTCAGCTATATCCTTTTCAAAAGGAAAAGAAACTCGTTGGAATATATGTATAACTCTTTTTAAAAGCTTCACATTCATAAAGCTTGCTACATAAACTTCCAATGTCTTTTCCAATCTATTCAAATATTTTCCAAACATTCTACTGTGTTCCATTATTTTGGGTTCGTGCACTTGGTACAAATATATTGGTGTCGGGATTAGTGTTTTCAATAGTTTTGATATTGATTTCAATCGTCTGCCAAGTCGCCGACTGTAAGTGTGGCCGGCGGTGCTGTAGCTGTTGCTGCGGTCACACTGAAGGGGAGACCATGCTGCGTGGCCGAGGCCCAGCTGCGTCTGGGCAAAATTCGACCGAAATTGAAGTATTTTTGCCTCAACTTATCCTTGATTTCATCTTCATTCATAATGGCGCTGGCCTCCCGAAAGTTCAGGAAAATGCGACCCTTTTCATCTGTTTTGATCGGCAAAATCTCCGTGCAAACGTTGCGCGCCTTGAGCAGAAAGCCTTCTTCTTCGTGCTGCCTCCCCATCGTGGCCTCACCATCGCCTTGGCACAACTGATCCTCGGGCACTACAACGACGGTGTCCAGACGCGAGTCCATCGATTGGGAGCGCGGCGGCGGCTTTGCTATAGCAACGTGATTCTTCTTCTTGCGCAGACAGAAGGGATCTCGGTCGCTGGCCTTGACGTACTGCACGATGGGCCTGTTGACGCCCCATTTGGGACGATCATCCATTTTGTTGGCGTCCTTTTCCTTGCCGTGAGTCTTTCTGGTCTTGTCCTTGTCCTTCTCTTTGCTCTTCGCCTTAAATGTGGTTGTTGTCGTTGTTGTGGTTGTTGTCGTCGTCTCGTGATCCTTCTCCGCCGCAGATTCCTTGGCCGGTTGTGTTTGCGTCTTGGATGTCTGTGTTGTGGTTGTGGTGGAAACCTCACGCTTCAGCAGCACCTTGTAAAAGTTGTCATGGAAGAGGCACAGATCACAGTTGAGCGGCAGCTCCGTTTGTGTCTCCACGTCGGCCTGCAGCGCTCCCTCGGTGCGTTGTCTGCCAGCCGATTCGCCAGTTGGCAGGGGCGACTTAACTGGGATGAGCGCCAGCTTGTCCTGCTCGGCTGGCGCGGACGCAATGTCCACCTCAAGTGAATCTGGCGAGAAGCAGCCGCTCGCCGTTTCCAGTGCTGTGCGACCGGAACGCGCTGTATGCAACAGCACCTCATCCTCCTCCTCCTTCTCCGCCTGATAGCCATCCTCTGTGCAAATGGACGTATCCGTGCGCTGTGTCATAGTTCCCTTGGAGTAGCTCTGCTCCATGCTGGCGGGTGGCTTCATCTGCGGCTGTTGCATAAAGTATGTGGCTATCTGCAGATTCCCTATGGCATTTTGTAGTCCAAATATATCGCTGGTTACGGGCAGTGGAATCAGTGTAGCCGGCTGCATGAGCAGCGCCATGTTCTCCTTATCCTCGCTAACGAATGTAGCCTGCGGTTTGGACTTTCCATTGGTTGTCGCTGCGGGTTCAGTGGTTGCCTCTGTAGCTGGCTGCTTGATGGGCTTGGTGATGGTGCGCCGCAGATTGATGGGCGTGCCGATGAGCACCTTCTCCTCCGTGACCAAAACTGGTGGGGCTGCTGCAGCTGCAGCTGCTGCTGCTGGTGGCGCTGAACGTGGCGTATGGCTGCTGTTGTCTGCATCCGCTGTAGTCTCTACATGCTGCTCCAACCCCTCCTCCTCCTCCTCTACGGAGAGCACTTGTAGCAACTCCGGCTTGTCGTGCTGTTCCTGGCTCTGCCTGGGCTCCTTGGAGTGCACACGATTCTTGCGTTTCTTTTGCTTTTCCATTTTGGCCGCCATTTCCGCCTGGGCGATGGCATCCAGCATAGCCTGCTGCTTCTTTTTCTGCGCCTCCTCACGCTCTTGCAGCTGCCGACTCTCGAACTCCAAGCGCTCCTGTTCCAATTGCTTTTGCCTTCGCATGCGCTCCTCCTCCAGCTGTTCTTCCTGTCGATGACGCTCCAGCTCCCATTTGCGTATGAGCTCCCGCTCATGCAGCTGCTTTTTGATCGCATCGTGATACTCGGCCGCCTTGCGCCGCTTGTCCATGCGTTCGGCCAGCGTGTGCGCGTCGAGTGGAGCATTCTGACCGCGCAAATAGGTGGACGAGGATTGCACGGATTGCACATCGTCCTCGCTATCCTTTAGATCGTGAACGCCGCGATTTAGCCAGCCCGGTTCTGGCACCGCCAGCTGCTGCTGCACATTGTAGTTGGCCCAGCGGGCGCGTTCCCGATCCCGCTCGTGCTGCTCGTGCACGTAATAATCGCCCTGCTCGGAGGTGTTGCTGATGTGCACCTGATATGTGTTCGATGTGGATACATCGCGACTGAGGCTCATGTTCGAGGAACTAGAAGGGGCAGCCAAATAACAACAGCTGCCCAGTTGAAGAGAACCCGTTAGCTGCTACTTGGAGTTCGTTCAAGTTTAGATTGGTTTACTCACCCGTCTGCCAGGTAGCCATCGGCTGCTTGTGGCTCATAGCTAGGTCGCTGCGCGGGCACACGTCGTCCCTTAATGGCATACGGCTTGGACGCTTGTGGGCCGACTGTGGGCGTGAGCGTGGGCGTGGGTATAGGCATGGGCAGGGGCATGGGTATGGGTGCACCCTGTATCGAACGCCTCAAGCGCCTAACGTTCCCAACTGCAGCGCTAACGACGCTCCCCTCGACCTGGCTGGCGCTGCCCATGCCACTAATGCTCCCATTTTGGCTGGCGGCGTCGTTATACCAAATATCGGGCGTGTGTGTGTTCTTGGGCGTATCACTCAGATAGCCGGAAGTGTCCTCTTCCTGGCAACCAGCTGGCGCTTGACTCGCATTTGGATTGTTTAATCGATGTGGCATGTTGCCGTTGCTGGGATCAATGTTTGTTCCCTTCACGTTGCCATTGACTTGGCCAAGTTGTTTGGCCCCCTTTTGCTGCTGCTGTTGCTGCTGCTGCTGTTCCTGTTGTCTCCTTAGTGCATACTCCCGCTGCCTGATGGTGGGCAAACTGGGACTCCTCAGCCGATGCGACTGCTGCTGCTGCACCGCTTGCTGTGCATTTTGCATGCGTCCCTTGGCCGTTTGCAGCGATGTGGGCACCAGCTCCACGTAGCGTCCGGTCGGCGCCTGCAACTGCTGCAACTGCCGCTCGGACATGCCAGGCGCATAGCTGCCCCGGCGATTGCGCTTGTACAGCATTTCATCATCCTCGAATTCGGCATCGGCATCCACATCCAGATCATCGATATAACGCTCCACTTGATTCATATAATCCTGACTGTGCTGCCGTTGCATTTGTCGATAGTCCGTGGCGACGGGTGGACGCACAATCAGCTGCTGCATGGGCTGTCCGGGCGGTTGGCGGGCATGACTGGAGGTTTGATTCGATGAGCTCTGACTGAGATCAAGATTCGAGTAGTAGGTGCGTATGGAGGTGCGTTCGATTTTGTGGTGCGACGTGGATGAAGTATGCTGGTGATGATGATGATACATCTGATCCATGCGCGCGATTTCCTCTGGGAAGAACAAGAAGGCTAACTGTTTTGCAATAGCATTTTGAGCTTTCTGGACCCACCTCGCTCCTTAGCCCATTGCTGTTTCTTTAGGTCCAACAACCTATGCGTTTGTCTAGCTTCCGGCCCCGTAATCATGTCTATCCACTTAGTTCATTGCACCTGACAACTGAGGTCAGCTACTTACCCAATCAGACACACTCACACACACACACCAGCATACAGAAAGCACACTTGAGCTGGACACCACAACGGGGCAAGGCTAGGGCAAGTACTGAATGTGAGAAACTCGACAAAATTCCATCAAACTCGCGACACTGAAGCGAAATTCGATTTGTTTTGCATTGGAATGTCCTGTCAGAGTTGCCCTGGCAACCAGTACGTGTAAACAAACAAGAAAAAGTTTTGTTCGGCTTGTAGACATTTAAATACCCTTTTACATTTTTTGTATACATTTTCTACAAATGTAGTATTTAATATTTTACTATTATTTGCAGCTCTATTTTAATGATGAACCAAAACTTCGAGCCTAACCAGTTGCCCAACCAAAATATAAGTTTGCAGCCTGATAAATAATCTGATTTCAAGCAAAGGGGACAGCTACTACTTAAAACTATTCCACAAATTGCTTGAGCAAATCTGAACTCCCTTAAAAGACCATTAAAACGTCCCCCAATGACTGTAAACGCCAAGGTATGATGGGGCAAAAGTCCTTGCACTCCACTCGCAGTGGGTTAATGCAGTCAGAAGGGTTTCGTGTGCGAAACGCCTGTTGTCTGTTGTTTTCACATTTTTCGGGTGGTTTGTATACCAAAAATATACCCAAATGGCGCACACAAATATACATTTGCATATATTAAAAGTTTATTCCATGTGGGTAAGTATATGTGCGTGTTGGGCAGACTAGTTAACTTCCTTATTGATTACTTGAATTCGTTAGCTATGCAAATAAATCGCTTGGACAGCAACAAGTCAGGCACTGGGGTCATTATCAAGTGGAACAAAAGTCAGGGCAAAAGCACAAAAAAGCGTAGGTGTCAGATGCGGAACGTCCTTCGTTTTGGTTAAGGAATGCAACTCGATTAAGAGTAGGTACAACCTACCTACCTGAGCGCCAGACTTACAAAACTTTATTTCCCATGGTCAAATAGAAATGGCCAAAGATAAAAGGAAGAAATATCTCATAACCCATTTTCCATAAACATACATAAACCACAAAAGCCACAGCAAAACTTAACCAGACTCATTGTTGTTGCTGCTGTTGTTGTTTTGTTGCTGTTTTGTTGCTGTTGGGTCTGGTTTATACGCGTGGGCGTTGAAATCACTGCCAGTCAAAAGGTCATGTTATGATCTTGAGCGAACTATGTGTCTAAGTCCGACGATGACGCTGAGGAGCATGGGAGCCCGAGCTCAACTCAGGCGGTTGCAGTTGCTGCACCACAACAACAATAACAACAACAACCAGAACAACAACAACAACGAATATCAAAGACACAGAGCAAAGGCAGCAAAAAAGATCAGAGCAAAACGGATCAGTGTAGAGCGAAGCTATGGACGGTACGGCAATCAAGAAATCCCACTTGATACAAGTGCATTTATAAGACATTATAATGAGTTTTTATAAACTTAAACAGGGTCGCAGCCAACGCTATGCCCCGTCCCCCGTGTTCGCCTTAGGGCGTCACTTAACTAGACTTGAACTTGGACAGGCTCTTGGAATCGGGCACTGCGCAGCATTGATCATGACTGAAGATGATAATTGCTATGAGCTAGGTCAACAGTTGAGCAGCACTAGCAGCAGCAGCAGCAGCAGCAGTACACATGTCACCAATGCGATCAGGTTTTGCGCCGTGTCCACTCTTTCCCAAAGAAAGTGAACAAGCGATCGATGATCAGTGATCAGGCTAAAAAGTATTCGACAAATTCGACAAAATGATCGTGTCTTATGACAGCCATTTAGGCAGCAATTTTCATACATCTTGGACAAGATTTCTACAGCGGTTTTCACTTGGTGTCCGAGCAGCAATCATCAATTGAACGATCAGCGGGCATTCGATCGCTCTATTCGATCGATTGTACGATCGAGCTAGCGATCGATCGATCGTTCGATGTATCATTTAGTGTATAACCTCAATACGGCGATCAATAAACAAACAAGCCAAATGCCTAATAATTGTAATTTACCATATTTTTGTCGACTATATGACGATCATAGACGAACCAAACACGATCGGGCCCCAAAGGCACACTACACTCCATGGGAGTGGGAGTGCAAGTGGAACTGGGAGCGAGTGGACCTGTAAGCGTAACCGTTTAAATGGCAGGGCAGCTCAGCTCAGCTCAGCTCGACGAGTACGAGCTTCAGAGCCAGCACACTCTTGGATATGCAATACATATTGATCAAAATTGATGATGTTGACACGAACTTTGAACGAGGTACAACAAGCGATGACTTTACGATCGGCTAGGTCTGCTACTCCTCGACTTCTTCTCCTCCTCCTCCTTCAACAGTTTTTCAAGGGTTTCTTGGCGATATTTTCGTCAACACTCGAATTTTGAACGATCTTCCCAAGTGTTTTGGGTATCGCATGTAAAATAACAACAACTTTATAAATTCTCAAGTGAGAGTATCGTACAATTGATACATACACTTACACGAAAAGCTGGGCACACTGGCCATTGAATGGCTTTCAGCTCTGGCCACAATATCATCATCAACCAACTATCGATCGTTCGGCGTATCTTAAGCTAATTGAAGACCGGCTCGTTGGCTCTTCAACTCAATTGACATTTGGTGTGTGAGTTTCGTAAACAGCAACAGGTTAAAGTGTTTTTGTAGTTGTTGTTGTCAGTTTATAACTGAAGAATTTAATTGTTAAGACGACACTTTTGGCTTTTGTCTGTGTGCTCTTGCATTTGCCACAGAATTTCTGCCAATACAAATTTTGATTTTGGTGTTGCAACCTTAGCGCGTTCTCTTTGTTACTTTCAATTTATGTAGTTAGATCTCAGACCTGGCGTCGTCGTTACTGCCAAAAATGGTTAGCCAGACAAAACGTTCAGAGACGTCAACAACAACTGCAACAATAACAATGACAACAACGTCCAACAATCTGACCAACTGTCTGCTGGTCACATTGTAGCGCCAACACTCGCCAACTACTGTCAGGTGTTTAGGTGCCTGCCTCAGATCTCTCTCTGACTGCGCCACGAGTCGCATTAGTCGCAGCAGTCTAATCGGGTCTAATCACTTAAACATGCAGCTTGTATTGCAAAGCAAGAACCACTGCTGTAAAATACTTCATACACGTCATTCAATTAGCGCAACAAACGCTTGCGAATTATAGTCTTATGTTTGCAATAAAGAAAAAAAGAGAAGCTAACTTTTGATTAGAAATTATACCTAAACTTATTCAATTACCGCAAGAACCTCATGCGAATTAAAATCTTATGTCGAGAAAAGTGAAGACTTGAAATAAAGAAGACTTAAAATGGAGATTAAGATAAGTAAGATTTTCATCTGAATAAAAACAATTATTTCAGATAACTTTCGAACCTAGTTCTTAATTCTTTAATAAAGGAATTTAAAAAGATCTAAAGAGATTCTTCAAGGATTTCAATACAATCCCCAACGAATATTATATCATTCAGTTAGAAACAGTCCTTTCATTCTTCAGATGCATCAGGCAATACCTATCTGAAGAATTAAGTTGGGATAATCCCTTGAGCAGTTCTTTAAGTGCAACTAAGCTTCGGCTAAAAGTTGTTGGAGCCCAATGCGCTTGTTGCGGCTTGTAATTGTTGCCACTCGTCGCCGTTGTCGCTGGTTGTCGTTGATCGTCAGCGGGGCTGTTGCTGTTGTCCTCCAGCTGACAACATGCTACACTTTGGTCACTATAATGAGCCGTAATTAGTGCTGATGTGTGGACAACTTAGATGCCTCAGCAATGTGCCATGATAGGCCGCGTGTGAAAATTTGCGCGCTTTTTGATAATTGCGACAAAGAGTGCTTGTTGCTGTTTGTTTTTGCTGTTCGGAGGTTTTGTTGTTGGTGATCGTCGCTTGAACTGTGGCTCTGACATGGCCATGCATCAACGTCGGTGTCGTAAACGTCTGGCTAAATGAAAGGAAAACTGATTAGCCTTGACAAGTTCAAATTGTTTCGGCGTAGGGTAGGGACTGATGCGAGCTTTGGCAAGCTCCTAAGAGTGAAAGCGTTGGGGGGCCTGCGAATAAAATGTCTTTCCCAAAAACCAAGACAGACAAAAAAAAAACCAAATATCAAAATGTCCACTGATTGCTAGCGCTTGTCGTACAGCTAGCCAAGCAGTCAGGCAGGCAGGCAGCCAGCCAGCTAACGGTTAATACAGTCCATCATTATCAGCCACCAACACCGCCTAGCAGTAAAAGAAATGCGTTACCAGCCACAGCAACAACAAGAACAACTGCAACATCAACAGCTCTAAGGTCAGTTAGAGACCAAAAATTGTTGTGCACACACACACACACGGCAAGCCAAAAAAGATTCTCACAAGGCTGCTGGATCAGCGGCTGGTTCTCCTGCGTCTGTCCACAGTCCGTGGAGTCTTAGCCTCAACCTCAGCCAGAGCCTGCAACATGAAACAGGTGTGGCACATCGCGTCTACAATGCGCAACGTAACTACCAGCGCAACAAACAAACAAACACACATACTCACACACAGGCAAAAGCCAAAAACTGGGAGGCTGCCCAGCCGTTTTGGCCAGGCCATCTCTGAGGTTTGCCTCCATCTGAGGCAGTAAGTGTGCACTGTGAAAAATTGATGAGGTACTTGAATCTAAAAACAGAAAAGGAGCATGCTGAGCACAAGAAAACTTCCTTTTCTCCCATGACTCTTATGGATAGTCCGATTTAGAAGATTTCCTTTCTCGCAACAACATTTTCCTATTGCTAGATTTTTAGCTACGTTAGAACATTTAGAATACTTCACGCACTTCACCGAGACTTTCTTAAGCCCAATTTAATCTTTTAATAATTTTCATTTGGTAGATTAAATAAACTTAAACTTCGTACATTTGATATATACATTAGCTGTCATGTGATAGCCAAAATAAAGATTAATTAAAAATAATCAATTAAATTCTGTAAGCCTTTCACAACTTCTGAAAGTTAAATAATATTGAAAAACATTTCAAAAACATTTTTATATTGTTTAAAATAATAACAAGATGAGGTTACTATAATTGCATTTATAGGTATTTGCCCAGTAATATTCTATGAAGGAATCTTTTTTAGAATACAGTTTTAAAGGAAGCTTTTTTTTTTTGAGTGTTCCTTTGGCGACGCTTTTACCGCACGTTCGTTATTTTTCGCAATTTTTGAGGTCACAATATGCCCGACGACGACGCCGATGATCATCGCTGGAAATCTGAGGCCGGGTCTGGGTCTGCTGTTGAGGTTTGTTGTTTGTCGCCTTAATGAAACACGCGACATACACTTACACACATGGCCAGCGTTGAATGTGGGCACTGAGCAGCACCGAGAGCCGGGTCTAGTCCAGCAAATAGCTAGGAAAACAACAGCAACAACAGCAACAACGCCGCGGCGCACACACATGGCACTCTCAACTTTGACCCGGGTCAGGCCAACTGCAAGTTGAAATTATGTAGCGTGGAGCATGGAGCGTTGCGCGAAATTAAAAAGATAACTTAGATGTGAAAACAATTGATAGTCACAGATATTGAGCTTTGACAGCAAAACGATAGACAATGCATGATAATTTTCTAGTCTTCTTCAACTTTATACACATATATATTTTCGATTCTTGCGTAAAGTCAATTAAGGTTAGCAAAAAAAAACTGAAGATGTTGGTGGCGCACTTTGCAGATGAAGGCTTCAAGATGCAGCTGGAAGAAGACTTCACTGACATTTGAACTGCTCATCTTTGCCATATTTGGACACTAAGTGGGCATTTTAAAGCAAACCAGATGCCAGATTCAGCCAACCTCAACTCGGGTCTCTGGTAAATCGTATTCGTACTTATCGCTAGAGGCTGTTAAACGAACTGTCTTTTTAAACTGCGCATTCGGTTGGTATTTGTTTTTATTTTTTTCTTCTTTTCGGCTTTTAATGATTGATGGCCGTGTTGCATTGTGTATACGAAGTTTGAGCTAATTTATAACAACAACAACAACGAGAGATTGGCTAACTGAGTGTCTGGGCGCATCATCAAGCAATTTGTATGCCCGCCTGTCAATATGGAATCAAAAATATTGAACGATCCTTTTGTTTGGCTCGTTTTGATTGGGCGTTTTTTGTATATTCGTATTTTTGTAATTCTGTATTTTTGTATTTGTTGCTACACCTTCAAAAGCGGAAATCCCATCAACAATGCGTCGTCAACTCTGATGAGTAATGATTGGAAAGTGGATGCACGTCAGGGAGGGGAGCGGAGCATTGTGGCACAGCTTCAAAGTCAAGCTGTGCAAAAAAAAAAAAAAAAACGGTCATTGCTACCCCTCAGACACTTTACACCTTCGATGATCCGTCATAACTTTTAACACATGATATAATTTTGTTGCATTGTCTGCAGGATCGTATTCTCTAGATGGTTTGTTTGCTTGTAAACATGATTGATGAGCCCAAAGCAGCCCACCCCTCGCCTTCTCGTTTACCATCTATCTAGATCTTGCTCTCTTCTCTATCTCTCTCTGTCTCTCTCGAAATTAGTACAACAAACTGTCAATGATTTGTAATTGCATTTTCAATCATTCTGACTTGGAAGAGCTTGTTTCCAATTCAAGTGTACGCAAGTTCAAACTTAAACATTTCCTGCCAAAGCCAAACAAATCAATTCCAAAGACTTACAAGTAATTCGTGATTTCAGAAAAACACTTTCAATATCAATACCCTGCAATAGGAGCCACAAAGGGCTTATACAGTTGGGTAAAGCGAATATGATTATTAAAAGAATTCATGAGCATTTGTATCCCATTTGAATTGCTCTTGTTATTTTCTAGGGTATTTCAGCATTCAGCCATCTCACCTGCCAGCATGCTCTAGTCTGTTTTGTGTGGCGCCCATTTGATTTTCAAACGCGAGATGCACCACAATGATAAGAAATTTAATTGATTACCTTTTGTTTTTGTTTCTGTTCCTGATTTGGTGGATGCTGTTTGCTCACCTTTCAATATTAAAACTATTTCGCTGTTTTCAATTCCCACGCCAAGTCATCATATACAAAACATTTGATTTATTATTGGCGGGGGAAAAAAGAGAAAATATATCATAGCGTGCTTATAACTGATTGGATCGTACATTGCGTTCGTTTCCATCATATTTTTGGGTCAATGTCTGGGGCAGTGACTGGGCTCCGACTGTGGATATGGATGTTTCGTTTCGTTTTGATTGTGATATTGAGTTTGATTTTTGGACTTTGGGGTAAGAGCAAGCAATGCGGAAATTCAGCTAATACGCAGGTGTTAGCTACCGCCCCGTTAATAACTCGTTGGGCCCGCATGATATATGAGCTATGGAAATAAATCCACGGCATGACCTCAGCTATCAAACTTCACACGAAACGAAAATTTATCACCCCGAAGCCCGAATAGAAGCGCAGGCTTAACTCATCGCACGGCTCATTAACAAGAAGCTGCCTCTTGTGGTTTATGAATAATCAGTTTATTAATCAATGTGCCGCATGATTGCAAATAAACGATGATGCTATTATAATGATCGCACTATTACGGATTATATATATAAATACTATTGCCTAACTAACCCCCCCTCAATTCCACTTCACGAACCTGATGACCTACACCTTAAAATCTTACTTGAAAATGATTTCCAAACGAATAGCCCAGATTTAAACCGATATAAAAACTTTGTATTTTACAATTTAAATATAAGGTCTGAAATGCCTAAACATACATTTTACTTAATTTAAATGCAAATATATATATTAAAATATACACTTACCCATAAATGCAAATAAACACGCACGATTATTTTATTGGCATATATTGGTAGGAGGGGGACATTCTTGTTTAGATATAGATGTATCTGAAAGAAGAAGAGAAAAAGAGCGGGTTAGAGCAGGAACATCGAGTATTCTCCCTTTAACATCACTTTTGCATCCATTTCCCGCTCATGGTAAAATTTTAAATCTTCCCCTAACACTTTAAGACCACATTTGCACCCAGCGAAATCACATTTCAAATAACATTCGAGCCGTTGGGAAGAAACACTTAAGAACCCAATCTACTGCATCCGCACATTTGGAAAGAGAACAGGTAAGGGGATCGACTTTGAAGCTTTGCTTGGCCACTAGATCAATTTGGCATCTAAATCTGGAGGCATTATTCTTGGTCAAAATTCATGTGAAAATGGTACCCTCAAATATCCTATATAGACATAGGTCAAAATGTCCCATCCCCATAACTTGGTCAAAACTCAATCGATTTGCATAAGGTTCATGATTTTGGCCTCTAGATCATAACTTGGTGAAATCTCATCCGATTTTCACGGGATTTGGGTCTTTGTTCATTGCTTGGCCTCTAGATCAATTTGGCAACTAAATCTGAACATTATTCTTGTTTTTAGGTTTTGTCCGATTTGCTTCAAACTTATTTTCAAAGCTCTATATACGAACTTAATGTATACGTGTTTTTAAGCGATTTGGGAAATTTCGCCCGCAACAATGGTAAATTGGCGGAAAACGGTTGAATGAAAATTTGTTGTTTACCATCCGATCGGTATTCAACTTATTTTCAAAGATATTTGAGAAGCAAGGACGGCTAGTATTTGGATAAATTAAAAAAAAATCAGTATATGAATATATATAATTATTCTTATATTTATCATGATATTGAATTTACGGACTTTGCGCATAAATATAGAAAACATTTAATAAATGTAAGTATACAAATTCAGAGAAAATGTTTTGTATTCAATTTACGTAAAATTAATAATTCCTCAATTAAATTACGGAATTTGGCCACCAACAAATGCAACCAAATCGCAAACTTTTAAATTTTCTAATATATGCATTGTCAGGCAATATTTCTTATGCCACATCAATCTGCACTGGATATCAAATTTGTTAGTTTCTTGCTGTCCTTTGTCAATTAAGATGTATTTTAACTGCTGCTGCTGCTGTTTCATATGTTTTAACTGTTGACCCTCACGCTTGGTCACTCAATTAGCCGGCCACACACAATGCAGTCGCCCCTCTCCCTTGTCCTTTGCTCTGCCCACACCCTTGCCGCTGGCAGCCAAACAGCTGTTGCCGTTGCCCATCAAATGTTGCCGTCAACACTTGGGTCGAGAGCGTTTGAAAATTAAATTTATGATGGGCACTGGGCCAAGTAGGCGTGGTCAAAAAAGGCATCATTAAAGTCGCCTCGCTGCCAGAAAAAAAGAGGAATATGCAAGCCAAAAAAAGGAAATATAAAATATGAGAAAAGATTTACAACAAAATGCAAACAAACCTGCCTAAGCCAAAGATCATTGCAGGATGAGCGATGCGAGACGTGCGTGTGTCGTGCGTGTGTTCATGTGTGTGTGTGTGTGTTCAGTTTAAATAAAAAGCAAAATAAAGGAATTATAATAACAATTGAAATTACCAATCGCTAGACCTAAACAAGCAACAATATTTCCCCTAACCCCACTCACAAATGTCTATTTGCCGCATTTAGAGCGCTCACGCGCGTAATTAGGAGTTGCCCAGAGGATCATAGAGCTGGTCAAAATAGAAAAAGAAAAAGCAGAGTCCTAACCGATCTACCAATCTGGCCAATGTGGCTAAGCCGATGTGCGTGTACTTAGCCCGACGACGACTGAGTCGAGAAAAGTCGCTGGATTTGTGAGCCGCATACAATGTACGGCAACAAAAAGCCAACAAAAGGCTTATTTAAATGTGCATTAGATGCTCGTGTCGGCCTGCTGCTGCTTCGGCTGCTGCTGGCTAAGTCCTGTCACATGTCAACAATTTTCCAGCGGGCCCGCAAACAAAACGCAATTCAAACTTCCTGCCAGCGATTAGGAAGTACTCGTAGCACACGTAGACTAACGAAATTAGTCGTGTTCTTTTTTTTTTTTTTTTTTGGGAAATTTTAAAGTCAGAACATATGTTGCGCACAGTTGGCATCCTGCCTAGTCCAGCCAAGTCCTGCGGCAATTTCATGCTCACTCACACGGTACTTAAAGTGTGCAGCGTGTCCGCCGCTTAACAAACATGCACATAAATTGTAGCTCCTACTCTTTGCCACACACTGCCAAACATTGATACAGTCATTAGGCCACCAGCGATTGCAAGGGCTACCGAAAAACCGAACCAAAGATCGATCGATAGTGCAATCCAACGATCCAATGAACCCCTGCCCTTAGCCTTGTCTCGCTTAATTACCCAGCATGTCTGAAATTAGGCTGTCATCATCATTTAGTATGAGTTAGGAGCAACCGCCTCATATCGATACCCTGTATATGCGGTCGAAAAGGTTCTTAAAACATTTTGTGGGAATGTTTTCAACAGCCGGCAGAAGGTTTCTTGGAAGTCAGAAAATAATTAAGTTATCTTAATAATTTTGATGTTTATTTACAAGTGACCAACAAAAAGTTAACTTCTTTAAATGAAATCCAGGCAAGTCTTATCTATAACTCTATAACAAAAAGATAACTTTAACATTTGAAGGACAGCCCTTTTAAATCTGAAAGTAGTTGAGTGTTTCATAATATTCATTCCTTAAGCCCCGCACACATTGAAAATGGCTGATTCCTTAAAGTGCGGTCCGTTTAAAGAAGACAGAAGAGTATATTTTCTTCAACCATAGCCATGTCTGTCGGTCTAACAAAGCCCATCACGAAAACTGTCAAAGCTAGCGACAACAGAGTTAGCATTTATCGATAAGAGCACCGATAAATATCGAATTTCGACCACGAATATGGCAAGTGAATAAACAAGTTAAAACATTACAAACTTGTTATACTTTGTGAACGAATATGAAAAGGACCTAAAATCCAAATCTGTTCAATTCACAATCTCTGTTTTTCACAATTTTATCCACGCATAAACGAAGCTGGCTTTGATTTCGCAATTATTATTTATAGTTACGAGAATATATTATAAGTTTTTTATAATAGACACAACGCCACACCCAAAAGTGCATCTCTTTCAAGACGATCACAACTGCGACTGTCATTAACAACATTTAACGTTGAGCTTATAAAAAAATAAAAATCATTTGCATTTTGCTATAAACAATAAGGCATTTAAGCATTTAAGCGTTTAAGCATTGTGGCAATATCAATGGCAGTAGTGCAAATGGCCGGAGATGAAGCCATCGCGATGCATCGGAGAAGTTGGGAATGCAAAGCAATACAAAAATGGAGCTCGATCGAGCGATTCAACGATCGATCGCCAAGTGGGCAAGTGTTGAGGCAACGGTCGAGCTGCATCACGATTTTAAACGATGCAGCGTAGCTTTATTAACTGTCGCCCATACACACATATATATACATACATATATATGTTTTCAATATTCTAAGTATAAAAAATCTTATTAAAATTTTATTGCAACAAAATGGAAACAGCGCGCGAAAAGCTGCAGCTAAAAACGGAATTCGTGCGCATCAACAGCTTCAATTTGTTGTTGTTGTTGATGTTGTTTTTGTTGTTGCTTGGTGCATCTTTTGTCTAGCGGAACACCTGCTAAAGTCAAGCGATGACGTCCCAGCCACAGCTTGCAGCTGTGTGTGATGCATCCGAGTCAGACTTGGAGTCAGCTCAACCCAAGTCAAGTCAAGTCGAGTCGAGTCAAGACAAGTCAGAGGCAGCGTCGACCTTCTTACCGCCCGTCCAAACTAAGCCCGCCCCTCGACAAAGGCCGCATACGACCTTAGTCATTTGTCAGCCACCGCAACCTGGGAACTGGTGGAGCTGCTGTTGGTGGTGGTGGCACTTTCTTAGACCAAGATCAGGCCTCCATGGCATAGCATGGCAGTGCCGCAATGCCTAACTAAATATCATTGGGTCAAGTTCAGCGCTGTGCACATTTAAAACAATATTTTCTCAATAGACCTTTCAAATTGGATATATGCACATATATACAATATACCCTGTAGAAATCAAAGTGTTTACAACGCTGTACAAACTATATTTAAATAGAAAGGAATAGAAAATACGAATTTGCCAAGATGTTCTCATTGAACTCTGAAAATAGTTTTTAATCAAAATTTACATTTCTGAATTTCAGAATATTTTCTTGTTTTCTCCTGCTTAGAAACTGAAAGTTGGCCGAGTTACACACTCAATACGTAAACCTGACCATATATACCTGACCATATATATATATATATATATTCGATTTAAAAACCATATATGCCTGCGCAGCTCTTCCGAGCACTGGGTATCCACTAGTCGGATAGCGTATTCTCATTTGTTTTATATTTTTTTTTTCATTTCATGCGCATCTGCATCGAAGCAGGTAAAATTTAATTCATATTTTAGTTGAATTGCAGCAGCTTTTCGTTTGATTTATACATTTTCATGTGTTTTATTATCGGCGCGCAGACGCCTCTTTCTAGCACCAGTTGGCAGTCATGGTAGTCGTCTCTGGCTTAGATATATGATTCATTTTGGAATGATCTGTTATGGTAGACAGTGGGTAAGAGGTGCTGTTGCAGAGCGGCGCTTGCAGGTGCCTCTGGTGCTAAAGAGACGCCCCACTTTGAAGCTCAAAGTCCTCAGACATGGGCTTTTATTACCCCAACAACATACAAAGCTACTTTCTCACATATCCAAATTCATAATGAACTTAGGATTGTGTCACGCGTACTGACTAGCAGATACCCTCTTAATTGGTAAACTTAAACTAATTGTAAAATGAATAATGTTTCCAACAGGGTGAAGGTAATTGTATTTCTTAAAGGAGTTCAACTCGTGCTTTTAGAAATAAATATGTAGAAATCCTTGATTTCAGAGAAAGTTTTGACCATAACAGAATCTGTCACACCCATAAAATGCCTCTAACATGCCTCATACGAGCATAGGGTATAAACAGCATCTCATACCGAAGATCACAATTAGGCCCCGCGGCCAAACTGGGAACCTGGCACTGGAGTTTGAGTCTGAAACTGTGGAGACTATTCCACAGTGCTGGGGCATTCAGTCGAGCACATTTCTCACAATCAGCTGTGAAAAATCTTTCCATTTATGACCCACTAAAACCGAAAACAACTGCCAAACTGAATTGAACTGAACTGAACCGAACTCAGCAAAAACTTGACTTATTTCACAGCATATCGTTGTTTGGCGGCAGGCACTGAATGAAGGTCCCATATCGTTTGTGTGTGCTGAATGTGAAATTCATTTGTTTAGTTATGAATTTAATGTACATCCATTATGCATAAATTCACGAAATTCCATACGTGGAGTACATAAGGAGAGCAACAGATCTTTCCATATGAGGCAAATGCTTTGTTTGCTCGGCTCGGCGAGGTGAAACACCTTTTTGGGGGCAACTTCATAGTCCATTTGGCAGCTTGGCGGCTTTAGGTGTTAATAACAACCACAAAGACGTTACAATTACGCATTGAAATCGGTCCGAGCTGACCGATGTGTGATGTCAACGGTACCAGGGTTCCCACAGATCCAAAGACGCACCAAAAAAAATAAATAAAAGAAGAAAATAAGAGTGTTGAACAATTGTTAAATTGGTATTTAAGCGCGTCTTTTTTTTATGACATACCCGCCCAATATTTTCCATATTCCACAACAATGCGGAACTTTTGTGTAGCGCCCGTGGAGGGAAATGGAAATGGGCTCCCATCAGATGCGATGCGCACGGAAGCTGTTCTTGCCGTTTGATCACAATATTTACGGTAGTGTTTCCACCGTGCTGGGCTAGGTTGAGTTAGAGAGGGCGGCGGGAGGGAGCTCATTACGAACCGGTTGTGGCCATAAAATATGGAATAAGCTGAGCTTTCTAGCAATCGTGTGGCATGTAAATGTTGTCATAACAAAAATATCAATGTGTGTCTTCGCATTTTGGAGCAATTTGTTGGCCATAGTCAAATCCGATCTATCAATTTATCAATGTCCGAATGCAGCAGCCTCAATACATTGACAAACATAAATTAATTTTATTAAATTCAAATTCGCGCCACTAAAAACTGGAAAATATGTCCAACGGTCGCAGTCAACAAAGCGAAACTTGACCAAAAAGAAATCCCCCATAAAGAAAAAGACCAGAATTAATGCCGGCAAGCCGAAGATTTGATTCCCTTGCAGCCATATGGCAAACGTTTTTTATTCGACTAAATGCTCAAATCTGAGCTTTATGATATAGTAGAAAGATTTGTTACTACTTTACAGATATGTTACGAGAATAGTTAAACTGACTGTTATCGAGATAGGAAAACAGTATTTTTGTCCATAAAAAAAAAAAGATTATTCGACTGATTTTCAATGCAAAGCTTTATGATATGAGCAACTATGTAAGCAAAACTAGTAAAATCTAGCTTTGACTCTGATATATTAATATATTTATATAAAAGAATTTAATATTTGACTAACCGTTCCTATAGTCACTATATGACATAGATGACAGAAAAACGAACCTTTACAAAATATATGATAGCAATATCGATTAATCTATTGATTTTGATCAAAAATATATGTGTTACACATCATATGAAAAAATTTGAATACCCTCTGCAAGGGCATAAAATAGAAGAGTCAACTTTTGTAGCAAGTGGCTTACATTTTTCATAAATACGAATATTTGTATACAGGAAATTAACATTTCTGTTTTGCTGTTTCGGTTACGGATTCAGTTTCGGTTTTCATTATTGGCATGCGCGACCCCTTAGGGTCAAATATGATTTGGTTTCAAGTTTTTTGGTTTTCTGTGGCACGCTCGATGTATTCTGAAAAGCAATCGATACCAAAACAGATCAATGATCTCATTTGCATACGGCACAAAGCTGCCAAATGTGAAACATGCCAAAGAGCATCCAAATGCCGCAAGGTGGAAATCAATTTTTGGGGCTTTCAATCAAAATCAGAAATGAAAAAAAAAAAAAAATAATCGACAACAACAACAACCAACCTGTGGCATTTTGCACAACGAGAAACGAATAATTATACACTGCAGTTGGGCATGATCAAGAGATACCCTATAAAAAGCGAGCCTGTTGGCAATTTTAACAGAATTTAAAGATTTCAAAATAAATCAGAAGATCCATTTAACTTGGGTAATAATTTGATAAATGTAGCTATATCAGATTAAATTTCTTAAATTTACAATATTTCTTTTGATGGAAATATATTGCAAAACCTAATTCTCCATGCCTCTGGTATTAAAGTATGAAGGGTCATATCAAAAATCCTCCAAGTCTTATAGCAACAACACGTATCCTTTGGAATATGCCCTAGAAAGTAAATTGAAAAAAAATATTAATTAAATAAAAACTCGATCTGCCTTCGTTACACATTTTAGCCCCATTTCGAGTGTTCTTTATAGGGTATAATTAAGACGAAACTGTGTAACTGAAAGATCAGCTCAGTTGGAAGACAACGGACAAATCGAACGCATAAATTAGTCAGAAATAAGCGCGAAAACGTGTTTTAAATTTTTGTTTTCATTTCACGCGCGCGCGAGGCAAAGAACGAAACGAAACGAGACGAACTGAAACGAGACGAGACGAAATGAACGACGAACGCTCATGTCAGTATTTGTCAAAGTTTTTGGCAGTGATTAATGCATTTATAATTAATTTATTGTATACACACACACTCGCACACACACTCGACACACACACTCATGCAGTGGAACAGATATGGTGGCTAAGGAGAAGGCATTTCCAGCTATTTTCTGTCATGACATAAGTTCAAAACTGGAACTCAGCATACCGAATACAGAATGCGGCTGGCATTGTCGTTTGGGCCCCTTTTTTTTGGCAAGCCTTTAACCTAATTTCGGCAGAAATATTTATATTGAGCAGCCAAATGATTGATGATTGCTGATTGACGCAGGACAATGGGCCAACTAAATTTTCGCAAGTCACTTCAACGGGCGGCGTCGGCAAATGTTTGAGGCACGTTTTTGAGGATCTGTGCCTAAAAGTCACATACATTAGAACGCATTAAAGTGTAACCAAAAAGGGGCGATACCCTGTCCAAGGCAAGCAATTCTATGCTGAAAGGATGCGCGAGCATTTCTGCAGAAGGAGCAGCAGCAGCGGCAGCGAGTTCCATAACAAACAAATCAAGCAAACAATTGCAAGGGATTATCTGTTGCTCAGCAAGGATTAGTTAGGGCATCAGGGCACACACAGCGCACACACACACACGCCATATGCAAATGTCACAAACAGTTGGAAAATTAAAGCATGAAAATTTGTCAAAGGCAACCAAAGCGAATGTCCTTTTGTGTGCGTGGGTGTTGTCCTGCCAAAAAAGGTAGCTCAAAGGGCAACCGCAAGAGCAACCGCAGCGCCGAAAATCACAGAGAGAAAACTCTTCAGATATATATGCATATGTATATGCATCGACTCCTTGTGCCTTGCACGCAACGTAATGGGTTTAAACACCCCCTGTTAAAGGCAGACTCAGACAGTCACAATCGCAATCCTCGATTCTCAGTTTCGTTTTCGGGGCGTTGACTGTAGCGGCCCGCAGTATTTCGACTTCGATTTCCTTCCTCTTTCGTGCTGCGAAAAAGGGTTAGAAAACAAACACATGATAACGAGTTGCGGGTTTTTGCGGGTTGCCATATCATAAAACTCGACAAATTGGATTAACTTCTGTAAAGTTTTTCAGTTAGTGGGAATATTATTGGTGCTGATGCAGCGATAGTTGCTGGCGTCACGCCCCTAATGAAACAAGAACTAGGCGAACATCTGCAAATGTTTCATTGTGAACCAAGCGATCGAAATGTGACTTTTGGAAAGGGGCAAACAATAGAAATTTCTAGGTAGAAAATATGATAGTCATATCTTGAAAAGGAAAGGAGAAGAAAAATGACAAACGCACGAAATGACTTTTTAATATTTACTTATCAATACATTTTAAAAATATATATATATTAACAAGACGAGGGCAAACACTTAGATCCTTGTAGTAAATATTGTTAAGCTAATGTATTTTGAAATACATTTCTAAAACAGCTCAATTAATTAATATAAGCTTCATTTAATGGGAAATTTTCCGCCATATTCCTTTATCGACTTGTTTTTAGACAAATTCTAAGAGCTTTCTCATCATTGAATGTACATTAGCTAGCTTGTTTCCATAAAGAGCTCATTAGATGCAAATATAACAATAAATATGAGCGACTTTATGTTATATTCATCTTTTAACTGGCAATTGGAGGATCTGTAAAGGCAGCAGGCGACATGCTGAACAAGTGTTTCTGGTGTTTCAAGTGTTTCTAGTGTTTCTGTTGTGGGATAGTCCTGTTTACAATGCAACTAATATCATAAAATGTCTTATGGCTATCAACAGATAACGCATTTAACGATAAATACTATGACAGCTTGACAACTGCAAATGGCTAAAAGATGGCGCTGCTACGTGGCCAGACGATGAGGCGGTGGGGCGGGCAGCCAGATGTCAATTTAACACCGTTAGCAATGGGGAAGTTGGCCCAAACTAACTAACTAACAAACTCGCGTGAGTGTTGCCCCAGCCAACGGCAATTGAATCCAGTTCGTGCGCATGCAAAAACAACGCTAGCAGAGCTAACGTGAGTAAAAGGGGTGGCAGTGGGCTGGAAAAGCGGTAAGGGGGGCAACACACAAGTATCGATCGATACATAGCAACAGTTGGGCTGCATAAATAGACCACGCCCACGTGCGACGGCTGGCTAGCAAAGCTGATCCGCCGAGCTGCTACACATGCAAACCCACACACGCGAGCGCACTCACACATACACACACACATCCACAGACACTCGCCTACATGATCAGTCGTCACTCTCATTGATGTGCGGCGCTCTCATTTGTATATGACGAGTGCATATATGCACATGTGTGAGTGTGTGTGTGCTGTGCTCTGCATTGGTCAATGAAATGAGTAAATAAGTTCGCGTTTAGTCGAGCAAAGCGGCGCTATATAGTGCGCACTCTCTCTAGCCAATGCAAAAGCCAGCTGCTCTTTATATTTATAGAGCGACACGACAAGCGAGCGATCGTGCCGTCTCAACTGCATGGTTGTGTGTCGTGTGTGCGTGTGTAAGTGCGTTGTTATACTGGTTTATAACCAGGTGCTCCGATTGTGTTAATCGAGCCAATCAAATGTCGTAACGCTGGCCCAGCGAAAGAGAGAGAGAGGGAGAGAGCAGCTGCGTTGCGCTCAGCTGTTAAGATCGAAATACAAAATGGAGTGAGAGCGAGTGCGCACATGCACAACCCGGTCACATATTGAGTGAGATTTTGCTGCTTTGCTTGCAGCGAGAGCGTAAAATATTTGTGTATACAAGTGAAGAATACACAACAGCGCTGTTAGTGTTAACATTACAGCGCACTGTTAACTCTTAAAATCACTCAAAGCTGCGCGCGCGTGCTTGCTCTCCCACTCTCCGCCATTGAGCGGCTGTTCAAATGCTCTCTTCCAGCCAGACGTAGCCCAACCACCGTTAGAGAGCACGTCTTCTGCTAGGTTTTGTTTGTCTTTTGATGAGACAACCAGTTTGTAGTTTTTGTTTATAGCAGTAGCTTCTTCTCATTGCTGTTGTTGTTGTTGTTGTCGGTGTTGTTGCTGTTGCTGCTGTTGCTGCTGCCGTGTGGTAGCCGAAGCCGAACCCCGGCTGTCGCTTCGTATTCGCGCCGCTGATTGCAAAGCATCTCAGAGCTCGTGAGCATTTCGCAGAGGCCTCCGAGTCAGCAGTCGCAGCAACAGCAGCAGCAGCCGTTGCCGCTACCAGGTGCGGTTCGGTATTTCGTAGCCGGAGCATTTTGCAGAACTGTTTAACATCAGTCTTTAGTGATAGCTCGCGCTTCTTGCTCGCACGCTCGAATCGCATGTCGCACGCTCGCACGGCTGCGTCGTCGGCTTTTTAACGATTACAACTTAACGTGCGTTCTTTGTCGATAAACGATTGTCGCTTTTTTAATCGATATATATCGCGCTTGACTACCACCATCCCGCCCAAGTATGCAAATTTGCAAGTGACCCCAATAACAGTCCAATTAACAGTTAAGAAGTTAACATAGAGTGCCGCAAGTGATTTAGAATTCACACCTTTAATACACACAACACAATACACACACACATGATAGGCATAAAAAAAAAAAGAAAACAGAGGCGCGCGCTTGTACGCCATTTGCCCAGGCCAAGTCCAAGTGCCTTTTCACCAAATAAAGGTGGGGCCTAAGCCAAACAACAACAACAAAAACAAATGCACTTGGGAGTCAACTGAACACACGTCAAATATAACTCATCTTTCACTATGTTCTATATAAATTAGACGGCAGCAAATTGAATGGTTACACACACGCACACACACACCAAGTGTGCTATATACACACACACACACACGCTAATGCACGGAGCGTAACGAACGCGTGTTTGTGCCAGTTCTAGAGTTAAGATCGGTATATGTATGTGCCTGCGTTGCTATAAGCATGTGTATATGTACATATATGTGGCTGAGCTTCACGCTCGTCTAAAGTTCTAAAAGTCAAGTGCAATTTAGCAGCGACAAGCAACAACAACAACAACAATTGCTAAAATACTGTACGCTCAAGTGACGTTTTATTGGCGCAAGGTGAAAAAAATAGTAATAATAAAACAAAATAAAAAATAGAAATAAACGACCGGAGAGTTCACAATGTGCACACATAACAAACAACTTAAATGATTTTTCGATTTTGCCGTAACGCAAAAAAATAAGAAAAAAAAAATATTACAAAAAAAAAATAGGAAATACAAAAACAAACTGCAGCTCAGTGCGCTATGAAAATTTGTAACTGAAATACGTGAAAAATACACACACGGAACGCAAAAAGCGCCGAGTGCATCGCATCGGAGCTTATTCAAATTTGGATTAAGAAAAACTATTTCCACTGCTTTTCGGTGCAGTTCAAAGGCTCACATTTCTTGATAAGGTATGAGAGATGCTTCGTTTTGTAATTTCTTAGTCTTCGTTTATGGGGATGCTAAACAGAACCAGAAACTTTGGACTCATTCATAATTTGCCAGGCGGGCTAGCTGGATAAATTAATAGCTCGAGAAAAAACAAACACTAAAAGCTACTATCAGCTATTAACATAACCATAATACGACTTAGAGCTGAGGGATCGCAGCCTGGCGATAAATTTTGATTGGAAGTCTGTTGGGGCTGAGTTACGAATGGAACATACTCATGCGAACGAATTGAGATACATTCATCATACATATAAAAAAAAACGATGCCATGGCATAAAAATCAAACATGTGAATTTCATTAACGTAAAAATTCAAAAAGAAAACAAAACACGAGTTGAAGATGGCGAGCAGATAAAAGGCAAAACTGACAAACTGACTGACAATTGAGGATTGGTATACATGGTGAGAAAGTTGTCCGTTTTGTTGGACAGTGAATTTTTTAGTGTGGCCATAAAACAGCAACCAACAACAACAGCAGCAACAGCGACAACTGAAATCGACAAGGGCAGGCAAATAAACTTTACGACTATGTAACAGAATCAATGTAAGCCAAAAGTCCATACACTGGTCAAAACTGCACCCAAGCAATAATAGTTGCAAATATTTATTAATCAAAATATGCTGCGATTAAATTTTTCTCAAAATATAAGCTATATAGAGAGAGCTTGGCTCTGTTCATTATGTAGAAGCCCTACATATACTCTTCTATGCTATTGACGTTTTATATAATAAACAACCATTGCTTAAAGTATTTCTGATATTTTCATAGTTATGTGGCATATATTTAGGTGTTCCATATTCAAATCGAAATCAGTTTTATTGAAATCTTGAGACTATACTTGAGATTTCTTTACATACATTCATTTGTCAGCAATTGGCAGCTTTTTTGCATATTTTTAATGCAACTACTAAGTGTTCTCGTGTATTTTTGCAGTGTAACAACTGCACATGTTTGCTCTATAAGGTAAATAGCGTGTAAATCTTTATTTGCTTGAATTTGTTACACAAAACTTCGAACTATCGACTAGCCTAGAATTGTAATCAAAGAATTTGCCTTTGTAGACGTAGATGACTTGGATGCCGCTTGCATGTGTCGCAAATATTGACAATTGCCCCACAGTCATTACAGGTGATTTGTGGGCTCAAGTTCTGCAAAGTTTGCACTTAACATGCTATGCATAACCAGTGCAAAGCGGGTATATTGGTTAAATATTAGACAGGTGTGGAAAAGAGCGAAAAGTTTCAGCAAAGCAAGTCGGATTGAAGCCTTATAGAAAGCAAGCAAAAGAAAAAACAATTGTTACAAGATTTATATATTTATTCTAAATTTTCTTGCACATGAATTGTTTAAATGGGTCAAATTATTTTAAAATATTAGATAAGAAGCACACAACTTACTGAAGAACACGTAGCATACTTTTTAGAGTGTGCCAAAAATTGTGTAAATTTAAAAAAACAATTGAAAATCTAAAGATATAAATTATATATAAAACTAAAATGAATATAATTTGCTGCAACAACATTTGCAAGAGAAGACATAATCGTCTGAAAGTTTTCAAATAACTACAGGGTAATTGTCAGTAGAGCAAAGTTTTAATTGTTGATTTTTTGTGCTAAAGCAAAAAGTTTGTTGCCTAAGTCTTTTGTTTAACTGCAAGCTCCTAACTAAATCATAAAAGTAGTGTGTTTAGTTTTGTTGGCCAGGTGTTTGGATGGATGCTGCACGACAAATTAACACATCAAGGTCGTTGTTGCGCATTTGCAACTCTTGCTGCTGTTGTTGCTGCTACTGCATCAGCGAATGCAACAGCATCCTTATGAAGGCAAGCCGGAAGACAACAATTGCTGCTTCCTATTGCACTCGTGGTTGAAGAGGGAGACAAAGTGTGAAAGTATTTAGTACAAACGTGTTAACTTGTGCACATATTAAATGCAAATGTGGCAGCCGCAAGCAACAACGACAACAAAAACAATAAACACAAGAACGGCTAACACCTGTTGGTCACACATGGTAAGACAGTTGACCAGGACCGCCAACTGACCGAGTCACTGCAGTTGCTGGACTCCCCCCAGAGCGACCAGAAAAAGAGCATCTTCTCGCCTTTCAGCTCAAATTTGGAGCAACAGATTTGCCATACTTTACAATTAACATTTAAGGCGAACACAACGGGCATAAATTGTGTTTATGGGTGCAGCAGAATTTGCATTTTATATTGTAATAAATATTGAAATTATGATTATTACTTGGCATACTTAAAAGCCAAATGGCAGCAGCTATAAAGTCTTCTGTTACTATCTAATTTATCATTGAAATATATTTTTATATGCATATACATATATATATATATTTTTTGTACTCTCTTGCAGCACACTTTATTGAGCTCAAGAGCTCAACGTTCAAGCATCTGCAATGATGAATCAGGATAATCCGTATGCGGTAAGTCAAGCTCTACAGTTTCCGCTTAATATTATAATATATGCTGAATTTATAACAAGTCGATTTAGCTGCCTGTAAGCTCAGCCGTAAAACGACGCATATTTTAACACGAAACCCCACGCATGATAAATGCAGAGCGCCAAGTTAACAATAAAAAAAAATAAGCACAAGGGTATAAAAAGCCAAAACGATTATGTTGGGTGAGCCGAAGATAAAATACCCCTTTGATTTAATTGACAGACCTGATAGTTTCGTGATCTTTAGCATAATCTTGGCCATCAGTTAATTGGCCTTGAAGGATATATAAACAACAACGTTTACATTCAAAAAGTATAACAAATTGTTAACATAATGCATAAAGTTTAAATATGCTTGACAAGGATGAGTTTTGGTGGCAATTTGAAATTGTTTTTCTCAAAAAACTTACAAAATTAACAAATTAAGAAATTCCTAGCTGGAATAAACCAGGTTCCAAAGAAGTAAGAGCAAAAGAAGAAGTTTCAATTCAATATTTATTGTTATCAGTCTTAAATATGAATTGGTTTACGACGTCCATTAAGCTTAGTTTAGTTCACTTCGTAAGCTGAATCTTTCTTCTGCGCGTCAAAATTATAGGGTATACAAATTGCATACTTAACGAGCTAAAAAGTGGACAAACTGTTATAAAATTAGCTAAATATGTTTGTTTTACGAGCTGCATAGCCAAAAGCCATATTAAAACAATTCAAAAGCAAAGTAAACTTTGATATATAATACACGTGCATTTGATAACAAAAGAAATTAACAAAAATTATTAGCTGCTGTTTTTTGTTTACATATCATCGATAAGACAAAGGCAATGAAAATTTGAAATCGAAATCAAATATCAATATCGAAAACAAAAGCGCTTCCGCATCTCGCAATTGGGCGCAAAAATTTATGAATTATGAGCTTTTGGAAGCCCGTGCATAATTACCCAACATTTATGGAGGGAGAGAAAAATTCACGATAAAACAACAACATAGATAAAAAAAACCTAAACCAGTTTACACAACAACTTGAGGCGAAAATATTTAAATGATGTCATAATTTTTAGAAAAGAAAAAAAAACACATACTATGTATAAATATAATAATCATAATACACACTACAAACACACACACACACACTTCAATGCTGTTTGATCTTCATAAATGGCAGCTGCGACCGCTTCACCTGTTTTTACGAACTTTGATTTTTTTTTCGTGTTTTTTTTGACTTCATGTCAACTTAAATTAATGCAGATCAATTAGTTAATATTATTAAGCGGCTCGAATGCTTAGAAACTGCGTATTTTAAATAGATTTCTATACAGAAATTTCGAATGGGTTCAAAACCACGTAAGTTGTTGCTAACATGGCACTAAATGTCAATATTTGAATATTAAATTTTATTTAAGTGCGTTTTTTATGATCCTAAGCCGATTTTTGGTTTACTCCAAAACAGTCGGCGGCAACAGCCGAGCGGCCCCTAGAAATGAGGTTGCCAAAGAGGCGGGCCTGCCGTAGTGTTAATTAGTTGAAATGTGAGACGATAAACTAAATGTTTAATTTAAGTGAAGCTACCAACAAGAACAAGAACACCTTAACGATTCGGCTCAAGATTAAGTCAGAGTTCAGAAATATGTATGAGCCATAAGGGGGAACTGCGATTATGATATATGAGACAAATAAATGGAGAAAAAGTTAAAGCTTGTTTTTTTTGTATACAAAATTGTTGATTATATACCCTTGTACCCTTTCATGCCATTGTAGGTATATAGCATAGAAGTGCTTTAATACAAAAGACGTTTGTTCTTATGGGAGCTATAAATTAGAGGAATTCGATAAGCTTCTGCAAATACATATGTTGAGAGGATTGTGAATTTAATATCTGCCGAGTTTAGTCAAATTATTAAAACACAAAAAAAAATAAAACAAAAGCAAATTTACAAACAATTTGTTCTATAACATTATATATAATGCTAGGTCGATATTGGTTAGGTCTTGTTGGTATGTGAGTAGCACATTGAATCTTTTTAATGGCAACTCCATCCCTATCTCTCTCTATCTATGTTGTTTCCTATACAAGAACGAAATCATGACAACTTTATAAAAAAAAAAGTACACAGAAAAAATTTAGCTTTAATAGAAATATGTGAATTATACGCAGATAACAATAATCATATAATCTATTAAATCTCTTTAATAAACAATGTGCAATGCTTGCTATTTGTTGACTAACTATTTTTAATCTAAACTTTTATTCCTCTGTGCTTATACACAAAGAAGCTGCCTACGACAGACACCATCATAACTTTGGCATAATCTGCAATATAACTAGTTGCTGTTGTTGTTTCATTAATTTAAGCCAAAATCCGTTTTAAGTATCTTAAGCAGCATTTAATTGCAGCACAACTTTGTTAGCTAAAGCTGTTACTAGTATTGTTGTGAGTCTAATTTTGTTGCTAATCAAACGTAAATGTTTATAGATGTGAACTGCCACGCCCCTACGGTATGGCAAACAAAAGACCTAGACAACGAACATAACAACTGGTGAAAATCAACTAAAATGCATATTGGCAGGTACAGAGAGAAACGCATTACAATGTTGAGTTGTGTGTGCGTGCGTGTGTTTGTGTGCAGATGTGTGTGCGTGTGTGAGGCCTGGCCGGACACTTGACTTGGAATTGACTTGGTGGCTTACAGCCGTGCAGCAGCGGTGGCTTACAGTCAAATGCACTTCGACTCCGTCGCACGCATCTGCAACTCCATTTGCAGCTCCAACTCTTTGGCATCTTTTCTATTTGCATTGGACGAGGCTGCTGCCAGTTGCTGCGAGTTAATGCTGATGCTGTTGATGCTGCTGCTGGTGCAGCTACCGCTGACCATTTTGGTCATAAACATTTGCGTAATGGATTTTTTCATATTTTGTTGGCCGCTGCGAACACACAAAGTAAATTAATTACGAGCTGCGGCGGCGGTGGCTCTGGCAACATATTTGCACGTTGGAAAATTCTTGCTGCAGACAAAAAGTTATAAATGCCTAAAAATAAATAAGCCAAAGCCATGGCTAAACATGGCCAAAATGCAAAAACAGAAGCACAGCTAGCAAATTAGCAAAAGCCCAAAAAGCATTTGCCGCGCTCCAAACACACACAAACATACAAAATGTAATTACAGCAACTAACAGCAGCAGCAGCAACAGTTGTTGTTGTTGTTTGAGTTGTTGCTGTTGTTGTTGTTGTTGTTGTTGTTGCGGCTGCTTGCAATTTTTGTTGGTTTGCGGTTGTAGCCATAGCCGGTTGCAATTTTTCACATGCGTAGCCAGTTTTGTTAGCTCTGGAGGAGCTGTAAAAGTTGTTCCGTCTCATTTGGTTGTTGTTGTTGTTGTTGCTGTTGTGGGACTCCTTGTTGGAATTTTTGCTCGTGTGGTGTACATGTTGCGGTTGATAACTCAATTAGAATGTTAAATTTATGTTCGCCACAAGAAATTAACTTGCAATTAGAAAATGCTTGCAACAAAACGAAAGACTTAGGACACGAACTTGATATGGTAAAATTTGTAAAGAATAAAAGAAGATAAAAAGAAGAAAAAAACGAGACATACTGCAGTCAGCATCGCACTTTGTAATTAAGTTACAAAGCGCATGAAGTAAAAGAAAACAAATTGAAATAATTTAACAAATGGACAAACAGGACAGACAAATGTTGCAGCTGATGATTTGTGTTGCATAATTGGCCAAACAAGTTATAGGGCAGCCCGAAGTCGACTTGGCGCACCCCGGCTCGCCTCGCCCCGTTTCGTTTCGTTCCGTTTCGTTTTGGCTAGACAAGTCTATTGGCCTGGCCAAAAACTAATGATGATGATGCACTGCACGCATTTGCACTATTTATAATTTCGTGAAGGCAGCCAGCAATGTACAAGGCACAAGGCGCAGGCACTGTCTGCGGCGCATGTGTCTGGCGAGTGCCAAAAGATCAATGATCAATCCTGAAGCTAGAGTGAAGCTTAAGCTAGAGCTTGGGCTTGATGACTCTACTAGAGAATCGAGTGAGCCGAAGTGAGTTACATGGCTGGCAGCGCGCAGACAACTTCATTTATTTGCAGATACATTTCAGGCGCCCCAAAATGCAGCGTCTCATCCTGTGGCAGACATCATTTGGAGTCTACTTTTTGTTGTTTTTTTTTTTCGTGCCTTTTGGCAAACAACTCTTTGATTTGGTGGGTTGTGCCTCATGTTGTGCATGTGTGTGTAATCAGTTACATACGGCAAAAGCGAGCGAGCGATTTTCTTTGATGATTTATGCGCGAAATTAGCGAACTGAAAGTCGTTGCAACATACAAATGTTGCACAAATGACTCAGGCAACGAACTTGAACGAACTTAAGAACAATTACACTAGTTTTGAAAAGAGCGCACACTTCCTCTGCTCCGCCTCAAAGATGCTGGCCAAAAGCACATGCATCAGAAGTCATTATATCCGCCCGCCGTAACTAGCGCTGCAAACAACAACTGGCTAACCTTGACAAAATCCTACACAGCTGAATGCATTAGTAGTTCAAAAAAGCAAAAAAGCCAACAAAAACAAGAGAGGGGCAAAAAAAAAAGCTAACTACTTGCAGGCAAAGCAAAGTACCGACAAAGTACCGAAAACAAAACGCTATTAAACTTCTATTATTTAAGTACCACATTGTGCACTGATACTGAAAACGAAAACGAAACGAAACGAGACGAGACGAAACGAAACAAAAACGAAGAAGACCAAAAGCGACCCGGTCAGCAAAACGATAATGAGGCAGCATTGTGCTGAGTCCAAGTCTCACCCGATTCCCCCCGCCAATACCTAGTGCTTGAATCTCGGGTACTGTACTGTCGACTGTAGCTAACAGAGCATAAATCCCAAAGCCAAAGTACTTTGCAAATTATGCAATATTATGTAATTATACAGACAATCAGCTGCCTCAACAGGGTAGGAGGAGCGACAGAGGGGCGGCTTGGCAAAACGCAGCGAACTCTTAAAGTTGTTTTTTATTTACTTTTTGTGTGTGTGTGTGTTTATGAAAAGCAGCCGCAAAAGTTGAAATGTGAAAATGATTGAGCGCATTATTTTCAAATTAGCGCGTGGCTCTAATATATAAGACAGGGGGCGGAGCAGGACGGAAACAAGTGCTGCCAAGTACTTCCATGCCATGCTTCGATAGCAAACACCTTTTTATATGCACATAGTTAATAGCAGGCGCGTGGCCTTGCCAAGGTGTTTGTGGTGTGTTATAGGGCTGGGGCATAGACGACCTTACGGAACATATGAAACTTAATTGATTTTAAAGAAACTCCAACATAGAGCGTTATAATCGTCAACCTATACCTTTTTTTGTTTTATTTAAAGTAATAGAATCAAAATTCAGCTTACAATCAATATAAGAAAATGCGTTCTTAGAACTAAGAATTAAATAGAAAAGGGAAATCATTTGAGAGCGATCGTGCAGATTTTGGCCGTGTTAGCTGAAAGCTCTTAAGCATACCCATATATAATTTGTAGATCATTCAGTTAGAGCACACAAAGTTCGTCTATACGCTCAAATCATATTTAAGTATCGTAATTTTGTTATTGTTGTTGTTGCTATCTTCGCCCATTGCCTTTGCTTTTGCTTTTGCTTCTGCTTTCGATTTCAAGTTCAACACTTGCCAGCCCGCCAATGTGTTCCGACTGGTTGCCCCGCCACTTTATTACGTGGATTGTGTTGACTGCCAACTGTTGGCGCCTAGTTTCTTATATATGGGGGCAACATCGGGTAGGGAGCTTTCCTCAAAGAAGCGTAACATAAATGTTATAATTTTGGTCTGTAATAATGATAATAATGATAATAATAATGGTGCAGCGGCAAATGTTAGCCTTAAGGTCAAGGTTGTGCACCGTTTATTGGAGGCAACTTTGCGTTGTGGTGTTTGGTAATGAGCTGCCAAATTGTTAGAATTGTGGTTACCAGCCATTGGGAGTCAAGACAACAACAACAACAGTACAAAGCATTCAATTAATTGGCCAGCTGGCCGTGTTTATAGAGAATACTTAAATTGAGAATCCAAATGCGACGACCTCTGCACGACTCACAAGCGATTTAGCGCAGCAAATTGAATTAAATTTATATAAATTGCATACAGTCAAGTATTTACCTATCTATCTATCTATCTATCTATCTATATATATATATCTACTCATTTAACTATATAGCGTATACTATAGCAGCAACAACAACAGCAGCAGCAGCAACAGCATCAGCAGATGTCCGCTTACATTAGACCTGAGCAATGAGCCGAGCAAATTGTGCCCATTGTTATTTGTAAATCGCATTGCGCTACTAATAACAAATGCGAGTTTTTGCTTTTGTTATTATTATTTCTTTATTTATTATTATATTTTTCTTATTTTATTATTGTTTTTGTGTTTGCTTTTGTTTTGATTACTGCACACGTGTTGCGGAGCCCAGGGATGAGCATTGTGAAGCATTGGCTTCGACCTTCAGCAAAGCTTGCCAAAACTCAACACAAAAAACAAAAGTCTTGAAAGAAAGAAATACCAACAAAGTGCCATTGATTTCATTGGATATAATTTGGCAAGCGCAGTTACATCTTCCCACGCCCAAAATATATATATATATTCGTTAGCTTAATTCCATTTTAATTAACAAACTTTGTAGAACAAGCAAAAACTGGGTAACAACATGAGTGCAATTTGTGAAAATTAGCTTTTTGCTGATTTCCATTACTCTAAATATTGTAAAGTGCACTTAAAATAGACAGAATATGTACAAATTAAATGGGCTAAAAGACTTGTCAGGGGATTGTATTGTTGAACTCAAGAATGTCAGCTAAACTTTATACATTTTGATTTAGAGCTTATAATATGACAAGCCTTTTTTGTTCAACAATTATAATGTTGTACTGATATGTGTAACGCATAGAAGAAGTCGAACACGATCAGGCTGAAATATTCATTGCCAAAGTCCACAAAATTGGACCACGTTAATTCCCATGGTATGTGATGCTGTTCACTTCTTTCTGATTACCATTTAATTATTTGTTATATCAATCAACTCCAAATTCAAAATATTTTTGCATGTTCCCACGCCGCCCGAACAAACATAAAAAAATAAATCTCAAATTCAATTTTAATTAGTCGCATTACGTATACGTAAATCTGTGCGCTGTGTGGCCGCATTGGCGAGAGGCCAGGGATGATAGTCAGCGAAAATACTTAATAACAGGCAAGTTGCAGCAAATTTACACCAGGACAGGACTGATGCGGACAGAGCCCGAGACCGAGATAGAGACAGGGCAGGGCCAGGAGGCAGCTTTCTATGCCCGGCGAGAAATGATTCATGAACTGAGCCAGAGGCAGAGAGCGAGAGTCGCTGCAGCTCTGTGACTCCTGCTGGGTTTTTCGGTATTGCCTTGTTTCGTTGCGGCCGCGCGTTTTTCGCTGGTTTTTGGTATATGTGTGTGTTTGGGATCTGGCCAACTTTGTCTCGCCATGGCGCAGACTATTAACTTTGAAAGTTGTTTAAACAGGCGATGCCAGCAGCAACAGCAGCAGCAGCAGCAGCCGCAGCCGCAGCAGCGGCAGCAACCTCCACCTTCTACTTTTTGCATTGGGCGAGCGTCGTTGCTGTTGTTGTTGTCGTCATCTGCTTTGCTTTAGCATCAGCCTCTCCAGCAGTTGCAGTTGCAGTCAGTGTCATCGGCGGCGGCGGCGGCGGCTCGTGGGAATTGGATCATTAGAAGCAGCGAGCGGCGCAGAAGTTGGTCAACTAGTGTCGCTTCGCAGTCGACGTCGACGTCGCTGCAAACGTTTTGCATGTGTTTTGTTGGTTGTTTGCTGCCAGTGTTGCCACCGTTTTTTTTTGTAGCTGCTGTTGTTGTTGCTGCTGTTGCAGCCTTAAAGAGGCGCGATAAGTAAATGTGTCCGCGTCTCTTTTATTTGCACTTGCACAGTGCACATTTTTTTTTCGTTTTCATTCGTTATTGTTGCTGCTGCCCAGCCTGGGCGACCCCAGCGTCGTTGTCGTTGTCGTTGTCGTCGTAGTTGCTGTTGTTGTTGTTGTCGTTGTCTTTGTTTGTTTATTTGTTTTGGCTTTTTGTTGTGGCTGCTCTGAGCTTTGCATGCGATTTATTTGTTTGTTGTCTCGTTGTTATCTGTGCGAGTTTTTTTTGGCTTTTTTCTGCCTCTTCTTCGCCATCGTCTCCCTGTTGTTAATGTTGTTGTTGTTGTCTGCTACTTTTCTGCACTTTTTGCAGCCATCGCCTGATTTCGGGAGTCAAAAGTCAATTAAATAAGAGCAGTGCACAAGCTTGTACTTGTTATTGTTGTTGTTTTTCTTTTTTTTTTTCTTTTTTTTTGGTTTTTCGGAAAACGAGCAATTTGTGCAACTATGTGCCTTTGAAGGCGCTATGGGAACCATTTCACCAACAACTTGGCAATTGCTACATTTGAGAAATTTTTGTGTTGATTTATGAAAAAGGTGGCAAGTTTGTTGCCTAAGTCTTTTGTTTTTTTGTGTTCGTTGTTTGAGTAATTTAACAGCAGGAGTTGAAAGGAATATAAGACCGAGACGAGTGTACGGCGAAAGCAAAACGTATGAAACTGGGCGAGTTTGTTGTCTAAGTCTTTTGTTTTTAATGCCGCAATCTAAGCGAGTGTGTCCCATATAAATGGGAAAGCGTTCATTTCTAGGTTCTTGCTGTGGCCTTTTAGATTTTCTATATTCTCCATTCACGTCTGTCCCTCAATGTATTGCTATGCAAACTGTGAATGTTAAACTTTGTTGAGATCAACTTTCTATAACTTCCTCAATATAAAATTAAATTTCTAATAAATAACAAGAAGAGGGACTAACTAGAAGATACCCTCTACCCAGCTCTAAGTTGCTTGAAGCTGCATTTAAATGTATATACACATATTTTTGAATAGTTTCTCCTTTTATTTTTGAGCGTTATTAAGTGTCCAAGTCATAAACAAAACAAACTGTGGATAGCTTTAAAAATATAATTCTAGCAAGATTATATAACCAACATAGAGTCGGAGATGTCACTATTTAACACCCCTTTTATACATTGTGAATGTGTACGTGGTATCAATAGAAAGAAAAAATAAACTTCAGTAGTCAACAATTAGTTTCCTCGTGTCGCATTTGCGGCAGACACTTCACATCACTTGACTGTCGTTTGTCGTTTGTCGGACCGTCAACTGCAGCACCAGGCAGCACAAAAAAAAAATAGTATAAAATAAAATTATACAAAATGCGATTGCACAGAAATCATGAGAAACGCTCCCAGCACAGTTTTCGCCCCCCTGCTGCTGCATTTAGCCAGCTGTCTGTCTGACTGTCTATCAGTTTGTCTGGCAATCGCGTCTCTCTGTGTTCGACTGGCTTTAAGCTTGACGTGCTGAGCTTTGAGTTTTAGCCCCTTTTGATTCGCATGTGTCAAGTCATTGGCATCTAGTGCAGTTAAATGCTCATTGAATCAACAGGCAGCAGCTCCAACAGCTCAACCGGCCGCCAGCCAAAGTCAGTAATACAATTTTATGCCAATTCATGGCCGGGCATTCAAAGTCACAGCAGAAGCAGAAGCAGCAGCAGCAGAAGCAGCGGCAGCGGCAGCAAAACTTTAAATGCAATTTCTAAAGCGTTTACTAATTTGTTAGCCAAGTTTTCAAGCCCTTTTTTTTTGGTTTTAGTTGTGTAGGCTTTTCACCTGGAGGCGCCAGGTGGCTTCGACAGGCCTGTCAATTGCTGGTCCAATTTGCAGCCAGCAAAAATTTACTGGCTCACACACGTTAAGAGGCGCACGCGCGCTCAAATGTCAAGCCAAACACTTGTACCAACAATTGGCACAGGCTTTGCCTGGCTGCCTGCCTGCCTCGTTTGCCTAAGCTAACATTTAAAATTGTAACAAATGCCAGAGAGCTTGGCGAACGTGTGGCTCCAAGCCAAAACAGGCACAAGCAGCCAAGCGGTTGCACCACCACCAACACAATCACCACAAGCAGGCAAAAGTCTGAAGAAAAGCTCGCACATTTTGCACGCATTTGCATAACAAGTAACGGAAGAAGCGACCCAATATAACGAATTCTTGAGTACCCTAACTTGATTACTGAAAAAAATATATATCTGATTTAAACAACTTATTTACAGCTCTTAAAACCATTTTTTAGTAAACAAATTAAAGGAATAAATTAAAAAAATATATATATAAATATATATATAAGATGTCATTTTCATTCAAATATGTTTTTTCATTTAAAGAATGCATTTTACTATATTTTTACAAAGCATATGTAAAATGCCCAATACCCTATTTATAAAGTTCATTCGTTTACATGCTGAGAGACCCACACGCTGTTGCGTCTCGAGGTAAAAATTGTTTTGCAAATTTGTCTTGGTAAATCATATGTGGACTCGTATTCTATTGAAAATTAGACGCTGCATTTTAGCCGTTAACGTATTCTGTCAATTTTTCAGCATAATTTTAACCGTTTGGCGGATGGTCACAAATTTTAAGCGGAAATTGCACAAGCACTTGACACTTGGCACTTGGTACTTGGGCGCTTCATTCTGGACAAGTAGACAAACAGTGCAAGTGCATTTAAATTTCACATGAGCTCATAAAAATAGTTACAAATTAATTATAATGACAAAGACGCAGGCTTAAGATGGCAACGGTGGGGCTTGGGGTGGGTTGCAAATGAGCCCGGGAATAAGCATGGGGGAATGCAGTCGTAAAACAACAATAACAACAACAACAACAACATATGAGCACATTATAAATCTAAACATTTCCTGCTTGACAGCTTGAAGAGCTTGCAGCGAGCGACTGAGACAGCAACGATGATGCTTCAAGTCACAGCAGCAGCAGCAGCAGCAACAACAACAGCAATAACAACAACTGCGATAAATATTAAAACTTTGCTTTTCATCATCACAGTTCATAATTATAGTGTTTTAGTTTATGTAGTTTAGACAGCAACTTGACTGCGAGCGGCAGCAATTAGCTAAGTACAAATCAAACGAAAGACTTAAGCGACAAACTTGACAGCAGCTCCTACAGAATGATGAATGCGCCAGCTCAACCAGGAAGAAGGATAAAATACACACACACACAAATTAATTCAGCTCGCATGCACTCGTCGATTTCAAATGAAATCGAATCATTTGTCAAAAGAAAAAAAATTTCCGAATTTTTTTTTTGCAATTTAAGGTTTTGCCAAACTGCGCTCTCAAAGTGTAACAAATAATAATTTACACGCGCGTACACACTGCAGTGGAACTGAGAATCTCTGGGCAGGCGAATCCTCGCCTATGATTGATCACTCCCCGAGGGCCAAGTTGTCGTTTCGTTAAGGGCCGTGGAAATTTTGTTAAAATTCTTCTTTTATTATTTTTGTGTGTGTTTTGCCTGTGCTGCAGACAGCGCGATGCGCATTTGACAAATTGCTCGACTCGTTGGCCAGGCCCGTGACTAAGCTCGTTCTGGGAGAGGCCACAGATCCGGGCACAATGCGCAATGCGATGCGTGTGCAGCTGGCTAAAGGCCTCAAGTATTTGTAACGCGGCAAAAAGAAAGCAAACGGCAAACGTCCAAAGCGGCCAAATGCCAAACACGCTATATAACAATTTTGACAATTTTTAGGAGGGTAACCATCAAGTTTACATAGACCATGGCTTCTGATATATAAACGGGTTCGCATTACAAACATGAGTCATCATGAATTTGTGGCTGTTGAAGATGCTACAGCTGCTAGCAGCTGGCTTCAAAGCTGTTCCAACTAGTTTTCTATAGTCTTGAACATGTTGAACAAATAGCGCAAATATGTGATTTGGGAAAGTTGAATTTAATGAATACACTGAACAAAAAATTGGAACACCAATTAAAATCATTATATCAAAATTTTATGGGATCCATAAAATAAGGTATCTGCGAAGGAGACCTGTAAGAAAAATCAATCTGCTATATGTTTTTTGTCTCTCTCCCTCTTTCTATCTATTGTTTTGCAAAGCTTTAAATTTTTCAATTTTCTCATTCTTATCTGCTGCCAGTAAACCAGTATTCAAAATGGAATACAATTTTCCCTTTAAGTTGTTCTTTAATTTAAAAAATGCACAAAATGTTTTTTCTTTTTAATAGTCTATGTTCATCCTTCATAAAAAACAGTTGAAAATGTACTTTAATGGGCTCCTGCCGTTCTCTGGCAAATATAAAAACGAACACGATCACACTCCCCCCATACTGTAATCTGTTTGGCAGTCGCAAAACCCAGTTTTGATTGCAGTACGCAAAATCGTGGATTATAATTTTAGCTAAGTTTTTGTTTTCGCATTACTGCCACAAGGCAACACCAACACACTGTGCGCGGCCGTCTTCAGTGTCGACGAGTCATGAATAAAAATTAAATGCAAAAAAAAAAATAAAATAAAAATAAAAAGTAAACAAATTAAAAATAAAATAATAAAAAATAGACAAAAACTAGAACAATTTGTTTTGAGCATTTTGCGCACAATGAACAAAGCGAGGCAATTGCTTTGTGCATGATTTCATTTTAATTAAATTATGTTTTTTTGTTTTCTGTTTCATTTTTTTGCTCTTGCGCTTTTTATAATTGCATGCAAACAATGCGAGACGAGCACATGGCTGACTTTTATGGGGCCTCGCCCCCGCCCGTTGCCCGCTGCCGCCTGCCGCACAGCCCAAGTGTGTAGTCTTGTGGATGTGCAAAAAATTTGTTTGCCATGCAGCGCATTTGGTATTACGAGCAGTATTTGTGGCAGTTGTACATGTTGCCAAGGTCAAGATGGGCAATTATCATAATTTTTTTAGTTTGCTGGTTTTTTTTTTTTTTTGTACTGCGCTTATTTGGCTAAAAACGAAGCGGCGGCCACGTTAATGGCACTTAGCTCAACTGCGAGACGATGCGCTGAAACTGGAGTAAACGTGCTTTTAATTTAATTTTTTTTTGTAGCTGAATTACTTTTAATAATTTCATATTATAATGAGCTTGAATTTTTGATATATCTCAATATTGCATCATCACAGCCAGTGAAATATTAAAAATTCTACTTGCTATTTTTGTTTGACTTAAGGTTAACAAAAAACGACCAACAACAAAAATAACAACATCAACAATAACGAACAACGGCAGCAGCAGCGATAATTAATCACATACAAAATCAACAAGATCCAAAAATATATTTATATGCTGTCAGTTTTGATGACGACGCGGGAAATTTTTGCCAAACTAATTGAATTAGCTGAAATTTGTATACCCTGTTTATCCTTTGAATGATAGTTCAAAAAAGTTGTGCATTTCCGATCCAATCGTACACATATATCGATGTATCGATCTATGGATCGATCTATCGATTATTATGGAAGGAACTCAGATCCTGCCATAAAGTCCAAATCAGATACTTATCCATGCAAAATAGGCCTTACTCCCATGTGCAGGGTATCTTCTGGTTGTGCATTCTCGCCCAAAAACAATTCGATGCAAACATGGTTTATTTTTTTTTAGGTATTTTTCGGAGTATTCGGTACTTTTTCTTAGACAAACTAGTTACGCGCAAAATATACCAACTAATTAATTAAAAATAAATTGGCTGCAGCTGAACTCATCAATATGCCGCGGGCGGGCGGCCAAGCAGGGTGCTTGACAAATTGCAGTGTTGTTTTTTTAAAATTTTTGTTTAGGCTTAAGCAAAAAACAAAGCAGGCAAAAATATAAAAATACTTTATTATGCATACCAATTCCAAATACATTGTTAAAAGTATTTGTTTGCGTGGCGTATTTAATTTATAACACTTTCACTTAATAGCCACTAATTGTGGCTTTAAAATGTTGGTAGCTTCGCTCAGTTTTGTTTTGTAGAATTATGCAATAAGCGGACTTAATAAATTTCTTAAAAACCTGTACCCGAATTAGTGGGTCGCTTGAAGAGATGACCAAACAACGGTCTGTTTATAATGAAGTCATTCGATAAATATGAACATGAAACATGATATGCCTAAACAGTGGCATTTAATGAGCCTTTTAGAAGTATTTGATTATTCATGAATATAGAATTTAAGAAGGTGGCAAAACTTAAAATTTAGTATAATATTTAAAAACTAATTTTGGATACAAATTTTATGCTGTGATTGAAAAAGAACAATTTTTGTGGGGTTTTTGTATTCTTGATTAGCGTTAAGTTTCTCCATGGCCATTTGGTGGAATTTATATATTCTCTTTTTAATAGCCACTTGTCCTTCAAACTCGACTTTTGATAAATCTACTTAGAGATGTGTCCTTGTTGAAACGAGGCAAACTTAATAAATTATCAAAGCATCTCTGATTCACCTTTGTCACTTAGCCTCTCTATCTGTCGCTTTCCCTTCTTCAGCCCTAATCAACTCATTTATCATTATATTGCATCTTATGCTTGAAAACCACCATAGTACAATAGAATCAACCCACGTTAAACTAAAGCTGTGCTGGGTTATATTAGGGTAAAATGGAAATGGAGATTAAAATGAACTCGCAAATCATTAGCTGACACTTCAAATAAATTGAAACACGTCTCTAAACAAGTTCAGGCCACATGCAGCTGATCGAATCTGGTAGCCAGTATCGTCTACTCGTATCATCATATATGATATATGCATATATAGCCTCATATTGTGTGTAAATCAGACAAACGCTGGCTTATCCCCAACGCAAAGCTAACGAACCGCAGCCAAGAGAAACGTTCTGTGGCTCTTTCTCTCACTCCTACTGCCAGTTCTCTCTCTCTCTCTCTCTCTCTGTCTTTCTCTTTCTAGCTTTTAGTAGCTAGTGTCACTTGTCTGTTGTAAAATAAATGTTTATTGCTTTTTAATATTGCACATTGTCTGCATAAATTTCACGCCGGACAGACAGACGATCAGGCAGCTCGCAGCCTCTGCAACTTTGTTATTATTCTCTCTGTTATTTTTTCCCCCCATTTTCTTGCTTTATTCTTCTTTTTATTTTGTGATTTAAAATCAAACTAAATCTGCTGCCAATCCGCTGGTTGTTGAAACTTGAAACTCATAATTTTTAATTTATTTTATGTGATTTTTATTTGTCGATTAATCCAAGCAACAACAACAGCCACAGCAGACCCGACGACGCTTTATGAAACCTAAACGTACAAAATTTATTTCCTACCCAGTCGGAACAAATATGCGATGCGATGGGACGGGACGGGTCGAAGCTGGGGATGGGGCTTCAGCTGGAGCTGGGGAGCCAAACTCAACACATAACACGAAATCAGATTAGCATGTTTTACAGGCCGAACAAGCCAAGGAACTGAGCGAACTAAGCCAATTGGTGTGGTGCATTCTTTTAAGTCTTCCTCCCGCCCCCCTTATTGCCAACCCCGCCCCGAACGGACAGCCCACAAGGTGGGCACAGTTCGTAGGTTGGCGGGCCGAAGACCGGGTCCTGGCCAAAAGTGAATGTGTTGAATGCTTTCTCTACTTTGTAATGTGCCAATTGTTTGGACAGATGGGAAAAATTATTGCCGCGAATTGACAGTGGGGCAATTGGTGCTATAAAACATAAATCCCAACCAAAAAGTGAGCTGCACTCGGCGGCTAACCCGAGTGCTGAGCATGTGCAGCTGTAGCCACCTGCCGTAGCCACCTGAAACCATTTCGCTTTAATGAGAGCTACTAAAGATAGAAGATCAAACTATCCTTAAGCAGCGGTTGTTATTGTCGAACAGTAAACAAATAAGTTTGATAAACACGAGTTTTCGCCAATTTCGCCACTGTTGCGGGTGGAAAATCAAAAATTGCAACAATACGTATTCTTAAGTTTTTATATAGAGCTTCGCAATTATGGTTAAAGCCGATCGAACGAAACTTGAAGATTGGCTCATACAACCTTTGATCTCAGATTTCCGGTGGATTTACCGAAAAGTGTGAGACACGTCTCAAAAGAATTTTTACAAAAATCGTTGAAAATGAGTTTAAAGCTAATCAGACGGTGAACAAAAAATTCCAAGCAGACGTTTTTCTCCAGTTTTCCACTGCTGTGGGTGGAATTTTTAAAATAAAATGGAAGTAATTTTGCAAATCCTCACTTAACGTGCATTTTGTCGATTTTTGTAGTTTATTCAATTACTCAGTCGGCCAGTCAATCATTCAGGGACAATAAGTATTATATACATAGCACATTTGTATGAACTCCTCGAGCTCCCAATCGACTTCCCTCCAAAGTCTCCCACGGCTCGTTCTATAACTTTGCGTGTGTGCGTGTCAACCAAGTTTTGCTCCAGTTAAAGCTACAAGTGCAA
The DNA here is from genome assembly GCA_035045885.1 of Drosophila borealis. NCBI lineage: Eukaryota > Metazoa > Arthropoda > Insecta > Diptera > Drosophilidae > Drosophila > Drosophila borealis. Next base: position 339,071 of record JAWNOR010000202.1, on the reverse strand, counting down.
AAAACGAAATACTGCGACCACAACGATGCCGCCAACATCCAAGCCCCAAATGGAAATGCCAAACGCCCCAAACCCAAATAAAGCACAACAAGGGGACCCCTAACAGCAACAATGATGGCAATTTGTTGATAAACATTTCGCTCGCAATAAATAAACAAATATACGAGTATGTACCTTGGCAACAAGTTGCTAAGGTCTATTCCGCGAGACAGTTCAAAGGAAACAAGAGGCGAGATTGGTAACAGAAACAGGCAAGAGCAGCACAGCACAGGCCATATAAATGTAAATGCTCTACACGCTGCTTGTTTGCTCGCCTGCTACAATGTTCGCAGTGCTCTGGGGCAATTTTTCATTTGATTTCATCTTCATATTTTATTATGCTCTCCAGCCAGCAAGCACCGGCAAACCAGCTACCCAGTAAACGACGGCAACATCGTCCATTTCCATTTCCATTTGTTGTGCGGCTGGTTTTTCCTTTGCTTTTCTTTGTTTTTGTTGTTGTTGTTGATACCAATTTTGCGATATGACAAACTATGTTTGCATTTTAATTTTTAATGCGTGTGAATTTCGCTGGCGGCGCACTTGCTCTTAGTTCTGTTGGGTTATGGAGAGCGCAAGATGCTCGTGTCATGATTTGCTGTTGCATTTAATTGAAATTTTATGAATTTATTGCATTTGCTTTTGTCTTTTTCTTTGCACGCAAGAGCGAAAGACAGAGACGGTTAGAGACGATTTAGAACATGCCAGCTAATGTCTTATATCATTTTATGCTCCTTTTCATTTCATGCTCTCCAGATGAATCAGACGTGCAAGGTCTGTGGTGAGCCGGCGGCTGGATTTCATTTTGGTGCATTCACATGCGAAGGTTGTAAGGTGAGTAAAAGTTTCTTATTTATTAATTATTAACTCTTAAGAAAATTATCGATAAATCAGATCAATTATCGCTTCATGTTATCGATTGATTAAATTTAAATACAATTAAAAAACTGTATTTGTTGATTTGCTTCAGTTAAACCATTGATATTTCGATAGATGTGATTATTATATTAATTATTATTATCGATAGTTTACGTAAGCTTTGCCCATGCCATTTGTCGATTTCTTCTAAGCACAAGATATCATGTAACAGTACAAGTGCTATCGATAGCAACGTACACCGAGTAATTTTCCATAGAAATAATAATAATAATCGACACTCGGCGCCTCCCTGCCAATATGAATAATAGTTATCGATCGCTATTGGCATTCCATAATAAATCGCTGGCCGCATCGTGACAAAGCCGTAGAGTAAATGGTGCCATACCAAAACTGGAATGTTGAGTTCATTACGAGCAATATCAACCGAGCACCAACAACAACAACAACAGCAACAATAAGATAAACGACAACAAAGAACGCCTCAAGCTAAGGTCAAAGTTAAACAAAAAGAGCGCTCCACAAAATGCATAATTGATTTAAACACGAGTACTTTAAATGCCTTTAGGAGCACAGGCAACTGGATGGAGGGGAGGCTGTAGGATTTCTTGATTTTATTTTTTCTTTTTTGGCTAGAAGAAAAAGGTCAACTAACGTACAATTTGTGGGTCAACATTATTTGATTTGTGCGCCATGGCGTGGGCCGGCTAATTTGACGCCCACCAAAACAAAAGACTCCCAAAACGAACCAAAGCGCGTCGCTTCAATGATGACGATGATGATGATGCAGCAGAAGGCTAAAAGGCATGAGAATACTTAGTGAAGAGCCAAGAGCAAAGGGTAGACTCTCGTAGATTTCGACAAAACAAACAAAAGTGAATCCGCCTTGGCGCACAAAATTGTCTGTAAATAGCCGGCGCAATGAAGTTCGTCCGGTTCTGCTGCTGCTGCTCTTTCAAACGAAACTGAAAGCGAAAACGTATAGCCGAAGAAGAATATACCAGCAACAATAAAAAGAAGAAGAAATCGAGAAGGAAAAAAAACAAAATAAATAAACAAACATATACGAAAATCCCCCCATTTCCATTTCCGACCCAGTAATCTTGATGCCCAATTAACCTTAAAAGTGGATTTTCGCATTGTTTCTGTTTCTAAGCGTGGTTCGATTTGCGCGTCTCCACACAGCAACTCGAACTCGAACTCCACCTACGACAACAACTGACTGAATACTGACGGACATGACTGTCCTACTGTCTGACTGTCCGTCTGTTTGTCTGGTCGACGGACTGTCTGACTATTCGTCCGTACGCCAACTTGATTGCCAAGCTGCGCTGTGATTTACGTTCAACATTGCAACTTGGCATAAGTGTTGCACAGCCTATAACCTTTGCAACATGCTGCTGCTGCGACTCGCTGACTTTGCCACAGTTGATGGCAGCAACAGCAACATGTTGTAGCCTTTTTCGTGCCGCATTGAATTAAATTGTTTGTTTGCTTTGTTGCAATTGATTGTGGCCCAGCCAACGGTTAATGTTCCACTCGTAGGTGTAGGTGGTTGTGGCTCGGGCTGTGGACGTGAACGTGGACGTGGATGTGCACGTTGCATGTCGATTCGCTTCTTTTTTTTGGCAGAGCTTTTAAGACTTTACAGCATCAACACCGCCAACAACAGCAGCTGCCGTTGATGAATCATCAGAAAATTTAATGAGATATTATTGTTGAATGACATCACGGCTTTAAGGCGCTGAAAAGTCTCTGCAGTTCAGAGAGACATAGATTATAGGGAAAGAGACCGAGGGAAAGAAAAAAAAACCACCACAAAACTTATAAAAGACCCGGGAGTGTTCGGCTACGGTATGAGAACGTGCTGAAAACTACCTTGACTGAATATCAAAGCTGTATATTAGAAAGCATAGAAGTAATTTTATGCGAAGCTTCATAACCTACCGATTGTTCCTATTGGACCACATGATACAAAGAAGATCGTTATTCTTCATATTTAAGCCAACTTTTTCTAGAGAGCGGTACGATATAGTAGTCCAATAATAAAAATATTTGACCTGAGCTCCAAGCGCACAATTTAATGATACACCCGTTCAAGCATTCATTGAGTACAGGGTATCGAAAACACTTGAACTTCAAGGGGCAACAAACAAAAGTATCGAATAGAGGTATCGAAACCAAACAGAACCAAGTAGTGGCGCCCTCTATATGACTATGTGTGAAAGGAAAGCATGCAAGGTGCACAATAAAAGTCATGAAATTAATGTAAACACGAGTTGAGTTTTATGTAAAGACACATTATATCAATGATAAAACAAATAGATCAGTAGAAAAAATAGGAAGAGTATCTAATGGTAAACAGATTTTAAACTGAAGTTGTTATTGAGAGATGCGAATGAGTGTAACGGGTGAAGATCACGTGTTTAACCTGGAATATCGCTTAGAAATCAATCATAAGATGGCAACAGGTAAAAATTAGAGATTTTGCATTAATTTTTTAAAAATAACTTTGACTTAAGACAGACGTTTATGTAATAGTCTCGAAGTCCTCTTTAATAAGGTAACTAAATAAAGAGGTTTCTGGCTTGTATGTATGTACGTTTTCTTAGCAGAAGCCCATAGTTAGTTAGTGCTAATTAACAATTAAGGCTGATACTCTAATATATAATATCTATAATATAATTTAGAGTATAGAACATAAAAATATGCTCTATATTCATAAATCCTTTGCGAAGTAAAAGAAAATAATCTCTTATTCGACTCTGCTCTACTTGCAGTCCTTCTTTGGCCGCTCGTACAACAATTTGTCTTCCATATCGGACTGCAAAAATAACGGCGAATGCATCATCAACAAAAAGAATCGCACGGCTTGCAAGGCCTGCCGCCTGAAGAAGTGCCTCATGGTGGGCATGTCGAAGAGCGGCTCACGCTATGGCCGACGCTCCAATTGGTTCAAGATACACTGTCTGCTGCAGGAGCAGCAGCAGCAGGCGGTCGCGGCGATGGCAGCACACCACAACAGTCAGCAGGCGGGCGCCGGAGGCAATGCCACCGTTGGAGGCGCATCCAATGGCTGTGTCAAGACCATGGCGGGCGTGTCAGCGCCTTCGGCCGCTGCTGCCGCACTAGGCATGCTGGGACATGCGACGGGCGGCTATCCGGGTCTGTATACGACGGGACCACCGCGTAGCAAGGAGGAGCTAATGATGCTGGGACTGGATGGTAGTGGGGATTATGGCGGCATTAAGCATCCATCCCTCGTCGCTTCACCTTCGGTCAGCTCACCGGATTCGCACAACTCGGACAGTTCCGTGGAGGTGAGCAACGTGCGTGGCAACTCGCTGCTGCAACTTGGTGGCAAGCAGAATGCCGTGACAGATGGCAGCCAAACTGGAAGTGGCACAACGCCGGGGCGACCGCCACAACTACGCAAGGATCTGGCGCCGTTTTTGCCATTACCATTTCCGGGGCTCGCCTCGATGCCCGTGATGCCACCGCCTGCATTTTTGCCACCCTCGCATTTGCTTTTTCCCGGCTATCATCCTGCGCTGTATTCCCATCATCAGGGCCTGCTGAAGCCCACGCCCGAGCAGCAGCAGCAGGCAGCAGTCGCCGCTGCTGCAGTGCAGCATTTGTTCAACTCGAGCAACGCGAGTGGGCAGCGCTTTGGGCCGCAGATGCATGCGTCGGCACCATTTACTGTCCACAAAGAGGAAGCGGCTCTTAGTCCCAACCACAGCAACAGCAACAACAATAATTTACTGCCCAATGGCAGCAGAACGGCGACAAGCTCCGCGGATGAGCTGACAAAACGTTTCTACTTGGATGCGGTGCTCAAATCACAGCAGCACAGTCCACCGCCGCTGGCGACAAAGTTGCCACCGCACAGCAAGCAGGATTACTCCATATCGGCGCTGGTCACGCCCAACTCGGAAAGCGGGCGGGAGCGCCTGAAGAGCAGGCAGAGCAATGGCGAGGCGGATGATGAAGAACGCGAAACAGGCACTGGCAGTCATAAGGCCGTTGAAGAGGACCTAGAGCCGGGGGAGGAAGAACAGGAAGAGGAAGATTTGGTGGTATCCATGACGCCACCACGATCTCCAGCCCAGCAACAACAGCAGCAGCAACCGGAGCAACTAGTAGATGTCCATACAGCAGCGCAGGATAACCCCATTGACTTAAGCATGAAAACCACTGGCAGTTCCAGCTCCAGCTGCCGGAGTAGCAGCAGTATTAAGAGCAGCTGCCAGGAGGCAGCCGATGCCGAAATCTACAGTGATAATGAGGCAGCAACTGATAAGGCAACAGCTGATGACGTCCTCGAGATAAAAGCAGACGACGAGGATGATGAGGAATCAGCCCTGGCTGAGCTCGAGGACAACAGCACCACGGAAACGGTTAAGACCAGCATAGAGCAAACCCACAAACTAAACAATAACATAAACAACAACAATAGTAATACCAACAACAACAATAACAACAACAAAAGTAATACTAGTGATAATGAGGCCAACGATAGCATCAAACGCAAATTGAATGAGCTGATGCAGGAATCAAATGGCTCGAAACGTTTGCGTCTGAGCTCGCCGGAACCACCCAACATGGCCGTTAAGGTGGCCACCTCAACGGCACTCGATTTAACCACCAAGGTTTGAGCTCAACCACTCTGAACGTTAAACACACTCGATAGACAACACGGCGGCAATCAGTCGTTGGACCTAACACTATGCAACAAAATTTGGTAAAGACAAACAAATGTTTATCATACCTAATATACAATATTAATTTCCATTTAATGTCTTTTGAAACATTCTTTAAATAATACTTTGACTTCTAACCCAAAAATACTTTTTGAACTTTGGAAAGAACTTAAAAAAATCTGAAACAACTTAATCACATTTAAGCTTTACTTTTTTATCATACAGTGTCCCCAAAACCAAAAGTTAATTTGAAAAATATTTTTACACATAAAAAAATTTTTACTTTGCATTTAAGCACGTTAAAATTGTGATAAGAAAATATATAAATTGAAATTTGAATCAGTTTCAAATAAATTTACAAATAATATTACGAAAACTATCAGAATAATACATATAATATACATATAAATTTATTGATAACGAATGTTGAAAATGAGCAAAACAATTAATTGCATAAGTTTTGTTGCATAGTGTTATTAGAGGAATGCTTTAGTGAACCCTTAACCCCTACCCCTCTCCACATTCCCATCTTCCCGCTATGCCAAAAACAACAACAAACAATTCTGCGTTCACTGTTAAGTTTAAGGTTCGTGCCGTTTGTTTTTATTTTATTATTAATTTTTTTTTAAGAATATTATCACATCGTTTAAAACAACTAACGAAATGGCAATAATAAAAAAAGAGCCGCCGCATACTCAAAATTAGCATTTGAGATCTGAAAAAGTATAACAAACGGCGCGAGTCGAGTTCTTAATTAGATGCAACGCATTTAAAGCAAATATTTCGGTTGAACAAAATGATATGTGCGAGTATTTTAGAACGATGACAACAAGGAATGAAATCGAATCGAGACGAATCGAATCAATTTGAATCGAAATCGAATCGAAACGAAACGAGAACAGCCTAAATTGTTGCAAAATTATGCAAGAGAGCTTATCTGTATCGTTTGCATAATATAGTAGTGGAATTGTTAATTTATAAGCTACGATTTTAGTTTTATATGTATAGCATAATATACTAATTATATTTATACGATACAGACACACACACACATATACATAAATACAATACCTAAAGTTTCTTAATAGGCATATAAATATTTCAAGTATTTCATAGCTTAAAAATTCTCATGTTAATGTGTGTAGAAATTTATATAGATATATATAAATATATAACATATGTATGATTTTAGCGAATTTGAACTTTAGACTATCGTATTTGATTGCTTTAGTTATCGAGTTATTAGTCACAATTAGCAAATTTTTATCGTTAGCCTTAATATACATTTAAATAAATAAATAAAATCAAAGCACCAACTTGTATAGCATAAATTATTATTCTAGGCTATTTTTTGCTGGTATTTTTCATCTGCTTTGTATGCAAATTGAAAGAAAAAAAAACAATAAAACTGAAAATGAAATGCATGAAAAATACTATTGATATTAAATAAACGCAAATAAATATTTAGATAAATGATTTTGATGGGCCTTTTGATGGGTTTCTGGGTGCGTTACGGCCTATAATAAATTGGGTCAAAACGCACATCAATATGTACATAAGAATGTGAGTTAAGCTTCAGGTATTTATCGCTGCAGACGCTTGGACACCTGGGAAACATTTAAAGCTATGAGCTGGTCAAGAGAAAGTGGATCATAAAGCTAAACGATTAGAAAAAGGTTTTCAATATTTCATAATTTCAGTGCATTTATGAAATGTTCCGATTCAACAAATCTACAAAAGATTCTTTAAGAAGTAAAATGTTATTTAAATGTCAGCAAAAGTCTTAATTTTCCACTTAGAAAACTTGCGAAAGGATACTTTCCTTCACTTTTAGCATTTGTTTCGTTTTTCTGAAATAACTCCGCTAAAACATTAAAATGGTTGTTGTAGTTTTTTCTCTACGTAATAAAATCTAATTTGATGATGATTTCGATGAGCTGCTTAAATTAGAAATAGACAGGAATCTGAGTTGCTGTCGCTTTTATCTGCAAATCAATCCCCAGACACTCGTCAGCAAGTGCAAACTACAGTTCGGCGAAAACAATTCCCACACAAAGCACCGTGTGGATCTTTTTCTCAGCAGCTACAGTCAAAGCCTACAGCTACAGCTTGAGTCAGAGCTACAGCTTCAGCTGTGTCAATGTGCATACCAAGAGAGCCAATCAATCCGAAATCTATTTCAATCAATCTTTGCGTAATTGTAAATACTTTCAACATATTTCGCTTTGCCTGCGACTGACAGTTGGCGCGACGAGTTCGCAACGAGTCGACGGTAAATGGCGCGAAAATTATAGCAAATGCTTCACGATTGTAGCAGAGGGTACGGGGCATAGACTATATAAGACCTGAATTCGTTTCTATTTATTTCACACTTGAATTGATGCGCTGCAGCAGATTGACATTTTGCAAATGCTGAGCTTGCTCGACTCTTGCCAGCAATTGGCGGCGGAGTGTGGAGGAGCAGAGCTGCGGGCCGAACAAGACAGACAGAAGCTGCCTCTGGGCCCCATTGGGTGCAGGCTTGGCCATCGCCGTAGACAAGGCTTGACGAGTTGACGCGCCAAGAGATCTAGTCAGCCGAACCGCGAGCTGATGCCTTTTTTCTTCTTCTTTTTTTTTTTTTTTGGTGGGGTGTAGCGTCCCTTGGCGCATTGTCAGCACTGAATAGTAGTGCAAATAAATTTCAATTGCGAGACACATTCTCCCACTGACATTGTTTGACACCTTGACTGCACACACATACAAAAGATCCAGCGAATTTGCATGCAAATGACAAGAAAATATAGAGAGAGCGTGTGTGTGCGAGAGGGAAAGAGAAAGAGAGAGAGAGAGAGAGAGAGATGCAGGCAGACCTGAAGACTAATAGTGTTTGATCTGCAAAGATTGGCCAACACCCAGCGGCATTTTTGCTAACAAGCTGGCAAAAGCAGCAAAAGACGTCTTCTATAGAAGATGACGATGACGACGACGACGACGCACCCAGCTACCAGTTGAAAGTGTGTTGGGACTATTCATAGCCTATACTCCATTTATATGCTCCAAATCCATTAAGTGTTTTGGCGCTTTTATTTGCTACCCACACACACAGACGCTACACAGACGCTGGCTACACCCTAAACTCTTGTCGCGCATTTGGAACACTTTCCGCACCTACGACAACAACAGCAACAACGAGAAATGACACCAACGCCAGCAAAGATTGGAACTCCCAGGTTGCCCCGACTCCACACGCATAGCTTGTCATGCATGAAGCTGTTGTTGCTCTTGTTGTTGTTGCTGTTGCTCCAAGCCCCAGTTTGGGAGCGTGTTGTATGCCAATATTAACACCTAACTACCAAAGCCATGAACTGATCTGAACTGGGGCTCCCAACAACTAAAAAGGCAAAGACGTTGATGATGCGCTGAAAGCTTGAAAACTACTTTGAAATGCATTTAACAAGCATTGGCGAGTACTTATATTGAACACTGTAATCAACACGCCCACACACGACAACGCCTTTGCAGTTGGACTCTTGGGTACTCTTATGATATCAACGTGCCTGTTACCTAGGTTAGGAGTTGCGCAAATGGAACGGAAATCGTTGTGGATAGGCGAGTAAATCGACAGAAATGTAAAAAAAATATATATAAATTAAAAGCAGTTATCAAAGTTATAATGTTGAAGATGTTTTAATAGATATTTCTCTTTACACTGATCCTCAGATTTTTGGGATATTAGTGAACAAATAATTGTTTTCAGCTTGAACTCTTTGAAATTATATGTATATATTCTAGCTCAACTGAATGTTTTTTGGTCCAGTTATAGATAATCATAGTTATAATTAAGATAATTGTTTAAATGGTGTGATTAAAATAACGAAAGAGCTCAAAAGGAACTATTGTGTCAAAAATATCAAGTAGCCGCACTCAACATTTACATATTGATCACATTAACCCAAAACCCGATTAGTGAGAGAGGGCGAGAGAAACCGAACAGTTCTTGAGGCGTTTCCCAACCACACAGCCAAAGACAGAGGCTGGCAACAACAAAAGCCACAGACGGAGACCGAGATGGAGATGAAGATGGAGATGGAGATGAAGACGGAGATGTGGCTAAAGTCACAGCCTAAATGCCGCTAAGTGCCAAAATGACAAGCATAGCAAAACGTTGGGGGATGCGGTGGGTTAGTGGTGCTGACGGTGGTGATGGGAGCCACCATCGCATGACTTTGCTCAATGCCAGGCGCGCATACCATGGCCACATTAACTACTCCATAAAAGGTGTAAAGAAATCACTTAAGTACTTGTATGTCACTCCTTTGTCAAAGTAAATCATAGTGCGGTACCGTCCGGACGGGTTTTTATAGCCAGTCACACAACGGGCAACAGGCGACCAAAGCAAAACCCAAAACTTCAAAACCCAAGCCACAGCCAAAGTAGAAGATAGAGCTACACACAGCAGCCACAGCAGCTGTGTGTGTGTGTTTGTGTGTGTGTATGGGTATATAAAATATAGGCGTAGAATGCTTTGGGTTATAAAGAATAAACGGGGGAGTTTTATTGACAGCCGCAATTACCACATAATCATGCAACAAATATGATGCTTGGATGGCAGCCCGTTGATGACGTAGCGTTGTGTATAGACCATGAAGTAGTCAATTCTTTCAAAAGCAACAGCCCCAGCCAACAAAACGTGCTGATCCATTACGTGGGGTGGTGGGGGGAGGGGAGGGCTGCGAGGCGTGAGGACAGAGCGACAATCATAGCTACAACACCAGCTACATTTTTGTCTAGACTTATTGAGTGATCGTGGCAGGAGCCAACAACAACAACAACAATAACAACAACAGCAACAAGAAGGCGCAGCCGTTATTTTTAATGGGGTGGCAATCACTTGGATGACGACGAGTCCAACTCCGACTCCATCTCGGAGTCCGTGGGCCAGGCCCCAACATCAAATTATGGTCAAGAGTTGGCCAGCAAAGAGGCCTGGCCAACAACAACGGGCGATGCAGGCAGCAGCCTCGTTTTTGTGCTCTGAACTGGGTTGGCAGATACTTAAGAAATATGTTATTAAATAATAATGGAGTGCGTGGTTAATAGATACAACAGCAACAACAGCAAACCACCAACAGCAGCAGCAACAGCATCAGCAGCAGCAACAACAACAACAACTGCAGCTGAGGCAGTGTGAAAGAAGTGTGCGGCCCCCTTGGCGCAATCATTGTTAACAATCAATTAAGGAAATAAGTTGTTTATAAAATGTTGCTATTACTTTTCGAGCGCAGCTACCATAAATACGTGTAAGTATGGGTTTCGACTGCACAGATATTACACTCTGCTACAGTTCAAGAAATTTCTTTGTCAACAATTCTAAAAATTTTAATTGCAAAATTGGGATATTAACTTTGTATGCTTGAGAAAGGAAGTATTTAAAATTAGAAGCGTTTTACTTTTGTAAGTTATAAAAGCATTTTGCTTTCTTCTATATTTAAAATGAATATTATATATTTAAAATACATTTATTTTTAAAGAGTTGACAGGGAATTGTAAAAACAAATGGGACGAGAGTAGTGAAGCTTGCATTATCGCGATATACTGAGAAATAGAAAAGTTTTCCATACAAAAACTCATGCTTAAACCGATATCTGCCTATAGAGCTATATGAAAAAGTAGTCCAATGTTGATAACATTTTGGTCACTTGTTAGAAGCCTGGCAAAACTTGTAAGCACCAAGCATGGTTAAGATTTTCTTCATTTATTCTTCTAAAGAATTGTATTTCTTGCAGCACAGTGTCTCATTTGCAGCTGATACGAGAGGGACTATCACTTTGGGCAATGCTCTTGTCGAATATGTTTTAATTAATGTATGTGGTAGACAGTTAATGAAACTGTTAAAGTTATATAGAAAACGACTTTAAAAAAAAAAAAAGAGAAAAAAAAGCAGCATACATATTACCATATATGTAGCATAGAAGAGTTTATTAACCCGCTCTTGTTAGAGGCCCTGGCCAAAAGCTACAAGCACGCTTGCCGAACCCAAAAAAGGGCCATTTTATGCGAAAGATCATTAATCAAGACACCCAGCAGGTGCGGGTCGAACTTTGGTAGCAGTCTGCAGAGAGTTCGACTACCGAACTGTACTACGAGTAGTTGCTCCAACTGATGGTCAACCTGGGTCCATCATGAGTTCATGATTAGTGGCGGTGGCTACCTTTAATGAGCGTTAACTGCGCCACAAAGTTCATTAAGTGCAGTTGAACGTTGGGCGCACACACGGCGTATGATTGATGCGCGCACATTCGTTCGGGGCAATCGGACAAAATGTTACGGCGGAAAATTCAGTAAATTCAGTGCCAAAAATTGGTGTTTAAATTGGAAAACATTAATCAAAATACGAAACATTTTGCAGCACAGTTCTTTTGCAATTTGCATTGGTTTTCATTTGGATGTGGTACAATCATCGTTGTGATTCACATATGCTGCTTCTTGATTCAAATCAATGCGGAAACTCATCCAAAACTTTTGACTTGGCACACACACACACACGCACACATATATACTATATATATACTAACACACTGGCACCTCGGGCAGCGCATGTGGCATTAATTTTGATTAATGGCCAAAATTGCTGGCTTGACCATTTTCAAAAATTTTAATTGTTTTCAAATCGGCGGCCAGGGCGAGTCAAAGTCTCTAAGCTGCGCGTTCTACAAATAATTATAAGCAGTTTTTAATGATAATAAAAATAAAAAAAAACAACAATATAAAGAAAAAGTCAAACAAAGCAGTTGCCAGCTGCTTTGGCAGCAGCACTAATTGTTACAGATCTGGTGAAGAGGCGCACAAGCTGCTACCAGTTCTGAGCCTCGGGCGATTTGAGCTTTTTTTCTTTATCTGGCCAGGTTTCCTTAATATACTTATATATACGCATATATATTTTTTATTTTTAAAAGCAAGTGCCGCTAAGTGGCCAAAAGGAGGGTTGGACAGTGGACAAAAGCAGAGGGGCCAAAGCACGCGCTAAACACAAAGAACACTAAAAAACAATTAACAAAGTTGAAAAAGAGTTTGGGTATTAGAAATATACCAGCAGCCAGCGAAAGAGGTGTGAAGAAAGAGCATAATTCATATTTTTGTTATCAATATTTTTATAATTTTAAGAGGACTCTGTATTTAATACCGTAGTGCACTGAATGTTATTTTAACAACAGCCAAATCTAGAAATATCATAAATTGAATTGAATTTTAACCTAATCGAGGCTGATTAATTTATCGTTTTTAAAAACATGTGGGAGACATCCGGAATAAATGAGAAATGAGCGTGCAGCAGCAGCTTTCGAGAATGAGTTTAAATAAATCAATCTACCACACACATCATTTTTAACAATAAAGTTATTGATTATGTCATCCATTTTGCCGAGGTTGTCTAAAATTTTAATTTCATGTATCACCAACAAATAAAGTTATGGTATTACTAGCGTGTACACCTCGGCCAAATCGTATTCATTAAGTTCTTATGTAGAGCTTTGAAAATAGTTTGAAGAAAATCGGGCAAAGCCTGAAAACAAGAATAATATTGCCAGATTTACATGCCAAATTGATCTAGAGGCCAAGCCATGAACGAGGAACCAAACATCGTGCAAAAATTGATCGATTTATAGGCGTGGAAAATTTTGACATATGTATGTTTTTATAGAAAATATCCTATATAGAGTACTATTTTTACATGCATTTTGACCAAGAATAATATTGATTTAGACGCCAAATTAGAGGCCAAACCATGAACAAAGCACCAAACCTCGTGCAAATCAGATGAGATTTGAACGAGATATGCGGGAGAGAAATTTTCACCTATGCCAATATAGGATTTTTGAGGCTTGTAATAAAAATAGCAAGAGTTGCTATATACTTTATTTTTAATTATTAATGCATATTTTAAAAGTTTATGCATTCACGAATTGCTGATACTGCTCGATAAAAAGTTTATACACTCAAATATTACTTCTTTTGACTGCTATAGCACATATATATTTTCAGAAATGTAGTTTATCCTTTTTAATGTTTACAGGGTATGCGAATTGTAACGATTGGCTATTATAAGATTGTAGGTCAAAATACCTGGTACACATGGAGTTTATTATGGGAACGTCAGGTATTTCGAATGGATGGAACAAACATTTCAATCCATCAAATCTCGTTGATTGTTCTTAATTGCTCCATAGCCGCGGCTGGCCACCAAGTCGTCGCTTAGTTGCTCCACCGCCCAGCAACGCTTTTGCCTTTGCGGTAGATCCCGAAACGAAAAACAAAACAAAAAAAACCATTCTCAAAATGATTCCAAAAACAAGTAAAGAAGGCATTCAAGTTGCCGGGTGCTGCTGCTGCTGGAGATGCTGTTGCTATTGCTCTGGCAAAATGCTGTAAATTCCATAAATCTGTCAAGCGAAGCAACGTCTGCACTTGTTCGGCTGGCCTGGCTGGCCTGGCTCTTGGTCTTTCGGGCAGCGCCTTGCAAATCTTGACATGTGAAATACGCAGATTTGCCGAGTTTTATGGGCCGCACAGACAATGCAGAGAACTGAGAGAGATGAGACGCACGCGTTTTGTTGCAGCATTCCGTAACTGCATTCGCCCAGTGCCATAAACTTGGCTAAAGCGCAAAGAAAAGCGGCTGCCTTTTGAAAGTGGCGGCAACCGCCACCACAACACGTGCAGAGATGTGCATGATGATGACCCGGCCACTTGAACTGACTGACTGTCTGGCTGACTAGCTGACTGACTGACTGGCTGGCTAGCTGGCTGGCTGGCTTGGATGGATGGATTGATGGATTGTTGCTTTGGTGGCATCGTCCAGTGTAAATGAAGACCTGTGCCTTGGCCTGGCATGCCACTGGCCACAGGCCACTAGCCAGTGGCCACTTGTTGCCGCAGTCAGCAGTCGGCAGTCGGCACCAAAAAGCACCGAAAAGCTAATTTAAAGCAATTTAGTTTGAACGCGCGCGCATTTCCATGCCAAGAGAGACGCTTCAAAGCTGCACGAAATGAGGCTGAATGATGCACGGCAAACAGCGACAAGCGAACAACAACAACAACGGCAGCAACAACTTTTTGGAACGTTGCCTGGACGGACAATTATTTATTATATCAATGCAAGCACAACAACTGCAACTGCAACTTCAACAGTTTCCACAGCTCTGATGGCCATGAGTTGATAGCCAGTCATTGCCGCATTGACACAATGGGCCTACAAAACAAGTAACTGCTGCTCCACACACCGCACCAGGCCTTCCACCGACCATTTCACCTACAACTGTACAACCTGCACCACCTTCAACAGCCCAGCGCCAATTGTTCGATTAGAAATTCCGTTAGCCGTCAGACAACGCCGACGGTAGACCTTCCTGATGCATGTTACTTAAAAACTTGAACCAACCCGAACTGACTCCCAGCCAGCAGCTACACGGAACCCGAGCACATGCAGAAAAACTCCAGGCGAACTGTTGATGCCCTCAGACTCAATAACCTAAGAGATTAGTGGACAGCTAAGCTGGTGAGCCTCGTAAAAGAAGAACCCAAGTCTGAAACGTCCTTCTACAATCTTCACATCAAAAACCTATATTTCTACATAAGCTATGGTATGCTTAAAATGGGATGTTTCTGCGGAATTTATTCCTTAAAATTTCAATTATTAACAATAATTTTTTTATAGCAGCTTGATGAATTAGTCGGTGCGCCGAATATTAAATACCCTTGCAAAAAATATGACATGCTTTATACGAGGCATCAAGAACAGACCACTGAAGAAATTGGACAAACATTTCTACAATTTATTTCACTCAAAACGTAAGCAACGCGTATATAAATTACGCAGAAAGTAAAAAAATTGCTTGTCTGTTGGGTTGTTGACTCAAAGAACAATTTTTGATATTGAATCAACTGTTAAAAAAGCTTTAATGTGATTTAAAAAAGCTCAGGTGTTACCTGATTAATTTCAATTCTTTTTACCTGGCACACGAAGGTATATTTTTGTGTAGTTACCTGGGAATCATTCAAAATTAAAGTGCCATATAAATGTTGTGAAAATTAAAACAGTAGTATAAATTAAATTTGCGCAGCTCTTAGACAGCCAATGGGTTAACATGGCCTTAACCACTTGAACTTTTGCCAACGGTGAGCGCAAGCAATCAAATCAACTGTGAACTACTTAAAATCAGACACTAAACCAACTAAAGCCAAAGAATCAAATTGGTTAGCCACTACCTCAGTTGCCTGTGCGGACGACGGTTCCAACTGCAGGGCTAATGAACCAATTACTTGTTGAGGCCATAAAACAGACAGCAATGCGAGCATTCTAAGTGCTCTGCTACGTTGGCGATGGTAAGCTTTTTGGGGCCCAGCGCACTAGAATTCCCACCAAATCACCCAAGAGGTAACAAACTATATGCATGAAGCGAACTGTGACTGGGACTGAGACTGAGAAGCACAGACAAACGAATCATGGCTGACCTCTATCTTTGGACAAAAGCCAACTAAAACGAAACCGAAATGCAGCTAAGAGGCTCAACTAGACCGACATTAAAGTGCCGAGGACAAGGCATAGACGCTGGGCGCAGGAGGTGCTGAAACCGAAGAGGAGGTAGAAGGCCTCAAGGCAACCGCAACCACTGCAAGATCGATACGAAGCACGAAAAATGTGCGCCTCCACAAAGATATTGCGACTGTCATAAAACAATATTATTGGCATTATTACATTTAAGTGTTGACAGCATAATAAAATAATTGTCGACAGACAATTTACAACAACAACAACAAAAACAACTGGTGAAACTCAAGTCTCGATCGTCTTTGGCATCGTTCTGCATTTCGCTGGGTTACGGGTAGGTGGGGGGGTTCACGGTTGATATCGTTGTCGTTTCCCATGTAAAACACTTTTAAAAATCACACTCACAACTCAAACTGAATGCAAAGTGCAACAAGTCATCAGGACTCTCAGTTGGAAAATGTACAGATCTTTCATGAGGTCTTTGACTAGATATCTCTCTGGACTGCAGTCCGGTTGAAGATCAAAAGAATTGTGCGGCGCTTAACGCGCCGAACAGTGCAACAGAGCGAGAGTGAGAGCGAAAGAGAGAGAGGGTTGCCTAGATGCCGCTCATTCATATAATTCACCCTCATTTCATAATAAATTGCTCTCAATTGATCACGACAATCGACAGCGATGAAAAGTCATGCCAAAGTTGACTCTGGATCGGTAGAAACCGGCGAAACATACGACGAAACGAAAACGAAACACGGCGCATAGCTAAATTGGCAATGGCAAAAGGTGCGACGGCATCGGCATCGATACCCATCGCCTGCTCCGATCCGATAGTTGGCGGCGTTAAGTTGTAGGTGCAAAAGGCTAAAACGAGAACCGCCGCCAACTGGACATTGTCCCAACCCTCTCGGCAGTCTTAAAGGCAAATAAGTCATACAAAAGCATTTTGGTCCGTTGACTGCATAGGAAATTGCTCCAATATTTTTGTCGACGCTGCCTGATTGGAAATATCGCAAGACCCGCAACACCACACAACCCGCACACACCGCTGCCCATAAGCTGGCTGCTTATTTGCTGCCCGCAGGAAACGCTGCCTGTTCAAATCGCCAACCATCTACGCCAACAGTGTGGCAGTTGGCCACAGTGTGGATTGATGATGAATTATGTAGAGCACGAAATACGAAGTGCATTGTGGTGGTGCCGTTGCTGATGCTTGTGGTGGTGGTGGAGCCGCGTGGTGCTGAATGGCATCAAAATGGTGTGGGAGTTGTGCTGATTTGGCAGCACAGCTCACGAAGTCGTTGAGGAATTTTAATGAAAAAACAACAAACAAAAATATTAAAACAATTGTGTAAAATGTAAAAAGGAAATGTTGTACTACATGAAAAATGTTCAAAAATAAACTGTACAAAAAAACAACATTATTAAATATTGAAGCTATAAATAAAAGGAGATACTAGTAAAATAATATCGAAAATGTGACACACCGAATGCTATTAAATTCATTCATAATTATTTGTTTAAAATTAAACTGATTTCCGTATAATAAAATGAATATGAATACGCCTCTCGAATCATATTTTGTACATCTGGTAATTATGTTTAAATCAAATTTGGGGTTCCACAAGCAGTTGTTTTTACCTTGAGCCCACGCAAACTTGGTCTTATTAAAATATAATGTATTTAGTCCCTCTCTTTTCTATTTTATCCTCTTTTGACTACTCGCAATATAAGTTCTTATTTTCTTACACAGTTGAACATTCTGGCAACCTTTACGAACTCTACTGTTTATCCACGTAGCGTTGCCACAGTATGTACAAAATTGTTGCCATTAGGCTTCTACTATATACTCCATGTTAGCTGCCATCAACTCCTTCTTTGGAAAAATGCAAATCGCAGCATGCTTTTCGTATTAATTAGATATTGAGTTATTTTCGCCATAGCTGCATATTTTATAAGATCTGTGATAATTACTCGATAATTGTCGCAGCAATATCCATAACAATACTTTACAAAAATGCTGTGCAGAAATCTATTTACATATTCCCAAGAAGCGAAAAAGAGAAGCTGGGAATCGGGAGGCGTTGTTCAAGCTGCGTAGACAAATCTGTGATCATTTGTGGCCAAGAAACAAGAAATGCAGTGGTGCAGAGTATGGAAATATGCCAAAGACGGACCCGTTACCTGTTCTTGTGCTGTGTGGCTTTGTTATTAGTGGTAATAACCGCGGGACATAGTCACAGGCAACGGCGTCACCACGCACTACCAGCAGCCAGTTGGCCAAAGAGTTTGGGCCAAGATGCCACGCTGAACCCACATGCACTTTGCGGTAAATGAAGTCTCTGCCGCATCACTGGCACCAAATTGTGTTATCAAGTCATGGGAATTGCCCTGTATGCCTAGAGAACCATACGGGCCATGGAAATTGTGCAAAAAAAAAAAAACAACAACAAATATGTACAGGTAGCCGCTATGTGAGAGACCCAATGAAAAACTCGTTAGAGTGGGCCACTGCGTGTGAGTGAGGAGCCGAAAAAATAAAAAACGAAGTCCCAACTGTGATCCAAGACGCCGTGTGTCCAGTGTGCAACACTCAACTTGCTGCATTATTTCACCAAATCATTTCATGCCACATTAATCCACTTTACCATCATCATCATCTCCGTCGTCGTTGTTGTCGTCTCCGCTTGGACATCGGCAAGCAGCCAGCACACGATCCGAAACTCCGAAAACTGCAATGTCTGGGAAATTTCTGACGCCGATGACGATGACGACGACGACGACGTGTGCCTAGAGGGTGTCAATTGATGCATATGAAAAATTGCAATTTCTATGCGCCGTTTTTGGGGGGCTGTGTATCAGCTTGTCTGTTTTTATGCCCTCACAACAGGGTGTTACAATTTTGATACAAAATATGTAACGTATTGAGCTGAAACGTTTTGATTCCGGAATCCCAATTTCCGATCCTTAAACCTCAAAATATGACTGAAGAACAGCCGAAGCTAAGTATGAAACGAGCTCTATTTAATCAAAAGTTGATTTGCTTTACTATATTAATTCAATTTGTATAAAATGTGATCAAATTTATGTAGAGTGTAGTGTATGTAGCTATCAAAGGCGAAATGGATCAAGAGCGGAGTTCTTATATTTATGTCTTACGTAAGGATAACTTCACTTGATTTAGTTACTATGGTCAGGTTTTACTTTATCGTATTACTGAAATTTGTGAGGGCATTCAGTGCTCGTCGTTGCAAAGGTAACTTCTTTCTCTTGTGTTGCTTTTCAGCTGGCATGTGTTGGCATAGTGCATTCGAGCTATGAGTGTTGGGTACTGAGCTCAATTTACTATTAGCGTGACTTTTGGGTTAGTTTTTCTATTCGTCATGCAAAGCATCGCTTATTGGCGGCATTTGCAACTTCTCTCCCGAGGCCAAATGGCGTCGTCAGTCTTAAGTGTCTTATTGCAGCAAGTGATCTTCTATAAACTATAAACTACAACATCCCGAAACCCAATTTACATCCAGACTGAGAGCTCTATAATTTTGTTGCTCGATATTCGGCAGGAGATGGGAACTGGCACAAGAATCGCCGACGAGGAAAAGTAAACACGAGAACAGCAAATATATCATTAAATTGGGCTTTGGGTAAAAATCATATAAAATTTTATGGTGTATATAAATGTGAACAGCTATATAAATAAAACTGATTGTCGAGATGAAAACTGAGTTGAAAAAAGAGTTGGCTTACGTTAATAGCAAGAAACTAGACCCAGACCTAAATTCCCTTGAAATATATTATAATTTATATAAAAATTTAAGTAAATTTAAATACCTACTTACCCAACAATTTTTAAACACACGGACAAATATTTGCTGTCCATAAATTAGCAGCCACCTTAAGTTGTATATATACACATCTCTGAAAGAACAAAAAAAATAGTAGATAGCGGGTTAGAGGGTTAAGTGTAGAAGAAGAAGGAAGCATGAAGAAGCATGTCTAAGAAAATTTGATTAAATACCACTCAAAATAGAAGTAAAGGCCCAGAAAGTCTTACTTAAATTTCTTGAGAATCGCATAGTAGGGCAATATCAAAAAGCGTTGTTTTTTTTACATGCATTTATATGCATTCATTTATACTCATGGGAAATTCAAACTTAACGAACAGTCAACATTTTCAATCAGATCAATCTCCACCAGCAAACACATCGATCCTGGAGACGCAAAATATTGTATAGGACTGTAAGTTGTTGTTGGCTGCCTTTCAGATGACGATGACGACGATGATGATGAATGTAGAACAACGTCAACAACATAAAACTGATTGATCGTTACAAGCTTTTATTAAGTCATAGACGTTCGCTGGCTGGCTCGTTGGATCGTTTGTTTCCTTTTTAGCTGCATCTGTTGATCATATGTAATTTATTTGTCATATCACGTGTTAAACATTTAACAACTCATGGGCTAGGCACAGGCAGCATAACCGGAGGCGAACAAGTGCAGTCAAACGAGTCGCTGCAGAAATCGAATGAAAAACAAAAAAAGTATTTGCACACAGATCAATCTTGTTGTTTCGCTAGAGCAGTAAGAAACCCCAAGCAATAAGTCAAAACAATGGCCTGTCGCCAATGTCGCCGTCGTCATCGTCGTCGCGGTCGTCGTCGTTGTCGTCTCCGGGGCTGGAGATGGAGCTGCAGTCTATGGCCCCTCGTGTGGCCAGCGTGGTAGTCACTCAGCTTGAAGATTAGCCTTTGGTGAGCATGCTAAACGAGTTGAATGAGTCGGGAATGAGACAGTAATAGGCTTCTCAGTTGAGATACTGACACAAGCTGTGGGCTGCGTGGGTGAATCGTGGTAACAGGAGACGATTGTGATTCACTGATTGTGAACCAGAAGAGTTACAAAGATGCTTAAAGATAGATATGCGATTCTTATAGAAGAGGTGTGTTAGAAAGTGAGAGAACAACCACAATGAACCCACCTAGACTTTCTGACGGATATATCCATTTATAATTAACCCTAAATAGATTTAGAGTGAAACCTCAGGCTTGGAATTAACAGAAAGTTATATGAGCTTTGTTTTCCTTTTTAATTTGAATAAAACACTTTAGATCGATTAGATAAAATTCATCTATTTACATAAAATCTTGGACATGTTTCCACCAGTTGCAATCTTAAACACCGAAAGGAATGTTAGTTTCTGGTTCTACTTAACCTGGTGCACATGCTTCCATTCAGCTAAGTGAAGGTAAACTGCAGTTATGACTAAAACACTGGTTCCTTTCTTTTGGTAATGAAACTGTTCTATACTAGCTAAGCATATATTCCCTTTAGCCAATCAATTCTTAAGCTGTAAAGGTGTTTTATTGTTGCAACAAGAACCGTTTGACTAGATAAAAATCATCAAATAGATAAAAGCACCACCGGGAAAGCCAAGTGTAATTACATGCCAGGGGGACAGACAGCAGGCAGGAGTTAACCAACGATGTGGCAGCTGTACAGCTTCTGGGACCTGCTCCGGTTTGGTCATTCACACGTCTTGTTAGCGCGTCTTAATAAATTGCACGCAATCAACTGGCGAGCTGAGCTCCATTTAAGTGAGGCCGAGCGAGTAAATCTTGGCGAGAGCCACAGCGAGCGGATCACAGCATGTGGTGGTGTTGGTGGTGGTGGCCAGCGAAGACGACTTTTACTTACAGCAACGCGGACTGAAGACGGACTACCTAACAGCCACCACCAGCCGGTAGGTAATTGATTGCGCTTCAATTGCAATTACCGGACCAAGGTGGACCATGGCGAACCAGGCACACCAGGCACACCACCAGGCCGATTGGGGCGCCTCAGAGCTTGTAATTGTGTCGTAATAATGCGATCTTTAGGCGGCAGTTGAGTGCGTTGCATGTTGGCGACACATTTAGCCCACATGCTGGCGCCACCTATGAGACGCATTTGTTTTTATTTCTCTTAAGCTAATCTCAATTGGTGATGTTCCCACGCAGCCCACCAGCAGAAGCAGCATCAACAATTTCAGCTTTCGGTTTCAGTTACAGACTGCAACACCTCAACTTTTAGCTAAATTAAACTTCTTTATTTCAATTAAATGTCTGTCCAGCTGTCCGTCTATCCATCTAACTGTCTGTCTGGGCTCAGTCGCTCCGTTTGTCATCGCCGTGCCCATATGTGTGGCAAGGCACACGACGCTTGCCACAAACCAAAACAAATCAAATGGAAACGGGGCAACGGGAATGGGAATGGGAACAACGCGAGCAACCAAGCTGCCTTCAACTCTAGTTGTTGTTGTTGTTGTGGTTGTTGCTGTTGTTGACTCTGGGCTTGGGCTATGAATTGGTCTCAGTCTCAGTCTCAGTATATGTTGTTTTTGTTGTCGGTTTTGGCTGCTTGTAACCTCACCTTTAACATCCCACATGCGTCGCCAGTTTGCCAGACTTGTTACTTATTCTATTTTTTTTTATTCAAGCTCTTTATAATACTCTATACAATTTATTTAATGAGAATAATGGAGCACATTGGTTTTATACCAGAGTTTAAAAGCTACCAAATTTAAAAAAATTAACCAATTAAATATAAATAAAAGACTCTTCAAGTCTTTAATATTATGTATATATTCAATTTGTCTCTGCGCATCACACGTATTCTTTAAATAAAAATGAAAAAACATTGGTATTATACATTTTTTGTCTTCTAACCTCACAAGGACTTGAACCTCTGACATCGCTTAGCCTACTACGCTACGTAAGGTAATGTATACTTTATTGTCTTTTTTTTATATTTTAAACTAATCTTTTTAGCTTACAACGAAGATAGAGAATATTGATAGATAATCAAAGTCCACATTCTTTTTTTGGCAGTGCGTTTGCTAGTCTGCTTGAAATTTGCATATTGCTTGCACCTATTGCTGCTTCCTTATAAAACAGTTCTCATTGCTTTTTTTGTGAGAGAGCAACGGGCAATGTGCAACACGTCATCGTTGATGCAGTAGTCGCCATGGGCAAGTCAGTTAGTCCAATTGTCAATTAAGTCAATGCAAATGTTATATAAATAAAGTATTATATAATTTGAAAATTTATCGCATTTAAACTTTTTTTTTGCCAGCAAATCAGAGTGCAATATTTGATGATGATTATGTCTCAACTTTTCAGTTTTCGAGTCTGTGGGCGAATCGTGGGCAGTTCATTCAAACTGAAGTGGAGCTACTGTTGCTGATGAGATATGTGTGTGTGTGTGTGTGTGTTTGTGTTAGTTTGTGTGTGCCAGCTAGGCCTTAATTAGCTGGCCAAACCTTGAGCTCAATCTCTGTATGCAATAAAAAAGTGCAACATTTTGTCCATGGCTGGGTGGCCAACAAGGCACACACAAACCAAACGAGAAGAATTGCAAAGTCTAACAGGAAGTTTGCCACACGCAATCAGCAATGGAGTCAAGTTAAAAGACGAAGACTTCACACTAGGCCGGGTCCCAGGTCGCGGATCTCCTGGTCTCAAGTCTCTCTCTCTCCGTATGACCGGGCCACATTCCAGCTCGAACTAGACAAATATTGATGGCCGCTCATCAATAGCCACAGCAGCAGCCGCCGCCGCTGCTGCAACACCACAAGCAGCAGCAGAAACAACAACAACAACAACAACTGCAGCAAAAATCAAACGCAGCAGAAAGAAAATTTGCAGTGCGATTGATTTATTTACCACGGCTTAGATTTACCGCCTTGCAGCCGAGTGGCATTTTGGCATTGTGCTGATGATGCTTTCCCACTTTTGAAGCCATACGAAGCCCCCACTCCCTACTGCTCCGGCGTAGCCAGCTCCAATCCCTAAGCATCAGTCGCATCATCAACAGGCGGCACCAGCGGCGCAGTCAGCTTTAAATGTTGCGTTTGATTTCGCTGGGCCAACTGTTTTTTTTTTCTTCTTCAGTTGTTTTTGGAATTTCTGCCTGCTGTCCAAGTGCATCGTTACACAAAACCACAAACAATTTATATTCCCATCAAACATTTGACCGCAACGCTGATTCATCTTAATCAATTATAATCTTTTGGATCGAGTTTTTCCGCAGTAATGAGCGAAAAACTTATGCAGTCGCAAGAGGTCGCCACTTGGGGGCACCGCTGCGTGTAGAGAGATTTGCGCCACAGGCGTTGCACAGATAAGAGACAGCCAGACTCCACCACTCCTCCTTAAAGACCCATCCGCCAGCCAAGCGCAATTGCAATGCCAAACGAGATGATTGCATGCCGGACACAATGCGCATTACAGCACTGAAGCAAAAGCACAAGACAGCTTAGACCCAAATAACTCAGATCTATTGCAAAGAATGGGTATAATAAAATCATGATACGATCTATCGACCAGCCGGTTTCAAGGTATTACCAAGAATTTGCGTAAGAAATGTGATATACAAATTAGAAAAACATATTAGATATAGGCATTATCTTGCTTTACAGAGATTAAAAGCTGCTCAACAACTCACTCCGGGCAAAAAACCAGAAAAAAGTTATTTGTGCAGATCAATATGTACAAGATTACATCTCTGCTCTAGGATATAAGCGCAAGTATTACTGCTATATGCTATAATAACCCTTAACGCTAAAGGGTGGATCGGCAATGCCAATATATGAATGCTTATCTACAAATTTGAGATTTACTTTGTAGACGATCAGATCTTAAACAAAGAACTTTCATTCACCACTTTCCCACACATATGCGACACATATACGACCTATTTATTAGATTTTACAAAATATGTGAATCTCAAATCGAAGATTGGCTTAAATAGATGTATGTAGATATATATTTATATTCAATTGCAGCATGCGATATTCCAACCTTGACATACACGATACACGATAACATCCACATTAATTACACAACAATTGTTTGCACCCCATTCGATCAAAAGGTAGAGGGGAAGTGATTAGAGCTGTCAAAGCTCACACTGCTTTCGACATGCTCAATTTTCAATTAGAATTTGTGGTTGTTACATGCGCCGCAATTGTTTAATTTACAAATCATGTGAACCAATTAAACACAAGCCAAGCGAAAGCAATAAAAACAACAACAGCCACGAACAAGGCTTAAATAGACTTTACTTGTTAACAATTATTAGGCCGAGACCGAGGCGAGCAACGAGCAATCAAAACCAAATCAAATGATAAATGACAACACCAAAACACAACTAGCCTATGGATTGTACAATGGAGGAGCAGGTCGAAACCGAGACGATGTCGATCCATTAAGCCCCATAGCACCAGCTACTTGACGGATGAGTTTGAACTCACATGTCTGACCCAGAGCGGGACGATGCCCAAGGCAGGCAGAGGGAGAGCGAGCGAGAGCGAGATAGGGAGAGAGAGTAGTGAGTGAGTTATAGTGAGGAAGAGGGGGCGCCGTCATGTATCATAAAGCAAATGAAACTCACACCATGGGCAGCCGCATCTACAAATAGGGCCCAGACGCAAGCACAGGCATCATAGATCGAGCCCCAGCTCCATTGCCGGCTCCATCTCCATTTCTGGAGCTGGGCAAACGGCCAAGTTACACATTATTTGATAAATGGCACACAACCTTTTCGAGGTTGATTATTGTGTTTTGTCTCACTGTGTTGTTATTTTTTTTTTTTTTTTATTGTGGGACTTCTTTTTTATTTTATTTTTTTAACATTTTTTTTTCTGTGTGCTGATTGCCCTGCGGGGCCACAGACAAAGATCGACCACAAATTTAGCTACAATTTCAAACAGTTTTCGATTTGACCATTTTTTTTTACCATAACGGGGCCTTCGTTACAAAATTGGCGAATTGAATTAATCGTTTCCATTTTGTTTATTTGTTGGTAATTAAACACCTCTGCTTTGATTTCTTGTCTGCGGTGCGAGCAAAACAAATGAATCATTTACATTTTTATTTATTTTTTTTGTTTTTGGTTTTTTTTTTTTTTGTTTCTTAATGTTGAATCGTTGTAAGCCATAAATTTTGGTTACGCTATGTAGCGTTATGTGGGGCCATGGGAATTTTTGATTTTTTGTATGTTTTCCTTTGAGAAATTCACGCATAGCAAATGGCGCCTGTTGAGAAATTATTAGGGCAGAATTATGGCGAAATCGAATCAGCTAATGAAGTTTCTGTACAACATTTACGATTTGGGAGAGAGAACTTCAACTATTGTAGGGTGTTTGCTTGGACAGAAACAATAGTAATAACACAAAGGTAAAAATATACAGTCCATTTGAAAAGATAATTTTTAAAACTGAAGTGTTTTTTAAAAATGAGGATGGCTTAAGTGAAGTTTAGGGATAGAGCTCCCGTGGAGACAAAATAAAATATATGCATGAATAAAATGTGGTTGAACAATAAAAAAATGAGTATATAAATCGTGTACAAGAAATAGTTTTTTTTTTAAGTTAAAAAGTTTACTGATTTAAAATTTGTGAAATTGTTAGACGTTATTTAAAAGATTTCTTCCATTTAACCGGCCACATTAAATGTATTTTTTTCTGTAAGTTTTATAAATACAAAGCCAATAGTTTCCTTGACGGTTTAAAGCTTCGTATTTACCTTAAAGTTGTGTTTGCACTTAAAACGAACCATGTAAGGGTATCTGTTCGTCCGTATGCTAGCGTTAAGCTCTCGATCAGTATCTTCGTTGTTGATTCAGCCTTGTTTCGGCGCAAGTCCGCACAAAACTTGCTATTTCAAATTTCAATTTATAGGAAAATGTTAGCAGCAGGTGTTCGTTCAACACAAAAGTTGGAGTTGCCGCCAGTTGCCGGTTGCCGATGCAGCTCATCAGCTTTGGCTGATCATCAACAGCTCAGTGGAGTGTGTTGGAGTGGAGTTGTGCGGTGCTGCTTGAGTGTGGTGCTTCCAAAATAAAGCAATTTAATGTACGCCATTGGTGGTGCGGTGCGGTTGTGTGTTGGCCCCATTTGGCTCATGTGGTAAGTATTTTTGGGAAAGTTTTTGGCGTTTGAAAAATTCTCCAATGTCAAAATGCAAAAACAGAAGAAGAGGAAGAAGAAAAAACAAATTTGCATTGGGCCAAGCCAAGGCAAAGGCAAGGCAATAGGCTAGGATGGTTAGGCAGAGCCTCTCTGGCGGCTTGGTGAGAGCCCTCAGGCATTCAATTACAATCGATTCTGGTGTGAAAAAGTTCAATTTCTTTTTAGCCAACTGCGACGACGCCGATGACTGCGACCCGTTCGCAGGCTAGTAATGAGGAAATGGCAAAACGCAGTCGCAGTTACAGACCGCAGGACGGGCGAACGGACGGACGGACGACAGCAGTGGCCATATGGAAAATGCAACTCATGCACTTCCTAGATTGAACAACTGGTTGGCTATGCTGACTGGGCTGACTTGACTTGACTTGGCTGGGGCTGTGTGTGCAATATCTACATATGTGATTGCCATATTGTGTAGATAATTGTGAGCGACCCCCCTATGCCGCTATCCGCCTGTGCTCAGTGAAGTGCTTAATGCTTTGTGACTATTCATGGGCACTCAAAGCAGCAGCAGCAGCATTCGCATTGCAGCCAACAGAAGCAGCTTCTCTTGGCCACATATGCAAATCACACACAGGTGAAGTTCGACAGGCTGGCCAGAAAAGTGCAGCACTCCAAATGGGCAAACACACATGCATAGGCGAGGGGCGGCAACAGGTAGGGTGGAGCAACAGCAACTGGGCACTCAAGCATTGACAGTTGAGTGGTCAACGTTTTTAGCTGCACCATCAGCTTCAGCCACAGCAGCAGCAGCAGCGTCAACAACAATAATTACCCACTTGCCTGCACTTGATATTAAAATCAGACAAAGGCGAAAAAAAAACTTTAGTCAGAGGGGGGAACAGGCAGACAGACAGACCGGCAGACATCAGGCGGCTAAAAGATGCTTCAGTCGTCACACGGGTCAAAGCGAGCAAAAACCCAACAAAAACGTGCAAAACAATGTGCAAAATTATCAAAAATCGTTCATCAAATTACCAAAAAGAGCGCAACGGGCCACTTAACGACTCTATTACGAAATGGCAAAAAGAAAAAAAGATCGACAGAAGAAGAAAAAAAATAATAATAGAGGCATCGCAAACGTTGCTGGCAAACGGGCGTTTGCGAACAAAAATTGCAAAAGCGTCAACACAAAAATTATTTTAAATTAGAACTCGAAACTACTCACGTTTTGCAATTTTCGCTTTTTGTGTGGAATGCCAATTGAAGTGTTAGGAAAATAAACAAAAACAAAAACTGAAGCATCATCCACAACATTGTGAGCAGCAGCAGCGGCAGCAGTGGGGGGTGGGCAAGCAACAGCCAACGGTAGCACTAAAATAACAACAACAATAACACGACTTCGATGAAGACTTGGCCTGGCAAAACTCCTCTAGTCAACTCTGTCTGTGTCTCTCTCTCTCTCTCTTTCTCTTCTTCCATATATCTGTTCCACTCACTCGTGCTGTGGGCTGGCTTGGCCTGGCAATCAACGCAAATAGCTCAAACGCCTCAAGTGTTTGCTGAAGATGTCACCCACACTTCAGGCTCAGCCAGCAGCAGGCAACGGGCAGCCTTAGTCAAGTTCGTTGCCTGAGTCTTTTGTTTAGACAACGTCAGTCAAGCAGCACAAGTTCCTCCAATCTCAGTTTGGCTTTTGCAATTTGGCACAGCAACAAAAACAACAACAACAACACAAATATTGGCAATATTTCGATGCGACTGCAGCAACTGCTGCCGCTGGTACTTCTGCTGCAGCCTGGCAAAATATCGCTTACAGTTAAATGGAAATTGATGCACTTAGCTGACTCACTCAGCACTTCTGTTTGGGCTATAGGGGCCATAAGGTACTTATATATTGGCATAGGAACAAGTACAACTCGCTTTACTATACGTTCCCAGCAACGTGACTTTGAATAAATTAAAGTGCATATCATATGCATGCGCCTGTGCCAGAAATAGAGCGAACGTTTCTTCTATAGGAAGCAGCAGCTGCTGCTGCTGCTGCTGCTGCAAGTAGCCCCTGGTAGTTAATATATATACATATATATATTGGAAAGGGATCATTGCCAACGAATATACACAATAGCCAAAGGTCAGAACATCAACTCAGCTCATACAAACAAACAAACGGCAAATCAAGAACTCTCGAAAGTAAACGAAACTGACAAAAATGTAGCTTCAAAAAAAAATATCTAATGTGAACTCAATTTTTCCAATTCATGAACTGTATGTTCAGTAGTTAAGAAGTCGAAATTAAAGAGTGAGAGAAATAAAACTGAATAACTGACTGATACAGATTTTTTTACATATTTTAGATATTGTAAGTCAAGCTTGTCAATTGAAGCATTGATGGCATAGTCTATACATTTCAACTAAATAATAATAATAAATGAAAGCCTTACCTATTTAATTAATGGAATTTTAATCCCATTCGACCAAATGCTCTCACTACTAGGCAGGACATCAATAACAAATATATCAGACAAGAAAAATCCTTGATAAAAAAATAATTTTACTATCATAAATATTTTTTTAATAATATTGTAAATAAAACTTCGTTACCAAGAGTAAGTAGCATATTCGCTTTAAAAGCGATTTCCAAGTTTGCTATTTCTATTAAATTTCGGACAGCTAAATATTAAGCCTAAATGTGTAATAAATGCTGATTGACACTTAAAACTAATTAACTTTCGAAATGTTGCAATCGGAAATACTATCTAACGATAAGAGCTGTTTAGATGATTTATGTGCAGAGTAACCGAAAACCATGGCTGAAACTAATCACAACTTATGACTATCGATAACAATCAACAGCCATAACTCATTTATTTATAACTGGAGCCAACACATAAGTACTCTAAATATGCAGCACATAAATGTCACAAGTAAAGGCTGTAAAAGTTTAGGCAGCTAACGGCTGCGTAAATATTTTGCTTAATTATCATTTTAATAAATTGCAATTAATTAAATTTAATTAACAGCAGACACGAGTGCAATCCAATTGGCAACCAGCAACGGGATTAGCAACAGGTCTCCAAGTCTCATTTTTATTATCAACAGCTGACAAAATCATGTCCCATGTGCCATAAGCTACACAACTTTATGTATTCCAGCAGCACCTCAGCCACGACACAACAAATTTGCGGCAAGCTACCAGAACCAGATGAGATGCCTCACAGCAAAATTGGTACCTATGATGGGCCTATCAAATGTGTGTGTTTGTGTGTGCGTGTGACTGACACCAACTGATCCGTTTTAATGGCATACACTTAGGAAAAACGTCAATATAAATTCGAGCGACTAAGTTTTTTTGGTTATAAATGGAAATTTGATAAAAAGAAAAATATAATTGTAAACAATTATGTAAAAGAGAATAACTATCTTGAAATAATAAAGAAACTCTTTAAATCGTATATAAAATAAGAGCAAAGAGATTGTAAAAATGCGTTTATTGTTGCACTGTTCCAAGTAATCTTAAATATTTATCTCAGTTAACGCACGTAAAATGTTTCATTTTTTATACAATTTTAAGTTCTTTGATCTCTACCTCTTCCAATCAAAAACTAGTTAAAAGACGTTTATACAAATATTTACCCTCAAAAAAGAACTTGAGATTGTTAAAACATTTACAATTTCAAATATCTAATAAGAAATCATTTTTAGTGTAGGCTTTTGATTTCTTAAAAATCTATTCCAAGTGGACAACTAACAAATTTTAACGCACTTTAATTGCTGCTGAGAGATATTTTGAAGAAAACAGTAGAGAGTGAGACTTGTTCTTCAAAGTCATGTTTTGGCCTAGGCTTTAAGGCTAAGACTCAGCTGCAACAAGTCAACATCCAACTGTAAATTGCCGTTTGCTCAAATATGCGAAATTAACAAGACACAATTACAAGACAGAAAACGCAGACAAACACGCCTAGACATCAACTACTGCTGCCTCCTCCTTCGGTCCACTACTGCAAATGCAACTGCTCCTCCTCTTTCTTCTCCTACTGCTCCTCCTGCGCCACCAGCTGGCTGCTGCTCCTCTGTTGTGTTATCGTTTAGTCTATGGTTTTATTTTTATTGCACCAAGATGCGCCACACCACACGGCCATGTCCAGTGTGCAGTTCCCAGCTATAGAGCTTCAACTGCAACCGTGGCTGAAATTTGCGAGATTTTTATCAGCCGCCGCGGCAGGAGGAGCAACTGCAGCAGGAGGCGTCAGGCAGGCAGGCAGGCAGTCAGGCAGCTGAGTCAAAGATTGGGTTAGGTGAAAACGCAACACGCGCATGCAAAATGGAATTTATTGTATAATTAGGATTTGTCTTATAGGTAATAAGACGCATTAAACACAGCCGCACCAGAAATGTGCGTGGAAAGCGACATTTTCAATTGAAAATTTGTTGTCCACAGCTTTCTATTGAGTATTCGGGGAGCGCCCCTTCATATTTTCTAGACCTATGCGAGTTGTTTTCCGATGTTGGTAATGTAAGCTCATTACTGCATACGAGCTGTTGTGTTGTTCTTCTTCTTCTGTTCGGCCGTGTTGTCGCCGGGGTGTCGAAATGTACAGCCAATTACATGCGACAACAAAAACAACAACAACAAGAAGCACAACAACAGTTGTTGTCTGTGGCCCGCAGCTAAAAAGGAATTCAAGGCGATGCTTGCGTTACTTAAAGCATCGAATTTCATGAGTTTTGTCCGGCAAAGGAGTCGCTGCTGCCAGGTTGCGACCTCTTAAAGAGCTTTTTCATTCGCCCCATAGAACAATCATTGTGCCTGTAATTATATGGGCATGCCATGCGAGAAGGATGTGTTCGGAAAATGGGGTCGGTCGCTTGCTAATGAACATGCAAACTATCTATTTTAGATGCCAATTCGCATGTGCAACATAGGTGAGCAAGTGGAGGATAAATTTAATCTTGAGATATTTGTATAACCTGTGCCCCAGCGCTCGTCCTCCTTTCCACGCTCACGTTCTTTATTGTTATTCTCCCTTCCAGGCATTGACATTACTTGCTCTCTCTTTTGCCCTCTCACAAATTCTTTCTATGCGATTCTCATTTAAAATGACTTAACTCCGGTTATTGGTTCCTACAGATGTAGTTCGATTTACTATCGAATGCTTTTAATTGATATTTCATCGCTATTTTCTACAAATCTGTATGCTAACAACAATAGTTGTACGGTGTATCGAATTTTATACAAGGGCATTCACATGCCCAAATAACTTCCGCACTTTTCGACATTTGCCCTCTTGCCTCTCACTTTACTGGCAATGCAATCGATAATCAAAGCGAAATCTCAACGATGTGTGCAAAATGCAAATGCTGAACACGCTGTGAACTATGATCATTGCAGAAGATCACACAGCATCTGTAGGTGGGCAATCTTTGTTGTTGTTTTGTTTTCTTTTATATTTTTTTGGCCACGCTAATTTTGTTGACCTGCTGATTGCGCATGGAAATTGAAAATTATGAAATTATATTTTCTGCACCTACATAAAGCGCAACACATGCGAATGCATCAATAACAACAGCAACAACAACAACAATAAATACAACAAAAACAACAATAGCAACAAATGCATCATGTCAATCGTGATTTTGTTTGCTGGAACTTTAACATTTCATCGACGTGCCGATGTGATCCCATGTGATGATGATGATGATGACGACGGTGATGTGTTGATCAAACTGTTGTTGGAGTCACAGTTGGAGTCGCGACTCGGAGTCGGGGCTAGGCCAGGCCAACACAGGCCAGGGCACGAATGTTGCACACGCTCCACGGCTCATCAGGCCACACGTCATGCATGCCCATATACAAATTCGTTGCGCCTGATTACAAGATCAGAAAGAGAGAGAGAGAGAGAGAGAGTGGGAGCGGGAGAAATAGAGCGAGAGAGAAGGCCGTGTGACTACCAAAGATGACGATGACCCAAACGTTCAAAATTTGTAGCAATGACCCACGATGATCATCATGGTGATCATCGCAATGATGATAATGATGATCGAAAACCTATTCGCACGGCCTAAGCTCATTGCAACGTTGCCAATGGCTTGAAATCAATTGCCAGAGCATAGCACACAAAAAACCAGAAAGAACAATTTATTGCAATAAACGACAATTTGATACCCTTGTAGCTAAATGATAGATAAACGAAATCTATTCAAATAGCAGATAGGAATATTCCTGAGACCGTAAAAAAGTTGCAACTGTAACTAAAGCAAGAAATTATTCTTATATTTTTACTTTTACTTAAAAATTGCAAAACTTGTTATGTATTTTGAAAAGAAAACAAAAAAAATTCTTAGCTGATCCTATGGAGCATATATAATATGTTAACTCAAGAACGCAGCTCTGTATTGACTTATTTTGAATAAAATATCAAAATCTAAGCTGGGGCTAGAAATGCGTTACATATTTTATTAAATAGTTCGAATACTCTTCGATAAGTGCATACATTAAGCTTCTCTCGGCGCTATTGGCTGTTTATGCTAGCCGCAAGGCAATGAGGATGCCAATGACGTTGCCATTGAGGATGACTTCGTTCCAAACGAGCAACAAGTGCAAGTCGCAAAGTTCGCGGGAACATTTTGGTGTGTGACGGGTTGATCTTTAGCCATATTAAATTAGCCAAAGGCAAGCAGGCTGGCTGGCCTATGATTGATCTGCGTCTCGTCTCGGACGATTATACAGTCAGTCAAGTGAGTTGGTCAGGTCGGGTCGAAGTTGCCGATCCGATCGGATTGGATCGGATCGGGTCGCGTCGCATTGCATGCATAATTTGATGTGTGTCGAAGTTGCTTCAAGAAGTGCATGTAAAAATTTACAATACGTAAATCTTTATTTTGCTTCTCTGGTTTTTCTTTTTATTGAGTTATTGCCGGCAATTGAAAGCAACTACTCAGGGCTAGGGCAAATGGTGTGCACGTTCCGGCTTAAGGTTAAGTACGATGTGAATTACTTGATACAAGCTCTGCAGTTTTTTCAGGTCAGAAACAAGATGTCAAAGTTGACGATTTAAGTTGTGTTTAGTAGGTTGAGCAAACCCCAAACTTTCCTTAAACACTTATAAACCTATCCCACTAAAAGCCTTCAAATTTCTCCGATCTCAACAAAAAATCAAGAAACTGTACCAATTCAATATCTATGCTATAGCCATAAATAGATGCCCTACTCCCAAGTGTCTTAGTATTAATCAACGCTCATCTTTCATAATTTGAGCACAACGAAAGCGATTACATTCAGCAGATTGCATTGATATATGATCAATTTCGATGGTTTTTAGATTAACGGGCAGCTTTCTGATATTTCTATAAGAAAATTAAATAGTTGCCTTTGGGCAACATATAAACAATATAGCTATTGATTGCAACTAATTGTTGTCGAAAACGTAAAGAAATTTATCAAACGCCTATAAAAACTATATCAGCAGCAGTATACTCTTTCTGCCCTTATGCCCCCCCCCCCCCCCTCTCTCTCTCTCTCTGTCTCTAGCCGCTTACACCCATTTGCCCCACTGTAAAAACGCTTCGAGGGCTTCAGTAATCATTCAAAAGCTTGAAATAAGACCCCGAATTTTGGCTGGGCCACTCGTAAAATCGTTTATAAATTATGAAAATATATGTACATAATGCATATAAGCATGAGTTCAAAGCGCGCCGTTTACAAAAACGAAATATGAAAAGCGCTTTTTATGTTGTTGATTATTAATTTATTAACTTAAAAATATATATATACACAACAACAACAAAAAAATCATAAAAATTCAGATTTCTATGTCGCTGCCGTTTTCGATTCGTTTCGTTTCTTTTGGATATCCATTTGTTGGTCACAATAATTAAATTTAGATTAAGTTTAGAAACGAACTGGCAACGTCTTCCACAGTAGTTTAATGTATGCAAATTACACGCTGAGCCCCGACCCCCAAGGTCCCCTCACCATCGACCACTAACCCAAAGTGGATCTTCTGTCGACATTGAGCCAAAGCCCTTTAAACGTGACGAATCGATTCCCAACTAGACATTGAACATAAAAATTTTCGTTTGATTTTTTTCTTTCTTAAATATTTTTTGGTTCTCTAATTTGTAACACATCTCTTATAACGTTTTTGGAGGGGGGTTTTAATTTTTTTTCCAACTCATATTTTGTTTATGGCCGAACAACGCCCATTTTCTCAAGTTTTTGACTTTAATCGTCATCTGAGGTTTCGAGTCGTTTGTAAAATTTGTTGTTTTTTTTCGAACGCTTTCCATTTTAACTAGTTGTAAGAGTCGAAGCGCAGCATTCTATCGCCTCGCAGCTCACGTGGGCGTTGCTAATTAGTGTTGGAAAATGCGCTCGATTTGATTTGTGGAAATTTATGTTTAAACATTACCTCTCCGGCACCAGGCTACAACGTAGTGTTTTAGGCCTTGTTTACGATGTGTGAGCTTTGGGGCTGAACGCATTTTAAATGAGCTTACAGAGCTCGAAGCAGCATAGCAGTCGGAGTAGGTGGAGACGACGGCATAATTAAGTGAACTAAAAAAGTGTTCAGCCATTTAGGCATAACTGTGGGAAACTATGACTTTTATCTTTATTCAATTGGTAATAAGGATTACATTTTAAAAAGTTTAAAATACCTGTAGCAGGTCGTGTATTTAAATATGAATTAAATGAAGGATATAGAAGTTAGGTAAACATATGTATATACACACATGCAGTATAATAAATTGAACAAGATAGATCCGGGTCAAATCCCCATATACTAAGACTAAAAACCAAATTCAATTAATAATAATATATGTATATACTATGTGAATTATTGCGAATGTTTCTGTATGATCTAATCAGTTTAATGAATACATATTTTTTATTAGATTTGACAGAGTCCCAAATTCGATGTGACACACCCGACAGGCTAATGAATATATGCAATATTCTCATATGCCTTGTTTTTGCCCCCTTCCACATTCATTTTAAAGTCAATTTTAAATTTAACAAAATATTGTGACGCCCCCAAGGCTC
This sequence comes from Drosophila borealis, assembly GCA_035045885.1. NCBI lineage: Eukaryota > Metazoa > Arthropoda > Insecta > Diptera > Drosophilidae > Drosophila > Drosophila borealis. The sequence continues at coordinate 302,940 of JAWNOR010000202.1, read as the reverse complement.
ACTCCTGATTCCTTACATTCAATGAAAGTTCATTATGCCCTGAACACAACTCTTTAGCAAACTTTAGTTAGCGTAAATTAAGATAAATCTTTAACGAAAAATCTTAATACAGCCTAAAAAGTCAGGACAATGCTGTTGGGTGTTTCGTAATTGTAATTTTAGCTTTTCTGGACTATGAACAATAAATTAAAAATGTCGTATGGAGGCTGAGGCCTGAACTCAGTTAGACATATGATGTTATGTGAACACAAAAAAAATCTCTACAATGCAAATCAAGATTTTGCTATGTTGAAATAAGATTAGTTCAAATTCGAAAAGTGAGTGTTATCAGGTTAACTGGCTTACTGACAGCTTATCCTTTGGTCATTTGTATTACCCAGCCTTTAGGTTGGCAACTTGGCTCTTGGGCAGAACGTAGTCGGGTAGTAAACATTTGCCAACTAGCCTGACGTTACGGCTTAGCAGCAATTTAAGACATTTGACCGGGACTTTGAAATTAACAGACAGAACATTTCAGCGGCTGGTTGTGCGCAGTATGCAATCCCCAAAGACGTCAGTGCAACCAATTCGCAATTCCTCGCCCCACCCCACACTCCGTTACACCCCCATAGCAAGCGCCCTGGCACGGTAGTTGTAATTAAAAACGCGCAAGTCGTAAACAACAGAAATCAGTTGAGAACAGGTCGTTCTCCGTGTCTCTGCCGTGCTCTCTCTCTATGATGAACGGGGCGTAACGCGCTGAGTAAAATTAATTTTCCATATGTGAAGAAGAGGCAAATGCGATTTGCTGATTTTTAGATTTTCGTCCGACTGACTGACGACCGTCGGCTGACAGCCTTCAATCTCACGAAAAATGTGCTAATTGCAATAGAAAGACAATTTCTATCGTAAACATTTTTCAAACTAATGAAGCAAAAATGTATAAATGCGAAACAAAAAAAACCAAACGAAAAGCAACTAGCAGCAGCAACAACAACAACTTAGTTAGTTGAAATGGCGAAGCAACTGACTAAAAATTAGTTGTTGAAAATGAATTGCACTAATATCGAATTTCACACCGTTGCGCTAATGGCCAACAACAGCAACAACTACATATACTAAAGCAGTAGAGTACTAACAACAACAACAACCGCAACAACAACTGCTGCAGCTGTCAGACGGCAACAACAAAAGCAGCAAAAATAAAATGCAATCAACATGTGTTGTTTTTTTTTCGTTTCGTTTTTTTTTTTGCTTCTTTTTTTTTTGCTAATGTGCAAAGCGCTGATTGGACGAAACCTGACCGCAAAATGGAAATTATGATGCGGCCCCGTTTGAGTAAAGAGCACAGCACAAGCACAACAGAGACAACAGCAACGGCTACGGCAACGGCAACTGAACAGCGACAACGACAACAAAAACAGCAACTTGTCGACAACAACCCGTAAGCGGGTTTCACTTTTTTTGTTTTTGGGGCGAGGAGTTTCAGTTTGAGTTTGCGAATTCTTAAGGGGCCCCAGATACGAGCAGCCAAGCAGCCAGCCAATAACAAACTATAACTAACAGCGTTACCTGATATCAAGCTGCAAGTTTATTGGTCAATCAACAACGGCCAACAGCGACAACTCAGTTGAGCGAGTTGAGTAGAGGACACGATCAGTCCACTCAGACAGACGGGCGGACGGACAGCCAGAGAGAGATCGTTTCATATTTATGCCTATGCATAACAAGTTGCCGTTCGGGGCGTGCATATTTGAAAACGCAGTTATCAGATACATATGGTATAGTAGAAACTAGACAAGCTCACCTGCTTATCTTTAGCTGAAACCTTGCTGCTTCGATAAATCATGAAATCTTTGCGAATGAAATGAAACAATTGAAATCATTATAAACTAAAGTCAATCGTTGTTCAACACTGCAGAAGTAATTAAACGTTATTGTATTTAATCAGGATCAGGGACGAAACAAAGTGAATGGTTTAACCAACTCGATGAACCTGGACTTTTCATAATCGGTACCCAGATTTTGGCTTGTCATACAATTTTTAACATATTAATAAAAAAATTACATTTTTAATATAAGTATAACTGCCCTACTTCGCTACATTTTTGTTTTTATTATTTGTTTTGCTAGAATATACAAAACATACGATACTGCCGTAAAGGCCACATTTAAACTACATGAAAACATATACCTAAACATTATAAAAATCAATTGAAACCTTTGAAAAATTATTAAAAATATAATCTAACGTTCGGCAAAGACAATATAATACTTCCTCGGATCCTTATTTAACACTCGAAGCAAATCTACTGCATACAATCTTTAATGTTAGTCGTTGGTCAGCATTCGGCATGTTTCACTGTATGCAAACAACGCTGTCACCTGTTGGAGTAGCGCAATTCAAGATTTACTAAGGCTATTAAATACCAACTGGCAAGTGGCAACTGGCAATTGGCAAACTCTGCGATGGATTCGCATGCATTACCAACTCAGCTTTTGCCTAATGATGGAATTATAAGCAACAAAGACGCAGACCTTAAGTTTTGAGATGCCTTTTCTGGTCATGGCGTCTCAAACATGTTGTTCTCGTTATTGTTGTTGTTGTTGGTGCTGTTGTCTATGTTACCGCCCAAAAAGCCGCACGATTGCCTTAATTTATGTAGCTGATTATAAGCAAAACATACAAACAAATCAATCGAAAGGCGATAGAAACGTTCGTAGTATTTAATTGGCGACAATTTCTGTGGTATGTGGAGTCTACAATCAAACACATGCTTCTTGGAAGTTAAAACTCAGAAGAGCTAAGTTGGAATGGGGGGACCGATCGAATGACTAAATTTTGCATTCAAATATTTTATTAAATTGATATAAAAACAAATCAGTTTTAAGGAATTATAATTTTTCGATCAATGAAATTTAATTTAAAATTAGATAATTCATCAATCTAATAAAACACGTTTAAAAGCTTTTATATTTCACTTGAATAGCTGCGTTAAGTATACACATTTCAATCAATTGATATTTTCTAAATATATATATATGGATAGAATTGCGACTGCAGGCACTGCGCCGCACCCAAAACTGACCCAGAGCCAAGCCGAAGAGAGCCCACAGATAGAAGAAGAAACTTTCCATTCCGACTGAAAACTGTTATCAAATCACAGCGCACAAACGAGCGACCACAAAACTAAGCAAAGCCAATTTTAGCTCATATTAACCCGCAGCACAAAGGCCAAACTGGCAAACTGGCTAAGAGGCGAACCAGGCAAACCGGGCAACCAGGCAACGGGCCATGGTGCATGGCGTAAAGGGGGCCATGCTACGGCCTCTGGCCACAGACGGTATTCGGCGGGACTTGGAGCCCATTTCAACTTTCTCACGCACTTCAAATTTCAATTGGCAATAAATGTAATGCAAAGCAACACTTTAAATCATTGCGAGTTGGCCAACAACGCCAACACCAATAAGCCATCGCCAACAACAGCAACCACAGAGGATGAGGCCAGGCCCGGCACTAGGCACCAGCCACAGATTGTGGCACAGGTTGAGCCTGAGGCTCACTCTGTGGCTGAATGTGACTGTGGCAGCCAGATACAACAGAAAAAAATGCTGCCGCCCGCAGCTGCTTGCGTGGGTCGTCCCGGACACAATGAGTCCACGTACTCTCTTCTTAATCTAAAACCGACGACCGGTAATTAAATGTTTCGCCTAATTGCCATTTCTCTCTATACAGTATATGCACCAAAATTTGCCAGTCATAAAAGAGAAGCAAAAAAAATAGGTACACAGCTAATTGTTTGTAAACTCAATCGACTAGACGCTAATGCATTCATAAATCGCACTCAGCAACTGCGATGGTCGCATATTAAAATCTTTAGGCCTTTATACTCGTAATGCCAGACAACCATCCAAATACATTATATTATATCTTAAGCGCACCTACTTATATTTTATTGCAGGTCACAATTTTTATTCTAGCCAACAAAACTGCAAGAGAAAACTGCTGTGCGACAACGAGCATTAAATACCCTTCCAGACTTGACTCCTGATTTATTGCTTTACTCAATAGATACTCAAAATATATAAAGTAGTCGAATCTACACAAAAAATTTTAAATGTTAAATAATATTGAACTATTTATACCTCGTTCATTTTGCATATAAAAATTATAAAGTTAAGATTCTAATAAAATTATTGGAAAAAGTTTATCGCAACAGAAGAAAGCATCAGGACAAGAGATTACATATATATACAGACTAAAGACGAACTTGATCGAACAGAGTTTGAATATACCCTAGGTGAGAGTATCTTCACATAGCCATTAAGAAAGCACTTAATAGAGTTTTATGTTGATTCGCTTGAAAAGCGAAATCTAAATGCGAGCTCTAAAAAATCATTTGCCACATTTAATATGCCCAGATCGAACATTAATGGACTCTGTGGTAAACATATCGCACAGATAGCAAGTGTTATATATGAGCATAACACGTGAGCATAAACTTAAATAGGCACAGAATAAAATGAATCATAAGTTGGGACTCATCATGAAAAGCTTAAAGCAACTAAGCAATTTTTTGATTTGGTTTCAGAAAAACTTTGCATATTACTAAGACAAGGTCGTAGGAAATTGGTAAAGTTACCTTTAACTATAAGAAACATCTCAAATGTGGATATAAATGCATTGATATATATTGTACCAACTATAAGGCCTTAACTTGAATATCGATGTGAATTGCAAGTGCCTCAAAATGATTACCTTATGGGCAACAGGAAGGGTCTGCACGCGGGAAAAAAGAAGCAAAGGTCACGTTTGAGTTGCTCGCGAACTTGAACTAATTTACATAAAGATAGGCAGACAAGAGTCCATTGAATGTGCGGTCTGTCTCATGAGCTTGGCCAGACTCAACGACGCGTCTGGGACAAATGACTGACAGTCGTTGGCCTGCGGCTGTTGCCACAGCAACCAAGCACAGCAGCTACTTCAGTAGCTGAAGCCGACAGGATGATGGCAAAAAGAGTTTCCAGCCTCGAGTTTTGAGAGCAAAACCAAAAACAAAAGACGCACAGGCCCTGGCAATGGCTCCCCAGACCCAGTCACAGTCCCAGTCCCATTCCCTAACCCTGCCCCTGTCCCTATCTCTGTCCTCGACCCTGCACTACCACCAAATGGTAAATGCGCGTTAAATGATGCTTTCGTTGCGCATGCGCTCGAGTGGCAACCGAATGTTGCCTCCATTTCAGCATGGGAGAGACAGAGCGAGACAGAGAAAGCCCAAACGCCGACGACATTGCGCTCGTAAAAATCACGAATTGATGGAGTGTTCAAAGAGCGATCAGCAAATCATTTTCAGGCCGCGCAAAATTGCCGAAACATATGCAGATGAGTAGCGTGGTGAACGTGAAGTTTGCTTCCTGAGCAGCCAACCAGCCAACCAGCCAGACAGTCAGCCCAGTAGTTGTAGCAGTAAACTCTATAAGTTCGCCTCTGAGTTCCCAGTGGAGGCCCTCAGGTGCACTTGGTGTTTGTTAAGCTGCTGCGCTGACTGCCAGCCTTCCACTCACAGGCAAAAATCATAGCAGCAAAAGCCAAGCAAAAAAAAAAATAAACAAAACTTTAAATACACTAACTGAATCAAGATAGACAAACTTTAAAAGATGAATGGTAAGAGAGCCTGATTCGAAAATAATTATTTTTAATTTTAATTTTAATCATTGAAATAAAGTTTCTTCTGATTAGTCTGAAACTTTTTAAGGTCGGTATTCAAATTTTATATTTATTTATATTTATTTATTATTTATGAAAAGAACCTTTAACGGAAATAAATAAATATCAGTCAAACATAAATCTGATCCATATATTTTCAGATAAATGGAATAGCTGTAAAATATATCAATCATTTTGAAGCTAACGCTAAAAACTATTTATTTATTTTTTTTTTTTTATTTCCCAAAAGAGAATTGAGGTAAAGCGTTTGTTGCGTGCGAAAAGAGTTTGTCGAAAAAAACATCTAAAATCTTTAAGTCAATCCCTTACAATACCAATTGTTAGCTACACACATACATAAGACTTTCTTTTATTCATAAAATAACAATATCAAGTGGGTATGTAATCTGTTTTGTTTGTTTGAGTTAATAATGATGATTAGACTCGTAACTCTCCCTTAATCAACGTTTATTTAGTTGCCAAGTGTTTTAGACAAGTTGATGTACCTGCTCTGATATTAGGGCAACACAAAAATCAATTCACACTCGATGCCTGCCCTGACGTTCTTCTAAGCTTTTGTTATTTACTTTTGGGCTGCTGCCGCCGCTCTCTCGAGTGCCATGGCAATGGAATGCCGAATGCCACTTGTCTGTCTTTGCCAGCCAGCCTACCAGATGCCAGTTGCCTGTTGCCTGTTGCCAGTTGCCAGTTGCCTCCACAGATCCCTAGATGCAATGACTGAACTATGTTCGGTTCGGTACGGTTTGCTGCTGAATTTATGTAGGGTTAGAGGGCGCAATGCTCGATGAGCCGTTGAGTTGAGCTGAGTTGAGTTTTGTAGAGTTGAGTTGAGTCTGGCTGAAGTGCTTGCTTGTGGTAGAGAGCAGTTGTAAGCGTGGCATAGCGAAATGATTTACATTCGCAGCCAACATAAATTTCACATTGCAGCCGTGTAACGACTTTGTGTCTGGGCAACTCTCTTAGCAGCGATCTCGCTTGTAATTAATTCTGTAATTTTATGCATATTTTTAAGAGTACACAATTTGCCGCTGTTATCGATATGGCCGATGATAATCGGCAAGACCAGTAGCCCAACACAAACACACACAAACACACACCAACACACACACACTCTAATAATAAACTTGGATCAATTCATTTGCCACAATTTTCCGGGGCTGCACAAGACGGTGGCATGTTGCTTGGCGGCCACAACATGCGCTGACCCTTTATGCCAGTTTGCCAAATACCCCCCACAGCCCACCTCGCTGACCAATTGCCATTGTCGTTTGTTCATGTCGTCTTAGACTTTGGTCTTCTGGCTCGAAAAATATCGATTACATGTGAGACGCTGCCTGCTGCCTGCAGCTTGCTGCTGGTGCTTGGCTCTTAGCTTGGAAATTCAATTCCAATGAAAACAGTTAAATTCCGGTAAAAAGGTCTGCAGCATGCGAACGTCGAACGTTCCACCCAAAGTGGGTTTCTGCTGCTGCTGCTGCTGATGCTGCTGCTGTGGCCATGGTGGTCCCAACGATTATCATGAATTGATCTGTAAGATGTCAAAGCGCAGACGCAGCAGCCAAAGCAAAATGTGGCGAAAAGAATGGCCAATGTGGAGGTCTCACACACATGACCAGCCCCAGCCTCATCCACAGCCACTTTGTCTGTAGCTGCTGCTGCTGCTCGTTCCCATGTTAGCCAAAGCCAAAGCCAATGCCAAAGCCGTTGCCAAAGTTGAAGTCAAAGCCAAAGCCCAGTTCAGCTAGCCAGCTAGAACACAATGTTGTTGTTAGAATTGCGCGCAGATAACAGCAAAATGTTGGCAGCACTGTTGACATTATGAATGACAGCGGTTATTTATTATGTCTTGAATTCTTGGTGAGGGAGAGAGCTGTAGCTAAACCTGGGAATCGTTTCAGTCTGGAGGCTAGCAATCGGAATACACATTGGACATTATGGAAGCAGCAGCAAGTACCGTCCAGGTGTATGTCAAAATATATGACAAAGCTTATAAATTATATCGAAAGCTTTCATATGTACCAAATCAATCAAAATCAAAACTTATAATGAAATATGTGTGTATAACAGATAATACTGGCCAACGATTAGGTTTTTTCAATAAATAGATAGACTAATCGATAACCGATTTTATAGAATTCCAGGCTATCGATTAACTCCTCATTATTTACTGAAGAAGTTTTTTATCGCCGTCTATATATTGTATATATATAATTTATTTAAATAACTAAGTTATCGTTTAATTTTTGGCAAACGATTACTTAACGATTTTAAATTCAACCTATTCAAATCAGAAGTTTCAATTTATCAGGATCACGCGCCGAGCCTAACAACAGGGACTTTCTTTAACTCCATCCTATGGGGAATTTAATTTAATGTGTATAGGTATATATAATTTAATTTATACTTAATCAGCAATCACTTATAGATCATGTATTATGCGAGATACTTTGCCTGGAATTTTAACCGTGAAATAGAATATTACTCGATTGATTGATGAACAATAAGGTTGAAGTTAAAATGAAACAAAAACAAATTTAACTGACAATTCGAAACGTGTAAGCTAAAAGTTTCCAAAGGCCACAGTCAAATTAAACGCTTCATTTGCTCCAGCTGAAAATTGCGTAACGAATGCCAAATGCACAGAAAACCACAAAAGCTAAAAAAAAACAGCACCACCTCCTCCAACTCAAACTCCAGCTGTAACCACCGTTAAGTGGCAGGCTCGACTTCATTAGATTGTAATAAACGCGCGCTGGTTACAGCCCAACAACAGCAAAGGCAAAAAAAATATATATATATTTAAAAAAAAAAACAAACTGACAGCAACATAAAAACTTAAGAAAAATCTAAGCTCAGCTTATAAATGCAATTTCGTTCGCACAATCTTCAATGGACTTCATTAAAATATTCGAAACACAAGCAGTTTAAGCCCCAAGACACCCTCCTCACATAAAAAAACGAAAAACTTGTCAGACGCACTATAAACGCGACGTTGCCGAACCGCCCGATTGCAACTTGAACTCAGAGTGGACGCTAGGATGGTAGCAGAGAGCGAGACAGAGACAGAGTACGAGAGAGAGAGAGGGAGAGAGGGAGAGAGCGATAGATCGGGCAGACTCTGGCGAGTCGAGAGTTCAGAGGTCTAATTGAAAATGCGCAAACTTGAAGAAATATTGAGAGAGTTGCAAATGTATGTATATCCATTACCATTAGAACTCAATTTGCTCGCATGGCGCACGCATTCACAAAGACGCCCACAAGCAGTTCCGAATACCCTAACCCCCACCCGCCCTTCTGTTTCAGACTCAGCTTCTTTTTGCAATGCGCTGCCTTGCAAAATTTATAACACGACGGGCAAATTGGGGCCAACTTGTGACAATTTACGATATTAATACTAAATATTTGTGCCCCGTCGAGATTTACGGTTTGTGGCACAAGAAAAAATGAGAAGAAAAGAAACAATAAAAGTAAAAAGTGCCCAACTAGGAGATTCCCCGTATCCAGCGCCGAGCTGCTGTTACAGGGCATCGAAAGTTGTAAAAAAAAAAACTACATATATTCATATACATATGCAAGGAACAATGCTTAACCCTTGCAAGATAAATTTGTTCAACATTTTGGGAGGATCAAGAGAGGTAAGAAAAACGTATAAGACTGTTGATTCGCATAAACGATACGAGAGTCGACAAATCAAATTTGGTGGTTTTAGCTCTCTTTATCTCCAATTTGTACTTTAAAAATATTGTTCCAAAATCGATAATTGTCGATGTTATGCGTAGGTAAAGAGTTATCGAAAAACGTATGATATATATTTATATTTATGAAATCAATTGTCTTGCTATTGTAGTCCACGAGGTCGACCCGTTCTTACAGACGAACCGATCGACTCACTTCATTAAACCACTTAATCGAATCGTCCAACTGCCTGTTACATTCATTTACACTCAACCATTATACCCCTTCTTAGCCATTACGAATGGATATAGGGTATTATAATCGGGATTATTTTGAGCTTTATGCGTTTTTATTGTTTGCTTGCCATAATTTCAGCGCTTAAGCGTTCCCAGACATTTGCCAGCCAGAAACTGCGCATAAAGTGGAGCAGGCCATAAAATTTTATGATAATTGCAACCTGGCGAGCGACTGACAAATGAAGTGATTTTAAATTTACCATTTACCGATTGCAATCCGCACATGCATATGTATGTATATATATATATATAGTTTTTGTGTTTCTTTATTTATGTTTTTTATTTATTTCGCCCAGATTTAATTATAGACGTTGCCGAATCTTGAGTGGGGCAAGCGAAAAGTTGTTGCCGCGCCCCGTTAACAAAATTTAAATAAAATGATTTTATTTTTTTTTTATTTCCGATAATATACGAAAGAAATCATCGTAAAAATTTCACCCAGCATCGCGTAGAAATTTCGCTGCGCGGCAATTAAGCGATCAGAGCTCAAATCTGATCACTGGGAACCAAAATAACCCGAAAAACCCATAATATAAGGCGTACGCAATGGAAACCCTTTTAGGTCAATGAATTTGTTATCATCAAACTGTAACCGAAACGAACGTCATGCACATTTGCATGGCGGAGCGTGGAACGCAAATTACAAATTCGAAATTTACGAGACCAAAAACAACAAACAACAACTTTAATAAGCAACACAAGCAGCTAAGACAAAAAATACTTTAAAAAAACAACCACATTGACGTGCCTGACATAGAAATCTGCACCGTTGGCTATTAGCAATTAACTGGGGCTATTATGAGTCGTAGCCGACAAAAATATTTGACGTGCTACAAGCAGAAGAAGATCGAAACGAATCGATCGGATCGCAGCCGCGCTCGCTGCCAACGATCAAAGGCGGAGTTTGCCACACAGCGGGGTGGGCAGGTGGGCTAAGGTAAAGCTGAATCTTGGGGGCAGTGCGCATAAAAAGCCAAATGCCATAATAGCCAAATTAATCAGTCACAGGTAACAACCCAGCAACCAGTAACAACAACAACAACAACCAGTCCCAGAAACGTCCCGTTGTCTGCGCTGATGACTTAACAAAAATGTCAAAATTGAAAAAATTGCGAGAATCAAATAAACGAATATTACATGCCCTGTAAAGCAAACAAATAAAATCGTAATGTATACAAATGAAAGGCTAAGAGGGTGTTGGATAGCCCTCAATAAATTTTCTCTTGTTTTAAAATCTCCTTCTAAATAGTCTTTAAGTTAGTTCTGGTTGGATAATTATACGATATTTGAGAATCAATTTAAGCCCCAAGGGTGTAAGATCCGAAAAGCGTGAAAGCGACTCAAACAAATTTTAACAAACTTCTTTACAAAAGAGTTTAACGCCGATATACTTGTATCTTTCTACATACATATATATATATATATATCCCTTTTATGTGCTCATAAGTAAACTTTAAGTGCCCTAACTGAAATGGGCATGTGAGAATTTAAATGCAGTTTGTTAATAATAATAATAATACAGTAAAAGAAATATATATATATATATATATATATATATATATATATATATATATATATATATATATATATATATATATATATTTCTTTTACTGTATTATTATTATTATTAACAAACTGCATTTAAATTCTCACATGCCCATTTCAGTTAGGGCACTTAAAGTTTACTTATGAGCACATAAAAGGGATTTGTCAGACATATGATTGCCAACTATGCAAAGTGTGTATGGCAGAAACAGTTGGGGCTTTATTGTTTGGCTTTCAATTGAAGGTGGGTGGTTGGCTGGCCGCTTAGTTTGAAGCGCCCGCGGCTGTGGCTACCGTTTTTTCCGCTTAAGCTGACAAAATGTAATTGTTATACTATAGGCGCAAAAATGATCTTAGTGGTGCCATCAATAAAGGCCGTTCCACAGCCTGACAGCTGGGAACCGAACCAGACCCAGACCCATAGCCAGACCGAGACTGGACAGCACAACGGGAAAATGCGACGCATGAATGTTAATTGAAATATGCGTATGAATGATGGACGGACGGAGTTGGTGCGAGCTGAACTGGGTAGCTATCCAGTTGGCTGTAGCTGGAGCACTTGGCTAGCTGGATGATGGGACACTGTGCACAGCTTTCACAATTATTGATTGATTTATTGATTGAAATCTGCGCAGCAAGCAACTGAAGATGTTGCGACTGTTTTGCCAAGTTTTCTGCTGTCTACAAATTGAGCGAGCGGCCAAGTTCGTTGCCTAAGTCTTTCAGCATTTGGCGCCCAGCCGCGTCGCCGTCGCCGTCGTCAGAGCGCGGTGCACGAAACCAAACAATAAATAATTAAAGCAATTAAAAATGCTAAAAACAAACATTTAACAAGCAGCGCCAGTTAAAAATTGTTGAGTGTACCAACATTTGGGCGAACCCGAAAAGAAAAAAACATTCCACACAAAACAAAACGAAAAAGAAAAACTCTATATACTTATCTTAGCCCCAAATCGCGTCTAAATGTTGCACATTTATCAAAGACCCCTGCGTAAAAAAAGGTCAACGCACAGTTATGCCTTGTTCTGGTTCTTGTTATTGTTATTGTTGTGCGGCCTGTGGTACTCTATGTACAAACTATTTCCGCTCAAGACGCCGGCTAACAACAAGCTAAAGATCTGGGAAATGGGTTCGCAAAACTGACGAGCACCAAAAATAGAAAACCTTAAAAAATACGATTTGGTTTTTTTGCACATGAAATCTAATTTTTTGGCACTAAGGCAATTAAAATGAATTTGTGCGGTTCGAGATACAGTATCTGTATCTCTAGCCTATACACAGGCACACAAATTTTATGCGAAGTATTATGTGGAAGCGCAACAGGCAAAATAAGCAAAGAACAAGGAAGCCAGTAAAAAAAACTTTATTATACCGAATTTAAAATACTCTGGCTGAGCTACTTAACCAAACACTAGTTAAGTGACAAGTAACACAAACTGAACCTTTAACCGGTATAACTAAATAAAGAAAAGCCGAGCCTAAACCCGCCCCAATTAAAAATTTCATTTCATGATAAAGGTAAAACATCTAACACTTTTTTGGTTATAATATTACGATATGGATTGTGATCGTAGATAATTTTCAACCGATAGTATTTATTACAGCTATATGATGTCATATTGCAATCCGATATACATAATACCTATGGGTTACCAAAACTTGAAAGACCCCTTGTAAGAGTATATAAGGTACATACTTTAAAGAGGAAACACATTCAATGTTTAACTTGTGGCTTGTGGCTCGTTATCTTCCGCGGAAAAACCTTTCTGCCTGATATGCAAATAAGTTTGATATACAACATAATTAAATTTCATTACAGCAACGCCCCGTCGAACTGCGTCTCTTTGGGCTGGTTCGAGACGTTCTGTGTACCTGTGGCAGCATGTAACAAATTGCCAGCAATTAGTGGGGGGTATCTCAGCTGCGAATGATCTGGCAGACTACGCATCGTCCAGTCGGCGCAATCGGCCAGCAAATTAATGTGCGATGCCAAATTGGAGCTGCCAAATGCATTCGCAACTGCGTTTGCATTAAGCTAACTTTATAAAGTTGGCCCAACGAACGATGCATAATGAAATGCACAAATTAATTGAGACAGATTGTTTTAGGTGTCATTCGTACTTACTACTTTAATTAATCGCCTTTTGATGATCGCTTAACCTTTAAACCTCCAATGAAACTTTTGCGAATGCTGCAAAAGAAAGCATTTAGAAAAATTATTTTAAAAAGACAAAGATTGAGACAGTGTTATGAATATATTAAAACAACAACAATATGAAATAATACACGTTACCCTTACAAAGAGGAAATGTATAATTTTTTTCCCCACTTTCTTATTTAAAGATTTAGCGTCAGTGATCAACGTATGTGTGTATGTGTGTTCGTATGTAAATATATATGTATGTATGTATAAATGTATGATATGTATGTACATACATATATGTTTATGTAAATATGCATGGTCTGTAATGCCCAAAGCAGGCCAAGTTTACTTAAATGTTTGTATGTATGTACATATGTGACTATGTATGTGTGTATGTATGTACGCATGTATATATACATATGTGTGCACTTGGATGTATGCGTGTGTACATTTCCTCCTTAACAATACACTGAGTTGTAAATATTAATAAAACATACATTTCAAATATGGCTCTCCTACGCGATTCTCATAAATTCATGTAGGTCTGACAGTTTTGCATTCTTTAATTATAAGTGCCTTGCTTGTTGTATATATTTGTATGTATGTATGTAGGTGCATGTGTGTAGGTACATATGTATATACGTATATATATGTATGTATAGGTATGTAGATACGTTTATATAAGTATTATACGAACATACATACCTACACATATGTATGTGTCTAGAAATGTGTATGTTTGTATGTATGTCAGGCCTTTGGCCAACCACAACCCTGCCTAATGAGCGAATAGTCAAGTATGTTTGTGTGGTGTATACGCATGTCGATGGCTGCTTGTGTATTGCAGCAGCAACTTCCTTAGCCTCGCAATTTGCTTGCGCAGCCTTTATAAATGCCGTTGTTAACAAGATTAGAAGTTCGTTGCCACGCACCAAGCCTCGGAGACAATTCAAGCAGACACATCCCGCAACTTTAACTATAAATATCCTCCTAGGAACGGGCAATATAAATAACATTATTCTGGCAACAGATTTTTTACTAGCTGTGGCCGCAGGTTACTTTGATAATCCAAATTTACTAGCTAACGTTTTGTAGGCTAATGTATATTTGTATATTCTATATAAATACATATATGTACAACTTTATACAAGCATAAAAAACGATTCTTTATATATTCCAACTATATTTAGAATTAATTAATTTTTTAGACATTACACAATATAGGCAATGCCATAAGAATGAAGTGAAACATATGTACATACAAACTTACATACATATATACATAACCAGAAGCTGCCGAGTTTATTATTGCAGCCAATTATAATATGTTAGATATGCATATTCTAATTTAAATATAAATACATATAGCCTTACATACATACATGTGTGAATCTGTATTTTTGCAAAATTTCACAAAAAGCCGCACACTAAAGAAAAACCAAAGTACAAGCTGGTAAGACCAGGAGAGAGAGGAATAAAATGAGATATACAAGCAAACTAAATTTGACGGCACCGAAAGAAAGAGAAATTAAATGAGATATGTACACATATATACATATGAGCATACATATATACATTTGTGCATACGTTTGTATGTATGTATGCAAACACTAGATTTGACGCCACCATCACGCCATTTGACCATCTCTTCTTCCTATGCTTCTTCGAATGCGCTTTGTGCGTGCGGCAGTGCACAAAAAAGAATAACGGATTTGCATTGGGAGCCCCAGCACTTTTATACTGCGCCGCGAAGCGAAAGAACAAACGAAAATGAAAAACGCACTAGAACATTCTTTCAATTTGTACGTTTTGTATGTTTGTATGTATGTACATATGTACATATAATATTGAATTAACTATATCAATTGATAAACTTACCTCACACAAAATCATTAAGGTTTTTAACATACATATGTACATGTGTAAATATGCACATACATATGTATGTATGTACATACATATATGTATTGCGATCTCACAAACACTGCGCACTTTATAAAAAAAACAAAAAAAATCACACGCACAAATGGCTTCTGCACGGTAGCAGTGCCCACAAATAAAAAAAAACAAAAAACAAGGAACGCAATTAAGAAATAAAACACTTGATTTCACTATATCACTACACTGACAAACATTTAATTTTATAACACACGCGTGGTCGACATCAAAACGCGTCACTTACTACTAAATCGACGAATTGCAGCATTTAAACTGCTCTAGAGACGACATAAACGGAATATGCAAAGGGACGCAGAGCGATTACAGTTATTCGTGCGCCGTTTTCCTTTTTTGCACACTGACATAAATATTCACACACTTGGTTTTGAATTTAAGCATGCATATGTACATAATTATGTATATGTACATACATATATGCATGTGCATTGATTAATATAGAACAAATATTTTCTTTTATGGCTATATTAAAAGAAATGGATTACGTGCCGTATTTATTTTTTGCATCTAACCAAATGTATTACTCTAATTAAACATTATTTGATCCACAGTGCGTAAGCGACAAGAACAAGACAAAGTTTGAGAGAATTGATCCCAAAGCGTAAAGCAAAATGCCATTTTGTGAGCGCCGATGTGATGAGTGTCATATGGTGTGAGAGGGGGAGGGAGGCTGTATAAAAAGGCATACGCAAGCTGGCAACTACAAAGTGATCTTGTTGTCTTTGTCACGCGTTTTAGTCGTTTACATGCATCGTTCATTATCGCTTTGCTTTAATAAATTTTAATTCTCTTTTTGTCTTGCTCTTGTATCAAAGCTGCTGGTATTGCAATAAAGAGAATATGTACATATATTTATGCGTATGTATGTATGCATATGCGTAATGAAATATTTCACTTGCAGTCAATTTGTCAACTCATTCTTGGCAGACTGTATGTATAATGTATGTATGTATGTATGTTATTATATTTTATACCAAACGCAGGGCTTGTGGGAATTTTTGCGGACATATTTAAATATGTATATGTATATGTATATGTGTATACATACATATTAAAAGGTTATATATTGGGGCAATTCAGACCTTATTACGGTTACTTGCCAGTAACTTTATATTCTATAAAAGCAATATAACTCATTATCTGAAAACCTATTTAACTTATTCAAAGTTACGATTGAGTAAATCAAACATTACAGATTTAAGAATACGATTCATCTCATATAAAACAAAGTTGTGCGCTAAAGAGACTAAATACCTCTTTTACAAGCCCACTTCCTGCATCCTAATAGTAATATTAATGAGTATTCAATGTTATCTACCCGACTTACGACACGCATCGTCGGCCCACGTTCTCGCTGACCCGATAAGTGGAAATGTAACTCATCTGGAAAGCACTCCCATTTGGCTGGCATATGGCGGCCCACGAGTGACCATGACAACAAAAGGGCCACCTTTTAGTTCCAATAATTTACCAATTAATCATATTACTCAAGCTGAATCAACTCGCCGTCTGCTTGGTGGGAGAACGCCTCTCGGACAATAGGTGCTGATTGCTGCCCCCTCACACTCCGTCCACCTGCAGCCCACAGCATAGCGTCGGAGCATGAACATGAAACGAGTGTATAGAGCCTGGCACTGCCCTGGACGTGATAAATGATTTCGATTAGTTTGTTCTTGTAATTCGACGCCTATAAATGGGTCTATGATTGAGCGCAGACGACTTCGTTTACGTCAGGCGTTGTCGACATCGTCGCTCCCCGGCTGCACCCTGTATGGTGGGGAACAACTTGGTTGTTGTTGCTGTTGTTGTTGGTGTTGTTGTTGCTGTTGCCTGTAAGTCATTTGACAAATTGTCTATAATTGAAAGATTAGCTTTCCACACACAACGCGGTTGACGTCGAGATGAAGAACAAGTCGACTGAAGTTGAAGTCGGAGTTGCTGTTGCTGTTGTTGTTGTTGGTGCTGCACTAGGAACCTGGCTTTCGATCTTTTACTGGTTAACTCCAACTCCTTGTTCCCTACCCTCGGGCCCCCTCCAGGTAAGTTTATACGTTTCTTATCAGCTGACTTGCATCTGTTGCGCGTTGCGAGGTTTTATTAATCAAATGCACAAAATGGTTTTAGGGGCTGGCGAGTAGGTGGAGCGTGTTTACATAGGCAGCCAAACAAGTGCCAGCCTCCATCTCCTCCTTCTGCTCGCTCCAGTGAGCTCCTCTCAGTGTGTACACGTAATTGGAAATGGTGTGAAATTCGCGTGCCAAGAGCAATGAAGCCACTTACAAAGAGAGAGAGAGAGAGAGAGAGAGAGGAGTAGAGGCAACTACTTGAGGTGTGCATGTGCAAGTGTGTGTGTGCCTGTGTGTGTTGACAGAGACTTGACTCTTTAGCAGCCCACCAAACACGCCGCGGAAGGGAACCTAACCGTACCAGGCTGAACGGAACGGAAAGAAACGCAAGGCTCATCGGATTTTGTAATGCGTGAAACATGTCAGCGCAATGCGATTGCTTATCGCTGTCAATTATTCAAGAGGCAGTCACTAGACAGGCTTACAAATTACCCTCTTAAATAAAACAAAAAATAAAAGGCAGACTCGAATGAGGGGCAGCATGAGCTGTGCAGCGGTAGGAGTGGGGGGGAAGAGGGGGCAGCGGAGGTGAAGCATTGTAAACTATCAAAAATTTAAATATGCTGTGATTTCCTAGTTAGACTCTGAACTTGGCTTAGGGCGCGATTCTTTGCTACTATTATTTATAATATTACAATATATATGTGTATATGCCTTGAAAATTAAAAGCAAGTAAAATTCTCTAGTCGGGAGTTTTCGACTAGGGGATACCCTGAACCCTCTTCTATGCGATACCTTAAAAATGAAAGAGACTTGATATAAAAATACTATTCTAGGAGCTATTCTAGGAGCTACATGTCAAACTTGGTGAATAAAGGCTCTTAAAACATAAGAGATTTGTTCGCAAAACAGGATTTCGATATCGATTTTTATCGATAGCTTGGGCAAGCTATCGATTATCGGAAACAAACCCGCGGGCATTATGACGTTTAAAACAAGTTTCTACACAAATATATTTACCCTTTTTACCCATTTCCAATGGGTTCAGGATAAAAAAAATGGCTAGAACGAATATGTAATGTTAAGGAATATAATTCCCAAGTGAATTAGGAACATGTAATGTGAAGGAATTTTATTTCTAATTATAATTCCCATGTGGTTAACCAAATGACATTTTCATTTATTTTAGCTAGGAAATTTGTAAATATTTATAGTATTTCGCGGCCCTGCCCGGGTCGAGTCTGCAATTGCTTTTACCCACAGTCAAGTATTAATTATTGTTAAGTATATGCACTGAAACACTAAGTTCTAAGCCTTGACGCTTAAATTTTGCTACAATAAAAAAATATTCTATCAGTCTGCACAAACGGTTTTATTTATACAAATTGGCTAATTCGCATTAGTTTCAATCCTCTCGATTAGTCTTAATATATGAGGCACATCTAAATTGAATTCCTCCCGAGCTTAAAGTTGCTCGATTATTTATTCACGGAAAATGAATTGCTATGAGACAATGTCTTCTTTATGCTTCTATAAGTCGCTGTAAATCCACAGCTCAACTCATTGTTCTACTTGTTGTCTGGTGGAACCAGAATATCGCTGCGATTTGACCAACTTTAATGATGGCATTAATTTTGCGCTTTCGTCTGCATTGAAAACTATTTAAGCCAAATTGTTGCGCTATTTTGTGCACATGATTGTTACAAATTGTTCAATTAAAGGCTTAAAAAGCCTGGCCTGGCCGGGCGAGACGAGGCGCTTCGGTCGGTAGCCAGTTAGCCAGGGGCCAAACGCGACTCACAGCCAACTCCCAACACCCAAACTCAGCCCAACTGCCCCAAGTGCGGTGATAATGGATGTGCGTTTAACCAGCCAACTGATAAATCGCTGCCCGAACAGCAGGTGTCGGGGCCGTGGAGTGTGGAAAAGTGTGAGAATATTGTGTGGCGACTTTTTCCTTTTTCCTAGTTCGCACAATTTATAAAAAGCGAAATTTTCATATGAAAATGGAAATAAATAGACAACAACAACAGCAAAAGCAGCAGCAACTGCAACAAAACTCAACTGCCATGACCCGACTGCAGTTTGGGCCCAAACGAAACATGGCCAACAGTTGGCTCTCAATTGTTGTTGCAGTTGTTGTTGATTTGGCAATTAGGGGCGTGATTTTAGCCATTGTGCATTTTAGCATAATGAAGCGCAATAAGTGTTAATTGGATTTGCATTTTGTTGTGCCGCGTTTAAAAGCCCTCTCTGCCCCTGCCAACAGACGATGGCAGGGGGGTTATAAAAAATACCTCATGACTTGATTTAGTGCAGTGAAGCGCATAATTTATGACTAAATAATATGGTAGGGTTGATTAAAATGCAAAATGCGCAATAAAATGAGTTGATTGCACAGTTGGAGGCAAACATTTTAATAGATCTGCGCAAGTATTTGCAATTTTCTAGGGGTAGAGAATCTAAAACCGAAATGAATAACATTAAGTTTTAAATAAAAATTATTAAATAATTTTTGTGATCAGAAATTTGTGTATACTATATAATAAAACGTATGTATGTATATAGAACGCCCATCTAAAAGATATATCAATGATTTTTTTTGTTCAAATAATAACTCTTCTTTCTGCTCCAAGACTGTCACATGCTTTCGCCGCAGCTCTTCTTTTCTAATACCCGCTCCTCTCGCCTTTCTATGCGATTTTCAAAACTTAAAGGACGGTTTAACTTTGAAGCGTTATTATTTTTCTTCAGAAATTAGTGATTGTAGTTATTGATCACAACCATATCATTTCCTCAAATTAACTTAGAAAAAAAAGAGAGCGAATTTAACACAGAATTTAAGAGCATGGGAGTGAACACATAGAAGTCTATTTCCCAAACTCCAGATCTGTTGTGCTATCGCAATGGGTAATCGGAAACAAAATAATCAACTGCAATTAAGTCTCAGGATTTTGGTATAAGTAGCGAATGAGGCTAATGAAATTTGAGTGGGCAAACCAACTAGCGCCAGGCAAGTCAGCTCGGCGCGAACTGTGCAGCTCGCGGTTCAAGCAGCCAAGTCTGGGCAATGCCATCAAATCATGATTCTCATCAAGGCCAAGCGCGACAGTCAGCAAGTAATCAGCACCCGGCACTCGGCTACACTCGCTGCAGTTTCAGGTGAGATGCTTATCAGCAGCAGACAGGAGACAGCAGGAGGAGTCTGCCAACGCCACAGACGGAGACAGAGACAGAGACCTCTGTGGCTGTTGCACCAATTTATGATCGACAGAAGGCCAAAGGCAGCAGCAGCCAGCATGAAAAACGAGAGACTTTAAAACGGTTGCCTGGGTGTTGGCAGGCAGCCAGCCTCCTCCTCCAGCTACGAAGCTGCAGCCGGAGAAGAAGCTGAAGCTGTAGCTGTAGCTGGAGCTGAAGCTGTTGCTGCACACTCAATGATAAATTCTCATCAAAAAAATATTTCACACTGCGGGATATCATCAAACCGAGATCAGATCAGTTGCAAGGCTGCAAAAGATGCCACAAATATTTCGAAAAATTATTAAAGATCATGCAAAGACCAACAAAAAAGGCCACAACACGCGCTCATTTTGGCTTAATTAGTGAAACATGCCAGCAAAAACAACAAGAAGAACAACAACAATAACAACAATGGGAACTACGTGACACGATGCCGCATGTGGAATTCGATTTAGATCTTGATCTGTTATACTAGCTCTCAAATATCGCTCGACTCGTCGCACACTAATTAAAATTTATATATATTAGGCGGATAGTTTTCGCTCAGGTTTCATGAATTTGATTTTGTTGCTTTTTGTGTATTACGTGTTTATTTTTTCCGTTCGGCAGCCATTGAACCAATAAATCTTATAGATAATATGATTTTATTAACTTTTAAATAGGCAAAACATTTGGCGCCTGTATCGTTAGTCGACAAACTTAATTTTTGTATTCAGTTTGTATACACTCGTCGAGTGTCTAACAGATTTATCGTGCATTTTGTAACGCATAAATTAAGTATATATATTGATCAGTATGAATAGCCTAGTCGATAAAGCTACAATTTTTATATATGCTATAGGAACGATTGTTAAAGTATTATGTTATTGTTTTCTTAATTTCTCAAGATAGCTTGAACAAACTTAGCATTATCCTTTCAGCACAAGCTACTATATCATATAGAACCTCAAAAAGAATCGATCGAAAAATGTATATAATATCTCGATCCAAACTTAGCAATTAGAAGTTTTCTTCTCACATAGCTGCAAAGCTAGTAGTAGCATGGTTAACTATCAATCAACGAGCTATGAACTTGCCGTAGGGTGCGATTCTTATGAATATAACTATATAGATAGGGATATTCCTTGAAAATGGTTAGAAGGAATAGGTAAGCTTAAGCAATTATATTTCAGAGTATAATCCCCAACTGGTTAAGGATTCAGCGAATATGTAAGGTTAAGGACACTTATTTCTGAATATAATTACCAAGTGGTACGAATTATATTTCTGATTATCATATTCAAGTAGTTAAGACTAGAAATAATATATTATATGCAAATGTTCAAAAGGGGATTTAAAGTGCGGCTTGGCAAAGCTGACTGTTCTTTGGGTGTTTTTTGGTTTTTTGGTTTTTTTTGGAATACATTTAAAACTGAAGCCGTTTTGACAACCAAATTAGAGTACTACATAGCGTGTATTTTGGCTGCCTGTGCTTTTTGGCTGCATATTTATAGCTTTGCCTCTTCGTTGAATTAATTAAATATGCAAATGTTGAACGAGAGATTTGCGGTACTTGCCACGCACCATCAACAAATTTTTTATATATTTTATTTATTTTTTGGAATTTGGGCTGCTCGATATCACATGGAAATTCCTTTGATTTGTTTTCGTTTTTGTTTCACTGTGGCGTTAGTTATTTTTATGAGGTGAGCTCATAATTTTACGTTTTTATGTTATTGCTTCTTCTTTTTCTTTTGGCCTTTTGGGTCAAACCCAGAGCCAGGTGATTAACGCCGAGATTTGAAATTTGGTCCGCGATTGCCGTTTAGTGTAGAGCAGCGTTTATTTATTGCTTCAAGTTTAGTCAGTTTGTTGAGCAAAACTACTCAAACTTTGATTGCAAATAATGTCAGTGGTATAAGTTAATGTGAATAGTTTTGATGGAAAAAGGAATAATTGGCCAACTTTTGATCAATTTGTAAATAATTCTCTAACATATGGAAAACGCAAATGCTTTCTGCTTTTCACAGCCAACATATAAATTGACAAACATTTCTTTTTTTATTTTTCATTTCATTTATTATTTATAAATGCTCGAATAAACGCCTGTCAAATTAGGTATTTAATACATAAAAATAGAAAAATTAAAAGCTAGGCTTTTAGCTTCATAATATCAGAATGTCTATCAATCTATCAGAATATGAAGATCTTTAACAACATCATCATAGGTCCTTCTACTCAAAATACTACTATTAATAGAAATCTCTAGGCTGCCAAAAATGCCAATAATGTCTTACTGGCAAGTCTAAGGTTCATAGTTTGCTACTATGTCCTTTATTTAAACTTACAACAATAATAATAGTAGGAATTATAATACAAAAGTATATACTTTAACAGATGTTAGGCCACTTCTCTGTCCATATTTGGGCTCAACAATGTTTCATCGATCTCTGAACCGCTACCAAGTCACGTCGCGTCATTTGTGTTCGGCTCGGAGCCCCTCCGGCCCAGCCAGAAAGCGTCTTGTTGACATCTGTCAATTATAAATGTCTCAACTTTTGCATGTTGCCCGGCAAATAAAACCGCATGTGGCCAGAGCAACAACAACAACAGCAAGAACAACATCGGGCAACAAAATCTCGCAGCATAATGACAAACATAGCAAAAATCAGCGATAAAATGCGTTGGCAAAATTTCACCAAAATAATAAAAACATGTGAAATATGTTCGGGCAGTGCTATGCAACGATGCAATACCGATTTTCAGATTTTATGGCCTATTAAAAAGCCTGAATCATTAAGCGTTATTTTCTTTTTTTTTCTTGGCCAGTCACAGACATTGGCACACAGTCAGGAGAGGAGGACGCACAGGTAGGCAGCACCGCCTCCTCCTCCTCCTGCATCTACTGCATCTATTCGCGTCCTAATTGATGTTAGTTCATAATTTTCTTTTGGAAAATGTAGCAATTAATTGCGTTGTCCATAAAACGCGTCGGCGCCCCACTGTGCGAGCCGCACATTGCGCAATGCGCCGCATAAAATACCCAACGATCGTCCAATAAAAGTTTACAAGCCAACAAGAGAACTACAATACAAAAAAAAAAAAAAAACACTGGTTAGCACACATAGTAGAACATCAAGCCGAATATAGTACACACTACACAAGCAAGCCAGAAAAAGAGAATAGCGCGTTTAAGGATATGTAGCCAAAAGAGGAATCATAAAATAAGCACAAGAAGTAATTGATAATTGCTAAGCCTGCAAGGAAGCAAACGCTAGGGAGAGAGAAAGTGAGATATCTCTATCAAGAGAGAGAGAGAGAGAGAGAGGGAGAGGGAGAGAGAGAGAGAGAGAGAGAGAGAATGAAAGTAAGGTAGGTAGATAGTAGAGAGAGACAGAGAGCAACACTCTATGTGTGCATAAAAGCCAGCTCGTGAGCAAGCAAAAAGAAAGAAAGAGAGAGAGAAAGAGACCAAACACTCTATGTGTGAGTACAAGCCAGTGTGTATAGTTAAGGATATAGCAGAAAGAGAAATTGAAAAATGCTACGTGTTTAAGAAAGTATGCATGAAAGGTGTTTGCGAACTATGGAGAATGGTAATAGAAATTAAGAAGTGGGCAATAATACGCTGTTATATTTTAAGTATATATACAGATTTAGCAAGCACTTAAAAGATAGGCATATCTTTACTTTGCATAATAGAAACCCCATTCGAAAACTTGTAACTTTTGACTTGCCAAAGTGCACAACAAATGGCATATACCCTGAGACAATGATGTTTGGTGGGTGTAACATGGAAAAACATGTGTGGGGTTAACAACTACTTAAAGACCCAAACGGTCTATGGTAACATAGTTTAGTAATTAGAACAACAGACAAGCGACCGCAACATGTCAAATATATAAAGTCTTAAGATGATTTGTGCCAAATGCCGCTAAGCGAGGAGGATCCGAGGACCAACTGAATTATGGAAAATTAAATTTTTGTTGCCCATTTTTTTTTGAACATTGCGCCAGGCCGCAAGTTAATTATGACTGCGGTTTCTAATGGACTATAAGTACGAGTATATTATAAGTACATGTGAGTGAACGATGGGGGGACGGGTGGGTTATATGAATTTATGCATAGCTGTTAGAGTTCAGGAGGCAGCCGTATAGAAAAATAACAAACAAGTGGCGCACAGGTTATTTTCTGTTAATTAGTGTTACGTGATGAAATTTTAGAGCTCGAATGGGTGGTGCCGACAGCGAGACGAGTGCGCGGCATCAGCAGCTACTCCACAGATCCACAGACTCTTTTTTTTTGCGGTGTATTTAATGACCGTATATGCTATGGGACAGTTGGCCAGACAGATAGACCAAACAGATGGCCGAGTGTCAGACGTATATAAAAAAAAAACGCCAAAACTATAAACAATTGACAAGCTGTCTCTGTGTGTGTGTGTGGCATCTGAGTGTGTGAGCCAACAAATTGTTCACAATTTTCACCAATTTACAATTTTATGATATTGCAAAAACGAAAAAAAAATACGAAAACTTCATTAAAGCAACTATTGCAGGCAAAAAAAATTTATGTAGGCAATTTAAATACACAAACAAAAAAAATAACCACAAAAATATAACCAAAATAAATAGCAAAATAATAAAGGAAGGTGTAAAGACTTAAAGGCTGTAAGCAAGCCGACAGCCAAACACCAAGCACAACAACAACAACATCGACAACAACAACAACAGCAATCACAACAACAACTAATCGAACTGGTCATCAATTGGCCAAAGCCTGGTAATGGTCGCCCAGCGAGGCACAGGCGGCCCCGATACGGCCCAGGCCAGGCCAGGCGAGGCCAGGCCAGACCAGACCAGACCTGAGCAGGCGATCGATCGCAACGACAACGTCGAAGTCACCTCCAAAGCAGCAGCAGCAACGGTCAAACACAACGACGATCGATCTTAACAGTCGCCGTCGCTGCGTTAGATGATGCAGCAGGCAGAGACTGTGGCAGAGACAGAGTCCAGACCCCGTCACATGGCCAGGCAATGGCCAAAGTGGGTGATGGGACACACATACGCATGCAGCATGGCAGCACAGTGGCACCAGAGCCTCAAGCAATGGCACAAAACTAAAGCCTACTCGCATATGTAAGTGCAAGCTATGTGTATGTGTTAGTGTATTAAACAAGTATTAGTGAGCTTTTGAAATTGCCACGCAATGCGAAGCTTTGGGGCGTAGCTTTTGTGTCGGTGTTTAATGTAAGTGCGCGCTTTTCAGCTTTTGAGAATTTAATATAATTTAAGATTTGAATAATAAATTAATGTGCTTTCAAAATAACTTGTTTTAAATCTTTAAAAGCAGTTGTTTTAGGACAAGAAGTTAGCTTTCTCATCCAAATTTTGATTACAGATAAGCTTTAAGCGCGTCAGCCTTTTAATATTATAGCATACTTTTGGGAGCAACTAAACTGGAATCAACATATAATTAATTTTAATTAATATGTATTAATTAATATTAATAATTAACTTTTTTATTTTAGTTTAATTTTATGTACCTTAGAGTATTTTGTAATATGTAAAAGCTTTGACTATTTTATAAGGCAATATGCACTACCCATATGGACATAGGTCAATATTTCTCACCCCATAACTCGGTCAAATCTTATCCGATTTCCACGAGGTTTCGCTCTTTGTTCATTGGTTGGTTTCATCAATTTGGCATATAGATATGGAAACATTATTCTTGGTCAAAATTCATGTGAAAATGGTGTATTCTAATATCCTATATAGACATATGTCAATATTGCCCATCGCCATAACTCGGTCAAATCTCATCCGAGGTGTGGGTCTTTGTGTATTTATTTTGTACGTACCAAGGGTAAGGCTGGGGTATACCCACTAGTAATATATATATTGACTAAAATGTCTTGATACAAGTTTGGATAATTTTGGAGATATCGATCATAGTTTCTACATTAGGACATGACACAAATAAGAATAATAATAATAATAAAAATTAATATTTCTTATTAAACAAACAAGACAATTACGTATTACTTTACATCAATTCTTTCCTTAACATCTTATATGGAGAGTTTTCACCCGAATATCTACTAAAATAAATGTTTAAATTTTGTATTCATTTTTATTGAACCTCAGCCCACTGTAACTGACGGCATTCGATCTGCACCGCCCTGACCCACCCGCCAGGCAGCAGCATGTGAACGCCAAAGCACTCACAGGCGAGAGCCAAGAGATGCGGCTTCCACTTCCCCGCCCCAGACACCCCCAACCCCTGCAACGAATGCCCAATGGGTTGGAACCATACGGCCCCATGACCGTATGGGGCAAGTCAACGGGCGGCCGATTCACCTGTCGCGGATTTTGTTTGCTTTACGCAGCGAGTCAGCAGATGCAAATGGGTGGAGCAGCAGGCAGATAAAAGAGTATGTTGGTGGAGCTTGGGGAGCGGCGAGAGGAGCAGAGAAGACGGCGACCTGGTCGCTGCTTTATGCGAATTCCATGAATTTGATCATTTTGGTGGAAGCGCATTAGATATTTGGCATCTTGGCGTGCAGTCGCCGACAACAGCAACAGCAGCAGCAACAACAACAACAGCAACAGTTGCTCATGTGACGGACGTACAATGCAGAAAGCTTAAACATTAAATGCGGTTGTTGTTGGCTGCTGTTGTTGTTGCTATGGTTGTTGTTGCTGCTGCTGCTGCTGCTTTGGCAGAGGTCAGCGCACACACGTGACCCATGTGGCTGTGTGTGCTGCATGATCGATGGAATTGCCACAGCAAAGCCTAGAAATAAAATGGATTATAATTATTATGCTGTGTGTGCAGCATAGAGCACAGTTCGAGGCCAGCAGGCAGTCAGGCGGAATGGCAGAAGGCAAACACTTGGCTCACTTTTATTGTCAACCAATAAAATAGCCAAAGACGACGGGCTTACAACTTGCATGGAATTGATTTGGCCCGCAGCGTCTATTAACAGCAACAAAGCAGCGACAAAATAGAAAAACCGAAAAACAAAACCCTGAAGACGATGATACACCAGGCAGTTGAGGATGATGATGTTGAGACAACGGCGGGCCAGTCGCTCCGACGGGCAGCAGCAGCAGCTAAACAGTTGACATCAGGTGCTAGTTTATACAGTACAACATGGATATACGAGCTAACATAGGACAACAGAAAGGAAAAGGCTCAAAGGAATTCCAATATGTACATAAGTACTCAAAGAAAATTCCAAATTTAGATTTTAAGATTCGATTTTAGAATTAGATTGTAAAGTTCAATGTGTCGGGTAGAGTGTTATACGGAAATCTCGTAAAGTTGAAGCAAAAGGAAAATTAACATGTTAAATATAAAATTCCAAAGAAAAATCTTTATTGGGGGCCAGATAAGTGACGGCATTCTAAGGACTTGAAAAAATGTATAGTAAAAAAATGTTTAAGAAATCGTACAAATTTCACGATCTTCTAATCAAACATTATATAGTTATCTTCTAAAATAAATGCAAAATACTGGAGCACTCTCAGTGGTTTATTACAAAGAGTGGTTAGTATAAGTCCAATTGGACGAGATGTTTGAAAATATGTCCAATTGGACAACACTTGAAACTTCCACCAAATAAACTGAGCTGGATTTCACAAAAAATGTGACAACAATTAATTTTTACAAAGCTGTTTCAAAATTAGTTAGAAGCCAATCGAATAAAAAAATGGCATACAACCTATTTCCACCAATTTTACACATTTGCGGGTGGAATTTTTCGAATCGACGCCTTGAGGCAATTGCACATTCTCAATAATGTGATTAATAAAAGCTCATTCACCTGCATTAATTTATTAAAATGATTATTAAATTATTATTAGAAAATTATGCTGCAGTTATAGGACTTGTTGCCAAGCAAAGTTAGCAATAGAGTTGTTTGACTGTACTTTAATAAATTCCTGTAAGCATTTTTGTGGGCTAAAAGACACAACAGCGCCTTACAGCAACAACAACAAAAACAACAACAACGTGGCATGTAACAACATAAACAACCGAATACTATTTGGCCTTTTGCACCTTTTTGGCATGGAACAACTTTGGCAGGCAGTCAGGCCCAGGCAGCGCGCGCAATGAGTATAAGCTTGGAGCATTGGATGAGCTGCGGTAGCCCCAAGATCTTTATTTCGGATCGAAGGATGCCATCCAGCCAGCAGCGGACGGTGGACGACGGGCGGCGGACGGCGACGGCGACGACGACAACGCCCCGAAAGGCACAATTAAAATTTCACGCTCTTGCGGCTAGCTGCTGCCCCAAAAGGGGACAAGCCGACTTAGCCGCCAAAACACGTTGACCATTTTCGGATTTGGTATTGCAGACAGTGCCACAGGCCATAGCCTGCCGAAAATGTGTGGCGGCATTTGCGCCTTTGAGGCAAGTAGAGGGAGCCAGATACTGTTGGCGGCCAGCATTTGCACCCGGCCGAGTGCAGCGTGCCACGCGTGCAATTTGCTGCTGCCGCCAGGGAATACAAACGGCCGCTTCACTGGCGGCCAATTGGTAGCACAAGTGTTAATGAGCAGCGAACGCGTGCTAATTACCAATGCCGGTTGCAACAGTTGCAAATGGCACCCAGCAACAACAGCAGCAGAAAGCGACAACTCAAAATGTCAAGCGCGAGCCTGTAGCCAACTGTTGGCATAACAATTCAATTATATGCACAACAGGGCACAATTTATCGATAACAATCGATTGCTATTATTTGTGGCTATTAAAATCGATAGGCAAGACGTAAAGGACCGCTAATATAGACACCTCATTAATAAATATAAATACTTATCAGCTTGTTCGTTACAGAGCGCTTTAGTGAATAAAGTTTACAGTTCAAATATAAAATAAATAAAATGCTTCTTTTTTAAGCTTTAACGCTCGTCGAACTCTTCAATTACTTTTAGTTAACAAGATATAGTTAAGTTAACTAGTTGACAGCACTTGTTTTAGGAGTCAATTCCAGATTTTTCATATAAATAAATCTCTTTTCTTTAAGCTTTCAAAATATTTGAATATTTGAATAATTTAGCAAAAACTAAAACCCAAAACGGCATTCTAGCCAGACTGTTAGGAAAACTACATTGTTTACATTTGGCCAGCAGCACTGCCAATGTAGCTACTATTTAAAACAATCTGGCCACACGACCTCAAAATTAGCGTTAGACAACACTGAACCAGGGCTGTTCGCTATAAACAAAGCGCGCTAGCCATCGCATTGGCGTTGCCACCACGGCAAAACAATATAAAAGTGCTTACAGTTGGACGCCGCTGCGTATACGTATGAATTAGAAAAATGAAATAATGTTGCGTACACGTCGCCGGTACACATTAAATGTATACTTATTAATTGGCTAACATATAATTAAATCGCAGCCGCAGTCGGCATCTGTGGCCACAACTACGCATTTGTTAACATTTATTTACCAACCTATATTTGTATACAAAACAAAAAAACGCGAATGAACACCCGCTCGTGCTCTCTCTCGCTGTCCCTCTCTGACTCTCTCTCTTTCGCTGATCACTGCGCTTCAGCGCTCACGCTTGCTCTCTTCTTTAATGCGGTTTTGCGAATCTGCTTGAACGACCTGTTAGTTCTATTTGAGCCGTCGACCAGAGCGGACGTGTGTTCGCAACAAAAGAGAAAAAGTTAAATACTTCACTTGTAAACAAAAGTAACATAGCGAAGTCAACGCTTGGTTTTTTATACACGCTATTTAGAAAATCAAAGACCATAAAAAAAAGAATAATTCACATTTGGTTCTGAACATTGGAATAAAAAGTGCAAATTCTTGCCATTAAAATGGACAAACATAAACTAATTGACAATGTGATTTAAATTGTATACGAAAACGAAAAAACAAAAAAAAAAAACGAATTCAAAATAAAAGTGTGCAAATCAACGTCTATCAGAAAGAGGTAGGTAAAATCCAACCGATCTGCGCGTAGGTCTCGATTGCCCCAATTTCGACGGCCCGCTAAACATGTGTATGTACATTTATTTATTAACTATATACATAAATCTGAAATTTGTGACCATAAAATTTAATTGTGCTTTGCGGCATTTTTGTCCATTTGTTTGTTTTGCTGCCGCGATCCACAAGCCAAGACGTCATTTCTTCAACCTGCCACAGACAACTAACCAACCTCCTCCCGCTGCTGCCCCTGCTCCTCCCCTTGCTCGAGTATCTTTTGTTTGTTGAACCCCAAAAACTATAACAAAACAATATCCATGTTTGCCAAGTTTACGCTCTTTGATTGCAAAATTGTTATTGTTGTTGTTGTTGTTGCTTCTGTTTTTTGTTTTGCTGCGCAGCTCTTTTTACATAAGTATGAATAACTTGGGCAGAAAGTGTTTGCGAACTGAATTTAAGTGTCTGAGAATTTACAGCGCAATTATCCAAAAACTTTTCAAAGTTATTAATTACACAACCGAGCACATTTTGCCTTAGTTAAAACGAAAAGTTTCTTGCCTCTAAAAAGAATAACTCAAATAGTTTGTTCGAAAACAATATAAATATTTTACTTGACTCTTAAAAATTTTCCAGTTGTTCATCAATTATCAAGTGTGATATAATTGCAAACCATAAAAATTCATAGTAAAAAAGCTTATATGAGCATTATAATCAACTTAATAATATAGGCAGTTAATTAAATTTAGTTAGCCGAATTTAAGCCGAACTAGGACATTTGCAGTGTATGCAAAACTTCGGTGTACACTGCGGCTCCATTACGTTTGCTGTCTTTTAATTTATTTCTTTCTTTTTTTGGTTTTTTTTTGTTTTAATTCTTGTTTGTATATTTTTACACTTGCGCAGCACAGTTGCGGTCTTGTTGGTGTTGTTGTTGCGTGTGTCTCTTCATAATTTTGTATTATATGTCGATTCGACAAAAATGATAACTTATCACGGTTACTATAACATATGCCAAACTGATTGGCTTGATAAGTCCAACAGCAAATACCAACACACAGATACCAGCTACACGGATACGAAAACAACGTGAAACCGAAACCAAACACCAAACACACAAATCATCAAAAAGGCAACCACAAAATACCCTGTACAAATTTATGAAATATATCAGCAGCATTGAAAACTAACTGAGTGCCGATAGAGTAAATAGAAATAGTGATAAATTAAAAATTATTGCATAATAATTTTACAAAATACCCAGTCAAAATTTTTAAAAATTGCATCTTAAATGCATTCAGAACTAACTGAAACCTTGTTAAATAAAATGAAGCGAGGTTTTTTAAAACAATGGAAGTAGTTATAAATATTTTTAAAATATATGAGGCGCACATAATTTTAATTTTTTGTTGCAAATGTATAAACTTTTCTTGACAGCTTTCAAATATAATCGTTTATTGTGCTTTGCCAGCTAATAACATGCACATTCAATAATACTTGCAACTAAAACACCTCATATAGTTCTGACTACAGGGTATTTGGGCAAACACTTCGCAGACACACTGCGTAAAAAACCGAAAGAAAAAAAGACACTTTAATATCGAATGCAATTGATTGCAACAAGAAATAGCCCCCAATCACATGTAACTGGTCTATCGGGCTTAAGTCCCACTCCCCCCCCCCCCCCCCCCCCCCCACCAACCCTGTAATTCGCCTTGAAGCTAAACTGCCAGGCAAATAATTGAAACCCACATGACATTTGGCAATTAAAAGTTTTTATCCATTTCACTTTGCAGTTTGACGCTTTCAGGATCTCATCAATACAGATTTAGACGAACATTCGATGGTACAGACAATATATACTACCATAAATATGCGTTCGACAAGCTGTTTTGTTTTAATTGGAATTTGGTTCTTTTGGCTGCCAGCACAGACTAACGGATTGTCAGGTGAGTTCCGAGCATTTGGATACACACATATTTTTGCATATGCATGTGCTAGGGATAAGATGCGCATTAACTCATGCGGATTTATATAAATAGATAAGAGCCAAAGAAAATTGGCTATAAAGAAAAATAAGTAAATAAAACAAACAACATTTCAATAAAGAAATGAACTCATTTACAAACTCATCAACTGACTCATCATCCATGCTTAATGATCTTTTGTGATGCTGCTGCTGCTGCTGGGCAAATTTTTTTATTATTTATTGTAGACTTTTTTTATGGCTTTTATAGCGCCCAAAGCAATCTGCCAATTCGGTATATTTGCGACCTTATTACGCGCTACAGATTCTCGAAATTCCGAATAGAAAAATATAAAAAAAAAAACACACACAGCATAACACGTCACATGGGGCAGTCTTTCCCATAATACTTTTTATGACGTCAAGAACTAAATACCAAACTGATTCGGTTCAATATTGAATAGGTGGCATATATATCTATATATAGGCTATAGAGATCGACTCCCCTCACATACACACACACACACTCACACACATCACCCACACACACTCACACTCACTGTTGTCATTGGCTTGTTTTTGTTTATATTTTGGTTTGGGTTTGGTTTTTTTTTTCGTTTTTCTTCTACAAACACATGTTTTTGTTTTTGGTTTTTTGTATATTTTTGTTGTATTTGTGTGTTGAGGTTTTTGTTTTTGTGGCTTTTTAAAACAATTTCATTGATAATTTAGATAGCGTGCGTTGTTGTCTTATTTGTTTCTGTTTTTATTTCATTTTTGTTTAACTTTGCTGGGCATGCCCCAACACGATCCAATTTGTTTATTTGTACTCCGTACGAGAGTTGCCCTTGAGGTAGATAAAGTGAGGGCTGCGGGGATGGTGCCCACTGTGTTAACCCAATTTGTTTAACAACTAAGAGAGACCCACAAAACAAGACTTGCGCAATTTAAAAAGTGTATAAACTTATATATAGTATTGGCAAAAAAACATCAAGAGAAACAGCTGAAAGATCTGTATGGTGAAAAAAAAAAACAAAGCACAATCGAATTAATAAAGAATTATTAGCGCAAACACTATATGCATTTCTAGCGTGTCATACTTTTTATGAGGGGAACTTCTTTAAATCTATGCCAAACTAAAGCGAGAAACTTAACTAGAGCATGAGCGAGACCAACACCAGAAACAAACAAAACAAACACCAACTAAATATGCCACAACTTTCACCCAGGCTAAAATCAATAAATGATAAAGGGGCAAATGACTTCCGCAAATGGAGCAGTCACCAGGGAATACAACACCAAAAAAAAAAAAATGGAAGGAAAAAAGAAAGCAATCAATAGAGACCCGAGTCCGCCGACTAAGTAAGCACTCGGGATATGCCAAGGCCGGTAAAAAAATAAACAATTTGCATAACCAACCACCAAAAACTTTCATTTACGGGGGGTGTATGATATAATAGACTGGCTTGGCCCCAGCCTGTGGCTAAACGTACTTCCAACTTCAACCAAAATTGTGGACAGTTGACAATTTGCATACAGTAAACGGATAAAGTCAGAGCCAAATTAGCTGACTCAAAGCTGAAATTAAAGAGCGAGCAAATGGTTTTTTGCGACTCTAACAAGGTCAAAAAAGTCTAAAAAAAGAAAGAAGCAAATAGAAGAAGAAGAAAACCCGTGGTAAAGTGACAGCTAAAGCGAGTTATATATAGCTTACAAAAGTCTGACAAATCAGACAAACACCGAAGCAGCATTCCAAAAATAATTCATAACCAAAAGCGAAAGGTCTCCAATGAAAAGAGTCGGCTGTGCCCGACTAGGAGATACCCTGAACTTAGCGTTGATTTGCCGTTATAAATATTTTGGCTTATTTCTATGCATACGCTTTCTTGGGTAGACTCTGTGCCTATTGTCCGATCTTTATTATATTTCTTCCTCCTTTCTATACTTTCTTGAGTAGAATCGGCGCTTATGGTCCGATCTTTATTTTATTTTCAGTGCATATCTATCATGAAAATATGTGTAAATACCAAAACCCAAAACTATGCCGCCAAAAATAACATTTTTAATCAGTTTATGCTGTAAGCCAAATTTTGTCTCCAGCTTTTATAACCTTCAATATAATAAACCAATATCGATTCTTATCGATTGCTTGGAAACAGACAGACAGACGGCTAGAACGACCCGTCTTTTGTTACTCATCAAGAGTATATATACTTTATGGGTTCGAAGATGTCTGCATTGAGTATGTGTCACACATTTCACCACAAAATTGCAATACACTATACAAGCGGATAAAAGCCAGTCGTGACAGTGTCAAGTGGCAAATCTTTAATGATATTGTAGCCCAGCCGATGATAACGAGTAAAAGGCGCTCCAGATAGAAGCGCAGCTGCCTGCCACAACGGCGAAGGTATGTCGTAGCCTACGCCCCTGAAGCAGCAGACGCCGCAAACGCCACAGTAGCATGAGGCGCCAGAGCAGAGTGAACCCCGTGTGTCGAGCTGCTGTTTCGAGTACTCATGCTTTTTCCTCTGTACAAAATCACATGTTTTCAATAGGTTCAGGTCATAAAAACGAACAGTCTGGAGCCCACGCGTATTATTTTTGTTTTATAAACTGAAAATTGTCGATAAATATATATGTATATACACAAAAGTATTTATGGGTCATAGTTTGAGTACTCGATTGACGTTGGCTGTAGCCAGCTGGGAGTGTGCTTGGAAATATGCCTAATATTGGGTACCTTTGGCATGCTAAGTTTTTATTACCTTACCCTTAAACCAGATTGGTTGAGTAGCTGAAGCTTTCCTGAAGGGAAGACGATGTAGGTTGATGAGTCGCCTCGTAGATAGGTCGCGGGGATGTAACCTACCGGAGGCACGTCTCTATAATGGGCTCAGCCAGGACCCTGCTGAAGAAGTTGATCTGAACTCCGACGTACTAATATACTAAATTTAGTTCAGCTCAACTAATTGAACTTAATTTAAGACTTATTATTCCCATACTAACTAACTGTCCAATTGTGATGGGATTTATAGTCAGAGCTCACTTTCCCAACGATCGGGTTGTGCATAGTGCTGCAATGTTTGCATAGCGCAAGAGTTCAATTTTCAAATGTTATTTTCAATGACAACTGTATAAGATAGTGTTGCGCTGCAGCCGACTTTGATATATGTGCTAAGCAGCTTTAAAAAAAATGAATCTATATCAAGTTACGATAGCTTCACATTTGGAAGACAAGTTGCTTTAAAAACAGGCAGACAGTGGGGCAGAGGTAGAGGCAAGCGGATGTGTCCATATGAACTGAACTTGTTCCACGGATCAAATAAGTATATATGCACTTATTTTACATACACACTACGTACATATATATAAAAATATGTTGACGAAATAATGCCCACTGCACAAGTCTGGAACACAAAAAAAAATAGCTGATGCAACAAATGCAAAAAGCCAAAAAAAAGCGAAATAAAAATGGCAATGCAAAAAAAAACACGCGTCCGACGCACGTGATAAGCGGCAAAAGGTAACAAAAATGTAGCTGAACTGAGAATTATTTGGCGTAAAATATTGTATTAAAATATCTAGCCAATCTTATTTGCTTATATACATGCACATCTGCCTGTGTGTGTGTGTGTGTCGCTGCTGATATAACACATTGGAATTTATTAGCTAAACATTTTCTTTTGCAAAACAAAGCAGCGAAAAAATTCCCAACTATTTGTCGCCGTAACGCCAACAAACCAAACAAAAAAAAAACCTTCAGCCAACCCACCCACCACCCGGCCACAACCCGTGCTAACCGTGACTTTAAGATAATTCAGATAAAAAGCGTCTAAACAACATTCCACAATAATATAATTTCGGCTGGTTATAAATAAAAGCAGCTAAACGTTGCCTTGATAGGAGCCATACCGCCTTCTAGGGCGAGCAACAGTTTGATCTTGTGCATTTGCTGATACGCTGAGGAACTGCATGAGTTTTGTGATGTCTGAAATGCGTCATTGACAGCTTCAGATAAGCATACTGTGCAGAAGGAATGACCACACAACATTCTCTACATTTCACTTCCTCATTCCAAATCTGTATACATATATACATTTACATATGTACATTCGCGCTTTTTTATATAGTAGCTACACTGCAATAATACAAAATCGCCGGCAATATTTGTTTAATTTTAACCCACTTTTGTTTTTTAACAGCAGCGCCATGGACTACACGAGACTTTGTTTTGCGCTAAAGATAATTTAGATAATAAGCATCTAAACAGCATTCCAATGCCTCAAAGAAAACAAAAGGCATTTATATCTGTGGCTTATGAAAAAAAAACAACAGCTACACAGTGCAAAAAAAAGTTGGTTAAATTAAAATGCTTGGTGTGTTCGTATTGCGAATTTCTTTTTAGGAAGGCTACCCAAAGCCTCAACTAAATTGCTAAAGAGAGAGAATGATGGAGGGAGGCGGAGATAGAGAGAACGAGTCAGAAGGAGAGAGGAAAGAGAAGGAGAGTGAGAAACATTGTGAGAGAGCGAGAGAGAGGGGGAGAAAGAATGTGTGTGTGAGAGATACAGAGAGGGAGAGAGAGAAAGAATGTGTAAGAGTAAGAGAAAGAGAGAAAGAGAGAGAGAGAGAGATAAAGAATGTGTAAGAATGAGAGAGAGAGAGAGAGAGAGAGAGAGAGAGAGAGAGAGAGAGAGAGAGAGAGAGAGAGAGAAGGGGAGAAAGAATGTGTGTGAGAGAGAGCGTGTGAGAGAGAGAGAGAGTTAAAAAAAATAAGAGAGAGAGAGAGAGAGAGAGAGCGAAAATGTATGAGAGAGAGAGAGAGAGAGTTAGAAAGAATGAGAGAGAAAAATGGAATTGAGATCTGGCAGACAATGAATTTGTTAGTGAGAACATTTTAGCTCCAATTTGGTTTCTCTTTTAAAACAAAAAATATGTATATATTTATATATATAAAATAGTGACTGCAGAAAATCGTAATACCAATTTTTATGTTTATTTTCACAACAAATAATGTCGAGCAATAGGGATTTAAATATAATGCACTATAATTTTACTGCGCCTTAAAGTTAATATTAGCAGAGACTTTTAAAGGCAACGCTTAAATATTTGCTTAAAGTAAACGCGAAAGTGGTTCAGACAAAGCTGTTGTAAAGCTTCTGGTAAGATGTAAAATGATTTTCAGAAGCCTGCACAGTTATTAAAAGATGACATTACCCTAAATAGCTTTACAAATCATATACAATACCAGGCGGAAGGGCAATGCTTTAGTAAAGCTTCGAAAGGAAATGTACTATATAAAGCAAATACTCTCTGCTCTTCTTTTTTCCAACTTTCAGACTATTTATAAATATGTGCCCGACTTATGTCCAAGGTGGCGATTTGTGAAATTCAGGCGCAAATGATTCACCGGCTTCCATCAGAACATACACTTATAAGAAGACAACCCGCTGAGAGGCGGGTACATAAAAAAAAAATGCAGTTCCTATTTGTTTTTCGTTCAGGCAA
This sequence comes from Drosophila borealis, assembly GCA_035045885.1. Taxonomy (NCBI): domain Eukaryota; kingdom Metazoa; phylum Arthropoda; class Insecta; order Diptera; family Drosophilidae; genus Drosophila; species Drosophila borealis. Next base: position 264,905 of record JAWNOR010000202.1, on the reverse strand, counting down.
ATCACATTTACGTACAGAAATTAACTTCAAGGTGACCTGAGACTCATTGTTAAATGTTTCAATGAAGTATGCCGGAACTCTTACTGGATATTATGATAGGTTTGCTAAAAACTACATTAAGAAAAGGAAAAGCGACAAATGCATTCAAGGAGTATAGAAACAATGTACCAAACGTTTTTGCGGTTTGCCAGTTATAGAAAATGTGGCAATGTGATTTTCCTGGAAAACCAAAATGTGGACAGCTGTCCAGGCTTTAACAGAATTGACAGCGAGACTTACATTTTGCCAAAATCTATATGTATGCATGTCTTATGAGCATAAAGTCCATATAGTTAGTAAGTTTCAAGGAAAAGTGCAGCTACATGTTTGCCACACCTGCCGCAATTGCTGGAATTAACGAATACCCCTAATGCATAGACATTTCAGAGTTGTTTGCTGTTGTTGTTTTTAATCAAATTGAACTGTCTGAGCAAGAAAGATTAGATATTGCGGATTATTCATTTGATTGTTATATTTGAGAACTATAAAAAGAACGTGTGAGAGAGAGAGAGAGAGAGAGAGAGAGAGAGAGAGAGAGGGAGAGAGGGAGAGATTGTCGCGATCTTTGAGGTTTCAAAAATATTTACTGTTAGTTGTTGTTTTGTGTACTTGACACTATTCTTGGGGTCTATGCATTATCGGCCATGCACTACGTCATTTCCCAATTAATATGCTTGATTAGCCTGCGCTCAGTTTTAGCTTTTTTTTTACTCTCTAATCTAGGCAATATCTGCAGCTAAATAACTAAATTCTATTTACACATTTTGCTTTTATCAAAATAACAACAACGACTAGAGATTTCTTATCAGAAAACGAAACGCATTCCCAAGTGCATTAGTCATATGCCCAATTCTTAAGCAAAGCATTAACGCAGTCCGAATGCCAGAATCGAGAGTAGCGCATAATTATTCATGGATGCGTCATGGCCAGACATATACCCATTCAATATTTCCAGTCGTCTGACATGGTCAATTCAAGCGACCCAAACGACTTCATTCTGTTGCCAAAGCGCATGTGGGCTAGAAAAACATTTCCGATTAAGTGCAAAAAGAGAGAAACATCTGCGAAGGTGGACAGACAGAACAATTCAATAGTTAATATATTGAAACTAAAACATAAAAAAATTTTAAAATCTTGTGCACGGCCGCACATAACATTGAGAAACGACATGGAGACTGGAAAATACCCTATTCTTAGATGATCTAACATACAATGGTAGCTATGCAATCTCACATTTATGATAAAGAAATTTAAGCAAAATGACAAAATAAGGATGTCTTCGGCACGCAGAAGATTTAATGCTCTTATAGACATTTGCCTCACACTTTTACAGATATGTGAGAATAGTGGAGTTCGTAAAAAAAAAATATTTTGAAAGCAGAATGATTTGCCATATAGGAACTTTTCAACCAGTCATTCATATGGCAGCTATATGATGTGGATTTCCAATATTGATAAGATTTTCAGTAGGTTTCCATACAAGAACTTTATTTCATCTCTAACTATAACACCATCCACAAGGGTATAAAAACAATCCGTAATACCCGTACATAAAAGGACTATGAAAACTTTATCTGGAAATTTGCGGCTAATCCAATTTGAAAGTTTCGGAGATGAGGTCACTTTGATGGTTTATTTTAATTGCGCATCGGTTACGTTTGGTTTATTTTCATTGATTACATTTACGAGACATTGACATATAAATATCTCTTACATTTAGCCACAATTAAATGAATCGTTTACAAAGCCAAGCCAAACACATGTCAGATATGTGGCAATGTTCATGTCTAATATACATAAATCATTTCTGTGCCGCTCTTAAGTAAAGCAAATTCTGTTTAATCTTTTGCTGTGTGATTTAATTAATTGTTGAAGTGACAAACTATTAACACAAATAATGTGCGATGAGACAGGAACTGAAAACTCGGCACAACTAAATACGCATAAATTATAAAATGAGAACAACATCAAAAGCGCTCGACTAGCAAATGCCCTGTAATAATAAAATGAATAAGTGAAGAAAGGAAATGTCTATGTACTGGTACAGACTAAAACAACTGGACTGTTATGGATTAAAGGGTATAAATATATTTATACATATATATATTTAAAATGCCATCCAATATTTATTGTACCCCTGCTAGCCCTTCTGTTGTCTATGCGGCATATAAATTGATAAAAAAGAAATTCGTATTTTTTGCTTATATCTCAGGAAGTCATTTAAAGGGCAACGCGTAAATTCGCCCACACTCTGATGATTCAGATTTATACGCATATGTACTTGTATGTACATACAAACATACATATATACATGTATAACCGTATCAAAAACTTGTCGGGGAAGTTAGTCTATCAGTCGGTCAGCCAGTACATTCAGTTGGCCATCAAGAATTGAGGTCAGTAACCGCTGTAGCTGGACAATCTAGACCAGAATCTCGGCAGAAGTATGCGCAGAGCGTTTATTTAAGAGACATACAAACAGATATTTATATATATGTATGCATATGTAAGTATCGAGATATATATATATATATATATGTACGTTCGCATCTGGCAAAATAAATGAAATACGCTTAATCCCAGCGGCCCATTTAAATAAAATAAATAATAATACATACAGCATAAACAGATACTCTAAATAATATTATTGCGCATCTGTTCGCATGATCATATATCACATTTACGGGCATTAATCAGACGCTTTGCGCCGCTTTGCCTCATAATTTAATTGTAATTGTGCAATTTGAGCAAAATATAACTAAACAATTACCAGTCCAAAGTTCAGAGCACGATACCGGCATACAAAATAGCAAAACGGCAAACGGAGAATGCGCACAGTGGTAACCATTCATAATATCTTATTGCAAATCAAATTCCGCGAAGTCACAACACTTTTTAAAGTGTTAAGGGGGTTTGAATGTGTTTATTAGCCATTCTAAAGTCATGGCAAATGCATTATCAATATTTTTATTGGGTATTTGGTATATTATGTTATCAATATTTTCGTAAGAGCTTTACACTATCCGAATATATTTATTTTATTTCGAATACGCAGATAATACTTTGAAAATTATTAATATTCCATGTTTTTTTAAAATGATATTTCTGCAAATTCTAAAACTCTAATATTTTTTAAAAGTATTTCCCCAAATTCTAAAATTGCAATATTTCTTTTAAATGATATTTCTGCAATTCTTATATTCAAATATTTCTTTCAAAATAATATTTCTGCAAATTTTAATATTTGAATTTCTTTTAAAATTCTGCATAATCTAATTTTCTAATATAATTTTTAAAAAAATGATATTTCTGCAAATCTTAACAGTTTATTAACATTCTAAAAGTTTTTAAAATTATATTTGTTTAAATTCTAATTGTCTAATATTTCCTTTAAAATGATTATTTAATTTAATATAATTCTAAATAGAATAAATATTGTTGGATTTTAAATTTTGTAAATTTAAAAAACAATTGTTTTCTTATTTCAGAAGTAGAAAATATAAGTTTTCCAAATCTAAATCATTTGTATCCCTTTTTTTTAGTCGAGCTTTTCTCACAGCGCTTCTTTAGTCAGAACCCTATACATACGTTGCGCTCCCCCTTTCGAAATAAACAATTACCTGTTTTCTTTTTATGAAATAAAATTAAAAAGGTTTTTCTTATCTTGAATAACTTACTATCATTATCTTTTGACAATCACTTTAGGCGTAAAGCCCACAGTACGCGGTCAGTAACAATCTTGTACGTTGCACTTTCCTTTTAAAAAGAAGATAGCTGCGTTTGTTTTGCGAAATACCATTAAAAAGGTTTCCAAATTACAGAATAAAGATAATATTTTCTAAATCATAATGAACTCTGACTATCACACTCTTTTTGTCAAGCATTTTAGGCATAAGGCCCATAGTGCGCGTTAGTCAGAATCTTGTGCGTCGCGCTCCCCCTTTCAGAATGAAAAAAAAAAGGTAGCTGCGTTTGTTTTGACGCATAATTAATAATGCGAATGCTTTTTGGCTACTAGTCGTACCATTAGACGATTATATAAGTATGTACTTTTGTATATGATAATTGATCTATAATTAAGATAAGCTTAAATACGACTGTCGTACGACTGAACGCAATGAAAATATGCTTTGTTTGCGCAATTTCCAGCGAATAGCTCGTATAAACCCGAAATACACACAAACGCACACCTATCAAGCACACGATTGTGTGTGTGCGTGTGTGTGTGTGAGTGCTTCAGATAGAACAAGAAAAAAAAGCTTAACTTTTAATGCTTTAATGGTTCATGCTAAGCATGAAGTCAAGGACAATAAATACGGAATATCATCGGGGGGTACGAGCCACTAATTGGTCGCCAGGCGGAACAGCAAATGTTCCCAATGCGACCGTGACGCTGTTTAACTGTGATTGATCAATCACACACACACAAACACAAACACACACACACACACACGCACACAAACACACACAATATAATATATGTAGGTACATTTTGTAATCAGTTTGTTTGCCATATCATAAGTGTGGCGAAAGTTTCAACAGTTTAAGCAAACAAATAAACAGCTATAAGCAGACTTGATCGAAGAGTCTTACGTTTCGAGAGACTATTTTCATATTTGTTTTTAGTGTTTATTTTAAATTTTTGATTATCAAATGAGCTTTAAGTATTATTAGTTGATAGAACTACAACAAGACTGAAGTATATGCGTGTTCTTTAAAAAAATGAGTTTAGAATGTTTAATATACATATGTGTTGTTTTCAGAGCTGTATTAAATGTATATAAAGTGGATATATTTATGTTTACACATATTTAAGAGAAAAGCAATGAAATATATATTATATGTTTTTCTCTCATATAGTAAGGGCCTGAATTGATTTGAAAACTTTTTGACGAACTAGTTATTAAACAGTACCTAAATATAATGAGTTATTTAAGGAGTTCTAATGAGTTCGAATGTGCTTGAAGTTCAGTCAGACGTAAATCAATCGAATAATTTTCAAGCGTTCCAAATTCCCTTTTAGCCCCACAAATTATATTATATTATACGATAATTATGTACACATTTACGGTACGTGATTGACGTGTGTGTGATTAAAGCAAAATATGTTGACAAGCTGAGCATCATTTAGGTTTTTTAGGTAAGAGAGTGTATGTTTGCGCAGTTAGATATTTTAGCTTGGAGGCTATATATATATATATATACATATCTCTAGACTACTTCAATTACTCCAACAGACTGTTGTTGTGGTTGTTGCTGTTGTCAACCGCAAGTTGTAACGGCTACATCAACCCGTTTCTGCGCTCGACCTCAGCGCAATGTTGTAGTTAAGATACGACGACGACCTCCTCTTCTTGTTTTAAGTATTTAATTTTAGTTTTGTTTTTTTTTTTCTTTGTACTTTTTTTTTTTTGCTGGTTTTAAGTAACTTTGCATGTCAGGCAATGAGACTGACAGAGAGGCGGCGTGTCAACAATCTTGCCAGCTAATTGTACTAAAATTTATTTATTTTGTTTTTTAAATGCCGATGACGCTAGAAGTTTACGTAGCTTGTAGCTTATTTCATCTGGAAACTGGAAAACAGACTCGAAAACGAATTGCACTTTTGCATGCAACCTTCGACTGTAGATCAATCAAAAAACGAAATATGAAATGTTCGCTTAATGTGCGTGTGTCTGTGTGTGCCTGTGTGTGTGTTGTTTAACAACAAAACGTGAAAGCTTTCTGCGAGTGATATTCACACATAGATACTCTGTGCTGCTATTGACAGAAGTCAGCTGCTTGAGCGATTGTTATGATTATTATTAGATCATTACAATCACTAGAATAAATTCAGATTTGATATATAAAGTCACCTTTAAGAGAAGAAGAGTTGAAGAAGTTTGCCAAAGAAATGATTTTATTTTCTTTAAGTAATTGTATTGTCTGACATTCACCCTTTTATGTAGACAACAAGCCATGCACAAAGTAAAGCCAATTTTAAACCAAAAACTCTGCCTTCATAATATTGAACTGAACACGCTTTTATTTATCATGATATTTGGACAATATCTGCTATAAGAAATCTCTTAAAACTCGAAAGGTAACTAAGAACTTTTCAAATATATCTGACATAAGAAATCCTTAAGGAGTTTGAAAAGTACGTGAGAAGTTTTCGAATATGGTTATCTGCTGTTATTAAATTCGAAAAGTTGGCACCTCTCTAACAACGGCTACACCTAAAACGACTTCCCATAACAGATATTGTCTACAAAATATGAATTGGTGTACTCCACACTCTTGCTCATCTACCCATTTGATGTATCTTCAATGGCACAGGGTATACATGAAGAAAAAAAGTGACGTAATTAGCACTTCTGGTATTCGTACATTTCGCAGATTCGTTATCGCGGATGCCACCTCCCGCATCGCGTTTGCTAATGAGAGAGTCGACCCACTTGTGAAGACGGATATGTGCCTAGTTAATTTGCATTGAATGTAAGACCTTTGAACGTGTCGACAGTGTATTTGCGTTCATTTAACTGGTTTAACTGCGTATCTTGGCATTTTTCTGCTGACCAATCGGGTCAATAAACCCAACAAAATGAAAATAATAGTACGAAACAAAGGGAAAAAAAAATTAAAAGAAAAAAAAACAGAAATAAAAGAAAGCACATCCAATGTTTTTATTGCTGAGCCAACATAAATGGACATTGTATAACGCTTTTCCAGCGCAATTCGTTTCAGAATGAAATTCGTACGCTCTGCAGATTGTCCATCTCAAATATCATCAGGCAAGCATTGTAACTGCCCTAGTATTCCACTTAGATCTCATCTCAGATCACGCAGTGTCGTGACTTATGTGCGCCCTTCTACGCGCTTCGTAAACAATTGTCACCCCCCTCTGTGCGTGCGTGTGTGTGTGTGTGTGTTTGTTCTTATATAGATCCGACTTCTCTGATAGCGTAACTTATATCTATTTTAAATTATGTTCAATTGAGTGCGCTGCGCTTCACCTATATGCGGTTATATGACGTCAATTTGTGTTATGGTTTCACAAAGAAAACAACAACAACAACAACAAAAACGAAAATATGAAGAAAACAATAGAAAAAATAAACAAATCAATAGCCTCGATAATATTTAGGAAAGTTTGTTATCAATTGCGTCGCATTTTGTAAAGGGCAGCGCACAATACAACTACAATAGTAATAATAACAATAATAATAATAACAATATAGCTGCAAAGAAACGTGATATGGCATATTGAAAATTATTGATTCAATGAAAAGAGATCGCGATATCGGTCGTTGGATCGTTGGATCGATCAATCGATCGTTTAGTGCAAAGAAATTCTTGCCCAAAAAAAAAAAAAATCAAATACAAAATATAATGTTTCCCTTGCTTTTGCTTATTGACTGCCATTCACATTTCTCCCGCCGCTGCCCCCCTTTCACCCGCCATTTACTAATTCAATGATAAAATGTCAAAAATCAATAACAATAAATAAACGATAAACGAGAGTGTGACACTGTACTTTGTATCCAAAAAAAATAATTGTATTTTAGGGGCTGTCCCTGACACTCGCTATGCGTCTCGCTGTCTCCTCAACTGTCCACAATCTATTGCTAATCAAATTGCAATTTTTATAAATTTACCTAAAACTCTATTGAAAAATGCGGCGTCATATTAAATACAATCAGCATAGATGATATTCGACATATACATATATATAAACATATATATGATAGCAGCCGATAAGGACTGAGTAAACAATTTTCATATTATCCAAGTAAAAGTCCAAACTGGCACATGCTTGCAAAAAAACCCCAACACAGACACAAACTAGGGCTAACTACGTGGTATATAGACTTTGATATAATATTGCAGGTATTTTATTTATATATCTTATATTAAAAGCTAAGTTTACCCACATTTTAACATTTAACAAGTAAGAACGGCTATTTGACATGACGAAGATTAAATACACTTGTTGACGTTTGGCTGAGAAGTGCCTATTTCCGATAGTTCCATATAACACAGTAGTACGATTTGATATGGTATGCGGATATGTTAGAAAAAACATATAACAAAAAAGAAACAGTTTTCCATATAAAAACTCATTCTGCGACCCATTTTTCTTCTAGCGTTATATTATCTAGTAATCCGATGTTGATGAGATATTGCTCTTTTATAAAGAGCAAAGTAAGACTTGGAAATGACAAGTTTAACAAACATATATTGAGAAACAAAAAACGAAGTGTTTCGATTCGGGGTATGCCGATATAACCGAGAGACTAGTTAGCATAGGCATTGCATTATATATTTCCTGACAAAACTTGAATGAATAAAATTAAAACTATGCCCATTTCTATGACTCATTGGTCGAGTAACATATTAACACATTTACGATCCACATTCGATCCACTTGCGATACTTTTTGGCATTATCAGGCTGAGCAGCACACTTTTTTATCAACTATTAAATAAGTTACCCTCCACATATGATCCACAAGGCATTTACACCTCACATACCCGACCAGACTACTAATCGAACTAGATAACACCCTTAACTACATTTTGTTTATCAGCAAAAGGTCAATTACTAACCTTGGCCAAATGTGGGCAACATTCAGTTCACATGGAACTCACACCGCATTCCAATCACATGCGTCTGCACCCATTGAATAAGTAAAAACCCAATTATATCGTGTAACAAATATGTCTATATACATATGACACATAGGTGTTAATTAGGCTTTTGCGATCTCTTTAATTACAGAAATTGACAAGAAGTGTTCGGCGTTTGTATGCCCGGAAAAACCAGATACGCTTCAGTGCCCCGATGATAGTAGCACTGAATTTAAGCCGGTATCCATCATTCAGCCCGATCTGCTGGAGCTATGCTGTGCCAAAAGCTATTGCAGCTGCAACAAATGCCCAGAGAAGCCCAAATGTAAACCGGGTCAAGTGCTAAACGAACTGAGCCAAGGCAATGGCAAGCCAGGCAGCTGTTGCACCGAATATCAGTGCGGCATGGAGCCGAAATGTGTGCGGGGAATTGGCATCACCTATTGGCGGGATGAGTGCACCAAATGCAACAGCTGCCAACCGCTGTGCCAGTTGGTCTGCCAGTCGGACAGTGCTCTAAGCAACTGTCTGACTGATGATGAACAGATCGTGATGAACGGAGAGCAGTGGTCACAGGGCGATGGCTGCCAGCACTGCACCTGCAAGGATGGCATGACTGAGTGCGAAACGTACGCCTGCAAACAGCTGGAATGCACAAATTACATAAAAGTGCCTGGCGTTTGCTGTCCCGTTTGCCAAGACACGTCAAGTGTTACCACCGAAGCCGCCATTATGCCGAGCAGCTCAACAATCAAATCAACTACTCAGATCTCAAGCGAATCCATCGAAAACTCAACAGAGCCCTTCAATCCGGCAGAGGAACACGATATAAATAAACAACCGCCATTTAATGAAAAGGGCATGGCTACCGAGAAAACATTGGATCATGATCAAGTTTTCGCAGAGCTCCCAAGCCCAACTATATCGAGCAGCAGCAGCAGCAGTAGTACTCCCAGCAGCACATCCAGCAGCACACCCAGCAGCACCTCCAGCAGCACTCCCAGCAGCACCTCCAGCAGCACCTCCAGCAGCACCTCCAGCAACAGCCCCAGCAGCACCTCCAGCAACAGCCCCAGCAGCATCTCCAGCAGCACCTTCAGCAGCATCCCCAGCAACAGCTCCAGCAGCACCTCCAGCAGCATGCCCAGCAGCTTCCCCAGCACCACCTCCAGCAGCACCTCCAGCAGCAGCCCCAGCAGCACCACAAACGAATTGGATGAATATTCTACAGAGCTCACAGAGCTACCCCAAGTTGGTGTAGACAAAAATGAAGGCGCGAAGGAACACATCTCGGCATTGAATGATTTTTCAACCGAGCCATCTGTCATTTCTGAATCTGCTTCCGAAACAAACGATTGGCTTACTGATGACACAACCAATTCTCAAGAGCTGGATAGTATTGAGGAGACAACCGAAGCAACTGAAGTAGTGGAACCGGAGCGTACAGATGACAGCCTGGAATATACAACACTATCAGACGTAGACAACACTGAAACGAGCATCAGCAGCAGCAGCAGCAGCACTGAGGCCTCAACCACAAAGCATCCAAGTTCGTTGGCCACATCGGCACCCAACGCGCTGTCACCCGAATCGACCAGCTGGCATCATGGCTCAAACATCGAGGATGCCGATTATCGTTTCGCACATGAGAAGCATAATGATGCAATATATTCATCAAATGAAAAGAAAGTATGGATTATGGGTATCAGCGCCCTTACGGCTTTATTTGTTTCAGTCCTCCTCATATATTATTGTGTTAAAAAGTGCAAAGAACGTAAATCGCTATATTCTTCGGTCCCGAATTCAGATTCAAATCTAAGCGAGAATACAACTACCTCTGATCTGGTTCTACGCATTGATCAGCCCTTGCAGCACAACATAGAGAAACAGAAGCAGCTAAAAGAGACAGCGGAATAATCGATTTCACAAAAAAAAAATAAATATTAGTATAGATATACATATATAATATATATATAAATATATGGTATATATCGTATATTGGAAAATTTCATCGATGACTCTCGCCTAAAGACAATGCTCGCGCAGAATCAGCGATTTTGCAATAATTTCATAAACTTTAAACAAAAACTAACTACACAAAAAATTATTATAATTATTTATTAATTTATTTATGCATTGTGATAATATGGCAAATTATTGATATCACCCAGAGTAAAAGAAAAATCATCTAATTTAGTAAAACAATATAGTATTAAGTTGAGTTCATCCAGGGCGGTAGTCTGGCATAAATTTAACTTTCTAGATAACTTCAACAAATTTATAAACAATTGTACTGCCCTGTTTGGGCTTAGCACTATTTTATAGAAGACTTAACATGTTTATTTATCAAATGTTGCCTGACAAATTTTATTAACTATAAAGTGCGAGATCTGCACAAATTGGCCAGCTTAGAAGTAAGAAAACACGCACACCCACAAAAACGCACTTAATAATTGTTTAAGAACAGAAGATAAACTAAAGGAACTGCGTCGCACTGATTACACATTCCTTTTAAGCCCTTTTTTGATTTAAAATTACATACTTCAAAAAAAAAAAAACCAACAAAAAAAATGATATACCAAAGGTCTTGTTAGTAGCGTTCTCTCGTTTGGATAATTGCAATATATAAATAACGAATAAAAGATAACGAACTGAATAAAATGCGTCTGACTACAAACGGGGAATGTGGGTGACGAGTACTTACACCTAGGCGGGCGTTGGCACTACCGTCATCGCATCCAAATGTTGGACAATATTGCGCATTATTTGTGCAGTGCTGGAATCGGGCAGCTCATTTAAAACCGATGCGGTGCTCCCAGATAAAACGCCTACACGTGGATCGATGGGCAAGGTGCCCAAATGTGGCACTTGAGCCAAACGCGCCAGCTCTGCACCGCCATTCGAGGAGAATATGTTGGTGCATTCAGTGCAGTGCGGACAAACAAATCTAGAAAATATAGAAAATATATTAGAAACTAAATCAATAGGACTTAATTGCCTTGAATAGTAGCCAGTCTGTTGAACTTCATGCTGTATTAATTGCACTAACAGAATACAATTAATCACACTTAAAGCTTTCATGCGCCTGCATAGCTATTGTCTTGGATCATTTTTATTGTTTTTACCAACCCGCTCATATTCTCCACAATGCCCAGCAGTTTGATGCCTGTCTTTTTGCAAAATGTGATCTCCTTGCGTACATCATCCAATGCAACGCCTTGTGGCGTTGTCACAATAATTGCACCATTGCAGGGTACCTCGCGCATGCACTCCATAACAGTAATGTGCTCATCCGAGGTGCCAGGCGGTGTATCAATAATTAAATAGTCCATTTCCTCCCATTTGACATCGGTAAGAAACTGTTGTATCATCATGGTTTTCTTGGGTCCACGCCAAATTACCGGATCGTTGCGATTCTTGAGTAAAAATCCAATGGACATGACGGCAAGAGTTTTGCTCTCATCCGTATAAATGGGAACCCAGCCATCCTCACATTGATAAATATCGCTGCCTTCAAGGCCAAGCAAATACGGCACGCTCGGGCCACACAAATCAATATCCAGCAAACCCACCTACCAATAAGAAACATTAATTCTATATGCACATGATTTGAGCGATGAGTGTGCAACTTACCTTATGACCCGTTGCGCGCAATGCTAATGCAAGCTGCGTGCTGACCGTTGATTTGCCCACGCCACCCTTGCCCGAGAGCACTACGATTACATTTTTAACTTTGTCCAGCATTATGAGTCAGAATTTAATAAATTTGTTAATGCGAATTTAGCACCAACCAACAAGTGGATCAGCTGTTGCACAGGGTTGTCCAGACGATTTTCCCGCGCATCAGTCACAAATCGAAATACAAGGAAACTGAAATGTATACCAAATATATTAATAATAACTTTATAAATCTAAGTTTTTTATTATAGTATGCATATATATATATATATATATTTATTTAGTTTATTATCGAATTATATTTGCTTAAATGTTCTGAGCAGCATACTTGGCTAAGTTAAACAAACGGTCTGGCAACACTACAACATATGGCAACGCCGTCCCGTCACAACAAATCGAAGCAAATGTAGTTGCTGCCCGGCAAGTGTCAGATTAGCAGGTTTTTTTGCTCTCTCCGCTCTTCACGCGGCCGCGCAGCATGCTTATTAATTAACAACAGTGCAAACATTGATGCCGAAATCATCAGATAAAACATTGATCAACTGAAGTAAACAACTGTTATACACAGTAGGCGCTGCTGCCGGCTAGCAAAAAGCTAAAAATTCGGCGTCTTGGACAGCGGAGCATCTGACAAACCGTGGAACGAATGTTGCGCAACCCTTTGCTCTGCCCGCATGCTAACATAACAACATTATCAGCAGAATCACGCCATCAACAAAGACGCAGGCTTACACTGATAGTTGTATTTCGTGTTGCACAGACATGAAGAAACGCTCAAATTCACGTGGCACACCGACGGCCGGCGATGGGGAAGAGGAGCGTGCCAACTCCGGTGGTGACCAGAGCGCCGCATCCACAAAGTACATATCCGGTGCGGCCAGTGCGCCGGCCACACCAATCAAACGCAACGATAATGGTAAAAGGCGCAAAGAAGAAATTGCCCAGACTTTCGTCATTGTCAACGAGCGACCGGTGGATGACATTTCCTTGGATTTCTTCTACAAGCCGCACACCATCACCCTTCTGGCCGTCTCAGTGCTGGCGGTCATGTATTTCGCCTTTGTCAGGTAAGAGACCAGAGAACTTGGAGATTAGTGCGCCAGTCGCGCACATTTATCGATCTTTCTATTTTTGGTTAAGCTGACCGCTAGGCGTCCACATTAACATTAACTTGGCCAACTGACCGTCAAATAGCAATTGTTGCGCCTCGGCGACATGTGCCAGTCAACCTTGGCTGACTTTTTTAAGCACTTTCGAAATTGAGAAAACGAAATTGTCATTGTTAGTATATAGGGATGGGCGCGTGAGCACGAGAATTCCAAGCACGATAATGCTACCATTGTTTCGTTGTCATTTTAAAATGAATTGAAAATAATTTAATGAAATCTCTAGTTTCGGATCTACAGATGCCTTTCCAAACAATTTTCCTCTATTTATTTATTAAAAAAGTAAAACTTCTATATATTGATGGGAGGAGCACGTGTCTCAATGTAAATAATATATTTCCAAATTGAATGTATTTTTTTTACATTAAACATTTAACCAATCAATAAAAAATAATGTAAAAATGACAGCAATAGCGAAAAACAAAGTAGCAAGTATAGGAGAAAAACGCCTAATTAAGTTATATTTTTGTTATATTTCTACCACATGTGAGATATTTTGTCAAATTATTATTATATTTTTACGTATTGTCCCTTAAAAGTACTCTTGCAATAGTTCTTATCGCTTACATTTCGTACTATTCAAAATCACGTCGTGTCAACACGATCATCTCTAATTTAGAATAGAGCACAACTGAACACGTTACAGATCGCGTTGCCAAATGTGTCGACAGGGTTATTGAAGAGCCTCCTCATGGTTCTGAAATAAATCTCGTTTTTATCAACAATACACACACAATCATTTCGATTTCATACGAAAGGTCACTTAACTCTGGGCACAGGCCGGTTCAAAGTCCGGCGCTGATTAGAGAAGCAAATCGGAAAATATAACGAAAACTAAAAATCATTATATTGACTACATAATTTAATTACATTCCCAGGAACGAGGCTAACATAGATGATAATCTTTGGTCGGGACTGTTATGCATTGTTTTCTTCTTTCTGATTATTTCGGTAATCGCATTTCCAAATGGACCATTCACACGACCTCATCCTGCAGTATGGCGCATCCTATTTGGCTGTTCCGTCTTGTATTTACTTATGCTGCAATTTCTCATGTTCCAAAACTATTCGACAATACGAAGTATATTCTATTGGCTGGACCCAAAGTTAAAAAACTTTCACATAGATATGGAGAAGGTAAGTAGAATCATATCTAAAAATATATATATAACCTTAATAGATTATTAACCAATTTGTTTTGACAGGAATACGGCGTTAATTGCTCGGACATAAGCTGGGAACGGGTTAAGGGTCATTTGGATGTATTCGCTTGGGGACACTTTCTAGGCTGGGCCTTTAAGGCCATACTCATACGCCACATGGGCATTCTCTGGGCCATCTCGGTGATGTGGGAGATAACAGAGATCACCTTTGCCCATCTGTTGCCCAACTTTATTGAATGCTGGTGGGATGCGCTCATCTTGGATGTTATCATTTGCAATGGCCTTGGCATTTGGGTGGGCCTCAAGATATGCCAAATACTCGAGATGCGCGAATACAAATGGGCCAGCATTAAGGATATATCAACAACCACAGGAAAAATAAAGCGTGCCATGCTGCAGTTTACACCAGAGAGCTGGTCAGCCATACGCTGGCTGGATCCCAAGTCGACAGCAATGCGATTTGCTGCAGTTATCCAGTTGGTCATATTCTGGCAGGTCACCGAACTGAACACGTTCTTTTTGAAGCACATTTTCGAGATGCCGCCCGATCATTTTATTGTTGTTGGACGTTTAATATTCATAGGACTTTTTGTGGCGCCCTCGGTTAGGTATGTGATATCAAATCATTGAACTGTTTGTTTTTCTATTCAATTATTTTGTATTTTTTAGGCAATATTATGTATACGTCACCGACACGCGCTGCAAACGTGTCGGAACCCAGTGTTGGGTTTACGGCGCTATTATGGTCTCCGAGGCCATTCTTTGCATTAAGAATGGCAAGGAGTTGTTTGAGCGCACGCAAGCCATCAACATTGTGCTCTGGCTGACCGTGCAGGTGCTAATATCGGTGTCATTCGTCTACGTAGCTGTCTGGTGGCAGGTAAGTGCAGACCAAAAGGTAAACCCACTTTTCTAGCATAATATATATCAATATTTGTACTTTTAACAGCAACGTCAACTGAAAAAGGTTTCAACGATTCCAGCTCTGAGTAAAAAACAAGGAGATAGTGCGCAAAACTCCCCATCTAAAGGTATATCTAGCACATTTTTCGATTAGCGGCAAACTATGTTGTATAAACACTGCAAACACTTTTGTATTACGTTACGTTAATTTATATTTTTCAATGGTATTCTGCTCTTTGTGAAAGCTGCAACTTCAACTCACTTCACTCTCATTTTGAACTTTCTTTTACTCTCTTTGGAATTGCATTCTACGTGTTAAGCACATGTGCCACGAAGTAAATCCATTGATGGGCCTAGCACAGCGCACTACGAAATTAAAATTAAAATAGTTTAACTAAATTTACATTCATTTCCAAAATTATTGTTTCAAACATTTTTGTTTTTGTTTTTCTAGGTAATTTGTCGCCGGCAAAAGAGAAGAAACTCATATGAGGCCATTTTAGCAAAAACCAAAACAAAAAAAAACTTAAAAAGCCGAACAACATTCAAATAAAAAGGCGATTCTATAAAATGTACATACAATTTATGCAAACTGTACTGATTAAATTAAATTTATATTGTGTATGTGTATGTATAATTGATATTAAACCAACGAAAATTTGTTAATAAGCAAACGTGAAGCAAAAGAAAAAACACCTAAGCTCTAAAACTAGATTAATACAATTTTTTAATTGTCCACGTAAGAAACTTAAGAGCTAAATAAGTAAATAATTAATATTACATATTACAATGTTTTCAAAGAATATTACTGAAACGTACTGTACAAAATACTATAGACTAAACCTCAAAGCATGCCGAAACTGTGTTTCTGACCGCATCTCGTGCGTAGGGTATATACGAGAGTGAATACCAGGTCATTGCCAGGGATTGTATGATTATGAATATAAGCGTGAGGCCGGCCTTTTTTAACTAAAACAAAACAAAGACAACAATTTAAAAAAATAAAGAATAAAGATGATTCAACAAACTAAAAGAAAATAACAATATTATACCACAATAGCTGACACGAATGTCATGACAATGGAAACAATCACGATGCTGGTGGCGATCAGCCGAGTTTCGGCAAACATTTTCTTGATCTGCTTAATGGGACCCATGAGAAAGCACGTGCTGCAGCCGGATAGAGATATATATGAGCAATTAGCCAGCACATGCGAAATTCAGCTGTCAACTCACCTGGCCATAGACACCAGGTTGCCAATCGTGTAGAAAACGGCAAAGACGACAATGCCGCGATGCAGAAACAGGGCAATCGAGCCCAGAAAGGACAGCACCATGCCCAATACGAAACATATGCAAAAGGCTTTGATACGTGTGCTCCAGCTTAGGGTTGACATATCATTCATCTGCAATTTATAAAATAAATATAAAAAAAAGAAAAAACCCGTTGATAAAGCGTTGAGTCACAGATCAGTCGTGTGATCGGGGTGGGCGGAGGTATCGCAAGACCGAATTCGCAATGAGAAAGCCCAACGATTGATGCATAATTGCATTTATTGAAAAATGTATATGAATTGTAATTTAGTAATAATGATAATTTAATTGATATGGTTTCACCTGTGTAATGATGCTGCTCTCTTCCTCCGGCGTGCGGTCCTCGCCACTTAAAACACGACGTAACTTGTCCATTGCACCAGCTGTTTTGAATTATACGTTCTGTATAGATGCTGCTAATAATTTAAGCACTAAAACTAATGTAATTATGATTATTTAATTTATTTATCAGAAGAATACAAAAGGAAAAAACAAGATCGGAATGTATGATAGAGTAGGTTCTTTATTCGATAGTATCGATATTTCGATAACAACAGCTGTCGACATTTTCGACCAACGTGTGGCCCACCAAACGACCCTTCTGGCAACTCTACCAGCCAGCTGTTGCCATGCTTTGCTCTTGGGTGCGTAACATAAGTAAAATTCAGAAAACAACACAAATATCAACAAAATGTTATCAAATTGGTGAACAATTGAGATATTTGCGAGTTCCTAATAGGGTGCATAGTGAAGTAATCGTGCCAGCTCCAGAAAAAGTAACACGACCTGAAAAGTCGAGAGAACATCACCTCACCGAACAAAACCAAAACCAACAAGATGTTGCATTTGACTTTGACTTTGGCAGCCGGGAGGCGCACGTGCCCACCTTTAATCTGGCTGCTCATGTGAACAGCTCCAATACGCTGCAACAGCTACTCAGCCTGGGCGTTGATCTGCATAGCATTGAGCGGCGCAAGGGTCTGGGCCAGTTTGTGCTGCGCCTGGACTTCGAGCAAAATGTGAAGCCTTACTTGACATTCTTGGCGGATAACGGCGTATCGCCAGATGACTTTGGCCAAATGATTACAAAGAATCCACTGTTATTCAAGGAGGATCTGGATGATTTACAAACACGTGTGGCTTACCTGAAAAGTAAACGTTTTACTAATGAGGCACTGCAGCGCATTTTCACAAAAAATCCGTACTGGTTGATGTTCTCGACGCGACGCGTTGATCGACGTTTGGGATACTTTCAAAAAGAGTTTCAACTGAGCGGTCATGATCTGCGCCTGCTGGCCACCAAGGAGCCGCGCCTGATAACGTATAAAATGGAGCATCTACGCAAATCCATCTTTACACTACGCGAGGAAATGGGTTTCAGTGCCAAAGAGCTGCAATCGCTAATCGTGCGCAAGCCACGCCTGATGATGATTCGTAAGAGAAATATGAGCTAATATTGTTTACTAATTAACTAACTTTACGACTCTTTCAGCACCGGATGAACTCGTCGAACGTTTTAGCTATGTGCACAACAATATGGGACTAAGCCATGCACAGATTATTCAGTGTCCGGAGCTGCTTGCCTCCCGCGAGTTTCGTTTGCGTGAAAGACATGAATTTCTTAAGCTGTTGGGACGCGCACAATACGATTGCCAAAAAGATTTGTATATTTCACCCAGCGAAATTGTGCAGGGCAACAATTTCTATTTTGTAAGAAGCGTGGCGAAAAGTGATTTGCAGACTTTTGATTTGTTTTTGAAAACACGTTAATAAAAGTTTATCCGCGCGCAACACCAATAACAGGGATGCACTCATTTTCTGTCTGGCAACGCCGCGTTCACGTTAAGTTCGGTATTCTTCTTCTTTTTTGCGTTTCATTTATGTTTTCGTCTTGTCGCATTTTTTGTTGTGCTTGTGGGCAGTCATCTTCGTGTTTTTCAACGAACCGTTTGTGTTTTCGCTGCATCCCGCAGCTTTAGCTGAACTACGCATTAGGTTTTTTGATGCGTGCGTAAAAGAAAAATTGTGTATTATACTTGCACTAAAAAAAGCGCATATTATTAATTAAACCTTCAAACATAGAAATTGCGGCAGCTGTTACATTTAGCTAAAAGCACAAACAGTGCAGACGGAACAGGAACTGTAAAAAGTAAAACGCATATTCTAACGCATACACTTACACGACATAACACATACGCGGACATACACGTAAATACATATGTGCAATACAAGGGCCGCTGTGGCAAAAAGTTTAGTTTAATCTGCATAAATTTATTTGTACGCCGCAATAACAACAAACGAGTTATCTTTAGACGACGTGATTAGTAAAAAAAACAAACTAACAAAAGAATTTAAACTGCTGTACGAACGTAGCGTACACTAACATACACAGAGAAAAACAAAATGTCTACGACACCAAAATCGACAGAAGATTTGCTGGGTGGTAAGTTTGCGATCGCACATACACAAGAAAAGCGCACACACCCATACACACATAAAAGTATGTATCGATGTGGTGTGTAGGTTTTGTCAATAATAATAATAATGCAGAGCTGTTGGTATGACGCGTTGTTGTTATTATTGTTTGTGTATAGTTAAAAATAGATGTTGCTTTTGATTTGCTTGTGCCTGTATGTATTGTGTGTGTGCACATATTATCGGTGTAACTGTAACCACATCTCCATTGCACTTGCCCATATACAGTTTCAAGGCTCCACTTTGTTATTGCCAGTCTTGTTTTGTTTTGCTTACGAATATATGTATCTGTGTGTTTACGTGTATACGTATGTCTTTCTTGCGCAGCAGCCGTTCATCAGGCGATGACAACAACAAAGACTCTCAACTTCGCCGCAGAGTAACAGAAAGCAGACAAAGGAGACTAACGAAAGAGTAGGGATTAGCGCCCCATTCATACGCGCCTCGCAATCTTTTATTTACAGTTGCACTTTATATATTTATCTTATTTCGCCTAATTGACGTCACGCGGCTCTTTGCGTATATGTGAAAATGTGTGTGTATGCAAAATTTCGTTTAAAAGCGCTTGTAGGAGGGCATTTGCCTTTTGGCACTTGTTGTTTGTGTTCTTGTTTTTTCACATAGTCCAGAAATTGCGACTTTAGCCTAGCCGCAATTTGTGTGCGACGCTTGAGGCTCATTATCAAAAACGTAAAAGTGTATTCCATATATAGCTTATATATACACACATATATGTACATGTGATAAATGCAAGCGAATCTGAGCGCCAATACCTATACGGAGTCAACAAAAGGCGGTTCATTGGGCTGTACGCTTGACAGCCTCGGATCAGGGTTTAACAGCTGCGCATGATGCACACACACACACACACACATATATACACACTTAAAGGGAAAGAGATAGAGAGTCGGGCAACTTTGCCTACGTGTTGTGAGTCAGCAAGCCATGTTTTGCTTTGCTACCCTTATTGCACCTATTTGTTTTCGCTGGTTTTACCATTTCCCAGTGAAACCTGTTTATGGGTCAGCTTTGTTATTGTTTCGATTTTGATTTACCTGTGCAAGACCCAGACAGCTACCTGTTAATTTTTGAGTTTGTTTGCAGTTTGTGAAAGTTTCTCTGCAAATTTTCAGTATAGTTTTGCTTGTCCATACATCAACATGATTAGTCTGCCACGTAAGTGTAAACATTTTAGCCCGTGGCGTAATTAATTGACAACCATAGAACAGTTATTGTCGATTATCAGCAGCTGCTGTCACAGTCTCATGTAATTTGCACGCTCTTCAATTGCAATCTTCCACGATCGTCGCCTGTTTTAGTTGAAAATGAAATTTTGTTGATAGCCAGCCAGCAGACACAACAAAACATGCATGTGTAATATACTGAAACGGAAATTGTGTTGTTTTTTGTTTGTTTACCTTATCAACGGGGGCGCACGCTCGCACACACACATACATATATATATACATACACATCATAGTCAAACAAGCAACCACAATGGGGGCGGCTTTTCGGCAGTTCTCCACGCTCAACTGTTAAAATATGGCACAGTGCTGCCAGAAACAAAAGCAGCTACAAAACGAGCCAAAACAAACAATTTAAGCAGAGGCAGCTTCTACTACTTGCACGCTGTTCAAATGTGGCACAGTGCTGCCAAGCTCAAGATAAAAAGCCAAAACAAGCTGTTGTCAGTGCTGCCAAGTATTTGTGAGCAAACAAGAAACACGCTTAAAGAAAAACAATAAAAATTAACAGCCGGCAAAGCCTATTTATTGTTAATTACAAAAACGAAGAAAAAACATTCTGCAAATTCTATGAATGTGCAGCTGCTTAAAATAATTGTCGCTGTTAATTGAAGCGGCACGGCTGTTAATGCTTCAAATTTAAATAACGTTAAATTCGCCAGTTAAAAGCATGTGAAATCTATTTTTATTAGGTGTGCTTAGCATAGGCTTTTTAAACATATCTAATATCATCTTTTCTATTGTCGTACCTTACAGAATCTTGGATTGAACTGAGCACAACAGCTGCCATGGCTGGCATTAAGAGTCCCGACAGAATTACACCGCTGCCATTTAGTAATGGCGAGGAATATTTGCGTTTGTTGCGCGAGGCGCAACGCGAATCAAATCAGTCCAGTCGTGTCGTGTCCTTGGCCAGCTCGCGCCGTGATACGCCGCGAGACAGCCCCAAGAGTCCGCCAAACAGTCCACAATCGGAGCTCTGCCCGGATGATGAGCTGCGAAATGTGTACATCAATTATTGGACTAAGGTGAGTGCAGATAAATAAATGAAATGGCCTTGCCCGTGGGCACTTGAACTAATTATATATGCACAACCGAAACAGAATGGCGATAAACAAAATACCGATAATGGAGATTGGCTGCAGAACTGGAATCGCGGTGCCGATGAGCAGCCACCAAAGTGAGCAACTTTATTATATATATACATACAAATATTATTATATATATACCATTTTATTGTATATATTTGTATTGTTTTTCATTAATTCATTCGTTTGTGTTGATATTTTTGTTGCAGAGATTGGAAATTTGAGCGCTCCAATGATGATGAGGATGAGAAGAAGAAGAGCTCGGGTTATTCCATACGCTTAAAGCGTCTGGGCGCCAACTCGTTGTTCTCCCGCGAAATTTTATACTCATTGCTGGTCACTAATGTCCTCTCGCTGCTGCTGGGCGCCGGCTTTGGGTAACATATAATCTTTTTATATTTTCGCAACCACTTAACATATTAATATCTCGTTCCATTTATAGCTTATGGCTGAGCAAGCGCGGTATACTCCTCACCCGTGTGGTCATTGACTGAAAGACACCATAAACAATAAAAAATTGTAATCAACAATATGCACATCAAACCATTAAACCGACAGGCGAAACGAAAAACAGAACAATGAAACGTTCCATATATTGAGGAAGCAGTGTCAATAGCCAGCCAAACGTATTCCAGCTCACACAACACGAAACAATTTTAAACCTATTCATCAGATACATAGGTACATACTTACATATATAATAGCATACATAAGCATAACTATGTAGTAATTTGTAAGCAACAAGTTATAACGCCTAGGCAAGGGGTTCAACAGATTTTTCTATATACACATCAATTTTATACAGTTTTTTATAAGAAAAAACACCACCTTCATAAACTGAACTAAACTTAGGTTCGCACATGGAATACAGCAAAATGAAACGCGATTAAAAATATCAAGATTATTTTCTGTATTCATTGTGCGTTCAAAGTTTAGAAAACTATACAATCATCATTCGCCAAAAAAACACAAAAAAAAAACAATGCATTCTAAGAACTTTGACTTTACACACATATATATATATACACACATATATATTCATCTAGACATATTGTAGCTGAATCATGTAACAATCATAATTTTTTCGCATCGGACATGTTTTAATTTTTTTAGCATATAAAAGTGAAAACTAAAAGGTTCGGTAGGCAGGCAGCTACCCCGAAAAAAAAGAAATACACATAAACTTACACAATAGTTTTAAGCTAAGAATGTAACCGTTTTTATATTAAAAATATTTTTCAATATGTATTTAAAAACAAACCCTTAAAATGCATTTGTTGATTGAGTTAGAAGATGTTAGAAAGAGAACTTAAAGGCAATATATAGAAATGCTTTGTATTGCAAATGACTGCACAATTCGACATATGAATATATACAGAACTATGATTCATTTTCCACTTTTTTCAATTTTAATGTCAACAAATGACTAATAAACAATTATTTGCAATTTTCCTCATATCTATACGACATTTTATTTGCCTATATCTGTATATAAATGGTTATCGGTTGTATGATGAAATAATTACATTTATTCATAATATAGATTAGAAATATTTTGAATTTGTAATTGTTACTATTTTTGGACACGATTAAGAAGTCATTCACATCCATTAATGATAAATTTTAAGTAAATACAAATACTCCCTTTTGACTGATCTTTAAAAAGAAGCAGGAAATAAAAGTGCACTTCGTTGTGGCAGCTTTATTAGTTGAGTGATCTGGCAGCACCATAAAATTTAAATATAGACGTTAAATTGCCAGCATTAGAAACTTTTTCGAAATACTAAAAACCATTAAATTATATAACTTCCAATAAAAGTCAGTTTATTAATTGTTTTTGCATAGCATTTAATTTGTATTAAGTAATAGTGACTAAATACTTAGGTGATTAACACAGTTTCGAAACTAATACATAGTAATATGGGTTAACGCTTTTACATATATCTGATAACTGCTGTCGGGTATGCTCAATAACACAGTTAATTTAAAACAATATTTCAATAATTGTTTGTTCAATTTTCTTTTTTGACAAATTAAAGAAGCGATCGCCACGTGATCACCTTTGATTTCTTGCTATTCGACAGCCATTCCGAAGGTGAATTAAGGCAAATTATTTGCCAAAATTAAGTACAGCACATGAGAGTATATATAACTATGTTTTATATAATTGTATATATATATATATATATAGATGGTTATCTAAAGATCATATAACTACTTTTGAGCCTGTTTCGTAGACATCCAGAGAGAAAGTGAAAAAAGTGTTTTGACTAAATTGCTGTGCCACTGAATTGAGCCTCAGCCTGGGCTATTCCTTGCTAGCGTCGGCTTCATTTTGTGCGGTGGGTGTGGGAGTGCTTTTCGATGCCAAGTCAGCCACTTCCTCTGTGGCCACTGTCGGCGGCGTTGGTGTGCGCAATGCGCGCTCAAAATCAGCCACCAGCTCATCATCCTCGTGCCACTGCTGCAGTTCGTCCGGCTGCCAATTGTCCAGGGCCGCATCTACATCGTATTGCGGTGATTGCAGCGATTCGCCCGTCACATCCACAAGACGAGTACGCAATCTATTCGAGATTTGCTCCAGTTCCGTAAACTTGCGCTTGATGGCCTGGCCGAGCTGCAAATGGCGTAGCTCCAGCGATTGCTCAAACTGATCTATGGCACTGTCCACATTAGCAGAGACGGCGCCAGACTGCAGCGGCTGGACATGTACCTCCAGGCCGCCCGTTACGCGTCCATTGAAATCGACAATGTTGTGCCAGCCGCTGGGAAATCCGTCGCTGCTGCTCCGACTAAGATTCAAGGCAGCAAATCCGATAATGGCATCCTCAAGGGGTGTCGGCTCTGTGCTTGTGCCTGCGCTTAGTGCTGTTTTCTTCCAAACCTTCAGAATGAAGAGTTTCTGCGTTTGCATGTGGATTAAAAGGGAAATGCATTAGTGAGGCGCAGCCAACTTAACGGGTACGTAGTGCTGCCAGATCGATTGAACTGCAACAGAAATTTAAAATATTAAAATTCTCTACTCACATTGCTTAGATAATCGACGTCCACCTCCACTTGGAATTTGCTGTGCCATCGCGGAGACGTCGAATGCTCCACAATGGGCGTGGCATAGACCAAGCCCTCGTGCGACTTGTAGGTCTGCGAATTGCAGCTCAATGCCTGAAAGGTCACATATGTGCTGGGTGGTTCGTTGGGCGGAAAACGCTTGGCTGCCGCCTGTCGCTTGGCCTGCTTCTTGCCCGTTTTCCCGTAGCCCGGATTCAAGGGCAGTCCATCGGCGCCCACAATCTGCAAACTGAAGCTAAAATTTTTGCCCGCAGTGGGAGCAATGGCAACGGTCTTTGGCAAAGTCGCTGGAGCTGGTGTGCCCAGCGCATTCTGCAGCATGTCCAGCAGATCTGTGGTGCGTCGCAGCGGCTGCTGATTGTTCTCCATATCAAAGCCGCGCAGCTGTTTCAATTGTGCTATCTGCGACTCGCTGCCGATGGCCAGCAGCACTTTCAGCTCACCCAACTGGGCCTGGGTCTCGGGGTGCACAATGGGCGTCCAGCCATCAATGGAAATGACAGGCAGCTGGTAATTGGGAGAGGAAAAGTGCGTGAGTAATTGTTTCAACCCTTTTTTAAGGGAATTAAAGACTGGTTTCATTTACTTATTAAATAAGATGATTACGCTATCCCGTTTTTAATTTGAAAATCTAACAAAACGTTTCTAGTCGGAATCGTCCGAATATGCAATACAAAGTTATAATTCCAAAACAGTTTTAGCAACAGGAATTTATTAGGGGTTAGGAAATAGTTAGACAACTGCATGCTTACCTTGCCCTTGCAGAGATGATTGGTAATGGTTGCATCTCTGTAGGCAATAAAGAATTGATGCAGTGGCAGATGCACCTGCCCGCCCAGCGGTCTGAGCTCCAGGAGCAGCTGCTGACGCTCCACGCTATGCAGAAACTTCTCATCATTGATGATGGCGAACTGCTCCTGCAGCTGGAAAGCGCCATGTGGATTCATTTGGACGCTGAGCTGCTCTGACTGCCAGAAGGGCTGCAGCACCAGCTCCTTGCAGCCGCTCGCATCGTCTGCTGACAATTGTCGCGTCTCGCCGGCAAAAATGTAGCCACGCAGCAGACGCACTTTGGTGGTCTCGGCCATGAAATTGACTATTTCCAGGGTAGCTTTGTTATTGTTGTTAGCAGCTGGCGGCGGTGCTGAAACACCCTTTGAGTCACTGTTCTCACTGATATTATTGTTGTTGGCTGTAGAAGAGACGTCAGACAGAGAGAGAGAGAGAGGGAGAGATCAACAACAAGATTCCACAATAGATCGTATACTAGACTAGTTGCACCTTGAACTCCTGCCATGTGCTAAAAAAAAATCGTACTTATATATATTTCTATATAAACTGAATCAGCACTGGAACACATCGTTATCGCGTTCAACGTAGAGCATTCAAATGGCTGACGGCATCGCAACAAGCGCATGTGGAACCGGGGGAGCCATGTGCTCCTCGCGTGTGCCAAAACACAGGGAACTGAACTGAATTTGATAGGGTGCAGTGGATTCGGGAACGGGAAAGCACAGTGGAATGAAAGCTATGAAAATGAGTAATCGTTGAGGTTAAAATTCAACAGACAAAATTAACCCCTATTTAAATGAAAACCAACCCCATTTCTTTGGCATTGTCTTTCGAATAGAACCCATCCAGTAATTACCCCGAGCGCACTTCGATTCTCTGAGTATGTTAACCATTTTAAAATAATGGGTCACGATCGCTCTTTATAACAGTTATATGTTATATATAACAGTTATGAGTAAGTTGCGCAGGTATTTAACAGCTTTATGTTATGTTAAGCCAACAGCGCCATCTACATAACTTTGCCGATAAGCGGTTCCACGAATTCATTACCTTTCATCCCACTGTGCCGCAACTTAAATAATAAATAAGCCAACAATAATATGAATATAAATAATTTCTATAGCTGTGGCAAATGGGGTAAATGACATGGGGAGTTAACATAAAAAGACGAGATATAGTTTTGTTTTGGTCTTTTGCAAATAAAATAAAAAGATTTATTGATTTTAACATGATGGGCAGCACTTTTATAACGGCAGCCAATAGATCAAAGAGCCGCAATAGCAGAAGGGACATCATAATTGTGACGTCAGAGTGCAAATAGTTGTCGTAGTTGTTGTTGTTGTGGTTGCTGTGGTTGTGTAGTTGTTGTAGTTGGTGTTGTTGTAGCTTTTGTTGGTTGCACCCACGCGAATTTAGTCATATATATTCACCTGCGGCTGCTGCGCTGTGGTTGTTGTTATGCTTGTTGCTGTTGTTGTTGCTCTCAACTGGCGTCTCCCCATTGGCCAATGTCTTGAACAGCATCAACTGCTGATCGGCTCGCAAACTGATCTTGAGATATAAACTAGCTAAATGAAGATCGCGTCGCTGTATGGCAATACATTTGCACTGCTCCAGCAGTGATGCCTGGTAGAGCTCGACCAGGGGCAGACGTCCCATGCCCAGCATCTCGTTGAGACAGGTGCCCGGTTCGCGCCACCAAATTGTAAAATGAATGCTGCCCATTTCCTTATCATTGTCCCCTGACGGCAATTGCACCTGACGCTGCTGTGTCTGACCGAAGCGTGTGCATTGGGTCAGACTTTGGAATTTCTCCGATTCGAATTGCATAATGTGAAACATGGGACCGCGCGGGACCGAGCTAATCAGTTCATCGGACAGCTGACACTCGACGGTGAAAATCGGTCGCACTTCGCTCTGAAGCAGCTCCATGCGCTTGGTGCCCTCCGCTTGGAGCGTCAATGCCTCCAAGTGCAGCTGCAAGGCATTCACTTGCTTGAACAGCTCCGGTGTGGCCTGCTCTTGTGGTCCAGTGCCAGCTGGAAGCTCCTGTTCCGGCAGTTCCTGCTCCGGCCACAGTTGCTCCACTTTGTTAAGATGTTGCTGCTTCTTTAGCTGCTCCATATTTGGCTCAGCGGCGGTAGCAAACAGCGCCACCAGTTCGGCATCCAATTTTTTCATGGCCTCCATTAGCTCGACTTTAGCTGGCGCAGCAACTGCTGATGCGACTGACTTGACTGTACCTGAAATATTCAATATATTCGATTATTAGCTATAAATGGGTCGCTAACGTGGAAGAAGATTCCAGAAGCATTACAATTTATTTAATTTAGGAGTGGAGCGAACGCGTGTCCGATCGCCGCAACGTGGATTTCTAAAATGACAGAATAAACTGAGTACCTGCTGATATGATGCCGCCGCCGCCGGCAACAGTCGGCGTTAATCGCAGTTTATGCTTTGCTTGTACATTTCCGCACACACGCTTGTGTTCTCTTTAAAAGCGCTCTCTCGCTCTCACGATTAAGTGCAAAGGAAAGCTCACCGATGTTGTAATACTCTCAACTGCATTTTGAGTTTGACTTATCATTTATTAACTTACATATCTACTTTCTGTGCAATTATTCATTTGTTTTTATTTGAAACATACAAAAAAATTTACATTCGCCGAAATTTAATTTTGTGTTTTGTAGTATTTTATGTAAATGAACTTTTATGTTCGTTTAAAAAACAACCAGATCTTTAGACAAGATTTTCCATACTTTTTGAATATCATTTTGAAAATTTAATATAGAAATTCAAATAAACAGTTGAAATAACTGCTCAAACCTCTCACTGCAACTAATATACACTTTTCTAAAAGAGTACATACATATATCAAGTTTGGCAACCCTCATTGAATTCAATGCTGAAGAATTTCGCATATTTGGTTGACATTGAAAAAGTTCAACGGCAAATGGAAAATTTAATAGATTTATATATGTATATACAAATAAGTTGTAAGTTTTCGACTGCCGGATTGCTAGTGAAAATTGAAAGCGTAATAAAAAAAAACATGATTAATATTGGCGACGTTTTCCCAAATGTTTTATTTGTTATTTTTTGCATAGCAACGCGACGAGATAAGAGTTTATAGGTTCAATGACATAACATGGTGCAGATTCGAGACGTAATCAGTTAATAGCCAAACGTTTCGTAGCCCCTCAACTACACCTGATTAAAACCCATACAAATTCGCATAGAATTAGGCGCTAAAGGGCAATTGAGAAGTGAAAGCTAAAATGCTAGCCATGGAAGAAGGAAAATGGTTTATCAAGGGCTAGGCCTATTGATTACAGCTTTGTGCATGACAATGCATATACATATGTACGTATACATATGTACATATATATACATATGTATGTATGTATATGCATATGGGATTACCAATGCGACATGGTGTTTTTTATCAGTGTAGGCGAACAACTGTTTTTCTATCAGTGTAAAACAGAAAGGGAGATAGCAGATAGAAAAAAAATATCCTTATTGTATTTGCATTTGGAAATCCAATACCCAGCTTGAAATCGAAACCAAATTACATAATATGCGTGAATTCGATATCAAAACATTTTGCGCAAAGATTCTTAATCCATTTGCTTGTGGTGCTGGGCTTTTCCGTCATTGGCCTTTAAAGCCCGACCCAGAATGTTTTTATTTCTTTTTATCAACGAAGAGAAGCGTAGCCGGCAAGCTAGCGAAGACTGACACAACAAAAACAAGTGTGGAATAGAGCATAAAAGCATACAGTGAGTTGAAGTTTCGCTGTGTGCGTGTCACAGCTTTTGCTCTTGAACAGGAGCGAATTTGGCAGTCATTGATTTGGGCTCGCTTTTGGTAATAATGAAAATAAAATAAAAAACGAATGTTTATTTGTAAATTCCAGATTTATTAATAATGGTAAAAGAAAATTTCATTTGTTCCAGTACATCCTGGCAGATGACATTCACCTATGCAGCGCCCTTTCCAGCGGCTCAACCCTTTAGCACTAACTGCGCTACTGTTTACCAGTTAAGCAATATTTATACGTCTGTCTCTTTTCGTTAAGTAATTGGGTGTGAATGTGTATTTGTGAGAGAGCCTGCACGTGTTTTCTATATCACGCTATTTCTGGGATTTGTTTTTCCGTTTTCACTTCTTTATTCGTATTCTTGGGATTTCTTTGGTAGACGCTCCGCAATGGAAAGTTTTGCGGCCGTTTAGTTGGCGAGAAATCGTCTGTAAACTAAGAGACGCTGCAAACCAAATGCTTAGCTATTTCAAGCACTGCAATTGTTGTTAATAAATTAAATTTGGCATTTAATTTAATTGCCAAGGCGAAGGCTAAACAAACAAACCATCGCGTCGCTTCTTACGTAATTATCAACAAACTGTTAAAAGCTACTTTTTATAGCCACATATGATATTTTTATATTTGAACCTATGCAAAAATATATATAAATAAATAACATGAAAATGCGGCACTAAACCAAAATAAACAGAATGTGTGCGTCGACAGAGACGAAGCGACGACAACGAACTCAGCAGCGTCATTACGATAATAATCATGTAGTATATAGGTGAGAGAGAGGGAGAGAGAGAGAGCCCGCACTCACTAGGGAACAAAAAGCTTCGGTTGAAAGCGTACTCACCTGAAATGCGCTCACCCGGCTGCGTTTGAGAACAGTTGTTGATGATCAACTGATGATCCTGTCGCAGCGCAGCTGGAAGCGACGTCGGCGGTGGCAGCGGCAGTGGCGGCGGCACTGTTGCAGTTCCCACGCGAACGGCTTTATTGGCGCTGGCTGCGGCAGCGGCAAATAACATTTTAAAGCGCAATTGAATCTCACCGACTTTCAGCTGCTGTTGCTGTTGCACTTGACCCGACGTGCCACTACTCTCGACGTGACGATATAAAGCATAAATTTTGGTTTTATATACGAAATTGCAACCGTTGACGTTGTTTGCTGCGTATTTGCGCAGCAGCGGCGCAAGCAGCTGCAAACGTGCTGCTCCTGATGCTGCTGCTGTGGGCGGCGGCGACTGTTGATCGTGGGCGTGGTCCTTGACGTCGCTACTGGCGACAAGCCTAATAAGTGGACACTCGCGCAAGAAGTCTAAGAATAGCGCGAGGCTTTGGCTGCGCACACAATAACGTAATTTATTATGATAAGTATGACGCCAATGATAATTATGCTGCTG
This sequence comes from Drosophila borealis, assembly GCA_035045885.1. Classification (NCBI taxonomy): domain Eukaryota; kingdom Metazoa; phylum Arthropoda; class Insecta; order Diptera; family Drosophilidae; genus Drosophila; species Drosophila borealis. Next base: position 234,151 of record JAWNOR010000202.1, on the reverse strand, counting down.
CGTCTTCTTTAGTTGTTGACTTTGGCTGTGCCTTTTAATTTTATGGTTGTCAGCGCAGAGCTTTTTGATGCTGCTGCACGCGTCACAGCTGATGCTGACGCTTGCTGCTGTTTCCCTCTGCGCACCCCACCAGATGATTTCTGCTGTTACAGCACCAACACCCAGCACCCCCGCACCGTGTTGGTACAATGACGAGGCTTTCGGTTTCCCAGGGCTTTCGTATAGGGACACTGACGTTTGCGCTTTGATCGATTTATCTGTTATGAAATTGATGCGGCTCGCTTCGATTTCCCAGTATGACAATCTATGGTTCTTAGAATCGGTTACTTCTTTTGCATTGAAATATTTATTCACATTCGGTGGAAGTGTATATTCAGCTTTCATTATTGTCTACTTGCCATTTTTGTGTTAGCGCGCCGCATTACACACACGAATAAACACCATCACACACACTTACACTACTATGCACACAACTACCGATTTGGGACTGAGCGCGTGCACTTTTTCACTTTGCCTAAAAGAAGTTGGCTCTTAAATCGAATTTTCAGCCGCTTGAGATGTGCGAATTTTCCGCGTCGCTCAACCTGCACAGCTTGCTTGTAAGGTTGAAGGAAAACTGCAAAAGCTTTTGCCGCTAGGAAATAAGAATTACCTCAAAAATGTTTGCAAGTGTTGCCTGCATCTGTCGAAATGTGGCTTTGTTTTGATTTTCTTTAGGGTTGCGATAGATGTACGCGATCTGGCAGCACCATTCAAGTATTGCATAATGTTGCCGCACAGCGGGCAGTGTTGGTAATCGTGCGTGCTTAAAGTTTTAAAAAAGTATGGAATCGCGCAGCAAAGAAAAATATTCAAATGAATATATTTTGTAGATGTTTTAAACAAATTAGTTTTATTTCTTCGTTTAATTTGTAGACAATTTATTTAAATTGATACACACTAAAATTTTCCAATTCACATCGTTTAGGCAAACAAGCGCAGCTCTTCGCCCGCTTCAATAGTTTTTGGCGGTGACGCCGCCTCAAATTCGCCCAACTCTGCATCATAGTACAAGGCAGCGCGATAAGGGCGCAGCTCCCAAGGCACCTGATCCTCCATATTTGTCAGCTGCACACCCAAATCTTCCAGCGTTGGCACTCCGGGCAGCACTTTATCGGTGATGGCTTCCCGCTCAACACGATCTAGATGCAGTCCACCAATGGGTGCACCGGGGCAAACCAAGTTGGTGAGTTTAACCTTCAATTTGAAAGTGGGGTCCCAGCGCATATCGTAACGCTGATAGCCCCAACGCTTCTGGTCCTTGCGCATTAGGCGATGGAACCAGTCGACCAACTCGCTCAGCTGATAGCGCTTGGGACTGCAAATTTAGATTAGTTGAATTAAAATAAGTGTAGATTTGGACTGAGCTTACCCCACAGCCTGGTAGATGCGGCCAGCGGTGTCTGGATCCTTTGCGGCATTGACGATGGCCTGTGCCACATCAGAAACGAATACGGGCTGCTTAACGGTGCGCTCACCGCTATGCCACAATGGCATCGAGCGGAATTGACGACGCCAGATGTGTGCGTAGTAACGCAAGAAGCGATCCTCAGATCCATAGATATCTGCTGGACGTATTATCGTGGCATTCGGGAAGGCATCACGCACCATCAACTCGCCCTCATACTTGCTCTTGAGCCACTTGCTGCCGCCCGAGATGTAATGCGCCTTGGGATTAGCCTCGGCATTCAACGCAGATAGATGTATGAATCGCTCCACGCCGCTATCGCGGCAAATGCTACAAACACAAAACAAACAAAAATTAATTGAGTCCGGATACTATTGAGCTGCTCACCTGGCCAAACGCGCTGCGCCATTTACATTGACATCCTTGAACTTAAAGTTCTTAGTCTCATAGTCACGTCCCACCAAATTGATGACCACATTTGAGTGCTTGACGGCCTCCCGTATGGAGATTGGATCTTCAAGGTGATAGAAATGGAACAGCACTTGACCCAAATCACCGCAAACCTTCAGACGGTTTGCATCGGAATCATCGCCGCGATAGGGCAGAATCATTTGTGTGCCCGACTTGCCCAACTTGTTGCACACGTAGCGTCCCACAAAGCCGGTGGCACCAAACACGGTGGCGACGATGCCGTTGAAACTGCTGCGTCCGCCTGTACCGCGCTTCATGGCAGCCAGATTTGTGGTCTTTAACGGACGTGGCGCATCAGCATCTGGTGGAGCCGCGGCGGTGGCACTATAGCTGCGCAGACACACCACACCCACGACACCGCTGCCGTGATGCTCTGCAAAATAAAAATAAATATTAGGATCCGGGAAACTGCAAGACATTACATAATTTTTGCGAGACACTCGAATAATGACACTCGCAACGCTACTTACTCGCCAGCTGCATGTTCCTAGTTAGTACTATGGCAGCCATTATGGAGTGGCGCACTATATACCAACTAGCAAGAATTAATTTGCAATTATTAAACTTTTTCCACGCAGATTTCTTGTCTGCTGGTCGGAAGAATGAAAACACAGCCTAAGATGTCAGCAGCAGGCCAGTGTGACCAATTTTCTGACATCAAAATACCAAACTTAAAGTTGTAGTCGGATGACAGTAGTAGCCAGAGCTGCCAGATCAGTTGTAAAAGTTGAATGAATTCAAATTTTGCGGTTATTACTGATCCATGCACTACTGCATTTATGTATGTAAAAACTTTAGCAGCAATGTTGTGAGACACTAGTTTGATTATATACAAGTTTTTATAATATAAATTACCCGAATCGCTACACTTTTGCTACTATGACCACACGTCTGTTTTATCTAATGTGCGTGTTTATTGCATGTTCCATGCCGAATCGCCTTCGGTATGCCTCTGAAAGAATTCTTAAAACATTTGTTGAAAACATCAGTCAGTAGCTTATGTACTGTCGTCGCGACCCTAATATCGTGTGCTAAAAAAACGTACAAACCGCATAAAAGTAAATATATACCGTGTTATTTACTTTTACAAATTTAAGTACATATACATGCTGAGTTCCGAAAACAAACAGTGCGCTTATCGGCAGTGAATAGTCGATAAGAAGTACAATAAACCAACCAACTAAATATTTGAACTAAAATCTGACTACTTCAGCGCCCTAATAAATTCGCTCCTGGCAACAAGCAGTGCTGTGCATAAACTTAAATGTATGATAATAGTTGACGCCACAAAGATTACAAGATTAGCATATGTTTACAGTTCATGCGGCCGTTTATACGAAAAATTCGTTTAACTCTGTTTAGGAATAAGCCATACAAACCATATGCTACACGTATAAACCCAAATCGCCGCAAAGACAACACACATAGATTTGCCAGGCAGAGACAACGACCAGCCACAACCTGAACGCGCCTGTCCGCTCATGCGCTGCCTCTCTGCCCCGCGATCTCTCTCTCTATCTTTGTCTGGTCCTCACTCTTATTCCCTATCTTCTTGGCATTGTTCCACCCACTGATTAAGCCCGTCTACCTAACGCACGCACTCAACACCCTACACCCCCATACGTGCGCTTACTCTTTCTCTCTCTCTCTCTCTCTCTCTCTCTCTATATATATATATATATTGCTTGTTTGTGCTACGCTCTCACTTTCAATTCGCTTGCCTGCGTGATTTGTATTTATTTCGGTACATTTACTGCTTTCCATGCCATTATCATCATTGTTGTTGCGCCTGATCTGCGTTCGGGTTTGATGCCAGCGTTTCATTAGAGTTTGAGCCGCACAGCCGTCAACGTCGTCTGAGCGCATTCGGCAAATATTGCAATTAGCGGCCAACAGGTGTCGCCGCGTGTGTGTGAAAATTAACGCCCGAAAACAAATTTGAATTACAAAATTTAAAAAAAAAATAAAATAAAATAGATTGTGTTAACGGTGCAAAAATATAAATCTAACGCAAATAGTGAAGTGCTAAAAATAGATATCAAATATTTGTACGTACCAAATTTGTGATTTTTATACAAACATAATTTAGTATGTTCCACACGCGCGCTTCTATTTTTACGTACACCAATGTAGCTTAGGCATGTCAACTATATGTACAAATTTGTTTATAAATTTGGAGCAAACGAACTTTATACCTAAGACCTGCACAACAAATCTAAATCATGTCATTAAGACTTTGCTTATAAAAGTTACTCACGTTTGATAAGACACCAAAGAGTCTGGGGGCTTGTGCTCGCACCTGGCGACCAAAAATATTCCATTAGCCAGAATAAAACTGGAGATTTATCTGCGTATCTGTGTTATCGACCAAGTCAAGTGATTCGTTAGCAAATATGAATGGAATCATTTAGCGAGTGATTATTCCGGGGCGCGCTTGGTACCAAAAATACGAAAATATCTAAATTTGCACAGTAAAAATATAAATTCTGCGTCATTTAAAAGAGTTCCCGAAATTAATGTTAATTCGAGCCTATATTTGTCTAGACTATATTTTTGTATATGTATGTGTGTGTGAGAGTGTGTCTGTGTGTGTGTGAGGGGGCCTCAACTTGGCTGCTGCGATTCAATGCAAATTATGAAACGGGCCTTGAAAAAATGGCCTCAAGTCAACATTTAACTGTTATTTGGTTGTTGTTAATATTTAAATTCTCTATAAATACTTTAGGAAAATTGAAAAACCTTATGCAATTTGTATAGACCAATTTAGTTGCACTCCCGAAGTCTCATTAACTGTAATTTAATAGCTATTTAGATAAGCAACTAATGAAATTACCTTATTATAACGGACTCCATTGAATTGTTCAATTTATCAATTATGACAATTGGATTTTTTATTTCACGCTATTTTTTTTTTGTTTACTGGAGAAAGTGTTTACAGGAGCTTTGTTTTTTTATTGATAAAGGCGCAGATTTCACGTCGCAAGAGTTAAATATAAGAAAGGTATTTCAATGCTATCAGTTATGGAGAAATGCACGAAATGTGTTTTACGGCCTGACAGGTGCAGCAGTTATAGAAAAATGTTTTGACACAGACAAGCTATGTCCGCTGAACACAGTTCTAAAAAAAATATACATATATATAAAACTTGGAAACCAAAGCTTGCTATGAAAGCTTATCAGCTGAAATCGAATATATCAATTTAAGAAACTACTTGGGAATGCTGAATATAATATTTCCTATATATAATTGACTATGTAGAACTAGTACCTCACTTCAGGGCCTATAAATAGCTACCTGGCTCAATTTTTGGTGATAAACAATGCTGATCCAGGCCTTTTTAACAGTTAGAGGCTATTCAATATCAAGTCAAGCTATATATAAATTAAATACGATATATAAAAGTCTGTTTAAAATAAGTACCTCATTTTAGGGCCTATAAATATCTACCTGGCTTAAATGTTGCTGTTAAACTGTGCTTATTCCGGGCCTTTCCAACACTAATAGGCTATTCAATATCAAGTTAATCTATATATAAATCAAATACGATCTATAAAGAGAGACAAAAACAGTATCTCATGCTTACTCATGGCCTTACACGAAAAGAAATTGCTTATAAAGGAGAGCCCTAGTCATCAATTGAGACCTTTTTTTTAAAGTACAGTTGTTTTCTTTCTTAAATTTCTAAGTATTAAATTTCTAAGTATTTCTATTAGAAGTTTCATATAAGTATATGATAGTAATTCGTTAGTCTGGTTGCGGGTAAATCCAGCTCATAAATCTGTCTTCCAGAATTGTCACTTCACTTGTCAATTAGATCAATAAAACGAGTCACTTCATCATTTCGTCAATTCGAGGCATTTTTAATGCTCGGCTCAACGACATTTGTTTATTATATTTGTGCTCTTCTTGGATTTTGTTTTTGTTATTTTATACAGTAACCAAATACGTGTGTGTATATATTTTATTTTATCATTTGGTCATCAACTGCAGTTTGTTTTCGTTAACTTTTTGTCGAAGCCAATGCTTGAATACAAATTCGATTTTTGTATTGGCAAAAAACCGAATTCATAAAAACAACAACAACAACAAAAAATTTGAATTTTATTTGACAATTTTCAAAATCCTTCTACGTCGGTCCGTGGCCCGTTTGTTTATAACTACGTATACAGCAATTGAATCGAACAACAGAGGGGTAACCCCTCAACCCCCAACAATGTTAACGCATTTAATTAAATATATATCTATTGTATTTTGACCAGTTTGGACACGTCGACAAGGTCGAGTCGTTCACGCATCTGGAATTTTAGATTGATAACATTAGTTTCATGGCACTGTGTGTTTTTTTTGTTTTTTTTTTAATTCTATTAACATTTGTTTACACTCGCGCTATATGCATTATTTTGCTTGCAATTTAGTTTTTAACTTGCCATCGGTTACGAGTATATCCCAGTGGGGTTGTACATATGTGCCTAAGAATTGGCTGATATATCTTTTTATTTACCAGCTAATCTTTCTGTTTCGTGCCCCAGTTTTAGATGAAGTGGCGTCATAGCCTTACTAGGCAGTTCTATTTACTAGAAATAAATATGATTGCATGAATCCAAAGCTTATAGTTATTAAGAGACTAAGCACTCCCAAGAAACTCCAATTAACTTAAAAAGAAAGCGAAATAGTTCTACGTCAATCTACTCAAATGCCAATCACACTAAACTGAAACCGAAAGCAAACAATTATCCATAGAACCGTAAAATTAAATTTGCCTAACAGATGTCGTCTGTCTGCCACTAGCTTTACGTCCATGGTTCACTTTTGTTATCGCAAACGAGCCCAATTGGAGCACTTACCCACCGATACGGCAGAGCAGCATACTCCCGGCCTTGCTCACAGCCACCCACTCAGCCGCCGGGCGGGCAGCTCGGATTGTGCTTGATTCAATGAGAATGAAATCTAATTGAGGAAATGAACGTTTAGCATCCAGCCAAACAGGCACAACGGATCACGAGCACGGGCATGGGCAGTACACATGGCAACCAGTGTTTGGATACCACAATTTTTTGATCTAACTATAGTTTATATCTATTTTTTTTTTTGGTTGTGTGAAATGTGGGTCTATGGCAGCCCGAGGCATTAGTTAACGCTTTGTAATCGATTTGTGGTAGCATTGGATGCTAATAGTGGAAAAAAACAATGGATTGTACATTTTGATCTAAACGATTTGTTGTACACCCACATGAAGCGTTTAAAATGCAATCAGCTGCTTGTCCGTGACAGTTGAATGAGGTTGGGTTGTTATATATAGGGATTACGAGGCATCCAACTGTGGAGGTGCTTAGAATGACAAATAGATGCAGGAGAGATAGCTCCCAATGGGGTAGGACTGTAAGTGTATGGGATTTAAATGTAAATTAGTTAAGATATGGATCTGTTGCAAGATTAAGTCATATTTATCTTTGGCTTGGAATGTGCTGTGAATTGTAAGACATCAATATTATTCCGCAGATCATTCTCTTTCGTATTAATCTAGCCCATTCTGTAAGACAGAAGTTGCTTAATCCCCGAAGTGTACTCTTAATTCTTTAGCTTGTTTTAGGTTAGACTTTTGTTTCTTAATCTAATATTCTTTCATAGAACAAAATTCTAAAGAAAATCACTTTTTTTAACGTTATAATTATACTTTTATTATCTTTTAAGCAAACTTGATAAACTTCTCCTACCTAGGCTTGTTGTGTCAAACACAAAATAGACATGTCTTAAATACAAAGGACTAAATGCCCAAAGATAGTTAGCAACAAAAATAAATATATATATATATATGTATATATGGGGTCCAGAGCTTATGTGACTTCAACATGGTGTTAACATGTGTAATTAAGCCTTGGATAAATTTGATATGATAACGAACGCGTTAAACTATTTGAAATGCCTCATAAATATGTAGGCCCTAAAATTACTAAACGATCACTTCATGGTTTATCCGATCAATTAAAATCGTATGTGACTGCTGTAATTATGGCCATCTGTAGAAGGGCTAACCTTGGGTTACAATTAAACGTATCCAATTGTCACGTAATGTTACGTCAATGTCAAGCCTGACAATCGGTCGGTTAGGTGATTGGGTTCGTTTTTCATCTTCATTTGCATGCTAGGCAGGCGAAAAGGCCAGCCCAACCATTGAGCGAACAGCTGGGGCGTTACCTGTACCCACCTGCCCAAATCTGGACCCTAGGCTTATGATTAACATATGCACATGCACGCCATATGGGCAACCACGCACACACATACACACCCTTACCCATCGATATATATGTAAAGAAACTCAGTTCAATAGACGTTTGAACTTGACACCGTTTGGCCTTATCGAGCTGGCCTGAAGTGCTGTAATGTAAAATTAATTTTAGAATACTGGTTGGAACTTTCATTGATAGGCTTTCTGCTTCATTAAGATTCTGTTTGTATTTAGCCAGATTTCAGATACTTTCGATCTTTGCATCTGTAATGATATAATCAATAATCTGATTTTCTTATTTGCAATCCGTCTGTCTCATTTACAATCTTTTAACTGCTCAATCTGAAATCGCCTTTCTATGCGATTTTCATTTTTTTGTTTCTTATTTTATTGACTCCTCTCTTAAACTTATTTGTTCGCTCAATCTGAAATCGCCTTTCTACGCGATTTTCATAACGAACTTTAAGTAAATATAAAAGGGTTTCCTTGACACTTGTTTTAATTATTATCCAAAACTATAATTATAACTTATTTAGCATTACCAACACTGTAACTGCAAATTGAAATAGTCAATAAATTTATCTAGTTTCATGTGGCCCGCCAATAAACAAAGTTCGTTGACAATTTTTGATTTACGCGATTTACAACCTCGTCACTTGTTTCCGTACGGCTCCCATGTTTATACAACTAATTTACATTATCTCTCTCCGTTGCAGTTCTCAGACCCAGATTTAGGAGCCAGCCAAACATGCCTATCAAAGAGGTCTTACAACGCTGTCAGCCCATACCCCTCTACGTGGTACTGATCCTATCCGTGTGCTACTTTGTGCTCCAACTGGTCCTCAGTCATTTGACGCATGCATTGACACTCCTCATGGCTTCCTATCACATGTTGTGCAACATTTTGGCACTGGCCGGTTGCATTGTAACGATTAAGGTAAGTGGATCAACATTTTGTTGTTTTTCTTTTTTTTTTTTTTTGCCTTCCTCTTTGGGGAAGCTAACAAGTTTTCCAGCCGTACTGATAAGCAAATCGGAATTCGAACACCTAAAAAAAATAATAAATAAATAAAATGAGAGAGACAGAAACCTGATGCAGTGCATTGAACTAAGCATTTTTATGCGCGGCCGCTTGAAAACAGGTTTCATTTTTGACTTGGTTTCAAATGTTGTTATTATTGATATATGTTATTGATAAATATCTCGAATTTTTGTTCCTGCAACCACAGGATATCATGCTACATATTGTTACAATCCGTTTCTGCGTTCTGTGCCAAGTTAAGATTAGATTAGATTGCTAAAGTAATATATATAAACATGTTTATATATTTTATCTTTTGTATAGACCTACAACTGAAATGTCTGTGCTTTGGTCAGGTTTGTGTGGCCTGCGTGGGCGTTTACCGCTATCAGTAAATTGTACATTAATTATGTCCCCCAGTACAAAGGCAGATAGTTGCTGTTGTTAACAGCTTGTTTAGTAAACTGTGCCTAAATAGCTGGCAAAGTAATTAAGATGTGTTTGACAGGGATTATGATAAGGTATTCTCTGATAAACATAAGTGCTCTAAAACTGATAAATAAATTGGATTTATTCCAATCTCTTTACTTTGTCTCTATATAGAGCTATCCGATATTGAAGCCTTGTCAATTTCTAGCTATACCTGACCCTAAAATATCTGTTCCCTCTAGTTTACCTCTATCCATAACTCACAATTTATGTATATTTATGATAACTCCAATTTGTTTATTTGCCCTCGAGGCGTGTATTCAACCAAATACCAAATACTAATGCAAATTTATGAATTAAGTCAAACAGAAATATTTTGAATGTGTGCTAAACTTTGCAAATTCATGTGGTCGTCTGTATTTCGACCATATTTGGGCTTTGGGCAAGTGTGCCAAGCACGTTTCGCAAGTAGAGAAAAAAAAAAGAGAAATACCGCTAAAACAAAGGTAAAAATGTTGAGCCTACGCAAAACTTGTGGCCAAAAACCACGCAGCGAACCAGATATCGTAAGCTTTATAAGCCAAAAAAAAAAAAAAACAACTAATGTAAACCGCCAAAAACAGTTGGCTCGCAATGTGCGGAAAATGAGTGAAACGAGTAGCTTCAAGCTGTGGACTTATATAATTGCTAGACAGACAGACAGACAGACCTTTGGCTGAGTTAGGCGAAGCGTGAAAATAGTTGACAACAATTTGGTGGCATGGTAATTAAACAAGTGCCGTACCTAATGAACTAATAGAAAGTGCTATAGGTCTAATATTTGTAAAATTATTTATCTGGCAAGTCATGCTGACAGCTTTCAAATTTATGCAGTTATTCCTTCTATGAATTATGAATTCCTTTCAATTTTGCCAAAGATCTCAGATCCATATACCAATACGATCGTTCAGATAATACTTAACTTTTCTATATAAATGGAGCTCTCTTAAAGTCCTCAGCACTTAATAAGAATTTCAATCGAAAAGCTTAAAGCTCCAACTACTTTTCCTTGCGCATTAAAGCTTTTTATTTATAATAGCTTGAAATAATCTCTAAACCATTTCTAGGTAAATCTTCGATAACTGTTTTTTATAAATAGAGCTTTAATCCTAATTTAAAGATTTTCCTTAGATTTCCTTATCACTCCGTTTTTTAAGCTTTAAACCAAACTAGCATGGTCGGAAAGCTTAAAGCTTGCGGCATTGACCCTTTCTACAGCTTAAAGCTCTTTCCCTAAATATATATAAACCGTTTCTTATGCTCTTTCTTCTCTTCTCCCTCAACAGCACAGCAAACGGAATGAGACGGAACCCTCAACACCTAAAGCAGCGCCCATCCTGGCCAATGGCACAACGGATGAAAAGATAGCCGTGGTGCTCACACTGAGCGAGACTGAGGAGCAGCAGTTGGCCAAGCGTGAGTCGCGGGAGCAAAAGCTGCGCAATACCTTTGGCTGGGCACGCATCGATATACTCACCATGCTGATTGTGTTCATCATATTGGCCTCGCTGTCCTTCTCGCTGATTGTGGAGGCGCTGCAGACGCTGGTGCACATTGATCATCAGGATACGATGCACTTGCCCATCCATGTTATGATGCTGGGCTTTGTGGGTCTTGTATTGAATGGCCTCACATACTTGCTGATAGGTGGCTACACATTGCATCAGGGCAGCTTTCTGCACTTGACGCCAGGTGGCGATGTTGTGCTGGAGCGTTCCATCTCCAGTCATTCAGATTTGGCACTGAAGCCCATGCAGCGCACACTGAGCAAGTCGCGCAATGATCGCCAGCTGCGCCAGGATCTGGAGGCGGATGTGGGCAACATTTACTTCACGACCAAGCGCCAGGGCGCTGTAGAGATGCTGCGCGATGTGTCCAGCACGCTGTTTGTCATCGTTTGTGCGGCTATTGTCTATGTGGCCGAAGATGAGGAGCATACGGCCAAGTTTATTGATCCAGTTTTGTCCATATTCTCTTGTGTGCTGTTGGTCTCACTGAGTTATCCATACAGTAAGTATAACATTTTTTGCCCTGGTGTAGAAATTGGGAAACTGTCATTCTTTAGTTTACATATAACAGTATAACATTTATAGCACATATAACTAATAGCATTTAACAGTTCGCACTTTTTATAACAGCATCAAAGCGTAACATTCGACGCATAACAGCAAAATGTTAACTTATCTTTTCTTTAATTACAGTGAAAGAATCTTGCCTCATTTTACTCCAAACGATACCCGGCTCCATTGATCTGGAGATCTTTGAGAAGACGCTGGTTAACAAATTTCCGGAGATTGTAAGCTATCACGATCTGCATATTTGGCAGCTGGCCGCGCACAGCTATGTGGCCACCATACATATACAGTTCCAGAATCCCAAGCTCTATCTGAAGATTATCGAGCAAGTGCGTGCCTACTTTCATGAGCAGGGCATTACAGCGGTGACCATACAACCCGAATTCTATCCGGCAACCAATAAGAATGCCTCCGCATCGCTGGAATGCCTGATGCAGTGTCAGGCAGCCGAGTGCATTGAGAAAGTATGCTGCCGCGATTCACGCAGCGACTTGCGGGAGGTTAGCGGGAGTCCGGATGGCAGCAAAACAATCTCAAGCCCGTCCACGCCCAAGTCCTGCGCAGAACTGAGCAACGTTATTGTGGAAAAACCCAAGGAGTTAAGCGTAGCGCAGCTTTTAAAGGGTCAACAAGAGGATCAACAGGTGGAGGAGAAGTTGAGGCAGTCAACGTTGCCCTCGTCTCCAACGAGCATATCCCTGCCGGCTGAGGTGACAAAATCGGACAACAAATGCTGTTGATCGTCCATTAGCCTTATAGTCATTGTATTAGTTCAGCGATTTTACGATTTTAGTTAGAATTTACGCTTATTTTAACGACTACTACTGCAGCTATGCTATACGCTCAGGCTGATAACTAAAAAATTGCATTTGTCATCGACTTTGCATTAGACGTTATCTGGCAGAACCAAAGATCTGCATGTGCGGGTGCTAAGTTGGCCTATATCATTCAATATATAGCATAATTTCAGTATTTGCCATATAATTTGAAAACTAACATTTTAACGTGAGACGCTTAAATAGTTTTAACAAGTTAATAGTTAGCTTATAAGTCTTATATGTATAATCAGATATAATTAAGCAAATAAATGTTGCTTTTAGGTCGATTTATTATATACACATTTAAATTTAACATTTTCTAAATATTTATAAAAATAATATTTCTAGATTGGTTTAAGTGTTTTGAACGCATCTGCGTCAACAAGTTAGTCATTTTTACATATATATTAATTGTACACACACAACACAATGGAACGAGGTCCACAAACTATATACATATATATAAAAACGTTCCACATAATAATAGGTAAACAATTAACATTTCCATTGTATTATTTGCTACAGCAACGATACCGCGTATCAGACAGGTCAATATGATAAGGCTTCCTATAGTTGAGAGGGATTTCACGCTACTTTTGTTCCACCCAACAGATACTCCAGTGTAAAGAGCCGTATAATCAGTGCTAAATTGTTTGTGGTCGCATAATCGATCACACCTTCGTTATCATCTGTTGTGTGCCACACACTGGGAAAGGGCATTGGTATTAGGTGAAGAATGGGCACATTGCGTCGCAGAAACGGTATGTGATCGTCCTCCACCAGGCTGTGCCTTAAGGCTTGAGGCTGAAAGTAACGTGAAGGATCCCGTCGCGCAACGCCGCTGTTCATATACCGCTCGAGCAGATGCTGCTGCGACAGGCGCGTCTCCAGATCCGCCATACGCATATACCACAGCTCCGTGTTGGAAAAGAAGCTATAGAAGGCGGGATCTGGTGCGCCCAGCAAATCGAGCAACACCAGCATATCAATGCGATCCAATTTGCCCTCCTTCTGCCAGAGCTTTGCCAAGTGCCGGGCACCATATATAGAATCCTTGGGACCCCATTCCTTGAACGCCTCCTCTCCATCGAAAAACAGCAGCATAAGACTCAGCTTAGAGCTCTGCAGTGGTTTCAGCTGTTCCTGCAACACCTTCGCCAGATTCAAAAGCATGGCACAGGGTACAGCCGAGTCGGTGGCACCCACAAATTCCTCACCACCCGGCATATACTTGCTATCATAGTGACAGGCCAGCACCAAGTAACGTTCGGCGTTCGGATTCAGTGTGGCAATAATGTTAGTGAAATGCAGGGCGCCCAAAATGGGAGCGTTGTCGTGAAAACCGTTCAGCTCCACATGCCAGTCCAGATCGCGCAGGCTCTGCACAATAAACTGACGCACGATTCCGTGATTTGGCGTTCCGACAACTCTAGGTATAAGTATATTCTTTATTGCTTCACGCATATGTTGTCTGTCCGACAGATTGCTATACTCTAAGAATTGAGCATCTGACAGCTGGCTGGGATTGTAGACGGTCTGAAACAGTTGAAAAACAAATAAAATAAATGTGACTATCAGGCACACTGCCAGATGTTAGGGTTACGGTTGCAGCTGCTACCTTATTGCGGCCCACCAAATAATCTGATGATGATGTGGCTGTGGTTGACCTCGTGACCAAAGTGGCGATTAATGCCGTATGCACGCATAGGGGCCACAAGTATTGTGGCACTCTTTGCAGCTGCAGCATATTTACGACTGATACGTTTTAACGCTACGTTATTTATTTGTGTGTACAGGTGGTTGCAGACGCGGATTTGTTTGTGTCACTGTAGTAGATGTGCGTGTGCATATGTTTCGTGTATTTTATAGTCAGTTGTGAAGTGAAGTCGTTCAAATTCATATTAATACTAATGTTTTAGCATTTTTCATAAATAACGTTGACTAAAAGGGCCCAAAGAGCGGACGCAAACAAAAACAACATTGGCGTTGCCACATCGCGTTTGCCCAACTAACACTTCAAGAAACTGTTCATATGACCAATTTGCAAATTCACCTCTGCCGTTAACAGAATGTATCGCTCATCTCTAGCATAAATCAGTCGTTTAATTTATCTGCAATTTCTAATTGGAATAAACTGTTAGTCAATTTTAAATGTACTAAGGACAACTAATTTAAATGGCCAAACCAGACTGCAATAAATATCGTATGCCTTTTAATGTTTCCACCTGGCAGCTGGAACCGTTACTCACCAATTCGCTTAGCTCAAACTTAACGCCTAAATTGTAAATATATTTGGTTTGTTTTGGCAGCAGTTTCTTAATAGCATTGATCCATCCATATTTGCGCACAATATTCTTGCTCCAGCCGTATAAACCACGCATTTCTCTTTAAATATTTATTTTTAATACACAATTTTGACACAAAACACTGACAGCAATTGAATGGACAGATCCAAATAGACTTACAACGTGTAGAACGTGATTTGTTATCGAAAATTATGCAATTTAATGATTACACACGACACACGCATACGATAATAGGTCATTTATCACTCACACTCACCACAGGGTCGCAAATAAGAATGTTATTTTGGATAGTTGTAATTAGTTTACTTAATGCTAATGTTACTAATGCTTATAACAAACGAAACATAAACGTTGTAATTGGAAATGATACATATGTAACAGTCGCAGTCGTGGCTCCCTGAAAGCGGCAGCCACGCAGTTAGTCTTCTTTAAACTGGGACGTCTTTGAATCACCGAAATAGGCACGATAGATATACACGCCCAGCGCAATGTGCAGTGCGGCCACAGCGCCCACGGCAGATCCAATGTTTACTTTCATATCGGACATGGTGAAGAAGCGTTCCAGAAGGAAGCCTTTAAGCACGAAGAACGTTACAACGGGCAGGAATACTATGAGGGAGCAATAGAAAAGGACAACCTTAAAGGCGCTGTAGTCTTGCGAGTCCTATAAATTCGAAAGCAACGCGATTAAATACTGCCGGCAATATGGGGAAATTGTGTTTACATACATGTGCACGCTGTTTGGATAGTTTACTTTGGCTACCATCATTTCCGCCGAGAGTTGCCTTCTTGCTTTTGTTGCTCATCTCTGGTAAGTACTTCGAATATTTCAATTGAGCTAATAAAAATGCTTTTAATATTTGTTGTATTGTTTTTTCGACGTGACAATCACATGATAGGCTGGACAAAATTAGTCGATTAAATAGCCTACTGCAATCGAATATTTTTCGCTAGGTGGCAATATTTTATATTTAATCAAATACCGTGCGAGGCGAATATGTAGGGTCATTCATTAAGATATAAATAATAACAAATTAAATGTCGTTAAGAATTTTCTTGCGAAAACAATTGCACGTATAACCAATTGTGAATGAAATATCGATACACATCCGCTACATTCAAAATAATACTATCGCAAATACGTGTATCGATTTTTATTATTATATATCGATATACATCGTATATAGTTTTTATTTTTAACAACTGGCGTCAGCGTCTGTTGTTGTTTCATTTGGTGCTAGTGTGCGTGCATGTGCTCATTTAACTTGTCGTTTTTTCCTCAATTTTGTCAATGCTGCTATTTTGAAGTAATTAACACACCGAAAGCGGCTCGCTGCAGTTGTACAACCGCCGCCGGCAGCGCCGCACGTACAGTCGAATAGCGAGCGTCGTTCAATACACAACGCGTTTGTTGTTTCGCTTTTGGATTCGTGTTTAATTGTGTCTGTGCGAGTGTGTGCTTTATACAATATATTCTTGGTAAATTTCCACTGCGCACCGAGCACACCGATAGCATCAGTGATGGTTTTAACAAACTTCGAGTGCTGGGCACATGGTGAATCTCCTGCTGTCAACTTCGAAATTGAGCCGCCTCCGGCGCGCCATTCACCTGTGGTGGATCCATTCAATGCACGTGTCGTTTCCCACATTGCATCCGCTTCGAACGGCTACTATGGATATGCAATAGTAAACAATGCAGATGCCGCTTCGGACAACAACAACAACAGTTGCAACAACAACAATGTGCAGCCAATGCAAATGCAAGTGGGCGACGTAGGCGTCGCAGCCAACGAAACGCATGACGCTGCCGCAGCAGCACGCTGCAAAAAGCGCTGCTTTATGATGGGCCATGAAAAGTTGGACATGGAGATGGACAACTTGACGGCCGTCAAGCGGTGCCGTTTTGATGATGCCGATCTGGTAGCACAGTATTGCAACGGTAATTATGCGCATATATCAACTTATAAATTAAAACCTTTAATTTAATGTAATTTTTTTGCGGCTGGCCTTGACTTTTTCACACCGCACAACAACAAAATGAGCGCTGTTTAATTGCCGCAAGCGGTGTAAAAATTTCGTAAATTGTGTTACAAAATCAGATTTTGAAACTTGTTGGCAACGCTTTTGTGCGAGCCTATATTAGTTTTCTGGGTCATCCTTATCAACATTTGGTTTTTTTTGTGTTATCTGAGTGGATTCTTATTTGACAGCAAACACACAAGATAGTCAACAAGTGCCGCATTTGTGATACTCTTTCTTTATGGAATCCCAATGTTGAGTAACTCGATATAAATTATAGCTTATGCAACCAATTAAAAGTTAACAGCGGCACATAAAAAATATTGCATATAGTTTGTATTAAATATACATAAGTATGTATGCACACGCTGTCATACATCACTGCACGTACCCCAAAGCTTAAATTGCAGCTCGAAGGAGCAAAGTGGAGCACTCAGATATTTAACATGCACATCTATTATATGATTAGTTTGTGGGTGCTTTTTTCACGTAAGTTGCTCGTCCGAAAATAGTAGCCCTTGGACTTTTCAATAAAAAGGCAACAATGTTGAAAAAAATAGTACATTTTTAAATTTAAGCAATATAGAAAAGTTTTATTTTATTTACTGACACTATTCACAATACAAATAAAATTAAAATGTATATTTAACCCCAACTCAGTTTTAAAAACTGTAACTGTTCGAATAACGCATGCAATGCCGTCAGTCTAAATTTATGGATTTACTTATAAAATAAAAGAATACCTAAAAGTAAGTGTATTAAATCAAGCAGCTTAAATCCCAAGCGATAAGACCTGCGTGACTGGTGTCTATGTAGTTGCTAGTCTGCTGCCGGCATTTATATACACATACATACGCACATATTGATCCCAGTATACATACATATGTATATATTCTATGGCTGGACCTATTGACTCTACGTAATGAATGAGATCACGCTTATCAGAAAAAAGTTAAGAGACTTAAATTTACTTTTCTGACAGTATTCGATTCTCAAATGTATTTTGTTTATACATACATATGTATATATAAATACATATATATTATTGGTACAGTTGCGTTTGCAATTTTAAGGGTATCGCAGTCTGACCTCATGGCAAACAAGTAAATATATATTGAGTGTGCTCAATCCGAAAATACCCTATATATTGACATCATTTACTAACTTAATATATTTTTAATTGGTTTTATTAATAAGTCGAATTAATTAGCGCAGTAACCCGAATCTGAAACAAACAAACAGACATCAATTAAAATACGCATTTGTACATTTAAAAAGAGTTTACACTCCTTTCAATGGGAAGTAAAGTATTTGTACGTACCTTTTAATTCAATGTACCCCATTTTGTAGTTTTTAAATACAGGGTACATCAAATAGTAAATTGCAAGCTATCGCTGATTGATCGACCCCATCGACAAGTGTACTATATTTGCTTACAGCATTTTCTTTTATAGCCCATTTATGAGCTATCACTCATTCTAGTTTTTATTTGAAGTTTTATTGTGCAACTCGGTTATCGCTGGCATTCAGCTAAGCAACGTGCTTAATTGACAATCTCCACATGTTATCGCTGACAACAGTGAGGGGGGACAACGGGTAAGGGGGTCGGAGGGATGCACCGATAACCGATGGCGGCATTGCTGTCGCAGTCGCAGTTGTCGTCGCCGTCGCCGTCGCCATCGCTGTCAACGCTGCTTACATTATTTACCGGCTATTTATAAATGAACGGTAATTGGGACACTATCAGCGCTGGCGTCGACGCTGACTGCACAGTTGGCGTCAGCTTTGCTATTGGCATTATGGAGTACACGAAAAACGCAATTCGAAAATAATAAATTAAATGTTTATTTTTGATAAATAGTTTGCAACGTTTGTACATTGTGTATATAAATAACAATATATCTACACACAAAAACTCATATAGATTTTTATTTTACAGATTTCTTTTCGCTGCCCGCCACACAAATGATCGGTACGCAGGCCTGCCTCATGGACTACGACTATGATGTGCAACAACAGCAGCAGCAACAACAACAACAGACGCATCAGCAGCTGCAGCATCCACGCATTCATCAACATTATCAAGGTCATTTGCATCGCGCTAACCGTGATGTGAGTCGTTGCATGATGTCGCACATGATCTAGAAACATGCATATAATCTATATGTGTATACCTATGTGTAAATATATATATAATGTGTATGCGATATTTGTATACAGCACACTCAGACTCATACAAACACAAGTACACAACATGCAACAGTTCACCGACACGTCTCTCTGTCTGTCACCCAAAAATTTCCATTTGCCGCCGAATTTGCTTATATTAAAAATTGTACATCCAAAAATTTGAATATTACTCACACCCAAACACACATACACACGACACGCACACACACAACCATAGAAAGCATTCGGCGTGCCAACATCGCGTATACTTAATGAGAAAAGCAAATAAGCAATAGAAATGAGCCAAAGCAATTGTTAAAAATATCCACATTTAAATGGCAAACGTATCAATTAATCAATCAATAATGTATATATACACATATATATTTGTCAATATATATAGTATATATAACATGTGAATTTTTGTATATCGCCGCATTGTACAAACAACAAAACTTGAGCAGAATTATTAGTATTAGTTCTCGCAACAAAACGGTTTTTGAATCTTTAATGTACTTAAAACGAAAATGAACTTTTAATAATTAATACTTTAATTTCACTTAAACGTTGCAATGAAACTAACACTTAAGCAATTTGTAGTTAAGTCTAATCTAGAATTAAGTTCAATATTTGTCAAAATTGGCGTAAGCTTAACAAGCAAAAAGCGGCCTCTCACAAAGTATTTGCAACAAAATATGTTGGCATTTTGTAACTCAAAGTACAACTACACTGCTACAAAACTTAATGGAGTTTGTAGTTTGTACGCTGAATTAACAGCTATATAATGCTGTTTTTTCTCCTCAATCTTTCTTCTTTATCTTTATTTACTGATATACACTTTGTTCCCTATTATCAAACTTATTTCTGATACACAAGTATCTTGTCTGTTATCTTTATTGATATGTGCAATTTTTATTATCGTGCCCTGTTTGATTTTTGTTTAGACTTTTAAAGATATTGATCATTCGCTGGCAATCGACAATTTTCTTGTGATTTTAAGTTTTTTTCCTGAAGCAAAGTGTAATTCTCGAACCATATATCTATTTTTCCTATATTTTTAAATCTCCAAAATATCACTGCTATTTTTGTAGTCATCTTCCCTTCTTTTTCTTTACGACTTCTTTTTTATTTACTATTTATTTTCTAAAATATTCTTTGGGTTTGAATTTTTTCAAGCCAATGATGAATTCTTTTTTCAGATTGCAAACCTTAGACGACATTTGTCTGCTAATATAGAATTTTAAAACGTTCTGATCCTCTGTTCAGTTTTGATTAAAGCTTTTTTTTGAGTTAACTGTTCTTATCTATACATAAGATTTCACAATGTTCTTTGCTGGCACTGCTATATTGATAATCCTGCTAGAATCATTCGATTATTAATTTCAGTCGCTTTTAATTTTTTTCTCATGTTTCTCTAGTCCTATAAAGAACTCGACATGCTTCGTAATTGTTATTAAATGCGATAAAAGGTCATTTCTGATTGAATTATATACAATTTTTGGTTAGGAATATTATGATTCTGTTTTTCTTCTTACGTCCATGAAGTTTTATACATTAGTATGATATTTCTTCGGATCTTAAATCTTTCCATCATGATCTTTGAGAATAATTTTGTTTTCTTGATCGATGATAATAACATTCTATTTCAATTGCTATTTTTCAAGGCCTTTAAGAATTCTCTTCTTTATAGACCTATATCGATGCGAAGGATTCAAACGCAATTATAATTTTTATTTAATATTTTCTTTCTGAGATATATACATTTTTTTTAAATTTTTTCACCTTCCTAATGTTCGTTGATGACTTATCTTCTCCAATCCCATGAAAAAGTCTCCTTCAAGGTTCCGAATCCTTCACGGTATGAAGCCCAATTCTATTTACTTTTTCTTCTATTGATTTCAATCCATTGAGCCATGGATGCTCATTGATGACTTATCTTCTCCAAACCCAGGAAATAGTCACCATTAAACCGCCAAAACCTTTACGGTAGCCCATTGCTATTTACTTTTCTCTTTCTGCTGATTTCACTCAATTGAGATACGGATGTTCAGTGATGACTTATCTTTTCCAGTCCCAAGAAAAAGTCTTTATCAAGGTTCCGAATCCTTCACGGTATGTAGCCCATTGCTATTTAACTTTTCCCTCTATTGATTTCAATCCATTGAGACATGGATGTTCATTGATGACTTATTTTCTCGAATCCAAGGAAGAAGTCACCACCAAGGTGCCAAATCCTTCACGGTATGTAGCCTATTGCTATTAACTTTTCTCTTTTTGTTGATTTAAATCCATTGAGACATGGACAGAAAATAAAGTTTTTCTAGTCCTATGAAAAACTCTCCTTACAATCTATTCTATTTATACTGATTTTTTTGATATCCTGAACCCATTGAAAATGGGTAATTCTTATCTAAATTAATTCCCGACACATCATTATAATCGGTCCAGTTTCGTTTGAAATTTATATGTAAATTGAAAATCTGATTTAGATCGTTATAAATGGGAAATCTTATTTATTTTCTTTCTTAGGGTCTTATGTTCTGTATTCATATGCATACGTTTAACCGTTATTATTAAACTAATAACTAACTAAAGCTAAATTAAAATTTTATTGACTATGAAACGCAAAATCGTCCATATACTTTTTATAGGACAGTTATCGAGATCATGTAAACTAGTTAATACAATTATAAGCTGAATTCTTTAAACTGCGAGCACAAAATCTGTAATTAGTTTAAATCTTAGCGAAAACAGACATAAGTTCCATAAATCAAATGCATATTGTTGCATATTATTGCAAAACACTTTGTGAAAGGCCTCAAAAAGCTGAAATTCGAAATTAGGACAAGACACAGAAAACAAAAATGAAAATCAAAAATATAAAACTGATAGAGAAAAACTCTTTGCTCTCTGCTCGTTTACAGACGGCCCACAACAAGAACAGCAGCAGCGACAACAAAAATTATGCAATACCTTAGAGTCCATAAATGATATACTAGATGCTAAAAGTGAATCCAAATTCACAGATGAGGCAGCCGATTTGTATATAGCCACACATGGCGGTTGTCTTCATCACTTCAAGCCGCTGCCGCTGTGCAGTTGCGTTGATGCGGTCGAAGAGTTTGAAATATAACACTAATTGTCTATATATTATATATTTATATAGAAACTTAACTAACCATAATGCATTGTATAACGCAGCCTAAGTATATAGTAAGATTTTGAACTTAACACAAACTGGATTTTTATGCGAGTCCCAAAAGGTGCTTAGATTTATTAAATGAAGTATAATAAAAGCTTTAAAACCGAATATTACAAATATTGTCAGTGTCAAGCCTGTGTGTTTCGTGTTCATATCCAAGTTTCCAGTGTGCCTTTGTGTATTTTCAAATGCTTGTATGTGTGTACGTATATGTAGGCATACGTGTGCGTATGTGTGCATATATGTAGTATTAAACTAAGCTGTGCTGTGCTGCATTCTAAAAGAAAAACGGTTATTTAAATGAAGCCCTACTCTGCGATTCTCATGACCCCAAGTAAGCCTTGTAGATTTTTATGCTTTGAAGAAATGTTTTCTATGCATATATATATACATTTATATATACATATATATATCTTCTACAAATGCCGAGTTTTTGTGCTGTGCAACAAATTAAAACCTTAAATTTAACCTAAGTATCAAGTGAATACATTCAGATGACTGTTGGTTCATGGTGTATATTTTCCCATAGGGTAGATAAGAATTGAACAAATTGTACACAAAAATGCTTTTAAATGCCATTCGAATCTCATTCGATTGTGTGGAATACTATTTAGTTGCAGTTTCCCAGCTGCTGCGTGCACATCTTAAATCTTGAGCGTTTGACGCTCTCCGTTCTCCACGTTGATATAATTCTCCTGCACATCCTTGACCATGAAATCGACCAGATTGTTCAAATCATATTTGTGCTTCCAGTGCCAGTCGCGTCGCGCATCCGAATCATCGAACACCTGCGGCCATGAATCGGCTATTAGCTGTCGACTATCCGGCTTGTAAGTCACATGCAAATGGGGCACATGCTTGCTCAGCTTATCCACGAGCTCCTCGGGCGTAAAGGACATGGCTGTTACATTGTAGACACGTCGCTTTAGCTGCTCGTTGGGTGCACGCATAAACTCCAGGAGAGCTCTGTAAGTGGTACGATTAATATACTATTATTTCAGATAAAGTCTTGTGATATTAGTGAACCTACCGCAGACAGTCCTCAATGTACATCATGGGCAGGCGTGTGTCTGGTTTCAGGTAGCACGTGTATTTGCCATGACGCAGTGCCTCATGGAAGACGGCAACCGCATAATCTGCAAAAAAGTACATTGAGGTTATAGTTAAAGTGAGTCTAGGTTAGCTTTAAAGAGCCTGATTAAAGGCTTAATAACAAAGAAAGAAACAATAATAATTCCAAAAATCCAAATATCCAAGCAAGTTGGAATTGAATGCAGCTTAGTATCGATTATATATTTATAATTTTTATAGAATTAAGTTCAAGATCTAGTTTACCGGGCAACGTAGCAGAAAACAAGCTTCTAAATACGAGAAAATGACTCAAGCATTGGCCCGAATTGTGAATAGCTGTCTCGAAACAATTTGTATTGCATCTTTCAAATAATATGCACAATGTCATGCCATCTTGCTAACAAGATTGGCATTAATAAGATAATTTTAGATGACACAGTTTAGTTGGCGAAAGTATCTGCCAGATACATTATGATACTCAGTTTAAGAATTAGTTACTTTTCTACATACCCGTCGTGCCGCCGCCTGGCGGATCGCTGGAAATGACGCCCGGGAAACGCAGACATCTAAAATCCAGCCCGAATTTGTGATAATAATATTCACCAATTAGCTCGGCATGCACCTTCGAAACGCCGTAGATGGTGCGCGGCCTTTGTATCTACAAGGGAACGAGACCTGATTTAAATATCGAACAAACTGCAATGGGAGCAGAGAGAGAGTTGTAACTACCGTAACGTTCGGTGTGGGATTGCGGGGACTATCGGGCCCAAAGGCGCCAATAGTGCTGGGCACAAAGATGCGCAGCTTATACTGTTTGGCCAGCTCAATAACATTGTGCACGCCCTCAATGTTGACCCTGAGAAATGGGTATTACAATTTGAATTGGTTGGATAATCCTCGGATTGGGTTTTACCTCACGGCCAAAGGCACATTTTGTTCACCGACAGCGCTGAGCAGCGCCGAGAAGTGTATCAGCCAATCGATGCGATGATTAACGACAATCTTCTGCAGACCCTTAAAGTCCAGAATATCGGCGAATATGTAGGGCCCGTTCGCCAGCACCGCCTCGCTGGGCTTGATAATATCCGAGAGTATGACGCTCTCACTGCCGTACTGGGAGCGCAACAACTTGGCGCACTCAATGCCCAGCTGGCCGAGACCACCTGCCAAAGGAGCAGCATTAGAGAGGAACATACATCAACTGTGGGCCTTGGGCCTTGTGTTCTATTAATATGAACCGCGCACGTGTTGGCTAACAACTGACCCGTGATTAGAATTTTTGGCGGTCTGGCGGCGGGCGCCTGATTGGGATGATGATGCATCAGCCTCATAACTGGCTGCACCTGGCGCTGACTGGCCACCAGGCTGCTCAGGCACTTGCGCAACATTTTTACAAAGGATTTGGGAATAGGTTGGCACTAGGCTGGAACAAAGTAGTATTCCTGGACGCGCCGCGTCGCAACGAGTTACAATTTTCAACTGATTTCGAAATTTAGCAATTCATTTTCACGAGCATCGAAAATATTCACTATATACTCGCGTATTCGCGCATATATCGTGTGAGCATTCGGATTTCCATTCGTTAGTTGTCGACAGTTGGCAAACACTCAATTTCGCATTTATTTTTTGATTCATTATGAGACTCTATACAGTTGTTGCTGTCGTTGTCACCATGGCAAAAGATTTGCTCGGGCTTGCCATATATACTATAATTCAATAAAAGCGAAAGCAGCGGCTGCTGAGAGGAGGCCCGGCAATTGACAACAACAGCAACAACAACAATATCAAAGAAATGGTTTAGCTGGGCGGGTTTCCTTTTTTGGGGGCATGTCTGTTTCATATATGCATGTGTGTCGGTTATGCAAACATACATGGAAACTAATTTATACAGGGTGTTCTATATGACCAGCTAGGTCGCCTTATAAGCAAAGTTGACCGGGTTAAGCGAGATCAATTTAAAAAAAAATGGAGTGTGCTTTTAAGAATTAAAGATATAGATATAATGTTTTTAAGAATTATAGATATAATATGAGTAGAATTTCTTGAATATTTATATATATTATATTTGACTAGATAGTGTGTCTACAAGGAATAGCTAGAAATTTTGAAGATTCCTTATACTTGATAATATTATCCCCCATTTTCAAGTTACGCTCATGTATAGTCTTTTCAGAATTTACGTCCAACCTCTCGTAAAAGCAAAGTTTTTGTACACTCCCGAACGCATTGAGACGAAATTGAATTAACCTTGATAGCTAAAATAAATAAAAGCGTACGATTTTCAAGGGTATACAGTATGATTTAATTTAATTGAACGTCAGGGCAAGGGCCTGTAAATGGAAGCCAGGCAATTTGAAAAACGTGTTTTATGTATTCTGATAATGCATTGAACTTGCAATAGTTTTACAAAACGGAATGCAAATTATTTTTCCCGCGGGTTATCAGCATTTAATCGTGCAGGGTGCATCTAAGACTTGGAGCAATAGGATGAAAATGGTCTTATGCCAGTTCTGTAGCCTCGACAATATTGACGTAGATGCTATTTGCACTTTGAAAATTCAAGTGAATACAGCAAATATTATGTACAGACTAAAAATACATGGGCATACGTATATTTTAAGACCTGCAACTAACAGAAGAAACAGCTGGCAAATATTATTAACATTTATATATATTGCTTTTCTTGTACTCTTACTCAATGGACAATCAACAAGGCACGACAGTTTTTCAATGAAGTCCACATATCAGGGAAGTGTTATATGGTCTTTAGTCCCTGTACCCATGTTCCAGACCCAAGCTCAGCCAAGCGATGCCGAAGACTGGAGACGGCGCCGTCAAATTTTTATATAACTGACAAAAACGAGACAATCATATCATGTGATGACGTTAAAAACAACAAAAAAAAAAAGCAAACATATTTTATGCGGCTTATGAGGCCTTTAATTTAATTTGGACAAAAGTGAGCCGAGCAGAAAGAGCTCTCGAGATATCGTGAGATATCGGGCAAGGAAATGACAACGGTTAGAAACGAAAGTGAAATGCGAAACGTTAAGTTTTAACTTATGACAACGAATTGTTAATGCACTTTATTAACAATGTAAAAAATAGGGAAGAAAAAACCGAAGATTTCGCTTTGACAAATTATGAAATTAATTCTATTTCTGCTATATCTTTAACTTCAAACTGAAACCCTTGAAAATATTCCAAAACGATTGACAAGAAATTTCAATATGTTGCAAATTTATTTTTACAAGTGTTTTTGAAACCATTTGAATAAAGATTTAATGATAAAATTTATTTTAAAGATTTTATACAAAATCAAATATGTTTATGAATTTTTATTAGATTTTGCAACCGAATAATATATTTTTGTGGCTAAAAAGCTTGAAAGACCCGAATTTATAACGATACCTAATAATTATTATAATAATATACCAATTATATTTTTGTGCATAAAAACAAATATTTTGGGAGACTGTAATCATATAATATCTATGTAAAAAAGCTATATAAAATAGTTGGCAACCAAAATGTAGCTAATTTTGGCAAAGTCTTGCCACAGTATTTATATTTATATCATTAAATTATAAACTTCTGCCTAAGTCAACTCCCTTTTTGGCCTTCGCTGCTCAACAAGCAATTTCCTCACATAATTCGTTAATTTCACTTGCAATTTCAATATAATCTCATCGTAAACAGCCTCGCCCCGACAGCAACATGACCAGGCGGCGGTCCAAACGCCAGCGACGACCCCTGAAGCCTGGTCACAGTTCAGCTACCAACTCGAGTCCACAAAACGCGTTCCACAAACGCTCTGAGCCAAGTTACTAGCCAAGTTGTTTGGTGAGTGAGATGCAGCCAAGTGTGGCGCCAAATACGCTCCGATATTGCACAGGCAGGAAGCATTCGCTTCTTGGCGCTACTCCCCCGCATTCCCCTAAATGTTGAACGCTCAAAACATTTGTAGAAATCTTGAGTAATCCGTTGGCTCCACATAACGTTTTGAAAACAGTTTTAACGCGCATTCCAATCGAGACGGTTCGGCAAGACGGCTCCCGAGACTTACAGCCAACGTTTTAGTGCGTTTTGTAATTAAATTACAGAAAATTTATAACAAAAGCAAAAGTGCGCTTGAAAGTGAAGTGAAGATTACAAAAAACTAAGAGAAAAGAAATTAATGTTTACGTGGAGCTTATACAAATCTATTAAATCAAAGTTGTATTAAAATATTTAAAATTTCAAAATTCAAACAAATCAAACTAAAACTCGCACGGATATATTGGATACGCTATACTATATTGGAGTAAGATTATTAGAAGACATCCTGAACCCTGGTTGCTATCTGGCGCTAGATGGCGCTGTGTGTTTGCCCATAAATTGTTATTGCCTGCAGCGATCACACTATAGTTGTATTTATTGCCCAGAGAGGTCGCTTTTCCTGTCCCGTCTTGACTTACAAACAAATGAGAACAACATATTTATTATCTCACTGCGCAGATCTTAGGCTTAGTTTCTGCACTCCATATAAAATACAGTTTTAATGTACAGGCAAAACCAAAGAACTATACAGTTATTTAATTAGGAGAGACTCAAAAGAAATCAGAGCAAAGTAAGAAACCCCATAAAAAAAAAGTGGTGAAACTGTCGCCAGAGATGCCTCCAGTGGAGCCACAGACGAGACCTTCAAGTCGCACTTAGTTGCGGCAGGCGTAGATCCATAGTACAGCTCCGAGGTGTACGAGCTGAACAGCAGCTGGAAGCCAAAGAAATTACAGACAATGATGAAAACGACAATAATTTCAAGGTTCGTTTGATGTAAACTCGGCGCGCATGCGTTTAGAGAGTGCATGGATGAGGGGCAACATTCAGCAGCAGCAGCAACGGCAGCTCTTCAGACCGTTTCACTACCCAACTTTAGCCACAACTTCTATTTTTCTATTTTTTGTTGTTAAATGATTACAAAATTTTGTTGAAAAGCCATGTTACGCTTCTCGGCGCAAAAAGTTTCTTTTTTTTTTTTTGGTCGAAGTTGCGCAGCTGCATATGGAGACTACAGCTATACATGGGTATATCTGGATTGCAGATATTCATGTTGAGAGCTTTATTTTATGAAGTCGCTGGGGCTATTGCACAAGACGTAGTAACACTTCCTGTGATGCGACTGGGCATCATCTAAACTATAGAGCATTAAAAATGTCTACTGGATGAAAGGGTAGGTTTCTCAAATGGGGTAAGAGGTTCGCAGTTTGTATCACATAAATTATATTATTAGCTATAGGGCGCTTTGTTGATTTAATCGCGATATTATAAGTATCCGGGTTTTTCTAATATTTTTTGCTGACTAATTTGATAGGAAAAATATGTCGTATTATTCAAATGCAAGAGCTGATAGAGACTTAAAGAACTGTCTGGCAAAGCACTGATAACATACTCATTATCAATTCAAATGTGATTTTAATCAAAAATGCGGTTTCAATCTTATCAAAATGAGCTCTCCAATAAATTTAGCAATAAAATAGCTTGGGAAGTTTGCAGATTTTAATGTCTGACCTAACAGATCAATTAGAGGTCAATCGCTTAACGACCTTCATAGCTGTTAATTCTCTCAACAATCAAATCGTTGACCAGCTCCTTCATGTTATTGGCCACAATAAAGTCCAAATGATTGAAGCTCGACCAGGGCACGCGATGATCCTCGGTCAGATGTACGAACTGGGAGACCAATGTGTCAACATCCTGTGGACCGCACAGGGCATCATTTTGGCTGGAATACGAGTGCGTATTGGCGGTAATTTTGCTCAGATCATAGTCTGGCGGCAGATCCTGGCCATAGAGTTCACGATTCTTCTTGCTACCCCAGTCGTACTGACGGAATTCGTGCGAGACGTACAGCTGCAGATAGTGAATACCCTGGTTGCTGGAGGAGCCACCCGGATGCGTTTCAATCATGGCTTGCATGGAAGTCTAAGTATTGAGAGAGAAGAGTCTTAAGTTAGAATGAGAGTCGATTAAAAGTCAGCTCGGGGCTTGAACCAGTTGGGAATTATAAACATGCCACTTACCAGATTCATATTCTCATAGCCGCCGTTGGCGAACATCAGGAATCCATTCTTGCAGATTGAGTCGTAGGGACTGCCGCTTCCGCAGCCGTTGTCGGCGAGACGATTGACAACATTATTGTACGGTATCAGTTCTGTGTCCACCAGCAGCTGGTTCCAAACACCGCCAGGTGTGCCCACCAAGGGGCTCAGATATCGGAAAATGGCGGATCTGCCGTGCTCAAAGAATGCGCACGGTGCCAGCAAATGACCCGACTTGATCTTCGCGTTGTACTCCGGACGCTCAGACAGCAGCACCAGATAGACCGTCGTGCCCTGCGAGTGACCCGCATAGTGCAGCTGCTTGTACTGTGTCTCATCGAGAATGTAATCGATCATGGCAGCGATATCGATGGTGCCAATCTCATGCCAATCGAAATGCCAGAACTTGGGGCTGTTCAGTGAGATGAGCTCGTTGGCCCGCGAATAGATGTTGCCCCGTGCATTGCCCAGCCAGACATCGTAGCCGGCATCGGCCAGCAGATAGGCCAACGAGTTGTCCGGCCCGGAGCTCAGCCAGCAGTCCGAGTTGCTGAACAGGCCATGCTGCAGCAGCACGGGTTGACGCTTCTGAGCCTTGTTGTTCAGCTTGTGCGAGTATGGAATGCGGAAGAGTGTCAGCACGTAGCCATCCTCGGTGACTACCTCATGGGTCTCAGCAGGGTAGCCATGGGAGCGTATGCGCTCATCCGATTTGACCATCCCATGCAGAGTGATTTTGGGATCAGCGGACGCTAGGCCCAAGGCCAGCACAAGCGGAAGAACGTAAAAAATGTAGCGCATTCTAGATTCTAGAAGGAACCTATTAAGTCTGACAGCAGTTGCTGTGTGTTTCACTTATATAGCCAGGGAAAGATCGATAGAGAGAAAGAGAGAGAGACAGTGAGTGAGCAAGGGAGAAAGAGATAGAGAACTCTCCAACGAACTTATCAATCCAAAACCATTTGATTTATTCCAAACCTGATAATTCCATAGATTTAGATAGCCGTACATTCTGTGGCCGTTAATTTAAGGCTCATTGGAACAGTTAAGACTGAAAATATGTCTTGACCAGGGGGGGCAAGTCATACCATCTATTACCTATTTTTGGCCAAAAGGTGATTGATTTATGCACCCAATCCAATTGATATACGACCTGAACTTTGTCAGGTGTCAATATGGGACCCCACATATAACTGTTTTTTGTTTATATTTTTGAAATATGTGAATGGACAAGTACAATCAGCTGCGTACTTGTACTATCATGATAATTTCTTTATGATTGCTGTGCACAATATTATCAAATTATGGCTAATAAGATTATAGGTGCCAGACAATTGGATTGAACCATAATCAGTTTTTTCTTATTAGCAAAAACCCATTTTTTAAGTTTTTTGGATTTTTTCCTTGAATGTAGATCTCATGATTTTGATTCCTTTTGCTATACAGTATAACTTACCTATGAAGAATCTAGAATTAAATCGAAAATAACTTGATTGGAAAAGATTTTGTATAGGTTTTAAGTTGATATATTTTATTTAGGCTTAAGCCTTAGTTTGTCATATATTTTTTAAATTTTAATGAAACAAGATTTTTGATTTATATTTGCCCGTTGCACTGAAAATATTTTAAGCCATACATATTTTCGTTCGCAAGACACGGGATAGATTTGATCTTTAACCCAAATTTGCATCTACCAATTGTGGTTAGATAAATGCAATGGTTGGGGCCAAAGTTGTTTATACTTTGGTAGGCTAGGTCTCTCGCAAGTTTTTTTTTTATTTGATGAAATCTATACATAGTACGAAATAAATTGAAAATCCGCTCTCGAACTGGTTTGCAGGCTTGATCGACATATAATATAAGGATTTCAATTTATTTTGCTTTGGTTATTTTTTCCGATCCATGCCTAAGCTTTCAGCTTTAAGTTCTCTTTCATGTATCCCACACATGATGCAAACATTAGAGCCAACCTTCCAACCAAAAGTCCATTCGAACCCGAGTATGTTTCTCAGTCCTATCTAGTTTTCATTAACCGTTTTATTGGTCTTTAAGCTATGTGCCAGTCAGGCTTAACTATTCCCATGAACTAAGCGAATCGCAGGATGCTTCTGCTACCCATCCTACTGTTATATGCCGCCTGGACAGCGCTTGTGCGAGCGGATAGCTGTCCACCCTCGGAGGCGATTCTGCCCTGTCGCTGTTCGCTGCGCGGCAAGGAGATACAAATATGGTGAGTCGATCCGGATGGGGCATCCTTCACAGCCAGCGCTAAGCACTTCTTTGTGCAGGTGCTCGCACAGCAATTTGCCGCAGATTATGGATGGCCTGAAGGCCGTGGAGCGTAACATAAAGACGCAAATTGATGAGCTGGTGCTGGAGAACAATCAGCTGCCGGCGCTGCCGGGTCGCTTCTTTGGCAATCTGCAGATTGTGCGCCTGATGCTGCGCTACAATAGCATCGAGCGTGTCTCGAACGGCTGGCTGAATGAGCTGGAGAACAGCCTGGTGGAGATATTCATAGTGGAGCCGCAGCTGCGCAGCATACCCACGGAGAGCCTGAATGGCATGATCAATATGCTGGCCATAACCATACAGAGCGATGAGCTGAAGCATCTGCCCGACTTCTCCGGCCTGCTCAGCCTGACCTATTTGAGTGTGCAGAGTGCTTCGTTGACCGAACTGCAGCCGCTCAGCTTCCGGCATCTGCCCAAATTGCAGCACATACACATCACGGGCGGCACGGGTCTGACACGCCTGGAGGCGGGCCTTTTCGACGGCTTGATCTCGCTTAAGAGTCTGGATCTGAGTCGGAACGGACTCAACTGGATACATTTGCGTGCTCTGGCCCGGCTGCCCAATTTGGTTAGCCTCAAGCTGTCCCATAACCAGATCAGCGACGTGGGCATGATTGGACGCATTGTCAAGGACTTGGAGCATCTGAAGAAACTGCGACTCGATCATAATATTATTAATGTCATTGAGGACGGCTCCTTTGTGGACCTGCCTAATCTATCGGAGCTACATCTCAATGACAATCGCATCACGGAGCTGCAGTACGGCGCCTTTCTGCGCACACCCCAACTGAAGACCATCCACCTGCACAACAATCTCATACGTCGCATACATCCGGAATCCCTGCTGCAGGCCTCCGGCAGCGGCGTGGAGGCCGTGCACATCTACAACAATGAGATCGCCCATGTGGAGGCGTTGCGGGCACTGTTAGATGCCCTGCCCACGCTGCGTTTCCTCGATATGAGCGGCAATCTGTTGAGTGAGCTGCCGTATGGCGCTTTGCGGGGCCATGGCACACTGGAGCAACTGCATCTGAATAACAATCAGCTGCGCCTGATCGAACGCGATGCCCTGATGGCCATGCCCGCGCTACGGGAGCTGCGCGTGCGCAACAACAGCCTCAGCTCGGATTTGCCTTTGCCCTTTTGGAATCTGCCTGGGCTGAAGGGCTTGGATCTTGCCCAGAATCAGTTTGTGCGCGTGGACTCACAGCTGCTGGCGGGTTTGCCTTCCCTACGGCGTCTGGATCTCAGCGAGAACGGCCTAACCGATCTGGCTGCTAACACATTCAGACACAACAGTCTCTTGGAGACGCTCAACATATCCTCCAACGAGCTGAGCCACATACATCCGGGCACATTCATGCACTTGGAGCGTCTCTTCGAAGTGGATGCTAGTTTTAATCAATTGGCTGCCATCATTCCGGGTCTGCCACAAATTGTGGAGCGCATCTCGTTGCGTGGCAATCGGATTACCGCTCTTCCCGCTGCGGGCAGCAAGTCCCTGCAGTTGCCCAATCTGCGCATGCTGGATCTCAGCCAGAATCATATCGAGCAGCTGGCGCGTCACGGTTTTCAGGCGGCGCCCCAGCTGCGCGTGTTGAGTCTGGCGCAGAATCAGATCCGTCTGCTAGAGGACACCTCATTCATAGGCATACAGCGGCTGGAGCTGCTGCATTTGCAGGACAATCAGCTGGGCCAGGCGGATGAGCGCGCCTTGCTGCCGCTCGCGGAGCTACGCAATCTAAATCTACAGTCAAACAAGCTGGAGTCCATAACGGACAATTTCTTTTCCAACAACAGCCGGCTGGAGCAACTGGATCTGTCCCGCAATCTCATACGCAGCATTTCACCCACCGCCTTTGATAATCAACGCTCGCTGGAGTACTTGGATCTCTCCGGCAATGCGCTGCTGGACATTTCGGTGGGTCTGGGCAATCTGCACAGTCTGCGGGATGTTGATCTCAGCTACAATCAGATCTCGCGTGTGCACTCCGATGTGATCAATGCCTGGCGCAATGTGGTAGAGATTCGCCTATCCAACAATCTCATTGTAGAGCTGCAGCAGGGCACCTTTAGAAACTTACCCAAGTTGCAGTATTTGGATCTGAGCAGCAATGAGATTGGCAGCGTGCAGCCGGGCGCACTCAAGGGCCTGCCAGAGCTGCAGGAATTCGTGCTGGCCGATAATAAGCTGGTGGAGCTCAAGGATCACGTTTTCGAGGAGCTACCCTCATTGCTGGCCTCGCATTTTCAATACAACAAACTGCGCTTCATCTCGCCAGAGAGTTTCCATCATGCCGATTCGTTGGTCTTTCTGAACTTGTCCAACAATCACTTCCGCACCATGGAGAACATTGGACTGCGCAGCATGCGCAACCTGGAGGTATTGGATCTGTCCACCAATGCCGTTAAACTGGTATCCACCATGCCACTCAAGGCGCTCAACTGGCTGGTCGAGCTGAAGATGGATAACAATCAAATATGCAGAATTCAGGTGAGGTTTAAGCCCACGAAAGAAATCGACTTATTATATCTATCCATCCTTTTCCCAGGGCTCCCCATTCGAGACTATGCCCAGACTGCGCGTATTATCTATGCGCAATAATCAACTGAGAACCATCAAGGAGCGCACATTTCGGAATTTGAGAGGCAACATTGCCATACTCGATGTGGATGGTAAGATTAGATCATAGAATTTGCAACGGATGCTCATTGCATTCGATTACTATGTTGTCCGAACTGAAAGATCTGGGTTGAATCTAGCTTATGAGATCTAAGACAAAGCTTAACTTATGTTTGACAAATATTATTTGGAATACGATTTGGACTTATCTAAAAATCCTTGAGTAGCGCTTAAGGGGATAAGGGAATAGCTGTACGATCTTCCTTGTGAACGGAATCGGATCACACGTTGCGAATCTGATGGATAACCAAGCAACGTGAAAGATCTGCAGAGCTAAAGGAATTTTGTAGTTACATATGTATATACAAAATATTTATCCTTTGGTTTCAATCGGACTACAAAACGTTGACTCGCAAGGGCAAATACAATTAATTGATTTTCGAGGATCACCGACTTATATTAACTTATCTTGTTACATGTTCCGCTTAGGTAATCCCATTGATTGCAATTGTGAGATGCAGTGGCTCTCCGTCTGGCTGCAGGAGACCAATTTTCCGTACCCCGGACCGAAGTGCAAGGATGGTCGTCTCCTGCGCGCTGCTCGGATGGAGCGCAGCCTCTGCGTCGGCCTGGAGCTCTTCAATGGGGGCGATAATAACGAACGCACCGATGGCAATCAGCTGCCGCTGCTGAACGAGCACGGCGATGTCTTCCAGCGCGATCTGCCCGATGATTTCAGCGATGAGTGCGAGGTGAATGGCGAACGGCCGATGGTGGGCGATAGCGAATACTTTTACGAGCAGTATGTGGACTCCACGGATGTGCCGGATGCCACCAATGCGGTGGGCAGCACCTCGCAGCGTCCTAAGCCGACGGCAGGGCCAAGTGCCAACATCGATCTGAATAATACGCTGCTGCACACCAAGTACTTCAATAGACGGCCACAGCCAGTCGCAGGCGCTGGCTCACCCTTCACCTTCTTTGGCTATCCCATACCCAGCCTGAGTTTGGGTCGCTTTTTCGGCTTTGGCGAGCGCGGACGCAAACAGCGCACAGATCAGGATGATCCGATGCCAGCCACACATCGCATGGCACACATCGATTTGCCCACTGGGCGTGGAAAGACGCGCATGTATCAGCCGAACAGCGCCGAGTTCGAGAAGTACTTGCGGGAGCAGCAGCAGCAACAGCAGCAGCAGCAGGAGCAGACCGTTCCCAGAGCACGGAATCGCTATGGAGATACTGAAGTGACCACCAACTCGGCGGAGGAGGCGTTGAGCAACGAGAGCGGCGCTGCCACAACCGTTGGCGTCTTTCGCACCACATTCCGTGAGCCGTCGAGCATTGAACGCGGCGGCTTTCGACCCATTGTGCCCGCCCATGTGGGCGGCTTTATGCCTGTGCATGATCCACAACAGCGTCGTGGGCTGGTGGAGCCGGTAAATG
This sequence comes from Drosophila borealis, assembly GCA_035045885.1. Classification (NCBI taxonomy): domain Eukaryota; kingdom Metazoa; phylum Arthropoda; class Insecta; order Diptera; family Drosophilidae; genus Drosophila; species Drosophila borealis. Next base: position 198,414 of record JAWNOR010000202.1, on the reverse strand, counting down.
TCACCAGCAAGCCGCATATGGAGCGTCATTTTGTGCCCATTGCAGTGCGTCAGGAACAGATACAGGCGCGTCCCAAGCCGACCAGCAGCGCAGAGAGTATCGAGACGGCCACCTATGAAGTCACCGAAATAACGCCCGATGTGACCACACAGATGCCAATTGTGAAGAGCACCAGGCCAATGACAACTGCACGCACCACCACAATAGCAACAGCAGCAACAACAACAAGTAGTTCCACAACAACAACCACAACAGAGGCGGCAATAAGCAGTGCATCTAGCGAGCAACAGGCGGAGGATTCCCAATACGATGAGGAGGATCTGGAGGCGCAATCAGTAACGCTTCTGCGTCCGCCGGAACTGTTTCAAACAACAACAGCGGAGACCATACTGTTGATACCGCCACCTGAAGAGCATGTGGCACAAATTAAAAGTCATTCCTGGGTAACTACCACAACAACAGAACCGTTCATTGATTATAAAGCCACGCCCAGCAGCGGTCAGGTGACCGCGGCGCCATCACGAGGAGCGGCAGCGGCCCCTGTGCGCCCGCCCGGTGGCCGTTCAACCATCACAAAGGTGTTTACGCCACACAATCAGCAGCAGCAGCTGTTGGCACAACCCACTGCTGAGGAGTATCAACGCACCACGCCCAGTGCGGACAATGAGAGTTTGGCCAGCGAGCAGCAGCTAATTGCCAGGAAGGCACAAAAGCGCACCGACACTCAGCCCGATGCGCCGCTGGCCGTGGAGAGGGCGGAGCGAAAAGATGGCATGGACTGGTACTATGAAAGCTTCAAAAAGAAACGAGATTTCACTGAGCACGGCCCAGCGGTGCGTCCAGCTGCCAACCAGGAGGTGGTTTATGGCAGCGTGATGCCAGAATTCAGTGGCAGCATCAGTTGGAATCAGCCAAGCAACAGGGACATAATCTTAACGCTGTTGCTGCTGCTATGGAGTCGTTGATGGAGAGGGAAAGTTGTTGGCAGTGTTGAACAGTTATATAAGTTGTTTATAAGTTTATTTTTACACATTATTGATATGAATATTAAACTATTTTGTATAATAAAATTATTATATTAAATTCATGCATGTCCGCTGGTTCTATGTGCATTGTGCCTAGAAAACAAGTAAATTTAAAAAAATTAGTTTTATACATTAACAAATTAGGAAAAAATAATGCTTGTCAAAATCAGATGGTGATGCATGTTAAACAGATTTCAACATAATTGGTCTGAGTTGAGTATGAAGTTGTCATCAGTAAAAAATATTTAGTTGGGAAGATAATAAATTCAAGACTTACTTTTTGGCGAGGGCAAGGGCGTTATTCATATTTCCATTCCGCCAATTTAATGCGCACAAAGTCTAAAAGAAAATTAAAACAAATTATTTACATGTTTTCAAATCAAAGAGTAAAAGATTTATGTGTAAGGATCAGATGGTGATGCATGTTAAACAGATTTCAACATAATTGCTCTGATTTGGTTATGAAGTTATCATCAGGAAAAACGAAAAGAGCTAAAAAATGTTGTATTGAAAGACTTACTTCTGAGCAAATATAGGTTATATGTAACCTCCAAATTTACTTCTCCATAGAACTTCCACTAAAATAAAATGAATATATTAATACATTTATATGACATTGGCTGATAAGGATCAATTTATTAAACAATTCGTTGTCAGATGGTGATGCATGTTAAATAGATTTCAACATAATTTTTCTGGTTTGGGTTATGAAGCTATCATCATTCGAGTTGTTAAAAAGCGGGTCCTGCAAGTTTTTAAACTTACCTATTTAAACTTTGCTCATTTTAGTTTAAGCATTAAGTTTCAATAAGTGCAAAGAAACCACGTGGTTCAAGTGGTAGCCGCTGTTCAATCGCCAAAGCCAAATATGTTGACATGATTATTATGCAGCCATTCAAAAGCAGTGCGCTTTATCATTGACATTCTTTATGATTATTTTATAAATTAATTCAAATAGATTTAATTTGAAACAAATTAATAGCAGCTCGACACGCCGGCGTTGGTAATGAAAGGAGCGAAAGAAAAGAACGATGATGCCAGATGGCTAACTGCGTACCCATGGGTAAGGTTACCATATCAATATTTTTAGCGAGCCGCGACAACTCTAGACTATTTGGTAGCCCTGACCGTGCTTGCCATATGAATTGGCGCAATTTTGGCAAACAAAACTAAACAAAATAAAAATAGTCTAGCAACAAGCAAGGTAAATGGCTGATTCGAGACCAAGCTAAAAAAAGACTAGAAGAGTCCTTTACACACAATTGAAAAACATCAGTTGCAGGACGATAAAGGCTCATTTTCCCTGTTGAATTTTACAGCTGAAGCTACTAAGGCTACAAAAATGACGACAACGACGCCGACACTACAGACGCGCATGGCGCTAGCTGAAATTCCCGATCGTCTGGAAGCGCTCCGTGTTGCGAATACACCAACAAATGCCAATCGCCGCACGCCCGATGAACCCACACCGGCAGCCACAGCTAACACGCCCAATGGTGGTGGTGGCGGCACTGGCGGGGGCCTTGGATTGCGTGTGGACAATGATGTGAATGTGGCGCAGGCACAGGATTTTAGCTTCTCGCCGCTGCCCTCACCAGACGAGCTTATTATACGGCAACGTGGACGTCGTCGATTCACAACGACCTTCTCACCGGACAAAGTCAATGGCGGCGTTAGCGGCAGCGGCAGTGCAATACGCAGTCCCTTTCAGCGTACGCCCACGAAAAATCTACAGTTAACTAGTGGCATGATATTGCGCAGTTCACCGCGCAAACGACTGACTATGGGCAGCACACCACCCGAACCAATGCCAATGGAAACGTATTCACCCATCAAATTGACCGGCACAAAACAACAACTATGGCCAGGTACGCCGATTGTGAAAAAACTAAAAATGGATGATCGTCCCGTGGCGCAAACGAACAGCGAAGTGGCATTGCCTGCGCTACTGCAGGGCCTCTCACAGCAACAACTTATTGACTTGATAATGTGCAATATAAAACAGGAGACGGCGACGGATACACAAAGCGCCGAGGAGAAAATACGCGCCCAGCTGCCCACACCAGACATTACGTGAGTCATTATCACTTGTGTATGCCAAAAACATTTAAATTTTACATTTCTTTTGACTAATTGTAGTTTGCTGGAGCAAGAGCTGCATTATGCCAAAAGGCTGATATTCAAATCTCTGCCCACGTCGCGACTTTGCAAAAAAACAGATGCCGCTGCTTACTCAAAGGCAGCCATACATCTCAATGAGTTTAAGCGAGTACTCCAAACGCAGGCGAAGCGTCTGCACGACTCTACACACTGGGATGCACTGGTGGACTATGTCAGCATGGCTTGGCAATGTGTGGCGAGCACGCCCAACTGGGAGAGCAATTCACACAATGCGGTGCGAAGACAGTGCTTCAAGCTGTTGGCATGCTCCTGTTATGCGGCCATCAAACATGGCGGCATGCGGCTGGGTCAAACAAGACTGGAGACATTGGAACGTAATTTGCGTGAGTGGTCCAAGGACTACGAGGACGTGCTTTCCTGCGTGAATGCATTGCAGCGTACGCTTAACAGCCGCACCAGCTTATAAAGCCAAGAGAGGTGGTAGACTTCAAATAGACTTAAGGCCGACTTGCTGAACTCGAGGTTTAGTGGACCGTTTAGATTAAGGTATGCAACCCCAACTAGTATTTAAGCAAAGATATTTGCCATTTAAGCATAGGCATTTCAAGCAACTCATATCTTGAATGCATTGTTTTTTAAAATTTGTTCATACTATGTGTTGTTTTTCCTATTTGTATTGTGTGCACGACATATCAGATTACGATTTTGTTATACACACAACACAGCATCCCCAGCCACAAATATTTCAGTGATTTAAACGTAAATAAATGTAATATTTGGCTACATACTATGTGCATTATTATGCATGGGAGAGAACTAAATGCCTAACCCACATATTTAGTCATACAAATTTATATTTATTAACGCTTAAATATATTCATGTACAATGCTTACCAAGTAAGTTTGATTTTTGCAAAACATTTTGAACTAAGTACACTTAATAATTGCTAAATAATCGCCGCGTTGCATCGCTTGATACCAACGTGACTATGACTATGTTGCACTAGATTTTACACTATTCTCAGGGCCCGCCCCATTCTTAGGTTTAATATATTTAACGCCTTCTGGTTCGCCAATGAAGTAAACTCAGCAAAGCCAGTATTGAGCTTAGCATGGCTTGCGGTGGGCAAAATGAAGCACCTGAGATGTGTCGCCCTGGAATTGATAAAAGAAATGTTTATTTTTATTATTATTATATTTTTTAAAAAAGTCAAGATATTGTTAATTGAGAAATTGATAATCCTACATTCATATATCTATCGCAAAACTTGTATAGATACCAAGCTCTATACCCTTTTTGAGGGGGTATAGCATAGAAGGAGTTATCTTCAGCCCCATGATCCATATTATTCTTTATCAGTATCAACAATCGAATCGATATAGCGATGACCGTCTACTTCTATGAAAACTAGTTCCTATGTCGGAAACGGTGGATGGCTAGACTAAGTTCTAATACCTATATCAATATATTTTTGCTTATCCTAGGAAGGGCTTGAAGAAAAAATGTGTTTTTTTTCTGTGAACACAACGAACTTAATAGAAAGCTTTGTTTGGTTATCTTTTTTGATTTTTTTTCTCTACTTCCGTTCGTGATATAATTTAGTGGCCTGCAAAGTATACCATCGCGTTGTAGAGTCACCTTGTTGGGTATCAATAAAATAATCAAGTAAATATTGATCGACAACCCAAGTTTCAGATGACAAGAAAACCTTTATATTAATCATCAGCTGCAAAAATGTGTAGCATTTGAATTTCAATGCTAAATGGCTAGTTTATTTATTTGGCAGCTTTGCTCATATTTATTTATGAGCATGCACCTTATTTATCCAAAGTGTGATGTTTATTCTTTTCACGAGAACTCATAGTAAACTTTGCGAAAGAATAATATACATGGCTGTTAATTATCCTGTAAATTTATAGTTGATGCCAAACGCTGCAAATGTTTTTATGATTTAAAGCTATTCGTATGATGACGCCTTTGTTGCCTACAAAACGCTGAGTTATTTCAATTAGCGTTATAAACTAAATCTAATTATCATGATTTGATTTGGTTGCGTTTGGAAATGATCATTTCTGCTGGCTTTCTGAGGTTTGTTTATGAAATTAGCACCGTTTTGTTGATCTTGAGATGGGTGTGTGTGAGTGTTTAGCATTGATTTCGGTGTAGCACCTATATAAGTATTTTATGATCATATATCCAAGGGGCTGGCTAAATAAACTCATCCAAAAAAATTTCAATCGCACTTACACTCGCTGACCAAAGCGGATGCACAGCAGCATTCCTTGACCTCCTCGAAGAAGAAACATGAACCCACCGAGGGCTTGTAGACCTTTTCTCCCACATAGCATATATGCGGCACATAGGGTAGGCCCTCTGAAAGTAACAAAATACTCATTTAGATTATGTATGAATAATGTAAATGGTATATGCAAATTATTTAAACACATGGCTATCTATAAACTGTTCATTAAGAAAACAATTTACCATATTGGATTCCTGCTGCAATTCCATATAAAGCTAGTCGAGATTTGTGCATATATGGAAATTTTTGCATGCATCAAATCGTATTACGATTTGTTATAAATGTTTTTGAACAGTTTCCACGATCAAGGGAATGTTAACTATTTTACCATTCAAGGTAAAGTCCAAAAATATAAATTAATGCCATACGTTGCGCATTTCCATGAATATCTAAAAGATTTCTGGGTTACAACTAAAATTGCAACATTTTTCGATTCACAAACTAGGCAACAAGTTTTGTTGGCTCTAGTTGTGATAGTTTACCCAAATCTAGGGATTCCAAACTGACATATGGACATAGACTTGATTTTATATGAACAGCTGTCGCTGTCAGTCATAACAATATCTGATACAAACTGCGGCAAAGAAGGCATTTGCTCTGGACCCTGGAAATATGCTCCATATATATTTCATATTATTACACATTTGCAAATAAAACGTAAAGAGCGAGGGTACTTAATTTTATTTCGAATCGTTTTAGTTTTCAATATTTTTATGCTGCTTCTGGTTTAAGTAGAAACGGAAACCAATAAAATAGAATATGTTTATTAGGCGCAGCGCCAAAATCAACAAATTATTTGCCAAACAATACAAAACTGACCGAATGACTAAATATTGTTCTTCTGGGGGCCATGTCGAACTCTGAAAATTGTTTATACATTTGTTTATAAAAACTAAATGTGTTGATTTTTATAAAGTTCCATTTACAAATTGGAATAATGGTCGAACTCATTGTTTCGCAGCTGCGTGTCACAAATTTTTAACCAATTATGTAATTATTTTAAATTTAATGCAAATCGACAATTTGCTGATCGCAATTGTGCTATTAATCTTTTGAGACAGCTGACACGATGCGAGGACATGACAAACATCAAATTTATGCAAATCGACAGATCGTAAAAAGTTGCAAAAATGACATATAGAAATTTTATTGGTGCACATTAGATAATTATGATTGATGGCAGCCTAATTTGTGTAACCAAGTGTGATTAAATTTAAACTATATAAAGATAACGTCGAAACTATTAAACAAAGCCCAAAATGGAAGTAGTATAGTACGTAGTATATATATATATATATATATATATATATATATATATATATATATATATATATATATATATATATATATATATATATATATATATATATATATATATATATATATATATATATATATATATATATATATATATATATATATATATATATATATATATATTTATATTTTAAAATTTTTGTGGAATTAAATTAAATTCCCAAAGAGAATATAGTATATGAAGAGTTCGTCAGTAAAATAAAAATTTGTGTGATTCATTTAACACAAAGAGGCCTAGCCAAAAAAGTGACGAATTCAATTAACTGGCGTTACAAACAGTTAATAAAACATGGTCAAAAGTCGTTACAACAGACACCAGTAGAGACCAAAACCACCCACAGAGTGGATGAAAATAAAACAAAAGAGTTTTCATTCATAGAGCCGCATGCTATAGAGCAGGTGTTTGATTATTACGATTCTAGACACGTTCCCAATTGAATGCTTCGGCTGCTGTTTATATTCATATGGCTAAGGGCGTTGCATATTAAATAAATAACAAAAAAAGCCAAGTCAGTGGCAAAATATTTTAGTTTCATAAAAAAATACATTTTATTAAGTGCGAACAGTCGATTTTGTTGTTGGCAAATGCGATTTATAGATTTTATGTCTCGATAGGCGCGAACAATTTTCGAGATGCCTGATAAGAAGACATTGAAGATGGAATGGAATCTGATTTTGGGTTAAAGTTCAGTCAATACTGCATTTAAAGTGGAACGACTATACGTGTAAGCCACAATCTATTTCAGTTATTGTTTTGTTAGTTAATAAGCTAACAAAGCAATAACCACTTGACAATAGTATAGATATTAGATTGTTATCTCTATATATAAAACTGTTTGTTCTCATAAATTGACTGACTAACCGTGATGTAAGTAAGCCGTAAGCCTTATGTGATAAAGGTGCATTCTAAGACGGGAAGTTACACCTGTAAGTGTGCAAAAATCGCTGTTGTTTATTATACAAGCGACTTTATTTCAAAGATATTTGTTTATATATTTCATGTGAGGAGTATCTCACACTTTTCGGAACATCCATCGCTCCTTAGAGGGAAATGGCGGTTAAAGATTTGGATTTCATTACCAAGGATCTTTATGAAAAATCATTTAGGACGTGTTTCACACTTTTCGCAGAGTCCTAGCATATTCTGTGAAAAATGTGATTCGAAAAGAAAAAATAAATGTATAAGTATTGCTGCGGTTTTGGAAATTCCACTTGTAACTGTGGAAATTGGTTTTATTTACCATCTGATCGGCCTCAAAAACATTTTCAGAGAACGGAAACTTTGTGAAATGTTATATCTAAAGTTTGAAGGACACGACTTGCCGCGGAAAAGGCCGAGAAATACTCGCTAGTCTTCTAATATATTTATGAGGACTTTCCTAATGCTAACCTTCGGTATGTGGACTGCCTAGCCATTAGGCCATAAAAACGAGCCCAATTAGAAACTAAAAATGAGTCTATAAAAAAAAAAACGACTACAGAAATTTAAATTTAATGAGCGTATTTACTAGAACACACAGAACAATTTGAATGCGAGTGCATTTGGAAAAAATGCGAAACGGAAAATTGTGCACGCCTTGAAGAAAACCATTCAAGTGTAGAAAATACGAACGAAGTGCCGAACCCACAAAACGACGACCAGCCGCCAATGCACATCAAAACAAACATAAAAAACGAACTAAAAAAAAAACAGAAGAGAATTATCAACTGACGCTTGGACACTTGGAATGTCAGTTTAGTTACAGTAAGGCCACGTTAAAGTGGCAAAGCCAAAATCATTGACTAAAGTTTTCGGAATAACTTTTAAGAAAAGGCAGTTGTTTAGAAAATGTACCCAAGTGATCGTGTAAAATTGAATATATAAATATCGAATAATACGAAATGGTTGCTACCACTATAGCGGGTAACCACTGTAGCTATATGCAAATCAGTGCAATGGAGCGTAGCTGCGGTTAAGACATGTGGACCACAACTTTAACGACTAACAACTTCCGCGATGGCCACGTGCTAATGAAGAGAGAGACAGAGAGAGAGAGAGAGAGAGAGAGAGATGACGGGCGAGAAAGAGAGAGAGCAAATCGAACCCACTCCACCCACAATTATGGGACAGTTTAGTGGTTCGCTTAGCTTGCATCATTTTTGAGCTGCGCTCATTGCGTGCCGCTCGCTCATTAGCCAATGAAATTGTTGTTTTAACGTAATAGACTAATGAAGCTTTAGTTAAGCTTTACTTAAGTGGGTTAGTGGCACTCGCCAACGTTTTCATTTTCCATGTTATTCAAGAATTTCAGATCTTTTGTTTACATGTGAGAATTTGCAGAGTTTACAGTCTTGTTTGTTATTGTTGAAGCGCCATGTGTGCAATGTTGAATGTACCGGCAGCTCATAAATATCTTAATATCATCATTATCTGGCAGTCTACTCACCTTCCCTATGCTGCAGCTCGCACCAGCAATGATCGTTTAAGAACTGTGGGCCCAGACAATAATTCAGCACCGTCGGCGTGCACTTCATGGAGTTGCAAGAGTTTTGTGCTGCAAAAGAGAAACATAGAGTTCGCTGACTTCCAAGTAAAGAGAGCGTAAGTTATTAAGAAACCATTCACGATACATCAGATCGCTGCCTTGATTGAAGGAAGAGATCTTAGAGATCACTTTATGATCGGTGGGAAGTAGATTTTCTGGTTACGATCTGACGAATTGGATGTATCGTGAATTAGGATTAGACAGAAGAGCTTTCAGCCTTACTCTCATTGAACTTGCGCAGCGCTTGAATGGCATCTTGCCGCGATACCTGATGATCGAATGTGAATTCCTCGTAGCTGTCGCTTATTGTTGGCTCCTTGGCCCTCAGATCTTCCTTATTACAGAGTATGCAGGAGGTTTGCGGAGCGGCCAATATGGAGCTGAGGCAGAGCGTTAACAATAACAGACGCAGGAATGTGGAATATTCAGCAGAAATATTGGACACAACATTTCCCTTTGTTTTGTGCAATCTTTGGCAGGAACTACAGTTATCACTCGTTATACAATTACTCGTGCTCCACGCACTGCTCTCAAAAGAATTTTGAGAATTTGGATTCCTCATTATGCGTATTCCAGTTTTTACTATGCTATATTTTAGTCACATTAATTGGTTTTTTATTTGTATGCTCTGTATGAGTTTTCGTTGTTTGTTCTCGTAATTTGATACGATCCGTAAGTCGTGCTAAGTGCTGGGGAGCATAGAGAACGGGAGGGAGATGTCGTTTTAGTATATTCGAAATGCGGTCATATTGCATATAGAGTATTGAATGCGTATGAAGAATGCATTCTATATACATATGTAAGACTCTCAAGCGATCGACTGTGTATTTTCATTACACTTTATAGCTGATTGGTTTGTAAATATTTAGTTGTTGAAGATTACCAACTCTTGGATAGAATTACTTAACGCTTAAATTACGCTAAGCAAATGTGGAGCCGTAAACACAAAACTATTCAAAATTCTATAATATATGCAACATATATCAGTGAAATTATTTTATTATTATCACAACAAACTTATTTTTGTATATTTGTCGTATTCTCAGGTTTTGATAACAATTCTATTGTTTATGTTTATTAATATTTTCGCGTCCATATTTATTGAATATTTCAATTTCTTTTTAATGTTCATACGTTTAAAAAATGCCTAAAAATTTCCTCACAGTTTCAAATATTTACTTCATTTGCAGTAATTTATTATTATTATTGTTACACATTTTTATATTTCAGCTTTTTGGTTACGAATAAATTATTTGGAATTTTCATTTTGAATACAAATATTTTTGGTATTTGGCGCATAATTTATTATCCAACGATTCGGCGACTCACTCAGCGCGTCCTCCATTCATAAATTAAAGTTACAAACAAAATATATACATATATATATTTTTACTTAAGAAAAACTAAGAAAACCATTTTCTGAAAACACCAACAACAACTATCAAAGATAATGTGTAACGCGAACGCGCGCGTCGCGACGTTGTTTCGCATAAAGAAAACTACTTAAAGAATCGAGGAAAGCTTCGACACGGACGTCCGTCTCGCTGCCCATGCGAATTCATTCTGAGCGATGCGCCGCAGCGAACCAAGCAAACAATTGCCGCGTACGCGACGTAACGCAACGCGCGACGTTACTTAGCGTAACGTAAGTAAAGCGAATGCTCTCGCTTCAAATGAGCGTTAACGCCGCCCTTTAACTGTCAGATAATTCCCTTTAGTATATAATATCATTGAATAAATATTTGAAGTGCATTTTTATTGCAGTAACAGGCAGATAAAGATAAGACTTTTATAAGCAGGGATTGCCGATCAAGTAAAAACTTCATAAGTCCAATTTTAATACCTTATTTTCAAACAATTTAAAAAAAGAAAAACACAAATAAAATCACTTCAGATGAATTCCATAAATATTATTAATCTTGAAACATTTTTTTTAATATAAAATCTGACTATGTCGCCTTGCTATGCGATTCTCATTAATTCAACTAAGCCTTGCAGGCTTTTAAGCGTTGGTTATAAGTGTAACATTATCAAGTTATGTTGAATCATATCTCTCTACCTCTTATTTTATTTCTGTAACTTACTTCTGCTCTTAATCTAACTACCTTCTGTTTTCTTTCAGTGCGTGATGTCAATATATAGATAATCAATTGTGTGTTGGTAATTTCAGGTAAGTACATATTTACCAATATATATATATATTTATATTTATATATAAATAAAAATAAAGCACTTCTTTATGCTTATTCGTTTTTAAACTCTGTAATTCACATACAATTCACTCAGTTTACCCCGTACGGCAACTGATTAGCCCCGGCCTATCAACAGTCGTTTTATCAAATCATCCAAGAAGTCTGGCGGAAAAACGATGCATGGTCCATTAATAAGATGGCACTTAATAATCTTTGGTAATTTGTTGAAAATGATGCAGAACACGCAGTACAACATTCCTCGTCTGCCTGCCTGGGCAAATGACACACATTGAAATATTTTTATAATTTATGCTCACCTCGCAGCCCAGAGGCAAATCCCTTTAAATAGAGAGCTGGGTATACGGGGACGGAGAAGTTTCTTAGCCGCCTCATAATTTTCGTGTGTGTGTGTTTAAAAATAACATCAAATTCACATCAACGACGTGTTGAGGAAGTTCTTGATCTGTTCGAGGCGCCCATATGTTTGCGTCCCCCTTTTTGTTTATATGTTAGCTGATGCCGATTCTGCTGCTGCTGCTGCAACCTGTTAGACTACCCCTCCGCACCCCTCCTCTCTGGGCCGCATCGTAAATCTTGACAGGTTTTTGTTTTGAAAGCGAAATTTTATGGATTCTACTTTCTAGTATTACACAAAGGCTATTAAATTTTTGTTCTGGCCTACAAATTGTGGGCGGTTATTGTGTTCTTTTGCGGTTGTGCAGCCATGGCTCCAAAGTCTTTGGTTTACCTACTAAAATACAAGAATATCCGCCAAATGACGACATCAAGAGAAAATAACTTTATTTTCAAATGCAGGCAGCTCAATAAAAAGGATATTGAGGCAAGGCAAACGCATAGACATTCGTGTCAAGGTGAAGGGAGAGTCATCAAATGTGGCCCTTGGTATGTCAAGCTGATGTTAAGTGCTCGCGGTGGGGGAGGGGGAGGTACAGCGAAAAAAGGAGGTGCAAACACCATTTGGTGAGGTAATGAGTAAATGGCCTCAAATGGCTGTCTAGCACGCAAATTTGATTATATTTCGCAAATTTGCATACAAATATTGGCTTTAGTAAATGTTATAACAAAGTAGTTCTACATATTTTCATAACTAAATATTATCGCGATTGTTTTGTGTACTTATTTGGCAATTTGTACAGTTTTAACTTTATTTGTTGCATTTATTATCTTAATTTGAAGAACACAATCAGTTCATGCTCTAAGAAAAACGCTGAGAAAACGCGCAAGGTTTCCCTACCAATGCAGTCTGGATAAGTATGGGCTTATTATTTATTTAAAAATATAAACCTATCACATATAATCCAGTTTTTATAAAATACTTTTGCTTGTAAAACATTTGCCTTTCTTCTGCGCATGCTATTTTTATTAAAACAACAGCCTTTATTTTAAGATAATCGCATTCAAAACGCGCGCGAGTACCACTTTTTAGAAAAACGCACACAAATCGCGCGCGATTTCACAATTGTATTGCAGCCGCACGGCACAGTTTGGGAAGCACTGAAACAGCACCCATAGCAGCTGGCGCGTATTGTATTGAATTTGGAAGCGTCATGGCAACTTTCAAAACTAGACAAGACAGTAAAATTTATGATCATTTTCACACTGAACAATCAATCAGCAAATCGGTCGGGATCTAAAAAAAAAGTATATCATAATGAAAACTATTTTTAATAGCCCACCGACTGGCGACTACATTAAAATGCTCTCAAAGCGTGAATTTTTCAAATTGTTGCCTTGCCGCGGGGGATTTATCTTTGCTCATAGACAATTTGGGGAGATTTTAATCATACGCCGGTCAAAGCACAAATTTGTCAATACTTAAAAAAAAGCACAGCATAATAGCAAAATAGATGGCGACAAATGATTTTCAGTTTTTCAGCATTTGTTTTTGTTTTTACTTTGTTACAAAACTAGCGACAGTTCAAGTTCGTTTGGCTTTTTATAATAATAGAGCAAAAAACGTGCATAAGTAGTTTTTGTTGTTGTTTTTGTTGTTACCCCGCTTTTTAAATGAAATAAACAATTTTCGGTCTTAGAGATTTTCAGTTGTCGTCGTTGTTGTTGTTTTCGAAGCGCAGTAAACGAGACTCGAACGGCTACTGAAAGCGTGACGCAGACGGCGACGTTGCGGCGCCCACAGCTTGCGGCTATGGCAACAACTCCGCACATCCTTTGTCCATTGACACATAGTTTGCACCCTCCAAGCCCAAAAAGCAACCCCTGGAGCTGGATGGCTTTGCTTGCTGCTGGCAATGCCCTTGCCGAGCTAAAAAGAGCGCGTTTGACAGGACTACACAGAAAAGCAGAGCAAGAGAGAGGAGAGAGAGGGAGAGACAGAGAGAGAGTGGGAGCGACAGCCTTTGTAATATAATATAGCTATCATAAGCAACAGGCTACCCACATCAAACCCAAACAAACCTGCGCAACGGCGCAAAAAACCTTCACCAAGGACAACAGAGTCAAAGATAATAAAAGCATAAAGTTTGTTTAGGATGAGGCAAGCCGCGGGTATGAGAAACGTCTGGGCGAAAATATAAGAAATATAATATATATATGTATATATCGCGTTTTGGGGCAGGACAAACAAAATTTGATTAACGACAGCTTGTGCCAGGTGTACAGCCATTTAAAGCGTCTCCAGAAATGGCAGACGGAATTAAAATGATATTGTCAGCAGCAGAGATACTTTATCTTTAAATTGTCATTATTGGATTACAGAAATTTAGTAAGCAATTCCTAGTTTATTTCTAATTGAAGGAGTTGAAGATTGTTTTCTTTAATAACGGATTGGTTTTTTTTTATATATTTTATTTATATATCTAATATTTAATCAATCAATTATCAATTATCAGGTGTAAATTAAACCTCGATTTTCAGAAATATAGGTCTTCAATAATTTCTTAAAGATCCTTAGAAACAAAAATAAAATTATAGCCCGGAATAAGTCTAAAAACCTTAATCTACAGAAATCTTTGCGCCTCACAAATAAGTGTTCCATCTTCTAGCTAGTTCGTCTAGCTTATTTTGCCCTCACATATGACACCATCATGGGCCACACTTGGGATAGGGCAGTTTTGCCAATGCTCCCGCTGCCTGCCCCTTCTTTTTCTTCATCACTTGAGAATAGGTGCACTCGCATTGTGCCAGGTGTTTGGCAATCTGCAGTTCCATCTGCTCGTCAATCTTTTGGCCTCTCCTCATAAATAATGCCTTTGTCTCGCACCATTTAAATCGATTTATATACCATAGAGAAGAAGAAAAAACAAATACACACGGCGTATGAGCAACGCATGAACTCAGGCGGCTAAGCGTTAATGATTAGCTCCAGACGACGGGCACAGCCCCAGCTGGCGACCAGCTCTAATGATGAACTGACAGAGTGTATATATAAGTGGCAGGGTGGCGGGGCGTAGGGCGATTCGAGCCAGTCGATTGGGCACACAAGTGGCCATTGGCATAAAGCCAATTCGATGCTTGACATTTATTATGATTGGCTTATTAGGGCGCATCTGCAGCGTCAGTCGGACAATGGATAGGGACGGGGGGCCTGCGGAGGTTACAGGGTATCTACGAGCAGCCCTTGTCGCATTGATGGCACATGCCAAAAGGGCCATTAACAAACTGCTTGGGTATAAAAACTACGGCAGCTATAGAGCAAAAATAAATTTATTTTTCTAATCTTTATTCGAAAAAGAATCAGAAATAGCCCTCGATAGCATATTTCTAAGTAATTAATCGGCTATTACGCTGCATTTGAAGTTTGATAATGTGTGTATAAAATATTTACCATTATGTTAATCATAATTTTTTCAATGAAATGTCAAGCATTCGAAGGCCAAAGGGAGTGTTAGTTGATAAGCCCTACGCCGAACCAATATGGAACTGGCTTTAACAAATTTAAAAAAATTTAAATAGGTGATCGATGCACTATTCGCATGTACTATTTCGCATTAAGAGAAAAACCTTTAAAATGGCAATAAGAAATTTAAAAAAAAAGATCAAAAATTCTTGTCAGCTGTTGTAAACCTTGATTTCCAATATAAATACTTTTAAATAAATTGTAATACATATTAGGAAACAACAATAATAACTGAAGAGGAACTTCAAAGTCAGTACGAAAAGTCTCAGTATTCATGAATAAACAGTTTCAGTTTCGGGGGCTCGCAACAGAATCCAGTTGAATGCGACCTGGCGACGAGCGCGTGGCGTACGAACCTAACAAACCTGTAGAGCTTATGAATATTTAAGCGCCAACCGGCAAATTGTTATAAAAAACCGAAAAACAACTCGATATCATAAACATTTTGGTTGGCCTGCATAATGAGCCGAGTTATGTGGTGTAAGGAGGAAAGCGCATTTAATAGAGCAGACAACCTTATAGATATCATACGGATAGTTGCCAGGCAGAATAAATAAATATGTTAAATAACAGTATTTGCTGTAAACGTGCGATAAACAAATGACATGCAGTTTTTGATAACAGGTAGCAGCACCTGTTCCAGTAAACAAATTCTGCAATTCCTATTGAAATATGCGAATATCAAAAAGATTAACAATAACAACAAACAAACCGATTCTTAATATAGCTACGTAGAATACACGTAAACAAAATACTAGTTTGACATATATTTAAATGAGCTGTTGGTAGTACAGGATTTTCACCTGATCAACCGATCTGTTGGCTGTTGGGGCCTATATAAGGCCACATTTCAGCATGGCTTAGCCATAGTTCATTTGTTAAGATCGCTAAAAAGATCTGCGGATCGTTGCTGAAATCGTGAAAGATACTTAAAAACCGCGTGTGAGGAAGAGTTTTGCATAAATTGAGTCTGAGTGATAATGGTAAAGCTTATTGTATTTTGTTTAGTGTTTTTATAAAATCAGCTAGTTTCTAAAACAAAAAAAAAGTGCGTTTTAAAGGGTGCCAATATATATATATATACATATATATATATATATATATATATATATATATATATATATATATATATATATATATATATTATAAGACTGAAAGAAAGTAAAGAAGATCGGCAGGAAAACGTGTTACATTAAAATAAATTACAATACATCAATGCTGGAAATTAGGAAATATTGTAATCTCAAGCGAACTGTTTATTATCTGATTAAAAATTGATATTTTTATATTTATCAAACTAAACTAACTTCTTTCTTTTCCTTAATGCTTCGCCATAGACAAGCTATATTGACAAAGGAACCAAAGTGAGTACCCATATCAATAGGATTTAGAAATGCAAATTAACTTAATATATTTGCAGCCTGAAGCCGGAAAATTCTTAAGCTTTGATCATCTAACGTTTTACGTTGGCAACGCCAAGCAGGCGGCCAGTTATTATACGACCCGTTTGGGATTTGAACCACTTGGCTATCAGGGATTGGAGACGGGCGAGCGACGCTATGCGAAGCATGCTGTGCGCCAGAACAAGATTGTCTTTGTGTTTGTGTCCGCGTACACGCCGGATGACAAGGAGCACGGCTTGCACTTGATGCAGCATGGCGATGGTGTCAAGGATGTGGCCTTCGAAGTGGAGGATTTGAACGCAATATTTAACTTGGCGGTATCCCGAGGCGCCGAAGTTGTGCGTGATATCTGGGAGGAGAGCGATACTCATGGCTTTGTTAGATTTGCCACCATCAAGACGGTAATTATTCATTGTTCAGTTTTTAGTTTTCAAACATATTAATTACTAATATTTATCTAATTTTTTTCAGTACGGCGACACGACGCACACTTTTGTGGAGCGCAATGGCTATGCGGGTGACTTCTTGCCTGGTTTTCAGCGCGGTGTAAAGGATGTGCTACTGCAGCATCTGCCGCCCACAAAGTTGAACTTCATAGATCATGTGGTCGGCAATCAGCCGGACTTGCAAATGGAGGGCGTGGCCGCTTGGTATGAGCGCATTTTGCAGTTCCATCGTTTCTGGTCCGTGGATGATTCCCAGATACACACGGAATATTCGGCGTTGCGCTCCATTGTTATGGCCAACTATGAGGAGACGGTCAAGATGCCCATCAATGAGCCAGCCAATGGCAAAAAGAAGTCACAGATCCAAGAATATGTTGACTACTATGGCGGAGCTGGTGTGCAGCACATAGCTCTCAATACGGATGATATTATTGCCGCTGTGAGCAACTTGCGGGCACGCGGTACAGAGTTCTTGACCATACCCTCGTCATACTACGATATACTGCAGGAGCAACTATCCCATAGTCGCACCAAAATCAAGGAGGACATGGAAATATTAAAGAAACTGAACATTCTGGTGGATTTTGATGAAAATGGTTACCTATTGCAGATCTTTACGAAGAACTGCCAGGACAGGCCTACACTCTTCCTTGAGGTCATTCAGCGTTTCAATCATAACGTAAGCTGGATATTATCTTCTCAAATAAGATCTTTTTTTAATTTGGATTTATGTTTATTTATAGGGTTTTGGCGCTGGCAACTTCAAGTCTCTCTTTACAGCTATTGAGATCGAACAGGCCAAACGTGGCAATTTGTAATCAACAATTTAAAGGGAACGATATGAATATTTTATTATAAGGCATTTGCAACAATTATGGATGGGCTTATACAATTAAATCAAGTCTTATAAATTTGCTATTTCTTCCGCTGATTAACAAAGCGACGATCAACGTGAACTTCGTTACGTGGATCATCGTCCGAAAATGAAATCATGTGCGGATTCCAAAAGCCAGCAGGCGTGTTGTTCTCCTCTTCGCGATCGTGCCTGCAATTATTTAGATATCTGCGGATCTTTTCATCGTTCAAATTTGTGCCCATAAACTTGATAAACTGTCAAAATACAAAAAAACTATTCAGGTATTAAATTTAAGAAAAAGTTATGATTTTTTACCTTTTCACAACGTTCACATACAATATTGTAGCGTTCTTTTACACTCATTTCGCGTTCCTGTTTGACCAGAATAGGACGCGGAAAGATTTCCTCTTCCTCATCTTCCTCCTCTTCCTGGTCTTCTATATCAAAATCTTGTGGCAGTTTGGTTGACTCATTACCTAAATCATTTGGCAGCTCTGTAAGCGGCTCATGTTTTATACTAATGGGCTTCGAGTTTGTTTTTGCTTTGGCCGCCTCTATTTTACGCTTTTCGATTAGCTTTGCTTCAAATTCCTGCAGCCTTGTCATTGAGACTTTGTCATCCTCTTTAATGGCCTCCTCCATAAAGTCCATTGTGTTCAAAGAGTCCGTTTCATTAATGCTATCATCAATAAAGACAATATCCTGTGTGGCAGGTGTGAGCAACACTACGCTGGACGTATCCGAAGTACCGCTCAATGGGGGCAAGGCGAGATCTGACGGCTGTTGAGGTGCTGACGGATCTGGGCACAGATCAAAAAACGACTCGTCGTCATCCATGTCAAAAAGGATCTTGTTATTGCTGTTGGGTATCGTTTCGCTTTTTGCGATGGTTTTCATATCTAAGGCGCTGCTGTTGCCGGCTCTGCAAACTTATCAAATGTTATTTTTTTTTAATAGAACCTAAAATCTTAACCCGGTCGGCTATTCACCTCTGTAAAAGCGAACGTGACTGTTTGGCATGCTTTAGCGAGGTATACAAATTGGGGCTGGATTCAATAACTTCTTTATCGCAGACTGGATTGTTCGCCTTGTTGGAATCAAAATGCAGGCGCGTTTGCTTCAGTCTGGGTGAATGGCCGCGCAATGTCAGCGACATTTTTGTCTTGCCCAGTGGCAGCTTGTCGTTGGGTACTTTGCCTAGCCAGGGGCAGTTGGTATCGGCTGTTGTTGTTGTGCTTGTCGGCTGCTCATTTTCGCAGTTCCGTGTGTTAAGCTTGCGACGTGTGCTCCAGGGCTTGTAGGGACTGATTGCCGGCTCCGTTTCTGTTATGATTTCTTCCTCTTCATCATCTAGTTGCAGTGCTATGTTCATGTTCAGCGAGTCCTGACTCTCAGGCATCAGGGGAGAGGCATCCACCAGTGCGTTGCTGTGGCGTGATTTTTGCTTTTTCGCCTTTTTGGGCGAGACTCTACGACGCTTGGGGCTTGACTTGACACTGTTCTCCTGCCCTTGCCGCAGCATTTCGAGGGCCTTGTGCAGTTTTTCATTTCGTTGATTTAACAGGCTAATACTATTTTCCTTTTCCACACACAGTCCCTGCATCACTATAAGAAAATGATAATTATTTATGGTGGCTAGCTTAGAGCCATAATAAGAAACCGGCTTACTCAAAAAGTGTTGTTTAATGGTGTCCAGCGCCTTTAAAAGGCATTTTGTTGTTTGATCACTATTGCCTTGACACGTGGCACAATTCATATTGCCAATAATTTTTTTTTTATATTTATTATCTCAATTTTCTTTTGTTTATATTTTGTGTAAAAATTCAGAGATACTAGGGCTGGAAGACAGATTTATGTTAGCGAGATTTTGTGCACCGGGTGGCAACGCTGGTAACCAGTGCTTGCTAAGAGCAGAGCGATAGTGTTGATAGTCGACTGAGTGTAATTTATATGTTCTCGTGTTGATTTTTATTTAAAAGATTTAAATTAAAATTCAATTAATTCTTCAGATGGCACATTTGCGTGAGAGCTCTGAGAAGGCCTTAAAATTATTACGTACCTTGCCGCGTGTACAAATTGGCAACCTGCGACCGAATCCCAACTCGAAACAGAACGTAAGTGGTCAAGGGGCCGGTTGAATAACAACATTGAAAGACAGTTTGGGATTCTCACTACAAATTTCACGATTTTCCAGGACAAACGCGGACGTGCCCAGCATGGTGGCGATAAACACGGTGCCGGCAACAAGGGCTCCGGCCAGCGGCAAAATTTCATGCGACTGGGTTACGAAACAGGCAACCAGCCCTTCTACTTACGCTTTCCCTACGAGCCCTACTACAAGGGCCACCACATGCGTCGCCAATATCCACCCATTTCAATGCTACAGCTGCAGGTGTTAATTGACACCAACCGGATTGATATCAGCCAACCAATAGACATCGCCACCCTTTGCAATTCTGGCCTAATGTCGCTGAAGCCGGCGGAACTTCAGTATGGATTTCAGCTGACAGACGATGGCTTGGACAATTTCAAGGCCAAGATTAACATTGAGGTGCAGCACGCAAGCGAGGCTGTCATAGCAGCTGTGGAGCGCAATGGTGGTGTCATCCGCACTGCTTACTACGATCCACGCAGTCTTCACATTCTGGCCAATCCGAAAAAATGGTTTGAGAAGGGCTTGCCCATACCACAACGCATGCTTCCGCCACAGGATGCTGTTGAGTACTACACAAATGCCAAGAATCGCGGATATTTGGCGAATCCCGAGGAGATCAGTAAGGAACGACTGGTGCTGGCACAAAAATACGGCTACGAGCTGCCGCGCATAGAAGATGATGTTAATTATGAAATGCTCACAGCAGCCAAGGATGCAAGACAACTGTTTCATGGCCTGGAGCCAGGATGGCTCGTAAATTTGGTAGACAAAACAATAGTCAAGCTAAAGGCAACATAAGCATTACATTTTTTGTGTTTGTTATTACGCTTTATTAAATAGAGAATGTATTGCAAAACGGGAGCTTGGACTACGGTTACACTGAATACTAGTACACAAATTTATCCGCTAATTGTCTTTTATATAAACACCTGCTTGGCCGAAAGGTTCTCCATAAAGGGCTTGACCACAGCGCTAGTGGCAAAGCAAAAAATCAGGCCAAAGGTTATTGAAATGGGCAGGGCTGGCAGTGCCTTGCGCCAAACGGCCAAGAGCAGTAGCGTCAGGCAAAGGCCAATTAATATGGCCACAAAGCAGGCAATTGTTGTTGTCCAGTCACCATAGCTGGAGGCTTTGCCCACCAGCACGGAATAGAAAATGAAATCGCCCAGACCAAGTTTGATACCACCTACAAATCAAAAATCAAATAAGTATTATGTTAAGTATTGGTATAAAACTATTTTTACTATATTTACTTACGTTCTTCTTGCGACTCCGGCTGAGGTTGATCAGGTGCTGTGACCGTACGATATTCATTGGAGAGGCGTCCATTTCCGCTCTGAGTGCTTTGTACCTCAATTTGTCGACGAGCCACGCGGTCATTGAGATTGGCAGACCATTCTTGTGTAAAACCAGCGGCCTCTTCTGTAAAATAGAACACAAAGAATGATTTTATTCTGAGCTTCTTAAAAAGGATTACTAGAAGCATCTTTTAACCAATTAAGCAACTAAAACAGAAGGCCAAAGAGCTTGCGCTAGAAATTGCGCCTAAGGCAGGAATCCACTTAATTAATTACAATTTGGGCAACTGAATTCCTTTTGATATCTAAGACAAGCTTAGGCGCAATTTAACACAGCACATTAAATGAGTTCATAGAACAGAGGCTCAACTAAGCTTTTAAGAGATTAAAAAGAAATTATTATAAATTAATGCATATCTACCGTTTCCGTGCAAATTTCTTTTAAATGTCACAAGTGGCATACCTTCAGCAGCCGCTTGAGTGTCCTGCTGACGCTGATTGGCGCGCGAATTACCTGGACGTGAAGTGTTATCACCTGTAGTTGGCTCCGGCGATGCCAACGAGTTTTGTGTGGTGCGCGTTGTTGTTGTAGAGTTACTATATGACGGCGAGGATGTGGCTGTTGGCAGTGTCTGTTCCGGCGTATAATGTGTGCCCATGTAGGTGTAAATGACCGTGGCTGCAAGAGAATAGACAATAAAACTGATTGGCAATAACCATACAAAGTTAGCGCACTTACAGGAGTATATTAAAGCAGGAAAGATTTGCTCGTTGCGCTCCTGTGCGGTTTCTACCAAAATGCGCAACGGTCCACGAGGCGATAGTACGGCTATGAGATCTAGAATTGAGATAAATTTAAAAACTAGCTAGAAATGTGTTCAAAATGAACCATACCCCATATGGAGATAGCTGCCAGCACCGCCCAGGCTGTCCATTCCGGCAGATATTTAATAAAGACCAGGGCCATCAAAGCAGCTACAAATATTAAATAACCTTGTTGCAAACGCAGTGGACCATGCCAATGTATGGACATCATGCCGGCCACGCCAAAGTTCCACATGACCAGTACTGCAGTTGGATAGTCCATAGGAATGTTGTATGCACGTAACAGCTCCTCTAAGTATAAGTACGTGAAAATGAATAGGAGCATAAACGAGGACAGTATAAGCCAGCCATGAATGACGCGATAGCAGCGTTTCTTGTACAAAACAATCAGCAGAATGGTCATAACAACAACCACGCTCATAAGGATCAAGGAGTTGGCTAGTGCATTCCATAACTTGACACTCGGCTCCGGCGACAGCTCGTGAAACGGCGTGTAAAGCCTGTCATATAAAAAGTTAAATGCCGGAGACATAAATATTGATTTCTTAATTATATACGTTAGTATTGCGAACCACTCACAGATATACATCTGTGCTGTTGTAAAAGCTAATCGAGTTAATGGTAGCCACAACGACCAGCATGCACAACGAAACGGGCACAAATAGTTTGATGACATGTTGGGCACCATATTTAAGACCCTGCTCTTCTTCGAGCTCCTGTTGTGATGGTCCAGGACCTCCATCACCGCCGCCCGCGCTAAGTCTTTGAGGCTGAGAGTTAGTTCCGCGGACGACAACGTAGGGCACGGCTAGCACAGGCTGCAAAACCCAAATTTTAGCTATGCGGTGAACGCAGAACATGAAAGTATGCCTACCCCGTCAGTATGATCTGCATTATTGCTGTCCAGCTGCCCATTGGAACCATAATTGCTGCTTTTCTGTTTTTGTTGCCGCCTTAGAGGACGTTCCGAACGCTCTGCTGCGCCGCTCTGGCTACCATCGGCGCCCGCCGCCGTCGACGACGATGGGACGACGTGTTCGTCCATGAGCGGTGTGCGTTCGTTAGCCGCCGCCTCCTCAGCGTTTGAAGACGCCCTCTTCGATGCCGTAGTTGGAGGACGTTACTTTAAAGGTTCGCAATATGGAGACCGTAAGTATGATGATTGAATGAGTTTAATTAATTTATGCGGGCACTACATACAATTACTGGATTGAAATGTTTAATGCTTGCCAGCAAATAATATACTTTCTTTTGTTTTCGAACGACTCATAGGCAGTTAGAGATGGGCAGTCTATATGGCTACAAAAAGTATCGAATGTATGAGTACTACACGCAACAGAAAAAATATTTATGCAATAAAGAAAAATCAATGAAAATATATTGCAAAAATTTACATGATGACAAACAAACTTTCTGGGACTTCTCTAGACATTAAGTTCATCTATTGACGTCACAAATTTCGATAAGAAAAATTTTCGCATACTCTTTCTATCGATTGCTAACAAAACAATAATCGATAGATATTGTTCTTATTAGCATTCTGTATGCAGCTGTTGTACAAGTTTAGTGTTAAAATAAAAAACGAAAAAAGCGAATAATTCACTATTTCACAAAAAAGTGCTGATATTAACATTTTAAAAGTTGCCCCCATTCAAAGTAGCATTACGGGACTAATCCAATCCACTGCACTCACAGTTCGCCTCAAAATATGATAAGAACTTAAACGCTGCATTTTCTACCGGTCTTTTGTCGATTTATTGTTGCACTTGGAGAACTCAATGCACAGCAAACGTGTAACGAATTGATATACAGATAATTATTATTGCATTGTGGAACTTATTAACGCAAATGCTTAAATGTCCAGTTGAAGTTAAAGAAAAGTACCAAACTGCCAGAGTGTGAATCAAAAATGAAATTTGAATGCTTGTTGCTGTTGTCGTGGCTGTTTGCGGCAACTGGTGACGATGTCACGATCTTTGCCAAAAATCGTTCCCGCCGTGCCTCCATTGATATAGATGCCAATAAGGCTGCTGCTGCTGCCACGCAGCTGCACAGCATCATCGATCTGGCGGACTGTCAGGATCTGCACAAGTATTGCACACACCAGAAGACCAGCGACAATTTGGCCATGCTCGAGTGCGTATTGAGTTTCAGTTCCAGCCAGCTGGAGGCGCTGCCGGAACCATGCCAGCATGCGCTGTGGCTGCAGCAACGTCAGCTGCAGCTAAATTCTTGGGTGGAGCACATATTGTTGCCCAGCTATTGTGCCGAAGAGCAGAGCAAGTTGATAGGCTGCCTAAACTCTGTCGATCTGTGGGCCTGCCTGGAGGATAAACGTCAGGAACTGCCACAGAGCAACACCTGCCAGCAGCAGCTGCGCCGTGCACACACGGCCCTGGGTGAGGACTATGCCAACATTGATGACTTCTATACAGCTTGCGGTGCTCTGGTTGAGCAGCATAAATGTGGACGCATGAATGTGGAGCATTTACCAGCGCTGCTCTCCCAGCTGGGCACTGCCCAATGCCTGGTGGCGCATTCGAGTCAAACAGCGCCCATGGACCTCAACTGCAAAGTGGCTATAAATGCCATTGAGCAGCAACGTGGCATGCTGGAGCTGTTTCGGGTTTGTTCCGGCGACCTGACGGCGCTTTGCCCACAAGTGAGTCTGACAGAACCACCCTTGAATTGGACTAATCCTATATTCAATTTTCTAGGAACGCGCCGGTACGCCAAGTGCGTTAAAATGTCTGGTGCGTCACAAAAACGATCCGTCACTGAGCAGCCACTGTGCGGGGCAGATATCGTTGCGTGATCAGCAAATGGGACGCGATTATCGTGTGTCACATGGCCTAGCCAAGGCTTGCAAGGATGAAATCAAGCTACATCATTGCCGACGCGGCGTTTCCGAGGACAAGCAGGTGCGACTGGCTCAAATCTTGCTTTGCCTAGAGTCTGTGGCAAAGAACGGCACCAAAGTGGCTCCCGAGTGCCTTGTAGAACTGAATGACCATCGTCGCATGTTGATGACCGACTATCAGCTATCGCCGGAGCTGCTCAGCGACTGCGCTGACGACATACCCAAATTCTGTCCGGACGAGCACAAATCGCAACTGGTTAACGGCCTCTCCAGCTCTGGCGGCGAGATAATACACTGTCTGATGTTTCATGTGCGAGCGCGCCGGCCACAGCGACGTGTGACATCTCAGTGTCAGCGTGGACTTGAAACGCTTATCAAGGTGAGCGATGCGGGCGAGGATTGGCGCGTCGATCCCGTACTGAGACGAGCCTGCAAAAAAGTTGTGGATGTCGCCTGCAAGGATGTTGAGGGCGGTGAAGCGCGTGTCATGAGCTGCCTAATGGAGCGCATAGGCACGCCCGTTATGCGGCCTGAATGTGAGCAGGCGCTGCTTATCATTGAGTATTTTGTGGCGCGCGACTTTAAGCTGGATCCACAGCTCTACAAGCACTGTCGCGACGATGCCGTCAAGTACTGTCGTGCCAAGCGCCAATGGGACGATATACAGGATGTCCAAATGGATCCCGAACGTGGCCCCATGATACTGCCCTGCCTGCATCGCATGGCCTATAGCGAGGATGAGCATCAGACGTTGCGCAAGGACTGCTTTAGGGAGGTCAAGCGTGTGATGCGGCAGCGTGCCATTTCCGTGGATCTAATACCCGAGGTGGAGGATTATTGCCTCTCCGATTTGTCGCAATACTGCGGCGAGCTCACAGAAAAGGGCACCGAAATGGAGTGCCTGCAGAACATGCTTGAGAAACTGCAGCCCGAATGTAAAACGGTGGTGACCAAATACACGGAAGAGGAGGCCGCTCACGTCGAACTGAATCCTGTTATTATGGCTGCTTGTTCGGAGGCAATGCAAAAACATTGTTCGGAAGTACTTAATACCGGCAAGGATAATGGTTAGTTATACTTTCTAGTAGCTGCTCCAACTTTCCTGTAACCTGTAACTTTTCCTTATAGGCAACATGATAGACTGCCTAATCTCGCACAAAAACGATGCCGATTTAAACAAAGGCTGTCGCGCCGCCATTGAGCACTTTCAGATTATCTCACTGAAGAGCTATCATTTTACCACCAAGTTCAAGGAGGCGTGCCGTCGACATGTGGTGCGCTTCTGCGGGGCCAGCGCCACCAAAAATGAGGTGGTTGCCTGCCTGAGTGAAGTCATTCGCAACGATACCATACGTTTGCAACGCCATCAGATACCCAAAGATTGTCGGCAACAGGTCAAGTCGCAGCTGTATCAGCAGCGCGAAAGTATTGTGCTAGATCCCAAGCTGGGCAATGCCTGCAAGAATGAATTAAAGGAGTTCTGTTCAGATCAAAAAGGCCCCGGTCAGGTGAATAAAAATGCAAGTCATCCGAGTCATTTTTAATTCTATAACACCACCAGACACACCCAAACTCAAACCTACTATGTAGTTTGTTTGGAGCATATTCATTAATCAAATTATTTCGCAGGCCTTGGAGTGTCTTATACAAAAAACCTCAAATCTGGGTAAGGCCTGCCATCATGCGATATTTATGATCAAGCGCTCGGAGCTGGGTGACAGTGGCACGGACTACACACTGATCAACACCTGCAAGGACATGGTCTACAAATTCTGCCCCAACACAGAATCTGTGCAGCTATTGGACTGCCTGAAGACCTACAAGGATGATCCCAACTTTGACCAGCGCTGCCACTTGGTAGTCGTCAATCGAATGATCGAACAAAATACGGACTTTCGTTTCAATCCTACGCTGCAGATGGCCTGTGGAAAGAACATTGATCGCTACTGCTCCAATATTGTGGCCACAGCACAGCCAAACGAGGAACTCAATGGCAAGGTGAGCATTGACCTTTTTAACTTAGGCTAAACAAGTTCACATCATGTTGGAATCCCAATATTCGTTTGTTACCACAGCTGCTACGAGGCATAGGCAACTGAATTTGTAAATTCTGGGAAAGTTGTGAAAATCTAAAAGGCTGCCTACTTAAAAGCCTCTAAACCGAGTAGTTGTGGAGCGAAAGTTATGATTAGATTCGATTAGATTATACGGAAAAGACATGTTCGTCTATCTGTCTAGCTATCTTTAGACTATATATGAACTTATTATAAGTTTATTCGCGCTATCAAAGTGATTTAAATTCACTTTTAATGATTCAAAGTTCTACTCTGGCTGATTAATGCGCCAAGGCGAAGTATCTATGTTTAGTGTTCACATAACAGCTCGCCATTTACATTTACCGCTAGATAACATAGCATTCGAATGCTAATAACAGCTTTTTACCATAGTGTGATTTTACAAGTACAGCAAATGTTATTCAGAGCTGTCACAACTATTCCAGTTTATCTGATGTATCCATTACCTATTTTATATATCTTAACATATTAATGTATGTTAATGATAAATGAGAACGGAAGCTTGGTAACTTTTGTATTTTGAAAAGAAGTCCGTTACGAGTTAGTTTTTTATCTATATAATAATATTTTAGAAATGTACTGTAATATATAGCCCCTTTTACCACGCACCCCAAGTACATTTTAAAACTTTACGTTTCTGCGCTGTAAACGACCATTATCTGGATCATCAATCGTGGCTGTCAGCGTCCTAAGTAAGTCTTCACCTTGGGTTATGTGTAGTCCAAGGCGATTATAGGGTCCACTGGGGCTAGTTAAAGCGTTCAGATTCTTGGGCACTCCGCTGATGGCAAACGATGTCCACAATTCGACCATGTTCTGCGCCATCAGCGTGTCCTCTTCCTGCAGCTGATGCGTGGCAAACAGATAAATATTATCGTTGGAATGATGCGCACCACCATTGAACGGATAATGCGAGTTGCCAAACTCGTAGCCGAAGCGCGTGTGCTGACCCTCGTACTCAAAGCTGTAGACATAGACTGGAGCAGCCGGCTGACGCGTATGCAGCTTGGTGGCCAGGCTGATGACGGGCGACTTCATGGCAATTATCGAAGTGAGCTGCGTGGAAGAGTTGAGAAAATAGTCTGAGGCTCGATTCAAATTATCCAATAACTCACATCGAAATAGGCGGGCAAAGCGTCTCTGTGGTCATGACTTTCCAACAGCTGCGGCGTATAAAGCAGACGATAAAGCAAATGATCTGCCAAACCCGATCCGTCTTTGGCCATGTTGACCATGCCCTCTGAGAACTGACGCACACTCAGAGCGCTGATATTCGAGATCTTGGCTGTCACTGCATCGTAATACGCTGTAAATGAAAGGCTTATGGAGTTAACTGAAGGATTCGTTCACGACGATTGGCCGGCCACTCACAGGCGAGCACAAAGGAGCCATCGTGTTGGGTGAAGCCCGTCATAAGCGGCACAGCACGCTGATAGTCCTTGAGCAGCTCCTCTGGGTAATTCGGCAAAATGCCTTGCAGATCCCCTACAAGAGGTGAGAAACTCTCCGTTTTGGTGGCCTGCAACAGCTCCACCACGGAAGCCGCAAGCACGCAACGCAACAGCTGTTCCTGCTCCTCGCACCGCTGGCAGCCCAATTCGGTGCAAATTCGCTGAGCCTGTTCAGCTGGATCTTTAGTAATCGCCCAGGTGGCGAATATCGAACCGGACTGCACAATTGCTCGCTGAAAATGCTGCTCAGAGGTGCGTGGACTCAGGAGCAAGGCACTGATCACGCCCGCCCCAGCACTCTGACCGAATATGGTCACCTGACTGGGATCGCCACCGAACACGTGAATATGTTGCTGCACCCAGTCTAATGCCAAAAGTATATCGGCAATGGGCGCATTGCCAGGCAGCTCTTGAGTGTATGTTGACAGCCAGCCCAAGGCGCCGACGCGATAATGTGGCACCACCAAAACGATATCCCTTTCCAGCAAATAGTTTGGCGGATGATCTTGCGAGGAGCCATTGTAATAGCCACCGCCATAAACATAAAACATCACTGGCTGACGAGCCGTGAGCTGTTAAGAAAATAATAAGCGTGTGAATATAATATTAATCGCCTTTCTATGCGATTTTCAGAAGGTAGCTAATGATGATACTTGAGGTCGTATAGTTACATAAATTAATAATCCGCCGCCGATAAAATGATTTTTTTCGCTTAATATTCTCAAACGATTTTTGCACCAGTTTGTAAATGCTCATTTTAAGAATGCACAATGCTTCAGCTTTGCGATTCCTTAAACAGCTGCACGTCTTTGTTTTTACCTTTTGTTGTATTTTGAATCTTTTTTAGCATTTAATTTAAAGTCATATATGCTCTCTGGCTACTGATTTATTTGTTCAAGCTGTAATTGTGCATGCTTCTCATAGGAAATATATTTAAAATCTGGAATGCTTTAAAATCGAAATATCGGATTTTGATATCACTTACATTCTTTGTGTAGACGCATAGATTTAGGCAATCCTCTAGTTGAGCGTCCGGTGTCTGAGCATCCAAATTTGTTATCACCGGACAGCGTTGTCCAAAGTCCAAGGCATCGTGCGTCTCAGTCCAGGGCGAGCGGGCAACAGGTGGCTGTGTTGTTTTACAGGGAGAGGTACAAATTTATATGATTTTAATGAACGTCATAAAGGTCGTTTATCAGCTATTGTTAAGTGGCTCAGTATCACTAGACGCTGAATTATTGGACTCTTAACCCACACGAAAACGCAGATCTCCGATGGGCGCTTCGGCAAAGGGTATACCACGAAATTGCATTAAACTTTGACCCGTCCAGGTTGTCTGTCCGTAACTACCACGCACTGCGCCCTGCCCATTAGCGAGGTCCACTGTCACCGTTGACATTGGCACAGCTGCATCCGCTAAAGCGTTCATTGAGACCACCAACCAGCCGGCGAGGCCAGCGAACAGCAGGCCGCAAAGAGCTAACATCACGTATACGACACGTCTACGCATCAGACTGAACTGACTATAAACAGCGGACGATCCAACACGCTCGTCAATTGCGATCGTTTCTGACGTTTCGTTATCGCCGCGAACACGTCTATCAACTGAGCTCTCACGAACAAATTTCATATAAAATTCGGAAAATTGTGAAAATCAGTTACCGCAGCCAATCAAAATTATTCGAGCAATTAAGTCTTAAACGTTTTGTTTACTCTCGTTTAAATAGGTTATTAAATGCTTAAAGGACAAATTCAGGCAATCGAAATTAGATAGGCCGTGTGCCCAGGAAATGATCAAAATACTGCAGGAGCAGGCATTAAACTATAAGTTGAATCCTGTGCTCCAGCACTTTTGCAAATCTGAGATACAGGAACTGTGCAACGCGGATATGGAAGCAGATGAGCATGGCCAGGTGGAGGAATGCCTGAAGGCCGCCTTTCTGCGCAAGCAACTCATCAATCGCGAGTGCCAACTGGAGGTGGCCACTTTGATAGCCGAGGCCAAGGCGGATATACACGTTGATCCCATACTGGAATCGTCATGCACTGTGGATCTACTGCGTTACTGCAGCAAAGTCATCAGCGGCGACGGACGTAGTAAGTGGAGTAAAAACATTTACAAATCGTCATATAAAATATCTGTTTTAATGTCTTCGTCTAGAACTGAGTTGCCTACGCACACTATTGCGCGAGACGCCGAACTCCCTGGAGTTGGATTGCCGTGAGAAGCTGGAGAGACGCATCGAAATGTTTCGCAATGCGGACGATGCGCTAGCCCAGCCACCGGAGGACATGCAGCAGCTGGTGCAACAAGTGGTTACATCGCCGGCACGAAAGTTCTTCCTTGTGATATTAATGAGCGCCACGGGCTTGGTCTTTCTGACGGGCATCTTCCTTGGACGCGCCACCAAACGTGCAATGGGCTTAAAGAATAAATAATGTGAACCGACTGTAGTTAATACTTATATAATGGTAGCTGATATGTTGTATCGCGAAATGTGTGTAGGATAAAGATGTGCGCTTCCCTCGTTTACCCGCGCTTTAAGTTTTCCATTTTTGGACCTCTTCCCACTGCAATCAGCTATTTTTTGAGAGCAATTTGTGGCCTAATCGTTTGTAAGACCAAAAAAGTGTAATTCATTTCACAGAAAACTTAAGTAAATAAGTAATTTGTACGTTGTATTTTATTGTGACATCTTATTATTTGTAAAACGAATCGTATTTTTAAAAATCAAATGAAAGAAAAACTAGAAATGGCGCATATTTTTAAACTCGCGCACTCCAGCTATACTTATCGAGGGGGTTAGTATCGATTATTTTTATTTTATTATCGATGTATATGTGCAACTTTCGATAGAAGGTATTTGCCACTACAAATGAGCTGGTCACACTATATTACACCGTTGCCACTTAGTTGAATTTTTTTATCGAAAGGTTGAAGATTTTCGCTGCTGCTCAAAAGCTCATTTTAAATGGCTTTAAATAGTTGAAAAAATACACATTAAAGGCGAAAGTGTAAAGTAAACATAATAATTGCTGGTTTGAGTTCGAAAACAATGTGTTTAAAACAATTGCCAGTCGTGTAATTGAACTCAAGTAAGCAGCGCACGTACGCACACACATCCACACACACACACATAAGCACACAGTTGCCACGAAAAACAAGTTCTTAAAAGGCAAACTAACACAAAGAAGCAACAGCTTGCAGTCTTCACTTGGGCTTTATGATGGGCACAAGCAGCGGCATTAAAACTGAAGGTGAGCCAAGCTGAAAACTTGTACGCCCACCTCTGCTAATGCGTGTAATAATGTGTTGTTCTTGTTCTTATTTTTTTTCTGGTTACAGAGCCCCGTGCAATGGGCTTAAATCACCCAAGCGGTAGCAGCAGCAACAGCAATGCAGCAGCCGTTGCAGCCGGAAATGCCGCTAGCTCCGCTGCAGCCACCGCTTCCCTCTCATCCGTGGAGCTGTGCCTTGTGTGTGGCGATCGAGCGTCCGGCCGTCATTATGGGGCCATCAGCTGCGAAGGCTGCAAGGGCTTCTTCAAGCGATCTATACGCAAGCAGCTCGGCTATCAGTGCCGAGGGGCCATGAACTGTGAGGTGACCAAACACCATCGCAACAGGTGTCAATTCTGTCGGCTTCAAAAGTGTTTGGCCAGCGGCATGCGAAGTGATTGTAATTTTCGTTTAAGTCGTCGTCTCAAAATCTCCCAAAAAACAACTGCACGCACCCCACACACACACACTCACATTCATTTACCCAAAGCACACGCATGCACACACACATACACACACGCACAGCAAATGACATGTTATTTTGTGAAACGATGATCGCAGTTTGAGGGCGCATCTGGTAACTCCTATTTACTTAAATTCTGATTAGATTGTTATAAGCTTTAGAGCTGCCACCTGGCAATTTGTATAAGTTGCCACCAGGTAGGAAATCCGATTTTCATTGATTTTCAACGTAAGAATTGTTCTCAAAATGTGTAGCTTTTCGGTCACATATATCGTCTATATTTATATTTTTGATCATTACCACCAGCTGATTCGATATAGTCCTTCTTCCTGTTTCTTTGCTAGACCAATTGTTCTTTATTATTATTATTATTATTATAAATACTTAAACATATTGAATTTTCAAAAACAATTTCAAATAATTCAAGACAAAGATTATTATTACCTGAGGCTTATGTATTTGTTCCTTCGAAACTCAAATGTTGTCATGCCCCAATACTAATACATACATACATCACGCTTGCTTGTACACACACTCACCCAACACCTGGTTACCTGCTCACACACGCACGCTTATTTACACACAACACACATACACATACACACCTCTACCATATGCAGCACATCATGTACCGTTATTTAACTGCAACACTCGCTAATTGCTTTCTCTTTTCGATTTTGTATGCCACCATCTGCAGCCGTGCAGCACGAACGCAAACCCATTGTGGATAGAAAAGATGGAATCGTTTCTGGCGCAACGGGCAGCGTCTCTGGCTCTTCAAGCACTGCGGGCACCTCCAGTGGCTCTGCGGCTGGCAAGTCCGGCTATCAGCAGGTGCGTGTGAAGCAGCAGCAGCAACATGCCTCGGCGGCAGCTGCGGCAGCCGCATCGGCGGCTAGCGCTGCGTTGTTTCAGCATGCAGCCACGCCCCCGGCCAGCACGGCAACAACGCCCTTTGGGCTAAGCGAGAATCTATTCCCCATGAGCCTCAACTTTGCAGAGCTAACACAAACCCTGAGTAAGTGCAGCCCTCCAGCAGATTGGCTCCCAATAAGAAATGTCAATTTTTCAGTGCTCGCCACGCAGCAGCAACAACAACAGCAGCAGCAGGCGGCAAGCAGCAATGCGCCCAGTCACTGTTACTCACCGGAGCTGGCCAAGCCGGAACTGGACGAGGATGAAGATGATTCGATGGACAACAGCAGCACCTTGTGCCTGCAGCTGCTGGCCAACAGCGCCAGCAATAATAATTCACAGCATTTAAACTTTAATGCAGCAGCTGCCGCCGCTGCTGATGCAACAGCGCTGCCCACACCCGCCACGGTTGGTCTCATACAAAGCTCGATGGACAAGCGTGCCATAGACAAGGCGCTGCAACTGCTGCAGCCCATACAGCAGCAACTGGACAGGAATCAAGGCGGCCAGAATACAGCTGCGGTTGCGCTGAGCATTAAACCCGAATGCGATTCGGATGCGGAGGACAGCGGAACGGAGGATGTTGATGCCGATCTTGTGGAGCACATGGACTTGGACTTTGAATACTGTAGTCGTGGCGATTTTGTGGCTAACGAAGCAATTTTTGCCCAGGATCTGTTCGCGTCCGAGGCGCAGTGTGCGTTCCACGTGCAGCCGCCGGCGCTAGTCCATTCATATCTCAATATGCATTATGTATGCGAAACTGGCGCCAGGATCATTTTTCTGACCGTGCACACGCTGCGCAAGGTGCCTGCCTTTGAGCTGCTGGACGCGCACACACAGATGAAGCTGCTGCGTGGCGCTTGGCCCGCATTGCTGGCTGTGGCCCTGGCCCAATGCCAACGCCAGTTGGCCGTGCCCACGATCATTGGACAGCTGGTGCAGAGCGTGCGCCAAGTGGCGGACATTGATAAAATTGAGCCGCAAAAGATTGCAAAGCTGGCGCAAATAACGCGCACACTGCACGATTTTGTGCAGGAGTTGCAGACACAGGATGTGACAGATCTGGAATTCGGCCTGCTGCGTCTGGTGTTGCTCTTCAATCCGCTGATGCTGCAACAGAACCGACGTGAGCGCTCACTGCGCGCCTATGTAAAGCGGGTCCAGCTCTATGCGCTCTCCACGCTGCGCCGCCAAAGCGGCGGCGAGGAGCGCGCGAATGGACTGTTTGCTAGTCTCCTGCCGCTAAGCGTACTGGAGTCGGAGCTGACCGAGGAGCTGTTCTTTGCCAATCTGGTGGGGCAAATGCAAATCGATGCGATGATACCCTTCATACTGATGATGTGCAACAGCAACGGGCTGTAGGCACAGCAGACACAAAGTAAGACTGATGGGTGGCAGCAAGCGAGGGGGTGGCAAACTTGCGCCTAGTGCGGACAATACTTAGCTATAGCTTAAACATAAATTATATATTAATACATTATTGCATTATACACTGCGGAAATTCATTTTTCTGCTAAAAAGTTGAATCTAACATGCGATTTATACGATCTGACAGCATCAAAGCGCCTAATGTTAGCTGCGCCTGATTCTTATTGGTCCCCTTCCCAATTAGAATCAGATTCTAGCAACATCTTTGACGATTTGCAAAAGCAACTAAGCCAAGTTGAGCTTAAAAAACTTAATAACTGTGGAGAAGCAGTAGAAAAGGACCTGCAAGATTATAAAGAAAAGAAATAGAAGCATTTACTTAGTGCAATGCCTTACAGCCAACAAATGCTGCAAATTTATTTACTTTAAACCTAAACTAACTGACAGACAAGTTAAACAGCTTTTGAATCTCATCATTGAACCGTCTCGGAGCTGATCTGAGGTTTCTTTGCC
This sequence comes from Drosophila borealis, assembly GCA_035045885.1. Taxonomy (NCBI): domain Eukaryota; kingdom Metazoa; phylum Arthropoda; class Insecta; order Diptera; family Drosophilidae; genus Drosophila; species Drosophila borealis. The sequence goes on along the minus strand of JAWNOR010000202.1, from coordinate 163,144 downwards.
GGCCTGTGCCTGTTGTGTACCTCATCGTTGTGGCCTTCGCGATTGCGCGCAATTTCAATGGCCAAAAATTGGACGCGAAAAACAAATATTGAGTTGTCTGGTGAGAATTCCTTGCTGGCATCGGCTCGCATCAGAGTGCCGTACGAATAGTCTTCCATTTTATTAAATTTCTCGGCAAAGTGACGCCACTTGAGCTTCTCTGTGGCCGATTTGAGTATGTCATCGCTTAGGCGAGCCACTTGCAGATCGGGAAAGTCTTGTCGGAAGGTGGCATAGATCTGATCGTCGTAGGGCGTAAGGCGCAGCTGTGCGGGCGGCACGCTGGTCAGCAACTAAGCGACAATTAAGTATGTCATAAATATTTACAGTTGATAATTTATTATATTTACATTGAAATGCACTTCCGCATGCTCGAGCGCTTTGGCAGCCCACATTTCCTCCACTAGAGAATCGTTCCCGAACTCCTCGGCCGGTCTTGAGAGCATCGAGGCGCCATGCTATGTGTATTGATTATATTAGTTTGCTTTAAAATATTCTTTACTTTCGTTAAAATACCATTAACTCCATTTTAAAGTGTGTTTATACAAAAAAAAAACCTGCACGTTTCAACTGCGGCACTCACAATGCGCGCCGACAAGTGCATTTATCGAAATATCGATATGTTGTTCAGAAAGAAACTAAATCGATAACTTATGCGTTCAGTCGAACGTTTTATTTTAAAATTCCACATTCTTGTTTTGCTATAGCATTTCATTTTAATTTCTGTCACTTGTTTCGTCTGTACTGAAAATTTAAACAATTTACACACTTGTTTTTAGTTTTAAAAGCAAACACATGTTATAAAAAACCTTCTTAAAATTTTAGGGGGCAACATGTTTCAAAACATAAGTTTTGCGTTTTTGTGCGCCTTGGCGTTTATTTCGTGGTCGTTGTTATGCTATTTACACGCCATAGAGGAGCTGCCAACTAAATCAGATTACATCGTGGAACTGTATACAGGTAATTGTGTTAAGGACTCTTTTGAATTGAACTTAACTTAATCCTATGTTTAGAGCGTCCCATCCTCGGAGATGTGCCAAATTATTGTGCTAGCCAACCGGAACAAAATAACATTATAGATCGTTTATTTGATATGCTCAAAACCTACGGACTTGTCCTTATTACCACTGTGGCGTTGTCCAAACTGTTGCAGTGGTTGGAGTTGCAGGCACAAACTTGTATGAAAAGGGATGAAGAAATACTTGCACTTCCTTTTATCGCAAACATGCCGATCGAACCCATCGAAGAAAACGATAGCAAAGTGGAGACAGTCGACACAGTGAACACCGTGGAGGAAGTTGATGCCATGGAAACAGTGGAGAACGTGGACGCAGTGGAGACCATGAAGACCATGGATACCATGGAGACTGTGGAGACTGTGGAGACAATGGAGACAATGGAGACAATGGAGACCATGGAGACCGTGATGGCATTGGAGACTATGGAGACCGTGATGGCTTTGGAGACTGTGGAGACCGTGATGGCTTTGGAGACAGTGGAGACAGTGGAATCCGTGGAGAGAGTAGAGGACGTGGAGACCGTGGAGAAAGCTAAGATAGTGGAGAAAGTGTGCGAACCAGAAATTTCGCCTAAAATTCTACAGGAAAATGTAGAGCTGAAAGAGCAGTTGAATGATTTGCAGGCGCGTTGTCGTGAGCTGCTTCAGGAACTGCGCGCTGTCAACAGCAACATCACAAGTAGTTGCACTGAGCTACGCTGCAATCCATCCAACGGCAGTTTCAGCGGTTCTGATACGGATAGTTTTCATAATACTGTCGAATCTTCGGGCGTGGTAATGTGGAAGCAGCCCGCTTCCATGAAATCTAGTGGACTTTCCGTGGTGCAGTGTCACGATTCTTCGTCTTCAACATCGCAGAACGTGTATGTCACCCACAGCCACTATCACATTAATTTTAATGGACCTGTGCACCTAACAAAGCAAAACATAAATATTTGCATTTCACGGCCAAATAAATTACGCAGACGAAGTGAATTTTTGCAAGTGTGGGGCACATTCATAAACGGTCCTAATGAGCGGCCCATGTTAACGGGTATAAATAATATCTTGATGTGAAAGGCGCACAAATCTGTATATATATATATATTTATTACATTTATTTGATTTCAAAAAACAGTTTTTTTGTGGTAGATTTCTTAGTATACAAATTTGCGACCACACTAATTGCGCGTAAAACTATCGATTACTCGATAGGTGGCATCGAAAAGTAATGCGCAATCGATAGCGACGCTCACGGCTGTGCAGTGCATCAAATTTAACCGGCAGTTTGTTTCTTTCGGTCGTCGTCGCGTGACTTATGTGCGCGGACTATTTTATTGCTTCAATTTATCTCAAAAAGTGGTGCGTTTTAAAATTTCGATTATATGAAACAATAATTCGCGTTTATTAAAATCTCCGCTAACGCAAATTATATTACATTATAGTATGTGAAATTGCAAATCACAGACATCGCCGCAACTAGAATTCGGTGTTCGTTGAAGTGCGATCGCGATTAGAAAATGCAACAGTGATAAACATCAGAAGAGTTTGCCGTAAATTAAGCGCATCATGATCTGCAAAAATTAGGCATATGCATTTTTCGGTACGATTGTTGTAGTTTTTGCAGTTGCTGTCCATGCAGTTTAACTGTTTGCGTCTTATATTGTTGTGGTAGTATTTAAATTTCGCTGCTAAGCTCAGTTTTATCTCGTTGACTGCTGCGAATGGGCATTGCTTGTTTCTTGTTGCATTTTATTTGTGCATTATCACGCCCACATACACACTGATACACATGTATAGAAAGCACGCACACACGCAACCTGCGGGATAATCATTCAAAATAACAACAGTAATGTGCACCATTCTTTCGCTCTCTCGCCCTCTCTCTATCTACCAGTGTTGCCTTATTGAAAACTGTTGCATTTTTAAGTTAATTTATTTGTTTGTCAAAACAAACACCAAACACGATATGTTTTTGCAAACTTTGTATTTTTATTTTGTATTTTTGGTGGTCGCTGCTTTGTGGTCGATCTTACGCTTTTCTAAAAATAGCCGCCTGCCGCTGATAAAGCAACAGATCACTCTCACTATCGGTGAGCATAAGAAGCGTTGCTGCTGCTCTCTCTCTCTCTCACACTCTCCCTCTCAGTCTGTCATTCTCTCCCGCTTTATCTTAATGTGTGTGAGTAATTCTTGCGGCATTTTGATTTTTGTACTGAATTTGCCGCGGGGCAGATAAAACAGCTGAGCTGTCCTCTGCCCAGGAATTTGCTGGCGCTGCATTTCCAATTCTATATTTTTTATGTATACACAGTTTTTGTTTTGCCCCACAGTCAGAAGTGTTTAACTGTTGAATCATCAACAAGTTGTTGTTGCTGCTCTCTCAAGCGCTATTTCTTACCGTTCGCTATTGTTGCTTATGTTTTGTTTTATGCGAATAAATCACATTTGCTTCTGAATTTCTTTAACCTAATGCAAATTTTTAGCGGAAATGTCAACAAATTTATAGCTTCAAACGTACTCAGCCACACATATTTACGTTTTACAAATACATACATATGCAGTGCATATGCATGTGTTTGTATGCAGCTTAACTGCGCTGCTTACGTCGCGCATAATAAAGATTAACGCATTTCTTATCAAGCGTTGATAGCAGAGCAGGCGACATATACAGCAACAACAACAACAATATCAACCACAATACAACCAAAGAGCAGAGCGAGCATTTGAGCTTCGCTTTTTGCCTGCTTCGCTCAAAGACTTACACACACACACACACACACACATAACCACTTAGTAGGCACTGATATCTCACGCGTTGCCGTTGACTTCGCTGATTAGCATTAACTAAGGCACAGCAACAACACGAGCGCGTTTAGTTTCGTTGTATTATTTATTTGTTTTCTGGTTTTCCGCTGTACACCCACACACACGCACACACACATATTTACACCTACATAAGTAAATGGCGAGAGAGAGATAGAGAGTGGCTGTCGCAGCAGCCGCAGTTGACGCTTTATTTTCGCGCTGCTGCTGATAAAATAAAGAACAATATTAATTTAAGTTTAAAAATAGAATTTCGCTGCAGATGCCTGTTGTCTGCATGTAAGTCTGTATCTTTGTGTGTGTGTGTTTGCATTTGTACCAGTGAGCGGCAGGCAAAAAGTTGCTCACGCATACAATAGCAACAACTCTGCTTGATCTGCCTGCCTGTCTGTGATTGCGCGCTCACTCTCTCACTCTCTGAGCGTGAGGTTGGGGCCACCTTAGCGTTCGTTTTGCTCCACGCTTTTCAGTATTATTCTATTCGCCTGCGTTTCAAGTTGGTCTTTACGGATTGCAGCCTTTGTGCACGCATACATACACAAACGAGATATATACATACACATATGTACGCATGTATGTATGTTTATTGTATATTTTGATTGAGGCAAAAGAGTGCGCCATCGTTCGGTGTGTTTCTTGTTTCTGGAGCAACAACAGCAAAGTAAAAACAAAAAGAAAACATAAAAGAATAACAAAAACATTTAAAATATTTACGCAACAATTTTCAAATGCTCAGCAGATCATATGCGTATGCGTGTATATGTGTGTGTTTTGTTTTGTGATATATTTGTAAAATTTGATTGTAAAAAAGAAAACAACAAAATGTGTTAATAAGAATATTTGCACATCTACTAATTTCTGATAATTAATATTTAGTATTTTTTGTTGCTCTCCGCTACTGTTGCAGTAGCATTCTTTCTCTCCCTCTCTCATTTTCTTTCTTTCGTTACGATCTTCATATAAATGTGTATGTGCGTGTGTATATATGGAATCACAAAACATGCGGAAAAACGCTTGGCATAAAAAAAAAAACGAATTGAGTGAATTTTTTTAGGCGCTCCTGGAAAAGATAGGAGAAACCATCGAGCTGAAAATGTAAATATAATAAAACTCATGATAAACGCACTCGAAACCGAATGCAAGGCATCTTTATCTGAGTGTAAAAAGTTGCCCAGGCAAATAAATTTTAATAGAATATACATGCATACATTTGCTTATGAGTTTTCCATTCTTGCCAATGTCGCTAGGGACAAATCTAAAATAGAAATTATTCTGAGGGTAGTTACATGCACATTCAAGCATACAATGCATTAATATCTACAGACCTTGCTTTGAGGTTCGTTTCTCGACCCTACCAAGTTTTAATCTCTAGACTTTTATTTATAGCTTATGAAGCAAAATGCCGCCCATATAAATAGGTCCACGTTTAAATCAAACTAATCTTATTTATTTAAAGAGATTTAGAGTTTAGTTTTTTAATTCTGGTAAATGTACATTTCTAGAATGTCTTATGTCTATCCTTGGTCTCATCTCTCTCTTTCTCCCATTTGCAATGCATGTTCTTACTCTTCAAGTTAATTTACCGCTAAAATCATCATTAGCGCTGTCTCGCTCTGGTCGCTCTGCTTTATCTACATGCTTGTTGTTTTTGTGAAAGTGTGTGTATATATATATATATAAATATGCATATATATATGTATATATATATACATATATACGTATATATGAGTACTAAGTAAAATGCATATCATTAACTATAATATATTTCATTCAAAAGCAAATTTTATAAAACAAAACAAATAAATACCCAATCGAATATATACGACAATAACAAACCCAATTGCGGCGCGATAATAACAAAAACCACAACAAAGTGAACAAGTGCTAAGCAATCAAAACGAAAACCAAAGGCATTTAGAAGAATTTACAACACTGTGCGAATGTAATACGAATGTAAATCACACAATAAGAAGAAATTCAAAAAGCAAACGGTTTATCTACATAACTGTAAACCAGAGCAACGTGGGAGGCGTCGCAGTGCGCTCTGCGAGAGAGTAAAAGAGTGTGTGTGAGAGAGAGAGAGAGAGGACTTCAAATTGCGAGATCGTGCCAAGCAACGCACAAGGCCATCCAATAATAATGTGAGTAACCCATCCGCCTTTGTTTCTACTATATACTATGTTCTATAAGATCTTGCCTTTGTTGATATTTATTCGAAAATTGTAAGAATTTATAATATTCAAATGCGGAACGATTTGGAATGGGAGCAAGGATATAATTTAGATCGTAGTATAAATCGAATTTAAAAACGAAGTAAAATGACAGACATTTTGAGCGAAACATATTTAGCTGATTTTTGGCGTAAATCCACCGCTCTGGGTGGAAATGAGTTTCGTGTATAATTACTATTATATTAATTTCAAGAAAATGTAAATCTTGAAACCAGTTGGGATTTCCAAAGCTAGCAGTTATGGAGCCGTGGAGCAAGCTGAGTTAGAGGTCAGACGCATTGCATTTCATGAATGGAAACCTTGATAATGCATCTTTGTTGTGACCAGATTCGCTCCAATTGCTGCTGCTGCACCGGCATCGGCTCCGACTCTGATTCCGATTCCGAGTCTGGTTGCTCCTAGATTTGTTTACCCAGGGATTGCAGTTATTTTCACACTATTTGTTTACATACGAAATGTAAATTGAAATGTGTTTTGCTTTCTTTCCAAATATGTGTCTAAATGTGTACTGTGAAAGCTCCCTTGAACGGACAACTTCAGTTCCAGTCCCAAAAATGAACTTTTTGAAGCATTTTGGGCATGAGAGCGCACTTTGTACGAAGGAGGAAAGTTTAGGAGGGGACAAAAATGGAAATTAAAACATATTGACAATGAGATATCCGGCCAATGGAGCTCTAAAGAGCTTTCACTGTACTTAGAACCAGTGTAAATGGACAGCATATTCGGCGCCAAAATCTGCAGATGTTTATTTTTGGTCACAGACAGTGGAAATTTTTATATACGCATCGTATTTGAAATCGACTTTTCGGCGTCTTGTTTACTTGCAAATGCAAATATTAAGTAATACATGTGGCTATAATCAACCAACGGATAAATGCCAGTTGCAGAGTTTTTTTTTTCGCTCAACTGAAACACAAAGTTGAACAGGTGTTTTTCTGCTTCACGGCAACGCACTTGTATTTCATAATAAAAAACTTTTGATATACGAATGTCGAACTCAAAGACGAAACATGCTTAAAAGAAACTGATTTCCAATTGAAAGTCGGGATATTAAACTTTTCATAAATAGATAATTTATAATCCTAGAGAAGAAAGAAGATTCTAGAATTCAAATAATCTCATTGTTCATAATTTTAAGTCCGAATACATTAGCCATTCGCCTGTTCTTGGTGGGATTAAGTCATGAACAGAGTATTGCGTAGTCGGTCGTTGCCGAGTCTTCCCAATTCTGCTTTAAATGGATTTGTTTGCCATACGCATCCGATATATATTTATCTTGCTTGATATCCGGACTTTTGTTTAAGATTATATTTATTTAAAACTTGAACATAAGGTACTTGCCAAATCCGAAAAGTTCAGATCAAGTTTTTCCTACACATTTCTTTCTAAAAATAGCAGGTGAAAAAAACCCAACAGGCAAACAATTCTGTAATTAGGTATTATTTATTTTATTGGTCAAAACGGAAACTAAGCGAAAACAATTATAAACGTTTACTGGGAGAATACTTGACTATGACATACCCTTTAACATATAGATTTTATATGATTTCAATCCCGAACCAAAAGACAAAGCTGATTTTTTTTACTGCAGTTAAGATGAGGTTTCCTTCTGGCGTAACTCGATCGCGCAATCTCTCATTTTAAAGCATTGCTTGAATAGTTGTTAAAAAATATATTTAAAGTTATTTTTATAAAAAAAAAATCCAGCTGTAACTGACAAAAACGAGTTGAACACATTGTGCAGCGAAGCTGTAAATCAAAACGAGCTTTACCCAAAAAAGAAAAGAGAGCAGAAGAGCAGCAATGGCATAAATTGATGTGTTTTTGAAACAGTTTTTATTATTTTTTATTTTCTGGGTGTAAACTCTATATATTGCTAAAATAAACTTGTTTTCTGGCTCTCGCATACAAAAAAAGCATATGTATGTGTATATTAATTTTAGTGTGTGTGTGTTTTTTTTGCGCTGAAACCGCAAATTTCTGCGCGTTTGGCTCGACAATCTTATCATCTAATATGCTAAAAATAGCTGTGGCCGCCCCTGAGTGGTTCCATGTTTGTGTGTTTGTGCGTCTTTCTGTCTGTCTGTCTGTCTGTCTGCCGGTCTATCCATGTGTTTCTGAAACTTCGCGCCCAATCTTTTTTCCATATCTATATCTATATCTCCACCTCTGTATCTGTATCTATATGTATCTGTTAATGTGTATCTGTATGTGTACCTGTATCTATCTGTAAATTTAACTGTATCTGCATCATATGTACATATATGTTAATCTATGTGTATGTGTTACTGTGGATCTGTATCTGCTTTATATCTCCACCTCTGTATCTATATCTATATCTTTGTATTTGTATCTGTATCGGTATCGGTATCTGTATCTGTATCTGTATCTGTATCTCTATCTGTATCTGTATCTATCTGTATCTGTATCTATCTGTATCTGCATCTGTATCTGTATCTCTATCTGAATCTGTATCTGTATCTACATTTGTAACTGTATCTGTATCTTTGTATCTGTTCTCAGACACAAAATGTACTTGCGTGTATCTTATTTTCCATTTCGGCCAAAAATGTTCGCTAACTAAATCATTATTATTATTTTTTGTTCTTTCTTCATCTCTGTTGTTGTTTTTGTTGTTAAATTATTTGTTAGAGAGCCCGTGTGATCATTTAGCGCTATGCTAATTCAATTTGTCTGCGTGTTTTTGCCTCTTCTGTAGGAAATTTGTTTGACAGCTTCTGAAATATTGCAAAGGCGTTTTGCAGTATTGCAAAGCGCTACGCAAACAATTCATGAAATATCTGCAACAATTTTTAAAATTATTCTATAGCCAAAGAAAATGTTTTGGGCCTTTTACCATAACATAATTTAATAATAATATTTGTTGTACATATGTATTAAGTTTTTAATTTATAATAATTTTCTTGTATACTGTTATCAATCGAACTCGTCTCAAAAAAAGGCCTTGTCGAGTATCTTCAATTTTTAAATATGTAATTAACAATGTTATCTACACAAGTCGACATACAACTGATCTTTTTGCTTAACAAATTTAACAACCATTCAAAATTAAGCTATTAGCTGTCAAGCTCGACATAGAGAAAATATTCGTGTATGTACAAATACCAATATAATTATTTAAACAAAATGCGTCGCTAGACAGAGAAAGATATTACGTGCAGGGGAGAGATCGAGCTCTAGAAATTGTTTAAAAATTTCCACAGCACGTTGCTGTTTACATTTCTCGCTTTTCGGCCTTTTGATGTGAATGTGTCTTGTGCACACAGAAGACAATAATAAAAATAAAAATGATAATAATGATAAAAAAATGCAAACGAAGACTAAAGGAAAAATACAAATCAAATATATGTGAGAACGATTTTTTGCATCCATAATTTCACTTCTTATTTTCCGTTTGCGCAAACAGTTAACAACAAACTGTGGATTTTTAATAACTCAACGACGTCTTCTCTGTCGCAAATTGTTATTAAAAATTTTGTTGTTTTTGGCCCTTTTATGTGTGAGCAACAAAATACATGTAGCACTTTTTGGCTTTAACATTTTGCAGATGTGTAGCAAAAATTCCACTATAAATAATTTCGCACATTGAAGTCTTGGCCAAAGCATAAATTAGACACAACATGGTAGACAGATGACTTGGCTTAAATCCATTATGACTAAAGATTTGAATGTCGTTTGATTTGACAAACAGTCGAAAATGGGAGATTTTAGTCGCACTTCAACGATGTTCGTTGAATTCCTCAAATAGAATAAAGAATTTTGCATTTATATTATCGTTTAAGCCTGTTGCGAGTGCCTTAAAATGAGACTGAGCGAGTGTTAATTTGTTCCCTTTGGTTACAAAAATGCAAAGGGAATTTTATGGTAGTTTTCAAAAGAATAATTCAACTCGTTAATTGAATGAAAAGTATATATAATTGGAAGTATAGATGCACTTTAAGGCCAGCAAAAAAATTCTCCTGATTCAAAATATTTCCATTTTAAAAAGATAAAGTGTTTTTTCTTAGAAATTGCCCGTTGTACTGAAAGTATTGCTTGTCGTGCATATTTTCATTTAAAAGTTGCGGGCTACATTTTATTCCTACATTGGTATCTACCAAATATAGTTAGATAAATTAAATAATTGGGACTAAAGATATTTACGCTTTAGGGCTGAGTCTATCTTACAAATTTTTTATTATTATTTTTTTTAACTCGGCTTTCGGTTTGACTCTTTTACGGACAAGTGGCTCGGTTCCTGGAAACAAACAAATATTGGAATTCTTTTTTTTTTGGAGCTGGTTTGTGTTAAATCCGATTTACACTTTTATATTCCCAATTTTATTATGTTAAATACCAACATTAAATGGATGTTTTTTTAATTTTCTTCTATACAAATACAATAGAATACACAGTAGTGATTAAACACCAGGAATTCGTTAACTTTTGTCCTATTTTTACATATATTTTGACCGTAAGCTGCTAATAAACTGACGGCATATTCCAATGCATCCCCTCCCTTGTATTCAAACCAAAAGCTGCGTGCACACAATTCTCACTCTTCGTTCGACTCAATGGTTTTTGTGGTTGCCTCATTGTGTCGTCCACGGTCCAACAGTCCAATGAATCCGCAGATAACAACTGTCAAATCCCCCCCTCCCCCTATCTGGAAAGGGTTTGTAGTTATCCGTGTACGGGAATTATTTTGAATATGCATGCGTGCATCGATGTTTGACATATTTCGGTCGAAATCGTCACCAAATTCTGTGGACCCAGCGGGGATTTAAGGGGCTCAAATGAACAAAATATGTATATTGTCAAAGGTGCCATTTTAGGATGATATTGTATAACGCATTCAGACTAACGAACGCGTAAAGCGATTGCAATTCTGTGGTAATCGCAAATCACAGTGAATATATGTCAGGTTACGCAGTAAATGTGGTTACAGAGAACAATGAGCTCTTATGCCGCCGTTAATAACAGGGCTTCAAATATTTACACAAAATTAAACGCGAAAAAGTTAAAAACAAAAACTAGTCGAAAAGTAGAATTATTTAAAATGATAAATATTACTCTTAATCATAAATCATAAACGTACATGATCTATATACTTTTGATCTATATAGTATTTATATTCACATATTATATTCTAATTTGTATTTATATCTACAAAAATCCATTTAGATAAAAGTACAAGTACTTGTACTTTGTACTTGTACTTTGTTTGTTACGTTTATGATTCCATCTATATCTGTACGAAGCATTCTCAGTTCTTTCAACTTCTTTGGGTTCCTTTATTACTGCTCAGGACAGTAATATGGTAAAGTCGGTCTGATCAGTTAACTAGTTCGTAGCTTTCCTAGAAAAAAGATATAGAGCCCTTGGGAACAATTGAATTTTTATTAAATTATAAATTAAAGCAAAATCGAACAAGTGGAACATTTAAAGGCACTTTGGCTGACTGTAGAAACATTCATATCTTCGGCATATCAACAATTTACTTTGTTATTGAATTAAGTTGTTAACTAATTGATTTGCTTTTTCTCTATGTCCACTAATACCCTACCCAATATCAATTAGCAGACTTTAGTGCGATGCGCGGTCAATTTGACTACAAATAGTTCGGAAAATTTGATGTGGAAATTAAATTCTATTGGCATTTTAAAATGCGCAAACCAAGCAAGTGCAATCATGTGTGGGCCGAGGCAGCATTTCCTCTTGCTATCAATGCCAATGCCAAAGCGAGCAGACATACAACCACACATACACAACCACACATACAGCCACACACACAACCTCACCCACAACCACACATACAACCACACAAACACACTCGCGACGAAAGAATTTACACATAGATAGACTGTGGTGCAGAGTATTTTCTTATGAAAAGTTTTTGGCAAGCGTCACTTCCAATTGCATAGTCAATGCATTTTCACCCCCGAACCCCCCCCCCCCCCCCCCCCCCCCCATCACTATCTGCCCCCTATTTGAGGTGTTCCTTTCCTGAATTTCAGTTTGTGCGTTTCCACTTGTCTTGCCCCGCGACTTCATTTAACTCTGTTGTTCGCCAATTGCTTGTGGGCCAATCTTGAAGATGAAGATGTTTGCGGGTCGGTTTTCACATACAATTAACTTGAATAAATGAAATTGTTTGCGGGTTCAAAGAGGCGATCAAAAACTGTACTGTACTGTACTGAGAGCATATATAAAAATATTATTTCCGCTATATAGTATAGTTTATAGTTGTCTATATATGTAGGGGTAGTACTTAAAATGAGTTTATACTCGGCTACAGAACATCTAGTCTAAATTCTCTCGAATTAGGCACTTTTCGTTTGACATTTGTGTTTTTGTTTTCGTGACACGCATCAGAACTTTTAGTCACGCGTCCATCTCTTTTCATTAAGACTGCATTGTTTCCTGGTCTTTGAGCTTTTGTTATTTTTAATTCGCCGCCAGCCGCATTTCAATTAAATTTCATTGTGCCCTAAGTGCCATCCGGTACTGGACGCCGCAAAGGATATTGCGGGGCTCGAGTCCCTTTTGTCGGCAGTAAATGGCTCTAACAAAAGCTCTGGCAGAAAAGCTGACCCCTACTTGGCCTCTGCTGCCTGCTAGGGGCAGCTAATCAAATTATGTACACATGTTGTAGTTGATGTATGTATTTTTTGTTTTCATTGTTGTTGCTTCATAAAAGCGTAACAAACCTTTAGCGCCAACAGCTTTTGGTTAATATTTTGTGCACTGTATTCAAATGCAGTCGAGCAGAAGCAACTGAGCCTAGAGCAGGCGCCCAGAGAGCTCAGCTGTCACCATTGAACAATTGGCTTTTGATCTCTCTCATCTCTCATCTCCCATCTCTCTTAATACCCTGCCGCTCTTATACTTTTTTCTTTGTATGTCAGTGAATGGCTTTGGCGACAAGGCTGTCTGCAATTTGTGCTTTGCTCTGTTATTGGGTATAAAAAGTTTATCGTTCAGTTTGTGTCTAGTTAGTTTTTTTTACAGCTTGTATCTCATCCAATAGAGAAGTTAGTTAACATGTTTGGTTTAAACAGTTGTGTTAAGCTTTTTTTTCAAAAAGATCTAATTGGAGTTAAAACAAACGTTAAATTCTATATAAATGAAAACGCTTTACCATTGGTTTATTAATGAATATTATGTTATATTTTGCGTAAATTTGTTGCTTGTAGAACTCAATTGCTGTATGACACACTTGCTCTCTCTCTCTCCCACTCTCGCGCTTGCTCTATGTTATCAGAAAATTTGACACAAATTCAAGCAACTGCAATAAGATCGGAATCTTAACCACAACAATGGACAGTAGCCACATCCTTCTCTCTCTCTTTCTTTTCTCTGCCTCTCATTCATCATCTATCCGCTCATCCGGCAAATTGTGTCGAGCTTTTGCTGGACATTCTTCATACTCCACTCTGACCTTTTATCGAGAAAACGAGAAGAACAAATGGGGTGGGTTGCAACAGAAGAATTTCGAGAGCCTTGTTATCTGTGCGCCGCTGCTGCTGCCCCTTTATGGCCCTGCGGCCCCGCACGCTGCTGATAAGGCAACAAATTTATTTTTAGTTTTCGGTTTCGGTTTTGCTTTTGATAGCTGTTGTTGCCAAACCAAGAAAAAAAAACCAAATAGCAGACGTAAAGCGTTTTCCTGCGTCTTCGCACTGGAAGTCTTCCAGTTTATTCAACTTTTGCTACAAGTGCAGTCGAAACTACAACAACAACAACAAGTGAAGTAGACAAAAAGCAACAATAAAACAGTAAATCAGAAAAAAAAAACAAAAAGCAGGCATCAGCAAATGCAGCAAACGAAGAAGAAGAACAAGCCGAAAAAGTCACGACAACAACAACAACTCAATAATATCCAAGGCTATTACAGTTCATTGCTCAAGCAACAAGTGTATTCCATTCCCATTCCCCACAACTCACGCCCTCTCTCTCTTTCTGGCCCTGTGCCTTGTCAACCCTCTGCTTTAATCTGTCGTCTTCTACTTTTTGCTGACTTTCAACTGTTTTAAATTTTGCTTGGCTCGGATTATGTAATTTATTTTGTAAAACAAGTATTTACATATTTTGCTTTTTTTTCATAAGTGTATTTGTGTAAATTATGTTTTAGGTTATATCTGGAGTTGAAAAACAGGGGTTTATTCAGCCCGTAAATATTTGAACAATTACAAATATAAATATTAACGTATTTAGTATGTGAATAGCACGATAAAAAAGTTGTCACTGGTTTGGTTTACAGATCGAAATAATAGTTAAATTCAATATATCGAGTTTTATTTTCAATTTTGGAATAGAAGTATAAAAAGTAATCATAATAGAATCATACTTAATTCCATCTGTTGCATAAATTTGTGTATTTTGATATCTGGAGATAACATTAAACATTTTCTGCACATTCATGCTTTCGAGTTCTTTTTCTGTTCTGTATTTTTCATTCTGAAGTGTTTCTTTTTCTTGAGAAAGTCAAGAATAAATTGTTGAAAACTACGCCTATCACGAAAACCTTAAAAAACCCATCAACTGCCGACAATGTTGCTCAACTGGTAGCCACTTTGAGGCAACTAAGTTGCCAAAAAGTAGTTCCCCTGCCCATTCGAACGATTCCAAATACTTTCAACACTTTGTCGTTGTCTAGATTCGTTTTATGGTGCTTTTACTGTTACTGTTGTTGTTTCTGTTGTTGTAGTTGTTGCGCTTCTCCTTCTTATTGTTGCTATCATGGGCATTGTTTATGTTTAGGCCACGAGCCAGGCACTAAATTATGTTGTTTTAGCATGGCATTAATGACTCTATTCGACTCGGCTGCGGTGTCCCTGTCGATATGGCCGGAAGCGCTATTTTCTGAGCCCGTAGTTATTGCCGTACTCCCGGCCAGGTCCACTGCTGGCATTGCCCTTGTCAACACACGCATAAATTAAATTCAAACATATAACGCCTACGCACTGACATTTTAACTAAAGTATAAATCAGAGCAGCTCTGGAAGTTTTGAAATTACTTTTTAGTATGTCCGTGACATGATATGGGAATACATATTATAAAATTTGCAATTGGCAAAGTAACCAAAAAATCTATTGAAATATCTGAGTTTTTTCTTCTCTTATCGTTTAATATTACTGAAATAAAAAGATTATTGTAAATTAAAAGTTGATGCAGCGTGTTTTTATGTGAAACATTTTATAGATCAGAACAACTTTATGTACTCTGTTTATAGCCCGAAAAGGAGTTTATTAGTTTTGTACAGTGTTCGTTCTAGAGTTTTCGAGTCTTAAATCAAACTTATAGCTAGAGCTTAAAAAATTTCATTAAAATAAAATATTATTTTGGTTTTTTCTTCATAGAAGTTCTATAATAGAACCGACTTACTACAATAAGAACTTTAAGCGCACGACTCGACTCTTCGTATTTATATAGTTTAGTAAATTTGGCAATTGGCCCGCGGGCACTTGAAATTTAGTCAACATATTTTCCATACAACGTGTTAAAGTCTAATTGAAGCCGTCATCATCATCATATCATCGTCATCATCATAAGCGTATCATCATCATGGTATAATCTACCTGAGGCATTTTCTTGGGCACCTTCTTGGCTTAGTTGCTTCTACTTATGCCGCGTGGGCGTGTCGCCCAACAATTTTAGTGTTTTTGTTTAATAAACAAATAAGTTAGTAGATTGGCCCAACGACGCCACAAAGACGGAGAGTCAAAAAGGGTTTCCAGCGACGCCATCTTTGGGCGGGTCCTATTAGCATTAATCGAGTGAGCTAAGTGCGTATGTATGTGTGTGCAGGTGTCTATCTGCCTGTGTATGTTCGTGTATGTGTGTGTGAGTGTGTGTGAGTGTGTGTGTCTGCATACCTTTGGATGGCCAACACACACGCGCATACAATTTACGACATTGGATCGGTTTTAACAACTGTTTGTTTTGCAATTTTGTGGACATACTTATTCACGCAAAATTTATTAAACCTTTATTTTATGGCCTGTTTGTTAAGCATTTAAGTGGGCGTGGCACTACGCAACGTACATCCAAAGTTTATAAAAATGAAATTTATGCGTAGTATGAATGTGCTGCTTAGTAATAGCAAACCGACTAAACTTCTGTTTTTTGTATGTTTATGTACGTATATCTACATATGTATATATACATATATGCATGTATGGATGTATGTATGTACATATGAATGTTCTCTCATACAAAACGCAAAGTAAATGTACTTTCATCTGCGCTGCAAATTAAAAATAAGGTGCATTTAAATAGTACCCTACTATGCGATTCTCAAAAATTCAAGTAGTCCCTACCAATTTTCATGCTTTGACTGTGAGTGGTATTTTTGTTTTGTGTCTATCAATTAACTTTATCTCTGCTCTTCCTCTCACTGAAACGTACACTCTTGCAGACTATATATTTTTTCTCTTTGTCTCTCCTCTCTCATGTTATCTTTGTCTCTTTCTGTTCCTATCTTTTTCTCTCCTCTCTCTCTCTCTCTCTCTCTCTCTCTTTCTCTTTCTCTCTCTCTCTCTTTTTCTCTTTCTCTCTCTCTCTTTATCTCTCTCTCTCCTTCTCTCTCTCTCTCTCTCCTTCTCTCTCTCTTTCTCTCTCTCTCTCTCCCTTTCTCTCCTCTCTCTCTCCTCTTTCTCTCTCTCTCACTCTTGCTATATCTCTCTCTCTCTCTCTCTCCCTATCTCTCACTTTCTCTCTATATCTCTTTCCCTCCCACTCTATATCTCTTCTCTCCCTCTTTATTTCTGATTCCCTCTCGATCTCTCTCACTCTTTCCCTCTCTTCCATTCGTCATTCTGTTTTTACTCATCCTTACTTCTCTTTTTTTTCTTGCAGTATTGCGGTTATATAAAAATCTGTCTTCCTCCCACAAATAGTCGGAAATAGACTAATCGTTCGTGTGAATGGAATTTTTTGGGTAAGTAGACTTTTCATATACGTGTATATCAAAATAAGAATATATGTTAAGGTCATGCCAACCTGTACAGTAGTCATTTCTCGCACCTAAGAAGTAATTTTATGCAGTCTGCATAAACGTAGTAAACATAGCAAACATGCCCCACTTCTCTTTCATCCTTTACACTCCATTCAATTAGCCTTTCTGGCAAATGAAGTAATGTTAGTAGTGCATCTTCCTTTTCTGCTCTTCAGCTTCGTTGCTCTTGTCCACTTAGTGCAACCAACTCGGTCAACACTTAACACTACCCTTTGGTAATTTATAACATGTACAATCTCAGAAGTTTCATAGTTTCTCTATTGAAACAAGGATTATATTCCTTTCAAATGTGTATTCACCGTAACCATTGAATTTTATAGCAGTATTACCAAACAGTTTCTAGCTTTAGCAGCTTGTAGCTTTCTTTAATTTTAATTAGGTACCTCAGCTGGTTAGTTGGGATATTCGGAATATATAGCATGTGTGGGTGTGAATGGCTCATGGAGTTTGTGGAATTATTCTTCCCTACTTACTCTTCCGCTTGTTGGTTGCTGTGGTTTACTGTATTCGACAGATTTATTAACATGACGCTCTGGAATCAAATCTTCGGTGTGCCAAAGATAGACGCATTTTCTCGTTTATTCCTGTTGTCATAATTCAGTTTTCCTGCGAAAGTATATCACATTTCTGCCCCGAATGCATTCAATAATATGTTTAATCGTCAGTTGCAAGCGGACGTGGCAAGTGCTGACTTGACTGCCCAATGCCTCCTTTGCTCTGCGCTTAATTAACAAGTCGGATTATCCTTGTCTGAACCTTACGCAAGGAACACGATAATGGGATATCTGCTGCGTTTCCATGTGCAACTCTTAAGCGAATTTACCAAGCGGCTGCTCTTCCATCTGCCAACATTTGTCGTCACGGCAAAAAAAATCTCGTTGCCGCATTTGGAACAGGCGATGGGAGCAACACAAAGGTGCGTAGTCTGCAGAAAAAGTTGGTTTACTACCAGCATGAGATTAAGCAGAGATGCCTCGTAATATCATGCTGTAACAGGCATTTGCCTTGCTAAACATTCCAAATTTCATGTAAAAAAGTTTACGAATATTACAGAAGGAACACGGGTAACAACGTAAGCTTAACAATCACACGATTTTTCGTTCGATTAAAGTCAAAGTACAACAGAAACATTTACCTCGTAATATAAAGTATATTGCAGAGAGGTATCAAAACGTTTACGAATACTACACAAGAAAGTCTGAAAAAACGTGTGCTTGCCAATCACTTGATTTCTCATCCGATAAAAGTCAAATTAAAACTGATACATATGCCTCATAATGTCAATATTGCTATGGCAAGCATTTCTTTGGGTATAAACAATTGGAGTAAGGCATTTAAACGTTTACGAATAATACACAAAGGAGACTAAAAAACGATTTGCCAAAAGCCAAAGTATTTAAATAGATACCTTTCTGCATTTGACTGTCTCATCATTTCATTTGATTTAGCTATGTTTATAGGTATCTTTAAGTCGGGCAACATCTAGTCGAATGATTTTAACTTGTTGACTTTTGAATTTGCGAGGATGGTCAACAAGGACTTTTAGAAATTTTTATGTAACTAACTCGTTAATGATAACGTAACAAAAGAGACTGCCCAAGGACAACATCAATAAATGTGTGGGCATAGCAAAAAGACAGTGATGGAGAAAGGGAGAAATATGTGTACACATCAGCTTTGTGTGTAGCTGCCAGTTAGTTGAACTTCAAAAAGATTTATAAAATGATATACTTTCCATAATTATGGCAATGGCAGCAGTAGATGGGATAATTCGAAGAATCGTTAGAAATTTAAGTAGAGAGTGTGGCAAAAATATAATCCTGATATTATTGGAAAAACTAATGTTTAACTATTTATTTGTTGATTGATGCTGCGTGAATATTAAGTCAAATATGCAATTTCAAAATAATATTTGTCTTTGCTAAGTTTTGTTGTTATTTTACGGCAAAACAATATTAATATATGTCGCCTACTGAATTTTAAATCGGGTTTCTGGCTTATTCTCGCATGCATAAATTGCTAGCAGCAATACAATTTTTTTTCGATACATTTTTTTATAGGCTCAAAGCAGCCTTTTGGCAAATATTTTATGATGCGCTTTTAAATTCCATTGAAACATTTGTGATTGGTAATTGCAGAAGTGGGTATTATACTTTTTTCGAGGGTTATGTCGTGTTCTCTATAAATTAATAAATAATAAATAATTTGATATCGATGTTGTTATTCTCAAAATCCAATGGTAAAAGGTATAAGATATATGTTACAGGTAGAGAGAAGCATCTTCGAGTCGATCTTGGAAAAAACTAAAGCTAGAAACTTAATTTTTATAATATGTATAATAGTATGTATACCTATGTATTTAAGATCTCTATATATATAACTGTTTGTCCTGACTGACTGACTGACTAACTGACTGATTGGTGATCAACGCACAGCCCAAACCGTAAGAGCTAGGAAGCTGAAATTTTCACTGTAGTTACCTTATGTGATGTAGGTGCACGTTAAGACGGGAAATTCCACCCGCAAGTGTGGAAAAACCGCGAAAAACGTTTGTATGTAACTTTTTTGTTTACCATCCGATCGGCCTAAACTTATTTTCAAAGATCTTTGTTCAAATTCATTTGAGGGGTGTTTCACACTTTTAGGAAAATCCATTCCTCCTTGGTGGAAATGGAGGTCAAAGATTTGGTGGGTGACGTTTCGCGCTCAAATTTATTTCCAGAGATCTATAAGAAAAATCATTTGATACGTGTTTCACACTTTTCACAGAATTCAAACTTCTTCGGGGGGAATGCGACTCAAAGATTTTTTGGGCGAAGTTTTAAATTGTGTCCGATTTGCTTCAAATTTATTTTCAAAGCTCTACATAAGAATGAAATGAATACGTGTTTCAGCGATTTGGGAAATTCCACTCGCAACAGTGGTAAATTGGCGGAAAACGTTTGTATGAAAGTTATTTGTTTACCGTCCGATCAGTTCAAAATCATTTCAAATTGGTTTGAGAACATTGATTTTATAACATACGTTCCACGGGCAAGGCCGGGTTATACCCGCTAGTATTAATATATGTCGCCTACTGAATTTTAAATCGGGTTTCTGGCTTATTCTCGCATGCATAAATTGCTAGCAGCAATACAATTTTTTTTCGATACATTTTTGTATAGGCTCAAAGCAGCCATTGAAACATTTGTGATTGGTAATTGCAGAAGTTGGTATTATACTTTTTTCGAGGGTTATGTCGTGTTCTCTATAAATTAATAAATAATAAATAATTTAATATCGATGTTGTTAAACCAAAAATCCAATAGTAAAAGGTATAAGATATATGTTACAGGTAGAGAGAAGCATCTTCGAGTCGATCTAGGAAAAAACTAAAGCTGGAAACTTAATTTTTTTTAATAATATGTATAATAGTATGTATATCTATGTATTTAAAATAGTATATATATTGAATATTTATTTTCTCATACCATACATAGAAGGATCTAATCCGTAGCTTTATAAAATATCTACAAATAAACATAACCCAAAAAGTATTCCCCTTTACCGTATACAGAAGGAGTTAATAATTCGTTTTCGATTCATCCTTACCTTTCAAAATATCGATAAGTAAACACAATCCCAAAATTTTAAGAGCTAAATACACCAATTACTTCACTTCTTGGCTAATATTTTTTATTTTGATTTAAAAAAGATCGGACTGTTCTCTCCGAAATTAATAAGAAATACCTAGGCAAGCAGGGAAGAAGAAGCACAGTTGCAGCATAATGTGTGTGTGTGTGGTTTGATTGTGTTTGTGGAGAAGGACACTTAGCTAATTGTAAAGTCAGCTTGGCGCTAGGCATAGAGTATCTGCCAGTCGGGCAATCACGCCTAGAAAGCTGTTTTTGTTTCGCATGATTTCGCATCGAATTTTAATAATCTTTTCTTTGGTTTGTTTTTGCAGCTATGGATAAAACAGCAGCCATGATACCAACAACACCGGAAACATCAACTTTAATACAGGCCTAAAGGTAGCAGCTGGATTAACAATAAACACGACAACCGGAACAGCAGCAGAGGCGACAATTGCAAGAATTTTTAATAAGAGCAGCGACTGCGAAAGTTGTCGTTGTTATAATTGCAACAAAACCAAGAACAACAACAACATCAACAAGCGTGTACATAAAATAAAACAAAATCAACAAAAAAAATCGCGTGAGTACAACAAAATATTCATTCAGTTGTGTGCGTGTGTGTGAGTCTGTCACTCACTTCTTTGTATTTCATTTTAATTTTATAATTATTTAAAACATTTGCTACGCTTGTTGGTTGTCCTGTGGTGGGGGGAAAGGGGGCTGGGGATAAAGCGCAAAGCGGCTGATTAAAAAGCATACGGAAAAAATTACTTTATAAAATTGGCAGAGCTTAATCGTTAATCGGATGCATTTAAAGTTAAGAGCAAGATATTAAAATCATAGCCGTAATCAGAGATGAATATTAAAGTAAAGTATTATAATTACAGTATATGCTTTATACTCTAATACTTTTTATATATATTATAAATATATTTCTTGCTGGTTAGGATCAGGATTTGCGCTGACTGGCCTTAGTTCAGACAAATGATAACAATTTTAATGATGTTATTTTTAATTAAATTTTTAATTGATAATTTCGCGCCGTTCTACTGAAAATATTTTCATATACAAGATGTGCGCTAAATTTTATCGTTAACAAAAAATTTGGTTTTTACTAAATGTGGCTATCTTAAACGTTTTTTTTTAAATTGAAATCAAATAAATATGTTATTAAAGCATAGGTTATAATAATTTTGCCTTGAAATGTAACACGAAATTATGCATAGAAGAAGACATCAACGACCAACGATATATATGATCAGTATCTGTTAAGGATCTGTTAAACATGTAATTCTTGCTTAAACAAATTTTTATTTTTCTTAAGGTCTTTTAACCAGACTTGGCATTTATTAGTTTAATTATGATTAACACATATAGGCAATGTCCTAACCACATGCGACAACGATGTCAAAGATCTAAAAAAGGAACAAACTTTTGACAAATAAGTTCTTCTTTGAACCAATGTTTTTAACATTTTTATGTTTTTCAACATATCTTCATCAAACTCAGCAATAACAAGCTTCACAATTGCAGACCCGATTTCGAACTAACATTTTCTTATAAGTTGTTTTGGTTCAAATGTGGAATGTTATTTAAAAAGAGCAGCTCAGTAGTTGCGAATCGATTGGCAGACCGCACACTATCGATGCTCAACTGAAAGTCGTTGTTTTTTTAAAATGTGTTAATTGTTTAAGCACTTAATCGTAATATAATGAAAGACACGTGCGCAACTTACAAAACTCGTTCGACATTCCCGCACAATAGGCATACGTATATATATACCCGTATATATATATATATATATATATATATATATATATATATATATATATATATATATATGTGTGTATATATGTGTTTGCATCTGAATCTCTCAGCGCTGTGTTAGAAAAGGCTTATTCAGCTTTTCATAACCCGCAGGCATTTTGCCAAGCAACAAGCTTTGTTCGTGAAATTGCCTTTTTGGGAAATTTGCCAAGAAGCGGAGCCAAACAAATTAGCGAAGAAACTTGTTGCTAAACAGCAATTAAAGGGCACAATGCAAAATGCACATATTACGTATACGTAGCGTGTGAAATGAGCTTCTATGCAAAAGAAAGAGGTGAAAAGTATTTAATTTGCCTTTTATAAGTCGGCTAGAAATGTAATGAAAGCTATCAAAGACAATTAAAAGTTGAGATTCAGGAAATAGATACTGGGGGTATTATCTTTTGCTCTCTCTCTCTCTCTCTCCCTCTCTCTCTCTCTCATGATCTTGGTGTTAATGAAAGATCAAGGTCAGAGAGATACCATGCACAATTGGACTAAGAAACTGAGAAGCTTTGAAACTTAGACGACGGCACCAATTCACACATTTACTCTCAACGTACACAAAACGAGTATCATAGTTCACATATCGTATAAATTATTTATAGAGACAACCGCACAAATCTACATACACACACACACCCCTCGATTGCAAACCGCATTTTTATTTTTATTCTGCATGATAAATTA
Organism: Drosophila borealis; assembly: GCA_035045885.1. NCBI lineage: Eukaryota > Metazoa > Arthropoda > Insecta > Diptera > Drosophilidae > Drosophila > Drosophila borealis. Next base: position 139,917 of record JAWNOR010000202.1, on the reverse strand, counting down.
ATGATAATTTAAAGATAACATTTGTATAAACAATTAATTTGGTGCGCCTTGTCGTTTGTTATTGCTGTTGGCTGTTTTCTCTTAAAAATAGACCAGCACGTTACCCAGAATTGTTATAAATTAACACATAACTTCGATTGTCATTAGCCTGAGGCTATTATTATGAATCATAATAGATTAATAGATTGAGAAAACAGAGGTAGATTACGATAGATTTCAATGGGGTTAACAAAGAAAAGGCAACGTTTAGAGGACTTGACATAATTCATATTCACATTTGCCCATGAATAACCAATTGTTTTAACTAGTATTATTCGTTGGGTTGTCCAAACAGATGATGGGTTATGCAAAACAAGGTTTCTGCGAAATCGGAAGCAATGAAAATTCCAGAAAATTCCTCTAATGAATAATTTCGATTTCGTCTAGAAATCCTGTTGCAAGAAAAGAAAATTAATTGGCATTAAATACATATTATAGAGGAGAATTACGTTCGATATGGCATTGAATTCGTCATCTGGAGCAAATGTTTTAAACAAAAGCTGTTCACCTTGAATGTTTCTTTGTCTATTTTCTATTTAACAAAGGATTCAAATTAACTACGAAATTTAAACGTGAATTTTTTGTGTATATTGTGAGTGGAATGTTCTTGAATTAACTTTCGCAAATGCTGACGAGTAGAAACTAACCGAGGAATATAGTTTCAAAAGAAGTCTGTTGAAATATATCTTATAAATCGGCAGTTTTTTGAGGTATCTAAATGACAGAGTCTTCTGCGAGCTATGCTGTAAGAAGCCAATCAATATTTATTATATTATATGTAATGCGAGTTCAACGTCCAGGTATATACATACATATATAAATATGCTTTATGGGGTCTCAGAAGCTTCCTTCCCACCTATACTTTAGAGGTCGTTTATGCTTATCTATTACATATCCCTTTCAGGCCGCTTTCATTGGGTTTGGGCTATAATACAAATCGATTAGCTTGACTTGAGCTCTAATTGATAATGGGCTGATCTTTAGGCCACACTATGGTATCAAAACCCGCCAGCTGTTCCAAGTATTGGCCAGCCAGAAACTGTCGTCTTTGATTGATGATGTGGCGCCAAGTTGTTCATTATGTTCTCATGTGGCATACGAGTTTTTAAGCTGATGCCTTTAGCGTGCAATTAAAACGCTATCGATATCAATTCGACAACAACAACAACAGCAGCAGCAAAAAACAAAAACAAAACAATGTCAAACACTTGATAAGTGCCTGAAGATAACCAAATCGATTCGTGTCGACAAACAATATAACACAGCACACACGTATTTCCAAAAAAAACACTTGTGTGTGTTCAGCATTTAACAATATAATCACTTGAAAATGCCATTTATAAGAACTGGTAACGCTCTCAAAATCTCTTCAAGTGCTGCCATTTGACGTTTAATTGGCGTTTAACAAATTTATTTTCTTACCAATTTTAAATACCCTTGCTGGGGGTGTTCTACTTGTAGCATGAATAGTGAGTTTTGAAGCCAACTTAATTAAGAGTGTATCGAATTACTATATCATATGACTATCACAGGAACCTATTACTCTACCATATGGTTATGATGGAAAGAATCTGTTGAAAACTTTAAAAACATTTCTAATTGAAGAACATTTTTAAGCACTTGTTGCTTGAATTAATGTGTATTTATCCAGATTCATAAAAATAAGCTTATCTTTATCTTCAGCTAGGGTATATGAGCTTCGGCATTCCCCTATTGCTTGTCTCTTCTTTTTTTTACTCTGTTTTTTCTATTGTTATAGAGACATAACTCTTCACAATCATTAGGTGGGCTAATAAGCGTCTCTGAAAGTGTTTATGTTTTGGCTTAAGGCTTTCAAAACTTGATAGATTCTCGGTTAATGGCCCTCGACGTGTGCGGATACCCTGCGGGCAGGTGACTTCCGCATGACGCTCAAATAAAAGTATCCAAACAGATATTTTGATGGGGTGTTTTGAAAGTGAAATTGAATAGCAGTAGCTAATAGTAAGCACGACTGTGATATACCCTGCAATCTAAAGGTTGTAGGGGAAGACAAAAGAGATTAAAATTGAAATTATACGCTTTAGGTTTAGATGCAGACTGGGTATCTCTTTGGCATGAGGCATATGTAAATGTATATACATTTTTATAAATGTTAAATTCTTAATAATTGACAAGATAAGCTTACAAAAAAATATATATTTAATTAATTATATATATGTAAATATATTAACAAATCATAATAATTAAACTTGTAATTTGAGCTTATATTTGAAAAATCACCTGCTCAAGAAAAATATAAAAAAATTGCAAAGTTTATTAAAAGATCAAGTGCTATTAAAAAGCCAGCATAAAGCAAAGCTCAAACTTTTGATTGTCTGCAAATTGTATGGAAATCAATCCAATTAAAGCTGAACCTCTGATAATTGATGACATATCACAAACTCGTTAAAAAAAAAAATATATATATATATAGGTGCTTGTATAGAAAACACTAAAACCACAAAATCTTTTGGCAGGTGGAACTCACGCTCAACTGGGCTAACAATGAAAACAAAAACAATAGCAACTAAATAAAACAATTTATCATACAATGTCCAAAGTTTTTTTCCCTTCGTTTCTTGTGGTTTTTAAACGTTTTGGCTTGGTTTATTATTTGAACTTGTCTGCGGCCGTAGATGCCGCCTCCGTGGCTGAGCACGTTTCGAGCACATCTTTTGGTCTTCGGCTTATTCTTTTTATGGGCGAACCCGGTAAGTGCCTATGGTAATGGTCGAGGCATTTTAATTAATGCCTTTTAACTTTCCCAAAAACAAAAGCGAAGACGTAAAGAATTCAAGTGGAAATGTGGCTAGTTGAGACCAAGACCAAGCGATACCCTGTACGTAGGTCGAATGTAGCCTAAATTCGATATGTTTTTTAGCTTTTAAAGTTCGCGAGTTCGATTTGAGACAAGGCTGAAACAATTCTCCATTGATTAGGCATAAATAAAATTCATGTGTACACAATTATTAGCTGCTGCCTGAAGCTTGATTAAGCTCTCCCTTGGCCCTTTTGGCCAGCTACAGGGTATAAAGTGAGAAGGAATTTGTTTTTCGTCGCGTGGCCAGACAATGACTAATACAATTTGTTCTAGAGCAGCAACATTTTATATGCTTGTTGTTGCTTTTATTTTTGTTTTATTTTTTTTTCTACTTTGTCTCACTTTTCTACATCGTGGGGGGTTAATTAACTTAACTAGATGCGTAGCGAGTGAAGGGGGAGAGCCCATTGAGCCCACCCGCCCGAGCTGTGTAAACAAATTGCACTAATTTGAGTCTTATTATTTAATAACTAAATAAATAGACAAAAGCCGACAAGTTGTGCAGACCAATTAACCCGTTTTACTCAACAGCAGTTTGTTAGCGCTTTCTGCGCAATTATTTTATGGCCGCGTTGCGCGCCTTAACGCTCCTTAACACTTATCCTTTGGCCGTAACCACATTTTCACATTTCCAATTAGGAACAATCAATGTCTAACCGAGACGTTGGGCGCGACCGTCGACGTCAAGAGCTCTTCCCTGGGCACACCTTGACCTTTGAGGCGAGGTCGGTCGCCCTCTCTCCCCCCTCTCCCCCCCCCCTCTCTCTCTCTTTCTGTCGCAGCAGCTCTTCGTCATCATAAACATCAGTTTTTGACAAACTATTTCACACAAATCAATACATGATTTTTTATTGCTCCTTCAAGCGTCTCAAGGGCTTGGCTGAATGATCTTCAAGGATTTTCTTCGCAAACCCCGTCCAACGTGTTCAATGAACCATGTGAACTGCAGCTGCTTGATAAGTTTTCATTGCGTTTATTTTCCTAGCATTAATTGTAATTGACAGTATTAGACAAAGAACAAAAACAATTAGGCTACACATTGCAATGCATTTAGTAAAGCTTTTTATCTCCTGTAGAATTATTATGCGTTGGGCATGAAATACTTATAAATGAAAAATACCTGCTGGACCGCAACTAATTAATATTTGGTCCTCCTAATTAAATATTCGCCCGATACCATTGACAGTTTGTTTGTTTAATTTTTTGTGGAGTTAGTTTGCAATTACAAATTATTAAGCCAGCTTAATGAAAGATTTAGTCGGATTTCCATTTGTTTATTAATTTAAAGTTTAAAAACTTTAGTTCAACCAGCGCAAGGCATATTCAAGGTGCAAGATTCACATTTTAGGAAGCGAAGCCCCGCAAACATCAAAGATTTGATCGCGCAGCATGTTAATTTGTACAATTAAAATTAAAGCTGTTTAATTATTTTCATCCGAATTGATTTCCTAAGGAAAGTTAATCGAATTTGAATTTGCAAACTCTTGCCACAAATTTAGGCCGCAATAGGCCTTGTATGTGAGAGCGTTTGTTGCTGTGCCCATAAAAAGAAAACAATTTAAATCAAATACTTTTTGTTTTTAGACTATTTATTTTACTTTTGTTTTTAAAGTTTGTTTTCGTTGTTTAATCACACAGTTATTTTAATACGTAAATATAAAAACGCTTTTTACCGTCATGATGAAAACATTTTGCTGTTCCATTTGGGTTTTTGTAGACCATCATTCTGACGTGGCAGCTTTCAGAGGGAACTGTCATGTCATTTATCAACTCGGCTCATGCCCAGCTATATCGCATGAATCCTAGCCCATTTTGATGCCCACTTGTTGAGTTGGTGCTGTTTAATACCATGTGCGATGGCCATTAAACCATAAATTTGTTATTTATTACGTACAATTTTAGTACACTCTGACCCATAAAATTGGCAACAAAAAAATGAGGGCTATAGGTGCAAATGTTAGAAGTACAAGAGAAGCCAGCATTAAACTCTTCTATTTATAAACATATGTACATATATATAAAGGCGTCTAAATACAATGCTCGATATGTATCACAGGGTATATTCGAGTCGTATATTTCTACTAGCCGTGTTTTTTTGTGGCGCCCACTCAAATATCATAAAATGAGCTAAGAATCGATTTGCTAGCTAGCTGACAGCTCCAGAGAAATTTGGGTACCATCAAATGCATTATAGCCATGTTTATTTATATGTAATGCAGTAAATGATCGAAAATAAATAATATAAATAGTATGTGCAAAAGGGAAAAATATATAAACTGTTGTCGGGCAGTTGTGCGGGGAAAAGGTAGCTTTACTGATAAGACCGACACCCAAAACGGGGCAAGTTTCATGTTGTTTTTTTTTTCCTGTTGGTGCTCCATATTCATACAATTTCTATTTATAAACCTTTGAGCGTTGAACGGATAGCCTCATTAATAAAACACATGTACGGCCATTAAAATTATTAACAAAAAAAGAACAAAAAAAAACAAAACATTTCAAAAGTGAATTTGAAATCGGCTGATTTCATGCGATATACGAACTGAGACATGGCGAAAAACCTACCGAACCACCCGGCGCGAGCGAACGCGAGAACAACTCGTTGGATTGGATTTGGTTGGATATGATTGGGTCGGATTGGGTTGGGTTGGGTCGGGTGTGTGTTTTTTGGTTGCTCTTTGCATATCGCTGTGCCTCAATCTCCAGGCCCCGTTGGCTGTTTATTTCACAAAATGTTATTTTTAGCTGGATGTATTTTTAAATGGCCTTGGGCCACTACGCCACAGAGCTGGGCTGAATGAAGATCGGGGGCCAACAGTCAATACGGTGCGACGTGTTTTTATTAAGTCGATCATGTTAACTCGTTTGTGGCTTGCTGCTGCGGTAGTAAGCCCCAACAGATCTTAACAGTATGGTCCAGAAGGCTAAGTGTCCAAAATGCAAGCTATTTGTAGAGCGCTTTTGGGCAAGAAGCAGCAAAAACAAAATTCACTTATAATTCGCAACCAGTTGATGGAACAATTGTCTATTTTGTTGTGTGCTTCGGGGCGCTAACTTGGATTTGGTTTGTTAAAAGTAGGCGATCAGTTAAGAAGTCCTTTTAATGCGCATTCGGAAAATTAGCAAAATTGCTTAAAATTCTCAACTAGTTTTAGATGTTTTTACTGTAATTTAAACTGTGAATAGTAGTTGTAACTGAAACCTCATCTAATTCGCCTGCGCCCTTTGCTTTTGCAATGTTTTCTCTTTCATTTATGACGTCCAAAGCAGCCAACTAACCAACCAAGCAACCAACCAACTATCCAACCACCCAACCAACCCACCTGCCAGTCTGGCCAAGATGCGAGTCAGCCAATGCGTCGCGCTGTTTGCGACTCTCGTCTATTTAATGTGCCAACTAGTGGTTGCCTTGGTTGCATGCTGCTGCTGCTGCTGCTGGCCACTTGGGCGACTGGGTGGCAGCCTGTTGTCCGTTGATGGGTTTTAACAAGTTCCCAGGCAGGTTGCTGCCTGTTTCCCAAGTCTCGTCTCTTGGTCTGGCTGCTGCTGCTGCCGTTGGCTGCCGCACTGTCTGCCGTTGCACCCAAAGTGGTTAAACTGGTATTATGAATATTACTAATGCCAACTAGAGTGCCTGGCAATACCTGCAAATATGCGCACATATCTTTTATATACCTATTAATAAACATACTCGTTTTATATTTTTTACGCGCTCCACTTTATGCACTTACTATCAGACTAGCATAGTATAAAAAAATATACATATATATTAAAAACTGCATATAAATATTAAATTTAATCTGAAATTTAAAAATGGTAAATACGACAGAATAGAAAGAAAATATGCCTTTCTTTCAAGCACAAAGTTTCTCAATTTAAAGTTGGACGACAAGATTTAGAAATATTTATTTTCTTACAAGAGTTTATAAACTTTAAAGCTTAAAATCTAAAATTTACATTTGTTGACCATCGATTACTTAAAGCCAAGAATTTTGAGCTTTAAACCTTTTTGCCACAAGAATTTTTGCTTAAACTACAAAATCTTAACCTTGTCACGGAATTCTTAATATATTTCACAGTCTGTAGATTTGGTTTTAAGTCAAGTTTAGTTTGCAAACGACCTGGCAACGGCATTCCAAGCCGCGGCACACACAAAGTAATTTTCAAAACTCGTGCCATGTGGCGTATACGTAACGAATAATTCTGTTAGTCTTAAGTCTTGTGTGTGTGTGTGTGTGTACACTTGTGCATTGTTTTTTCCTTCTTTATTGTTTATTGCTAGTGTCTGTTGTAGGTGTCATCATAAGCATGTTCTGAGCGTGGGCAGTTTATGAAGCGTGAAAATTCTTGGAACTGAAAATGGGAAATGAGACAAATGTTGAGAAAAGAGAGATTTTAATTGCAAGCCTGGCAACGGATTTATTTTTAGATATATAATCATGCCTGGATAACTCTCTCAGTGATTATAACAAATTAGGTTTGAGAAATCATAGACATTTGCTTTAAAGGAAAAACCAACTTAAAATGTTTAGCTCGGAACAAGAACTTGAATTACCTTTCCCACTCAACCTTGAACCCAGATTTAATTTCGAACTCAAGCTTTTCGCATATTGTAAACATTTTAAAGTTTTCTCTATTCAACTATAAAATATATGCCTCGGTTCTGATTGCTCTTTCATAGTTAACACTAAATTGGGATAAAAAAATACATTCAAATTAAAAAACATGAAATATTTTTATAAAATATGTGTATTATCTCCAAACAATGTTTATATTAACATCCATCAATCTAGTTAATGTAATTAGGTACATTTTTTGGGTATTGTATATACATATATCAACATTTAGAACCATTCATTAGCTTAGCTTTCTCAGTAGTTTTATTTACCTTTTTTATACCTTGAACCCATTGAATATAGTTTAAAAGAATATAATGTTTCTATATCTTTCTTTTTCTACATCTAATTTGTTTAATATATGGATTTAAATTCATGTTGAGTTTGAGCCTGCAACTTGACTCTGTTCACTCGTTTTTTTAAATTTCTATTCATTGTTAGATTGGCCACGATTTATCTCTTACGTAAAAATGTAATCTTTAGTTGAGTCTGAGCACTCGTTTTATCCTGTCGAAAATAGAAAGCAAGAATTTCTTTTGTGCAGCGTTCGATAAACCTCACATATTTGCATTCTGTTTGTGGCATATAAACGGAATCTCTTGGCCAACAGCGGAAACGGTGTTTCCTGTTTGTTGTGCTGCAGTTGGACCACGAACCTTAACCCTTTCGTTGGACGCTGGAGCTTGTGGTCTGATGATTTTGCCAGCCCCGTGGGCCAATTGCGGTGCGGGGAGCGGAGCAAGTGGTTGCCCTCGATGCGTATGCCGCTGGCTTTTGGCGGCCGTTGCACATGTGCTGCAAATTCAAGTATTTACCCATGGCATCTATTTTTAGAAAATCCAGTTTTTTGGCAACAACAGCAACAACAACAACAATCACACACAGACGCTGATATTTTGCATGTTTTGGAGCAAAGATTCGCAGATTTAGATACAGTTTTCAGTGTTTCGATCTTCAAGAGGTTTTTATTCCTAGAAAAACATTTTGTTTTGACCTCAAAGATGTGGCGCCATTCAGCTATTCAGTCCATCCATCCATCATTCAGTCAGTCACTCAGTCGGTCTGTCAATCAGTCTGTCAATCAGTTCAGCGCCCTTCACTTTCACACAGACAGCTGCTGGTCGCTGTCTGATATGGCCAGATGCCAGCCTGTTAAACTGAATGAACCGCAAGGCTTGAATGACTCTCTGGTTGAGCCTTAGGCAGAGCCACGGATGCAGTTGAAATGCCAAAACGTTGCATTGTCGTCATGTGCCTCCATTTACGGCGGCAGGCAAGTGGCGCCTGTCTTGGCCACATCATGATGTTGAAGTTGCAACTGTTGTTGCCGCTGCTGCAACTGTGCGGCAGGCTCCATCTTCTACATTGTCACTTGTTTGAAAGTGAAATTTTTTGCGTGTAGCACATCTGTTGACGTGCCCCTGTTGCCACTTGCCGCCTGCCATTTGCCACAAGCTACATGCCACATGCCCCACCCTCCTTCATGTGCGCCAATCTCTATCAGCCTTGGCATTGTGTTGCCCGGAATTATCTTCTTTTTTTTCGCCTCAACAATTGAGGACTTGCGTTTGGAGTCGGGCAAGTGATGTAATAAATGGCAGCAGAAAAACGACTGGGAATATTGTGTAAATTGTGCGTTGGACTCCAATTAAAATTGGTTTAAAAAAAATACAGCTTTTATTTAACAGTTAGTCAAATATTTAAAGAATTTTCATGATCAGATTTTCTTTAAATGCCCAAACAGAAAATTCCAAATATTTGCATTCACTTTGTAAATATTTAAAATGGGAAAACGAACCAAGAACAAATTCAGGCAACTCGTGAAAACTTTGCATATTGTTTATAATTTGAATAAAAAATGTTCAAACATATTTTGAAAAACCACACAAAAAGGTGCGTAAATATTTATGGTTGTTGAGAAAGATGCCAGATAATATAATCTGGAAATGCGGGAAGTGTGTTTATTTCAAGATTATAAAAGTATTGAGAGACAAAATAAATGGTATTAACCAAATTTAAGCAACTAATTTTAGTCAAAATTATACATATACATATCTTGCTAATCATAAAAAATGCAGGCTGTTGCTCGAGTACTTGGAATGTTTAGTTTCAATTTATTTTTCATAACTTTTCCTTCAAATAACTTACATTATTATATTTTTTTTAAGTACTTTCTATTATACCATATTTGTATAAAAAACTCTATTATGTTAATGTGTGTTATTTACATTTTTTTTGTGTGTCTCCTTGAAGGAAGCCCGCCCTTTACTAAATTCGTTATGCATAACATTCAGCCAAATTCAATTTAGTTGTACTTCATTTGCTATTTGTAACAATTCAGTTAGGGAAAATAGGAAAAATCGTATTGACTTGCCCGGCTTCTCGTGCCGCTGTTAACAATATTCTAATCAAGTGATTGTGCAAATGGAGAACGGAGATTGGGCAAATGTGCATGTGGAATGGGTAGCATTTGTGGATGATGTGCTCGAAGCGGAGCCGATGGCCCAGCTGGCAGCGATTGTATCATGGCTAAGGACGCGTTCAGGGCCGGGTTCAGGTTCAGGTTTGTGTGCTGCTTCGTCTACTGGACTAGGGCAAGACATTTGCAACAGTTGAGCAGTTCGTATGCCTTCTAATTTGATTTGAATGTTGTCAAGCTGGTCCACCAAGCGTTCAGACATTATGCTAAGTCTATAAGGCGCAAATGTTCCAACCCACTTTCTCTGTCCTCTGCCTGTCCCATTTGCTGGGGCTGCCACTCATGTCAACGCCATTTGACACCCAGTCTGGATTGTCTACTTATTATGAAAACTTCAATGCGTCAACTCTTAAGAGTTCCTAACTATCCTTCGGTGCTTGGGTTTCAATTAATAAATTGCTTGCAAATCACGCTCTAGAGTGCCATAAGCCCATCAAATAGTGGCGCAGATGAAACATTAGCCAAATGACCTTCGAACCCTTTTTTTTACAGTGAAGTCCTTTTTTGCGTAGGCCTCGTATATTGTTGACAATCTTTAATAGCTGGTAGCTGGGCGTGGCTGTTTTTGTGGTGGGCGTAAACTTGTTGATGATTGATGGCGTTGAACGAGCTGCCTGAAGTCCTGTGCTGTTCGAGACACGCGTCTGTGGGCGTGTAAACAACATAAAACCCAGCAAAATTTTCAATCAGTTGCCAAGCTAGGAGATACATATTTGGAGTGAGTTTAGCTGTTTAAAAAAATTTTGGATCGATGAAGGCTAAACGAAATTAAATTTTAGTAACTATTCAGACCGAATAGTTTTGCGTATCGTAAAACTTATAATGTACAAAATACTCTTATAAAATGTACCAAATGCTACTTTACATCAAAAGTATTTCTCGTATGTCACAAGTTGCGCTTAAAAAACATTCGTCTGATAAAAAATGCGCGTAATTAAATGCACCCAACAGAAATTCCGCAAATAAATATTTTTCCTTTATAAAACCGAAAAATTTTTAATTTAATATTGGAGAAAACGCAAGTATTAAAATGTTTGTACGTGAAAAAATCATATTATTTTTTAATTTATTTTTAAATATATTATTTAATTATGTTTTCGAGTGCTGTGAAAGATTAAATTAAAAAAAATATTGGCTGTTGCAGGTAGTTCATGTTATTGGTAGCCCAACATTTTTTATTTGTTATTTGTGAATTCGATTGACAGCAAAATTGTAAGTCAAAAAGTGTAAACGACTGGTAAATACTCTTTTTATCCGGGTCTCTACATAAATACACAAGTAGAATAAACTTTTAAATGAAATCAATTTCCTTTAAAAGGCTGCTAGGGTTACGCGTAAAAGACCAGAAATATTTTGAGCTCGCATATCGATAGCTGCAATAATCGATTGGAATTTAACGTATGCCAAGTTTGAAGGCGGAAGTTGTGTTGTGATAAAATTATAAATAAATTGCTTTATCTACTATAGGCCTTTAAAACAAACACAGCTACATGCTTACACATTTATATATGTATACGGGTGTCTAGCTACATATGTATGCATATTAATGGATATACAGACAGATCAGACTGACAACCCGGCAGTCAGTTGAATTCGTCGTCGCCTCACGCAGGTTATTCGTATTTGTATTTGCATTTATACATGTGTACATATGTATGTATGTGTCTGTGTACGTTTATGTGTGCGCGCGTTGCTCAGCTGCCCTGGTCGCCCCTCTCCGCTGGCTAGCTGCTAGCTCTTCGTGAGGTTTGTCATGTTTGTTTGTTTGTTTGTAAAAATATGTAATGTCGTGTTAGTTTATCCAATGGCGTGCCGTCGTGTCTATTTTTAGTGTACAAGCTTTATTTTTAGACCGGCGGCAGCAACAACTTTAACTTTAACTGCACAAAAGTACAAACAGAGAAAAACCACACAATGTGGCGACCGCCTTATTGCATTTGCAACTTGTTGCGCCGCGAGAGCGCCAAACTAAGAGCACAACATAGAGCGTGCTTGTGTGAGTGCGAGAGTGAAAGAACGAGTGGGAGGGGCGGGCTGCAGTGCGAGAGTGGCCGCTGCACGTTGCGGCTACGTGATGTTTTTGTTGGTTTGGTTACACAACTTCCAGTTGCTTGCTCTCAATGTCTGCTCCGCTCTGTCTGTCTGTCTCTGTTGGTGCTCGTTTTGCTCTCTGTGTGCATTTGCATTTGTATTTGTATTTGTGTTTGCATTTGTATTTGTTTTTGTATTTGATTTCGTTAAACGTTTTATCACGTCGCTGTCGCTGTCGCTGTTGCTGTCGTCGTCGTTACGTTTAAAGTTTACTTTTAGTTGCTTCGTTTCTTATTATTCTTGTTTTGCTCGATTTGTTTTTCTCATATTTTCTTTGAAATGTGAATTCTATTTATAGACCATTGGTCTTTTATTCGCCTCTCAGTTGGCGCACATTCCGCTCTCTGTTTACATTAAAAATATTTAAATTGTTGTCACGTACCAAGTTCTTAATAGGTTACGTTATGTGTTTATTTAACTCATTTTGATTAGCAGCCGAGAAAAGCACAATAAAAGACACGCTTAGTAAATGTGGTTGTTGTTGTTGTCGTTGTTGGTGGACAGCTCCGTTACAAAATTCATTGGAACTCATTTACAAATTAAGATTTTCAACCATTTCCAAAGGAGACTAAAAGTTTGGCAAAACTTCCAAATATGTTTATATTTTAATTTAAATTTATATACATAGACACTTCCGGCTCTCTGAAACTACAGAAACCAATTCTCTCCTTGCTAATCTTAAACGATTTATCTAGCCTGCTCTTTTTCCTCATCCGCTCTCAACCCGCATTCCATTAAAACAAATATTTGCTAGAATTGTTTGATCTTATGAAAATCGCATAGAAACGCGATATTTTCGCAATTTTAGAAATTCAAGGTCTGAATTCTGAAACTCGTTGAACACAGTTTTTGTTGTTGTCGGCAAGTTTTGGTTCACATTTTCTTATATGTCAAAAAAAGTTGTAGTTAGGTTAGTATTTCAAATTTATTAATTTAAGCTTAGAATTTGGTTGTTTTTTTAATTTAAATTTTTTTCGAACCTATGACTTTCAACTTCCAACTCTTATACCCAAGAATTTCAGTAAACTTGGCAAACTCTATCCTTAATGCATGTGTCTCGCTTGATTTGTAGATTATATCATATATATTAAACATATATATATATAGATATAAATATTTATGATATATATGATCTGTTGGTGGCTTAATGGTTAATGGGACTTTGTTGGCTTTTTAATCTCATTCGCAATTTTCTTGATGGCAGGTGGTATGCGCTTTGCCACGCCCGGTTGTGAGCTCAGGAACGAGATCTCAAAGAGGGCGGGTCGGCTAGAGTAGACATTGTGGAGCATACTGATGAACCAGAATAGCAAATCGTCCATGTTTTGTATTGTGCACTGGGCGAACACAGCGCCCGCATCCCGACCGTGCTGATGGGAGTCAAACAGAGCGACAATCGAGGCGCGAAAATCAAAGGTCATCATCACCGTCCGACTGTCCGCTATGATGGCGGAAAACAGATGCGATGGCATCTCCCGGGCGCCAGAGCCGCCCGCTTGCTGGAACACCTGCAGTGTGATCTGAAAGATGCGAGATAGCTGCATGGCAACGTTGCGATTGTACATGGGATTGCTGGGATCGGCCTCCATGTGCGTGTAGAACCACTCCTCCAGCCGAAAGTTCATCTTGTGCTGTGAACGAATCGCCGATATTGCATCTGGTATATTAAGATTCAGATTGCGCGATAGCGGCGTATGAGCTGTTATAACATTGTGGTAGACATTATTGCCATCGTTCATCGCATTTCCAAATAGCTCCCAGCCGCGGGACGGCAACTCGCCCACACGATGATAGAACCTCTCCGCCTTAGCCACCTTATCGGCTAGGATCAGTGATATCAGAGTGCACGAATTGGTGCCACTCTGCTGAAACTCTCCGAAACGTGACTGGCAAAAGTCGCGCGGGAACCACCAGATGTTCAGGTTGTCGATCTGCTCATGTACGGCCATCCTGGAGTCGGTTCGAGTGCGCTCGAAAGGATTGCTAAAGTCTGATGGACACAAATAATGCCATCATTGGGCAAGGGTGAGCGTACATTGGTAGAAATTATTGGGTGGGGTTGGTTGGGGTGTGGCAATTGAATCGTTACCGTGCGCTGGGCCCAGTCTTTCGTACTGCTGCTGTCACATAATTCATATAAGTCACCTTCTTAACACTGCACTGCAGGAGCGAGCTTCCTAGTTTGTCCTTTTGCTTAGCTAAACATTGAATTTTGGGTGTCTTTTGCCGGAGGAGTGTTGAAACGAAACGAAAAATTTTGATAAGAAAACAACAAAATAAAAGAATTTCTAACAAACAATAAACATGATGTGTGCGACTGGACAGTAAACTGAAGGAGAAACTGAGTCCAAAAATTAGAACTAACTCCTTAAATTCTAAAAAAAAAAATTTGATTTTGTTTAATTTAGTTGTGAATTTGGAACTAATGATGAGATGTTTTTCCTAGAGCTCCCCTCTCTGATTACCCCCATAAAAGTGAGCAAAGGCATGGCTTTCGGATAACGCTTGCAGAAAATTACCCAATAAATATATATACATATGTATGTGTGTATAAAGCCTGGTACAGGTCTGATCTGCTTAGTTTAACGCTTAAAAAACTACATATCTTAGAACTCCATTTGCAGAGGCATGTCACATGTCATGTCACATTCCTCCTTGGCTCGTGCCACATTGCGTATACGTATTTCTTGAGTCGAAAATTCGAATTTGTATTGTTAATCGTTTGATAGGGAAAATCCTTTAAAGCCCATTTAGTTAAGTGACTGGTCGACTGAAATGAATTAAGTGAGAAGAAACTTATCTGATTTACTGATGGGACTTAAATGTTAAAACTATTAAATATTTTTCTTATCTATTCTTCGCTCACCTTTCACTTTTAACTCTTGCTATATATGTATATTTTAAACTATATTCATAAAATTTTTAAATATTTTTTAATATAGATTTTAAACTATAATCTATTTTTTTTAGCGGTTTTAATTTATAATTGTTTGACAAAATATTTTAATTTATTCTTTAACATAAAAATTCGTAATCGAATCGAGCCCACTAAAATTTCTCCGTTTGCCTTAATTCTTGAATCCGTAAAAATTATGAATTACGCTTGAATTTAACCCGATTAACACAAGTGAAAGGGGAGCAACTGGTTGAAGGATAATGCCACAAACAGAATTATATAATGAGGGAATCCACGCATGCATAATTAACGCTACAGCCAGCAAATGCGCCAGAGTGCGGCGCGTGCCTCGTGTGGATGTATCGTCAGAGGGGAGGGGTGTAAGGTTTAAAATCCCGCCGGAGAAGCACACAAATAGCCATATATATTGAACAATACAAAATAGCCGCAAGCATATGCAGCTGGGAAAATCTTTTTGTCCGACAAGTGCCTGCGAAAATGAAAAAAAGGAAAAAGGGGACAGGATATGAAAGGAATTTAACTTGAAATTCCATGTCTCAGTGTTTGTGTGTAATACACACTGTGTATAACTTTTGACTTTTTTCAGTCAACTAGCCGGACAAACTATCCGGGATTGCACTATATACATATGTTACGCACTGCCAGCCCACCCATAGAATTTCATTACATTCCTTTTGTAATTGTGTGTGTGAGTGAGTGTGCTTGACTTTGTCAAACATGTATTTTAATGATACCCTGGAATTAAGCATAAAAGTATACTAAATACACTTTCTTTAACACTAAGTTGATTAGTTAAAGTCTTCCCTTGCATAAGTCAGAAATACTTTTTCTATTATGAGTCTAGAATATATATAGCTATAATCAATCAACCCGATTTTTCTAAATTAATGCCCTACACTCTATGGCCTTTGGCTAAGACACTATTAGTGCTCAGTTAAAACTCCCTAATATTCAAATGTCCAGCTGTGTGTCCGAGGGAATATAATATGGGAGTTAAAAATTTCAAACTTGGATTAAGAAAGTTCTAAAATCGGTTGGTCACGCCCACTAGGGAGCTAGGCAAACGTCGACCTACTAATTGACTTCATTAAATACAGGTATTTCTTTCTTTTCAATTCTTGTTCAAGTTTCCTTTAATCAATTTGTCGGGTCAGTCTATTTAAGCTGTTATTAAACTGTGCACGAGTATTACGCAGTCGGCTATACCCGACTAGATGAGTCCAGCATGTTATGGCTACATTTTTGTATCGCAATCAATTGAAATTTCAACCACCGCCCACTCACTAACTGATTTGATCCTTTTTGATTGTATCCTTGCAGCGTGTAAATCTGTTAGCACCCATAGGCGTCGCGCTGAACGGCCCCGGCCTAAGGGGCCATGACGCGTTGGCCCTTCAATTTACTACTATTGCTCTCGGTGGCAGTACGCGACTGTAGCAATCATACCATCCTCACAGTCGGCTATCTGACGGCCCTCACTGGCGAGCTCAAGGACCGCCAGGGTTTGGCCATATCCGGTGCGCTGACAATGGCACTGGATGAGGTAAGCTATCCTAAGTAGCTATAATCATAATGTTCGGATGGAATAGAAATAACAAGTACATAGCTGGACAGCCAAGCACCAGGGACAACAAGGCTAAGTTCAGCAAGCTTGCATCTTGATAATGTCAAGTCAATGTCAAATGGCAAGCTAATATCTTGAGTGTCCATCTGTGTACTTGACTTTTCTTTGAACATAGTGATTACTAATAAATAAAGATTAAGTTTCTATTATAAATTTAAAAGAAAGTCTTGGTAAATATTAAGATAGTTCAAAACAAACCTAATAATACAATATTACAACATTCATACCCTATATTTTAATCAGCAACTGCCTGTATGCACGTATATTTTCTGCACTTTATATTAAAAACCAAACGAATTTTCAATTACCGCCCTTCTCTGCGATTCTGATGAATTCAAGAAAGCCTTGCAGAGACTAATGCTTTTATTCTAATAATTCAATTAAAAAGTGGTGTATGTTTATGTTTATGTATTTATGCATGTGCATATGTATTTGTGTATATATTGTATTGCGTGTATTCAGTTCAAACGTTCTCTTCCCGCTGCGCAGCAAATTTAAAAGAAAACACATTTTTAATTACCGCCCCACTCTGCGATTCTCATGAATTTAAGTAAGCCCTTCCAGTTTTCATGCATTGAGTAGAAGTGTTTTGTTTAAAAAAGTAGTTTTGGCTATCTAATATAATTTAGTTTTGTATGTATGTTAATGTGTAGTTGTTTGTATGTATATATGTACATATGTGTATGTATATGTACGTATGCATGTACATATGTACGTATGCATGTACATATGTATGCATGTGTATAGATATGTTGATAGATTCGAATGTATGATGAAACGTTCTCTTCCCACTACATAGACTTAAAAAAAAAGTATTTTTTCTAAAGCCCTACTCTGCGATTCTCAAGAATTCATGTAAGCCCTTCACATTTTCACGCTTTGAGTATGTTTTGTTTAAAAATGTGGTTTTGGCTATTTAATATAATTAAGTTTTGTGTGTATGTAAATGTGTAGTTGCATGTATGTATATATGTAAGTATGTATGTATGTATGTATGTATGTATTCAAGTACGTATATATGTAAGTGTGTATTTATGCATGTATGTATGCGTGCATGTATATATGCACATGTTTGTATGTGCTTGTATAATATATGATAAGAAAAATAAGACCTTTTTCGGTTAACATTCTTAAACTAAATAGAATTGAGTATGTGCGGTTATCCATGAAATAAAAGCGTCTTAGACAAATCCAATATATTTTATAGCCAAAAATAATCAATTTTATAGTTGTTATTTACTATATAATTTTCTATATATGTTAAATGTGTTTATTTTGTATTATTCACCAATTTTAATTTTGTGAACAGATCAACAGAGATCCAAATCTGCTGCCGAATGTAACGTTAGCGCTGCGCTGGAATGATACCAAGGGTGATACGGTGCTGGCTACCAAGGCCATCACCGAGATGATATGCGATGGTATTGCGACCATATTTGGTCCGGAGGGACCCTGCTATGTGGAAGCTATTGTCTCGCAGAGTCGCAACATTCCAATGATATCCTATGTATGTTCATATATAGAGTATGCGAGTGCTAAACAACTGCATTTCTCACTTGCAATTCTCCACATGTTTGCTTGTATCAAATTAAATGCATTTATTTACCTCTTTCTCTGTCTCTTGCTGTGTCTCTTCCCGTCCGCCCCACGAACTTTCAAATAGAAATGTGCAGAGAACCGTGCATCCTCGATACCAACATTTGCACGCACCGAGCCGCCCGACACGCAGGTGAGTGGAAGTTGATGATGGGCGGGCATGGGCAGTGGGAGGTGAGGGGTGAGGGGGTTAGAAGCAACATATTGTTTGTCTGCCAGTTGATGCCTTGACGCTGACATTGAGCCGCACTGTATAATATGTGGCCTTGGCAGCTCGCAAATCATATATCACACATTATATATTTATATACATATGTGCGTAGAAGGAAGTCCACACAATTCAGAGGAATTTTATAACATTGATGGTATTCTCCTTGCATATTTACAGGTCGTTAAGTCGGTGATTGCATTGTTGCGCTACTACGCCTGGAACAAGTTCTCCATACTCTACGAGGAGGTATGGGGCACGGTTGCCGATCTCTTAAAGGACCAGGCATCCAAGCGCAACATGACCATCAATCATAAGCAATCCTTTATCGACGATCGCGCCAAATGCTGTGAGCAGATGATGACCTGCTGCCGCTCCGGCTATTGGTATCAGGTGAGTGGTAATTATTTATATAAATATATTTGCGAGAAGAAAGAATGGATCAAGACTGTTTTTGCCCTTTAAGATATTCAAGTAAATCATGATTTGTGGATCTAAAATAGAAGAAACTATAGATTTATATTGATAAAGTACATAACTGATTGTTAAAGCTAAAATGACAATATGGTTATTTCTCTTCTTCCGATTTTCGAGATGTATTCATTTGGAAAAATTATATATAAAAGAAAAAAATATGAAAAAACGAGAAGGAAGGGCTATCTTCGGCTAGCCGAAGATTTAATACCCTTGCAGACCTATGGCAGCTATATGATTTAGTGGTCCGATCTTAATAGAATTTTGCATATATATGGGGAGCTTAGTAAAACTAATAAATACCGAGTTTGGTCAAGATATCTTGAAAAACATAAATGTTTTTCATACAAGAACCTACTTTTCGACCGATCGTTCCTATGGCAGCTATATGATATAGTGGTCCGATTTAGCTGGTTTTGACATATGAACTGCGTGCAACAGAAAGAGGGAATTCTGCAAAGTTTCATAAAGATAGCTTCAAAACTGAGAGACTAGTTCGCATAGAAACAGACAGAAGGACAGACGGACATGGCTATATCAACTCGGCTGTTGATACTGATCAAGAATATATATACTTTATGGGGTCGAAGATGTCTCCTTCTATGCGTTACACGTTTCACGACAAAATTATAATACCCTCTGCAAGGGTATAAAAAAAAAGATGGAAAAATATACAAAATTTTTTATTTCGATTGAAATAGTATACTTTTTTATATATAATAATAAGAAAATATATATGCAGTTTTAATTTACAAATAGTTTGAAAAACAATTTTTTAGGTTATCTAAAACTATTATATATATATTATTAATATTTTAAATTTCATTAAATATATTAAATCGGAATTTTTTGTTGCGCAGTTTAATTCAATCAAATTTATTATAGTAAAAATATATTTGCTAGATTATGTAAACAGTATACCCATCCAATAAGTCATATGCTTGTTCCACAGGTTGTGCAAAACACGATGAATCGTACACGGATCTATGTGTTTCTCGGTTCGGCTAACAGTTTGATTGATTTCATGAGCTCCATGGAGACGGCTGGTCTATTTGCGCGTGGCGAGTATATGGTCATCTTCGTGGACATGATGGTCTATTCGGAACGGTAAGTCAACCATCAGATGTTGTCTATATTCTTGTTGGGATCTGTCTCTCATTGAATACACTAACGCTCACAGTGAGGCACAAAAGTATCTGCGGAAGGTGGATCAAATCAATCGGATGACCAACTGCAAGAGCACCGAGAACTTTAATCAATTGGCGCGCAGTTTACTCGTTGTGGCATCTACGCCGCCCACAAAGGGCTACGAGAAGTTCACGGAGCAGGTGCGCAACTACAGTTCGATGCCGCCTTTTAATTTTACAGTGCCACAGCTCTTCTCGCAAAGCAAATTTAGCAAGGTGAGCCACGAGAATATGATGCTCAGTAGTGCCAACAAACTAATTGACATCAATGTTCCTTGATTGCAGTTCATATCGATCTATGCGGCCTATCTGTATGATTCCGTAAAGCTGTACGCCTGGGCGCTCGACAAAATGCTGCGCATGGAGGAGCGTGTGCTCACCGATGAGGTCATTTCTGAGGTGGCCAGCAATGGGACGCGAGTCATAGATACAATCATCAAAAACCGTACTTATATGAGTGAGTATTCAATTGGCTTTCAAGCAATAAGCCATTGTATCTATGGTACATTTAAATTTATTTTGGTATTGCCAAAATAGGTGTCACCGGTTCCACAATCAAAATCGATCAGTATGGTGATTCGGAGGGCAACTTCTCGGTGCTGGCGTACAAGCCGCACAAATGGAACATATCCGAGAATATCCGTTGCAATTATCATATGGTGCCCGTGGCGTATTTCCATCAAGGCGAAGAACTTCCAGTGAGTGAGTCGTCTTCTCTTTTTTAGTTTGCATTACTTTGAGTTTGCTCAAGACCCAACAGACAAACTGAGAATCTCAACATTTGAATTGCTCAATCGTTGATTGCAGGAATATAAACTGATTAACGGCTCGATCGATTGGCCCTCCGGCGGCGAGAAGCCCACCGATGAGCCCATGTGCGGATTTGCCAATGAGCTGTGCAAAAAGGATGATACCCATTATACATCCACTGTGGCTGCGGTCGTCCTGGGCGTATTACTATTCTGCTCCGGTGTGGTCACCATGAGTATCTATCGCAAATGGAAGATCGAGCTGGAAATCGAGGGTCTGCTGTGGAAGATTGACATATGCGAAATCAAGGACTATTCCGGCAATGAAATTGTCTCATCGCCCAGCAAAGTAAGCGAAATAAACACCGACTGATCCAATATACTTTACCAACTGCTGATTGCCTTCTCTTTTGCCAGGTCAGCCTGATGAGCGCCCAAAGTTTTGGCTCCCGTTGGTCCCATCAGTTCGTTACCTCGACGGCGCGTCTGCGCGGCGCCGTTGTGCGCATCAAGGAGTTGAAGTTTCCACGCAAGCGCGACATCTCGCGCGAGATCATGAAGGAGATGCGTCTGCTGCGCGAGCTGCGTCACGACAACATCAATAGCTTCATTGGCGCCTGTGTGGAGCCAACACGCATACTGCTAGTCACGGATTACTGCGCCAAGGGCAGCCTGTACGATATCATTGAGAACGAGGACATTAAATTGGATGATTTGTTTATAGCCTCACTCATAAATGACCTCATCAAGGTGCGTATTCTGGAATTTATAATTATAATGCACAGCTTATTTACTTTCGCTATTTTGTTTTATTTGCAGGGCATGGTGTACATACACAGTTCACAGCTGATCTACCATGGCAATCTCAAATCCTCGAATTGTGTGGTCACCTCGCGCTGGATGCTGCAAGTCACAGACTTTGGACTGCACGAGCTGCGTCAGTGCGCCGAAAGCGAGTCTATTGGCGAGCATCAGCATTATAGAAGTTAGTGTCAACTCTTGATTCGCTTCCTTAAATGTAGAGTTCGAATGGAACCCGAAAATGCAAAAGTTGTTAAACTATATATTCGTTTGAACCCCTGATTCACAGTCTAAAATAGAGCTAAAATCCGAAAGGATTGCAAAGAATCAGATCCACAAATTATTAAATGATATGATATGTTTTTTAATATAATTAAATATCATATAATATCATTTGATGTATTACAATATGATACAATATTTTATTATGCTTCAATACTTATAATTTTTAAATTTATTTTTATTTACAAAAAAAATTCCCTCTTCCTATTATATTTTTGATGTTTTGAAATAATAGTTTTTACTTATATTTTTTTCTTACTATTCTACTTCAAATTTTGCAACCTAAGTTTTTAAATTTTCCCTTTAATTTAACTATTTGAAACAATAATTGACAAATTATTGCAACTTTATTTGCTTTTTTAAATTACATTAAAATTGTTGTTATATTTATTTATTTTTTATACTGATTTTGTACCAACTTCTATTTGAATTCCAGATCAACTTTGGCGCGCCCCGGAGCTGTTGCGCAATCACCATATGCACGGCAGTCAGAAGGGGGATATTTATGCGTTTGCCATCATAATGTACGAAATATTTAGTCGTAAGGGTCCGTTTGGACAAACCAACTTTGAACCAAAGCAAATTGTGGACTTAGTCAAGCAGCAGCCGCTTAAAGGGACAGAGCCATTTCGGCCGGAGGTTGAGTCTATTATAGAGGCTGAGTCCTGTCCGGATTATGTGCTGGCCTGCATTAAGGACTGCTGGGCTGAGAATCCCGAAGACCGACCCGAGTTCAGTGCCATACGGTGAGTGAAAACCGGACAATTCCTAAGAGAGACAAAGTACTTAAACTTTATTTGCATTTATTTTTTATGCACAGCAATCGGTTGAAGAAGATGAGAGGTGGTAAAACCAAAAACATCATGGATCAGATGATGGAAATGATGGAGAAGTATGCAAACAACTTGGAGGACATTGTCACAGAGCGCACGCGTTTGCTGTGCGAGGAGAAAATGAAAACGGAGGATTTGCTACATCGCATGCTGCCCCAATCGGTGGCAGAGAAACTAACCATGGGCCAGGGCGTTGAACCCGTTTCCTATGATTTGGTAGGCCTTAACTCAAATAAATATAAGTTTGATAGAGACTTTTCTTAGATATTGTAATCCCATCCTGCCGACTCCAGCATGACGTAATGTTTGGATGGCGTAGGATAAACTTTTTTACCTTTACTGTGTTTCTTATATATTGGCAAAGTCTTTTTGTGGAAATACGTATACTGTATATACAGCAAATTAATTCTTCTCCATGTCCATCTATCTTTCAGGTCACGATCTACTTCAGCGACATTGTGGGCTTCACAGCACTCTCCGCAGAGAGCACACCGTTGCAGGTGGTAAACTTTTTGAATGATCTCTACACGGTGTTCGATCGCATCATACGTGGCTATGATGTGTACAAGGTGGAGACCATAGGCGATGCCTACATGGTGGTAAGTGTATCGATCAATCTCCAAACCGAATGTAGCATATGATATCATGGTTGTCCCTCCTCTCTGCAGGTCTCTGGTCTGCCCATTAAGAACGGCGATCGGCATGCGGGTGAAATAGCGTCCATGGCGCTCGATTTGCTGCATGCGGTCAAACAGCATCGCATTGCCCATAGACCCAACGAGACGCTGAAGCTGCGGATCGGTATGCACACGGGTCCGGTCGTTGCGGGCGTCGTGGGTCTCACGATGCCACGGTATTGCCTCTTTGGGGATACGGTAAACACCGCCTCGCGCATGGAGAGCAACGGCGAGGCGCTTAAGATACACATATCCAACAAGTGCAAACTGGCGCTAGATAAGCTGGGCGGCGGCTATATCACCGAGAAGCGCGGCCTGGTCAGCATGAAGGGCAAGGGCGAGGTGGTCACCTGGTGGCTAACGGGCGCCAATGAAAAGGCCATACAAAAGAAGCTCGTGGATATGACGGATATGCCGCCGCCGTTGTTCAGTCGGCCGCGCAAGAGTCCCAAACTGAATCCGGACTCGAGGCAGCCCAGTTTGCTGGCCATGCACAATTGCGGCAACGGATCGCGGCGCCAGAGCAGTGTGCCACGTCCGGCCGATGGGGAGTCAACGTACAGCCTGCAGGGCTCCGCTTATCAGGTGGCGCGTGAATCGCCGCGACTGGCAGCGAGAAGAGAGCGGGAACGAGAGCGGGAACGGGAGCGAGATCGTGAGCGACCCGCGCTGAATGGCCTGGGCGGCCATTTTGTTGGCGGCGCACTGCTGGAGTCCGCGCACGCCTCGCTCAGCACGCTGAATCATTCCGATACAAATGAAACGAACTGTGATACTAACGAAGCCACCATTCTCGATGGCGAACTGGAGTTGAACGGCGGCATCTGCGGCGGCGCAGCTGCCACTGCTGCTGCTGCTGCTGCTACTGCTGCTGGCCTGGTGCGCCAGCCAAATGCGCTGCACAAGCCGCTGGCCATGGTGCGGCCACATCGCATCATTAGTGCGGCCCAGCTGCTGCCCCTGGATCAGGCAATCCCGGCATCTGCGGTGGCGGAGCTGCTGCTGCGCGAGTCACGCTCGCTGGATCCGATGCCGCTGCAGCAGATACGTAAGCGGCACGAACGCGGCAAGCTGCCACCCTCGAAGCTTTCCAAGAACAATTCACGCTCCCTGGACACGGGCGTCTCGCTGATTAGCGGCAATCCCAACGGCGAAACGGCCGCCGAGGAGGATGAGACGGATGACCTGTCGGCCAATCCGGTGGATGCCAATGACGGCTACGACGATGAGCTGGGCCTGCTCATGCGTCATGACAACGGCCAGCTGCCCATGCTGCGCTACTCGAGCAGCTTTGCCAATGCCCAGCCGAGCATTGTGCCCGCCGGCGCCAGCAGCAGGCGGCGCAGCAGCAACGTCTCCTCGAGCAGCTGCGCCAAGCACTTGAACAACAATTGCAACGGCGGCATGAACATCGAGGAGGACATGCACTCGCCGCTGCTGCAGCGCCAGGCCTCGCTTACAGCGCCGCCCGAGGAGCTGATGGCACACTCGAAGCGCTGGCACTCACTCGAGCACATGGAGCCGGGCGTCACCGGGCATGGCAACAGCGTCAGCTATGCCGCCGACATTGAACGCCGACACGATCAAGCGCATGATGGCGGTGGCGGTGGCGGGGGCGGGAGCGGAGGCGTTGGCGGCGGCTTGGATATGCATTCAGCTGGCAATCAGCGTGGCACACGCGGCGGCAGCAGCAGCAAGGTTGGCAACTGGGTGGTCAACTTCTTCAAGGGCAACGGCATGCGCAGCGTCGGCGCCAGCGGCGATTCCACGCTGCGACGCGTGGGCATCCTGCCCAGCAGTGTGCAGGGCGTGCGCAGCGGCTTCACCGACATGACCGCAGCATCCACGGCACGGGATCGTGAGAGTATTGTATAGTTTGGAACGGATGGAACGTCTAAAGGGGGGAATGTTACTCAGGAACAGTGCGAGCAGGAAACGAATGTCTAAGGTATAAATTACATACATACATACACATCATTTATAGAGATCTGTTTTGGCTTATATGTATATTTGTTGTATGTTGATTGTCGTTTGTGTTTAAAGCTCTATATGCCTATAGATGTACGTATACACGCAAATACATGCTATATTATATATACATATACACGTATGTACGTATGTATGCATGTGTACCGGAAACAATTACTAAATGCATATACATATTAGAGTAGCCACTAAATAACAAATATAAAAAGAACCGTCTAGTCACAAGGTCTTCAGACTAGTTATTGATTTAAATTTACAATAATAATAAATAATATAATACTATATGCATACCTATTGAAGCATAAAGCGCGCGCACACACACACACACACACACATAAACAACCCATACCAGAAAAATCAAATTTTTATTCTCCAACTTGCGCAGCTAAACAAAAAATTACCAACAATTTAAGCATAACTGAAATTAGTTAATTATATTTGCACAAGTAATAAAAAACAATTAATAACATAAAATATATATATATATATATATATATATATATATATATATATATATATATATATCTAAATATATAAACGAAATCAAAATGTGTTTTTGCTAGTATGTAAATTAAGTGCGTGTGATTGTACGTAATTCTTAAGCCTAAACTATATACAATATTTAAATGCATATATCTAATATACATATATGTATATATGTGTGTGTATACAAATGCATATATTGTTATATATATATATAAACACTTATATATGTCTATGTATGTATGTGCATAATTTTATTAGCTATTTTAATTGATAATAAAAGAAATTGTGAGCAGAATTGCAGAACGCAGTGAGCTGTTTTTTAACTGTATCTATGTATATTTTTAAAAATATATAAAATTTGTTAAATTTGCCATATATAAATATAAACAAAACAAAAAAGCAACAAACAAACAACAAGAAAATCACAGCAATCATTTGAAATGGAATCGCGAAAAATGTTTGACAAGCAGCTGGATCCTAAATCCATCCCATTATCCAGATAAATGCAATCGCTGATCCTTCCTATTATATATCCTGAAAGGCTCGAAGAATTTGGCTGTCTCCACGCAATAAATGGGCCACTTGTTAGTTTTCATCAAATATTCCACTTTAATTGATTTTCGCCAAAGAGTATTCTTTTTAGAAGTTCGTACTAAACACGAAATAGGTTAAATTTTACAAAAATCATTATTCCGTATTTTTAAAGACTACAAGCTTACTTTGTACAACATATAATTTAAGCATTGTTGAAAAAACCTTAATAAGTTAGCATCTTCTGTGGTAAATAATCTAAATTCCAAATTGCGATGCCCCCAAGCCGTAAACTAGTTTCGAATCGTTCCAAATCAAAGTGTGAGCTCGGTATAGTGTCCAGGCTATTGACCAAAATCGGGAAAACTGATAGCAAATCACTCGCTTGGCCAATAGCCGGGTCAAATAGATGCAATGCACGACTCGTATATAAACCGCCATCAAACCAGTTTCTTAAAGTACCCTTGGCGGAGTCTTCGATGTCTTTAAAAAAGTTGCCCAAGAAAAAGAAGAACTCTGAGATACAACAAAACAAAGGCGAATTTTTTTATATACTAATGAACAATAAAAACCTGGGTCAAGCGATTGATACAAGAAAACCGAAAGGAACTGTAACTATAAATGATATCGATAATGTGTATTTCAAATATACAGTGCCCCGAGTGCCCCAAGTGCCCCATTCACATCCCGGCAAACAATCCAGAAAAAGCTCAGTAATTGGAGAGCTTTTACACAGTTCTAGCCACAAGCCTTCCGACCCACCGAAGCATGTTGGGAAATTCAGGAGAACTCCTGCATTAAATGTAGTTGATGTTTACAAGCTTCCATTAGCAAAAAAAAAGAGTACGGCCCCAAATATGCCCTTGGCCAACTCCATCGAGACAATGCTAAAGGAAATAAGCGTCCCGAGGATTAAGGAGAAAAAGATTCAAGCAGATATAACGCCAGAATTGGAAAAGGGAAAGGCACGTCAGTCAAAAGGTGAGACCTTAAAGAAAAATCATCGAAATAAAGGCAAAAAAAGTAAATATACCTCTGGGAAGGTAAAGAAAAACCAGCGTCTAAACGAAGAAGAAAGAAATAAGGAAAATGCAATTAATAAAGGCCACATACCTCATCATCATCTAAAAAAAGGAAATGTAGAAGAAAAGCCCTCAAATAAAAGTATTCTGAAGCAAAAAAGTCGGATAAATAAGGAAAATACATTAAGTGCGATCAATGTAAAGAAAAAACATCGTCAACATAAAGACGCCGAAACAACAATAAAGACAGATGAAAGCCAGCGTCGTCCAACAACAATACAAATAGAAGACAGTATTAATGAAAAACGTTTCTCCAGTAAAGAAACAGTTATAGCACTTGGTGAAAAGCAAGTCCAAATAAGGGAAAGCAACGGCAAGAAAAGAAAAACTTGGAAGAGGAAATCATTAGGCAAACCTAAGCCAAGCATAAATTCGGAAGATTTTCGGGAAATGGCGATGCGCCATAAAAGGAGAGATTTCCGACGTTCCAGACTACAAGATGTAATCGATTACTTCAAAAATCATTACAAGGAAAAAAGTAAAAAGATTTCGATAAATAGGACTTTGTATGAAACATCTCTCATTAAAGACTCAATTGTAGCTGTTCTTGATTCTCCGAATAGACGAAGCTTGGCGGGACTAAGTAAACCTAGGATAAACCAATTAATTTTAAAAAGAATAAAAGGGGATCGAATGAGACTGAAACGCTTTCAAAATAGTCTATCGATTAACACATCGACAGAGCGACAATCTACAATTGAGGAAACTCGCGCAGAGCGGCGTCAGGCAAACGAAAGGATGAAGGCAATCCACAAAGCACAATCAGTAAACGCTATCACTTCGGATGCTACGTTTGATTACCATTACAGATATAATAAAATCAAGCAATATATAGAGAGCGAACTGGATCTGCCCAATTTAGAAAATATATGCATTGATGATATCGATTTAAAGCAGTTCCTTTACTATCCGTACAATTTGCCAGGCCAAGTTCAAGAAACTCCAAAACCCATCAAACCGATACGTAAATCACAATCGCCAGTTAAATCGATTATTAGGAAAACCGAAGAGCCAAAACCGAAGCCTCCGACTAAATGCGAGTGTTGCGTTTGTGTGGCCATCTATCGAAATAGGCCAGTTGAGGACAATCCATTGATTGCCAAAATGAAGGAGGAGCTGAGGCGTCAAGAGCTGAAGGCGTACATCAAAAATAGGCAAGTCTTTAAAGCAGATCGCAACAGAACATACGATTCGCAATATAAATTCACAAGCGGTGGTCTCCTGCCCTATCGAAAGCCACTGGAAAACTGCTTTTGTCAATTTCCCTCTCTTTTCTGTAGGAACCATGCTTAGCTGCACAGCTCGAGCAAGGTTTCTACAGACTTTAAAGACTTGTGTGAAGTTTATTCTATGAATAAACCGATTTTTATGCCAAAATAACCGTTAACAATCAATTAAACATTTTTCAGCACTGGCTGAAGCAACACTCGCTTGGGGTTTGAACCAGCACCCTCACTCAGATATTTGCACAGGTTTTTACATTTTTCATTTATTATTTTCGTTTATTTTGTATGTAAGCTACGAACTAAGTACGCCTAGTATAAAATAATTACTAAAGAGTAATCCAAAAAACCGAAATGGATATTACATAAATAATTTTGACTAGATTTTGTTAGCTGAACGTGTTAAATGAGTAATCACAAAAAGGCCGCAATTAAAAGTTTCTAATTATAAATAAAAGACCAGAGAGGCCAAAGCTTTTACTTAAATTTCAATGACTAGGTATTCTATTTCACTTATATACATAATATATCATATTATATATTAATTAATTAGTGTGAATTTAAACGATCTTTAAACCACTTGAGCCGTACTCGAATCTATAATTGAAGTCCTTTATTGGAATGCCTAGATCTACATTATAACGCTTGCCTCTAACCTATTGGTGGTCTTATACTCGTATTGCTGATATATGTATCTACCCGTAACAGATACTATCTTAAGTGAACTTGAAAGTTCTTCTTCTGATGCCCGTTCTATGTACAACAGCTGTGGAGCGGCTCCTTACACGGCAGCCTCTTTCGATCGCGTCCTTGTCGCGTTGTCCAGCAGGGTCTTGGTCGCAGCGTGTGCCACCTGCTGCTTGAGCGTGGCTGCCTCGTAATCACTGCCGCTTTCGTCGGCGAATTGGATGTCGTCCAGGTGGAGGTATTCTTGCAGATCACGCGACGACTTCTCGACAAGGGTTTCCTTTTCCACGTACGAGCCGGTCATTGATTGGTTTGAATCCTGGTCGCCGTCCGACTGCTTAAGACTCTGATGCACGGCCACAATTTCCGCCTCGGCCTTCGCTACTTGGCTGGGACGGAGTGTGCCGGATTCGGACTCATAGCCGGAACTAACTGCATTCAGTCGGAACTGCTGCCTGGCCTGTCGGCGCTGCTTGCGGGACATATATGGAGTTGGCTGCTTGGTTGGAATGCCTCTCTGGACTGTTTCGCTGGGCGAGGTGGCCTTGGACTGATGCTGGCTGCTGGGCAAGGAGCGTTCCTCGGAGCTGGGCGTATTATCCGTTGTCGTGGATTTGCTGCCCGGGCATAAATAGTGACCATATTTGGGCATTTGCATTTCCATTTCCTCAAATGCTGTATTCGTCTCCTCGGGCAATGACGTGGGCTCCGGCGTCTTGTCTTCGTCCTCGCGCTCTGGTGTCTCCTCGAAGGGCGGTATCCAAATGCAATAGGCTGGATCCATGCCCAGATAGGAGCCGGGTGCCGCACCCGCATTGATCACATTGTAATCGTAATAGTCCAGCTCCAGCTCCTCTTGGTTACCCAGCGAGAACTCGGAGCCCGGTCGCGCCAATAGCTTCTTGCGATTCTGCTTCTCCTTAGACTCCTTCGGATTGCTGGTCGTCCGTATTGTCGCCGTGCTGACCACGCTCGCTGCGGGCGAGTAGCAGCCCTGCAATTAAAAAGATACGAAGACATTAGTTTACCCCGTTTTAAACCCATTTAGCGAAGACTTACATTGGTTAGGGAGGCGCTGACACTGCGTGATCCCATGCGACCCAGGCACAGCGAACCGGAGCCGGAGTTCAGAGATCCGGCGTCGCGCAGACTCTCGTCCAGGCGGGAACTGAGCAGCTTCAGAGTGACCGCATCATAGCGATCCGAGTACTTGCTCAGCCTGTTGCTGTTCAGAGGCGGACTATTGCACAGGGAGCTCATGCCCGACGAGATGATGGACTCCGAGTCCTTGGCACTGTCCTTGCAGCTCACGGGCTCTGTCGGAGAATGCGTGCTAGTCTCCTTTTTCTCCTCATCGAGGCGTTGCTCCAGCTTCAGCTCCAGCTCCGGCTCAGCCGAAGACGGTGAGCCAACTGCGGGACTGCGACTGTCCGTAGCTGGTGAGAGCGACGTCAAGGAGGCGTGCTCATTGCGCAGAGTCATCATGGATGCGGTGCTACCAAATGGCGGCACTTCCTCCCTGCAGGCATACAAATTGATGAGAAACGTACTTGGACATGGGGCAAGACTCACCGCTTGACCATTTGTTCGTCTTCCTTGAACTCCGTCTCATGGCTCACGTTCTCGACATCGGCGCTCTCGCGCAGTATGGAGTGCCGCAGCTGACGTTTGGGTCGCAGCTTCACCAGGTAAATCACCTCGGAGAGCAGCGTGGTCGTCGAAATGGCCCGTGATGGCGGTCCGTGCAGCGAGCTTAAGGATGCCCGCGGTGTGTGCAGTTGCGAGCCCTCGTCCTGTCGACGTGCCACTGCCAGGTGATACTTTCGATACCGCACCACGTACTGAGCACCTGTTGAGTCGAATGACACGTGACATTGAAAATGTGTACGTAAAAAAGGGTATATTGGTTTTGGGCACATGTGTTCTTAATCACGAGCCGAGTGGATCGAGCCATGTCAGTCAGTCAGTCAGTCAGTCAGTCAGTCAGTCAGTCAGTCAGTCAGTCAGTCAGTCAGTCAGTCAGTCAGTCAGTCAGTCAGTCCGTCCGTCTGTCTTTCAGTCTTTCAGTCAGTCAGTCAGCCAGTCAGTCAGTCAGTCAGTCAGTCAGTCAGTCAGTCAGTCAGTCAGTCAGTCCGTCTGTCTTTCAGTCAGTCAGTTTTAAGTCTGTCTTTCAATCTGTCTTTCAGTCCGTCTTTCAGCCTGTCAGTCTGTCTGTCTGTCAGTCACTCAGTAGTCTGTCAACCAGTCAGTCAGTCATTCAGTCAGCCAGACAGTCAGTCAGTCAGTCAGTCAGTCAGTCAGTCAGTCAGTCAGTCAGTCAGTCAGTCAGTCAGTCATTCAGTCAGTTCTTCCGTCTGTCCTTCAGTCAGTCAGTCCGTTTTTAAGTCTGTCTTTCAATCTGTCTTTTAGTCCGTCTTTCAGCCTGTCAGTCTGTCTGTCTGTCAGTCACTCAGTAGTCTGTCAATCAGTCAGTCAGTCGGCCAGACAGTCAGTCAGTCAGTCATTCAGTCAGTCAGTCTGCCGTCTGTCTTTCAGTCAGTCAGTCCGTTTTTAAGCCTGTCTTTCAATCTGTCTTTCAATCTGTCTTTCAATCTGTCTTTCAATCTGTCTTTCAGTCCGTCTTTCAGCCTGTCAGTCACTCAGTAGTCTGTCAATCAGTCAGTCAGTCAGTCAGCCAGACAGTCAGTCAGTCAGTCATTCAGTCAGTCAGTCAGTCCGTCCGTCTGTCTTTCAGTCAGTCAGTCCGTTTTTAAGCCTGTCTTTCAATCTGTCTTTCAATCTGTCTTTCAGTCCGTCTTTCAGCCTGTCAGTCACTCAGTAGTCTGTCAATCAGTCAGTCAACCAGTCAGTCAGTCAGTCAGTCAGTCAGTCAGTCAGTCAGTCAGTCAGGCTGTCTTTCGATTCGTCTTTCAGTCTGTCTTTCAGGCTGTCTGTCTGTCCGTTTGACCGAGCTTCTCTTCCCCCCGTGTGGTTGGCGGGCAGTAGAATTCCACCACAGCATGTCACCGCTTGTCGTATGAGGCGACTAAAAGAGACAGTTCTTTCGGGACTAACAGGGGAAGATCACGTGAGTCTTTTAGTTAGTAGCTCGGGGGGATCATTGAGGTCTCCTTGTCGGTGATCTTAAACATTTTAAATATTTCCAATTGGATTATAAACCTTGTCAACAAAAGGAACGTTAGTTGTAATCCCCTATAAGGCCTATACACCTCGCTAGATTTTTTTTATTAGATGTACGTCTCTCTGAATGCGAAAACTGTTTGTATCCTGGGTACCTTGGGGTATTACTAGCTTTCTCCCTGAGATATTACGAGCTCTCCCTCTCTGTCTCTCTCTCTTCTTCTAAGTATTAAATGTGAGCCCCATTTATCAATTACTTGACTAACCTAAAAGCGCACTTATTATTATTATGATGGTGGCAAAGACCATGGCGCTCAGATGGACCAGGGTGAACCGCATCCTGGACAGAGACTTCTTTTGCAAGTGGGCGCGACTCTTGGCGGATAGACGCGTGGCCGCCAGGACCGTGGTGCTATTGGTCACATTTCTGGATCCTGGAAAAGCAAACGGGTATGAATTTAATTTTCCATAAACATTCGATTTGCAGCTACCTAAGGGCTTAACGTTGGCCATGAAACCGCCGGTGCAGGACGCAGCATCGTAGCCGGCACTGGATGTTCCATTTGGGGTCAAGTCGCCCGAATAAAATTCCACCAGCAGCTGTGCTCCAGTCGACTCGGCCGCCAACGGCAGCCCAATATGTCCGGCAGCCTCAGCAACGGGTCGTCTAGTGCCGGCATCTCCATTGAGCTCCAGCAGCAGAGTGGAGGAGAGCGAGGGTCCATCGCGCACCTTGATGTATTGCGTCCCACATGGCAGTCGCAGAAAGCTGAGCTGCAGTGAAATGGTTGCCTCGCCATCGACCTGTCCATATGTGGATATGGTTAATGCCAGCAGGGGATTTGACGATCTAGAGCTTACCTGGATTAGCCAAAAGGAGCGTCCGGGACAGCTTTGTGTGGCGCCAGCTATTATGCGCTTGGGCTTGGATGAGCCAAGGTGTACAATGCAGCCACAGCGGCAGCCGGGACCGATTTCTTGATGGACCTCGGTGACATTCGACTTGGTCAGGATGTTGCCGCTTGTTTCATAGATGCAGTCCCAGGTATCCGAAATGCTTTTATTACATTTTTCCGTTTGCACTGATTGGCCCTTAAAGGATCAGAAGGAAAAACAATTTGTTATAGCAGGGAAAAGCTCGTTCCATTCTCACGTTTTCCTACACTTATCATTTATGGAATTCCTCGGAAAGGTTTTACTTAAAAGTTACGCGGATTTCGAGTGTCTATACCATTTATTTAATCGTTTGGCCAAAACAAAATATAACAATTATGAAATGCATGCGGTTGTGTTTAGTAGAACAGGTTGATTTCAAACTCATCCTCCTCGTCCATTTCCTCGGTCACGGCAGTATAGCTGGAGAGGACCTCAGTGGCCGTCATGCTATGCGCGGACTTGGTTTCGGGCAATTTGACGACTTCCTCGGGCACTGGCTTGGCCAAAGGTATGGGGCCGGGTGGCGGGGCGCTGCCCTCGCTGCTGGCCTTCTTCACGGAGACGGAGCTGCTGGAGCCTTCGGGCTCCTCGAGTGGTTCCTCCTCCACCTCAATGGCATCTTCCTCCCGCGATGAAGACACGTACAGGGTGGTGCCGAACTCGACATCAATTATAGATAAGCGTTCGTCGACTTTCTCGGCATCCTTATCCTTGACCTGACCCTTTAGCAGACACTCTGGGAGCCTCACCTGCAGGTCGTGTAAATGTTGGACCACCTCTGTCTCGAATAGATCGCAGACAGCCGGCCTGGGCTTGTGCTGCATAAAGCCCATTTTACCGGGGGTATACAGGGACGAGGTGACGGTACTGATGGTCTCCACGGACGGCGTGCGTGGCAGCTCGGCGGAGTGCGAGCTGACGATGTTCATCAGCGTGGACAGCAGATCGATGCGCGCAAGTTTATTCATGGCAATCGCTTCCTCCCTGACCTCCTCGATGACGCTGGGCTCATCGACATTGGCCTCCTCCAGTCGCTCCGGGAACAGCTTGATGCACTGCTGACTAACGATGGCGTCGCGTACGGTCACCTTGATCTCCTGTATAATGCCGCGCAGACGTAATATCTCGCCCTCGTGCTGGTCATGCACCGCCTCCAGATGACGCTTCTCCAACGTCATGTTCTCTATGCGCCTGCACAGGGATTTGAGTTTGGCACCGGCATCCTTGTTCTTCTCATCCACGAGCTTATCGGCCTCCAGCTGCTCCTCATATGCCCGGCGGTACTGCAGCGCCTCGATGTACTTGCACTTGAGCCTCTCATAGTTGTTGGTCAGGCTCTCGATGATCTTGATCTTGTTGATGGAATTGCGTACCAGTTCGTTTTTGATCTGGTCCAGTGCGCTATACTGCTCCATGATTTCCTTGTGCTTCTCCTTCTGGTTGTTGTACTGGTGCTGGAGCTTGATCTGGGACATCACCAGCAGATCGATCTCCTTCTGGAGGGCAATGTTCTCGCGTATCAGACGGCGTGTGTAGCCGGCATTGCGAATCTCACTGGAGCGGGTAAAGTCTTCGGATACCTGCAGCAGCTTGGCCTCGACCTCCTTCTTTAGAGCATCCTTCTCCACAACAGCGGCCTGTTCCATATTGTAGAGCGCCTCCTTGTGTGATTTCTCCTTATTTCTGATCTCGATGTCCTGATCATCGAACTTGGCAAGGAGTATATCGCGTTGTATCCGAAACTCATCCAAGGAGTTCAGCTTGCCGTTGAGCAGCTTTATTTCCGAGGTCAGCTGGTCGTGCATTGCCTTGTATTTGCCCTCCAAGTCGGCGATTTTCTCCTGGGCCGCTTGGTTCTCCTCGTTGCGTACCTTTGACACTTCCACGAGGCGTTCCTCCAGCTCGGTTATGGAATGGTTGCGCTCCGCCAGCGTGCGCTCCAAATGGGCGGCCACATCCGTGCGGTCATTGTCAATATCCTGCAGCTTGGCCGTCATAGCGACATTCGACTCATCCAAGCTGGCCAAATGGGATCGCAGACGGGATAACTTCTGGTTCAAATCGGTTATTTGCAGTTCATAGAAGGTGCGATCCACCTGGGTCATTTTGTTCAGCTCCATGCTCTTCGCCTTCCCCTTCGGCGCCTTTTTAGCTTTCGGCGGCATTTTGAGGGATTTCTTTTAAATACGCTCCCTGTTCAATTGTGTATTCAATTTTGTGCTTACAAAACAATATTTCAAGCAATTACTATATTTGATTTGACTATGACTTTCTGAAATTCCCCCAAACAAAGTCGAACGGTTGCCAAGGCATAAAGCTTGCTAACAAATTGTTTCGATGGTTGGAATTTTTAATAAAAGCTTTGGTTACCAAGGCTGCACTGGCAAATAATTGCATATCTTTAAGCAAAAGTCTTCCAGAAAATAGTTAACCAAAGGCATCAAAATTGCGGCACTATAAAATCTTTCATTATCCTTAAAACATCTCTTCCGCAATTGTTCCCAAACAATAATGTGAAAAGTAAAGCAGAAGCAATTCCACAAATTCAGGTGTAACAATCGCAGCTTTTTTTGTCCTTTGGAGTGAAGGCAACAATAGTCGAGACCAAAAACAAAGGTTTACTGGAGCACTCCTTTGTGTATTTTCTTATTTTAGCCAGAGCTCCATTTCCCTTAACGAAAACTTTCTGTGGCATTAACTCCAGAGCGGCCCAAATAACATAACAGCATAAAACCTTGTTATCAAAATTAAATGTTTATACTTTGAACTTATTTTAAGCCCAGAAAAAAATATACTTTTATTTTAGCCAGAGCTTCAAAACTTGCTGTGGCATCAACTCCAGAGTGGCTCGAACAACATAAAACCTTGTTATCAAAATTGAATGTATCTTCTTTTAATTTATCATCTTAAGCCCATGACAAATTCATTTATGCATTTGTTTGTTTTATGTGCAGATAAGTTTACATAGTTTGCAGAGCAAAAAAAAAAAAAATTAAAAACAACTGCAAAACTTAGAAAGGGTGTTTCCGGTCGCCCTCGGGCAAACGTTGTAAATTTGCCAACGCAATCTGGAGCAAGTGTCGCAATATTGTAACACTCTCTGCCAGACACACAGCACAACAAAAACATGGCCGCCAGCGATGGTCCTCTCCGCCAGTCCCACTTCCCCCCTCCAACCAACATTTACATTTTTATAGCCTTGCAGAAGGTATTGTGATTTTGTCGTCAAATGTGTAACGCACAGAGGAGACAACTCCGACCCCATAAAGTATATACATATATTATTTATTTAGATCTCTTGATCAAACTCGGCATTTATTAGTTTTACTATGCTCCTCATATATAGGCAAAATCCTATCAGCATTGGACCACTATATCATATAGCTGCAATAGGAACGAACGGTTGAAAATTAAGTTGTTTTATGGAAAACTTTTTTGTTTTGCAAGACATCTTAACCATACTCGGCATTAACTATTCTCCCTGTGAGCACTATAAATATCTTCACTATGAGCATTAGGAAAAGGTTGGGTCTGCAAGGGTATTACAACTTCGGCGTGCCGAAGATAGCCCTTCTTTCTCGTTTTCTTTTATTTTTTTGTCGGCACAATGGCTTTATGGGAGCATGGGAGCTTTTAGTTGTGGATACCAAGGCAAGAATGAACTGAATCATGAACCCAACTGTTGGCCAGACTTGATACAAACATAATAGTACTTGTGTGCGTGTGTGTGCGAGTGTGTGTGTGTGCGAGTTTGTGTGTGTACGTGCTCTTAAATAAATTGTGTCTACACGATTTACAGACAGAGCTAAAAAGCAAAAGTTTCTAGCGAAAGTTCGACATGTATCCGAATTATGGACTACACCAAAGAGGTTTAGTTTTAGTTAAATCGTTTAGAGATAAAAATAAAACAAAATTGTTGAGAAACTTTAGCGGAGATTAGAAGAAATTACCCGGCGTTGCACGGCTCAAATGGATAATTTTAGAAATGCCCGAGTAATTCGCTTCAACTTCGGACATTTACATAATACACAACTGATGAATCTGAACCGGCGACCCGCTGCTTGTTGGTCCGACGCGCAGTTCCTTATGTTTTTCACACTATTTCCTCCACTTGAAGATCGATTTATTTAACATCTCAAAGGATATTATTGAAAAAATGTCCGCTTCCTAGCTCTTGCGGCTTAGGCTGTGCCTTGATAATCAACCAGCCAGGAAAACCCCATTTATATATAAATATAGCTGGACTTAAATACGAACCTCACAGAATTTGGCTCCGTAACGCGGAGGAGGCGAATCACAGAATCGATAGCGATTGCGAGTGCCGCCCAGGCAGTTGGTTGAGCAAGGTGTCCACTCGCTCCAAGCACCCCAGCCGCCCGTATCGGAGTCTGTGAAATAGTTAAGGAGATTAATAAATACAAAAGTGCCAACCAAAAGCAGCTTAGTAGCCCATTTTCCATGTGTGCCTGGTAAAGCTAATGTTAATTGGCTCGAAGTCAGCTTTTATTTGTGTGCCAAGGTCTGAACGGAAGATTATGGTCAAGGGAGTGTGGGATGCTGGAGCTTATCTTACCACTGACGGGCAGTGTGGGCACACAGTCCATGCGCACATCCGCAACGGCGCCGGAAATGGCCTGGCTAACGTAGACGAAGCAGTACTCCACGTACTTCTCGGAGAACAGGTCGCAGCTGAAGTAGAGCGAGTGCTGGCTCTTGACGACCCTCTGCTCGGCGACGTAGTGCAGCGAGGTGGGCGGCTTGAGGGAGGCGACATCTGCACGCAGCTTGGCATAGAGACGCACCCGATCACCCTGCTCCAGTATGCAGCCGGGGTATTCGTAGAGGACACCGACGCCGGAATGCGGATCGCAGGGAAAGATGCTGCGCGCGTAGACATTGAACACAAACTCATCGCTCCAGTCCACGCTGAGCAAACGCCGCGTGGTCGGCACATTCAGGGATGTGATCATGGGCCGCAGCTGGACCGCATAGTTGCCGGCCAGGCCGAAAAGTTCGCAGCCCAATTCGACGGCCTTGAACTTGGGAAAGCCGTGCACCTGCTCCGCAAAGAGCACGCTCGACCTGGACACATTGGCGATATTGTTGGTGCAGGTGCGCTCCTTGCCGCAGTAGACCAGCTCCAGCCAGAACTCTGGCAGCGAAGGTTGTGCAGAGCCGTGCAACGCCCGCTCGCAGTTGACCTCCGGAAAGCGTAGTGTGACCTTCACGGGCGCCCTTGGATAGGTGCGCAAGGTCACGGGACTCACCAGCATCTCAGCACTGGGCCATCGCACGTCCAGAGTCTGCAGCAAACGCTCATCCTGCGCCGGCATCAAGGTGGTTGTCGTCAACGTTTCCGGCTTGGTTGGTCGACCTGGGTCACTCCGATTGAGGGTCGTCTTTAGGTTTCGGACCACCTGCATCTCGTACAGGCCGCCACGCACAAAGGTCTGGCACGGCACCGTCACCTGTGTGATATTCTGACGCGGATCGGGAAAGAGCGGAATATTCTGGACAACCTCCTTGCGCCTGCGCTGCAGCACCAATTGGCTCGTGCTGCTGCTGCTGTTGGTCCTGTTGCTTTGGCCAGTGCCATTCGAAGCCTGCAGCTCCCCCTCAGCCGTCGCTGCATCATTAATGATTTTGCTAATGACTAAAGTGCTCATTATGGTGTTCACCATGCCCGTGCCCGTGCCCGTTCCCGTGCCTGCGCCGGGGCTGTCAGTGCTCAAGTGGGCGTCAACATAGCCGTCTGTGATATTGTGATTTTGAGGCTGGAGCCGTGTTGTGTTGCTCCCACCAACCCGTCCCTCGTCGTCCTCCTCCTCGCCGCCGCTGAACTGTATCTGCACATGCAGGTCGCCGCTGAGTGCAGTGAATGTGCTCGGGGACATCAGGCGACCCCTCCGTACCGCCAGCACGTGACCTTTTGTTGAATTCGAGCCAAGTCGTCGTGGCACAACAGAGGCACAAACGAACAAATTAATCACCACATGAAAAGTACAGAAAGATAAGAATTATGCACAAGCCTTTGTAATTTATTTCTTATTGTCTGA
Organism: Drosophila borealis; assembly: GCA_035045885.1. Classification (NCBI taxonomy): domain Eukaryota; kingdom Metazoa; phylum Arthropoda; class Insecta; order Diptera; family Drosophilidae; genus Drosophila; species Drosophila borealis. The sequence continues at coordinate 100,395 of JAWNOR010000202.1, read as the reverse complement.
CATCAGGAGTTGCTCTACCGCCCTCCAAGCCCTCAAACCCAACCCCGTCCCCGTTTGACGCCCCTTTCTTGTGATATTAAGTGCTACCCAGTTGGCATAGGCGAAACCTCTTATAACCGGATTTCACTGCCAGAACTCTGCATTCAGCATTGTTGTCAGATTCTTATAGGTGAATGTGTCATCCCAAACAATTGGAATTAAACGAATGCCCCTAATAACCAGATGTACATATATTGATTTATATCAAGTGGCATCTTATGGAATAACAACATACATACAATTAAAATGTGATAGATGCCTAAGAAAATGTACTCCACTTTACAAATTGACGCCAGCCTGGACTTGAGTTATCGCCAACCACTCTCGAGGGGCTAGACTCGCACCACAGCGCAATTTAAAGAAGGATGTTGTGCGCGTAATTGTATTCTTTACAATAGTCCAACTGTGTCTCCAGCTTGTGACCAAATTAATCGGTGTTCCGGTCGCTATCACAACAGACTGCGAGCCCATGAACAACCGGACCCTAGCGACCGGTGGGTCACTGGAAGGATAACTTTGTGGCACTCCACGGCTCAGCTTGGATTACCACTAAACAGACAAGTCACCCACAGTCTCCTTCAACTTCCAATGTTATTCTCTAGTTATAAAAAGTTACAGTTCACTTTTTTTATGGTTCAAACATTAATCGAATTAATCTATTTGGAAAACAAGCAAACAGAGCAAGTGACAGTGATTCAATTAAGACATGTGGCTGAATCAATTGAGTGAATTGCTGTTTGATGATTGCTCGGGTTGACAGATAACTTAACTTCGAGGGGTTACAGGGGTCTCCATTTTATTCCAACTTGAAAACTTCAAAGTGGTTTAATTTGCTAGATAAACGGATGGTTGATGGAATAAGTTTCTGTGCTGGATAATGTATATACAGTGAATACTCTTATAATGAACTCTCCTCCTTGGACACTCTTTAGGACAGCTCTGAAGAACTACTATAAACGAGACTATATCCATTCCCCCTCTATTAGGATTGTTGATGGAAATATGTTTCTGTAGCTGCTAGGTAAAAGTTGCTGTGCTACAGTGAATACTCTTCCAATGAACTCTCCTCCTTGGACACTCTTTAGGACAGTTCTCAAGAACTATTATAAACGAGACTATATCCATTCCCCCTCTATTAGGATTGTTGATGGAAATATGTTTCTGTAGCTGCTAGGTAAAAGTTGCTGTGCTACAGTGAATACTCTTCCAATGGACACTCCTCCTTGGACACTCTCTAGGTAAGTTCTCGCAAACCATTATAAACCAGACTATATCCATTCTCCCTCTATTAGGTAGACACTCCCCTTGAGCGGACAATCGCTCTCCACCCTAGAGAGGTTTCACTGTATTACGGATACTGACTTTCTGTGTTTGGTGCCTTAAGTAATCTTTTACATGTTGTTGTTCTTTCATAAATCAGCCTTTAGATAAGTAGAGTAAAGGCCCAATCTCTGCCCATTCCCAACTCTATGGATAACTCAACTCATAACTCAGTTGGGAACAAAAAGAGAGCTGAAAATAATGCTAGAACAAATTACGCCTTAGTTTATGATAGATGTAAGCGAAACTCGGTATAAGAAAAGAAATAGAGAAAAGCAAAAGCCGACACGCTTATACAAGCAGAGGGAAATTAAAGATTCAGACATCCATTTGGCTTGCCACGGGAACTGTCACTCACTTGTGCAGCAGAGGAGCAGGAACATTATTGATGGTATCATAATCTTCCACTTGACTACGGATATGAGGTCTGATGCTGACGTGCCAACTGTCTTCTTCCGTTTACGATTCGTTGCCATTTTCCTTCTGGTACGCTTCCTTCTCGCCATTGTCGTCGTCTTGGATGCCACTGCTGCTCCTTCTGCTTCTTCTTCTTGGTTGGGTTTGGGTGCGTCGAATTGAGCCGTTATTGTTGTCAGGCTCAGTTGAGCGCCTTCCCATGCACCCGGTGGGCGGCGGCAGCGGTCGCTCAACGGAGCAGTTTTTTCAACCCGGCTCTGTTATTTATTGTGTATTGTGTTTTTTTTTTTTTTTGCCTGCTGGCCGATTAGAGATTTTCCATTAGAACTTAGGGACAACCGTGTTCGGCTCAACATTTGAACATCTGAAATTGCAAGAAAAATTAACGTTAAACCAAATCCAACAATGGACAAAGTAATTGCAGCAAGCATTTTTGTGTTAATAATTCAATTTGCTAAAAAAAAATATATATATATATATATATATATATAGAAGATTACAATACACTGAAAGAAATAATGGCTGTATTTTATTTCTGTGTGTTATTTATTGTTATCGCTTTTGGCTTTTTGTTTTCTTATATTTATGGCTTCTTTAATAGTAGGGCTCAACTTTTCGCAGAGAAGGAACCTTTATAACTTTACTATTTAATTTTCTTTATTTATAAAATATATAACACATTGGTAGTTTATAAAAAGATAAATGTATACAGCTAGACGCTGAACTGTAATACCCAAAAATGTTCTATTTTTTTGAAAACCGCAATATATTCCCTTCGAATACCAGAGTCAGCCATTTGCAAACCTTTAAAACCGAATGGTTCATAGGTTATTAGTGAAGTCGACTGTCATTGAGCTGTGTCTGGTCATTAATTACAATCGCGTGCGTATGTTCATTTTCTCGAATGTTTTGGCCTATCTGTTTAGGCACCAGTCATCTTTTCAGATGGCCTAATTTGGTTTTAGCGACCACCTAATGCGTGTTGGTCCAGTCGGGCACACGTGCTGCTACAGGGTGATATTTCAACATGCCCAACTCGCAGCGACAACAAGGGGGATGATACTGAAGCCCGACGACAGCAGCAGGAAATTTGAAAATATTCGGGAATTTCAACAATTTGCAGCTAAGTGTATATACGGCTTCATTTAAGGACAGGAGAATTTCAAAATAAAGCGATTTAAGAAATCGATATTTGTTATCGAAATGACTGTTTAAAGTGTGCAGTGAATTAAATACATATCTTTTGTACTAGCCTAATATATCGATAAAGCTCTTTGTGTTATAAACTTAAGGCCTTGCCACAAATGGCATATAGGAATACGAATAAGCCAGAACTATGTTACCCCACTAAAGCTTATCGATTATCGGTCAATCGATATCAATTAAGTGTACGTGGCTTTGGTCACACTGTGTGCGTTGTGTGTGTGAAAGCTGCATGCAAAATCATCAAGTGAAAGTCGTAAATTTACAATCAATTGCACATTTTACACTACCCAGTTGCCAAATCTCGCTCCGTGGCACCCGCCCTGCGCCGCCACCATCATCATAAATATTGATGAAACACAGGGACAAGGACTCTGCCGTAAATCTGTCTATAATGTGCGACATGGGGTTCCCCCCCAAAAGACACAAAACTATTAACTGCACTGTGCTCGGCCGAGCGGCCCTGTGGACCGCCCATCGCTGTAGGATGTGTATCTGCATCCTAATTCTGACCGGGACCAGAACTGTCGCAGCATGGAAAATCAAAGCAAATGCGACTGCAAAATTGCCAACGGTGTTGTTGTTGTTGTTGTTGTTGTTGTGTTTGCGAGGGCAGTTCGATAGGCAAAATGTCAATGCCCCTGCATGGCCCTTGCAGGGCCAGTTGGCGTGTGGCTCGCGGGCGCGTTGCCGCCCTTCGCCTTACTCGATTATACTTTGTGCCTCGAGTTTAACGTGTTATGCGCATTTTACAGACGTCTGTGTTTATGTGTTGTGCGGGGGTGGCATTTTGCCGAGTGCTGAAATGCGGCAAAAGGCAACCGCATAAAGAAATAGAGAAAAAAAATGGAAAAGGGAAACGTTCGTTTCAAAAATTCGTATTCAAACATTTACACGCTCTGTTTACCTCTAATCAGTAGATAGCATTGAAAAGTCCATTTACTAGCCCACATGCGGTATCCCCTTTCATTTTCATGACAAAATGTAAATATTTAAAATGCTTACATCCCTAATGGATATTTTATAGCGTTATTATGTCATCAATGCGGCTTATGTGATTAAAGTAAGCTGTGCTGCAAATTTAAAAACAAATAGTATAATTATCGCCCTACTATGCGATTCACATGAAATCAAGTAAGCTTTGCAGGCTTTGATTTGAAGTGTTTGTATATGTGTTATGTGTGCGTGTGTGTGTTATGTGTGTGTGTGTATGCTTGCTTTCAAGCTCGCTCTCAATTTAATCCTCTCTTCTCCTGCTCTTACTCTATTCAGCTCTCTACTATACTATACTATACTACTGAATAGGAATTTATGCTAAGAAAATGTAGACCTGAGCACAAATTCATCTTTTCGTATATCATATAACAATATCTATTGGCCCTTTTGTGTGTCTGTCTCCATTAGACACGCGTGCCTTAACCTTAAACTACATTTCTAAGCTTTAAATAGGACTAGTTACTCGGCACAGTGACAGCTGCAGGTGTAGGAACGAGGGCAAGTAGCACTTTTCGCTCCTCAAGGGGAGCTTATTTATAAGTAGACATAACAAAGCCACACTTGACCCAAGCCAAAAGCAACAGAATACTTTGTGTAACTAGTAAAGACAGCTGACGGGCAGTAATAAGAATATTACGCATACGCCGTGGTGCTTGCCTTGGCTTAAGCGCGGGCAACTTCTCAAACCTCACCCATTGTAGTTTTAATTGACTTTAGAGAACAGATTACTTGGGGGATTGGCACTTGCATTGATATCAAATTATCAACTGTTTCCGTGACAATGACCCGTACTTGCACACATATACACGTACGTCCCCGCCAGACCCATTCATTTTAATTACAGTTGCTTTTAAGTTTCGTTCCATGTGGTTTTGACGTGCATTCAGTTGTGAAACAAATGGGTGCGAGTGCAACACAAATTATCGGCAAATTATGTGGCACTGGATTTTCCACAACAGCAGCCATGTCGGAAAAGCTTCCACTCCGCAAAGCGATTGACACTGAAGGACGAGAAGATGAGAGCGAGTACGGATACGAGCACCAGATGAGGTGCCTGTGGATGTCGCCCCCCGCCTATCTGGCTGGTTGTCGACAGCTAAGCACTTCCGCTGCTTAGTTAAGGCAACAGCCACACACTTTGCTCCCATATCAAAACTAAGTAAGAGTTGCACGTCAGGAGAAGGCATATTAAAAAACTATGCGAATGCAACTGACACGCCCATTCAGCACCGCCCACAGCGCACTTCGCACCACCACCAACTAGTCCGACAGTTCAACTTATTCGCCGCAATTTTCTGCTTTCCACCTTATGTAGCTGTCGCCATATCACGGCTGCAGGTATGAGCCAAAGTTGGCTCCAACTGAGGTCCATTTGAAGCAACTCAGAGGGCTAAAGGGTTGAAGGGGGTTGGCTGGCATATGGAAATATAAATAAGCATAAAATGTAAAGAGAAAAAAGCAACAAATGCGAACATTTACAATGTTCTATGTACATTCTATGCACATATGTGTGGCCAGACAGCCGCAGGCGAATGCTTGGATTGCATGCAAGCGGACACTGAAAGGACTCGACTCGACATTCTGTTGTTGCCCCAGACCCCAGCTGGGCGCACAGCTGGGCGGTTGGGTGAGCTCCTTGGGCTACCTTTGGCTCAGGCTTTATGAGTTTGCCGCTCAACTACTCAATATTTGAGTAGCGACAGCAGTTGGCAAATCAACAACTTCTATGCTCGACACTCTGCTTATGTCAGGGGCGTAGTTACGAAATTTATAGCAGGGCAGCTTTCTCAAAAGATATTAAACAAAGATTAAACAAAAAAAGATTAAAAACAAAAACAAAAAATTAACTTAAATATGTAAATCCAAAATGAGTGAGGGACACAAATAAGGCATCATAAATATCTCTATATATATATCTATATATATTTAAATTTCTAAAGCTATACTATTGTATCAATTTTAGCAATTAATTAAATGATATATATAATTCGTATAACTCGTCTATGTTACTTGTTATTAATATAAGCTCAAATGTTTTCTACATCTGTTCTTAAACACTTTTAAGCACCCCTTTTACTTATGTTAAGTACGCCCCTGATTTCAAAAGACAGCGTCTGGGATACCATTTGAAACAAGTTACTGAACCATAAACTTAGATAGTAGCTACAACAACATATTTCCAGCACAACAGAGCATACGATTACGCTGTTATTGCTTTTCCAGATCTCGGATGTGCAGTCAAGTCCTTTTCAAAGGATAATACATCGGAATCTGCAGCTATTTCACATAGGCATTATGTGGGGCTATCTTAAGCTTTCTATGGCTCAACGCACAAAGCGCTTGCAATTTAATAAATTATTTCGAGAGATGCAAACAGTTTCAGCTTAGTTTAATCACTAATATGTAATTTACATATTAATTTATGCTCACAGGCTCTACACTTCCACCAAGTACGGAACCGCAATCGATTTTTGAAAAATATGAAACGCAGATAAAAAAAAAACCCCCCGCTTTTGACAACGACAAAAAAAAATGAAATTGAATTGCGGTTAAGCGGGGATGAAACTATGCGAAATAAGTAGGCCAACAGCGAAATCAGGATGCGAAAAAAACTACTTTAAGAACTTGACGAGACCAAAAAAAAAAAACAACCATTACATCACAGATTCATATATGTCTTGCGAACCGAATCCCTTCAAGCGACGCGTCCCCAAGGGCGGCGGGGGGAGGGGCAACATCTAAGTGATTGTTATGCTCGAATCGAATACATAACATGCTTATGTGTGTTTATTTATTTAGATTTATGCCAATAGTAGACCAACTTCATTAGATGACATTGACAGCGGAACAGCTGGATATACATAGACATATTCCCTTTATATGTGCTGACTCGTCGATTTTTAAAGCCGACTTTTTGGCGCCAGAGAATGGATTTCCATTAAACGAAAATGCCGCGACATCGCCAGGCGGTCAAAAGCAATACAATAAATAATACAATTTGTATTTCTTTACTTTTCATTTAATTTATTATTATGCAAACTTTGCATAATTAGAAAATATTTATTTAAAAATTTCCCTTAATAACAACATGCCTTGAATTAAAAGTACGTATAATATATGCAAATCATTTATGGTACTCATAACAAGAGCACACTCATATTTTTGGGGTGACGACTTTTAAATACCCTTGCCTACATATTAATAAAAAGTATTTTATTCTTTCTGCTGTACTAACTTTATCCACTTAGTATAGATTTATGTGACACAACAAAAAGCTCTCGATTTCATGGTATGCCAAAGAGTTCAACAAATTTAAAGTGCCGTCAGGAAGTGTATAAAAACACATATATACGCACTTGATTTCATTCAACAGGCCAGTGGCAAATGAGAGTGGACATTCCGTTTTTCTTTCATTAAATTCGTGCAAACTCATGAATAAAATTATGAAATATTTTTAATATTGTTTCTACAAGTAATTGGGACACGCCGAAAGTAATCAGCCAGCGGCTGGACCAGGGTCCAACTGCCGCCAGCTGATGTTATTTGGCCGTAAAATTAGCGGCGTATAAATCTAATTTGAATGCGCGCCGAAATGTGCGCCGCCAACAGACACATCATAGGCGGCACCTTCTTATCAAGACAACACTTTAGAGACGGGCCCAGCCTCTGGGCAACTCATAAATAAGGAGTGGGTGAATGGGTGAAAAAAGCGGAAGACAAGCAAATGAGATTGAAACCAAGGTGAGCCAGGAAACCAGGAAGCAACAACGACAACAACAACAACAGCTCGGCACCTGGCAGGAGTCGAGAGCAGCAGTTGGAGGGAGTTGGAGGGAGTTGAGGGGCAGAGTGGGTACGATTTATGTTTGTGCCGTCGACTGGCACCAGAATTAAATTAAATTTTTGTACACACATATATTGTAATGAAATATTTGATTGAATTTTATTGCTGTCGAATTTATGACACACATGTAAATTGAATATTTGATTTTTCGAAATTCCGTGTGTGTCAACACAGAAAGGACTTAAGCCAAGCGCTATTATCCTGTAAATTACGCGAGGCAAGGAATTTTTCACATTTTTGTAAGCCAAGCTGAGTCTTTGCTTCAAACGAAGACAACTTTATTTAACTCAAACTCTGAGCTAATATTATTTCTTTAAATTCCAGTCTTTTATGGCAAAGAATGTTGCCTTATCTTTGACTTCCTGCTAAGTTTTGGTCTCCTGCAAGTTGCCCGATTTGTGTGATTTTGATCATATATAAATCTAGTTCAGCTGAGTTCTTAGAAGAGCAATCACTTTATCTGTTATTTTTAGTGCTTATTTTGAAACAAAGTTGTCACAAAAACTTGATTTTCCGAACGTATGTTCACCCAGAAAAATACAAATAACTGTGAATTGCTTTCAGCAAAATGTTTAAAGTTCCCTTTCAACTCGAGTGTAAACTAAAAACTTATGCAATTAAGTACACTAGAAGTTCTTCAAGTGGAAGGACGAAAACCGCCTGCAAAAATACATCAAGCAAAGTGAAACGACTCGGTGAAAGTGAGCAAAAGCAAAAACTTATTTCGAGCTAAATGTGAAATTATTATGCCAAGAAAATAACCTCCATAAAAGTGCTTATTTAGATGTTGGCGACGGAACAGACTTTCGAGGCGCGCGCAAATGTAGCCTTAATTTAGTTGAAGTTTCAGTTGAAATTACAATTGAATGCAAAGTGCACTGAAGCCTTTGAAAACATTGTTCCCTCAAGTACTTGAATGCTGTTATACGATACGCTTACAAAAATGAAAGCATTTATATATGTATATACACAATATATGTATATACGGGCTGAAAGGGGGGGGGCAGCTCTCTGACTGAAGCCCTGCGAGACAAAGTGAATTGTTAGCTTAACAAATTACAAATCCAATGCTCCTTTTTTAAGCCAAACTTTTGAGGTATTTGCGTTTGCCTAGGAGGTCAAGAAAAAAATCCAGCCCAACTCTACATTCTTTTGTGCTTGGTTTTTAGTCTGGGCTGCTTGTCCTTCTTGGATGGGACTCAGTGCAATAAATAGGAACCTGTGATAGGATTATTAAGTCAAAGTTGTCTTAAGTGAAAAGCTGAGTTAATTCTTAAACATAGTTTAGAGCTTCTGTGGTTTTTCTTATATTAAAAAACTACTCTCTCTCACTCATCTTTAGCTCTGAGTAAGCTTCTCAGCTAGAAAAACCAATTACTTTTTTTTTTGTAAATAATCCGCAACCTTTTTTACACGCTGTCGAGCTGAAAGGAAAAGCATTTATAATTTGCAAACTGTGCAGGATGGCAAGGATAGTTTAAACTTTAAACACATTTTCCCACACTGCGATAAAATTTATGTTCATTTTTATACCCTGAACCCATTGAAAATGGTTAAACAGGGTATATTGTATATATGCAAATGTATGTAACAGGCAGAAGGAAGCATCTCCGAAACCATAACGTATATATATTCTTGATCAGCATCAATAGCCGAGTCGATCTAGCCATGTCCGTCTGTCTGTCTGTCCGTCTGTCCGTCCGTCCATATGTATGAACGCAAGGATATCGGAACCTATTAGAGCTAGAGACTTGAAATTTTAGCTGTAGATCCTCCTAATGCCCGCGCAGATCGAGTTTGTTTCCGATATTCAATAGCTTGCCCCGTTTCCAAGTAATCGATCAAAATCGATATCGAAATCCTGTTATTTGATCAATTTCGGCAAATAATATGAGCTAGAGTCACCAAACTTGACATGTAGCTTCTAGCATAGTATTATATATCAAGTATTTTTCATTTTATACCTATCGCCTGTCGGAAGAAGAGGTATCCCCTAGTCGGTATCTCCCGACTAGAACCTCTTACTTGTTTCTTTTAACCAAGTTGGGTCGCCGCCTGGCAACCTGACGAAAGAATTTTCCGCACTTTTTAATAGTTTCTCATTTGCAAACCACTAAAAAGTTTTATGTGTTGCTCTTTTAAATTGTTTCACGTTAGTTGGGCTTACATAGTCCCACATGAAGAATGTTATAACAATTTATGGCTATTTTCCAGCTTATGTGCAGTTTTGACTTATTACGTAAATTTTGCCCGCCATATTCAATATCTGGCTTGAGTAAAATAATTAATTAATATTACTATAATAGCTGCATAACACCCATTGCATTCTGATCCATCGACTGTAGTGCATATGTTTGAACTCTCGCCCTGTCTATCGCGTGTCATCGTTACATTATTTTCCTACCTCACGTCGTGTGTGCATTATGTGGCTTTCTTCGCCGGGTTCATTCATTTGGCCAACCCTCGGCTAAGGTCAGCCAGGAGTTCAGTACATTTGCTGTCAAAAGAAAGGAATATACGAAAAATTGTGTTTTTCCTTTTCAATGAACTCCCTGGATTTTCTTTTGTTCGACCTGCCTATTAGGCTGTCCGGCCTCTTTTCAGCTCTGACATGTATCATATCTAATATTTGCCATGTCTTGTGTTGGCATTGTATTATTTTATATTATTATATATTTCTAATTAATTTATTTTGAATGCTCTCAATTTTCTGCTAAATTTGATCACAATTCGATCAGCTGTATCAATTGCTGAAGAGCTTCAGCAATTTATGATGCTTATGAATAAAATTAAGAATATTGTTTAAATATTATTGGATTTTTTTGGATATGGGTTTATTTCAGAGTATTTTTTAAATCTGTGAAATATCTAGTGAAAGTGAGCTCAATTTGGTACGTTTGGAATTGATTATCCCATACCTGTGCCTTGGTTAAAAAACACCCCAAATTGCAGGCGATTTTAAAGACACCACCAAAAACAACAACAACAACAACAGCCAAAATAATAATAACAACGTGCGCGACAGTTGTTACTCGTGGAAATATACACCTCTCTCTTAAGGTCCTGGTATACTGTTATCATTTACCTGTCCATTGAGACGCATATTGCAATCCGGCTGATGGTCTACACAAAAGTCAGTTCAAAGTCCTAAAGTGCTCATTCAAGAGGGCTTTATTTTGGAGATACACTTATGTAGGGATACATATATTGTGGACACAAAAAGACGCCATGACAATCTGAAGAGCCTTTGTTTGCTTTTGTCGTTTCACAGCGGCATTTAGAAACTCAATTTTCACAAATATTCAAGTGGCGCTTGACCAAAACACTGAGCTGAACACATAAACAATAATTCCCGGCTTTTTCTAGCGTCTAGCAGCGGCAATCTGCCTGGTGGCTGGTGACTCACAAAGACCGTCGGATACGCTACTGACAGCACGTTGCACGAGAATCGAGCCGCAAATCGGTGCGACTTACTCTGGACTTTCACCCACGAACGGAGACGCATGCAAACTGACAGACACGCGACTCGAATCTCGCAACCAAAGCACAAACAAGCCACGAGCGGACACCCGAGCACGGCCAGCCGATGGCTCCGTCCTGCATGTCCCCTGCGGACGCGACAATTGCCGGCTATTGCTGTTGCGAGACAGAAAGAGAGAGTGAGAAAATGAGGGAGAGAGAGCGCGAGTGAAAACAGAAGGTGGTTGTTTAACCAGCAACGGAGTTGGCGGTGCACAACACCCAAAGGGGTGGTTTGGGTGGATGGACCCAGATTGCATGCTCTGTACACGACGACGCGTCGTCTGTTTTGAGCTGTAATTCAGGAATCGGGATCTCGCAGGGTGGGTGGTGGGTGGCCTATAGTTAGCATACCCTAGTGGTGTGCGTTTCTCTTGTATGTTGCGTATAGCAAAATAAAAATTATTTATTTTACGATTATACACGTTAGAGTGTGCTATAAATTAAACAAAACATTATTTAATGTTAACTTAATAACGGCATTTTGTCTGACTTCTTTTAAAAAATGCGCGTTTTGTGGAAACATGGCGTTTATCTAAGTGCGATGTTTGTAAGTTAATATCGATAAGAAATAATACATTTAATATCGATAAGATATTGAAACGATAAGTTTGGTAAACTTTGGTTACATTCAAAGCTCGGGATCTTAGAATATTCAAGCCCATCGTCTTAGGTTTAAAAACAGGTCATTCCTTGAAATAAACGCTAGCCAATTATAATGAAGTTTGTTGAAATATTACTTGTTACTCTAAAACACCTGCGCCTAAAAGTATCAAAAACAATAAATAATAAAAGCAACAGGCAAGTTAAAATAATGTCAGTACTGAAAGCTGATCAGAACCAATATTTATACTTGTGTTGTGCAAAAACTGCAAAATAAAATCAAAAAAGTTTGTAAAATTAATACAAATTCCAACTCTAATCTCAGTTTTGCCATTAATAACTAGAAAAAACGCTTATCATTCAGGCCATATCTATAAACGTATCAGATCCGCTATAATCTATATTATTGAGCATTATTTACTTCAATTTAAAGTAGTCGTTTTAATTTATGATCATTGGTTTCGCTGTGGTTATATTTGGCGCAATTCTCCATTTGGACATGGTCAAATAGAGATACGTATGTGGCCCTAATCCCGTATCCAGTTAATAGCTATCATGCGTCTAGTTTCTGCAATCATGTACAAAATATTTAAGGTGTGGGTGTGCTGAGAGGCGTGCGGCTACCATAAAGCGGCTAAACTGATAACTGGAACCCATTCAAAAGCGAAAGAATATATTGCCAAAATTGATAAGCCCTATCGTGTTATAATAAAATTATTCATACTCATATTCGCTAAGCAAGAGTTTCGGATTTCTGCCATTCCGTTGACCATTAGTCTCGCTTCTACTCTCCAGAGTGTGGTATGATATCGCCCGTCGTATAGCAATCGATCAATATATTGGAAAATAATCTACGGAAAAATAATATAGAAAAATGTATAGAATTTGAGTGAAAAAAAAACGACAAACAAATAAACCTTAAATCATAAAAAGAGACAGTTCATAAACGGATCTAACTAGTGCTCATTAGTGTCTGTTTCAAATAAATTAAAACACAAAATCTTTCTGCATGCATTTCAATGAAACGAAATCTTATATTAGTGATAAGTCGGGAAAATTTAACAACTCCAACGCATAACTTTATATTCTCTGTTATAAACAATTATTGAAAGGGACTATAAAATGTGTATTCTAATAAAAACATCTTTTATAATAATTGTTCTTCAATGGAACATAATCGAGTCAAGTCTAAAAGCATTGGAGTCAGCGCCGCGTGATTTGATAGAAACTTTTAGTGTCAACGAATCTGAAGAAGTTACACCCCTTCAACTAGGGTCGCATTTGGGAAAAAGCCTGAATACTGCAATAGAGAGCCTATCCCAAGACACTAATGAGGACGACAGCAGTACTGATTCCATTGAAAATAAAAATCTTGAGTCGCTATTCGTGAAATACGGCACCGACGATGGAAATGCTTGTCTTCTGGATAACGTAAAGCAGGAAATCTTGTGGTGGACATATGCCAATGGAACTCTTAAGCCACCCAATGCCAAGCACTGTGAGTATATGACTAACGAAATATAATCAAACCCAGACCGATAGAAATATAAAAAGTAGTTAATCTTCGCTTGGTCGACGCGTATTATTTATTTCAGTTATTATAGTAGATAATGTATAATGCTTAAGGCTACTTTGTGCTTTCATGTCCGACATGGGCGCTTCTGGTTTTAAAGCCGCTCGAGCAACTTATTCGAATCTTTTCCTTCCGTCTCAATCGACAAGTTCTCTGATTGAGACTCGACCAAAGACAACGGGCTTGGGTTTCTATCTACAGAAGTATCAACTCCTATTTGCATCTCCTGTGGTACTTTTTCGCTAATCGTCTGCTTTCTAGAGTGATTGCTCATATGCCGCCTTAGATAACCCTCAGAGTATAACATTTTCAGGCAGAGAGGACACTTGTGCCCTGAATTAGTGCATTTATCTGTGCGAATATGTTCGTCGAGAATGTGGGCATACCTAAATAGCCTTTGGCAGTGCGGACACTTGTGCTCGTGGTCTTCGAGGTGTACCCGAATGTGCTTATTGAGATTGTCACGGTGGGCAAATGTCTTTAAGCAGTGAGGACATTTATACGATCGATCGTTGGCATGATTAAAATTGTGTCTCTTCAGGTGATTGACACTTAAAAATTTTTCTTGACATATTCTACATTTAAATCGGCGTTGACCGTTGTGCTGCCGCATATGCACTTTATAATAGCTTGCTTTGAAAGCCTTCGAGCAGTAGGTACATTTGAAACGACCATCATCGGTATGAATGCGTTTGTGTGTCGTCAGGTCCCTTTTAGAAATGAACAATTTTCCGCAAGTTAAACATGAATGCAATTTAGGTTTGCCACTTTTCTTGGTGTCGACCTTTTCATTGCTGTTTTGTCGCAACAACGCCGCTGAGCTACTTTCATATACTTCAAAGCTTTCTTGCAGAATAGTTTCCAATGGTTTTTGTTTGATTTCAGAAGAACATTCGGCAGTTGCGTTTTCCTCGATGTCGGAATTCTCTTTCTTTTCAACACCTAGCTGCAAAGCCTCAGAGCTTTTTGCATTACCGTCCAGGGTTTCGTTACCAGGACTGCTTCCTTGCGGGATATTATCTAACGGCTCTTCTTTAATATGGGGAGTACACTCGAGAAGTACGTCTATGCAGTCGGAATTAGTCGCTGAGCAACTATCAGGGTCTTTGACGCTTCCGTTATTGAAAATGCTTTCAGTCGGTACATTTTCCAAAGGCTCTTTTTTAATGTCGAGTGTACATTGAACACCTACGTCTTCGCAGTAGGAAATATCCTTGTTTTCAACACCAAGCAATAGCCAAAAGTACTGCTGGCTGTGCTCGCACCTGCGCTTAAATTGAAATGCACTTTGAGCATCCAATATGCAGGAAAGGCATATGTTCTGAGGCAACGGATCAGTAGGGCTTATTTTACAATTGCCACACTCATTCAGAATGTCAATTAGCGGCGGCTCCTGCTCCAGCTGCTCAAAGATATTTACTAGAGTGACGCAGTTGCTTCTGCATATGCGACAAACCGCTTCCATTTTCACCTATGTGCAACTAGTAAGTTTTTTAAGTATCTGTACAGCTGATGAGCATATGTTCAGTATCGATATACATTGTGGAATGTATCGATAAACGTTGTGTTGCCTCGATAACGATATCTATTGTAGCGACATAATTTATTTCATTTTCAGAACTGAATTGTGCTACAAATTTTAAATCGTTTTTTAAACATCCCACCTTTTTCTGGTACTTGTCAAACAAATCAATTGTAGGAAAGAGTTCAATCTGAAGATGTTTATCAATATCATCTTGGTTGGTTTTGCATTTTATTTTTTTGTTCTATTCCCCAACTTAAAATGATTTTATTTACATTAGGTTTTATTTTCTACAATGGGTACTTAAGCCTACTAGGTGCTATGATGTTTTCTTGTATGTATAACACTGTGTCTAATGAGGCTTACATTTTGTTTAAACGATTTTAAACAAAGATCACACTGAAACGGACGCTCACTGGTATGGACGCTATAATGTCGGGTCAAACGACTCCTTGTAGCAAAACTCTTGTCGCAAGTCGAACACTGAAAAATTTTCTGACTGGAGGTGCGTACATAATTCGATTTTCTTTCCTCGATGCCTTCCTCATTAGTTGCGTCTTCAGACAGCTCAATGGATGAGGTCCCTGATGGAGGAGCATCAATGGATAATATCCTTGCGTTTCTTTCTGCAGAACTATCATCTGCTTTTGGCATCTCAATTGATAAGATATCGGATTGAGGCAAATCCAAGGACAGTCTTAATTTTGTATGTATTGAATTCTCTTTTGGTGCTTTTACGGCAATCGTGTTCCTCTCAGTGCTGACGGGTTTTGGGCAACTCAGACTCTTATAGTCCAAGTGAGTTTTTTGGTGTAGCTGTAGTTCTTTTTTCAATACAAAGGCCTTCGGACAGTCGGCACATTGGAACGGCCGCTCGCCAGTACATCTGCGAATATGAACTTGGAGATTGTAGTTATCCCTAAAGGCCTTCTGGCAATGTGGACACTTGTGTTTTCGCTCATTGGAGTGTGTTCGAATGTGCTTAGTGAGAATGCTGCGGTGAGTAAATCGCTTTAAGCACTGAGGACATTCGTACGGGCGCTCGCCGGTATGCGTGAAAATGTGTCTTTTGAGGTCATCTTTTCTTAAAAATGCTTCTGTACAATATTTACATTTGAATGGACGTTCACCGGTATGAAGGCGGATGTGCAACTTGCAAGTACTTGATGAATAGAAAGCCTTCGAGCAGTGGGTGCACTTGTAACGACCGCTATGAATCCGCGAGTGTTTTGTTAGGTCTTTTTTATAGCTGAACTCTTTCCCGCAGGTTAGACATGAATACGAATTGTTTTTATCATCAATGTTATCCTGTCGGTCGCACGATGCTGCTGAGCTTTTTCTATTGTGGTCGAAGCCTTTATTATCGATATTGTTTTGCAGCAGGTTATTTTCCAATGGCTCTTCTTTAACGTCGCGAAAAGACTGGGAACTTGGGACGTCCTCGCAGTCGGAATAACCTTCATGTTCAACGACTAGAAACCCTTCAGCTGTGCTTATTCCACTATTTTCAAAGCTTTCGTTATCGACAAAGTTTTCTTGCGGAATATTTTCCAACGGTTCTGTTTTAATTTCGAGAGAACACTGGGAACGTAGCACGTCTTTTTCCCAATCCAAATTCTTCTTGTTTTCAATATCTAACAACAGCCAAAAGTACTGCTGGCTCTGCTCACACCTGCGTTTGAACTGAAATGCATTCTGAGCATCCAATATGCAGGCCAGGCAAATGTTCTGGGGCAACGGATCATTAGGACTTATTTTACAGTTTCCGCACTCATTAAGCATGTCAACCAGAGGAGGGTCCTGCTCCAGCTGGTCAAAGATATTTACTAGAGAGACGCAATTGCTTGTGCAAATGCGACAAACCTCTTCCATTTTCACCTTCTCGCTATTTAATGCGAGAACTGTTTTGTTGTTGGTCGAAGTTTTATGTTATTCGTGAATTTTTCTTAATGCATCCAGCTGACAAACATATGTTGAGAATCGATATACATCGTGGCAGGTAGATATCGATAGTAGATACATGATTTGTTTTTATTTTAAAAACTGTTATCGAGCTCTCGAAAAATTAAAATAAATGGATCTTTTACAATAAAGTTTTTTGAAACATCACACTTTTTGCTAATAGTTGTCAAATGTGATGCTGTTTAAGTTTATCAATACGCGAATTTTGTTTGTTGTGACATCTGATTGCATTCTATGTCGTCCGGCAGAAAACTCAGAGTTATTCTACTTGGAATGTATACTCCAACTTAAAACTATTTTAATTATTTTAGGTTTTGGTTTCGACAATGGGTACTTAATATTAATTGATTAATATCATAACAGCATACATTACCGATTAAATACGATTAGTTCTAGTTGTTTCTTGTGTGAGTAACACTATGCTTGGTGAGATGTGATCGTTGTTTGAACGCTTTCGAACAGATCTCACACTTATACGGACGTTCATCGGTATGGACGCCATAATGTTGGATCAAACGACCCTTTGTTGCAAAACTCTTGTCGCAAGTAGCACACTGAAATGTTTTCTGATCAAATGGGTGCCTCTCATTCAAATTTTTACCTTCCATGGGTCCTTCGGTGGTCACATCTTCAGACGACTCAGCGATTAATATCTCAGAGTGAGGTGCAACCAAAGAGAGCGAACATGGGTTATCATCTTTAAAACCATCATCTCTTGTTGGCATATCATGTGGTGTTTCATCGCCAATCGTGTGCTTACTGGAATGTCTCTTTAGCTGGGCAGCTGAGCAGCGTCCCGAGCAGCTGGGACACTTATAATCCAAGTGAGTGTTTTGGTGCAGCTGTAGTTCTTTCTTTAATACAAAGGCCTTCGGACAGTCGGCACATTGGAACGGCCGTTCACCAGTACATCTGCGTATATGTACTTTGAGAGTGTAGCCATCAGTGAAGGCCTTTTGGCAGTGTGGACACTTGTGTTTCCGGTCATTGGTATGTGTTCGAATGTGCTTATTGAGAATGCTGCGGTGAGTAAATCGCTTCAAGCAGTGAGGACATTCGTACGGGCGTTCACCAGTATGCTTAAACATGTGTCTTTTCAGGTCATCGTTCCTTAAAAATTCTGCTGTACAATGTGTACATTTGAATGGACGTTCGCCAGTGTGAAGTCGGATGTGCAACTTGCAAGTACTTGATGAATTGAAAGCCCTCGAACAGTGGGTGCACTTGTAACGACCGTTATGAATGCGCGAGTGTTTTGTCAAGTCGCTTTTATGACTAAACACTTTTCCACATGTCAAACATGGATACGATTTCTTTTTGTCACTTGGTTTGGAGTCAGGCTCCTCAATGTTTTGTTGATCGCACAACGACGCTGTTGAGCTTACTCCATTGTCTTCAAAGCGTTCGTTATCGACACCGTTTTCTGGCAGGATATTTTCCAATGGCTCTTCTTTGACGTCGAGGAGCCTCTGGGAATTAGGGACGTCATCCTCGCAGTTTGATTTTTTTCTCTTTTCTACGTCTGGCAACGACGTCGCTGAGCTACTTTCAGTGTCTTTGACGCTTTCGTTATTGACACTGCTTTCAGTCGGTACATTTTCCAAAGGCTCTTCTTTAATGGCGAGTGTACATTGAACACGTACGTCTTCGCAGTCGGAATTATCCTTGTTTTCAATACCTAGCAACAGCAAAAAGTACTGTTGACTGTGTTCGCATCTGCGTTTGAATTGAAATGCATTTTGAGCATCCAATATGCAGGACAGGCATATGTTCTGGGGCAACGGATCATTAGGACTTATTTTACAGTTGCCACACTCAATCAGCATGTCAACTAGAGGAGGGTCCTGCTCCAGCTGGTCAAAGATATTTACTAGAGTGACGCAGTTGCTTCTGCAAATGCGACAAACTTCTTCCATTTTTACTTAAGTGATTTACGAAATTTTTATACATACAGCTGACAAACATATGTTGAGTTGGGTATACATCGTGGCATGTATCGATTAATCGATTATACAGTGTGGTGCTTAGATATCGATAGTAGCCATATTTACTATTACCGTTTTTAATATTTTTGAAAAGTGATTTTAACTGAACGAGATTCTTTATTGAAAAATAGTTTACTATTTTTTTATTATTTTAATTTTATTAGAGAATTAATTGGTTTTTATTTTTTACAGTGACAAATATGCACTTAGATCTTTCGTATGGTAACATATCTGAAGACGAGGATTTGTTAAATAAAACGAAATTTGCGCGCCGATATAGTTTTAAAAAAGTCGAAGCTTTCTCTGCTGCGTACAACAAATTAAATAAAGTACCGTTCCAAACTTTGTCAACAATGACGGGATCTTTAAAATATTTATCTCTACAAGGTAACCAGTTCACAGCCCTTAATCATGACGCGGAAGGTAAGTAGAAAAGTTGGTTAGATATCTACCAACCACATAAAGTGTAACAGTCGCACACATTCAGACTTATCTACAGGCTCTTTGCTAAATTTCAGCCATTGATAGGTTTATACAAGAGACTCGATTTACCCCAAGTGACACACAACATAAATGCGAAGAGCTTTTTGCAAACAATCATACGAATAACTTAGATCTATATGATCGGGAATGTTCGCTATACTACCAGAACAACAAACACATGCACAATTCAAATACACAAGACTTGATTTATGAGGATTTTATACGGAAACTTCAAATAAAGCACATAATATTTGGCACGTCAAGTAAGACACAAAACAATATCCTTCCTCATTCCACATACCATCAAAACCATTTACTGTAATTTTAAAGACAATTTGATTCAAGCCTAACTCAAATGTATTTCTTATATTTTCTGTTTAGAAGAGAGCATTGCTTGGGCAACCTTTCCGAAATTACCGCACCTTATGGAACTTGAAATCAGTAACTGCAGCATCGAGTATTTGAGCAAAGAGGCATTCAAAAATGTGACAAACCTTCGGAAACTCTTCATCTCGTACAACAAGATAATGACCATAAATTTCG
Organism: Drosophila borealis; assembly: GCA_035045885.1. Classification (NCBI taxonomy): domain Eukaryota; kingdom Metazoa; phylum Arthropoda; class Insecta; order Diptera; family Drosophilidae; genus Drosophila; species Drosophila borealis. The sequence goes on along the minus strand of JAWNOR010000202.1, from coordinate 80,386 downwards.
ATACATTTTACTATATACAGGGAGTACAGTATCTAGACTTGTCGTTTACGAACGTTTTAAACTATAATTACCAGTTATCGATGCCCACGCTTGAAGTTGTCTTAAATCTGGTGTATGGTCTAAAGATCCATCAGACTGCATTTAAACTGTTACCAAAGCTCGTCTATCTGGACCTCTCCCACTCGAAAATAACACGAAACAGCGCAGTTGCCTTCACACATCTTGGGAACAAGCTCAAGTATCTGAGTTTGTGCTACACATCGTTTCCCATGGTGAGCAATGGGCTTTTTAAGAACACAGCTCTAGAGGGACTTGATATGTCCGGTAATCCTTTCGTGTCGTATAATATTGTCGATGACGCTTTCGACAGTATTGGTGATACGCTTAAATTTCTTTACTTTGAGCACTCGAATCTTAAGGATATCAACTGGTTAAAACCGCTGAGAAAATTGCAGTTGTTGGGCTTGGCAGGTAACAATATTAACGCCCTATCGGTCGAAGTATTCCAGTCTTTGGTAAGCTTACAACTGCTTGATCTGAGCTCCAACCACATTGGCAACTGGTATAAGAGTGTGTTTTTTAACAACACGGCACTGCGGGTTCTCAATTTACGCAGCAACAACGTCAACATGCTGACCACCGAGATGATGAAGGATTTTGAATCGCTTGAATACCTCAGTCTCGGTGATAATAACTTCCTTTGTAGTTGTATTCTCCGTGAGGTGGTCGATGTAGCTGCAAACAATAATAAACAAGCCGACTGTTCATTCAACTTTCTACAACACGCTGCTGACCTGATTTCAGCAAATATTGGTAGTTTAAATCAGCTGAGTAAATCCCTTACCGGGTACATTGAACACCAATTGTGGAAACGACGCTATTTGCCGCAGCTCATCGACAGCTATAAAAACATCAAGGATTTCAAGCGGCTCAAGAAAATACCCAGTCTGCGTTTTCAAGCCAAAGACCTACTAACCAAACAATGTCCCTCATCTATCCAAAAAACGGTGAACGATACTTCTTTAAAATTTCAGTTACTCGATTACGATGCAACGCATTATTGGTGCTTTAACGAGACGGATAAATTGCAGGTGGATGAGTTAGTCTGCCAGAGCCGATCATTGGTTGATTTTGAAAACAAGCTGCACAACACCTTTAAGATAGTGACAATTGTAGTTGGCAGCATTCTGGGTGTATTCATTCTGGGGCTTATAATATATCTGAAGCGTTGGCATATACATTATTATTATGCTTCACTGAAATCGGCGGCGCTTTTGTCTACCGCCTCAAAGGAGTCTCTGGATAAATTTCATCGTCTCTCCGAAAATAATCCCAGCTTGATATATGACATTTTTATAAGCTACTGCCAAAATGATCGCCAGTGGGTACTAGACGAGTTGCTACCAAATGTTGAGAAATCGGGAGATATTTCGATATGTCTGCACGAACGTGACTTTCAAGTTTGTCAAAATAAATTAAATAAAATTAATGTATGTATGCCTAACTTATATTTTTTCTTTGCAGATCGGAGTAACTATACTGGATAATATTATTTCAAGCATGGATCGATCGCGCTCACTAATGTTACTGATATCATCAAAGTTTCTGCTCAGTCATTGGTGTCAATTCGAAATGTATCTGGCCCAACATCGGTAAGCAATAAAACCCAACCCAACCAATAAACATGCGTCAAATACTTTACTTTCGACAGTATCTTTGAAATGAGCAAGGAGCATTTAATACTCGTATTCTTGGAGGAAATACCGCGCAGTAAACGTCCAAAGACGCTTCAATACCTAATGGGTATAAAAACCTATATTAAATGGCCAAGTAAAGGAAATGAACAGCCAACAATGGAGGAACGCAAACTGTTTTGGAAGCGCCTAAGAAAGTCATTAGAGTTAATTGGCATAGGCACAAAAGATTCCAATGTCTAAAGATATTGGACTGCATAATTTCAGACCAAAATGAATGCAAATATTCTAGTCATTTTTTTAAGTACCTGATATATATAAACTACATTTTTTAATTACGAAATAGAATGAATTATTGTAAAATAATTTAAGCTCAAAGAAAACCGTTTGCCATATTTTAAGATTTATATAGCCTTTAGTATTTGACTACTTCAGCTACAGAGACCAAGTGTTTAGATTAGATATAAAAATGAACAAGTGATTGGTAATTGCAGCTTATAAATCATGACTGTGTGGTAAAAAATATGGAGTGGAAATAACCAATAAAATTTAAACCATTATATCGATACTTTATTCGATAGTCAGGCGTTTTCAACGGCAGTACTTACTCACTTATCGATATGTGCGACAGCTGTTTCAACACATTTTTGGCGCCATTTTTGCAAGTAGCAAAGTAGCACCGCAAACCGAAAACAATTGAGTAGTGCTCGCCAACATGGATTTTAATTTAAAGAAACGAGCACGGCCCGATGTGAAAGTTGAAGTGGTTAGTTTGGAAGCAAAGTATCCGCACAATGTGATGCTTTATCACTATCCGCCAACGGAGGATATTCACATTGATGAATTTGAAGAACTCGCTTTGGAGCGACTGCGCCTGCTGCGAGTTTTTGATCGCGCCACAACAAAGGGACTGCGGCTGTTCTCCGAGGACTGGAAGGAATATGTGAATGGCGAAATGAGCAGAGATGGACTCCGGGGCTATTTACGCATGGGCACGACAAGCAGTGGTGCCAAACATGAGTCGGATTTACAAATGCTTCGGCGTGACTATTTATCACACTTCATACTGCGCTTGGCATATTGTCGCTCAGAGGATTTGTTGCGCTGGTTCGTAGCACGGGAAATGGAGTTCTTTAAATATAAATTCGCCGCACTTAACACAGCTGAAATCAAGCAGTTTCTCGAGGCCAACAGCTTTCACATTCTCCCATTGACAGAAGAACAGAAGGACGAGGTCAAGGACGGTCTCTATGAAAGCACTGTGGGCCAGAGTGTGTCAAAGATTGAGCTGCTCGAGTTCTACAAAGTACCCTTCACACAAGTTTTGGATTTGGTACGGACCCGGCGCTGTTATCTAAAGGCCGGTTTTGCCTATGTGAACACACACGACATGGTATCAATTGTGGGCGCCAGGCAGCTGGAAGAGATTGAACGTGGCATGCAAGCAGCTAAATCCTTTATTGCCGACGTCGAGGCAGACGAGCGCATCTCGCGCATGATCAAGTCCCTGCACAACTCGTATACGGGCAAGGACTACACGGTATGCAAAGATGCTTCGGTGCCGATTGAGTCTCTGGATCAGCTATCCAAAACTTCCATGCCACTGTGCATGCGTATGTGCCACGATCACATACGCAGCCAGCACCATATCAAGCACGGTGGACGCATGCAGTACGGCCTCTTCCTAAAGGGCATTGGTGTCACCCTCGAGGATTCATTGCGCTTTTGGCGCGAGGAGTTCACTAAGAAAATGGACGTCGATAAGTTTACGCGTGGCTATGAGTACAACATTTACCACAACTATGGCAAGAAGGGCTCCATGGTCAATTATACGCCCTACTCTTGCCTGAAGATCATTAAGGAAATGGCTGCGCCTGGCGACTGCCACGGCTGCCCATACAAATCGTTGGACCAAACTGCGCTTAAAGCAAAACTCTCTTCATATGGCCTCTCGCCGGGCGCCATCGATGAGGTCTTGTTTTTTGTTTCGCGCAATCATTACCAATTCGCCTGCGGAAAATACTTTATGCTGACGCACAACTCGACGGTGGAGCCGACAATCAATCACCCGAACAACTATTTTGAGGAAAGCCAAATCTTGATGGGCAATCGGCAGAAACGCGCCCCCGGGCCAGTTCAGCAGAATAATAAAGTCAGAGCCTCAATAAAAGGGGGCGCAAACAGATCCATGCTTAATGGCGACGATGATGACGAGCTGTGGAAAATTGCCGAGACACAGGAGAAAATATATCAGAGCCAGAAAGGCATCGCAGAGGCCTTCGATGATGATCTAGATCTTACTGAAATAATTGATTAGTAATAAATATAGTTGTATAAATGGAATAAGAAATAGGAATTTAGTTCAAAAGGAAATTCGGGACTCCTGGATAGGACTCGACTCTCGACTTATGCTGTCTACCTTGGATTAAACGATGTTTGAATGCGTGCTGTTGTTAGGACTGAACTTTACTCAATAACTTAGATCTACACTTGCTCTTGGCGCATCCAAAACGTTCTCGTTTCAACGGATTGAAGTTTTTGCCATAAGGACTTTGGCCATTTACGTCAACATAATAAATGCCACTCGCCTTTGGGTTAATCAAGTAGCCCATTGTTGAAGTTTTGTCGGTCTGACATTTTCGCCATTCGAGCTCTTTCCACGAGCTGCACTTAAAACCCAGGAAATTTCTCTCCTGTTGCGGATAGACACTCTCCGCAAAATACTCAACAGCACGCGTGTGGGAGCAGCCAATAGTCAGGCAGCCGGGCTTAATGGGATGCGCACCTCCTGGATAAAAGTCAATGTCGCCCAAAGGATCTCGTTTCGCCAAAATGCCAATATTCGTGTGTATAACGTCCACCAATTCAGCATCGCCGCGCATCAGTCCGGGCAGTGATTTCTCGTTACGAAAACAGGGCTTGGCTGGATCGAGACCAGTTATACGAGATACTAGATGTCCCGTTAGTTGCTTGAATGTGCGACCAGCAGTGCCCATAATATGGGCGCCCAATGAATGACCTAGGGCAATCATTTGTATGATCTAGTCGATGAAAATGTAGCTACCAAACTCACCAATCAAATGAATGTCAATCAATGGCGTCACCCTAATCAAATGCTGTAAGCCGACGGCTAGGTGCTCTCCAATGAGATCTGTGTTCAGGGCCGACCACTTGTACAGCGTGTCCACGTAATAGGCCGCATCTACAATCTAAGATGAATATATATATAGGTGTATACTTGGTGGATACTTTACTAGGTACCACAAAATTAACAGCAGGCCGACACATAAAAGACCTCGATATCATTGCTATGGCAGCAGAATCGTTAACGGTATTTGTCCAGCCCGTAGCCAGGATAACTAATTTACGATTCTGTCGAAATTTCGGGTGATTCCATAGCTTTTCGGCTTTCAATAGCGGAACGCTATAATTCAGGCATGGCGTCATATACTGAAAGTGAATTTTCGTTATGTCCGGCTGTATTTGCGAAGGTACGCTTCCAACAAACAGCGTGGAGGAGCCTGTCAAGCGTTGGGATGGGATACTATAGATAGATGGAATACTAAGTGAAAGCCTATCACCAATTCCCCATGTACTCACACAAGGTATCAATAACTGTTGCGGCCAATTCGAGCGGAAGTGCTGTAAAAATGTTCATTTTCAAGGTAAGAATATCCGTTAAGGCGTTGGGAATTCCCTGCCACCAGCTAATCGTTGAGTTGTTTGCCCCTGTAGTATACCCTGTGCTGATGAGAATTATACTAAGAGCTCTTAGGCCATCGAATTGGGGACGCATTATGAAATATATGCTTTGCTACTAAGTCAGCGACGAACTGTGGCCGGGTAAAGTTTTTTTAGCTTCTAGACATGAACGCAAAGTTTTTGCAAATAGGTCGCGGAATTTTTAAAAATCATTGTTTGCATTGTTGCCAAAAGTGAAAAGGCATAAGAACAGTTGGGATGCCGAAAATTAAATACACTTTCAGATTAATTAATTAACTTACCCAATTTGGCGAAGAAAAGTTGTTATAAAATAAAGTCCCCTTGGCTATAGTTTATTTTAATCCCATTTTCAAAGTTGCGACATCCCTTCATGCTGTCTGTGATTAAAAATTAATTAAAAGAAGGTTCCCTTAGCTATGTCGCCGTGTCCACGACTTGACACACACATTTATGAGTTATAGGATCGAAAATGATTTTTTAATGCAGCACACACCTTTCGACAAAGTAAATATACCCCCGAGAGAGTGTAAATATTGGGCCAGTAAACATATGTTTTCATAAAATCGTTTATTTTACCCAAATCTAGAATAATGTCATTGTCAACAGATGTTCTGTATTTAGGTACATTCAACCCCTACAAAGTTAGCTTGCTCCGAGTAACTAGATAATTTAAACGTTTTTCTAAGGCAAATCATATAAAAACTAAGAAACTGCCAATTCAAAATGCAGAAAAGAGCTCTTGGGGCTTCACAAAGCACGACAGTCTCAGCTTCATTTTATTTATTTATATAGTTGTTTAGTTATATTTAGAAAATAAATTACATTCGATATAAGCATCTCTCTTAAGTCTTATTATACCCTAAAATCATTGCAAATGAGTAAAAGGGTATATTGATTTTGTGCATATGTGTGTAACAGGCAGAAGGAAGTAGCTCCCAGCACATAAAGTATACACGCCTCTCTACCTGTTTGTAATTTTCTCATAGTCTGAATTAACCGGGTCCATACATATATTTTGGCATCTCCGTTTAACCATGTTCTTGAAACTCCCGTGTGGTTGGCGGGCATTAGAATACCACCACAGCATGTCATCGCTTGTCGTACGAGGCGACTAAGAGAGACATTTTTCTTACGTCCTGCCGGGGCACCCGAGTCCTTTAGTCTGTACCGCGCCTTGAGCAGTTTCAAGACAGTTCGTTGAGGTGGATCCCTTGTGCGAGTATCTTGGGGATTTCTATTCCGCTGATACTTTCAGTCCTTGACAAATGGAAGAGGCATACAGTTAGTAACGTCACCTCGGCGCCTCTAAAAATTATGCCTTGAGTACAACGTTCAACACAACATCGACTATACATATATTATTCTGAAGTTGGCGATCTCTACCATGCTGATAAAAAGAATAAGAACATATAGCTTATTCACTTCTCAGTGAATTTAATTACATTAAATATCCTTGCATTTACAATAATCGCTTTCATCCTTAAAATCCGTTCTTCTTGCTGTTTCCGAATTCATGCCAAATGGACTCGCACCCCTCACATCGACATAGTACACGCCTCTAGCGGCCCAATCAATCTTATATCCCATTGTAGTTGTTGAGGAGCTACAGGCTTTAGTTTTCAGCTCTTTAGTTGATCTGCATTTGTAGGCCAAAAAGCTTCTTTCCCGACGTGGATTAACACTTTCGGCAAAATATTGGTATGCACGGTTGTGCGAGCAATCGATAAACAAGCAACCGGGCTTAAGGGCATCTTCACCTGCTGGATAAAAGTCAATATCACCAGTTGGAAAACGCTGTCCCAGAAAGCCAGGATTTGTGTGTATAACATCTACTAGCTTGGCATCTCCCTTGCTTAAACTGCGAAATTTGGATCGTTTTAGAAAACAGGGCATGGCAGGATCCAGACCGGTTATGCGAGACACCTGTCGGTTTGTGAGTCGCTGAAATTCGAGACCAGCCGACCCCATAATATGCGCACCCAATGAATGGCCTAAAAAAAATAAATTATAATTATACTGCAATGGTTGTAGGAAAGGAACAAACCAATTAAATGAATATCGATCAACGGCCTCATATCATGTAATTTCGCTAAGCCAACGGCAATGTGCTTGCCTATTATATCCGTGTTTAGGGCGGACCACGCATAGAGCGTATCTAGATAACGAGACACATCTACAGCCTGAAATGAAAGTACTCAATCACGCTCAGCCTTTAACCTGTAAAGCTCGATGTATACCACAAAATTAATATCGGGTCGACACATAAAAGGCATCCCTATCGTTACTATTGCTTGCGAATAGTTAATCGTGTTCAACCATCCAGAAACTAGAACTACCAATTTTCTATTCTGTTGAAATTTTTGGTGCGCCCAAAGATTTTCTGCTTCCAGTATAGGTACTTTATAGCTGCCGCAGGGTCTCATGAAATGAAATTGCATTTTTGTTATGTCTGGATTTATATGTTCTGGTACGGCCATGAGTCGTGCCATTCTGATACCTGTTGAGTGTAGGGATGCGAATATGAAACGGCTTGGACTGATTGATATTGCTATTCGTACTCACATTCATTCTGTAAATAATCGGAGGTGAATTCCACGATGCTTGATCCAAATTTATAGGCTTTATTGGCCGTTTTCTCTGCCAGATTCATGATTGAATCGAAAACGGTGCCTTCGGCTAGTTTTTTTAGACTGGCCCAATTATCGCCTATATACGATATGGGCGTTGCACTTCTAATTAGAAAGATGCTAAGAGCACCAAGCCAAACAAATATGGATCGCATATTTAAGAGATACGTTCTTTCGACAATCTACGAACCAATAAACTATTTTGCATGTTTTACAAACACTTTTAAGCTAACGTTATGACACCAATTAGTTTTGCATTCATAATCCAATTTTACGCATATCTTGAATGGGAAGAGGTTAACAGATTCATAATCGAAATTTTCCACATATTTTAAAAGAAATTGTTTAATCTTAAGTTGAGCGTTTAAATGTAAGTAGCTAGTAAAAAATATTCCCGTAAAATCTGATCTTATTTTAAAAAATTATCTTGAATAGCTGTGTGCGAGCTACGTTCCATATAATTTACAAATATCTTCGTACTGTACGTTCTCCACAATGCGCCCCTTTAATGGACCGTGCAGTATCTCAATGCTAACACAATATTTGCGCTCGTCTAGCTTTTTAAGCAACGCTTCTGAGCCGCGGTATGCCCCGTTCACCACAAGCACCTCCTTGTCCAGGGCGGGTATTACTGTCTCCAGATGTGCCTAAAAACATGGAATTGATAAGTGTTTGATTTTCTTTAGGAAATTTGTAAAATTACCTGATCAACTTTACACTTTTCTCCACTCTCCAAGAACTTAATTTTTGCCCGATATTTGTCGATGACTTCTTGCACCACAGCTTTCTGTTTGTAGAACTTGTCGCCCATGGAGCTTGAAATAAATTTAACTACAATATTTGGATGAAGCCAGTAATCCTTGCGATTGGCTCGTTCTTTATGCCTTTCCTCGAGCTTGATTATCTCATCTAACGCGGATCTGCTGCTCTCCGCTGGCGGTGGCTTGGGCTTCTTAAAGACTTTCTCGTCTGATTCGGCAGCTGTGCGTTTCGTGTGTAGCGCTGATTTGCCCAATATCGATTCGGGCTGGAATTTTTTCTCCAACCGTATGTCCAGCTTCAGGGGCTGCTCCTCTTCACGCTTCAGTTCCGTATACTTCTCCTGCGATTCATCCTCCTCACCGTCCTTTGACTTTGCTTTTTTAATTTGCTTCTCAATAAATTCCGTCATGCGTTCCTCATCATCCTTTTCCATTTTTTCTTTGCGTTCGGCCTTTGCCTGGCGCTCCATGGCCTCCGGGCTGCGGTCAATGTATGTGACAAACCATCCCTTTTCCGTTTCGTCGGCCACCACTTGACCAGTGCGGCCCAGCCACTTAACATAATCGGATAGCGTTAACCAGCGGGTGGCGTTCATGTGAATGTGCTCCTTGTGCGCAATGTACTCCTGATATATTTTGTTGGCGTTCGTGCGTTTGGTGCCAAAGCGGCGACGCAGCAGTTCCATATAGCCATCTGAGAACTCCTTGGAAAAGTTGTGCAGAAACTTGCCAGGTGAGTCCGCAAATAGGAGCAGCTGCCGCTGATGAGACTCACTCATTGTGTGGCACTTGAAGCCATTTTCGTCACGGCATTGTTTCTCGCACATCTGACAGTACCAGCGCAGCTTCTGCAAGCCCTTTGCCTTCATCTTGTTGGCAAGGTACTTGGGCGTACCAACTTCGGCGCGTCCCATGTTTACAATTTATATTTTCGATTTAAAAATAATGAACAAAACAAGCCAAGTAAATAATGCTCTGAATTGTCGTTCCGTGCCTTCTAAACCATATGTTCAATGATTACAGAACTTAACATTTTGCTTAACTGTTATTAACAGCGATGACTGTAATCAATCGATACCATGTCTACATTATCGGTTAGACGCAATGTTTGTATTAAATAAAATAATATTGGGTCACACTGTTCGTAATGCAATAATTGGCGCGGCCTTTTCAAAGATTTAATTTTTTTGCAATATTTGGCATTGCATTAAATCGATCGAACTTTAATATTAGCACAAAAATAACAAACTCAGTGAAAGAACACGAACCATATACAGTCAGTCAAGTTTCTATATTGTGAGAAACCCGGCAACATCGACCTAAAAAGCCATTTAACAAATAAAACAATTTAAATATATAGTCAATGTGAGAGTTAAATAAACTACCCTCTTCATTTATTGTCCGGCGTGTTTTCTTTTCTGTGTCTCAAATAAACTTTCCAAAGGGGTATTTGATAATAGTTCTGCAATCTGTGTACTTATGTCCGTATTTACGATTATATTCAGACTAGTCGGATGAGCCACTTAAAAATGCCGATAAGATTTTGATTTGAATCGCAAATGCAATTAACTTGAAGTACATAAGTTATTGTCGCTTAACAACAAACCGGCTTTTAAAGCGATTGTGTTTGTACATATGATTGGCAAAGGCTTCGAAAATGGTAAATGTGAATACGAATGTGAATAAAGTAAAATAAACGTAGAAAAACGAATAAATGTTGTTGCTAAGTGTAAGAAAACGTGAGCATTTGATTAATTGATAAGGTTGTATAACCCTTTTTCTTACAAATATCTAAAATTACGGTTCACCCTAATTTTGTGGCATACCGGCACGAACACAAGCCAACATAACATACATATGCACGTGTGTAGGTACTTATTCATTTGTATGTAGTATGGTTAATTAATTTACAACTTTAACGAGCATTCGATCGCCACATCACAGCTCGGAATCAGGTCCAATGCAGCGCTATGCGCAATCGCCTGTCATTCCCAGTTGTATAGCTGTCCGCAGAGGTTCAGTCAGAAATATAGTAAAATGGATGGAGCAATTGATAATGCTTCCATTGTTGATGGAGTCCGCGAGGGGTTAACGAACGATTGGAAGATTCTACAGCATGTCTTCAAACTGGTAGAAAAGGAGGATACTCTTTGTGCCGATCCAAAACTGTGGAAGGAACAGAAAATAGTCGATTTTATGCAGCCGGACGAACTAAAGGTTAGTGCCCCCCACTTCGTAGACGAGGTCTAGACATCCCGTCAAAGCAGCCCAGACAGTTCCCGATAAGCGGCTTTAATGCTGATCATTGAAAGAGTTTGTTGTGCAGCTACTTGATCACTTTATTGATCCGCCGTCGTAATCTATTGACGGGTTCAAAAATCTTCAAGCATGATTTGTCTTTTCTACTATTAAAAAGTATTCTAGTGCACATGTCAATATTGATATTGCTCTTAGAAACATATTGACCTGACAATCAAGGAAAACGAAACATCCACAAGCTCTGACATCGAGCAGATCTGTCAGCAGGTTATTCAATATTCTGTAAAAACCTGTCATGGCCGCTTTCACAATCAGCTGTTTGGACAAATGGATCCCTTTGGGCTGGCTGGAGCCTGGATAACCGAGGCATTGAACACAAGCACGTAATATACCAAAACAAAAATGGATTCAAAGCTCCCTTAATTTGAGTGTGTGTGCACTTCCAGTTACACCTATGAGGTGGCGCCTGTCTTTAGCCTAATCGAGACGGAGATTATATCAACGGTTTGCAGATTAGCCGGCTATAGCCAAGGCGATGGCATTTTTGCTCCTGGCGGTTCCTCCTCGAATATGTACGGGCTAGTTCTGGCCCGGTATAAACGCCATCCAACAATCAAATCCACTGGCATGTTTGGATTACGACCGCTTGTCATCTACACCTCCGAGGACTCGCACTACAGTCTGCAGAAAGCCGCCCACTGGTTGGGCATTGGTGCCGACAACTGCATAGCTGTGCGCACCAATGCCAAGGGTCAAATGTCACTGGACGACCTGGAGGACAAGATTAAAGCAGCACAGGCACGCGGACATGACCCGTTTTTCATCAATGCCACCGCTGGCACAACGGTCCTGGGCGCATTTGATGACATCGCTGGCATTGCCGATGTGGCGAATCGCCACGGACTCTGGCTGCATGTGGATGCCTGTCTGGGCGGAGCCGCACTGCTCGCCTACAAAAACCGCTCCCTGTTGAGGGGTCTGGAACGCGCCAACTCCTTTGCCTGGAATCCACACAAGACCCTCGGCGTTCCGTTGCAGTGCTCCCTGTTCCTCACCAGCGAATCCGATTTGCTGGCACGCTGCAACAGCATCAAGGTAAATTATTTGTTTCAGCAGGATAAATTCTATGATATCTCTTACGACACCGGCAACAAAAGCGTCCAGTGCGGCCGCAAAATAGACGCCTTTAAGTTTTGGCTTATGCTCAAGGCGCGCGGATATGGCAAATACGGACATTTAGTGGATCATGCCATATCAATGGCTCGTTTGCTGGAGCAGAAGCTGCGCGCACGTCCCGATCGCTTCAGACTCGTGCTGGAGCAGCACGAATACTCCAATGTCTGCTTTTGGTACATCCCAAAATCAATGCGGGTCCAGAGCAGTGAGGAGACCCCAGAGTGGTGGGCGCGTCTATATGCCGTATGTATTAAACCAAGATTCGTTGCCAGGTCGGGATTTATAAGTTGCTTCAACAGGTTGCACCCAAAATCAAGGAGCAAATGGCGTACAGTGGCACCCTGATGGTTGGCTATACGCCGCTCAGCAGTCGCAAGTTGGGCAACTTCTTCCGCATGGTGTTCACCTGTTTTCCCGTGCTCAAGACTGACGAATTGGATGTCATTTTAGACGAAATCGAACGGCTGGGCGAGCTCTGACTAGAAGTTGGAATATAAAATGATAATAATTTGTTTCAAGTAAAACGGTTTCCTTTTTATATTTTTGTTTTTCTCTTGATTTAACATTATATCTTTGTGGTTTTTTTTTTACGGTATATATGTATTTTTGCAATTTTACTTTTATTCGCCAACAACGTTAAAATGGAAGAAGGATTGTGTGTGTGTGTACGTGTGTGTTTGTGTATTATTAAAATATTCTATTTGCTCTTTTCGATTTTGCTTCATTTATAAATCAACAGTTCTCAATTTGCGGTCTGATTAACTGATTAGAAAAGTACAAATTATCTAGTAGTCGTCTAAATCGAAGCAGTCGTTGTCCAACTCATCGAGCTGCATACTCTGGAAATCCACTTTGTAACGCAAGATACCTGCGAAAAGCAATAAATGTTATTAGATTGAAGTTTTTAAGAGATTCAAAACTAAATAATAAAATAAACTAAATAAATATAATTAAAAGGTACAACGCGAAAATGCACAAAAATGATTTCAACTAAATCAAACGATAGTCTGCAAAATAGCACAACACGTAAATAATACATACTATATAAATAATTGGATTTGCATATTTAATGTTTGTAAGAAACATATTAACAATTGTTCTAAATATTTGTTACTTTTGAAAATCAAATGGGGATACTGTTGAAGGATTAGAAATTGGGTTTGCATATTTAAAGTTTATAAGAAACATATCAACAATTGTTCTAAATATTTGTTACTTTTGAAAATCAAATGGGGATACTGTTGAAGGATTAGAAACAAAATAAGAACAAAACGAATAAAACAAACTCAAAAGTGCTCTGCAATCCTGTGCTATAATACTACAGATATATGGGAATAAAAAGTGAAATCGCCTTAATATAAATTGGATAACATCGGAGTTCCAACAGGTTTTGTTATTGCATTATCGTCATCGTACAGCGTTTATGTAGGATCCAGCGCTTGGGATGAACCTGATTCTAACTGAGAGCTCGGGAATAATCATAAACAAAATGGAGATCACACGAATACTTGAAATAATTTATAAGCTGTTTTGTTTACGATATCGGGAGGTGTCAATTTTGTATTTACTTTATTCAGGTTTTGTTTGTTCATTATTGTTGTATTTGGTTTGTTTGTGTACTTAGAAGTTTTTCGCTTTTAACTTGTGTCAAATGCAAACAAAGAAATTGCCTATGTAAATATTTTAAATGCTTGTCAAATACGAGTACATATATGCATAATGCCATGTGTTAGTTGATCTATTTAAACGAGAATCAATAATGCGACCAGAGCAACAAACTTGACAATTCAAATACTTATTTCAGGTTTTATGCTGCTGTTGTATTGTAAATATATTGATTTTTTAAATTTTGTAACGGCTGCGCGAGATTTTCTCTTTAAATACAAGTAAAATACATGTATCTAAAAGTATTTTGGCTATACTCGTATATACATATATTTACTTCTTATCTATGTATGTGTCTCGTACATGATTTATTAAGTTTGTAATTCAAAGGTTCGTTTCATGTTAGCTTTTCTATTTCAGATCGAAAGCATAAAGAATATTGAAGTACCCAAAAACGCTTTTCATTAATAAATAATACATTTAATTTGACCAAAGCACATCGTTAATTATGCCTTCAAAAATAGTTTAAGTGAAATACTCCAATTAAATAATGCCTAAATCTAAAATCATTGCCCACCATACAAATCTATATGGCTAAAACGTATATCGCAATGGGGGCATTTGTTTTGAGATAATATTGTTGAAATATTATTAAAAACTATGCGTCAAGTAAATTGGTTCCTATCAAGTTTTGAACAATTTATGGCGTTTTAAAAGAAATCAAATAAAATATTTTGTGTATTGAGATCCGAAAATCTATGCAGTGCGAATGCTTTCTTTTATGTTATTGTTTTCTCTTGTTTCTGTTTTTGCTTAGTAATCATCTAGATCAACGTCCTCCAGCGGTTCATCGGCTTGTAGCGATTGAAAATCTACTTTATAGCGCAAAATGCCTACACATATATATTTATATATTTTAAATAAATAATATATATGTTTATATATTAGAACAAGTATAGTTGATGGTTATGCACAAGGAGCCACGTCAAGTTGACCAAGTTACATTTAGAGTTATGTTTAAAAGCAGCATGAAGGAAGAGGAATGTAAACAGTAGATACGTAATTAATTTTGTAGCTTACACTCGTACTGTATTTGATATATGTATATATATATATATAGGTACTTTTTGCCAACCACTTACCGCCAATGCCACCGAAACCTCGCACAAACTGACTGCCCTCCTGAGATTTGTCCGTAATTATCTCAAGGGTGGCGCCAAACATTTTGTAGTTGTTCGCCAGCCATTCCAAAAGCGGTTGAGACTCGATTAACTCCATTTCTACGCCGCTCTGCAATTATTTAGATTAATTAGAATGTGTTATTGACCAATGACAGCAATTTTCGGCACGTACCTCCTTGTCCGTGAAGTGAGACTTATCTTTTTCCTGCTCGGGCGTCAAATGTAATACTGTCGTTGACGTCGAGTTCGCATGGTTCTTCAGTACATAGCGTTGAATATCTAGATTTTCCCAGCAAATCAATGTTTCCACTGAGCCCAGTTCCAATGCTCGTAAAGTATCTTCCACACCAAAACAGTATTTGCCAGTATCCTTGAATATAGATAATATGTATAATTGTTATATTGTTTTGTTTTGTCCTGCTTCAATATGCTAGCAACTCGCCTGAGAAATTTCATCAAAGTAACGGCCAATGAGTTTCTTCTCCTGTATAAATTTGACATTCTGCAACGATTCAGCGGCTAATTCGATGGCCTGATTGAAACCGTTCTCACCACCGTAGGACACGTCCACCAGTTTAATAATTTTCGTTTGTAAACGCTGCAAATGAAATGCAATGTGTTATTAATATATTAAAGACTTGACCTACAATGTGTTGCATACATTTCATGATCATTCTGGATGACAATTGGCTCCACTGGCTGCGTGACTGACGATTTATATAGTATTGGTAGTCTTGATCAATTTCACGAAATCAATAGAAATCCGACCTTTTATACCAAAACCTCTTTAGACATATTTATACAGGTTGTTTGGATCGTCATTCGTCGCTGAAGCCAGTGGAACTAGCCCTTGGAACACAGGCTATTCTTGACCAGTGTTAGATTACTTACAGGATCAAACATGTCCGACTGGCTGAGCTCAGTTTTAAAGTCCGCACTACCGGCCAATATAAGGCCGGCAATGTTTGGCTTGTCATTCGTAATGAACAGCTGTGTGGCCACCTCGGCCACCTTGCGTACGTAATTGTGACGCTTCTCCATGCGCAGACGGGCGAAACGAAGGGCAGACTGACCACCGCGTCCGTGCTTCTTCGGCAGATCGACGGTGAATTTGTGGAGCACCTCGCGCGTGTTACCCTGCAGGGTGCCAAAGAGAGCGCCATTACCATCCATCACAATGAAGCCGAACTTGTTGTCGTCGGCGAGCAGGGCAGTGAGAGCCTCCGTATGGAACTTGTTGTCGCACAGATAGAGTGAGGTATTAATGGGCTTGAATGGCTCAAAATCAATGTTCACTTTCTTCTCCTTGCCCTCCTCTGTGACAATTGTGCCGCAATAGATGACCAATCCATTGGGAGGCACTGTAAAGTAATGGAATAATTGTCAATTAGCCAATTCATTGATTTTCAATGAAGAACCCACCTTTGGTGTATAACTTAAGTCTGTGCTGCACCGACGTGATTGCGCCCAGGACGGAGAGGCGATTGACACGCGACTTGATGTTGGAGGCCGTACCAAATTCATCGGCCAACATTTTGCTGACGCGAGAGATTTGGTCTTTAGGCGGAATAATCAATGAAATCATGCTGGTGCCATTTCTAAAACGAAAACAAAATCAGGGTGTTAATATTTGAGAACGTTCGACTATGACACAGATTAAAATGTACCGTTATAATATAACTATACATATATATATATATTTTAACAGTAGGAGAGTGCGAAAGCTGCATGAAAAACAGACAGATCAAGTAACAGACAGACACGGAGAGATAACAGATAGAATTCAATAGAACCCAATAGAAAATTTAAGAGAAAGCGCATATAGACAGATATTGCGGAGAGGTTGCGTTCAACATCTTACGAAAACCAACATACTGAATTTGAGTTCTCCAGATCGAGGCGTTCAAACAGACAATCGGACAGTCCTAGATCGACTTCACAATTAACTAACAAAAAAAAATATATAATTCTTATTATATTCTACATGATTCATAAAGTTGACAAACCTTATTATTTTATTCAAATAAGCTAATATATCGATATTTTGTAGATGTAGCTACATATTTACATATGCAAATCGAGTGCATACGATATTTTTTAAATAACATCTCTACCTGGCACGCTGCCGCCTGAGCCACCTGAGGCTCACAATTATTGTAAATTTTAAATTGCTGCATTTCATATGATTTGTTATGGTTTACATATACGAATTTGACCTTTTTACAGTAAGCAAAATCATAGATAATGTGGCAGCGAGAAATTGTGAGAGACATTTAGCCTAATGTGTATTTACGTAAATGGGTAGCTGTCGTTTACAATGCGTAGGGGTTCATTTGTAATCAATTGCAACAATGATTGGTTCGTTGCCAACACAGCATCGACATTAGCATTAGCTCCACGCATTACTCACTGTTCGATTGCGTTGTGTCTAGTTTGAACTGATAAAAACCTGACAAAAAAACGTGTTGCTCTCAAATTATTTTCGCAAAGAGCGCGCAAGAGCGCCAAAAACATACACACACACTCCCATGGCTGAGAGTCGGTTGTCGCGTGGTGTGTTTGTGTGTGTGAGCGAGTGTGGGGCAACGCCACAGAGATGGAAATGGGGCTTTTTGTTTGTTACCAACACCAGCCACGCATATGAATTGAATTGGTTCAAACCAAACCGTTGTTATTTTTGATCAATTCAAACAAGAAATTGCAGATTTAGTATTAGCATTGAAGCAGTTGCAACAGCTAATGTTAAACATCTATATGACAACTCTGACCCTGCGATGGCTTGCTAACCTTTTTTTTACCCTTGTTTTATTTTCGCATTGCCAATTGATAGCCAACAAGGGGTGAGTGCAAAATACTCAACAATCGGATATTCAACTCACTCCACAGTCATTTGTTGTACGGCGACGGCGCGCTGAAAGGCTGTCTCCTGCCCCCATAACCCAATATATTTCGTGTGTACCACCACAAATGAAAAATCCCATCAGATTAAAAAACAATAATTTTAGGTGGACAAAATATTATAATATGAAATTACTTACCCTCGTGCCATTTCCAGGCTTTTGATGAGCTTCTTAATTTTCCATATTTCGACATTGCGATCGGCAGACGTTTCTTCGCCAGACATTTTGCGTATTTATTGCTATTTATTTACGGCCCTTTGTGCAAATTAGGAAAACAAGAACGGGACTGGGGCCTCTGCTTCTTTATATGCCTTTTCACTTGCACTGCCAGGAAATGGAAATGTAACGACGATTTGTTGTCTTCAATTATTGTTTAAGTTTTGTGATTGTGTTGCCTTTTTGTATTCACATTCACGTTCTTCCTTTTAACGTGGTTGGCGATGAATACACTACAAAATAATTTCATACATGAATATGCATATGTATATGTGATGTTGTGTACATGCATATGTTAGTAAAATAAAGAAAGCTGTGGCAAAAAAGAAGGCAACTAAAAGAAAGTCAAAGTGGTGGGCAATTTCAAAATTTGGATTGAATTCAAGCACAATTATTTCAAATCTATTGTTTTCAAACGAAATCAAAATAAGAAAATCAACTTGAGTTGAAAATCAAACTTATTATTTCACTGCACTAAGGAGAGAATGTGAGCAGAAGAATGAACGCGAGTAAGAGAGCGGGAGCGGGGCTCCAAAGGTGACGTCGACACAAAAATCATTTCGCAAGCACTTAAAAAATTGAGAATGTAACCCAAATGGTATGTAATTTGATAAACTGCATGTTTAAGTAGATGTTGCTACACTTTTTTGATAACTTTAAATAAGTTTTAAGCAATTATAATTGATTTATAAAAGTTTTACGTACAACGTGCGCACAAAACCCACTCGGATCTAGTGTGACCGAATGTTGAAAAGAGTCTTACACTAAATGCCAACGATTCAGTTCATATGTGACTGGTTCTAGTTTCGCAATCTATAAATGAAAAAAAAACTAATTTTGTTTAAAGCTATAAATACAAATTAAAATTACTTTAAATGCTTATACAAATTTTTTATCTCCATTGACAATCTGAAATCATTTGACATTCATGAAGTAGATCCTTTTTATATGACGATATATAATCAATCGACGATTCCCAAAAACGATAGTCGATATCAAAGTGAGTGAATGGATATATTAATGAAGAAGAAACCCAAACATGAATTTGGAACTGCTCGGTAGGTTTTGCGCTATTTTCGTAAAAACCCAAAAATTGTACCATTTTTATTCTTCTTTTATAAATAGAATCTTTTGGTCAAAACTATCCCGAGGAGTTTGATGGCTCCCTGGACTGCATATCACTAGCTGTTACATGCGCCTTTAACAAATACGGCACTTTACTGGCCGTGGGATGTAATGATGGGCGCATTGTTATTTGGGATTTTTTGACGCGCGGCATCGCCAAAATAATATCCGCACATGTGCATCCTGTTTGCAGTCTGAGCTGGACTAGAAATGGCCACAAGGTGACATAAATGTGCCCTTAACTTAAGCGTGCCTTCGCCTATCAACCTGTAAATATTCTTTCCGTTCTAGCTGCTGTCGGCTTCAACCGACAACAATGTATGCATCTGGGACGTTCTTACCGGAGAACTGGAGCACAAATATCGCTTTCCCTCGCCGGTGCTGAAGGTGCAGTTCGATCCACGAAACGACAGCCGGCTGCTGGTCTGTCCCATGCGTTATGCTGCTGTATTAGTTAAAATTGCCGGCTCGCATCGCTGCCTTCCACTGGATTCGGATGTAGGTTCCTTTCTATTTCAGCAGGAATAGGAATTATCTCTTTAAAGAGCTATCGATTTGGAACAACATAGATTGATGCCTATTTTTAAAATTTACTTCATTTGGCAGGGCGATTTGAATATAGTTGCCTCGTTTGATCGACGTGGTAAGCACATATACACGGGCAACGCCAAAGGAAAAATCCTTGTACTGGACGTGGAAACATTTGAGGTCGTTGCTAGCTTTCGGATTATTGTTGGGACATCAAGTGCGACGGCAGTCAAGAGCATTGAATTCGCCCGTCGAGGCGAGTATGTGAAATGTTATACGACTATTTATTTGGTTAATTACCTTCTTGCAATTCTTTTGTAGCGCCTTCCTCATAAATACATCCGATCGGGTTATACGGGTTTACGATTCAAAGGAGATTATTGCACTGGGCAAGGATGGCGAACCGGAGCCTATACAAAAACTACAGGATCTGGTCAACAAGTAAGCTCTATGATTGTCCCCAGTACCATTCGGCTAATAATTCTTTTTGCACTTTCAGAACCACTTGGAAGAAATGTTGTTTCTCTGGCGATGGTGAATACATTTGTGCGGGCAGCGCTCGACAACATGCGCTGTATATTTGGGAGAAATCAATTGGTAATCTTGTCAAGATTCTGCATGGCACAAAGGGTGAACTGCTGTTAGACGTTGTATGGCATCCAGTGCGTCCAATTATTGCTAGTATTAGTTCAGGCTTAGTTTCGATTTGGGCACAGAATCAGGTAGAGAACTGGTCTGCATTTGCGCCCGATTTTAAGGAACTCGACGAGAACGTCGAGTACGAGGAAAGAGAGTCGGAGTTCGATATTGCTGATGAGGATAAGTCGGTGGACTTAAATGCCGATGCTCAACAGGATGAGGAAATCGAAGTTGATGTACAAAAAGTGGAACCAGTTGCGGCGTTCTGCTCCTCTGACGAGGAGGGCGAAGACGAGAATGCTTTACAGTTCCTGCCCATGGCACCCGAGGTGGAAGACCCAGAGGATGGCTGGACAGCGCAAGACAACCTGGAGCCCAGTTCAGCGCTAGTTGGCAACGATTCACGCGACTACGAAGAGGACATTATGGCTACCAAGCGCAGACGAATGCAGCACTATGACGTCAGCCTGCCCGATGCGCCCACCGACGGTAAGCGAACTAACTTTATTCTCTAGCATAAACATTCACTAGCCGCATCTGTTTTGCTTACAGAAACTCACCCGCTTATATCGAGCAAAGCCAGCAAGGATAAACAACAACCGATTGGTGGCAAAAAAGCTGCAGGTCGCGCGAAAAAATAGTCGGTCGCAGCATTTATAGTTTATTTAAGTTATGTCATTAAAAACAAAACACAAAAACTCGGTTTATGTCGCCTTTGGGTTTCTCACTTGACCCGCGAACAGCAACAGATTGGTTGACTTCTCCACAATCATGTATAGAAAGGGTCTGTTTAGCTGAAATTTCGGCGGCGTCGATTTGTTGCTCAGCACGGACGCAGTAACAGCTGCTGCGGTGGTGCCCTCTTCATCCACAATGATTTTGGTTGCATGAACACAGAGATTGGCAAACAAACCATCTGCCATGCGGCTCAGATTTGAGTAGCTTTTATCAAACAGATCCCGTATGCCCATCTGTAAAATGACAGGTTTATTTTTTGTACTATGACATGTGTCCATAAAGTCACCCACCTCTTGGAGTAATTTCTTTAAGTTAAAGTCCGTCGATGTTGTGAACTTGGGCATTAGAACTTCGACCACACTGTCTTCCGGCGCATCACGGGAAAACTTGGCCAGACGCTGCAAAAGCGGCGACAGAGTCAAATCCTTCAGATTTCTGGCCACATCATTGAGATTGAAGCCCCGCTTCGGAAGCACAACAATCATTGACAGTCGATTCTGTTGACCATACGGCAGCTCGAGTACGTAACCATCCAAGCCCTCAATGTTGGTCACATAGGCAAAGTTGCCCTCCTGCACCATCATTGAGACCTGGGTGATAACTGTGCCCTTCTCATCATAGAATGGCTCCGTTCGAGTAGAGGTCTTGTTGAAGGGAAACTGCAAATAATCTTGTATTTAATATGGATATACCAGATATTGTAATACTAATAATTCACCTTCCACTGGCCCTTAAAGAACAGCGAAGACAGCATGAAAATCTTGGCACCATATATTTCCTGAGGCAACACCGCATAGGGTATGAGTCCACGGGTCGAGCGATTGGTGGCCTCATTGATCAGAAATATTGTCTCACGATTGAAGAAGTCCACTTCCACGGGGTCCACTGCATAAGATTTCATCGCATCCCGATAACTGCTCCGAATCGGCGAATGCATGTCCGTGTACAGCGCCTGCAGAGAGGCCACTTCAATTGTGGAAGTCTTTGTGCTGAATTGAGTGAGGGTGTAGATCAATTTCAATAAAGCCAGGATAAATGCGCGTCTTCGGCACACCGAACATAGAATACCCTTGCAGGCATGTGAGAAGAACAGAATATGTTCCCTTACAAAAACTCATAATTGACGGGATTTTAAGATAATTCATTAAATAAAAAAAAAAAAAAATCTGATTTAAAAATAAGAGACTAGTTTGCAGACAGATGGCCATGGCTATATTAATTCGTCTTTGGATACTGATAAAAAATATTTATGCCTAACAGAGTCGGATATGTTTCTTTCTACACGTTACACAATTGTTGACAAAGGTAAGATACTTTCAACAAGGGTCTAAGTATAAGGGAATTGCAATTCGATGTTTCTCTTACTTCAGATATTTGCTCCACACACTGTAAACCGCGCGCAGCTTCTCGTCCTCGACGTTGATGCGCAGCGCCTGACGCAGTTGCTCGTAGGTTTGGCCGGCGGCGCCCTCGTACATCAGTACCAGCAGGGACCAGACCGAGAATGGCGATATCATAAAGTCGGCATTGTGCTTCTCCACCTCGACGGAGACGCGCATTAGGAAATCGAGTGCGAATTCCTGGGCGCCCTGTGCAACTTTACGCAACGTCTCATCATCAAAATTGGAGCGCAGCGCATATTCGGGACTGCTGTTAACTTGAAAGGCGGCGGCCGGAGTCAGCGGCTCCAGAGCATTGCCCAAGGATAGCTGCGGGAAGCGCTGTTGGGCCCAACACACGGCGCATAGCAATAACGTTCCACCAAGAACTCGTGCCACACTATCTGGAATTGGAAATCGTGGAAATAGTTGAAGGTAAATCTAATTTAATCTGTCGTGATTTGGCATAATATGACGGGGAACATTACATATTCCGTTGAATATTGTTTTGAAATGTGCTTATCACTTGAACAAATTGGACCAACAAAAAATGTCAAATTTTAAGCTCGAAATTGGTTTTTTTACGATTAGACTTAAAGGTTTACAAAAGTAAGAACATAAAAATGTAAAATGCATTGGGTTTTACCTGTGATAATCATTTCGCGTTTTTTTTTCTTTTTTTGCTGACTAAGATTCCAAGCTTCTTTGAGTATTGAAATTGATATAAATTCAATTTACAATATGTCGATTGGCAAATATAAAAGAGAACAGCTTAATTTATGTGGATTTTTCCTTTGATGGGGAATTTTGAGTTGTTTTGAATTTAAAGTAGCCACTGACGTCGCAACAATTTTTTATTTTTTATTTTTGTATTTCAGTAGCCGACGTCGTCGTTGATTTGTTGATTAATCCAAAACCGGAATGCACTGAAACTCACAGAGTATGGGTAAGCACATAATACTTATATAAGTCGAGATTGATATATTTATATGTATATATATATATATATATGTTAGCGCATATATGGAGCTATTTTCCTGTGTCTTTGCTCTCGTTTATATAATATTTGTCGTATTTAATTCATAAGCGAATGATGCGAAATATCTTTGTTTTACTCGAACAAAAGCTCACTCCCGCTCCACAGTTCCAGAGCCGTACTTAACTCACGGAGATCGACAGAGCAACTGGCATTGGCCTTAGACCAGCCAAACAAACACATGCTGATAAATAAACCCAAGCACAGACACATATACACACATACGAATGTCTCATCCGTGAGAGAGAGAGATCTTGGTAAAGATAGAGAAAGAGAGGAAGAAAAATGGAGAGAGAGAGAGAGAGAATGCGCGACTATGCCAATTAAAATGTGAACTTAGATTACAATTAATTAGTTAATCGATTAGAGTTGTAACGTTTTTGCTCTCAATTCGCGACATGAATGGGAAAACCCGTTTGGCGACAGCGGCGGCTTTGACAATTATTACGCATCCTTAACTCTTAGTCAATCGGATAGAGATATAAATATGCGAACTTGGAACATTGTTTCGCATGTCGAATTCTTATATTTCTCGTCGCAACTAAAACTCAGTTTGGTTGATTAATTCTTTCCAATTTAAAAAAATTATTTGCTTGTTTAAAGAACTTACAGAAAATTTGAACAACAATTCAGCTGCATTGATTTTTACGTTTTTGCATAAGTGAAAAAACAAAAACGATATCAGAGTCTTATTTTAATACTTATTTTAATTTTAATAATAATTTAAGTACAACTGGCAAAAGCAATAAGCAGTAAGGCAAACATATTGATCAAGCCTACTATATTTTTATTTTAAAATTTTAAAAATTATATAATATTTATTTTGTTTAGCGAAGTATGCAACATATTTTCCTAACACGTTGGCGAGCTGCCCCTTGACAGCATTTCATTTTCGAACCAAAATTGGCCGAAGGTTCGTGACTCTACTGACATTTTTCATTGGCTAATTTTCGTGCCAAGAGTTTGATTGATTCGAATAAAATTTCGAATAAAAGGCACTGCTGTTATCAGAAAACTCACGCAGTTTTAAAGGTAAATGTATAGATTGAAGATGATTTGAAAAACTCAAGAGTACGTAAAATATAATACGAAAACATAGCAAATTACAGTCTGGCCCTCTTTTTAGGCATTCTATTTGTACTGTTAAATGTACCCAATTAACTATCTTTGCGAACTGCCTTTTGCTGTGCTAATTTGATGAAAGTATTTAGATTTTTTTAATTTAATAGTATTTAAATTTTGACACATTATATTTTCCATTATTATTTCTGGTTATTTAGAAAGCAGCAATGGTAGCAATAATAGTCCAGACTAAATACATAAAATATATGTTTAAATGTTAAGCTATTCCCAAATAGTTTGTCTAGCGTGAATAATTTACGAATAAAAGTGTATCTGGTTGCAGCGCATGTTTTAAAGCGCTAAATAATACCAACAAAAAATACACTTTCGCTTAGCGCCATCCGAACGTTACGTCGTGTCGTTACATTCAACAGTGTGACTCCGAAAAAGCGTTAACGGCGTTTTTATCAACAAGTCGCTTTAGTTAGTCAATGGTATCGCGCGGAGAAACTACTTACATGCTGCACACACACTTGCCCGAGCGGACGGCCCAAAAGAAACATCGCCTTGATAGCTAAAGTACATACACATATAAAGTTATTGGTTTTTGTTTGTTAAACACTCTTCGCATCTTGGCAATGATGTTCGGAGTCAGTAAAAGTGAAGTTTTATAATTCTGGCCGTTATTGAATATCTGTGTGCTGAGTGCAGTTAACGGTAACGGTAACGGTTACGTGAAAGTGGACTGTGCAAAAATGCTGCGTTTTTATTGTACCTGTATTAAATAATACATTTGCATTGGTGAAAGTATGTTAACTGCTTCTGAATCGAACGGCGGCCAATGAAACGTGCAACACAAACAAGACGAAGGCTGAAGGTTGACAGTGCAACAAATAATAAGAAATCAAAAGAAACTCAAACTACGACCCCGATTTTTGGAATATACACACACATTTTCACCGCATATTAGGTATAGGAGTTGTGTTCAATGTACAAATGTATTAAGTGTATTATGAGTATTTCATGTTGTTGTTGTTGTTGCCGCTGTTGCAAGTGTTGTAAGCAAAGGCAAGTGACTCGCATGTTACGTTGCCAAAGAAATTGATAACCAGATTTTCAGCCTAACACACGTGCACATACGAATCACATACACATATGCATTTCTGAGTGTGTGTGTGTGTGTGTGTGTGTGTGTGTATATATATATATAGGTAGATTCATTTGTATTTGCACAACACGAGACAAACCGGCGCGAATACCAATTGATTGCGCAAAACTGACCCCAGACAACAACAGCCACAGCAACAACAACAACAGCAACAACAGCAACAGCTTAACCCCAACAGGTGGCAATGCGTTGGGTCAGCGGCAAGGTCAAAGCAATGCAGCCGCTGCCAACTAGCTTGAATGTTCAAGAAAAACTCTGTCGGCAACAATTTGGAGAAGCAAAAACAAAAGACTTGCGACACGAACTTGTTGCGCAGTCACACTTGTTATTTATATCATGTACTTATACACGCACATATACCTATTTATGTAAATATATATATATATGTATATATATATATATATGTTTTATAACTTGCATATATCACCAAGCCAATTGGAACACATACGAAAATTAATAAAAAACCAAAAAAAAAATAAATAAAATGTCCCAAATTAAAAAGGCTATGCGAGTTACACATTTGATTTGAAAGTTTTTTGGGTTAAATTTTTATTTTTTTTTTATTCGCTTAGCCCAAAAATATGCTAATTAGGCATTTGGTTATGGTTTGAAAAATGTGATTTTCTGCTTGGATTGCGGCTTTGCGCTTTTATTTGTCCCATCTGTAAATAATTTATGAGCAGTGATTTGGCACAAACGGCAAATAAGTTAAATAAAATAAAAACAATAAGGTTCAAAGAAACACAAATTGCATGTGACATTGACAAAGGAATATGATGAGCAACAAAGCTAGTCTTTTTTTTATTTAAAAGCAATATTATTGTTCATTTTTTTAGTGGGCGTCTTGTCATTGTAATACTGTTTGTTATAAATAGGCAAAATATGTTTTCAAAACGTGTTTCTTCTTCTTTCTTTCCATTTGTGTATTGTACTTGCGCAATATTTTTGCACATCTTGCGACAATACTTTGGCCTGTGCGAAAATCTCGACACTTTTTTGGACATGTTTCATTATTTAACTGCGCATATAAAACTGACAGGTTAATTAGTTGTATGTGTCTGTTGCAAAGTTAAAATAAAAAACATAAAATACTATAAAAAACAAAAAATACAACTGCGCGCTTGTGTGCTGAGTTGTGCGTGTCTTCTGCCAAGCCAAAGTGTTTATACCCTTGTACACAAATTAAACTTCAATTTCTGAAATCCCCATGACTTATCAGATCCAAGCCTTATGCAATATAGTTTATGGTTTTCTTGTAGCGAGTGCGTTTATTATGTTTATTGTTTTTAACAGCTATATGATATAGTTATCCGATTTAATCGCTTGTAATGCATATTCGATGTGGCAACAACATCGTGACAAATTTTAACTACTCCCAAGCAAGTGTATAAAAGCCACATTGTTTGACAGCCAAGCTTTTTGGCCATATTTGCAATTCATTCAGCCAGTAGCTAGGAAACTGGTTATATTCCAAAAACAAAAACAAAAACAAAAATTACATTTGTGCTAATCATGGACCTGTGGTCAGTTTTGTAATGCGAATATGTGATTTTTTTTTTTGCGACATCGTCTACGAAAGACTTTGATTCGATTTGCAATTCGACTTGATATTCTCGACAACAAACTGCTTCTAGAGCATATCTCGGGGCAATACTTCAACAATTTATAAGAATCTACCTCTATTCTTATATATAATTGTTTGCCCAAGATTTAATGCTAAGATTTGAATAGGTTGTGCCTCGTTGTGGGGCGTGCTCTATTATAGAAATTGTACTTCTTATAAATATTTATATAGTATGTATTTGTACATCTAATGATGCCTTTTTTTTAAAAATATTTATATTAACTATAAATCGAATATATTAGTATAAGATTATTAAAATCAGACTCAGATCTTTCTATTTTAATCATTTCATTTAATATAAATAACATCCAACAATGAAGGTTAAGCAGGTTGTCTGTACAGCTTTTTCGGAAACCTCCAGGCGAACGTTTTGTTCCTTTCTGCGAAGCCCTAACCGGTTGAGAATTGCAAGCATCAAGCAACATTTTTAGTATTTATTGGGGAGACACGTTATCTAGACTTTATGATCCCGCTCTATAGTTTGAAATAGTCCATTACCACACTGTGCTGCGTTTACAAGGCCTGCAATTTTATTTTCATTTTCAATTTGGGCGCATTCAACCCAATGCACGTACATTGATGGTAATTATTACACAGTCTTACTCTGAATGCTGAAACTGAAGCCGAAACTAAAACTGAAACTGAAATTGAAACTGGTTATGGTGAATTCAAGCTCAACCGTGGCGCCAGTTACCCTTTCTTGAGTTTTGTAGCTGAAATCGCTCGTGAGCTTTTCGAAAGCCAAGAAGCCGAAAATGCCTGAATTGAACGGTAGCCAAAATGTGCACAAGCACGCGAGGTATATTAGCTACTCCAGCTAAGTGGGTTTTGTATGATCAAGTCTCTCGATAGCTCTGAGCATGCTCGACTAGAAAATACCTTATTTCCATGACCCAATTAAGGATGAATTAAAAGAGTTGTAAAGTTGAAGATCTTTCTAGCTGCTTTCATTTCCATTTCTACTTTATAGAATTATATGTAGAGTATATTCAAGTCGCTTAACTTTAACTGTATTAAACTCACACCGTGACCAATTAAAAGAAAATTCGCTGCCAATGAGATTGTGTAAATATAAAAAAAAAAGATAACAGGTAATCTTTTTTCTTTAATAATGTTTCGAGCTTTGGAAAACGTTTGTAATCACTTTTAAATGATGTTATATAGTGTCGGCAATTTTGGACTTCCTATTGTCCAACTCAAGTGTTACTCAAAATGATCGCGTGCTCCCAGATAGCCTAGACAGCGTACTTTTATTGTAATATCAAAAATCATTTTGGAGATCTCTTTGAGTGCTTCTTATTGAATGAATAGATATGTACTAGACATATCTTTTGTTAGATAAGCTAACAAAATAGCTCATGGGCTCATCTTTTACCTAAGATGATAAATTCTATTTCATATATTTGCACATGCAAGTTAATACCTTTTGTAACATCAACGATCTTTACTTCTAATACAACGAAATGCTTTTAAGACTATAATTTCTTTATACGTTCATTAGGGTCGCATTCTGAGCGTTTTGTCAGGCTTAATTACGTTGTCATGCATCTTTCCCTTCACTTAACCTAGTTGACACTGAGGCAAATCAAACTAGGAACTCCTGGCCTGTTGTACACAGCTCCATATCATAATGATACCCTGTAAAGAAGCAAACTCTATACTGATCACATGCTTGGGTATATATGGCATATCAGGTAATAGATTCTTCCACCAATTTACAAAAATTAAATAAATTTAAAACAACACGCCTTATAATCTGCCTACAGGGTATCACGCAGTGCAGCACTCTCGATTAGCGTACTATTTTGATTAATGCTAGAGTGTTAGAATTAAGTTGTCGGCACTTAGTTTTAATGCCAGCATATTAGCTTAGAATATTGTTGATCCCTAACATTTGTCCAAGTCAAAGTTGTTGTACAAAATGTTTGACTTGGGCTTCCAAGCTGGTGGGCACGTGCGTAGACTTATTGCCAATACTGTGCTTTGCTGTGGCCCCGCTTTATGATTACTCTAAAATTCCTTTTTCCATCAACAGAATAATTATAGGTACATATAATTTTGGGTGGTAGAATCACGGGCATTAACCGCTCCATTACATGTTTTAAATAGCTTGCTGTGACCGTTGGCCACGCTCATACATATATATATGTATATATATACATGTGTGTGTGTGTGTGTGTGTAGATACATATATACCAATTATATCTATAAAATGCCGTGTCGCTGGGGGATTTTATTTTAAATACTACTCTGAAGTCGCAGCAACCGGTGGGTGATAATAAAATCTAGTAAAATTTGTGCTATAATTTTTTGCAAAAAATATAATAAATCAATAAAAGAATTTTACCTATGCCTCTTTTGCAGCAACATGTTTCGAATACGTAGCCTATTGATTGTGATATTCACCTGCCAGGCTCTGGGTGCGGACATTTTAATGGCCACCATGGGAGGCACAAAGTCGCACAAGATTCCATTTTGGGAGCTAGCCAAAGGATTGATAAGCAGGTGTGTATTGTGAATGTGTTTGCACAATAGCTCGCTTCATATTCCATAATTGTTTGAGCAGCGAAAAGTTATTATCCTTTTAATTTTCCATTTGCTTGAAAGTTAATTTCAAACGCTAAAATATGACCAAGCAAATCAAAGTTCACAGTGTGTGAGCGCAAAGACAAAGCAAAGCAAATAATTGTACACTATTTGCTTTGGTTTCTGAAATTTTAGCCTCAATATTGATGTGGAAAGACTTACGTACGGTTACCCACAGCAGTAAATATAAATGCTCGTATGATTATATAAAAAAATTTATTGGCCCTGAAAACCATAAAATTTTAATTTGAACAACGTATTTAAAAACGCGTCTAAGTGATATGTTTTTGTTTCGGAAAAAGCTCTCAAAAAGTGATAAAAATATTTTAGAAAGTTTAGAATATCATTAACAGTAATTTGCTCGGTTGTAATTGAAACGAGCACTTTGTCATTTACGTAACAAACGTATTATATTATATATTAGGCTTAACAAATTAGATCTTCTCGGGCAATAATTGTTAGAGGACTGATGATGTTAAACAATACTTGCATAATGTATCCGTAAGAATGTTATACTTTCTCATGTCTTTCAACTTCTTTGCGAAGAATAAAATCAAAATTTCGTTCATTTTAAAATTAACTTAACAATAGTTCGTAAATTGATTTTCTAACGAATTATTATATAGGCCTTATAGTGTATATATGTATATTCTTCCGTCTTATTGTTGCAGGCAATTTCAATAATTTGATTGATAGCTTTTCAATATATCTCCCACTTATGAATCTCTATTCAATTTGAACGACATATCATAAAGAGTTTTAAAGAAAAAGAATAGTCTTCAAACGTAATTAACCAATTTGTACTTTTGTATTTTTCAGAGGACATAACATCACTTTCCTGAGTGGATTTCCAGCAGATTTTCATATCGATGGCCTGCATGAGATAACCCCAGCGAGTCTGGTTGAGTACATACAGAACTACACAAATTGGGATCTATTGGGTTCCAGAATGAATGGCGAAATGCCAATCAAGCCCTGGGACGGATTACGCTACGCATTTGAGGTAAGCATCCAGAGCTCTTCGAACATTGAGAGTTTCTTTTTACCTATACTTGCACCTCTTTGGCTTTTTGTAGTCATGCGATGCTATGTTGGGTGATCCGGAAACCAAAGATCTAGCGAATCGCACCTTTGACCTGGCTATACTCGACGGCGCATTTCCCGAGTGCTTGCAGGGACTCACGCACCTCCATGAGATACCGTTTATGTACATAAACACCGTTGGATTCTACACTGGCAGCTTATCCCTTGCCGGCAATCCGATAAGCTATGCGATAACTCCAAACTTTTACTCCCGCTTCACGGACAGCATGAGCCTCTACGAGCGGGCGCTGAATACAGGAATGCAAATCGGTCAGAATATTTTGCACAGTGTAAGTATAGTCTTATATTGGACATACCTTTATTTTTCTCTGTCTTCCAATGCATCTGCCCACAGTATGTGATGCGTCGTACTCATCGTGTTCTGCGGGATCACTTGGGTGCGCATATACCCCATCCCTACGACATGTCACGCAACGTGAGCTTCATACTGCAGAACGGACATGCTGTCGTCTCCTATCCCCGAGCGCTGAATCCAAATGTCGCGGAGGTGGCTTGCATCCACTGCAAGCCTGCACGACCGTTGCCCAAGGATTTGGACGATTTTATTTCGGGCTCGGGTGCGTCGGGTTTCATCTATGTGTCGATGGGCTCGTCTGTGAAGGCGGCCAATATGCCGGAGTCGCTGCGTCGTATGCTGGTCAAGACTTTCGCACGCCTGCCCTACAATGTGCTGTGGAAGTACGAGGGCAACGCGGCGGATATGCACGATCTGACACCCAATGTGAAGCTGTCCCGCTGGCTGCCACAGCAGGACATTCTGGGCCATAGCCAGCTGCGCGCCTTCATCACTCACGGCGGTCTGCTGAGCATGTTCGAAACGGTTTACCACGGTGTGCCGGTGGTCACAATGCCCGTGTTCTGTGATCATGACGTTAACTCAGCCAAGGCGGAGGTCGATGGCTATGCTATCAAGCTGGACCTGGAAACGCTGTCCACCAACCAGCTGTACAAAGCCATCATGAAAGTCATCCATGAGCCACGCTACAGAAATGCAGCCAGATATCGCCAGAATCTGTTGCTGGATCAGCGATCCACAGCCCTGGAGACAGCCATTTACTGGACCGAATACGTGCTGCGACACAATGGGGCCTATCATCTGCAGACCCCAGCGCGAAACATGGGGTAAATTATAAAATACGCCTAGGTATAAAAGACTCAATTCCCTTCTTCTTTTTTAAGCTGGTGGCAATACTATCTGCTGGATGTGGTGGGCGTCTATTTGTTGACCATCTGCGGCCTGGTGCTTATTGCAAAGCGCCTTGATATTCGGTCTGAGAAGATGCGCAGCCAGCACTATCCCAACTTGCTTCCAGCAACCAAAAAGAAATCGAAAAAACTATAATTCCAGCGCACGAAACTTATGTTTACCCACAATCAATTATGTCTTAGAATTACGGGTTGACAAATAATATTGTTTAAAAAAAAGGAACTTTCTAAATAAGACAGACCTCAAAACGTATGCTGCTAGGGTATACAAATAGATTAAATCAATAACGGCATCTCTCCGAATCAATCTTAGAAATATAGAGAAGAACCTACGTTAGAAAATTGGCAAGTTAGGTTTTAATTCGATCTATTGTACAAAATTAAAGTTTCCGATACTTTCTCATTGGTAGACAATTATTGTTTGTCATCCGTTTACGTTCTTTTCGCACTATTGGAAAAAGTGCCTTGTACATATTGTTTATATTTATAATATTAAATTTAAGTAGTTGCTTAAACATACAAATTTCGAATATCCTAAAATTGTTGTGTAAAATTTATAAGTGCGGAAAATTTAAACCAAAGTCTACAAATCGTTTAACATAATCATTTCCTTTCAATTTTATTATTAAAACACCGTGGAGAGTTGGAGTAAAATAAAGATTAATCAATAATGTTAAAATGTGTGAAAGAAAGCGAAACAAAAAAAACATTTAGAAATATAAAGAGGGAAATTAATACAGCTTTAAGTATCAAATATAATGCTTGATTTAAGTTACATGCATATCTATTTTACGCTAACTGGATATATAGAGAAATATTGCTGGGTAACATCCGGTTCACATATTAATAAAAGCTGAAACAAGGTGCAAAAGAGCCCTTTTGATTATGAGACTAGTTGCGCTAACACTTTTGACAACGTTTTAAGCATCTCTTGATTTTTTGATCTGATACTATTAACAAAAACTTTAAGTATAGAGGAGCTACTAATTATGTAATTCCTTCCTGTCCCTTTCACTTCTTTTAACTCTTATGTTATTTTACAATCCTTTAGTCAGTCATTTACTTTATAAAAGAATCAAATTAAAGCTTCAACGAGACCTGCTGACAACATTTTGGATCACAAACGAATGAAAACCCTCAATACAGCTCCATTGATTACGCCAAGAGATTGTCAGTTGACATAAATATATTGTTCGCTATGACAAATCGTAGCTTAATGTACACAGTTACGCTTAATTAATTAGTTTTCTGAACTAGTTTTGCCATCATCTTCTCCTCTTTGACCTTTCGTTTGGCCTCCTTTTGCTTTCGCTTGTCCTCCTTCTCCTTCTGCTCGAGCATTTCCTTAAAGCGTTCATCACGTGTATCCACCTTGAATCCGAAATGCCGGCGTACCTCCTCTATCAGTCGTTCCTTGCGTTGAATTGCTGCCGCGGCATCTGCTTTACGCTTTGCTACCTTTGCGTTAAGGTCCGCCTTCCATTGTTCCAGTTTTTCTAGCTTCTTGAGAATGGCATCTTCACGATCTTTTATTGCCGCTTGCTTTGCGGCCTTAGTGATGCGAAGTTTCTCCAATATTTCCGGCAGAGTTTCGGGTTGCGTAATGGCTTGGCGCTCTTGGGCTATCGTTCGTTCGGCTAGTGTACCAAAGCAAATTTGTGGATTTACTTTACTTTTTCCGCCATATCGGCCATAAAGGCTTCTCTGATACTTCTCAGTTAAATGTATCCAGGAGTGTGCCTCATTATATGGCATTGTTTCGAGAAGCACATTTTTGTGTTGTGGCCGTAAACCAGATTTATCCCGCTCAGGCACATATTCCACATCGTCCTTTACAAACGCTGCCGGCAGTTCTGCTTTTGCAATGCTACTAAAATATTTCGAATGTTTAATTGAAATTCCAGTAGTAACTCTTAATTTGTGGAAATTCATCTTAAACAAATTTTATTTGTAATATTAGTAAACATATCGATTTATCGATAAGCACTACTAAGAACAGTGTGACCAAAGTAGAATGCGCAATCGGACGTTCCCACTGCAAGCATTATTATTTATCGATAAGCCGAGCCAAAATCTGCATTCAAATTATTTCGAGAATTAATACATATTCTTTATTCTTAAGAAAAATTATTGTACTAGTTATAAATTGCTATTTATAATACATCGAGCTATAGCGAGGTCCTGATATGAATCAATTTCTAGACCATCTTCAGCTGCAATTTCAACAACATCGCAGCTAGTATTTAAAAAGAGAACGGGAAATATCATTTGTATTAATAGATATTATCGAAAATTTCGAAAGCAATTCCATTTGAAATTTAATTAATACATATACAATATGGAACTTACTTTTCATTCTGTAAAAGTCCTTGCATGGCCAATTTTCTTGTTGAAAAATAAAACATTCCAGCTTCTACCATATCACCTTTCCAGTCTTGCCGTCTGGGTCTGGCCTTCAAATTAAAATTATCAGGCAAAATTTGTTCCTCCACAACTTTCCAACGCAAATTATGGGACCTTTAAAACCAAAATAACAAACTGAGTAAGCAAAGAGCCCAAAATAATTGAGTATGATCACTAACCATACAATGCATAGACTTGTCAAATGTCGTTTTTATCGGATACAGATATATCGTCAACGAGTGAGCCCCATGGGTGCTCTCGCCCATTTTAGTGTGCCCAGACAAAGTAAGACTGCTGAGAGTGGCAGCCGAACGCCGGCCTCGAAAGCCGAACGTTCAGTATGAAGCCGCATCTCGCTCAGCGTACAACGCCGCTGCGGCTGTTGCTATTTCGTAATATATGTATGTTAGTTTCAGCCCAAATACATACATATGTGTGTATGCGTGTGCAGAGTGTGCCTCGCTCTCACTTATTGCTTTGCGCACTTGTGTGCATCTCCTTCTCCCTGCATAGCTTCTCAAAAACCCCGAGAGCTACAAACATACATACATATGTTTGTGTTGTGTGGATGTGCGCACAAGTAGATCGCGGCGTTTGTCGCGAGCCAGAGATTTTTTCCTGCAATTGTGTGCCCTTTGTGCCTGTGGTGGCAAAAGGCACACACATTCAAATGCTCTATCATGTATTTCTTCGTCCAGTCAGCCATAATGAGAAGATTTTGATATATTTATATTTATTAAAAACTTAAATGACCTAAATGATATATTTATACATTATATTTTAATATTGTTGTTTACTGTAGGGATCAATTTTGCTTAAAATTAAAAAAAAAAAATAAGTCGTATTTCTGCAAGGGTAATTCTTCGTCGGCTTGTCGAATAATTTAAGAAAAGACCAAAAATTGAAAATGTTCAATTTTGTTGACTTGCTACTTGTGCACACGCACACCCTTTCGAGTAAGCAGTTGGGTGACATTATTAAAGGGTTTGGCCTGTTCATGTGCAAAACTCCTATTTTCCATGCATGTTGTAAGGGTAAGGGTACCTGAACGTTGGCATAAGTGCATGATAACTCTTTGGGCCTGCCAAGCACACACACTTACACACTTTTCTATATGGATGGAAGCATTTGTGCGTTTGTGTGCGTGTTGGTTGCCTGCCTGCCTGCCCGATGCAAATTTGATAAAATTTGAACTTTTTGGCATTTCTGAATTTCGAGCTCTACACACAGACACGCACACACACAAAATGTGTGCGAATGAGCCGATCAAGGGTTTGTCGTGAGACAGAGATATTTTCATCAATGGGTGCGTAAATTTGGGCGACGGGCACGGTCTTTGTTTTTCGCCATGCCTGCGGTGGGCTGTCGGCCGTGTAAGGCACAAATGTGTGAACAGGCAACGAACAGGTGAACCGCACTTGTCGTTCGTTTGCACTTTGATATGGAAAAAAAGCAAGTGATATTTTAATGTATTTTTCGACATTGCAAACATTTTGGGTTAAAGGGTATTATGGCAGGCAATAAACGATCAGAATGTCTAGCATGCGTCTGCATCCATAAAAAAACAAAGACCGTGCCCGTCGCCCAAATTTACGCACCCATTGATGAAAATATCTCTGTCTCACGACAAACCCTTGATCGGCTCATTCGCACACATTTTGTGTGTGTGCGTGTCTGTGTGTAGAGCTCGAAATTCAGAAATGCCAAAAAGTTCAAATTTTATCAAATTTGCATCGGGCAGGCAGGCAGGCAACCAACACGCACACAAACGCACAAATGCTTCCATCCAGTGTGAAAAGTGTGTAAGTGTGTGTGCTTGGCAGGCCCAAAGAGTTATCATGCACTTATGCCAACGTTCAGGTACCCTTACCCTTACAACATGCATGGAAAATAGGAGTTTTGCACATGAACAGGCCAAACCCTTTAATAATGTCACCCAACTGCTTACTCGAAAGGGTGTGCGTGTGCACAAGTAGCAAGTCAACAAAATTGAACATTTTCAATTTTTGGTCTTTTCTTAAATTATTCGACAAGCCGACGAAGAATTACCCTTGCAGAAATACGACTTATTTTTTTTTTTAATTTTAAGCAAAATTGATCCCTACAGTAAACAACAATATTAAAATATAATGTATAAATATATCATTTAGGTCATTTAAGTTTTTAATAAATATAAATATATCAAAATCTTCTCATTATGGCTGACTGGACGAAGAAATACATGATAGAGCATTTGAATGTGTGTGCCTTTTGCCACCACAGGCACAAAGGGCACACAATTGCAGGAAAAAATCTCTGGCTCGCGACAAACGCCGCGATCTACTTGTGCGCACATCCACACAACACAAACATATGTATGTATGTTTGTAGATCTCGGGGTTTTTGAGAAGCTATGCAGGGAGAAGGAGATGCACACAAGTGCGCAAAGCAATAAGTGAGAGCGAGGCACACTCTGCACACGCATACACACATATGTATGTATTTGGGCTGAAACTAACATACATATATTACGAAATAGCAACAGCCGCAGCGGCGTTGTACGCTGAGCGAGATGCGGCTTCATACTGAACGTTCGGCTTTCGAGGCCGGCGTTCGGCTGCCACTCTCAGCAGTCTTACTTTGTCTGGGCACACTAAAATGGGCGAGAGCACCCATGGGGCTCACTCGTTGACGATATATCTGTATCCGATAAAAACGACATTTGACAAGTCTATGCATTGTATGGTTAGTGGTATGATGTTCCTCTTCGCTTCTAAACCCTGCAGAAGGTGTCATCTTACCGTTTAACAGAAAATACGCAGTCGTGTGCCTTAAATTTTTGAAATGCTTCTTCAATATATTTTTCTTTTAAAAAAACCGACGTGCATTGAAACAAGGCAAAATTATCGATTGCTTTGTGTCCTTCGAGGAATTCCTTAATAGCCTCAATAGACGATGTCCCATCCATTGCGTATTCCGCAGGCCGTATATGTACTATGGCACCATCTAGAAAACTAGAATGTTAGGAACTTAAAATTTCAATACTACTTCAAGAACTGTGCTATCGGAACTAAGTATTTAAATACTTTACAAATGGTGTCAAAAATTACTTACATTTTTTTGCTTCTAATGCAATTTTCGCGTCATCCGTCGAGACCCAGATATGTTTAAAGCAGCTGGAGTTTTTTATGGTTGTGATAGCACGTGATAATAAGGACAAACCATCAATTTGAACTAAATTTTTATATGTTATTCCTTTGCTTCCACCGCGAGCGAGGATTAACGCATGTACATCATTTGTCGAACTATTAGCAGAAATCATTTATTTAATATTCAAAATGTAATTATAAATTTTTAAGACACGTTTAATCAAAATCGAGACGCTTTATTAAGTATATCCAATTTGTTGTCTTTATTTAAGCTGAGGCAATTTAATCAAATTTTTGTTTGGAAAAAACGTATGGGATGAATTAAAATGGTTTAAATAAATATGTAATTTGGAGTAGTACCAATTTGCATTGGCTTCCACTTGAATCGCACAATGTAAAACAAATGTTAGGAACCAAAACTTGAGCGCGTTCATAATAATAGAGCACATGGACTTGAATAAAAGAAACAACTAAATTTAGACACGACCAAATGCACTGCTATCCACGACAAACATTAAGGTGAACATGAACTTCTGTCTTTGCTTATGTTGTGATTATTTCCGGTATTGTTGTCATTATAATGGAATGTTTTCTGTTCCAGTACAAACGAGTAGTTATCGATTAATCTAACTATTTATCATGTGCATGTATGTAGTCGGAAATGATGTGCATACTTGGCTAGCTTCCATGCATGACTTTTCCATTAACTTAATCAGGTCCACTCTAAAGTCAATTACGCATTTGTTATCCCATAATTGACATTTAATGTACATTTAGTATGTACATTGTACATTGTATACATATATGTACTTGATGTTATTGAAGGTGCAATGCGGTGCGAAAGTCTTACTTAGTTTATTGCTTAACTACTTTTTCTTATAGTAAAACAGATATACATATAAGGTACTTTTTCCCTTACAAAGTTAATTGACACCTACTTGGGAAGATTTTATTTGGAGCGAATCGCTTCAAACTTCCTTTGTATGCTTTATGAATAATACCGATTAGTAATAAAAAGGGACCACAATCTGTAAATGAGAACACAAAATATCTTCGCTCTGTAAGGGTATGCAAGGTGAGAAATTAAGTCATAGTACTATAGACTAGTAGATACTCTAAGAACAGCACAATCATACCTTTTTATTTACATACATACATACACACAAACACAGAAATAATAATCACCTTCACAAGGTCGTTTGAACTGATTAAAACATTAGATATTTACTTAGGTACAAAATATTTCAAAACTAAAACTAGTTCCCTTTCAATAAAAAGGCGAAAGATGTTTCCCGTTTTTTTAAATAAATATTTATTGCACAGTTATTTTATATTGCTCTAAAGATATTGATTTTTAAGACTTTTCTTGTAAAATTATCACTTACTTAAATATTTTCGTTGCTGAGGAAATTTAAATAAACATTTATACCGTCAAAATATACGATACAAGTAACTTAATCTATTGACAGGTTTTGGGGTTTATTAACTAAAGTTTTGAATCGAAATCGGGATATAATCAATGCATAAATAATATTTATATGTACATTGTATATACAAAACTCTTAAAACCACATCCTATAAAAAAATATTCTAATCGATTTTGTAATTGAAAAGTTTGCAAAATGTATTTGTTTAAAGAACACTTGCATATTTTTGGTTAATATATGCTTTAGTATGGTAGTTGTATGTCCGGATTGATGCAGCTAATGTCTGAATTAATTGTTTGTCCCGCTTTGTAGATTGGGTAAAATGATCAATACCGCTTGCACTAGAAAATAAAATAAAAGAAGATTTCATAAACATAATGCTCGACTTCGAGATATGCATTGCATATAAGTATAAGGCACAAAAAATATACATACAATAAAAAGTTATTTACAGACGAACAAGGAACAACTCGATCACTTATGCTGGTTATTTTTTCTTCTCTTATTTTTGATGGTTTTTTTTTACATAAATCTGTGAACATAGACACACATTGTACATATATGTTTTGGTAATTACATATGAGCTGATCGGCAGATATATGATTTATATTCGAAATGCATAATTTTGAACACATAATCGAAATTCTTACTTGATATCTCGTGTTCGAAGGACTCGTTCGGCCCATGTCTGGGGTCTGGGAATATCCCGTGTAACCCCAACTTGTTTCTTGTCAAGATAATCAATAACATCATCGTAATAATTGGTTCTATAATTGTACATGTATTTGTACTGCAGAAATTTGGGCCTTTAATCAAAAGAAACAAAATCATCATTATGAATTTAATTGTATTTAAAAAACGAATCAATTTACAACTTAAGGAGAATATCCTTACCTGACCCAATGCCGATATAGTTGAACTGGTTTCCTGTACCCATCGTCTTCTGGTGGAGGTGGAGGTGCCTTCAATTCAACTTCCGGCTCGGCAACATTTTCCTGCTCCCCCGATTCTTCGACTACCTGAGGGCCAGCTTCAGATCTTGGCTCAGATTTGACACTTTCTGGCTTGGATGGGACAGGATCAGTGGATCCTGGCTGTTGACTTTTTGCATCGGATTCAACGGTATCACCTTCATCAAAACCCCAAGGATCTTCTTCGTCCGCCATTTTACTGATTTTTATTTAAAAATTTTCAATCTTAATAGGGTACGATTTCAAATCCCTAGACCTTAGGGTACTGTTATTTAACCCAACGCTGCTTTAGCCTAATTTCACTACGAAAAGTTCGAAGCTCTTTTAGGTCAATTGTTCTATATATAGTGTCTAATTAAGAACACAAATCATTGTCGTCGTAATCTTTTATATATATATATATATGTAAGTATGCACACTATTGGGTCAGAGACAATCCCAATATATATTTGTCACCACAGTGTACTTTAAGAACACATGTAGGGTATTGGGAAAAGTGCCATGACAACTAAAAATACCCTAACCGAAAATACATACGTAACTGTTGAATAATTGTATCGAATATCACGTCCTTGTTATTTTCAAAATAGAAAAATAGATAGACAAATAGACTCCTAACTAGTATAAACTATCTTGCTTAAAGTCAAGGATTAAAGAACGTTAAATTCTAAATATTATTTTAACTCTGATATATTTCGCCTTTTCACATTTTTAGGGTTTGAATTTAGCACAATTACTTAATTAATTAATTAACTAAAAGTCTATTTCCTTTTAAAAATCTCTTCGCTGATTTTGTTAGGTGCAAAATACCTGTGATATAGTG
Organism: Drosophila borealis; assembly: GCA_035045885.1. NCBI lineage: Eukaryota > Metazoa > Arthropoda > Insecta > Diptera > Drosophilidae > Drosophila > Drosophila borealis. The sequence goes on along the minus strand of JAWNOR010000202.1, from coordinate 39,297 downwards.
TTTATATTGGAGTTAAATTAAAAAGACTAACCAAATAAATTTTCGTTTGCATGTAAATGCAATGGAAATAGCTTTTCAGATAAAACAAGCAGCAATACATAATATATGCACAAAAGCTACGAATAAAATTGCTTGTGAACTATTAACACCTATTCCCATACAAGACTCATAGAGATGGCACACAATGCCAATTTCAAATTTTCTCTTTACATAAACTAGCTTAATACTTTGTGTTTAAAGTAAGAAAATAATTCAATTTGAGTTAATTTGTGAGTAAATCAAATTAAGCAATTTAAGATATATTTGTATATAATTTAGGAAATTCTCTTCATCACAAAATTTACTGCAATTAAAGCTTATTTGAAATAGTTTATGGGTAAATTATATTGGGCAATTTAATATAAACTTGTGTATCATTTCGGGAATTCTCTTCATGACAAAATGTCTTTCAATGAACGCTTTTTGCTATAAATATATTTTACATTATATATTTTATATTATACATACGAAAATGTTTATCGAATTTCAGTCTATATAAATATTTTTTTTGGATATATATATATATATATATATATATATATATATATATATATATTATATTATAATTCATTCGCTGGGGTCGCCAACATTTTATTATTTCTTGCAGTTTCTTGCAAAGTAATTGGATCTGTTTGCTTAAGAATGGTGCAGATCTCTGACAAAACCTATTACAACTTCACAGCTAGGACACAGATGAAATCAAAGCGCAAGGTTCGCAAAATTTAAAGGGTAATATTGAAAACTAAAGATGCCAAGCCATCTCTCTACAACAATAGGGCATCCGCGTAATCTAATGGTTCTATAAGTGGTTATTGATGTTTTCCTATGAAGGCGAACGCATATGTTCATGTAAAATCGATAAGAATTCCCTGAGACCCAGTCGTATTTTCAAACTACATTTCAAACGTTTGGATTCTCGATGCGAAAATTTGCCTGCCTGATGACATTAGCCGAAATTTGCAAATCCAGATTTTATAGCGCAACTTCCGGTAGGCTTCAATGCATGTTTGGAGCTTCAGGTGAGAAGCAAGTTTAAATAATATTTTTCTGCGCGCTGGCGTTTATTATTATCTTTATTAGGCGCTTCTCTACACTTTGATTAAAGCAGATCTCATTAGTGGCAGTCGCTTTTTTTGTCTGTCAAAATAAAATATGTGTAAGTGATCCAGAAACTAGAGCACATTTATACCCTTTTTTCAAATAGATATTTTAATTTCTTACCCAAAGGTCATAAAGGACAATGATATTTTTTAATAAAGAAAAATAGTTAAATAATAATAAAAATAACGATAGATCAAGAACTGTGGGATATTTTTAGAATTCTGTTTCATTCTATAGTTCCAAAAACGAGCGAAACAAACGAGCGTTGCCACTTTAGTATGTGAAAAATACTAACATAAATGTATCAAAAGACAATTTTAAAATATCGCAAGTATCGATATAAAACACAAGTTGTTTATGTACACTAACACACATGTATGTGTATGCTTGTGTAAACAAGTATAAATGAATACTCCCTTTGATAAGATAACTAATGTTCCAAATGTATTTTGTATTTCAGTTTACACACATACACACACATGAATCATAGTGTGATTCACTAGTTGCATTACCGTACGCAAAGTAAACTGTTTAAGGCCTAACGATGGCAACTCATGCGGAAAAGGACTTTTTTCACTTGGTATGTACAGATCTGCACATCTGTAACAAAACAATGTATGCTCCCAATGTTTATATGAAGTTCTATCAACAGATTGTCATGAATGAGTGTAGTGAAATACAAGCCTTAGTAAAATAATGTTTCTGTGCGTAACACCTGTACTAGGGAATAATACTGTGTTATTGTTCAGAATTTGATACTTCTTAATGGGGCTCAGTTCAAAATACAAATATACATAAATGTTATTCATTTAATCGTTGTGCATTTAATACGGTTACGGAGCACGCCTCAGTTGACTTCCCACGCATTCGTTTGATACCATATATAGAATGAGTTTGAGGCAAAAACTAAATAATAAAAACTTTTTTGGCGGGGCAAATTCACGATGAAAACATATTAAAAGACTAGGGCTTCCTGGCTAGAAGGTATCTTCGGCTCTTGTGTATATTTATAATTTAACGTTTGCTCAATTTAATTTAATATATTTGTTGATTGCAGAATGTCAGTGTACACAAAGCACTCAAGGGAATAGAAGGGCCGTTGAAATCCAAACATGCTCGTTCGATTATAATAATAATACACAGATCTAAGGAAGCACAAACATTTTGGTCGCTCATAACTCGCCAACCTATTATGGAAAATAGATTTACGGCTTGGAAGTTTTGCCATCTATTGCATAAAGTGTTAAGAGAAGCGCACAGGTGTGTTATTCAGCAATCACAGAAGCATCAGAAAATGATTTTGGAAATTGGAAAGTCATGGGGCCATCTACAAGACGACATTGGATATTGTATTAAAGCATATAGCAAGCTGCTGGTAACAAAAATCAACTTTCATGACAAGAATCGAATGTATCCTGGAAACCTTTTAATAAGTTTTCCGGAAATTGCTAAAGCCTCCAATAAGGATTTAAATTATTAGTATGTACCATTTTTATTACTTAAAATCTGTATATACTATATGTTCTTTTTATTACAGCTTTCAATTATGCGTGGAAATTTTCGACTATCTGGAGGATATTATTGCTCTACAAGTAGCAATTTTTTCGTCTATTAATACATATCGGATATCGTCGATGACACAGCAAGGGCAATGTAGATTGGCGCCATTAATAACACTCATTCAAGATTCGAATCCATTATATGATATCAGTGTCAGAATTATGTTTAAACTCCATGAAAAATTACCAAATGATGTGCTTTACGGTCATAGAGATAGGTTTTCTAGCATTTTTCCAAAGTTAAAGTTGTTTTATGATAATGTGAGGCCTTTGCAATACTTTAATGACCTTATAACTGTTCCACAGTTGCCGGATCAGAGTCCGAACTTTAAGTCTCAAGTAGACTTCGGTAGCTATGTACCACCCGTGGTACTTGTCCAATCGGAACCCGACCCGGTAGTAGATGATCTTATTGACACTAACTTTCCCAATGCTGACGACAATACAGATCATGTTCAACAAGATCACATTTTAAATGAACGTATTAACGTCTTGGAAAATATGGTGGAAGATAAAAGCGATATTATTATACAACTTAAAGCCAAGCTAGATGAGTGGAAACATAACTATGAGGGACTGGAACAAAGTTATAAACAAGATGTTCTGGAGCTCCAAAGAAGTAATACTTTATTATCTAATGATTTGGCCTCAGCAAAAGAAATAGTTGCAAATATACGCATGGAAAAAAATGATTTGGAACTGCAGTTGACTAATAATCCCATCTTAATGCGTAAGTAACACTATATAAATTGAGAACATAATAAATAGGTGTGTTCCTTATTTTAAATAGGAATATATATTTAAACACCAAATAATCCCAACTTACTGTGCTGTCCTTTGATATAAATAAAAAATAACTATACCTATGTATTTATTTGCAGAAAAAGTTGTTGAAGAAGAGGAGAAACAAAAGTTATCATCAGAAAAGTTTAATAAGTTAAAAGTGATGTATACCCAAATAAGAGACGAGCATATAAATTTATTACGTCAGGTAAGGCATATTCTTAACTATAGCATTTATACTTATAATGTTAAAGTTTGAGTAATTTATAGTTTTGATAACCATTAATATTTACTCACAGCATAGCGACCATTCCAAATCGTTAAACAAAGAAAAGCAACTTAATTCGGAATTACTGTTGCAGATTAAAGAGCTAAATAATGAAATAATGAAACATAATGAAACGATAGCAGCTGATAAAAATAATAATACGCAGCTTTTACAAGAAATAGAAGAGCTCAAGAGCCAAAATACAAAACTTGAATCAACTGGAAAAGAAATAGAAACAAAATATGAGGCTAGAATAAATGAGCTAACCAATGAAATTTTAAAGAATAATGAAACGATAGCATCTGATAAAAATAATAGTATAAAGCTATTGCAAGAAATTGAAGAGCTTAAGAGCCAAAATTCAAGACTTGAGTTATCCGGAAAAGAAAGAGAAACAAAGTATGAGGCTAGAATACATGAAAAGGAAAGTGAAAATTTGGATTTAAGTTCAAGGGTGAATATTTTGGCAGAAACGAGTATAGAGCTTGATAATATTAAATTAGTATTGCAAGAAAAAGAACAAAAACTTGCAGAAGCAGAAAACTTATTGAACATAAAAAATAAGGAAATTACCGAAAGCCTTAAAAACTCTGAAGAAAAATACCTAAAACTGTCAACTGAGAACGAAGAAATGCAAGTAAATCTTAAACGGGAGTTTCAAACCTTACGCGACATCTTCCAAGAAACCGATGTCAAACTTAAACAAAAGGAAATCGAATTAGAGGTAATTAATTATTATTCACTTAGTTATGTACTAGAAGGTTCCCGATCAAGTTAATATTTTTGGGGATCCAAGCTGAAATTGTGATTTTGTTTTTCAATCGATTCTAAATCTGATTTAATATTTCCCAAATATTGCAACCATAATAATATCATAAAACTTTTAATGACTTTTACTTGGTTAAAGAAAGTCCGATCTTGGAGACTCTTTGCACTGCCTATACTGTATAGAATAGAGTGGGATTAAAAAAGGTTTGATTTACGAATCGCGCCAATTTACGCAAAACTTGATATTGCCATTTTTGTCGAAATTTATTCAAATTTAAAATGCGATATTATTCCATTTTGAATTCATACGGATCACTTCGATCGATGGGCAATCAATAAAATCAAAAATTATGGGCCTACATATTTATTATTGCCCAAAATCACTCCTTCTACATTTGAATATCGAACTTTTTTTTCCGAGATATCGACAATAAATTGGAATCGAAAAAATTTTATATCAGAACCGACAGAACGTTTATAATGTAAGCAAAATATAACTAAAAATTGATTTTGTTTCTATAGGAACTGGAGGCTGCTTTGTCTTTGTTAAATGAGGAAAAAGTAGTATCGACTAAACTCTTAACGGATACGCAACAAAAACAGAGCCAACTCGAAAGTGATTTACTGCAAGCATTGACCAGAGCGGATTCTATCACAATGACAAATAAACACTGTGAGGATAAATTACTGACAATGAGGAAATTAACTATTCAGACTGTGAAAGAAATATGTGTTTCGAAATTGAATGACGGAGCTCAACAACCATTGGAATTTGTTCCAAAATTATCGTCAGAAATTGATATTGTACTAAACAAATTGGCGGCTTCCAACCATATATCTATTGATGGATGCGTTGAAAAGATACATGACATTATATATTTAGGATATTACTTTATAGAACTGTACGAACAATGTGATATAATTTATACAACTACAACAGAAATTGAAAAAGGGCAGGGTAAGTTTGGTTTTCATATTATTGTTATTATTATTATTATTAATTTGGTTTTAATCCACAGATGTTTTAAACAGAGTTCGTTCAATATGGCCAGACTTACTGCTGCTATTTGAAGCTGTTGAACATGATGACATAAATAAGCAGTTCGATCCTCTCGTTAAAGAGATACATAGGAAATTAACTGAATTAAATGCGTTAGTTCAAGGCATATTGAACAACTTTGAAAACAGCGTCGATCTTGATAAGCTGATTGAAGTAGAACTTAAAGAGATGGACGCTGCTATTGAAGAAGCCGCTTCTAAAATTATTGACCTACTCTCTAAGTCACGTGAGAACGACAACAAGATAAAGCTTGAAGTAAATGAGAAAATTTTGGAGGCCTGCACAGCCTTGATGGAATGTATTAAAGTATTAATTATGAAATCGCGTGTGCTTCAAAAAGAAATTGTTTCTTCCCAAAAAGGTATATAATGCATATATAGGTTGTTAATTCACATGATAAAAATGTTTTAATTGTTTCAGGTAATGCAACAGCAAATGAATTTTACAAACGCAATAGTCAATGGTCAGACGGATTAATATCAGCATCAAAGAGCGTGGCCAAGGCAGCAAATTATCTGGTTGAAGCTGCCAATACTGCTGTGAACAATGATTCCGGACAAAACTTTGAGCTTATAGTCGCTGCCCAAGAAATTGCTGCCTGTACTGCTCAGCTGGTGATTGCAAGTAAGGTAAAGGCGAATCGCAACAGTCAAAATTTGGATAATTTGACAACTGCCTCACGAAATGTAACCAAAGCAACTGGAGTTGTTGTTGCCACTGTAAAGGATGGAAATTCAAGACAGGAGCAACAGCAAGATAATGATTTGCGTAAATTAACACCATCCCAACTGAAAACTATGGAAATGGATATTCAAGTCAAAGTATTAGAACTGGAACAAGCGCTCCAAAGTCAACGCTTCAAGTTGTCGGCATTTCGAAAAGAGCATTATCAGAAAACAGAATACTAAAACAAAACACAATATTTGTTATCGACAATTATTTTTATTAAAATATAACAATTTCGTATTATTTTTGATTATGTTAATTAAACTGTTTAAACAATTATTCATCAGTTTAGATAAAAGGGAGCCTGCCTATTCGTTCGATGTGTACGACCTTCCACCTTGAGCATCTTCCAGAACCGCAGCACGCGGAAGGGCTGTAGTTGGGAGTACCTATCCATAAGCACATCGCGCTCCTAATTCATGTTTAATTCGGTAAAACTAGCTACAGATGTCCCCTGAAACAATAAAAATATTATTATAAGTCGGCAATAATATTTATAGACACTAAAAAATAATACAAAATTATTTATTTTAATGTTACTTACCTCCGGCGCTCGACAAACTACATAAATCCGCCGTTGATCATGGCGAAATGATGTCGTTTAAAAGCGACATAGCTCCTCCGCTCTACAAGAAATTTAGATTTTATTTGTTTAATGCCAATCGATCGTACTGATCCTAACGAGTCCAAAATGGTTTATCATACCAAAATCTGACATTATTTGGAGGAGATAAAATCACCAAAAATGGTTCACTTTACAAACGAATCGGTTTTAGGTCAACCACTTTTCTAACCCATCGATTTTTTTAATGTTTGAATGCAGATTGATAGTAGGGATCCCTACGAATTCAAAAAGGTATAACATTTTAAAATCTAACAGTATTCACCCGAGGTATTCAGTAAAAATCATCAAAAAAGTTCTGATTTTCAAACCGACCCCGAATTTGAGAAAAAACGTGATGTAACCCCTTGCCATTTTGTTGATTTTGATGAAAATTTAGATTTTCATTCTTTTAATGCCAATCGATAGTAAAAAGGTTGACTTTGCAAACGAATCGGTTTTTGGTCAACCACTTTTTTAAACCCATCGATTTTTTAAATGTTTGAATGCAGATTAATAGTAGGGATCCCTACGAATTCAAAAAGGTATAACATTAAAAAATCTGACTGTATTCACCCGAGATATTTAATAAAAATCATCAAAAAAGTTCTGATTTTCGAACCGACCCCGAATTTGAGAAAAAACGTGATGTAACCCCTTGCCATTTTGTTGATTTTGATGAAAATTTAGATTTTCATTTTTTTGATGCCAATCGATAGTACTGATCCTTACGAGTCCAAAATGGTATAAAATTCCCAAATCGGACATTCTTTGGCCGAGATATTCCAAAAAATCATCAAAAAAAGGTCGACTTTACAAACGAATCGGTTTTTGGTCAACCACTTGTTTTAACTCATCGATTTTTTAAATGTTTGAATGCAGATTGATAGTAGGGATCCCTACGAATTCAAAAAGGTATAACATTTTAAAATCTGACAGTATTCACCCGAGGTATTCAGTAAAAATCATCAAAAAAGTTCTGATTTTCAAACCGACCCCGAATTTGAGAAAAAACGTGATGTAACCCCTTGCCATTTTGTTGATTTTGATGAAAATTTAGATTTTAATTTTTTTGATGCCAATCGATAGTACTGATCCTTACGAGTCCAAAATGGTATAAAATTCCCAAATCGGACATTATCAAAAAAGGTTGACTTTACAAACGAACCGGTTTTTGGTCAACCACTTTTTTGAACTCATCGATTTTTAAAATATTTGAATGCAGATTAATAGTAGGGATCCCTACGAATTGAAAAAGGTATAACATTTTAAAATCTGACAGTATTCACCCGAGATATTCAGTAAAAATCATCAAAAAAGTTCTGATTTTCGAACCGACCCCGAATTTGAGAAAAAACGTGATGTAACCCCTTGCCATTTTGTTGATTTTGATGAAAATTTAGATTTTCATTTTTTTGATGCCAATCGATAGTACTGATCCTTACGAGTCCAAAATGGTATAAAATTCCCAAATCGGACATTCTTTGGCCGAGATATTCCAAAAAATCATCAAAAAAAGGTCGACTTTACAAACGAATCGGTTTTTGGTCAACCACTTGTTTTAACTCATCGATTTTTAAAATATTTGAATGCAGATTAATAGTAGGGATCCCTACGAATTCAAAAAGGTATAACATTTTAAAATCTGACAGTATTCACCCGAGGTATTCAGTAAAAATCATCAAAAAAGTTCTGATTTTCAAACCGACCCCGAATTTGAGAAAAAACGTGATGTAACCCCTTGCCATTTTGTTGATTTTGATTTTCATTTTTTTGATGCCAATCAATAGTACTGATCCTTACGAGTCCAAAATGGTATAAAATTCCCAAATCGGACATTATTTGGCCGAGATATTCCAAAAAATCAGCAAAAAAGGTTGACTTTACAAACGAACCGGTTTTTGGTCAACCACTTTTTTGAACTCATCGATTTTTAAAATATTTGAATGCAGATTAATAGTAGGGATCCCTACGAATTGAAAAAGGTATAACATTTTAAAATCTGACAGTATTCACCCGAGATATTCAGTAAAAATCATCAAAAAAGTTCTGATTTTCGAACCGACCCCGAATTTGAGAAAAAACGTGATGTAACCCCTTGCCATTTTGTTGATTTTGATGAAAATTTAGATTTTCATTCTTTTGATGCCAATCGATAGTACTGATCCTTACGAGTCCAAAATGGTATAAAATTCCCAAATCGGACATTCTTTGGCCGAGATATTCCAAAAAATCATCAAAAAACGGTCGACTTTACAAACGAATCGGTTTTTGGTCAACCACTTGTTTTAACTCATCGATTTTTAAAATATTTGAATGCAGATTAATAGTAGGGATCCCTACGAATTCAAAAAGGTATAACATTTTAAAATCTGACAGTATTCACCCGAGATATTCAGTAAAAATCATCAAAAAAGTTCTGATTTTCAAACCGACCCCGAATTTGAGAAAAAACGTGATGTAACCCCTTGCCATTTTGTTGATTTTGATGAAAATTTAGATTTTCATTCTTTTGATGCCAATCGATAGTACTGATCCTTACGAGTCCAAAATGGTATAAAATTCCCAAATCGGACATTATTTGGCCGAGATATTCCAAAAAATCAGCAAAAAAGGTTGACTTTACAAACGAACCGGTTTTTGGTCAACCACTTTTTTGAACTCATCGATTTTTAAAATATTTGAATGCAGATTAATAGTAGGGATCCCTACGAATTGAAAAAGGTATAACATTTTAAAATCTGACAGTATTCACCCGAGATATTCAGTAAAAATCATCAAAAAAGTTCTGATTTTCGAACCGACCCCGAATTTGAGAAAAAACGTGATGTAACCCCTTGCCATTTTGTTGATTTTGATGAAAATTTAGATTTTCATTTTTTTGATGCCAATCGATAGTACTGATCCTTACGAGTCCAAAATGGTATAAAATTCCCAAATCGGACATTATTTGGCCGAGATATTCAAAAAATCATCAAAAAAAGGTTGACTTTACAAACGAACCGGTTTTTGGTCAACCACTTGTTTTAACTCATCGATTTTTAAAATGTTTGAATGCAGATTAATAGTAGGGATCCCTACGAATTCAAAAAGGTATAACATTTTAAAATCTGACAGTATTCACCCGAGATATTCAGTAAAAATCATCAAAAAAGTTCTGATTTTCGAACCGACCCCGAATTTGAGAAAAAACGTGATGTAACCCCTTGCCATTTTGTTGATTTTGATGAAAATTTAGATTTTCATTTTTTTGATGCCAATCGATAGTACTGATCCTTACGAGTCCAAAATGGTATAAAATTCCCAAATCGGACATTATTTGGCCGAGATATTCAAAAAAATCAGCAAAAATGGGTGACTTTACAAACGAACCGGTTTTTGGTCAACCACTTTTTTTAACTCATCGATTTTTAAAATATTTGAATGCAGATTAATAGTAGGGATCCCTACGAATTGAAAAAGGTATAACATTTTAAAATCTGACAGTATTCACCCGAGATATTCAGTAAAAATCATCAAAAAAGTTCTGATTTTCGAACCGACCCCGAATTTGAGAAAAAACGTGATGTAACCCCTTGCCATTTTGTTGATTTTGATGAAAATTTAGATTTTCATTTTTTTGATGCCAATCGATAGTACTGATCCTTACGAGTCCAAAATGGTATAAAATTCCCAAATCGGACATTATTTGGCCGAGATATTCCAAAAAATCATCAAAAAAGGTTGACTTTACAAACGAATCGGTTTTTGGTCAACCACTTGTTTTAACTCATCGATTTTTAAAATGTTTGATTGCAGATTAATAGTAGGGATCCCTACGAATTCAAAAAGGTATAACATTTTAAAATCTGACAGTATTCACCCGAGATATTCAGTAAAAATCATCAAAAAAGTTCTGATTTTCAAACCGACCCCGAATTTGAGAAAAAACGTGATGTAACCCCTTGCCATTTTGTTGATTTTGATAAAAATTTAGATTTTCATTTTTTTGATGCCAATCGATAGTACTGATCCTTACGAGTCCAAAATGGTATAAAATTCCCAAATCGGACATTATTTGGCCGAGATATTCAAAAAAAATCAGCAAAAAAGGTTGACTTTACAAACGAACCGGTTTTTGGTCAACCACTTTTTTGAACCCATCGATTTTTAAAATGTTTGAATGCAGATTAATAGTAGGGATCCCTACGAATTGAAAAAGGTATAACATTTTAAAATCTGACAGTATTCACCCGAGATATTCAGTAAAAATCATCAAAAAAGTTCTGATTTTCGAACCGACCCCGAATTTGAGAAAAAACGTGATGTAACCCCTTGCCATTTTGTTGATTTTGATGAAAATTTAGATTTTCATTTTTTTGATGCCAATCGATAGTACTGATCCTTACGAGTCCAAAATGGTATAAAATTCCCAAATCGGACATTATTTGGCCGAGATATTCCAAAAAATCATCAAAAAAGGTCGACTTTACAAACGAATCGGTTTTTGGTCAACCACTTTTTTTAACTCATCGATTTTTAAAATGTTTGAATGCAGATTAATAGTAGGGATCCCTACGAATTCAAAAAGGTATAACATTTTAAAATCTGACAGTATTCACCCGAGGTATTTAATAAAAAACATCAAAAAAGTTCTGATTTTCGAACCGACCCCGAATTTGAGAAAAAACGTGATGTAACCCCTTGCCATTTTGTTGATTTTGATGAAAATTTAGATTTTCATTCTTTTGATGCCAATCGATAGTACTGATCCTTACGAGTCCAAAATGGTATAAAATTCCCAAATCGGACATTATTTGGCCGAGATATTCCAAAAAATCATCAAAAAAAGGTTGACTTTACAAACGAATCGGTTTTTGGTCAACCACTTGTTTTAACTCATCGATTTTTAAAATATTTGAATGCAGATTAATAGTAGGGATCCCTACGAATTCAAAAAGGTATAACATTTTAAAATCTGACAGTATTCACCCGAGATATTCAATAAAAATCATCAAAAAAGTTCTGATTTTCGAACCGACCCCGAATTTGAGAAAAAACGTGATGTAACCCCTTGCCATTTTGTTGATTTTGATGAAAATTTAGATTTTCATTCTTTTGATGCCAATCGATAGTACTGATCCTTACGAGTCCAAAATGGTATAAAATTCCCAAATCGGACATTATTTGGCCGAGATATTCCAAAAAATCAGCAAAAATGGGTGACTTTACAAACGAACCGGTTTTTGGTCAACCACTTTTTGAACTCATCGATTTTTAAAATATTTGAATGCAGATTAATAGTAGGGATCCCTACGAATTCAAAAAGGTATAACATTTTAAAATCTGACAGTATTCACCCGAGATATTCAATAAAAATCATCAAAAAAGTTCTGATTTTCGAACCGACCCCGAATTTGAGAAAAAACGTGATGTAACCCCTTGCCATTTTGTTGATTTTGATGAAAATTTAGATTTTCATTTTTTTGATGCCAATCGATAGTACTGATCCTTACGAGTCCAAAATGGTATAAAATTCCCAAATCGGACATTACTTTGGCCGAGATATTCCAAAAAATCATCAAAAAAGGTCGACTTTACAAACGAATCGGTTTTTGGTCAACCACTTGTTTTAACTCATCGATTTTTAAAATATTTGAATGCAGATTAATAGTAGGGATCCCTACGAATTCAAAAAGGTATAACATTTTAAAATCTGACAGTATTCACCCGAGGTATTCAGTAAAATTCATCAAAAAAGTTCTGATTTTCAAACCGACCCCGAATTTGAGAAAAAACGTGATGTAACCCCTTGCCATTTTGTTGATTTTGATGAAAATTTAGATTTTCATTTTTTTGATGCCAATCGATAGTACTGATCCTTACGAGTCCAAAATGGTATAAAATTCCCAAATCGGACATTATTTGGCCGAGATATTCCAAAAAATCAGCAAAAAAGGTTGACTTTACAAACGAACCGGTTTTTGGTCAACCACTTTTTTGAACTCATCGATTTTTAAAATATTTGAATGCAGATTAATAGTAGGGATCCCTACGAATTGAAAAAGGTATAACATTTTAAAATCTGACAGTATTCACCCGAGATATTCAGTAAAAATCATCAAAAAAGTTCTGATTTTCGAACCGACCCCGAATTTGAGAAAAAACGTGATGTAACCCCTTGCCATTTTGTTGATTTTGATGAAAATTTAGATTTTCATTTTTTTGATGCCAATCGATAGTACTGATCCTTACGAGTCCAAAATGGTATAAAATTCCCAAATCGGACATTATTTGGCCGAGATATTCCAAAAAATCATCAAAAAAAGGTTGACTTTACAAACGAATCGGTTTTTGGTCAACCACTTGTTTTAACTCATCGATTTTTGAAATGTTTGAATGCAGATTAATAGTAGGGATCCCTACGAATTCAAAAAGGTATAACATTTTAAAATCTGACAGTATTCACCCGAGATATTCAGTAAAAATCATCAAAAAAGTTCTGATTTTCAAACCGACCCCGAATTTGAGAAAAAACGTGATGTAACCCCTTGCCATTTTGTTGATTTTGATGAAAATTTAGATTTTCATTCTTTTGATGCCAATCGATAGTACTGATCCTTACGAGTCCAAAATGGTATAAAATTCCCAAATCGGACATTATTTGGCCGAGATATTCCAAAAAATCATCAAAAAAGGTCGACTTTACAAACGAATCGGTTTTTGGTCAACCACGTTTTTGAACTCATCGATTTTTAAAATATTTGAATGCAGATTAATAGTAGGGATCCCTACGAATTCAAAAAGGTATAACATTTTAAAATCTGACAGTATTCACCCGAGATATTTAATAAAAATCATCAAAAAAGTTCTGATTTTCGAACCGACCCCGAATTTGAGAAAAAACGTGATGTAACCCCTTGCCATTTTGTTGATTTTGATGAAAATTTAGATTTTCATTTTTTTGATGCCAATCGATAGTACTGATCCTTACGAGTCCAAAATGGTATAAAATTCCCAAATCGGACATTCTTTGGCCGAGATATTCCAAAAAATCATCAAAAAAGGTCGACTTTACAAACGAATCGGTTTTTGGTCAACCACTTGTTTTAACTCATCGATTTTTAAAATGTTTGAATGCAGATTAATAGTAGGGATCCCTACGAATTCAAAAAGGTATAACATTTTAAAATCTGACAGTATTCACCCGAGATATTCAATAAAAATCATCAAAAAAGTTCTGATTTTCGAACCGACCCCGAATTTGAGAAAAAACGTGATGTAACCCCTTGCCATTTTGTTGATTTTGATGAAAATTTAGATTTTCATTTTTTTGATGCCAATCGATAGTACTGATCCTTACGAGTCCAAAATGGTATAAAATTCCCAAATCGGACATTATTTGGCCGAGATATTCCAAAAAATCATCAAAAAAAGGTCGACTTTACAAACGAATCGGTTTTTGGTCAACCACTTGTTTTAACTCATCGATTTTTAAAATGTTTGAATGCAGATTAATAGTAGGGATCCCTACGAATTCAAAAAGGTATAACATTTTAAAATCTGACAGTATTCACCCGAGATATTCAATAAAAATCATCAAAAAAGTTCTGATTTTCGAACCGACCCCGAATTTGAGAAAAAACGTGATGTAACCCCTTGCCATTTTGTTGATTTTGATTTTCATTTTTTTGATGCCAATCAATAGTACTGATCCTTACGAGTCCAAAATGGTATAAAATTCCCAAATCGGACATTATTTGGCCGAGATATTCAAAAAAAATCAGCAAAAAAGGTTGACTTTACAAACGAACCGGTTTTTGGTCAACCACTTTTTTGAACTCATCGATTTTTAAAATGTTTGAATGCAGATTAATAGTAGGGATCCCTACGAATTCGAAAAAGGTATAACATTTTAAAATCTGACAGTATTCACCCGAGATATTCAGTAAAAATCATCAAAAAAGTTCTGATTTTCGAACCGACCCCGAATTTGAGAAAAAACGTGATGTAACCCCTTGCCATTTTGTTGATTTTGATGAAAATTTAGATTTTCATTCTTTTGATGCCAATCGATAGTACTGATCCTTACGAGTCCAAAATGGTATAAAATTCCCAAATCGGACATTATTTGGCCGAGATATTCCAAAAAATCATCAAAAAAAAGGTCGACTTTACAAACGAATCGGTTTTTGGTCAACCACTTGTTTTAACTCATCGATTTTTAAAATATTTGAATGCAGATTAATAGTAGGGATCCCTACGAATTCAAAAAGGTATAACATTTTAAAATCTGACAGTATTCACCCGAGATATTCAGTAAAAATCATCAAAAAAGTTCTGATTTTCAAACCGACCCCGAATTTGAGAAAAAACGTGATGTAACCCCTTGCCATTTTGTTGATTTTGATAAAATTTGATTTTCATTTTTTTGATGCCAATCGATAGTACTGATCCTTACGAGTCCAAAATGGTATAAAATTCCCAAATCGGACATTATTTGGCCGAGATATTCCAAAAAATCAGCAAAAAAGGTTGACTTTACAAACGAACCGGTTTTTGGTCAACCACTTTTTTGAACTCATCGATTTTTAAAATATTTGAATGCAGATTAATAGTAGGGATCCCTACGAATTGAAAAAGGTATAACATTTTAAAATCTGACAGTATTCACCCGAGATATTCAGTAAAAATCATCAAAAAAGTTCTGATTTTCGAACCGACCCCGAATTTGAGAAAAAACGTGATGTAACCCCTTGCCATTTTGTTGATTTTGATGAAAATTTAGATTTTCATTTTTTTGATGCCAATCGATAGTACTGATCCTTACGAGTCCAAAATGGTATAAAATTCCCAAATCGGACATTCTTTGGCCGAGATATTCCAAAAAATCATCAAAAAAGGTTGACTTTACAAACGAATCGGTTTTTGGTCAACCACTTGTTTTAACTCATCGATTTTTAAAATATTTGAATGCAGATTAATAGTAGGGATCCCTACGAATTCAAAAAGGTATAACATTTTAAAATCTGACAGTATTCACCCGAGGTATTCAGTAAAAATCATCAAAAAAGTTCTGATTTTCGAACCGACCCCGAATTTGAGAAAAAACGTGATGTAACCCCTTGCCATTTTGTTGATTTTGATGAAAATTTAGATTTTCATTTTTTTGATGCCAATCGATAGTACTGATCCTTACGAGTCCAAAATGGTATAAAATTCCCAAATCGGACATTATTTGGCCGAGATATTCCAAAAAATCAGCAAAAAAGGTTGACTTTACAAACGAACCGGTTTTTGGTCAACCACTTTTTTGAACTCATCGATTTTTAAAATGTTTGAATGCAGATTAATAGTAGGGATCCCTACGAATTCAAAAAGGTATAACATTTTAAAATCTGACAGTATTCACCCGAGATATTCAGTAAAAATCATCAAAAAAGTTCTGATTTTCGAACCGACCCCGAATTTGAGAAAAAACGTGATGTAACCCCTTGCCATTTTGTTGATTTTGATGAAAATTTAGATTTTCATTTTTTTGATGCCAATCGATAGTACTGATCCTTACGAGTCCAAAATGGTATAAAATTCCCAAATCGGACATTATTTGGCCGAGATATTCCAAAAAATCATCAAAAAAAGGTCGACTTTACAAACGAATCGGTTTTTGGTCAACCACTTGTTTTAACTCATCGATTTTTAAAATATTTGAATGCAGATTAATAGTAGGGATCCCTACGAATTCAAAAAGGTATAACATTTTAAAATCTGACAGTATTCACCCGAGATATTCAGTAAAAATCATCAAAAAAGTTCTGATTTTCAAACCGACCCCGAATTTGAGAAAAAACGTAATGTAACCCCTTGCCATTTTGTTGATTTTGTTGAAAATTTAGATTTTCATTTTTTTGATGCCAATCGATAGTACTGATCCTTACGAGTCCAAAATGGTATAAAATTCCCAAATCGGACATTATTTGGCCGAGATATTCCAAAAAATCAGCAAAAAAGGTTGACTTTACAAACGAATCGGTTTTTTGGTCAACCACTTTTTTGAACTCATCGATTTTTAAAATGTTTGAATGCAGATTAATAGTAGGGATCCCTACGAATTGAAAAAGGTATAACATTTTAAAATCTGACAGTATTCACCCGAGATATTCAGTAAAAATCATCAAAAAAGTTCTGATTTTCGAACCGACCCCGAATTTGAGAAAAAACGTGATGTAACCCCTTGCCATTTTGTTGATTTTGATGAAAATTTAGATTTTCATTTTTTTGATGCCAATCGATAGTACTGATCCTTACGAGTCCAAAATGGTATAAAATTCCCAAATCGGACATTATTTGGCCGAGATATTCCAAAAAATCATCAAAAAAAGGTCGACTTTACAAACGAATCGGTTTTTGGTCAACCACTTGTTTTAACTCATCGATTTTTAAAATATTTGAATGCAGATTAATAGTAGGGATCCCTACGAATTCAAAAAGGTATAACATTTTAAAATCTGACAGTATTCACCCGAGATATTCAATAAAAATCATCAAAAAAGTTCTGATTTTCGAACCGACCCCGAATTTGAGAAAAAACGTGATGTAACCCCTTGCCATTTTGTTGATTTTGATGAAAATTTAGATTTTCATTTTTTGATGCCAATCGATAGTACTGATCCTTACGAGTCCAAAATGGTATAAAATTCCCAAATCGGACATTATTTGGCCGAGATATTCCAAAAAATCATCAAAAAAAGGTCGACTTTACAAACGAATCGGTTTTTGGTCAACCACTTGTTTTAACTCATCGATTTTTAAAATATTTGAATGCAGATTAATAGTAGGGATCCCTACGAATTCAAAAAGGTATAACATTTTAAAATCTGACAGTATTCACCCGAGATATTCAATAAAAATCATCAAAAAAGTTCTGATTTTCAAACCGACCCCGAATTTGAGAAAAAACGTGATGTAACCCCTTGCCATTTTGTTGATTTTGATAAAATTAGATTTTCATTTTTTTGATGCCAATCGATAGTACTGATCCTTACGAGTCCAAAATGGTATAAAATTCCCAAATCGGACATTATTTGGCCGAGATATTCCAAAAAATCAGCAAAAAAGGTTGACTTTACAAACGAACCGGTTTTTGGTCAACCACTTTTTTGAACTCATCGATTTTTAAAATATTTGAATGCAGATTAATAGTAGGGATCCCTACGAATTCAAAAAGGTATAACATTTTAAAATCTGACAGTATTCACCCGAGATATTCAGTAAAAATCATCAAAAAAGTTCTGATTTTCGAACCGACCCCGAATTTGAGAAAAAACGTGATGTAACCCCTTGCCATTTTGTTGATTTTGATGAAAATTTAGATTTTCATTCTTTTGATGCCAATCGATAGTACTGATCCTTACGAGTCCAAAATGGTATAAAATTCCCAAATCGGACATTATTTGGCCGAGATATTCAAAAAATCATCAAAAAAAGGTTGACTTTACAAACGAATCGGTTTTTGGTCAACCACTTTTTTTAACTCATCGATTTTTAAAATGTTTGAATGCAGATTAATAGTAGGGATCCCTACGAATTCAAAAAGGTATAACATTTTAAAATCTGACAGTATTCACCCGAGATATTCAATAAAAATCATCAAAAAAGTTCTGATTTTCGAACCGACCCCGAATTTGAGAAAAAACGTGATGTAACCCCTTGCCATTTTGTTGATTTTGATGAAAATTTAGATTTTCATTCTTTTGATGCCAATCGATAGTACTGATCCTTACGAGTCCAAAATGGTATAAAATTCCCAAATCGGACATTATTTGGCCGAGATATTCAAAAAAAATCAGCAAAAAAGGTTGACTTTACAAACGAATCGGTTTTTGGTCAACCACTTTTTTGAACTCATCGATTTTTAAAATGTTTGAATGCAGATTAATAGTAGGGATCCCTACGAATTCGAAAAAGGTATAACATTTTAAAATCTGACAGTATTCACCCGAGATATTCAGTAAAAATCATCAAAAAAGTTCTGATTTTCGAACCGACCCCGAATTTGAGAAAAAACGTGATGTAACCCCTTGCCATTTTGTTGATTTTGATGAAAATTTAGATTTTCATTCTTTTGATGCCAATCGATAGTACTGATCCTTACGAGTCCAAAATGGTATAAAATTCCCAAATCGGACATTATTTGGCCGAGATATTCCAAAAAATCAGCAAAAAAGGTTGACTTTACAAACGAATCGGTTTTTGGTCAACCACTTTTTTTAACTCATCGATTTTTAAAATGTTTGAATGCAGATTAATAGTAGGGATCCCTACGAATTCAAAAAGGTATAACATTTTAAAATCTGACAGTATTCACCCGAGATATTCAGTAAAAATCATCAAAAAAGTTCTGATTTTCGAACCGACCCCGAATTTGAGAAAAAACGTGATGTAACCCCTTGCCATTTTGTTGATTTTGATGAAAATTTAGATTTTCATTCTTTTGATGCCAATCGATAGTACTGATCCTTACGAGTCCAAAATGGTATAAAATTCCCAAATCGGACATTATTTGGCCGAGATATTCCAAAAAATCAGCAAAAAAAGGTTGACTTTACAAACGAATCGGTTTTTGGTCAACCACTTTTTTTAACTCATCGATTTTTAAAATGTTTGAATGCAGATTAATAGTAGGGATCCCTACGAATTCAAAAAGGTATAACATTTTAAAATCTGACAGTATTCACCCGAGATATTTAATAAAAATCATCAAAAAAGTTCTGATTTTCGAACCGACCCCGAATTTGAGAAAAAACGTGATGTAACCCCTTGCCATTTTGTTGATTTTGATGAAAATTTAGATTTTCATTCTTTTGATGCCAATCGATAGTACTGATCCTTACGAGTCCAAAATGGTATAAAATTCCCAAATCGGACATTATTTGGTCGAGATATCCAAAAAAATCAGCAAAAAAGGTCGACTTTACAAACGAATCGGTTTTTGGTCAACCACGTTTTTGAACCCATCGATTTTTAAAATATTTGAATGCAGATTAATAGTAGGGATCCCTACGAATTCAAAAAGGTATAACATTTTAAAATCTGACAGTATTCACCCGAGATATTTAATAAAAATCATCAAAAAAGTTCTGATTTTCGAACCGACCCCGAATTTGAGAAAAAACGTGATGTAACCCCTTGCCATTTTGTTGATTTTGATGAAAATTTAGATTTTCATTCTTTTGATGCCAATCGATAGTACTGATCCTTACGAGTCCAAAATGGTATAAAATTCCCAAATCGGACATTATTTGGCCGAGATATTCCAAAAAATCATCAAAAAAAGGTCGACTTTACAAACGAATCGGTTTTTGGTCAACCACTTGTTTTAACTCATCGATTTTTAAAATATTTGAATGCAGATTAATAGTAGGGATCCCTACGAATTCAAAAAGGTATAACATTTTAAAATCTGACAGTATTCACCCGAGATATTCAGTAAAAATCATCAAAAAAGTTCTGATTTTCGAACCGACCCCGAATTTGAGAAAAAACGTGATGTAACCCCTTGCCATTTTGTTGATTTTGATGAAAATTTAGATTTTCATTTTTTTGATGCCAATCGATAGTACTGATCCTTACGAGTCCAAAATGGTATAAAATTCCCAAATCGGACATTATTTGGCCGAGATATTCCAAAAAATCATCAAAAAAGGTTGACTTTACAAACGAATCGGTTTTTGGTCAACCACTTTTTTTAACTCATCGATTTTTAAAATGTTTGAATGCAGATTAATAGTAGGGATCCCTACGAATTCAAAAAGGTATAACATTTTAAAATCTGACAGTATTCACCCGAGATATTCAGTAAAAATCATCAAAAAAGTTCTGATTTTCGAACCGACCCCGAATTTGAGAAAAAACGTGATGTAACCCCTTGCCATTTTGTTGATTTTGATGAAAATTTAGATTTTCATTTTTTGATGCCAATCGATAGTACTGATCCTTACGAGTCCAAAATGGTATAAAATTCCCAAATCGGACATTATTTGGCCGAGATATTCCAAAAAATCAGCAAAAAAAGGTTGACTTTACAAACGAATCGGTTTTTGGTCAACCACTTTTTTTAACTCATCGATTTTTAAAATGTTTGAATGCAGATTAATAGTAGGGATCCCTACGAATTCAAAAAGGTATAACATTTTAAAATCTGACAGTATTCACCCGAGATATTTAATAAAAATCATCAAAAAAGTTCTGATTTTCGAACCGACCCCGAATTTGAGAAAAAACGTGATGTAACCCCTTGCCATTTTGTTGATTTTGATGAAAATTTAGATTTTCATTCTTTTGATGCCAATCGATAGTACTGATCCTTACGAGTCCAAAATGGTATAAAATTCCCAAATCGGACATTATTTGGCCGAGATATTCCAAAAAATCAGCAAAAATGGGTGACTTTACAAACGAACCGGTTTTTGGTCAACCACTTTTTGAACTCATCGATTTTTAAAATATTTGAATGCAGATTAATAGTAGGGATCCCTACGAATTGAAAAAGGTATAACATTTTAAAATCTGACAGTATTCACCCGAGATATTCAGTAAAAATCATCAAAAAAGTTCTGATTTTCGAACCGACCCCGAATTTGAGAAAAAACGTGATGTAACCCCTTGCCATTTTGTTGATTTTGATGAAAATTTAGATTTTCATTCTTTTGATGCCAATCGATAGTACTGATCCTTACGAGTCCAAAATGGTATAAAATTCCCAAATCGGACATTATTTGGCCGAGATATTCCAAAAAATCAGCAAAAAAGGTTGACTTTACAAACGAATCGGTTTTTGGTCAACCACTTTTTTGAACCCATCGATTTTTAAAATGTTTGAATGCAGATTAATAGTAGGGATCCCTACGAATTGAAAAAGGTATAACATTTTAAAATCTGACAGTATTCACCCGAGATATTCAGTAAAAATCATCAAAAAGTTCTGATTTTCGAACCGACCCCGAATTTGAGAAAAAACGTGATGTAACCCCTTGCCATTTTGTTGATTTTGATGAAAATTTAGATTTTCATTCTTTTGATGCCAATCGATAGTACTGATCCTTACGAGTCCAAAATGGTATAAAATTCCCAAATCGGACATTATTTGGTCGAGATATCCAAAAAAATCAGCAAAAAAGGTCGACTTTACAAACGAATCGGTTTTTGGTCAACCACGTTTTTGAACCCATCGATTTTTAAAATATTTGAATGCAGATTAATAGTAGGGATCCCTACGAATTCAAAAAGGTATAACATTTTAAAATCTGACAGTATTCACCCGAGATATTCAGTAAAAATCATCAAAAAAGTTCTGATTTTCGAACCGACCCCGAATTTGAGAAAAAACGTGATGTAACCCCTTGCCATTTTGTTGATTTTGATGAAAATTTAGATTTTCATTCTTTTGATGCCAATCGATAGTACTGATCCTTACGAGTCCAAAATGGTATAAAATTCCCAAATCGGACATTATTTGGCCGAGATATTCAAAAAAATCAGCAAAAAAGGTTGACTTTACAAACGAATCGGTTTTTGGTCAACCACTTGTTTTAACTCATCGATTTTTAAAATGTTTGAATGCAGATTAATAGTAGGGATCCCTACGAATTCAAAAAGGTATAACATTTTAAAATCTGACAGTATTCACCCGAGATATTCAGTAAAAATCATCAAAAAAGTTCTGATTTTCGAACCGACCCCGAATTTGAGAAAAAACGTGATGTAACCCCTTGCCATTTTGTTGATTTTGATGAAAATTTAGATTTTCATTCTTTTGATGCCAATCGATAGTACTGATCCTTACGAGTCCAAAATGGTATAAAATTCCCAAATCGGACATTATTTGGCCGAGATATTCCAAAAAATCAGCAAAAAAGGTTGACTTTACAAACGAATCGGTTTTTGGTCAACCACTTTTTTTAACTCATCGATTTTTAAAATGTTTGATTGCAGATTAATAGTAGGGATCCCTACGAATTCAAAAAGGTATAACATTTTAAAATCTGACAGTATTCACCCGAGATATTTAATAAAAATCATCAAAAAAGTTCTGATTTTCGAACCGACCCCGAATTTGAGAAAAAACGTGATGTAACCCCTTGCCATTTTGTTGATTTTGATGAAAATTTAGATTTTCATTCTTTTGATGCCAATCGATAGTACTGATCCTTACGAGTCCAAAATGGTATAAAATTCCCAAATCGGACATTATTTGGCCGAGATATTCCAAAAAATCAGCAAAAAAGGTTGACTTTACAAACGAATCGGTTTTTGGTCAACCACTTTTTTGAACTCATCGATTTTTAAAATATTTGAATGCAGATTAATAGTAGGGATCCCTACGAATTGAAAAAGGTATAACATTTTAAAATCTGACAGTATTCACCCGAGATATTCAGTAAAAATCATCAAAAAAGTTCTGATTTTCGAACCGACCCCGAATTTGAGAAAAAACGTGATGTAACCCCTTGCCATTTTGTTGATTTTGATGAAAATTTAGATTTTCATTCTTTTGATGCCAATCGATAGTACTGATCCTTACGAGTCCAAAATGGTATAAAATTCCCAAATCGGACATTATTTGGCCGAGATATTCCAAAAAATCAGCAAAAAAGGTTGACTTTACAAACGAATCGGTTTTTGGTCAACCACTTTTTTGAACCCATCGATTTTTAAAATGTTTGAATGCAGATTAATAGTAGGGATCCCTACGAATTCAAAAAGGTATAACATTTTAAAATCTGACAGTATTCACCCGAGATATTCAGTAAAAATCATCAAAAAAGTTCTGATTTTCGAACCGACCCCGAATTTGAGAAAAAACGTGATGTAACCCCTTGCCATTTTGTTGATTTTGATGAAAATTTAGATTTTCATTCTTTTGATGCCAATCGATAGTACTGATCCTTACGAGTCCAAAATGGTATAAAATTCCCAAATCGGACATTATTTGGCCGAGATATTCAAAAAAAAATCAGCAAAAAAGGTTGACTTTACAAACGAATCGGTTTTTGGTCAACCACTTTTTTGAACCCATCGATTTTTAAAATGTTTGAATGCAGATTAATAGTAGGGATCCCTACGAATTCAAAGAGGTATAACATTTTAAAATCTGACAGTATTCACCCGAGATATTTAATAAAAATCATCAAAAAAGTTCTGATTTTCGAACCGACCCCGAATTTGAGAAAAAACGTGATGTAACCCCTTGCCATTTTGTTGATTTTGATGAAAATTTAGATTTTCATTCTTTTGATGCCAATCGATAGTACTGATCCTTACGAGTCCAAAATGGTATAAAATTCCCAAATCGGACATTATTTGGCCGAGATATTCCAAAAAATCAGCAAAAAAGGTTGACTTTACAAACGAACCGGTTTTTGGTCAACCACTTTTTTTAACTCATCGATTTTAAAAATATTTGAATGCAGATTAATAGTAGGGATCCCTACGAATTGAAAAAGGTATAACATTTTAAAATCTGACAGTATTCACCCGAGATATTCAGTAAAAATCATCAAAAAAGTTCTGATTTTCGAACCGACCCCGAATTTGAGAAAAAACGTGATGTAACCCCTTGCCATTTTGTTGATTTTGATGAAAATTTAGATTTTCATTCTTTTGATGCCAATCGATAGTACTGATCCTTACGAGTCCAAAATGGTATAAAATTCCCAAATCGGACATTATTTGGCCGAGATATTCCAAAAAATCAGCAAAAAAGGTTGACTTTACAAACGAACCGGTTTTTGGTCAACCACTTTTTTTAACTCATCGATTTTAAAAATATTTGAATGCAGATTAATAGTAGGGATCCCTACGAATTGAAAAAGGTATAACATTTTAAAATCTGACAGTATTCACCCGAGATATTCAGTAAAAATCATCAAAAAAGTTCTGATTTTCGAACCGACCCCGAATTTGAGAAAAAACGTGATGTAACCCCTTGCCATTTTGTTGATTTTGATGAAAATTTAGATTTTCATTCTTTTGATGCCAATCGATAGTACTGATCCTTACGAGTCCAAAATGGTATAAAATTCCCAAATCGGACATTATTTGGCCGAGATATTCCAAAAAATCAGCAAAAAAGGTTGACTTTACAAACGAATCGGTTTTTGGTCAACCACTTGTTTTAACTCATCGATTTTTAAAATGTTTGAATGCAGATTAATAGTAGGGATCCCTACGAATTCAAAAAGGTATAACATTTAAAAATCTGACAGTATTCACCCGAGATATTCAGTAAAAATCATCAAAAAAGTTCTGATTTTCGAACCGACCCCGAATTTGAGAAAAAACGTGATGTAACCCCTTGCCATTTTGTTGATTTTGATGAAAATTTAGATTTTCATTCTTTTGATGCCAATCGATAGTACTGATCCTTACGAGTCCAAAATGGTATAAAATTCCCAAATCGGACATTATTTGGCCGAGATATTCCAAAAAATCAGCAAAAAAGGTTGACTTTACAAACGAATCGGTTTTTGGTCAACCACTTTTTTTAACTCATCGATTTTTAAAATGTTTGAATGCAGATTAATACTAGGGATCCCTACGAATTCAAAAAGGTATAACATTTTAAAATCTGACAGTATTCACCCGAGATATTCAATAAAAATCATCAAAAAAGTTCTGATTTTCGAACCGACCCCGAATTTGAGAAAAAACGTGATGTAACCCCTTGCCATTTTGTTGATTTTGATGAAAATTTAGATTTTCATTCTTTTGATGCCAATCGATAGTACTGATCCTTACGAGTCCAAAATGGTATAAAATTCCCAAATCGGACATTATTTGGCCGAGATATTCCAAAAAATCAGCAAAAAAGGTTGACTTTACAAACGAATCGGTTTTTGGTCAACCACTTTTTTTAACTCATCGATTTTTAAAATATTTGAATGCAGATTAATAGTAGGGATCCCTACGAATTCAAAAAGGTATAACATTTTAAAATCTGACAGTATTCACCCGAGATATTTAATAAAAATCATCAAAAAAGTTCTGATTTTCGAACCGACCCCGAATTTGAGAAAAAACGTGATGTAACCCCTTGCCATTTTGTTGATTTTGATGAAAATTTAGATTTTCATTCTTTTGATGCCAATCGATAGTACTGATCCTTACGAGTCCAAAATGGTATAAAATTCCCAAATCGGACATTATTTGGCCGAGATATTCCAAAAAATCAGCAAAAAAGGTTGACTTTACAAACGAATCGGTTTTTGGTCAACCACTTTTTTTAACTCATCGATTTTTAAAATGTTTGAATGCAGATTAATAGTAGGGATCCCTACGAATTCAAAAAGGTATAACATTTTAAAATCTGACAGTATTCACCCGAGATATTTAATAAAAATCATCAAAAAAGTTCTGATTTTCGAACCGACCCCGAATTTGAGAAAAAACGTGATGTAACCCCTTGCCATTTTGTTGATTTTGATGAAAATTTAGATTTTCATTCTTTTGATGCCAATCGATAGTACTGATCCTTACGAGTCCAAAATGGTATAAAATTCCCAAATCGGACATTATTTGGCCGAGATATTCCAAAAAATCAGCAAAAAAGGTTGACTTTACAAACGAATCGGTTTTTGGTCAACCACTTTTTTTAACTCATCGATTTTTAAAATGTTTGAATGCAGATTAATAGTAGGGATCCCTACGAATTCAAAAAGGTATAACATTTTAAAATCTGACAGTATTCACCCGAGATATTCAGTAAAAATCATCAAAAAAGTTCTGATTTTCGAACCGACCCCGAATTTGAGAAAAAACGTGATGTAACCCCTTGCCATTTTGTTGATTTTGATGAAAATTTAGATTTTCATTCTTTTGATGCCAATCGATAGTACTGATCCTTACGAGTCCAAAATGGTATAAAATTCCCAAATCGGACATTATTTGGCCGAGATATTCCAAAAAATCATCAAAAAAGGTTGACTTTACAAACGAATCGGTTTTTGGTCAACCACTTGTTTTAACTCATCGATTTTTAAAATGTTTGAATGCAGATTAATAGTAGGGATCCCTACGAATTCAAAAAGGTATAACATTTAAAAATCTGACAGTATTCACCCGAGATATTTAATAAAAATCATCAAAAAAGTTCTGATTTTCGAACCGACCCCGAATTTGAGAAAAAACGTGATGTAACCCCTTGCCATTTTGTTGATTTTGATGAAAATTTAGATTTTCATTCTTTTGATGCCAATCGATAGTACTGATCCTTACGAGTCCAAAATGGTATAAAATTCCCA
This sequence comes from Drosophila borealis, assembly GCA_035045885.1. Taxonomy (NCBI): domain Eukaryota; kingdom Metazoa; phylum Arthropoda; class Insecta; order Diptera; family Drosophilidae; genus Drosophila; species Drosophila borealis. Next base: position 12,113 of record JAWNOR010000202.1, on the reverse strand, counting down.
AATCGGACATTATTTGGCCGAGATATTCCAAAAAATCAGCAAAAAAGGTTGACTTTACAAACGAATCGGTTTTTGGTCAACCACTTTTTTTAACTCATCGATTTTTAAAATGTTTGAATGCAGATTAATAGTAGGGATCCCTACGAATTCAAAAAGGTATAACATTTAAAAATCTGACAGTATTCACCCGAGATATTTAATAAAAATCATCAAAAAAGTTCTGATTTTCGAACCGACCCCGAATTTGAGAAAAAACGTGATGTAACCCCTTGCCATTTTGTTGATTTTGATGAAAATTTAGATTTTCATTCTTTTGATGCCAATCGATAGTACTGATCCTTACGAGTCCAAAATGGTATAAAATTCCCAAATCGGACATTATTTGGCCGAGATATTCCAAAAAATCAGCAAAAAAGGTTGACTTTACAAACGAATCGGTTTTTGGTCAACCACTTTTTTTAACTCATCGATTTTTAAAATGTTTGAATGCAGATTAATAGTAGGGATCCCTACGAATTCAAAAAGGTATAACATTTAAAAATCTGACAGTATTCACCCGAGATATTCAGTAAAAATCATCAAAAAAGTTCTGATTTTCGAACCGACCCCGAATTTGAGAAAAAACGTGATGTAACCCCTTGCCATTTTGTTGATTTTGATGAAAATTTAGATTTTCATTCTTTTGATGCCAATCGATAGTACTGATCCTTACGAGTCCAAAATGGTATAAAATTCCCAAATCGGACATTATTTGGCCGAGATATTCAAAAAAATCAGCAAAAAAGGTTGACTTTACAAACGAATCGGTTTTTGGTCAACCACTTTTTTTAACTCATCGATTTTTAAAATGTTTGAATGCAGATTAATAGTAGGGATCCCTACGAATTCAAAAAGGTATAACATTTTAAAATCTGACAGTATTCACCCGAGATATTTAATAAAAATCATCAAAAAAGTTCTGATTTTCGAACCGACCCCGAATTTGAGAAAAAACGTGATGTAACCCCTTGCCATTTTGTTGATTTTGATGAAAATTTAGATTTTCATTCTTTTGATGCCAATCGATAGTACTGATCCTTACGAGTCCAAAATGGTATAAAATTCCCAAATCGGACATTATTTGGCCGAGATATTCAAAAAACTCAGCAAAAAAGGTTGACTTTACAAACGAATCGGTTTTTGGTCAACCACTTTTTTTAACTCATCGATTTTTAAAATGTTTGAATGCAGATTAATAGTAGGGATCCCTACGAATTCAAAAAGGTATAACATTTTAAAATCTGACAGTATTCACCCGAGATATTCAGTAAAAATCATCAAAAAAGTTCTGATTTTCGAACCGACCCCGAATTTGAGAAAAAACGTGATGTAACCCCTTGCCATTTTGTTGATTTTGATGAAAATTTAGATTTTCATTCTTTTGATGCCAATCGATAGTACTGATCCTTACGAGTCCAAAATGGTATAAAATTCCCAAATCGGACATTATTTGGCCGAGATATTCCAAAAAATCAGCAAAAAAGGTTGACTTTACAAACGAATCGGTTTTTGGTCAACCACTTTTTTTAACTCATCGATTTTTAAAATGTTTGAATGCAGATTAATAGTAGGGATCCCTACGAATTCAAAAAGGTATAACATTTTAAAATCTGACAGTATTCACCCGAGATATTCAGTAAAAATCATCAAAAAAGTTCTGATTTTCGAACCGACCCCGAATTTGAGAAAAAACGTGATGTAACCCCTTGCCATTTTGTTGATTTTGATGAAAATTTAGATTTTCATTCTTTTGATGCCAATCGATAGTACTGATCCTTACGAGTCCAAAATGGTATAAAATTCCCAAATCGGACATTATTTGGCCGAGATATTCCAAAAAATCAGCAAAAAAGGTTGACTTTACAAACGAATCGGTTTTTGGTCAACCACTTTTTTTAACTCATCGATTTTTAAAATGTTTGAATGCAGATTAATAGTAGGGATCCCTACGAATTTAAAAAGGTATAACATTTTAAAATCTGACAGTATTCACCCGAGATATTCAGTAAAAATCATCAAAAAAGTTCTGATTTTCGAACCGACCCCGAATTTGAGAAAAAACGTGATGTAACCCCTTGCCATTTTGTTGATTTTGATGAAAATTTAGATTTTCATTCTTTTGATGCCAATCGATAGTACTGATCCTTACGAGTCCAAAATGGTATAAAATTCCCAAATCGGACATTATTTGGCCGAGATATTCAAAAAAATCAGCAAAAAAGGTTGACTTTACAAACGAATCGGTTTTTGGTCAACCACTTTTTTTAACTCATCGATTTTTAAAATGTTTGAATGCAGATTAATAGTAGGGATCCCTACGAATTTAAAAAGGTATAACATTTTAAAATCTGACAGTATTCACCCGAGATATTCAGTAAAAATCATCAAAAAAGTTCTGATTTTCGAACCGACCCCGAATTTGAGAAAAAACGTGATGTAACCCCTTGCCATTTTGTTGATTTTGATGAAAATTTAGATTTTCATTCTTTTGATGCCAATCGATAGTACTGATCCTTACGAGTCCAAAATGGTATAAAATTCCCAAATCGGACATTATTTGGCCGAGATATTCAAAAAAATCAGCAAAAAAGGTTGACTTTACAAACGAATCGGTTTTTGGTCAACCACTTTTTTTAACTCATCGATTTTTAAAATGTTTGAATGCAGATTAATAGTAGGGATCCCTACGAATTCAAAAAGGTATAACATTTTAAAATCTGACAGTATTCACCCGAGATATTTAATAAAAATCATCAAAAAAGTTCTGATTTTCGAACCGACCCCGAATTTGAGAAAAAACGTGATGTAACCCCTTGCCATTTTGTTGATTTTGATGAAAATTTAGATTTTCATTCTTTTGATGCCAATCGATAGTACTGATCCTTACGAGTCCAAAATGGTATAAAATTCCCAAATCGGACATTATTTGGCCGAGATATTCAAAAAAATCAGCAAAAAAGGTTGACTTTACAAACGAATCGGTTTTTGGTCAACCACTTGTTTTAACTCATCGATTTTTAAAATGTTTGAATGCAGATTAATAGTAGGGATCCCTACGAATTCAAAAAGGTATAACATTTTAAAATCTGACAGTATTCACCCGAGATATTTAATAAAAATCATCAAAAAAGTTCTGATTTTCGAACCGACCCCGAATTTGAGAAAAAACGTGATGTAACCCCTTGCCATTTTGTTGATTTTGATGAAAATTTAGATTTTCATTCTTTTGATGCCAATCGATAGTACTGATCCTTACGAGTCCAAAATGGTATAAAATTCCCGAATCGGACATTATTTGGACGAGATATTCCAAAAAAATCAGCAAAAAATGTTGACTTTACAAACGAATCGGTTTTTGGTCAACCACTTTTTTTAACTCATCGATTTTTAAAATGTTTGAATGCAGATTAATAGTAGGGATCCCTACGAATTCAAAAAGGTATAACATTTTAAAATCTGACAGTATTCACCCGAGATATTCAGTAAAAATCATCAAAAAAGTTCTGATTTTCGAACCGACCCCGAATTTGAGAAAAAACGTGATGTAACCCCTTGCCATTTTGTTGATTTTGATGAAAATTTAGATTTTCATTCTTTTGATGCCAATCGATAGTACTGATCCTTACGAGTCCAAAATGGTATAAAATTCCCAAATCGGACATTATTTGGCCGAGATATTCCAAAAAAATCAGCAAAAAAGGTTGACTTTACAAACGAATCGGTTTTTGGTCAACCACTTTTTTTAACTCATCGATTTTTAAAATGTTTGAATGCAGATTAATAGTAGGGATCCCTACGAATTTAAAAAGGTATAACATTTTAAAATCTGACAGTATTCACCCGAGATATTCAGTAAAAATCATCAAAAAAGTTCTGATTTTCGAACCGACCCCGAATTTGAGAAAAAACGTGATGTAACCCCTTGCCATTTTGTTGATTTTGATGAAAATTTAGATTTTCATTCTTTTGATGCCAATCGATAGTACTGATCCTTACGAGTCCAAAATGGTATAAAATTCCCAAATCGGACATTATTTGGCCGAGATATTCAAAAAAATCAGCAAAAAAGGTTGACTTTACAAACGAATCGGTTTTTGGTCAACCACTTTTTTTAACTCATCGATTTTTAAAATGTTTGAATGCAGATTAATAGTAGGGATCCCTACGAATTCAAAAAGGTATAACATTTAAAAATCTGACAGTATTCACCCGAGATATTTAATAAAAATCATCAAAAAAGTTCTGATTTTCGAACCGACCCCGAATTTGAGAAAAAACGTGATGTAACCCCTTGCCATTTTGTTGATTTTGATGAAAATTTAGATTTTCATTCTTTTGATGCCAATCGATAGTACTGATCCTTACGAGTCCAAAATGGTATAAAATTCCCAAATCGGACATTATTTGGCCGAGATATTCCAAAAAATCAGCAAAAAAGGTTGACTTTACAAACGAATCGGTTTTTGGTCAACCACTTTTTTTAACTCATCGATTTTTAAAATGTTTGAATGCAGATTAATAGTAGGGATCCCTACGAATTTAAAAAGGTATAACATTTTAAAATCTGACAGTATTCACCCGAGATATTCAGTAAAAATCATCAAAAAAGTTCTGATTTTCGAACCGACCCCGAATTTGAGAAAAAACGTGATGTAACCCCTTGCCATTTTGTTGATTTTGATGAAAATTTAGATTTTCATTCTTTTGATGCCAATCGATAGTACTGATCCTTACGAGTCCAAAATGGTATAAAATTCCCAAATCGGACATTATTTGGCCGAGATATTCAAAAAAATCAGCAAAAAAGGTTGACTTTACAAACGAATCGGTTTTTGGTCAACCACTTTTTTTAACTCATCGATTTTTAAAATGTTTGAATGCAGATTAATAGTAGGGATCCCTACGAATTTAAAAAGGTATAACATTTTAAAATCTGACAGTATTCACCCGAGATATTCAGTAAAAATCATCAAAAAAGTTCTGATTTTCGAACCGACCCCGAATTTGAGAAAAAACGTGATGTAACCCCTTGCCATTTTGTTGATTTTGATGAAAATTTAGATTTTCATTCTTTTGATGCCAATCGATAGTACTGATCCTTACGAGTCCAAAATGGTATAAAATTCCCAAATCGGACATTATTTGGCCGAGATATTCAAAAAAATCAGCAAAAAAGGTTGACTTTACAAACGAATCGGTTTTTGGTCAACCACTTTTTTTAACTCATCGATTTTTAAAATGTTTGAATGCAGATTAATAGTAGGGATCCCTACGAATTTAAAAAGGTATAACATTTTAAAATCTGACAGTATTCACCCGAGATATTCAGTAAAAATCATCAAAAAAGTTCTGATTTTCGAACCGACCCCGAATTTGAGAAAAAACGTGATGTAACCCCTTGCCATTTTGTTGATTTTGATGAAAATTTAGATTTTCATTCTTTTGATGCCAATCGATAGTACTGATCCTTACGAGTCCAAAATGGTATAAAATTCCCAAATCGGACATTATTTGGCCGAGATATTCAAAAAAATCAGCAAAAAAGGTTGACTTTACAAACGAATCGGTTTTTGGTCAACCACTTGTTTTTACTCATCGATTTTTAAAATGTTTGATTGCAGATTAATAGTAGGGATCCCTACGAATTCAAAAAGGTATAACATTTTAAAATCTGACAGTATTCACCCGAGATATTTAATAAAAATCATCAAAAAAGTTCTGATTTTCGAACCGACCCCGAATTTGAGAAAAAACGTGATGTAACCCCTTGCCATTTTGTTGATTTTGATGAAAATTTAGATTTTCATTCTTTTGATGCCAATCGATAGTACTGATCCTTACGAGTCCAAAATGGTATAAAATTCCCAAATCGGACATTATTTGGCCGAGATATTCAAAAAAATCAGCAAAAAAGGTTGACTTTACAAACGAATCGGTTTTTGGTCAACCACTTTTTTTAACTCATCGATTTTTAAAATGTTTGAATGCAGATTAATAGTAGGGATCCCTACGAATTCAAAAAGGTATAACATTTTAAAATCTGACAGTATTCACCCGAGATATTCAGTAAAAATCATCAAAAAAGTTCTGATTTTCGAACCGACCCCGAATTTGAGAAAAAACGTGATGTAACCCCTTGCCATTTTGTTGATTTTGATGAAAATTTAGATTTTCATTCTTTTGATGCCAATCGATAGTACTGATCCTTACGAGTCCAAAATGGTATAAAATTCCCAAATCGGACATTATTTGGCCGAGATATTCAAAAAAATCAGCAAAAAAGGTTGACTTTACAAACGAATCGGTTTTTGGTCAACCACTTTTTTTAACTCATCGATTTTTAAAATGTTTGAATGCAGATTAATAGTAGGGATCCCTACGAATTTAAAAAGGTATAACATTTTAAAATCTGACAGTATTCACCCGAGATATTCAGTAAAAATCATCAAAAAAGTTCTGATTTTCGAACCGACCCCGAATTTGAGAAAAAACGTGATGTAACCCCTTGCCATTTTGTTGATTTTGATGAAAATTTAGATTTTCATTCTTTTGATGCCAATCGATAGTACTGATCCTTACGAGTCCAAAATGGTATAAAATTCCCAAATCGGACATTATTTGGCCGAGATATTCAAAAAAATCAGCAAAAAAGGTTGACTTTACAAACGAATCGGTTTTTGGTCAACCACTTTTTTTAACTCATCGATTTTTAAAATGTTTGAATGCAGATTAATAGTAGGGATCCCTACGAATTCAAAAAGGTATAACATTTTAAAATCTGACAGTATTCACCCGAGATATTTAATAAAAATCATCAAAAAAGTTCTGATTTTCGAACCGACCCCGAATTTGAGAAAAAACGTGATGTAACCCCTTGCCATTTTGTTGATTTTGATGAAAATTTAGATTTTCATTCTTTTGATGCCAATCGATAGTACTGATCCTTACGAGTCCAAAATGGTATAAAATTCCCAAATCGGACATTATTTGGCCGAGATATTCAAAAAAATCAGCAAAAAAGGTTGACTTTACAAACGAATCGGTTTTTGGTCAACCACTTTTTTTAACTCATCGATTTTTAAAATGTTTGAATGCAGATTAATAGTAGGGATCCCTACGAATTCAAAAAGGTATAACATTTAAAAATCTGACAGTATTCACCCGAGATATTCAGTAAAAATCATCAAAAAAGTTCTGATTTTCGAACCGACCCCGAATTTGAGAAAAAACGTGATGTAACCCCTTGCCATTTTGTTGATTTTGATGAAAATTTAGATTTTCATTCTTTTGATGCCAATCGATAGTACTGATCCTTACGAGTCCAAAATGGTATAAAATTCCCAAATCGGACATTATTTGGCCGAGATATTCCAAAAAATCAGCAAAAAAGGTTGACTTTACAAACGAATCGGTTTTTGGTCAACCACTTTTTTTAACTCATCGATTTTTAAAATGTTTGAATGCAGATTAATAGTAGGGATCCCTACGAATTTAAAAAGGTATAACATTTTAAAATCTGACAGTATTCACCCGAGATATTCAGTAAAAATCATCAAAAAAGTTCTGATTTTCGAACCGACCCCGAATTTGAGAAAAAACGTGATGTAACCCCTTGCCATTTTGTTGATTTTGATGAAAATTTAGATTTTCATTCTTTTGATGCCAATCGATAGTACTGATCCTTACGAGTCCAAAATGGTATAAAATTCCCAAATCGGACATTATTTGGCCGAGATATTCAAAAAAATCAGCAAAAAAGGTTGACTTTACAAACGAATCGGTTTTTGGTCAACCACTTTTTTTAACTCATCGATTTTTAAAATGTTTGAATGCAGATTAATAGTAGGGATCCCTACGAATTTAAAAAGGTATAACATTTTAAAATCTGACAGTATTCACCCGAGATATTCAGTAAAAATCATCAAAAAAGTTCTGATTTTCGAACCGACCCCGAATTTGAGAAAAAACGTGATGTAACCCCTTGCCATTTTGTTGATTTTGATGAAAATTTAGATTTTCATTCTTTTGATGCCAATCGATAGTACTGATCCTTACGAGTCCAAAATGGTATAAAATTCCCAAATCGGACATTATTTGGCCGAGATATTCAAAAAAATCAGCAAAAAAGGTTGACTTTACAAACGAATCGGTTTTTGGTCAACCACTTGTTTTTACCTCATCGATTTTTAAAATGTTTGAATGCAGATTAATAGTAGGGATCCCTACGAATTCAAAAAGGTATAACATTTTAAAATCTGACAGTATTCACCCGAGATATTCAGTAAAAATCATCAAAAAAGTTCTGATTTTCGAACCGACCCCGAATTTGAGAAAAAACGTGATGTAACCCCTTGCCATTTTGTTGATTTTGATGAAAATTTAGATTTTCATTCTTTTGATGCCAATCGATAGTACTGATCCTTACGAGTCCAAAATGGTATAAAATTCCCAAATCGGACATTATTTGGCCGAGATATTCAAAAAAATCAGCAAAAAAGGTTGACTTTACAAACGAATCGGTTTTTGGTCAACCACTTTTTTTAACTCATCGATTTTTAAAATGTTTGAATGCAGATTAATAGTAGGGATCCCTACGAATTCAAAAAGGTATAACATTTTAAAATCTGACAGTATTCACCCGAGATATTTAATAAAAATCATCAAAAAAGTTCTGATTTTCGAACCGACCCCGAATTTGAGAAAAAACGTGATGTAACCCCTTGCCATTTTGTTGATTTTGATGAAAATTTAGATTTTCATTCTTTTGATGCCAATCGATAGTACTGATCCTTACGAGTCCAAAATGGTATAAAATTCCCAAATCGGACATTATTTGGCCGAGATATTCAAAAAAATCAGCAAAAAAGGTTGACTTTACAAACGAATCGGTTTTTGGTCAACCACTTTTTTTAACTCATCGATTTTTAAAATGTTTGAATGCAGATTAATAGTAGGGATCCCTACGAATTCAAAAAGGTATAACATTTTAAAATCTGACAGTATTCACCCGAGATATTCAGTAAAAATCATCAAAAAAGTTCTGATTTTCGAACCGACCCCGAATTTGAGAAAAAACGTGATGTAACCCCTTGCCATTTTGTTGATTTTGATGAAAATTTAGATTTTCATTCTTTTGATGCCAATCGATAGTACTGATCCTTACGAGTCCAAAATGGTATAAAATTCCCAAATCGGACATTATTTGGCCGAGATATTCAAAAAAATCAGCAAAAAAGGTTGACTTTACAAACGAATCGGTTTTTGGTCAACCACTTTTTTTAACTCATCGATTTTTAAAATGTTTGAATGCAGATTAATAGTAGGGATCCCTACGAATTCAAAAAGGTATAACATTTTAAAATCTGACAGTATTCACCCGAGATATTCAATAAAAATCATCAAAAAAGTTCTGATTTTCGAACCGACCCCGAATTTGAGAAAAAACGTGATGTAACCCCTTGCCATTTTGTTGATTTTGATGAAAATTTAGATTTTCATTCTTTTGATGCCAATCGATAGTACTGATCCTTACGAGTCCAAAATGGTATAAAATTCCCAAATCGGACATTATTTGGCCGAGATATTCAAAAAAATCAGCAAAAAAGGTTGACTTTACAAACGAATCGGTTTTTGGTCAACCACTTTTTTTAACTCATCGATTTTTAAAATGTTTGAATGCAGATTAATAGTAGGGATCCCTACGAATTCAAAAAGGTATAACATTTAAAAATCTGACAGTATTCACCCGAGATATTCAGTAAAAATCATCAAAAAAGTTCTGATTTTCGAACCGACCCCGAATTTGAGAAAAAACGTGATGTAACCCCTTGCCATTTTGTTGATTTTGATGAAAATTTAGATTTTCATTCTTTTGATGCCAATCGATAGTACTGATCCTTACGAGTCCAAAATGGTATAAAATTCCCAAATCGGACATTATTTGGCCGAGATATTCCAAAAAATCAGCAAAAAAGGTTGACTTTACAAACGAATCGGTTTTTGGTCAACCACTTTTTTTAACTCATCGATTTTTAAAATGTTTGAATGCAGATTAATAGTAGGGATCCCTACGAATTCAAAAAGGTATAACATTTAAAAATCTGACAGTATTCACCCGAGATATTCAGTAAAAATCATCAAAAAAGTTCTGATTTTCGAACCGACCCCGAATTTGAGAAAAAACGTGATGTAACCCCTTGCCATTTTGTTGATTTTGATGAAAATTTAGATTTTCATTCTTTTGATGCCAATCGATAGTACTGATCCTTACGAGTCCAAAATGGTATAAAATTCCCAAATCGGACATTATTTGGCCGAGATATTCAAAAAAATCAGCAAAAAAGGTTGACTTTACAAACGAATCGGTTTTTGGTCAACCACTTTTTTTAACTCATCGATTTTTAAAATGTTTGAATGCAGATTAATAGTAGGGATCCCTACGAATTTAAAAAGGTATAACATTTTAAAATCTGACAGTATTCACCCGAGATATTCAGTAAAAATCATCAAAAAAGTTCTGATTTTCGAACCGACCCCGAATTTGAGAAAAAACGTGATGTAACCCCTTGCCATTTTGTTGATTTTGATGAAAATTTAGATTTTCATTCTTTTGATGCCAATCGATAGTACTGATCCTTACGAGTCCAAAATGGTATAAAATTCCCAAATCGGACATTATTTGGCCGAGATATTCAAAAAAATCAGCAAAAAAGGTTGACTTTACAAACGAATCGGTTTTTGGTCAACCACTTGTTTTTACTAATCGATTTTTAAAATGTTTGAATGCAGATTAATAGTAGGGATCCCTACGAATTCAAAAAGGTATAACATTTTAAAATCTGACAGTATTCACCCGAGATATTTAATAAAAATCATCAAAAAAGTTCTGATTTTCGAACCGACCCCGAATTTGAGAAAAAACGTGATGTAACCCCTTGCCATTTTGTTGATTTTGATGAAAATTTAGATTTTCATTCTTTTGATGCCAATCGATAGTACTGATCCTTACGAGTCCAAAATGGTATAAAATTCCCAAATCGGACATTATTTGGCCGAGATATTCAAAAAAATCAGCAAAAAAGGTTGACTTTACAAACGAATCGGTTTTTGGTCAACCACTTTTTTTAACTCATCGATTTTTAAAATGTTTGAATGCAGATTAATAGTAGGGATCCCTACGAATTCAAAAAGGTATAACATTTAAAAATCTGACAGTATTCACCCGAGATATTTAATAAAAATCATCAAAAAAGTTCTGATTTTCGAACCGACCCCGAATTTGAGAAAAAACGTGATGTAACCCCTTGCCATTTTGTTGATTTTGATGAAAATTTAGATTTTCATTCTTTTGATGCCAATCGATAGTACTGATCCTTACGAGTCCAAAATGGTATAAAATTCCCAAATCGGACATTATTTGGCCGAGATATTCAAAAAAATCAGCAAAAAAGGTTGACTTTACAAACGAATCGGTTTTTGGTCAACCACTTTTTTTAACTCATCGATTTTTAAAATGTTTGAATGCAGATTAATAGTAGGGATCCCTACGAATTCAAAAAGGTATAACATTTTAAAATCTGACAGTATTCACCCGAGATATTTAATAAAAATCATCAAAAAAGTTCTGATTTTCGAACCGACCCCGAATTTGAGAAAAAACGTGATGTAACCCCTTGCCATTTTGTTGATTTTGATGAAAATTTAGATTTTCATTCTTTTGATGCCAATCGATAGTACTGATCCTTACGAGTCCAAAATGGTATAAAATTCCCAAATCGGACATTATTTGGCCGAGATATTCAAAAAAATCAGCAAAAAAGGTTGACTTTACAAACGAATCGGTTTTTGGTCAACCACTTTTTTTAACTCATCGATTTTTAAAATGTTTGAATGCAGATTAATAGTAGGGATCCCTACGAATTCAAAAAGGTATAACATTTTAAAATCTGACAGTATTCACCCGAGATATTTAATAAAAATCATCAAAAAAGTTCTGATTTTCGAACCGACCCCGAATTTGAGAAAAAACGTGATGTAACCCCTTGCCATTTTGTTGATTTTGATGAAAATTTAGA